>JAPCWY010000004.1:22917500-24231250 GCA_028455895.1 Rhodomyrtus tomentosa
CGCTTATCTCCAACTCGTGAACTTAGCTAATACAATGCTATATGATAGAATTTCCAATTCGGCAGTTCGATCTATGATTTATCTTTCATGGACGTTGATAAGATCCTTCCATGTAGCAGCACCTTATGATGGCATAACCTTAAAGTGAAGGGTGAGGTTCAAACGTGGAAAGACTTACGGTGGATACTTAGGGACCCAAATACGATGAAGGGTGTAAGCAACAAAATGCGCCGGGGAGTTGAAAATAAGCGTAGATCTAGAGATTCCTGAGTAGGTCAACCTTTCGAACTGCTGCTGAATCCATAGGTAGGCAGGAGACAACCTGGCGAACTAAAACATCTTAGTAGCTAGAGGAAAAGAAAGCAAAAACGATTCCCGTAGTAGTGACGATCGAAATTGCAGTAGCCTAAACCGTGAAAACGGGGATGGGACAGAATAATACAAGCGTCCTGCTGCTAAGTGAAGCGGTGAAATGCTGCACCCTAGATGGTGATAGTCCAGTAGTCGAAAGCATCACTAGCTTACGCTCTGACCCAAGTAGCATGGGGTGCGTGCCATCCCATGTGAATCGGCAAAGGACCACCTTGCAAGGCTAAAGACTTCTAGGTGACCCATATCGAAGTAGTATCATGCGGGAAGTGTGAAAAGAACCCCCATCGGAGAGTGAAATAGAACATGAAATCGTAAGTGCCCAAGTAGTGGGAGGAGACTACTAGAACCCTGACCACGTGCCTATTGAAGAATGAGCCGGCGACTCATTGATAGTGGCTCGGTTAAGGGAATCCACCGGAGCCGTAGCAAAAGCGAGTCTTCATAGGGCAATTGTCACTACTTATGGACCTAAACCTAGGTGATCTATCCATAACCAGGATGAAGTTTTGGTGAAATGAAGTGCAGGTCCGAATCGACTAATGTTGAAGAATCAATGGATGAGTTGTGGTTAGGGGTGAAATGCCACGCGAACCCCGAGCTAGCTGATTCTCCCCGAAATGCATTGAGGTGCAGCAGTTGACTAGACATCTAGAAGTAAAGCACTATTTCGGTGCAGGCCGAGAGAGCGGTACCAAATCGAGGCAAACTCTGAATACTAGATATGACCTCCAAATAGTAGGGGTAAAGGTCGTCCAGTGAGACGATGGGGGATAAACTTCATCGTCGAGAGGGAAACAACCTGGATCACCAACTAAGGCCCCTAAATGACCGTTCAGTGATAAAGGAGGTAGAAGCAGCCACCCTTGAAAGAGTGCACAATCACTCACTAATCGAGCACTCTTGGGTCGAAGATGAACGGGGCTAAGCGATATGCCAAAGCTGTGGGATGTAAAAATACATCGGTAGGTGAGCGTTTCGCCTTAGAATGAAGCACCCATGAGGGCAAGGGTGGATGAAGCGGAACCAAGAATGTCGACTTGAGTAATGCAAACATTGGTCGAAATCCAATGCCCCGAAAACCTAAGGGATCCTCCGCAAGGTTCGTCCACGGACTGTGAGTCAGGGCCTAACTTGAGGCTGAATGGCATAGTCGATGGACAACTGGTGAATATTCCTGTACTACCCATTGTTGGTCCCAAGGGATAGAGGAGGCTAGGTTAGCCGAAAGATGTTTATCGATTCAAGGACACAACGTGCCCCTGCTTTTTTAGGGTAAGAAGGGGTAGAGAAAATGTCCCGAGCCAATGTTCAAGTACCAGGCGCTACGGCTCTAAAGTAACCCATGCCATACTCCTAGGAAAAGCTCGAATAACCATCAATAAAAGGGTACCTGTACCCGAAATCGACACAGGTAGATAGGTATAGAATACCTACATAGCTGTACCTAATCGTCATCCTCTCCACCCTCGGATTTGCCATCGATAGGGTCGTCTTCAATAGAAGCGTTTGTCTTCCCCAACTTCTCCGGCTCAGCTCCGGAGGTCTCCATAAGATCATTCTCGACAATAGATGGTTCCACGGCTTCGTCATCAGGAGGAATGACTTCATCAAGTTTCACAGCTCCTAGCACGTAATCGGGTATGACACATTTCCTGAGCGGTCTAAAGGTAATATCCCCATCTTGGTACGTGCACACCAAAAAGGTGAGCGGTTTCCAAGAATCACCTCCCTTATCAATCCAGATCGTACTAGCCTTCTTGTAATGCATCTGGTTCGCGCCTACTAGGTATTTGGTGATTGTAGTCTCAATATCCATTGGCATCCCGAACAATAGCAGCATGGTGATTAAGGTCGAGGGTTGGGGTCTGAAAATGTGGTCCCATGACGAGGTGAGAATAAATCTCAGCAAGTCGAACAAAAACCTAACGTAGGCCAATTGTGCCTCCGAATAATCCAATGCATGCAATTCTACTGACCAAGGCAAATATGGCAAAAGAATCTAGATAGCATGACAATAAAAGCAATGAAATGTGGCATGATGCTTAGACACTTTAATTTGATCCGATTCAAATCACAATCTCAGACCAGGTTTAAATTTCGTACTAAGGCAATTTCTAATTCACATATCCACATATAAAGGTTGTTTCTTAATTAATAACTCATTCCTCAACATCAAGGCCCGCATAACGACCCATCAGCCTATATAACGGTTCTCAAGACCTACGTCGTAATGCATCAGGTCACACTTTTCAATGCTCGCGTAATACGCATCTGGCAATAGACTTGTATTAACCCGCGTAATAACGCATCAGGCCACAATCCCGCGTTTGACGCATCATGATAAGTTCACACCCTGCGTAACACACATCAAGGTCATGTGTGTGCTCATAACTTAACAAATCAAAGGCCAATCGAATAAATTAACCTTTCATCACACAAGGAGTATAATTTGGCCTTTAGTCCTCAATTCCCAATAGTTGGACCATTTGTCTAAACCATTTATCATTTCATGAGACTTCATGCTCGAGTATAATGAGTATAAATAGGGCAACAAGCCATTACTCCCAAGAATCACGCATGGCCAATTACAATGAGTATGATCAATCAATTTAGTCGTTCAATTCATGAATTAACCAATCGTGACCTAACTTAACAAGGCATAACAACCAATCCAATCATCGACTTCACAATTAGTAAATCAAGGCCAAATGACGTGAGGGTTCATTCGGCATTTTAATGCTACAAAAAATCATCTTGACTAGTCATTGTCGAACTTGTATCATCCTCTGCACAATTCACTTATCCAATTCCCAATTTCAATACAACGCAAAACAATGGCGGTTCAATTAACAACTTCGACACTTCAATCAAGCAATCTTATATCACAGCTTTGTACTTGACAATCATTGGACTAATTAGTCGCTAGGCATGCTCATGGATTATGATCGAGCATTTCAACTTTCAATTTAATCTAAGCACTCAATTTGATCAATTTATGCTAGAACCATCCAATCTTGTGCACGGCCATTCATAGATCACGCATGCACAGTCTTGAAATAACATGATTTAAACATATTATCAAACATCTTGGCCCAAGATAAAACACCACAAATCCAACCACTCAAGTCAGATTCGGTTCTCCAAGGATACTCCTCAAATCAGTCCACTAAACCATCATAATCCAACTCTAACATGAACATTAGTAACCTAAAGTCCTAGTAAAGGTTTAGGAACAAATTACCACTTGTTCCAAGCAAGGAAAACTAAGAAAATGGTAGCATAGCTTCCATGAACCAGATCTGGTCGCCAGTGGTCCAAGTGGTCAGAATCGGTTCTAACAAGTTTCAACCATAGAAATCCATTAAAATCCATCAAAACTACTCTTAAAATCATTAACTAACCTCATACTACCGTAAGGAAGAGCCCGGGGATCATTTACATCAGGATTAAGCTAGGTACGCTTAAAAATCCCCTTTTGAGTCCTCGGTCCGGTCGGGTCTGATCGAGTGGCTTCTCGAGCTCTCAGGGTCCAAATGGCGGTGGCTCTTGGCTTATGGTGAAGAGAAGGTCGTGAGGGTGACAGCTTGTGGTGGTTCTCGGCGGCGAACGATGGGGAAGTTGCGTCGACGTTCAGGCGAGCAAAATCGAGAGAAAGAGAGATGAGTGAGAGGAAGAGAAAAGTAATAGAACAAGAGAGAAAAATGATCAGCCCAAATGGAGAGGAATGGAGGAAAATGAATGCTATCCCAAAATTTCAAATGACTGAGGGCCCCTACCTACCCTTAGTTAGAGTAGTCTTTATTGGTGAGGGATTTTAGGAAGTTATCCCATGCTTTAAAACCATTTAAATGGACCTCCACCCAAGCTTGTCTTTTTCCAATAATTGAAGAGGTTGAAGGATAATACTACCCTTGTGTTTTCGGCTGAAGATAGTGGAAGCCAAAAGTCAATTTTGCCCTTGCTCATTCATAAAGGAATGGCTTTATCTTAGGGGTAAATGGGTAATTTCCATACGTCGATTCGAAATTTCACTTTTCTAATCGATATGGAGCGAACCGTAACCTTAATGGTTCTCGATGAGGCAATGTCCAATTTATTACCATTGGAATCCTCGAATATCCGATGCCCAATTTCGAAGTCCAATTCGTTGTTAAAATCGATCGATTGTATTTTCAGTATATCTCAAACTAATGGGTGCCCCTTAGGAGTTATGCATATCGACCCATGACTAATGTCATGTTTAAGAGTTACTCGAGCCATGGCGACCTTGGTTGTCATGTAATTGCGAGGATCAATTGCTAGTTCCAAAGGATGCGATCATCAAGAATTGGTTTAGGTTAATTTGCAAATTATACGATAGACGAACGGAATCACCCGTGATCCAACTATATAACATAGGCAAATCGTTCTAAGACCAATCTTAGATTGGCCTATAGTGGCGAAAAATATCCCCTCGAAAATCCTTATGGTTAAGGTATCAATCCATGGTCGAGTTCTTTGGTCCATGTACTAAAATCCTAGTTAGCCTTTCCTATTCGGTTAGTCTTCTCAAGAGTGGCCAACTCTAAGTGAGATTTAACTGAAGCACATCGACGAGATATCTCATCATATCATACTTCGAAAAGGGTCGGATTTCAAGATGTCATAATCATGCGACCTACGCCTTGTTTGATCCTGGAGCATCGCATTCATTTGTATCTACTCAGTTTGCTGATTTGGTTGGAATTGAATTGAAACTGTTGGATGTGATATTGCATGTTAATACCCCATAAAAGGATAAAGTGTTAGTCTCACTTGACTGTACGGACTGTAAGATAGTTATTAGGGGTTACGAAGAACAAATAGATCTGGTCGTGCTGCTTTTGTTGGATTTTGATGTTATTATTGGGATGGATTGGTTGGGTAAGCTGTAGTTGATTGTGGTAGTAGGGTGATTCACTTCCACTCGATTGATCACACTCGATTGATCACCCTAGATTTGAGTTTGTGGGAAGTCGAAGGGGAACCTCGATCCCTTTGATTTCATCACTTGAATTAACTAAGCTATTGGATGAGGGATGTCAAGCTTATCTAGCCGCTACAGTCAACCCAACAATCGAAGAACCAAAACTAGAAGACATAGCTATGGTGCATGACTTCCCTGATGTCTTCCTACAAGAATTGCCAGGATTGCCCCTAGAACGGGAAATTGAATTCGTGATTAAGTAAGCTCTTGGAACGGAATCAATCTCAAAGGCACCCTATAGGATGTCCTTATTGGAGCTAAAGGTGTTGGAGGTACAAATGCAAGAACTGTTGGACAAGGGATTCATTCGTCCGAGTGCGTCACTGTTGGGAGCGCCAGTACTATTCGTCAGGAAAAAGAATGGATCTTTGCGCTTATGCATCGATTACAGGCAATTGAACCAAGTGATCTCAAAAACAAATTTTCGCTGCCAAGAATTGATGACTTGTTTGATCTACTACAAGGAGCATCGGTGTTCTCCAAGATAGACCTAAGGACGGGTTATCATCAGCTGAGGATTAAAAAGGAAAATATACCAAAGACAGCCTTTCGAACGAGATACGGGCATTATGAGTTTACAATCATGCTGTTTGGATTGACTAACGCCCCAGCTGCTTTTATGGATTTGATGCATTGCGTATTCAAAGAATACTTGGATCAGTTCGTCATTGTTTTCATCGACGACATCTTGATTTTCTCAAAGAACTGTAAAGAGCATGAATGATATCTAAGCGTGGTTCTAAGGACATTAAGGGAACACTCACTTTACGCAAAATTTAGTAAGGGCGAATTTTGGCTTAGTGAGGTTGCGTTCCTTGGACATGTAATTTCTGGAAATGTAATTTTAGTAGATCCCGCGAAGATTGTGGTTGTAACAAATTGGCCTAAACCAACGTCGGTGACTGAAGTTCGAAGTTTCCTAGGATTGGCTGGATATTATAGAAGGTTCGTGGAGAAGTTTTTGTCGATAGCTACTCCTCTTACGAAGTTGACTAAGAAGGATACGAGATTTGAATGGACAGATAAGTGCGAGAGGAGCTTTCAAGAGCTTAAGCATCAATTAAAAATAGCACCGGTGTTGACGATACCGTTGGGACCCGAATGTTATGAAATCTATAGTGATGCGTCGTTAAAGGATTAGGATGCGTCTTGATGTAGCATGGGAGAATTGTCGCTAATGCTTCTCGACAATTAAGACCCCATAAGATGAACAACCTAACGAATCATTTGGAATTAGCAGCTATCATCTTTGCGTTGAAATTTGGAGGCACTACTTGTGTGGAGAAAGATTTCATATCTAAACCGATCACCAGAGTCTAAAGTACTTATTTTCCCAAAAGGAATTGAATATGAGACAACGCCGATGGATGGAGTTATTCAAAGATTATGATTGTGATATCCTGTACCATTCTGGGAAGGCAAATAAAGTGGCAGATGCGCTTAGTAGGAAGTTGAGCATCGCGCATATGATGATCAAAGAATGGACTCTATTGGAAGGAGTAAGGGACTCGGAGTTCAAGTTCGAAATCTGCCAAGTGTCTAGCTTATTGGCTACCTTACGGAATGAGCCTGAAATTCGAGAAAGAGTTAAGGCCTCGGAGTCTACGGATCCCGACATCCAAAAGATTCTGGAGATGGACCCAACTAGGAGGAAATCTGACGTTTAAGTGTCTGAGGAAGGAATTTTGAAGTTTCGTGGGCGTCTGTGTGTACCCAATAATGAGGAATTAAAGGAAAAGATCTTATTAGAAGATCACAGGAGTAACTACAACATTCATCCAGGAAGCACAAACATGTATCAGAATTTGCGTCAGCATTTCTAGTGGAACGGGATGAAAGTGGACGTAGCCAAGCATGTGGCTAAATGTCTGACGTGCCAACAAGTCAAAGCACAACATTGTAAGCCTGGTGGGATGTTACGGCCTTTGGGAATTCTTGAGTGGAAGTGGGAGCACATCGCTACGGATTTCATGATGGGTTTACCTAGGAGTCAAAGAGGCCATGTTTTGATATGGGTGATCGTCCATAGATTGACTAAATCCGTGCACTTCTTGGCTGTGAGAAAGGACTTTGCCATGGATAGGTACGCAAAGTTATACATGCGTCACATAATCCGACTACACGGAGTTCCAGTGACGATTACGTCAGATATAGACCCTAAGTTCACTACTTCGTTTTGGAAAAGCCTACAAGAGGATATAGGAACGAAACTACAATATAGCACTGCTTATCACCCTGAGACGGATGGACTGTCTAAAAGGACGATTCAGATACCTAAAGACATGCTGAGAGTCTGTGTAATAGACTTCAAGGGAGGCTGGGAGGATCCGCTACACATGGTGGAGTTTGCCTATAATAACAGCTACCAGCAGAGTATCAAAATGGCACCATTTGGGGCGTTATATGGAAGATCTTGTAGGACTCCGGTTTGCTAGGATGAAGTGGGTGAAATGAGCATAACATGCCCGAAGTTGGTATAATCCTTCGAGGCAGTGAAAGTTATTCGGGAAAGGTTGAAAACTGCGCAGAGTCGCCAAAAGAGTTATGCTAACAAATGGCGCAGACCATTGGAGTTTCAAGTGGAAGATCATGTATTCCTCAAGGTGTCGCCCATGCGAGAACTATCCTATTTTGGCAAGAAGGGAAAGCTGAGTCCGAGGTATGTAGGCCCATTTGAAATTTTGGAACGAATTAGAACTTTGGCCTATAGACTCGCCTTGCCGCCGAGTTTATCGCAAGTCCACAATGTATTCCACGTATCTATGCTCATAGAGTATGAGACAGACTCGACCCATGTATTGGACCATGAAGTCATAGAGGTGGACGATCGAGTGACGTATGTGGAAAGGCCAATCAGGGTTGAAGACAGGAAGGAACAAGTCTTGAGGAGCAAGACGATTCCACTAATGAAAGTGATTTGGGAACATCATGGGACTGAAGGAACCACTTGGGAATGTGAGGAAGTGATGAGGCGTTAACACCCCCACTTGTTTAAGTAGTTGGATGTAAAGTAAATTTCGATGACAAAATTTTTATAAGAGGGGAAGAGTTGTGGCATTCTGATTTTCGACCATATCTCGAAGCTTATTATTGAATGAATGCATTTCAATGTATTTCAACAAATCTCACTCAAAATTGGTCACTCTTGAGTCGACTAACCAAAGGGGAATGGCTAACTAGGATTCAAGTGCGTAGACTAAAGAAACTCGACCACAAGTATTGCCGATGGAGTATTCTGTGCTAATAAATGCCGATTTAAGAATGGTTTTAGAACGATTTGCCAGCGTTATGCAATTGGTCCACGGGTGAATCCATATGACCCTAATATGATTTCCAAATTAACCTAAACCGATTTCTAACGATCGTAACCTTTTGAACTGGCAATAAACCCTCACAATTACATGACAACTAAAGTCGCCATGACTCGAGCAACTCTTAAAAGTGACATTAGTCGCGAGTCGATAAGCATAATTCTTAAGACCCGCCCGTTAGTCCGAGATGTACCGGAAAGACAGACGACTGGATTTGGCAACGAAAGGGACTCGAGATTGGAGGCCGGACATTCAAGGATTCCAATTTGGATGTCACCTCATTGAAAGCCATTAAGTTTACGGTTCATTCCATATTAATTAGAAAAGTGGAATTTCGGACAGACGATTAGAGATTACCCATTTACCCCTATAATAATGCTCTTTCTCTTAGAAATAGGCAAGGGCAAGATAGTCTTTTTCTTGTCCCTCTTCATGGCTGATTTTATGAGGGTTTGATGGTCAATTAGCTTCTTATAATTATGAGAAAGAAGACAAAAGAGGGTAGGGGTCCATTTGAAGGGTTGTGAGCAAGAGACAAGCCTCGTAAAATCCTCACCAATAAAGCCTATTCTAGAATGCTTAGGTAGAGGTCCACTTGAGTGGATTTTTAAGAGAACACCAGCTCTCATCTTCCTCCTTACTCCTCCATTTTCGGCCACCACCACCATTAGATCATCCTCTCCTCCATTTGCCTTAGTTTCCTCTCAAACTCTCCCTTTCTCTCTTGTTGAAGTTCAGACAAGAAGGAACCGATGCCATGCCACGTTGATCACCGCCATTCCCTCACCTCTCCATCTTGAATCATGGGTCAATGCCGTCCGAACCAAGGCTAAACGAACCGACGCCAACCAGCCCCAAACTGAAGAACATTAAGGGTTGTTCTTGGGAGTTCTTGGTGAATTCAAGGTGAGTGACTTCTAAGACCTAAACCTAAGTGTTCCTTGGAAAAAAAGAGAAGGTAGGGCGATTTTAGAATGAAATCCATGGCTGACTTGAGGTGTTCTTATTTAGACCAAACCGACTCCTTACCAAACCAGCTTGGAACTTGAGCTTCATCGCCTCTTTTTTTCGGCTTTCCTTGGCTCATACGCTTTGTTCAATGCTTTTCATGGTTGAAACGGTGAAGCATTCCTTGAGAACGAATCTGACCTTATGGACTAGTTGTGATTTGCATTTCCTATGGCTTGAAATCCTTCAATCCATGATGAGTGGTAGTGTAGGAGTTCGGTTGGAGATGGTACATGGGGGCTGAAATGCCTAGAATGAGTTATTAATTTAGATATCTAACGATTGATTAGTGAAATTTCTATTTGAGCCTTTATTGTTTTCGGCATGTCATGGTATTGTGATTTATTGTATTAAAATGCGGATGTTCCCTAAGGCTATTTGGTCGTGTACGAATGCTTGTGAAATTGGACATTGAGTCATTTACCATGAATTGTACAATTTTGGCATTGAATGAGAAATGACGGATTTAAGTGTCTTATTTGCTTGTCCTACAACGTTACGTTCGGCCATGTGTGTGAAAAATAGTGAATTGAATGAGAGAATAGGTTCATGGAACCCCATAAGATTCGACCATGAATGTTCCAAGGGTTCGATGATGAGTTTCGTGCCAAATCGAGTTGTACTCGATCATGAAGCATTAAATGGTTACCAATTGACTAAGTATGGTTATGCGATTCCATAGAATTGAAATTGAGCATTAAAGGGCTCATTTGCATTCTTGAATTATGAATTGTGCAATTCCTGGTATTTAGTCTTAATTGAGTATTTCATGAGTTTAAGAGCGTACTTTGCCTTGAGGCGTTTAGCGTGGGGTTTTAAGGTATCCTGAGGCATTAAGACGCGAGATCGACTTGAGGCGCAATAACACGAGTCATAAAATGGCATTAGAGACCTGAGGTGTACTAACTCGGGTTCGTTAATTAATCAAGCATAAGGCGTTATTACGCGGGCCAAGCCATCGAAATGGGAACCGTAATAAGAATAACAACACTTATGTTATAATTTATTAAATGTCAGAATACGACGCTTAGCCTTGAATTGTTTATTTTATGAAGAGTTATGCATCATTTTACTTGCAACGTACCTTTTGCCTTATAACTTAATTGATTGAACATTGCTTATTTTCAAAAGCGCCTAGAGTTACCAATGGCCTAGTATAGGTTTAGGAATGGCTTACTGAGATTTATTTTCACTCTGTCGTGGGATCAACTTTTCAGACCCCAAACCTTAAGCATGCCACCAAAACGTTTTGGGGAGCCGATGAATATCCAGAAATCGGTGACCGAGTACCTTGTAGGTCCAGGTAAGACCTACATTAGGAAAAGGGAGCATAGTATGGGTCGACAAAGGAGATGACGATTGGGAGTGAAATTATTTCGAGGCTTCATTCTATCGGGACGGAGACGTGACATACAGACCCCTAAGGAGCTTTGACGTGCCCCGAAATGTGATTCCGAGATGGTGCAGCGCTACGCCTCCTGACGGTGAGGTGCCAAACCCGAGACCGGTTAGCTGGAATCCCCGGAGCCGACAGAGGATGCAAAAGTCGTGGAACCTTCTAATGCCAGGAAAGCACCTGTAGAACCCAATGATTCTAAGTTGGAGCGAGAGCTAGAAGAAGAGTTTAACACTGAGATGGAATCTGAAACCGAGCCTGAGACAAGTGCAAACGAGTTTGATGTGCCTGTGGACACAGAATCCGACTCGGAAGAAGGAGTTCCCATGGACTTGGAGTCAGATACTTCTATAGAGTACGACCTTGTGGCTGACGAGGACTACTCGGACGATGGCGGGTCTGACCTTTAGGTATAGTTGTGATATCTAACTTTTTGAGACACCCTTTTGGATAGGAGTGTCGTGACTGGACTAGATGCACCCTTTTGACTTAGTCTCTTGTGTCCTTCGAACCATGCTTTGTATCTCTGATGTTGACCCAGTTGTAAGACTGCCCTTATATCAAATTATATTGCATTATACGGAGTTTGTATGTCGCTTCCGCATGTGCATTTGAATTCATTTGTCCATCGCCACTCGATTCTGGGATAGTGAAACTGTTTGTTGGATCACGGGATGTTAGCGGCTCGTAACGACGCAGGGCATAACATAAGGTGATCCACTTCCGTCCGGTTGATCATCATAGATTCGAGTTTGTGGGAAGTCGAGGAGGAACCGCGATTCCCTTCATTTCATCACTCGAAATAACTGAGCTATTGGATGAGAGATGTCAAGCGTATCTAGCCGCCATAGTCAATCCGACAATCGAGGAACCGAAGTTGGAAGACATAACTGGGGCGCAAGACTTTCCTGATGTCTTTCCTCATGAATTGCCGGGGTTGCCACCAGAACGGGAAATAGAGTTTGTGATTGAATTAGTTCCTGAAACGGAACCATCTCAAAGTCACCCTATAGGATGTCCTTATTAGAACTAAAGGAGTTGAAGATACAGATGCAAGAACTTCTTGACAAGGGATTCATTCGCCCAAGTGCGTCACCATAGGGAGCACCAATAATGTTCGTAAGGAAAAAGAATGGATCGTTGCGCTTGTGCATTGATTACAGGCTATTGAATCAAGTAACCATAAAGAACAAGTATCCGCTACCAAGGATTAACGACTTGTTCAATCAACTGCAAGGAGCATGAATATTCTCTATGATAAATCTAAGGACAGATTATCATCAACTGAGGATTAAAAAGGAGGATGTACCAAAGACAGCTTTCCGAACGAGATACGGGCATTATGAGTTTATAGTCATGCCATTTGGATTGACTAATGCCCGAGCCGCTTTCATTGATTTGATGCATTGTGTATTAAAGGAATATTTGGATCGGTTTGTCATGGTCTTCATCGATAACATCTTAATGTACTCAAGGAGCCCTGAATAGCATGAGCAACACTTAAGAGTGGTCCTACGGACATTAAGGGAAGATACGCTTTACGCCAAGCTCAGTAAGTGCAAATTTTGGCTTAGTTAAGTTGCGTTCCTTGGGCATGTAATCTCTGGAAATGGAATTTCAGTAGATCCTGCAAAGATCTAAGAAGTAACGAATTGGCCTAGACCAACATCAGTGATTGAGATTCGAACCTTCCTAGGGTTGGCTGGATATTACAGGAGGTTTGTGGGGAAGTTTTCTTCAATAGGCACGCCTCAATTTTCCTTTCTTGCCTAACCGGGATAGTCTTTTCATGGGCGACACTTTGAGGGAGACGTGATCTTCCACTTAAAATTCCAAAGGTTTGCGCTGCTTGTCAGCATAACTCTTCTAGCGACTCTGCGCGGTTTTCAACCTTTCCCGAATAAATTTTACTACCTCAATCGATTTCTCTACTAATTTCGGGCTTGTTATACTCTTTTCACTAACTTCATCCCAACAAACTAGAGCTCTGGAGGCTTTTCCATATAACGCCTCAAAAGGTGCCATTCTGATACTCTGTTGGTAGTTGTTATTATAGGTAAACTCCACCAGAGGTAGCTGATCCTCCCAGCCTCCTTTAAAGTTTATCACACAGGCTCTCAACATATCCTCAAGCGTCTGAATTGTCCCTTCAAACTGTCCATCCATCTGAGGGTGATAACCAGTGCTATATTGTAGTTTTGTTCCCAAAGCCTCTTGTAGGCTCTTCCAAAATGAAGTAGTGAAATTAGGGTCTCTATCTGATATAATCGTCACTAGAACTCCATGCAGGCGGACTATGTGACGCATGATTAACTCTGCGTACCTATCCATGGCAAGGACCTTTCTCAGATCCAAGAAGTGCGCGGATTTAGTCAATCTATCGACGATCACCCAGATCGAATCATGACATATTTGACTTCTAGGCAAACCCATCACGAAATCTTTGGTGATGTGCTTTCAATTCCACTCGGGAATTTCGAAAGGCTGCAACATCCCACCAGGCTTGCAATGTTGCACCTTAACTTGCTGGCACGCCAGACATTTAGCCACATGCTTAGCTACATCCACTTTCATTTCGTTCTACCAGTATTGCTGATGCAAATTCTGATACATCTTCATACTTCTCGGATGAATGCTACAGTTACTTTTGTGAGCTTTTGATAAGATCTTTTCCCTTAGTTCCTCAACATTGGATACATACAGACGTCCACGAAACTTCAAAATTCCATTGTTAGACACATGAAAGTAAGGTTTCCTCTAGGTTGGGTCCATCTCCAGAATCGTTTGGATGTCTAGGTTAGTAGATTGCAAGGTTAACTCTTTCTTGAATTTCAGGCTCAATCCTTAAGGTAGCCAATAAGGTAGATACTTGGCAGATTTCGAATTAGAACTCTGAGTCCCTTACTCCTTCCAATAGAGTCCATTCTTTAATCATCTTGTGCGAGATGCTTGACTTCTTACTAAGCGCATTTGCCACTTTATTTGCCTTTTCAACGCATGATTTGTCACAATCATAATTATTGAGTAATTTCATCCATCGACATTGTCTCATATTTAATTCATTTTGGGAAAACAAGTAATTCAGGCTCTGGTGGTTGGTATAGATTTGAACTCATTCTCCACATAAGTAGTGCCTCGAAATTTTTGACACAATGATGATAGCTGCTAGCTCCAAATCATGCGTTGGATAATTAAGCTACAACTCTCTCATGTTGTTTCAGAATGCCATCCTAATCCCTTTTAGCGACGCGTCACTGTGGATTTCATAACCTCCGGGTCCCAACGGTATCGTTAACACTGGTGTGATCGTTAATTGATGCTTAAGCGCTTGAAAGCTCCTCTCGCACTTATCCGTCCATTCAAATCGTGCATACTTCTTAGTTAACCTCGTCAGAGGAGTAGCTATCGAGGAAAACTTCTTCACGAACCTTCTGTAATATCCAGCCAGTCCTAGGAAACTTCACACTTTAGTCACTGATGTTGGTCTCGGCCCATTACTGCCTCGATCTTTGTAGGATCTACTGAAATTTCACTTCCGAAAATTATGTGCCCAAGGAACGCAACCTCACTAAGCCGAAATTCGCACTTATTGAATTTGGCATAAAGAGAGTATTCCCTTAATGTCCTTAGAAACACTCTTAGATGTCGTTCATGCTCTTCAAAGCTCTTTGAGTAAATCAAGAAGTTGTCGATGAAGACAATGACAAACTGATCCATGTATTCCTTGTACACTCGATACATCAAATCCACAAAAGCTGTTGGGGCGTTGGTCAATCCAAACGGCATGACTGTAAGCTCATAATACCCGTATCTCGTTCGAAAAGCTATTTTTGGTATATCATCTTTCTTAATCATTAACTGATGATAATCTGTCCTTAGGACTATCTTAGAGAATACCGATGTTCCTTGCTGTTGATCAAACAAGTCGTCAATCCTTGGCAATGAATACTTGTTCTTGATAGTCACCTGGTTTAACTGCCTGTAATCGATGTATAAATGGAAAGATCCATCCATTTTCTTAACGAACAGTACTGGCACTCCCCATGGTGATGCACTCGGACAAATGAATCCCTTGCCAAGCAATTCTTGTATCTATACCTTTAACTCCTTTAGGTCCGACAAGGACATCCTATAGGGCACCTTTAAGATTAGTTCCGTTCCAAGAACTAGTTCAATTACGAATTCAATGTCCTGTTCTGGGGGCAATCCTGGCAATTCTTGTGGGAAGACGTCGGGGAAGTCGCGCACCACAGCTGTCTTCCAACTTTGGTTCTTCAACTATTGCGTCGATTACGGCAGCTAGATCAATTCTTCCATCTGTACCTTCAACTCCTTTAGTTCCGACAAGGACATCCTATAGGGGTGTCTTTGAGATTGGTTCCATTCCAAGAACTAGCTCAATTACGAATTCAATGTCCTGTTCTGGGGGCAATCCTAGCAATTCTTGTAGGAAGACATCAGGGAAATCGCACACCACAACTGTCTTCCGGCGTTAGTTCTTCGACTATTGCGTCAACTACGGTAGTTAGATAAGCTTGACATCCCTCATCCAATAGCCTAGTTACTTGGAGCGATGAAATCAAGGGGACCGAGGTTCCCCCTCGACTTCACATAAACTCAAATCTAGGGTGATCAACCGGGGGGAAGTGGATCACCTTGCTACTACTATTAAAAACAACCCTTTGCTTACCCAACCAATCCATCCTAATAATAACATCAAAATCAAACATAAGTATCACAAGTAGATTTATCTATTCATCTCTACCCCCAACGACTATCTTACAGTCTGAATAGCCTAGTGAGACTAACATTTTATCCTTTAATGGGGTAGTAACACGCAATAGCACCTCCAACGGTTTCAATTCGATTGCAACCAAATCATCAAACTAAGCAAATACGAATGAATGTGATGCTCCAGGATCAAACAAAGCATAGGCAGCATGATCACATAAAGTAGCTGATGTGGTAGCATTCGATGTTGTCACTAATGATACGATTGGTGTTAACAGGCAATCTTTGATTCCATTCGCAGATTATGCACAATCATTATTTGCTCAGACCAAGGCTAATTTTGGTCACAACTTGCTTCAGTTGATCGTAGCTGTCTGAAGACTATCGATTAGGATTATCGATCGTAAAGTTTCAATTCTTTCCTTTCCAATAAGATAATCACTTCACCAGATTGATTTCTACTGATTCCATCGCGATTCACTAAATTGAGTGCTGATCGAATGATTGAAGATTTAAAGGCATATTCAAGATGTGATTGATTGCTAATTTGATGCTCAATCAATGAAGATGTGATTGATTGCTAATTTGATGCTCAATCAATGAAGATGTGATTGATTGCTGATTTTGAGCCTTATCTTGATTGATTGCTAATCCAATGAGCAATCAGATGTCATTGATTGTTGATTTGATGATCAATCAATGTGATATGATTGATCGCTCATTTCAAGCCTTATCTTGATTTATTACTTGCTGATTTGAAGGCCAATCAGTTACATATCAATTAGTCGCTGATTGGAGTTGTTTCCTTTACAATTAGAAGATCTTTTAGGGTTGTTATTGGCTGTTCAAGGCTGTGGACGTGATTATTGTCCTTATTTTCCTTTTGCTTTGTCTTAGTCTCTCTATAAATAGAGCAGTCCTCTCCATTATAATGGCAGATCTGATAAATGAATGAGAGTTTCTCTTTGTAAGTTGAATTGTTTTATTTGAGTTCCTTTAACCTTGAAAATTGGATTCTTCCTCAGTGGTGAAACCAAAAGCCTTTTTAGCCATGGTTGATGGTTTTCCTTTAAACCTAGGTGGTGAGATTATTTCCCAAATCCTTATTTTGAGTCTTGGCTAGTGGTGTTTCCTTTAAGCCTTGATCTGATCGTATCATTTTCCATTCTCACACATTTTGTTCTAATCCCCTTTTCATAAAAAAAATCACTCAAAACACACATGCCCACCTCACGTATGCCCCAGTAATCGTGCCTGTGACCACGCCAGGCGCGCTCTCTGCCTCCTCACATACCACTGCATACACTTGTCCCTGAATTGGCGGCCTATTCAGATTGCTCTGTGAGGTTACAATTGGTGGTGCTGCCTGCAGTCGAGACCCATGAAACTGTGATCCAAGGGCTTGGCTCGGGCAGTTCCTCATCTGATGGCCTAATCGGCCACACTTGAAACATGCTCTCGTCTTGCTTGGGCAAGGTCTATTCCCATGTCACCTTCCACATAGGTGACAATTCCAATTCGATTGGTGGGCAGGCTTACTAATGTTCTTCCAAACTGGAGGGAGGAAATGGATGTTATTCGCCATTGGCCTTTTCCCAAATTGACGGCTATCTCTAGCAGGAGTAAACCGCAACCTAGACGCGGTAGCTCTCTCCTTAATGTCTCTTTCGATCATTTGACTTAGCTCATATATTTCCTTATAGGTTCTTAAATTCATGATCACCATCTGGCTACGAAGGTCCAGCCTCAGTCCGTCTCGAACCTTCGCACCTTATCCAATGGATTCTCAACCAACCTAAGCGCGTACCTTGTCATCCTTATCCAATGGATTCTTAATCACTCAAAACACACTTGCCCGCCTCACGCATGCATCAAATTGGTATCAAAGCTCTAGGTTGAACTCGTCTTGAGTGATTCCTAATTCTGCTAATTCTACAATAGGAGATGGCAATGTTCCAAGAGGCTTGACTTTGGAGCAAGCCCATAATGAAAGGCAAGATTGTGCAATAAACATTTTGTAACGACAAATGGAGCGTGTTCTCACCTTATTGGATAATCAAACGGGACAAAATCCGCCGCCGCGAGGACCTCCCATTAATCGTCCACGCTGTGACTATCTGTGTTCAGATTCCGATGTTGAATCCAACGATACATAACGTGATTATAGCAATTCGAACTATCGAGTTAGAAGGAGAAGAGGGAGAAACAACAGCAACGACCGCAACGTCAAAGTAGAGGTATTTGAATTTGAAGGTAGCCTCAACACTGATGATTTTATTGATTGGCTACATGCTGTAGAACGAGTATTTGAGTTCAAATCATACTCGAAATAAAAGAGATGTAAGGCCGCCATTCTTAAATTTAAAAAGTATGCTTAACTTTGGTGGGAGAACCTGAAAAAAATCAGAGGGTCCGGGATGGAAAAAGTAGAGTGAAATCTTGGGAAAAACTCAAGAAGCTTATGAAAAAGAGGTTCTTGTGTGTAAACTATAAGCAAGACCTATTTCTAAAGCTAAATTCTCTTAAACAACATGGATTGAGTGTTGAAAGAATACATTAGGGAGTTTGGTCAACTCCTTATGAGATTTGATATTTCGGAATGCAAGAGCAAACCATTGCTCGTTTTCTTGGAGGATTGAATCAGGATGTGAAAGATTTGGTTGAGTTTCAACCATATTGGACCTTTGAAGATATTTGCAAACTGGCCAGAAAAGTAGAGAAACAAGTGAAGCGGGGCAAAAGATGGCCAACCAGATCCTCGATAAGGGGAACTTCCTTCTTCAAGGGTACTACTTCTAACAAGGCCAAGAGTACATCGAAGGAAGCAACAGAACCTTCCAAAGAATTTTCCAAGAAACACTTATGGCCATTTTCAAGCTAATTGTCTTAATCGGAGGGTGATGACCCTTCAATAAATTGAAGCAATTGATTCGGAGCTCCAAGCTGCTAAACAAGAAAAAGAGGAGTCCCAATCATAAATGAATGACAAGATCACGAAGGAAGCTAATGAAGGCAATGCCCTGGTTATATGGAGGGCTTTACACACGATGGTTGTAGTAAATGCAGAGGAACAAAGGGAGAACATCTTCCAAACACGTTACACAATCAATGGCAAGGTGTGTACGGTGATCATTGATGGAGGGAGCTGCACCAATGTTGCGTCAACAACAATGATTGAGAAGTTGAAACTGTCAACTTCTAAGCATCCTCAACCTTATAAGCTTCAATGGCTTAGCAAAGGAAGTGATCTCCAGGTAGCCAAACAAGCTCTTAAATCGTTCTCTATTGGCAAGAGTTATCAAGATCAAGTCTTATGTGATATTATTCCAATGGATGCATGCCATTTATTATTACAGAGGCCCTGGCAATTTGATAGAAAAGCTATTTATGATGGCCATAAAAATACTTACTCATTTCATGAGGAACAGAAACACATTACTCTTTCACCTTTATGCCCGTCGTTGATCCACAAACACAAACCAGGGGAGGGAAACACTAAAAAGGAGAATATGTTCTTGAATGAAACTCGGGTTCAGAGAACCAATAGTAAGCAAAAGAATGTGTATGCTTTGCTCATGGTTATGAAAAAGAGTGAGATTGAGAAACCCCTGCACGCAAAAAATGCGTTCCTTATTGAGAGAATTTGCAGATGTGTTTCCCGAGGATTTACCGGCTGGATTAAGGGGAATTGAGCACCACATTGATTTATTACCCAATGCTTCTCTTCTGAACAAAGCAGCATACCGAATTAATCCGGAAAAAACAAAGGAGTTGCAATGACAAGTCAATGAGCTTGTTGAAAAGGGCTATATTCGAGAAAGTATGAGCCCATGTTTCGTTCATTCTTTACTCATGACAAGAAAGATGGCTCATTCAGAATGTGTGTGGATAGCAGAGCCATCAACAACATCACCATTAAGTACAGGTATCCTATACCCAGACTTAATGATATGCTCGATGAATTATATGGTTCAACTACATTTTCAAAGATAGACTTGCGGGAGTGGCTATCACCAGATTCAAATGTGAGAAGGTGATGAATGAAAAACAGCTTCCAAGACAAAAGAAAGGCCTCTATGAGTGGCTAGTTACGCCACTCGAAATTTCTAATTCTCCGAGCACATTCATGTGGATTATGAATGAGGTTCTTCGTCCTTTTATAGGTCACTATGTTGTTATATACTTTGATGATATTCTTGTGTATAGCAGAAGTGAGGCAGAGCATGTTTCTCACTTAAAACATGTATTTGATGCTTTGAGGCAGCATAAGCTCTTTGCAAAGATGGAGAAGTGTGAATTCTTCTCTTCCAGCATTGTCTTCCTTGGACATGTGGTTTCTGAGGATGGATTCTCCGTTGATCGGTCCAAGGTAGAGGCAATAAGGTCGTGGCCGACATCAAAATCTATCACCGATGTAAGAAGTTTTCATGGCCTTTCATCTATCGTAGATTTGTGAAGAATTTCAGTACCATTGTGGCTCCATTAACTGAGTGTATGAAGAAGGGCTCTTTCGAATGGACAATGACTGCTCACAACGATAAAGTATTTTAAGTTGAATGTAGTGCAAGTGGAGCCTATTGGGGTTGTTCTTGTCTGAGGCCAAAAGCCTTTGGCTTATTTCAGGGAGAAGTTACCAGATTCAAGAAAGAACTACTCTACTTATGATAAAGAGTTCTATGCCATCGTCAGGGCTCTTAATTATTGGAGTCACTATTTAAGGTCAAAACAGTTTGGTCTTTTATTCCGATCATGAGGCTCTAAAATTTATTAGCGATCAACACAAGCTCAACTCGAGACATGCTAAATGGGTAGAATTCCTTCAATCCTTTTCATTTGTCTCGAAATATATATCTGGCCATACTAATGTGGTAGCCGATACTTTGTCAAGAAGATATTCCATGCCGGCTGTCCTTGATTCACGGATTCTTGATTTTCATTTGATGAAAGAACTTTATTATGAAGAGCCAGAGTTCTCATCCATCATTTCTAATTGCAAACATAGAAGTCTTGGTGTTTATTCTGTTCAATATGGTTTCCTCTTTAAATGTAACAAACTCTATGTGCCAAAGAGTTCCTTTAGAGAATTATTTATTCATGAGGTGCATGGTGGTGGATTGGCTGGCCATTTCAGTATCAACAAAACTCTTGAGGTTCTCCAAGAGCATTTCTAGTGGCCAAAGATGATTGGAGATGCGCATGCCATTATCTCAAGGTGTGCAACTTGTCAAAGAGCCCAGAGTCATTTTTATGAGTGTTTGTATGCTCCACTTCCAGTTCCACTGCAGCCTTGGGAAGATGTATGCATGGATTTTATTGTAGCTCTTCCAAGAACTCAACATGGAAAAGATGCTGTTATGGTGGTCGTTGATCGGTTTTCTAAGATGGCTCATTTTGTGCCATGTCACAAAACAGATGATGCTTTTCATGTTGCAGATTTATATGTTAAGGAGATCATTTGTTTGCGTGGAGTTCCCAAAATCATCGTGCCTGATCGTGATTCCAAGATTTTGAGTTACTTTTGAAAGAAATTGTGGCGGATGCTTGGTACGTGACTCTTATTTTGTACATCCTGTCATCCTCAAACAGATGGCCAAACGGAGGTAACCAATCGCACTCTCAGAACTCTTATTCGAGGTGTGGTGAGTTAGTCCTCAAAAGATTGGGATTTGAAGCTTGCCCATTCTGAATTTGCTTATAATCGATCTCCAAGCTAGACTACTGGTCATTCACCTTTTAAAGTTGTGTATGGACTCAATCCTCTAACACCGATTGATTTGATCCCAATTCCGTCCAATCCTCAAGTCAACTTCAACGGTAAAGAAAGAGCTCAAGTGATGAAGAAATTTCACGACTAGATTCGTTTCAAGATTGAAAGGGCCAACGAGTCTTACAAAAAGAAATCTAACCGGCATAGAAAGAAGGCTCATTTCCAACCAGGTGATCTTGTGTGATTCATCTAAGCAAGGAAAGATTTCCAGCCAAGAGAAAGAACAAGCTAATGCCGAGAGCCAATGGTCCATTTAAAGTTATGGAGAGAATTGACAAAAATGCATATAAAGTTGAACCTCCTGGAGAGTTTGGAGTTTTGATGACTTTTAATGTAGGAGATCTATCTCCTTACTTGGAGGATGAAAACCTACCAAATTTGAGGTCAAATCTCAATCAACCTAGAGAGAATGATGCGGTAGCATTCGATGTTGTCTCTAATGATATGATTGGCGTTAACGAGCAATCTTTGATTCTATTCGCAGATTAGTGCAATCATTATTTGCTCAGACCAAGGTTGATTTTGGTCACAACTTGCTTTTCCTTTCCAATAAAATAATCATTTAATAGATTGATTTCTACTGATTCCATGGCGATTCACTACATTGAATGCTGATCGACTGATTGAAGATTCAAAGGCATATTCAAGACGTGATTAATTGCTAATTTGATGATCAATCAATGAAGATGGGATTGATTGCTGATTTTGAGCCTTATCTTGATTGATTGCTAATCCGATGAGCAATCATATGTGATTGATTGCTAATTTCAAGCATTATCTTGATTAATTACTTGCCGATTTGAAGACCAATCAATTACATATGAAGTAGTTGCTGATTGGAGTTGTTTCCTTTACAATTAGAAGATATTTTAGGGTTGTTATTGGCTGTTCAAGGCTGGTGGACGAGATTATTGTCTTTATTTTCCTTTTGCTTTGTCTTGGTCTCTCTATAAATAGAAAGGTCTTCTCCATTGTAATGGCAGATATGGTGAATGAATGAGAGTTGTTCCTCCTTGTGAGTTGAATTATTTTATTTCGGTTCCTTTAACCTTGGAAATTGGATTCTTCCTCAGCGGTGAAACCAAAAGCCCTTTAGCCTTGGTTGGTGGTTTTCCTTTAAACCTTGGTGGTAAGCTTCTATCCCAAATCCTGATTTTGATTCTTAGTTGATGGTGTTTCCTTTAGGCCTTGATTTGATCATATTATTTTCCATCCTCACACATTCTGTTCTAATCCCCATTTCATTCAAAAATCACTCAAAATACACTTGCTCGCCCTACCCACGCATCAGTAACCGTGCATGTGACCACGCTAGGCGCACTCTCTCCTTCCTCACGTGCTAGTGCATACACTTGTCCCTGAGTTGTTGGCCTATTCAGATTGTTATGTGAGGTTACAGTCGGTGGTACTGCTTGCAATCGGGACCCCTGAAATTGTGATCTCGGGGTTTGGCTCGAGTAGTTCCTCATCTGATGGCCTAGTTGGCCACACTTAAAACATGTACCCGTTTTGCTTGGGCAAGGTCCATTCCCATGTCACCTTCCACATAGGTGACAATCCCAGTTCGATTGGTGGGCTGGCTTACTAATGTTCTTCCTGACTGGAGGAAAGAAACGACTGTTATTCGCCATTGGCCTTTTGCCAATGTCTCTCCTTAATGACTCTTTCAATCATTTGACTTCGCTCATATATTTCCTTATAGGTTCTCATATTCATGGTCACCATCTAGTTACGAAGGTCTAATCTCAATCCGTCTCGGAACCTTCGCACCTTATCCAATGAATTCTCAACCAGCCTCGGTGCGTACCTTGACAACCTAGCAAACTCAACCAGTTTATTCTCTTGAGCAGCTGATTCAATGAATTCGATGGTCAACTGATTCCGGCGAAGCTGTTGGAACTCTACCAGTTTAGTCTCTTGAGCAGTCTCCGAGAAGTGTTTATCGTTAAACGCTTGGATGAAGGTGACCTAAGTGAGGGCGGTGCCTTCTGGGAAAACTACTTCTTTGGTGGCATTCCACCAGTCGTTGGCGATACCTTCCAGTTGGTAGACCTCTAGGAGCACTTTCTCTTCCTCTATACATTTCAGGACTTCAAAAGCTTTCTCGAGTTTTTCCATCCATCGAGGCGCCATCTCCGGGTCTTTAGCGCCATCAAATTGAGCTAACTCCAGTTTCATGAACTGCTCCACCAATTGGCCCATCTGGCGGTTCGCATTATCGTTTCCTTGGGCGTCACCGCCTCCGTGGCCTTGACCGTTATTCCCGTTATTGCCATTGTTCCCATTTGCCAGATTAGCAGCAGCAATGGCAGCATCAGCGGCTTAGGCGACAGCAGGAACTCTCTCTTGAACCTGTCTGCCCATTATGTTCCCAATTTCCTCCAGGACTCTGAGGAATCCATCAACTATAGGGTCTTCCACTATCTATGGCCCTGAGCTAGAAGCTTCCCTGGTTCCCCTATTTCGATTGCTCATCTTTTCAAGACTTACGACACCTGAATCACTATAATTCCATCTAGGAATTAGAGACCTAAGCCATCTATTTAAGTCTAACATTTCGATTCCACGTAGCAAGGCAACAATCACAATCAAACACTTAATTATAAAGCAACCATCAGGAGAACCGTATTCAATAAATCATAGTCACACCTCAAGTCCAGACGCATATGTAACTTAGTATCGTAATGCACAGCTATCCATTATGTCAATCAGCTCAAGTATGCATCAAATGACACTTAGTGTCAAGTACCAAGCCCTATAGCCTTATAATCACCAAAGGTGATGCCAATCCAATATGTCAATCACAAGCGCCAATTTCACATTACATGAATTTCATGTCTTAACTCTAGGGAATCCCCAAATCTTGCCACATAGCCATCCTCAATGTCATCACTCCTTATTACTCAAGTTCTCAATCAAATTGGATCGAGGTGACTTTGCTCTAATAGTTAAACGGGGATGTCACGGCTCGCATCCTTACAAGCGCGCTAACATCCTGCGATTTAACAAACCGTCGCACTATCCTACGAACGAGCGGCTTTGTGATAGGTAAATGAATTCAAATGCTCATGTGGAAGCGACACACATACTCCGTACAATACAACATAAAAATGACTCGAGATGATAAAACACTTATACATAACTGGATATAATGGCAGGTTTACAACTTGTTTAACAGCAAGGATATAAACAGAGCTCGAAGGGAACGAGAGACTTAGTTAAAAGGGTACATCTAGTCCCGCACGACACTTCTATCCTAAAAGGGTGTCCCAAAAAGTTAGGTATCATAGCTATACCTAAAGGTCGAGTCTGCTATCATATGAGTAGTCCTTGTCAGTTATGGGGTCATACTCCATAGAATCATTTAACTCTAGGTCCATTGGAACTTCTTTCTCCAGGTCAGATTCTGTGTCCGCAGGCGCATCAAACTTGTTCGTACTTATCTCTGGTTCGATCTCATATTCCAACTCAGCATTAAACTCTTCCTCTAGATCACGCTCCCACTCATACTCAGTGGGTTCTGCAGGTGTTTCCTCGGCGTCATAGGGCTCCAAGATATCTACTACCTCAGCTCTGATGGTTCCAGCTAACCGGTCTTGGGTTTGGCTTTCGAATGGAATACCTCGCCATCAAGGGGTGTAGTGCTGCACCATCTAGGAATCACACTTCGAGGCACGTCGAAACTCCTCAAGGGTCCAATGTCGCGTCTCCATGTCCCGATAGAACCAAGCCTCAAAATAATGTGACTCCTAATCGTCATCTCCTTCGTCAACCCATACTATGATTCCCTTCCTAATGTAGGTCTTACTTGGACCTACGGGATACTCAGTCACCAACTTTTGGATATCCATCGGCTCCCTAAAACGTTTTGGTGCTAAGGTTTAGGGTCTCAAAAAGTTAAGCCCACGACAGGGTGCGAATAAATCTCAGTAAACTAACCTTAAACCTAGACTAGGCCATTGGTACCACTAGACACTTTTAAAAAAAATAAACAAT
Organism: Rhodomyrtus tomentosa; assembly: GCA_028455895.1. Classification (NCBI taxonomy): domain Eukaryota; kingdom Viridiplantae; phylum Streptophyta; class Magnoliopsida; order Myrtales; family Myrtaceae; genus Rhodomyrtus; species Rhodomyrtus tomentosa. Next base: position 22,943,087 of record JAPCWY010000004.1, read on the forward strand.
GTCCAAACAATTGAGTTAAGACACATTACACAATGGGGAAAGATTATATCTTCATATAATTCTCAATTCAAGGCTACGCTTCGTACTCTAGCACTTAATAGACCCTAGCATATGGGTACCGTTATCCTTGTTATGGTTCTAATTCCAATGGCTTGGCCCGCGCGTATTGATGCCACGGGCTTAATTAATTACTGACCCCGCATTATTACGCTTCAAGTCTCTAGTGCCATTTTAAGACTCGCGTTACTACGCCTCAAGTCAATCCTGCGTCTAATGCCTCAAGATACCTTTAAACCCCGCATTTAACACGTTAAGGTACAATAAGCACTTGACTCATAATTAAATCAATTAAGGCTAGAAACCATGAATTTCACATTTCATAAATCAAGGATATAATTCAGCCCTTTAAGCTTAAATTCTGATTCCATGGAACCACACCTCGTCACTTAGTCAATCAGTAACCCTTTTATACTTCATGATCGAGTACAACTCGATTTAGCACGAAACTAACCTTCGACTCTATGGATTATCCATGGCCAAACATTATAGTATCCTAATTCACCAATTCCATCATTTAATTCACCATTTATCACACAAGACTGAACATAACAACGTAGTACAATCAATTTAAGCACTTAATCTGTCGTTTCTCATTCATGGTCAGGTCACGCAAATCATGACAAATGAATCAATCTCCCGGTTCACAAGTATTTGTTCACGGTCAACTAGCATTAAGGGAGACTTGACATTTTAATGTAACAAACCACGATGCCACATCATGGTCGAATATATGCATAGGGCCCAATTCGAAATTTCACCAATCCACTCAATTGATTTTAAGCTAATAACTACTACTATGCATTTCAGCTCCCAAGGACCAACTTCGACGAGCCCTCAACACCACAACTCATCATAGATTAAAAATTTCAAGCTTTAGGACATGCAAGTCACCATTGGTCTATAAGGTCAGATTCGGTCTCTAGGAGTTATTCACCATTTCAACCATGAAAAACATTGAACAAAGCATCAAACTTGCCTCTTAGTTCTTTAATGTCCTAGGAGAGGTTTAGAACAAACTTACCAAAGTGATTATTCCTAGCAAAGTCCACAAGGAACGACGGTGAGCTCATGTTCCACTTGACTTCGGTGAGGTCAGAACTTGGCCCTTAGAGCTCACAAAAGAATAGCCATGAGAACTCTTCAAAATCATTACTAATATCACTCTTAAGATCCACCCTTAACCTCACAAGACACCAACTAAGTTTAAAGAGCTATCTTTTGACAAGCTCAAGGTTTCCCCTAAGTCAGCCTCTACAAGTCGTGGCCTCGATCTAGTCTGTTGGCATTGGCTTCCATGGTGACGATAGGTGTCGACGGCTCAAGGCCAAGGGCGAAGAGGAGAGGCGGTCTTGAGGGTGTCTAGGTGGTGATCGGCGAAAGAGTGGCATCGGTGATGGTGGCAGTCAAGAGAAAAATCGAGAGAGAGAGAGTGAGTGAGAGAACTTGAGAAGAAGAAGAGATGGAAAAATATGAGAGAGAGAGAGAGAGAGAGAGAGAGATGGGCGGCCGAATGGGGTATAGAGGGAGTGGAAGTGTTCTTCAAGATTCAAACAACATGAGTACCCCTACTTACAGACATTAGACTAGGCTTTATTGGTGAGGATTTTGGGGGAATTTCTTTTGGTCACAACCCTTCAAATGGACCCCTACTGTCTTTTGTCTTTTTCCCATGATTCCAAGAAGTCAAAAGACCATCAAGTCCCCATAATTTCAGTCATGGAGAGGGCAAGTAAAAGACTATTCTGCCCTTACTCATTTTTAAAGGAATGAACATTAATTTACGGATCAAAGGTAACTTCTAAACGTCAGTTCGAAATTTCACTTTTCTCATCGATATGGAACGGACCGTGACCTTAATGATTCTCAACGAGACGATGTCCAATTTATTGATATTGGAATCCTTGAATGTCCGGTCTCTAATCTCGAAGTCCAATTCATGGTCAAATTCAGTCGTTTGTCATTCCGGCGCTTCTCAGACTAACGAGCGGCTCTTAGGAGTTACGAGCATCGATCCGCGACAATGTCATGTCTAAGAGTTATTAAAATCATGACGACTTTAGTGGTCATGTAATTGCGAGGGTTTATTACTAGTTTCAAAGGTTACGACTATTAGAATTCGGTTTAAATTAATTTACAAATTATACTATGACCATACGGAATCACTTGTGAATCAATTGCATAACGCTAGCAAATCGTTCTAAAATCACTATTAGATCGGCCTTTATTGGCATAAAATATTCCCTCGGTAATCCTTATGGTCAAAGTACTGGTCCATGGTCAAGTTCTTTAGTCTACGTACTCGAATCCTAGTTAGCCATTCTCCTTTTGTTAGTCGACTCAAGAGTTATCAATTCTGAGTGAGATATACGAAAATATATCGATAGGCATGGGTTGAAATTCAAGATGTCACGGTATGGGTTGACGAAAGAGATGACGATTGGGAGTTGCATTATTTTGGGGCTTGGTTTTATCGGGATGGAGACATGACATAAGGAACCTTGAGGAGTTTCGACGTGCCTTGGAGTGTGATTCCTTGATAGTTCAGCGCTACACCCCCTGATGGCGAAGTATTCTATTTGGAAGCCAAACCCAAGACTAGTTAGCCAGAGCCCTCAGAGCCAAACGAGGAAGTAGAAGTCGTGGAGCCCTCTAACGCCGAGGAAGCACCTGCAGAACCCTTAAGTCTAAGTTGGAGCGAGAGTTAGAGGAAGAGTTTAATGCCAAGTTGAAATTTGAGACTAGCCAGCGATGAGCGTAGACGAGTTTGATGTGCCTAAGAACACAGAATCCGACTTGGAGGAAGGAGAACTCTCATGGACCTGGAGTCAGATGTTTTTGTGGAGTACAACCCTGTGGCTAACGTGGACTATTCCAACAATAGCGGGCCCGACCTTTAGGTTTAGTTATGGCACCTAACTTTTGAGACACCCTTTAGGATAGGAGTATCGGGATTAAACTAGATGCACAACCCTTTTGACTAAATCTCTCACCCCCTTCAAATCATGTTTTGTATCCTTGCTTTTGACCAAATTGTAAAACTGGATTTTACATTAGGAAGAGGAGCATAGTATGGGTTGATGACGAAGGACATGACGATTGGGAGTCGCATTATTTTGAGACTTGGTTCTATCGTGACGAAGACGTGACATACGGACCCTAGAGGAGCTTCAACGTGCCTCGGAGTGTGATTCTTAGATGGTGCAGCGCTACACCCCTTGATGTCAAGGTACTCCATCTGGAAGCCCAAGCCAAGACTAGTTAGCCAGAGCCCCTGAAGCCAGCTGAGGAATTAGAAGTCGTGGAGCCCTCTGACGCCGAGGAAGCACCTCTAAAACCCACTGAGTCTGAGTTAGAGCGAGAGTTAGAAGAAGAGTTTTGACGCCGAGTTGGAATCTAAGACCAAACCAGATATGAGTGCTTACGACTTTGATGCGTCTGCGGGCAGAGAATTCATCCCGGAGGGAGAGGTTCCCATGGACCTAAAGTCAGATGCTTCTGCGGAGTATAACATCGTGGCTAACGAGGACTACTCAGACGATAGCGAACCTGACCTTTAGGTATAGCCGTGATACCTAACTTTTTGGGACACCCTTTAGGATAGGAGTGTCGTGCTGGACTAGATGCACCCTTTTGACTAAGTCTCTCATTCCCTTCGAGCCATGTTTGTATCCCTGTTGTTGACCAAGTTGTAAAACTGCCATTATATAAGGTTATGTATAAGTGTTTTTATCATCCCGAGCCGTCTTTATATTGCATCGTACGGAGTATGTATATCCCTTCCACATGTGCATTTGGATTCTTTCGCCTATCGCAAAGCCGCTGGATCTTGAGATAGTGCGACGGTTTGTCCAATCGATGGATATTAGCGCGGTCGTAAGGACGCGAGGCGTGACATCAATACTCGAGCAACCCCACTAGCCATGACCAAGACTCTAGCCGCAGCCCTGGCAACAACGGCGGCATCTCCATCGCTTAGTTCGAAGCACTAATGGCGCCATCGTTGTATTTGCATTGTATCCCATACACATGCTCAGGATCAAATCTAGGCTCGTAAAGCCGAATGCAATGTTGCCGAGCGAGCCCAAGCTCAGGGCTGGATAGTGATTGTGAGGTATTTACGACCCCAATGACGTCAAGTAAATGTGACAAATGGGTGAATTGGGTTGAGTTGATTTGAGTTTGAGCAGATCATAAATGGATTTTATCCTAATCCATCCATTTAATGTCCATTTATCCATTTATTTGTGAAAGGGCTTTTTTTCTCAAAGTTAAAGGATTTAAATGACCCTATTTAACCCAACTCAAAATCACCCATATAATTGATTAGAAAAAAAAAACAGAAATAAGAGCCGAGAAAATCTCGAACAAATAAATAAACCACCGTGAGCGCCATGGTTGAATTGCGATTCATATGGGGGAGGTGCCACTGCGTTCGTGCATGCAAAGTGCTCCTTACGTTCCAAAAAGTGAGACCATCCTCCGTCCCTTCGCTCTCTTGTCGTGTCTCTAAAATCTTTGGACTCTGCGCCAACTAAACCTCTTAAGATTTTTACTTTTTTTAGCTTAATACAAAGTCCGATCCATCTGGTTCTTAAGTGGGCTCTTTACTCGGAATCGGCAACCAAACTAAGTCTCATCGGTTCCAAAAATAAAAACTGAACATGTTTTCAGAGTGATCCGATCCAATTTTCAAGTAGAACTGATCTGATTTGATACATCTAATGCATATGCCACCACATTGAATGTGACGGAAATCTTAAGAGGGAAGTCTTAAGAGAGAAGTCCCTTGTAATGGAGGCTTGGTGGGCTCTCCATTACATGTTAAAAAATCCGGGGCGGCGTGCTACATGTTGATACGACGTATGATGCTGTGGGTTTATAGGCTGACAAAAATTAGTGCGGGTACACCGTTGATGGCGCTTCGACCGTTCGACGGGACCTCTCTCACTGCAATGTAGACATTCACATTAGTCGCCACACCCCACCCCACCCCCTCTTCTCTCTCTCTCTTTAAAATTCCTGCATACTCGTTCGCCATCCGAAAGCACGCTAGCTAGCCGTAGGCTGATATGCTTTCAACAATCCCGAGTTTCCCTTGCATTAGGACTGACTGAGAGGATGTCAATTCGATTTCCTTTTCGATTTTTATTGGGTTTTGCCGTTTTGGCACCTAATTTTTCCCGAGAAAATTATTTCTTTTTGTCGAATCCAAAAAAAATATTTGAACAGCTGAAAACTTATCGTACAATTAGCAATTTAGTTTGAATCTTTTGGCTATTTATCTATAATAGTCCTTTTGACGTTGACACCGAATATCTTATATAGCGTGATTGGCGCCGACATGCACATTTTTTTGTAATTTTTTAATTTTTTCTGAATTTTTTCTTTTTCTTTTTGTTCCTTTTAAATTAACTTCCTTTTATGCTTTTTTTTTCCTTTTCCTTTTTGCTAGTGTCTAGTCTCAACAATGTTCGGCAATCGGCCACAAGTGATGGCCGGATAGGGTTGCGATGTTGAAGTTTGTTTGTAAAATAAATAAAAATGTTGCCTTTTTTAAATCCCACATAGGATAGAAAGAACAGTGTAATTATTTTTATTAGTTAGAAGTCTGTTTTAGTCTTTAAGAATAAAGTAATGGGCAAGTGGGTTAGACACCACTATACTGGTGTGCGAACGCGCGATTTTCACGAAATTAGCACTTAGTGCACATCGCAGGCTTAAATAATGCTTAATTATTATTTATTTATTTCAAAAATAAATTGTTTTATAATTATATACTTTTTAATTGTGACTGTTCGAACATGAATAGTTGCGTCCGAACGACGGTTGTCACTTACGAACAGTTGTGTCCAAATGATTATCATCACGAGCAATCGTGTCAAAATTGCAATTTTTTGACATGAATTGGTGCAATGTTCCAGACATGAATTGGTGCAACGTTTCGAACACATAATAGGTGCGATGTTCCAGACATGAATTGGTGCAACGTTTCGAGCATGAATAGGTGTATTCGTACATAGATAATTTAGACACTGAGAGGTGTGTTTATTAATTTGAGGTATAGACAATTCTGTTCAGTTTTTAAAATAATCTTTCATTCTACGTTTTCTTTCAAAAAAGAGACAGGCATCTTTTCATTTTTTCGTAGAGAGTTTTAGGAGATTTCCTGGAATTACTATCCAGTATTTTCGTCGATGACTTTGTTGTATCTTGAAGGAAATTTGCTAAAAACCTATAGCAACCTCTTTTATTTTTTTGGTAGAAACGTTGTAATGGGAATTTTTAATGCAAGACAATATGGTTTAATAGCATTTCCAGGTTGTGATAATTGCACGCCATATAAAATTGATCACAATGCATACGCTTCCTCGGAGAGAATAACATTGTAACACAAATATCACTTGAGCTAGTCGACCGTAGAGAGGAAGTGGGAGTTTGAAATGCATGTTCGTACTAATCTAGGCACTTCACTCTATGAGACCCTAAAGGTGGAGTTTAACTTAACGTAAACCCTTCCGAATCTCGACAAGTTTCACAGTGTATCAAGAGATTAATGGAAAAATTAAGCCGAGACTCGGTCGACAGGCACATGCTAACTTTGCACTGAAAGTGAACATTAAGGAGTAAATGAAAAATTACTAATTCAATCTTAAACATATTGTACGAATGTCAGGTGAGTCTTTTACTTTTAAATTTTGCTAATATAGTTTTATGCCTTTGTGTGAACTTCCTATGTTGTCATTTCTACCAATTGCCGTTGGAAATCGATAATATGACAGTCCACTTGAGACATTATTTAGAGTAAAGTTTTCCATGTAGCACTACCGATTATAACTAGATACCACTTCAACGATGTCTAGCAGTAATGGTTTGGAAGGACTACATAGATTTTACATAAATGTTTAGAGCTACATTTTAAAGTTCATGACTGGTTGTCGACCACCAATCACATGTCATGACCAACGAGGGCTGGCCTCACCTGGGCGAGGCTGACTTGACACCGGCAAAAAGAAAAAAAAATAACAATTAAAAAGTCAATGTCAATATTGGCTGTGTCACGTAAGGCGGGCGACGTCCGCATCAACGAACTTCGACCGAAATTTGCTGAGACGGCACAAAGTGAAAAGGTTTGGAATTAATTTGTTTAATTAAAATATTTAGGACTAAATTAGTACAATTGTCAAAAAAAAAAATTTGACCGGTGATTTTTTCCTAAATAATTTATACGTGCCAAAAAACAAAACTCTTAGTTTATTTATTGTAGATAAGGCGGTCCCGTCAATGATGGTCCAGTTTTCTTAGAGTTTACGCATTGCCAGATAATTAGTGAAGAAGCCCTTTTGCTAATCATCAAAGTGGGAAACGTACATAGCGCTCTAATCTCTTTTAACCGTATCTTATCTGCCTAATCTCTCTCTCTCTTGAATTAACTATTGCAATACGATATACATGATAGGACAGCCCGTTTTATAAACTTCGTGCTCTTTATCGGGTAGGCACTAGCGATCATCCTTCTATTATTCCTTGAAAACCCCAAAATGCACTATACGTGGCTGTTGTTTTTACACATGAAAATTTAGTTAATCGACGCCCCAATGGATAGAACTGCAACTCTTGAGAATTATTTTATATCGGTCTGAAGCCGACCCTCGAGCTCTCCAATTCCTAGAAAATTATTTTTTCTTTCCCTGGTTGGAGGTAAAGAAGTCTCACGAAGGTTTAGCTGCCTGCTTTTCGTTAAGCCCTTTTATGGACTTGCGCATGTTCAATCTCTCTCTTGAATAAGTTAATGCAATTCCTGATAGTGCAACCTTTGATCAACTTCAGATTCTTATCATGTGGGCACTAACAATTTCCATTCTTCTCTATCTCTTCAATTATGCATGTTGATTATGGGACCATTCCTTGAAAAACCTAAAATGCACTATGTGTGGTTGTTGTTTTTCCACATGAAATTTCGTTAATCGTCCTCTCGATTCATGATTTACTTTATTAGAGTAATTCGTCATTCATGGAAATTTTATCTTAGGTAGAGGGTTCTTGGAATCAAGTGATAGCTATATACCCTAAAGCAAGCATGTAATAATTACATGTTAGGAAGTTTAGTTGTCCTTTCAATTTGCATATATGCAATGAAAAACACTTGTTCATTCATCTATCCAAATTATTTAGATGAATGATTCCATAAGATAAGTTATGATTGAGCCTTTCTTTAAGGTGTTGAGGATATGTGCGATAAGTACACGGCTAGACTGAATCTTTAAACTTTTCCCGATTGGTGCATGTTTGAGTGGATATCAATGATTTTGTGAGACCGGCGTGTTCAAAACTTCGCCATTAAGTATTGGATACTTAAGGAAATGATAAGTCAAGAGTTACTGGATATTGTGATATTAGAGTTAGAACACAGGTGCTTGTTCCAAATAAGTTTACTGAGCATGACACACATTAAATGATTAGTAACATGAAAGTTTCGAACGTGGTCAATGTCTAAATTGTTCATGCGTTGCTCTTGTGTAAATAATCCTTAGACATGGCACAGTGTTGGCTTGAGTGTTGAATGGCTATGGTTCTCACGTGTTCATATTGGCGGTTCGTTGATTTGCACTCTGTACTTGCTGGTCATAGCTTGTTCAAATATGAAGTCACACGTGTACACAACAGTGGGATCTGTCTCCTTGTTAAATATAAGGATGATGTCCTATGCAATCGAATCGTGACACCAAATTGGAAATCCTCGGTCGGGGATGCAACCGAGAATGTCTCTATGAATGCATGTCAATTGGATTTGTGCATATGACAAATATTCCATGGCTTTTATTCGATTGGGACATGGTAACATAGAATGATTGAATTACACTATAGCCAAAGTTGACGGGTTCATGATGTTCTAGTCGTATTCACACAGTTTGGATAACCATGGCATTGACTCATGGCTTGTATGACCTATAGGCTGATCGGAATAATCACTTCTCTTGAAATTACTAATGTGCTAGTATATGTCCTACTGTCAAGTTAGTGATGAATTTAGGGATGTCACACACTATAACGAACACGAGACTACGTTAAATATGAAAAATGATGTTGTAAATATGTTTGCGGCTGAATTAGTTGGACTAAAATTAAATTAAACGAGATTTTATTTAATTTTTATTTTATTTTTATCATGAACGTACGTGCGTACGATGCACGAGCACACCCAAAATGGACATATAATGATGTGCCCATGTTACCAGAATTGAGCATAACGATGGTCGGCGATTTACCGATCACGGTCAGCCAGTTGACCAACGTTTTCAATAGGTCAGCACTTGCTGGCTTGTTGACTTGGTCAGCAAGCACCCCAAAGGGCGCCCACCCCTCCCCTATAAATAGAGGGGAGGTTACGAAGAAACATTTCGTGAATTTTTTCGATCGTCAATTTTTCTAAAAGGAAAGGAGAGGATGTGTGTGCAATCAAGAATTGAGAACATAAAAAATGTTTTCTTCGTTCTTGTTCTAGTGACCAAAAAAACGAGAGTGCGGTGAATCATATCCACGAGATTGCTAGTACAATCGAAGGTAGTGATTGTCCTCGAGTTTCGTCTTCCATTTCTCGTATTATTAGTGGTGTGTCTGAATTAAAGGCCCAATACTTGTGAGACTTGAAGAACATTCTAATCAAGTCCTTTCAAACACGCTTCAAGAGATATTCCGCAAACTCCCCTCGTATGATTTGATTTTTGATTGAAAATCACAAGATGACGCCTCCGGAGATTCATGGATAAGCATACGGGATTTTATTTTGTTTCCGCTGTGTTCTTGCGTATATTATGTTTTAATTTCGCCTGCACATTAGACACGTGCGGAACGATTCCGCCGTTGCATCGAGGAATCCCAACAGTGGTATCAAAATCAATCCTTAGGCATTATCATGTATTTAATCGATCTAGATCCTTGCTATTTTTGCGATGTTTTGGAGAATTATTTTCAATTACGTGGCCTATCGAAGTTGATTATGATTGACTTAGCAAAAATTAGAACTAAATCGATTTGAATCGAAAATCTGTTGTTAGTTTTATTTTACGCACGAATTCTAAAAGCAACAACACAGCTACCTCTTAGAATCACGCACATGAAAATTATTTCAATGACATTGATTCGTTGGCGCGATTTGCGTTGCTCAGCCATTAATTTGATTAAATGTATAATTTTATTTGTACCTTCCGAAGCTTTGAATTATGAATTTATGACACGTGGGGAAGGGTGGTGATATAACAATTAATTGCGATCTCATGGGTTCGAGATCCTGTAAACATAATCACCACATAAGATAGATGGTTAATGTGATTGACATATATTTATTTATTCCATTTATGTGAATATGTTAAAGTGGTTAATATGCAAAGTGAGACCATTAATAATAACTCAGACTTCCTCTTATTAATAGATTAAGTCGTAACAAGTTTCGGACTCGCGGCCTTCCATCGTCGTAGTTTGATTCAATATTATAGTGGTCGATTGACTAATTATGGATCCACGAGGGTCAATTATCATTCATATCATTGGATCACACTCTGTATTATGCATATGATGTTGTGAGGTTGGAGCCGTACGTTTTTTAATAACTGTCAACTGAGGGGATCATTTGTGTTTTCGATACTTGCAAGAGATAATGAACTGGACTTAATTATGATCTTGGAGTCAATAACTATCATGTGAGACTTTCATGGTCTAGAGACCAAAGTTATGATCGGGAATCACATACAATACATTGAATAAGTTGATTCACTCACTGAGTCCATATGACATTAATAACTGTCAGGTGAGGTGGACTAAAAGTTGGTGGAACTCTAATCCCCTTGGTAATTTTTACCTGTAGACACTTGTTTTTTTATTAGTCTTTTCTAGTTTATTCTTTGAAAATTCATAAAAAATTCAGAAAAAGCCAATAAAAAAAATCCAACTTTGGCGACCTTGGGTTGGCTTAGGGAGGTCACCTTTGAGAAAAAAATAAATGTTCATATTTTTCTCATTTTTGATATTTTTTAAATAGAAAAATACATTCATAAAAATAGCTTTTAAGGTAAAAAAAAATATACAAAATAGTCTATATTTTTTTATTTCCCTTTTTATTTTGACCTCACCAAAATCTAAAAATAAAGTTTAATCATAAGTGTTCCTTCATTACACATAGAGTTGAGTTTGTCCAAAAATTACCATTTTAAGTCATTTATGTGTCATCTTAAAATTTAGGGCCAGATTAAGCTTAGTGTTCGCACTAATTACAAATAGTAGCTAGAGGGTCGAGATGAGCCATCCAAGAAGAAAGATAGTCTTCGATAGTAGTAAGCCAGTCAGCTGTATGATCGATCGAGGGTCGACTGTGCAGCGATCTTAAATCGAGCATAGATCAATTATAATTGACCTCGTCAAGTTGCGAAACGACCACAAATCACCCTAAAGTCCACCAGGGACTGAACTATGGAATGTTTCGAAAGCTAACAAAGTTTGGCAACCAAACTAGCCGTGAGTTCGACGAATGTCGATTTGTATCATATTTCTGTACCAGCTACACACTAGTCAAAGAGTTACTACCCGAGACTGCATGATGTGTTGTTGGAGAACTAAGGATCAAGATGAACCAATCCTGCATCAATTTGATTTGATCATGAGAGGTAAACTCGATATTGTTTGGTTATGCTCTCAGTTTAGGAATGGTTGATTCCAATACTAACTGAGACTAACTAAGTGGCTCTTGACTCGATAGGCAATGAGACATGACCTTGAGTGTGCTAAACATGGCTACGCCCTTGATGTGCTCAGTTACAAGATGAATTAATTCTAAAAGAAAAGATAGTTCGGCCATTAGTAATTAGGCGCCTAAAATAGAGGAATCGTCCCAATAGGTTAATTATTAGCATTTTTAATGTCTGAAATAAGAGGTTAATTATTAGAAGACTTTAGAATGCTCAAATTGTTAATTAGTATTTAACATGAATGGCATCTGATGCCTATGTGAGGCGGACAAGTGTGTTTTGAGTGACTTTTGAATGAAAAGGGGATTAGAACAAAATGTGTGAGGATGGAAAATGATACGTGGAAAATGATACGATCAGATCAAGGCCTAAAGGAAGCACCACTAGCCAAGAATCAAAATCGAGATTTGGGATAAAAACTCACCACCAAGGTTTAAAGCAAAACCACCAACCAAGGCTAAAGGGTTTTTGGTTTCACCACCGAGGAAAATTCTTATTGTAAAGGAAACAACTCTAATTAGCGACTAATTGATTGACCTTCAAATTGGCAAGTAATCAATCAAGATAAGGCTTGAAATCAACAATCAATCACATCTACATTGATTGATCATCAAATCAGCAATCAATCACGTCTGATTAATCATCGAATTAGCAATCAATTAAGATAAGGCTTCAAATCAGCAATCAATAACATCTTCATTGATTGATCATCAAATTGGCAATCAATCACATCTTGAATATGCCTTTGGATTTTCAATTAATCGGTCAGCACTCAATCTAGTAAATCGTGATGGAATCAGCAGAAATCAATCTGGTGAAGTGGTTATCTTATTGATGATCATTGGTGTCATAATTGACAATCCTAGTCGATAGCCTTCATGACAACATAGGGATCATTGGTGTCATAATCTGATGCCCCGCATAACAAATTGACTAAAATGTCCTCACAAATTCGGCCAAGAGAGGGACTAGACTAATGACTAGTTTTCCCTTAATCATTTCTAAATGAATGAGCACTAACTTAGGAGTAAAAGGGTAATTTCTAATCGTCAGTCGGAAATTCACTTTTCTAATCAATATGGAGCGAACCGTAACCTTAATGGTTCTTGGCGAGGCGACGTCCAATTTATTGCCGTTGGGATCCTTGAATGTCCGGTCTCCAATCTCAAATTCCAATTCAAGGCCAAATTCAGTCGTTTGTCATCCCGACATATCTCAGACTAACGGGCGGCTCTTAAGAATTACGTGTATTGATCCACGACTAATGTCACGTTTTAGAGTTACTCGAGTCATGGCAACTTTGGTTGTCATGTAATGGTTTATCGCTAGTTCCTAAGGTTACGATTGTTAGAAATCGGTTTAAGTTAATTTGCAAATCATACTATGGCTATACGAACCCGTGAACCAATTGTATAACGCTAGCAAATCGTTCTAGAACCGTTCTTTGATCAACCTTTATTGGCACAAAATATCCCCTCGACAATCCTTATGATCCAAGTACCGGTCTATGGTCGAGTTCTTTAGTCTACGTCCTTGAATCCTAGTTAGCCATTTCCCTTTGGTTAATCGAATTAAGAGTGATCAATTCTGAGTGAGATTTACTGAAATACATCGATATGCATTTATTCATTAATAAGCTTCGAGATAGGATCGAAACTCATAATGTCATAATTCTTCCCATTTTATAAAAATTTCGTTCTCGAAATTTACATTCATCTAACTACTCAAACAAGTGGGGGTGTTGACGCCTCATACTTCCTTGCTTTCCCAGGTGGCACCTTCAGTCCCATGGTGTTCCCAAATCAACTTCACTAGTGGAATCGTTTACTTCTATCACTTTGTGATCCAATACATGAGTCGAGTTTGGTTCGTACTTGCTAAGCATAGATATTGGAATACATTGTGCACTTGCGATAAGCTCGGCAGCTAGGCAAATCTATAGGCCAAGGTTCCAATTCGTTCCAAAATTTCGAATGGGCCTATGTACCTTGGACTCAGCTTTCCTTTCTTACCAAATCGAGAAAGTCTTCACATGGGCGACACCTTAAGGAAGACATGATCTCCTACTTGGAACTCCAAAGGTCTACGCCGCTTATCAGCATAACTTTTTTGGCGACCTTGTGCAGTTTTCTATCTTCCCGAATAACTTTTACTACCTCAATCGATTGCTCTGCTAATTTCGAGCTTGTTATACTCCTTTCACCAATTACATCCCATTGTACTGGAGTTCTGCAGGCTCTTCCATACAACGCCTCAAAAGGTGCCATACTAATACTCTGCCAAGCTATTATTATAGACAAACTCCACCAGATGAAGCTGATCCTCCCAGCCTCCTTTAAAGTCTATCACACAGGCTCTTAACATATCCTCAAGCGTCTGAATCGTTCTTTCAGACTGTCCATCCATCTGAGGGTGATAAGCAGTTTTATATTGCAATTTCGTTCCTATGGGCTCTTGTAGGCTCTTCCAAAATGAAGCAGTGAACTTAAGGTCTGTATCTGATGTAATCGTCATTGGAACTCCATGTAGACGGACTATGTGACGCATGTATAACTCTGCGTGTCATCCATGGCAAAGTCTTTTCTCACAAGCAAGAAGTGCGAGGATTTAGTCAACCTATCGACGATCACCTAGATCGAATCATGGCCTCTTTGACTCCTAAGTAAACCTATCACGAAGTTTATGGTGATGTGCTCTCACTTCCACTCGGAAATTTTCAAAGGCTGCAACATCCCACCAGGCTTACAATGTTGCGCTTTAACTTGCTGGCACGTCAGACATTTAGCCACATGCTTGGCTATGTCTACTTTCATTCCGTTCCACCAGTAATGCTGACGCAAATTCTGATACATCTTCGTGCTCCCCAGGTGAATGCTGTAGTTGCTCCTACGAGCTTTTGATAAGTTCTTTGCCCTAAGTTCCTCATCGTTGGGTACACACAAATGCCCACAAAACATCAGGATTCCATCCTCAGATACTTGAAAGTCAGGTTTCCTCTTGGTTGTGTACTTGAAAGTCAGGTTTCCTCTTGGTTGTGTCTCATTCCAAAACCTTCTGGATGTCGAGATCTGTTGATTCCAAAGCCTTAGCTCTTTCTTCAATTTCAGACTCAATCCTTAAGGTAGCCAATAAACTAGATACTTGGCATATTTCAAACTTGAACTCTGAGTCCCTTATTCCTTCCAATTGAGTCCATTCTTTGATCATTGTGTGCGCGATGCTTGACTTCCTACTAAGCGCATCTTCCACTTTATTTGCCTTCCCAAGATGGTACAGGATGCCACAATCATAATTCTTGAGTAACTCCATCCATCGAATTCAATTCATTTTGTGAAAACAAGTACCTCAGGCTCTGCGGGTCGGTGTAGATCTGAAATCTTTCTCCGCACAAGTAGTGCCTCCAAATTTTCGACGCACAGATGATAGCTGCTAACTCCAAGTCATGCGTTGGGTAGTTCATCTCATGGGGTCTTACTTCCAAATGCGTCGAATAAATGAAATAACTAGCCTTACTCCCAAAATCAGTCACGGCCAAAAGTAATAATCGTAACCTATCCTTTTTAATCAACCGATGCATTAATGAGGAGCCATGACTAAAGGCTTAGGAGCCTCGACTCAGCAAATAGTACATTACCTTGTCTAAACAAGTCATGGCCGAATGGCTCCATGGATGGTCATGAGATTACAAGTCTAAGCAGCTCAATACAAGGCTGAATGCACCATAACATTTTATCATCAAACAAGTCATTTACCACATCACCCCGTCATAATCGAACATACAATAAGTGGTTCAATTAGTCAATTCAACCAATTGATACTTTTTTAAGCCTCACAAATCCATTTTGGCACCCATAGGCATTAGTCCATTATTTCATCTTACTAAAGTCTTTAACCAAGGTGATCTCAGCCTCCTATTCGGCCATTTAGAAAACACGCAAAACTAAACATACACAATCGCTACTCATCCATGGATTTCACAATTTCACCCTAAAGGCATGCAAGCACGATTCGGCCTCTACAAGGCAGATTTAATCTCCACTATAAATCTAGTATAATCGGTTCATAAACCACCATCTAGAGTTCCAAACTTGCCTCTTGGTAATCCAATGTCCTAGGAAAGGTTAGATTCAACTTACAAAGTGAGTGAGCCGAGTGAATTCAACGAAAGAGGCAACGAAGCTCGGGTTCAGATCTGGTCCGGTGAGGAGTCAGTTTGGCCCAAACAAGAACACTTAGGTTTAGGTTTTAGAAGTCACTCACCTTGAATCCTCCAAAAACTCTCAAGAACAGCCCTCAACGTTCTTCGGTTTGGGCTGGTAGGCATTGGTTTGTTCGGCCTTGGTTTCGGACGGTGTCGACTCATGGTTCAAGATGGAGATGTGGTCGAAGAGATGAGGGAATGGTGATGATCAGCATGGTGTGGCATCGGTTCCTCCATGGGCCGAACTCAACAAGAAAGGAAGGGAGTTTGAGAGGAAAAAGAAGAAAAGAGAGGAAGAGGAGTGTGGTTTTTGGTCGAAAATGGAAGAGAAGAAGATGAAGAAAAGGGCTGGTGATACCCAAGATTCAAACTCAAGGGAACCCCTACAAGCATGCTAGAGCAGGCTTTATGTTTGAGTGAATTAAGGGACTCGTCTCTTGCCCATGGCCTTTCAAATGGACCCCTACCCTATTTTGTCTTTTTCTCATAATATTAAGAGGGCAAAGAACAATAATGGCCTTGCAAATTTGGTTGAAGAGAGGGATGGCAATAGTCCATTTTGCCCTTACCTATTTCTAAGATAAAGAATATTATCCTTGGGTAAATGGGTAATTTTCAATCGTCGGTTTAAAATTTCACTTTTCTAATCAATATGAAGCGAACCGTAACCTTAATGGTTTTCGATGACGCGACGTCCAATTTATTTATAATGGAATCCTTGAATGTCCAGCCTCCAATCTCGAAGTCAAATTCATGGCCAAATTTAGTCGTTTGTCATTTCGAAGCATCTCAAACTAACGGGCGACTCTTAAGAATTTCACGTATCGACCCGCGACTAATGTCACATTTAAGAGTTACTCGAGTCATGATGACTTTTGTTGTCATGTAATTGCGAGGGTTTATTGCTAGTTCCAAATGCTACAATCGTTAGAAATCGGTTTAAGTTAATTTGCAAATCATACTATAGCCATACAGAATCACCCATGAACCAATTGTATAACGCTAGCAAATTATTCTAGGACCGTTCCTGGATCGGCCTTTATTGGCACAAAATATTTCTCTCGATAATTCTTATGGTCAAAGTACGGGTCCATGGTCGAGTTCTTTAGTCCATGTACTTGAATCCTAATTAGTCATTCCCTTTTTGGTTAGTCAAATCAAGAGTGATCAATTCTGAGTAAGATTTACCGAAATACATCGATAGGGATTCATTCATTAATAAGCTTCGAGATAAGATCGAAATTCAGAATGTCACAATTCTAATATCAATAAATTGGACGTCGCCTCGTCGAGAATCATTAAGGTCACGGTTCCTTCCATATCGATGAGAAAAGTGAAATTTTGAACTAATGCTTGGAAGTTACCTTTTTACCCCTAGATTAATGCTCATTCCTTTAAAAATGAACAGGGCATGATAGTCGTTTGCTTGTCCCTCTTCATGGTCGAAATTATGTGGCTTCTTGAAATTATGGGGGAAAAGACAAGACTTGGGTCGGGGTCCATTTGAGTGGTTTTAGAGCATGGGACAAACTTCCTAAAATCAATTAACCATAAAGCCTAATTTAGGATGGGTAGGTAGGGGTTCCCTTATGGTTTGAATCTTGGAGAACAAGAGACACCCTTATCTTCCCCTTTTCCCTTCATTTTCGGCCAACACCACCAGATCACTCTCCCTCCTCTTTTTTCTTTTTCTCTTAATCTCACTCATCTCTCTCTCTCTCTCTCTCTCTCTCTCTCTGTTCTTACTCACCGGAACACTAACCACCTCTCCTTCGTCGATTGCCGCCACGAACCACCACCGACGCCGTCCTCCTCCGCCGAACCACCACCGACCAGACTCGAACTTGAGAAGACCGTGAATGGCCGCCGGTCTTCAAACTTGATCCGTGAGCTTCACAAGCTCGTTTTGCCTTGGTAAGCCTTCTTGAGACCTAAACCTTTGTGTTTCGTAGTTATTGAAGGAAGTTAGAGTAATTAGAAGAGGAAACCGTGACTAACTTTGCGTGTTCATGTATGAACCGAAGCTAACCTCGTGGGACCAAACTTGAGAGTGAGTTCCATTGGCATTTTGACCGGTCTACCTCTACTCATTGCCTTGCTAAGTTAATTTTAAACTCTCTCTAGGACATTAAGGTACTAAGAGGCAAGTTTGATACATTCTTTAGTGATTTTCATGGTTGAATTTGTAAGTAATTCCTAGAGACCGATTCTGACCTTAAGGACTGGTTATGGCTTGCATGTCCTAAAACTTGGAATTATTAAATCTATGGTGAGTTATACGATTGAGGGTTCGGCTGGAGATGGTCCTTAGGAGCCGAAGTGCCTAGTGGTGGTTATTAGCTCAAAATCAATTAATTGGATTTGTGAAACTCCTAATTGGACCCTCTATGGGTTTAGCCATTAGGTGGTATTGTGGCATGTCGCATTAAAATGCCAAATGTCCCTTAATGCTATTTGGCCGTGTACTAATACTTGTGAACCGGGATATTAGATCGTTTGCCATGATTTGCGTGATTTGGCCTTGAATGAGAAATGACAGATTAAAAGCTCAAATTGGCTATCATACGTTGTTATGTTTGGCCTTGTGTGATAAATGGTGGATTGAATGATGGAATTGGTCAATTGGGACCCTATAGTGTTCGGCCATGGATAATCCATGGGGTCGAAGGTTAGTTTTGTGCTAAATCAAGTTGTACTCGATCATGAAGTATTAAAAGCTTACCAATTGTCTAAGTAACGTTATGGTTCCATGTAATCGGGATTTAAGCGTGAGGGGCGAAATTGTTCTCTTGAATTATGAAATGTGAAATTCATGCTTTCTAGCCTTAATTGATTTAATTATAATTTTAAGTGC
This sequence comes from Rhodomyrtus tomentosa, assembly GCA_028455895.1. Classification (NCBI taxonomy): domain Eukaryota; kingdom Viridiplantae; phylum Streptophyta; class Magnoliopsida; order Myrtales; family Myrtaceae; genus Rhodomyrtus; species Rhodomyrtus tomentosa. The sequence continues at coordinate 22,961,940 of JAPCWY010000004.1, forward strand.
GTATTGTACCTTGATGCGTTAAACGCGTGGTTTAAAGATATCATAAGGCGTTAGACACGGGATCGACTTGAGGAGTAATAACGAGAGTCTTAAAATGGTACTAGAGACATTAGGTGTAATAACGCGGGTTCATTAAATAGTTAAGCCTGAGGCGTCAATACACAGGCCAAGCCATTGAAATTGTGCCATAATAAGTAGAACGCTACTCATATAAAGTGCCAAAATACAAAGCCTAGTCTTGAATTGAGAATTAAATGAAGATATATGCTATCACTATTGGGCATTATGTCATATGCTTTATAACTCAATTATCCGGACATTTCTTATTTTCAAAAGTGTCTAGAGGTATCAATTGGCTAGTTTAGGTCTAGGGTTAGCTTACTGAGATTTATTCTCACCCTGTCGTGGGTTAACTTTTTTAGACCCCAAACCTAAAGCATGCCACCAAAACGTTTTGGGGAGTTGATGAATATCCAAGAAGAACTATTCAATGTATGATAAAGAGTTCTACGCCATTGTGAGAGCACAAGCTCACTGGCCTCATTATTTAATGCCAAAGTAGTTCGTACTTCATTCATATCATGAGGTCCTCAAGTTTATTAGTGGCCAACACAAGCTAAACTCGAGACAAGCTAAGTAGGCAGAATTCCTTCAATCATTTTCTTTTTTTTCCAAGTATAAGCATGGCCATGCTAATGTAGTAGCTGATGCTTTATCGATGAGATATTCTATGCTTGCTGTTTTGGATTTGAGAATCCTTGGTTTTCAAACGATGAAAGAGTTTTATGATGGTGATCCTGATTTCTCATCCATCATGATCGATTGTAAACAAGGAGTTCAAGGCACTTATTATGCCAAATATGGTTTTCTTTTCAAATGAATTCGGTTATGTATTCCAATGGACTCATTTAGAGAATTGCTAATTCGTGAAACACATGGAGGAGGATTAGCAGGTCATTTTGGCATCAACAAAACTCTTGAGGTTCTTCAAAAGCATTTCTACTAGCCAAAGATGAGTGGAGATATACATGCAATTATCACAAGATGTGAACCTTGCCAAAGAGCCAAGAGCCATTTTCATGAAGGTTTATATACTCCACTTCTAGTTCCATTGCAGGCCTGGGAAGATGTGAGCAAGGATTTTATTGTGGCTCTTCTGTGAACCATAGGGCAAAAGACGCCATTATGGTGGTTGCTGATCGGTTCTCTAAAATGGCACATTTTATTCCTTGTCATAAGATGGATGATGTCTTTTAAAGTTTTGGAAAGGATTGGCGGCAATGCATATAAAGTTGAACTCCCTAGAGAATTTGGAGTTTCGGTGACCTTTATTGTAGGGGATTTATCTCCTTATTTGGAGGATGAAGATTTTTCAAATTTGAGGTCAAATCTCAAACAACCTGGGGAGTATAATGTGAGAGCATCCAATGGCATCACCAATAATATACCCGCCATTAATGTGCAATCCTTGATTCCACCCACAAGTTCTGCACAATCATTATTTATTCAGACCAAGGCTGAATTTGGTCACAACTCTACAATGGATTGCATTGACTTGAAGTCTAAGGACATACTCAGATGATGAGGAGTTCAGACATTAAAGAGAGCTCAGATGATGCGACACAGTCTCAGATGTTAGCAGTTCAGAAGATAGCATGCTCAGAAGATTGCTCGTTCAGAATATCTTTACACACAGATGATGGAATATCTTTATCCGACTTTCCTAATTGGTTGCTTATTTGAAGGCCAATCAAATATGTTAGCGATTCAGAGGATAGTGTACTTAGAAGATAGCTCGTTCAGAAGATCTTTACACGCAAATGATGGCTCAATCTTGATCCGACTTTCCTAATTGGTTGCTTATTTGAAGGCTAATCAAATATATGTACATAGAATGTTATCTAGAGATGTTTCCTTTGATTAGGAATATCTTTTAGGGATAATGTTTGATATACTAGGCTGGTGGACGAGATTATCTTGTTTCCTTTTCCGTATTTGAATAGGTTTAGGATTATTTGTTTCCTTTTTCTTTACGTTATTTTCGTCCCTTTATATAAAGGAGGATTATTCTCTATTATAAGGAGACTGCGTTGATTATTGGTGAATGTGAATTCCTCGTTGAGTTTATACACTTTGGCATCTTTATCCTTGGAGTGTGGATACTCCTTAGTGGTGAGCCAAAAAGCCACTTATCCTTGGTTGGTGGCGTAGCCTTTAGATCTTGGTGGTGATATTTCTATCAATCATGATTTTCTTCCTTGGCTAATGATATCTTTAGGCCTTGGTAGTGATCGTCCTATATTGTGGGCGGGTGATGTCTTTGCGCCTACGATATAACTTGATACATATCATTCCTTTGAAGTACCCATCCCACGGAATCACATGCCTACACACGCATTAGATTCGTCTAGTTCAGCCTCAATACATCGCGGTTTCGGCTTTGGTCTGTCGGTGTTCTTCTCAGTTCAAGATGGAGGAATGATGGTGTGGATGCCGAGGTGGTGGTGATCCATGGCGAGTCACGACAATGGGAGGGTGGTACTGATGGTGGTGACATGAGAGTGGCCGAGAGAGGATGAGAAGAGAGTGTTTAAGAGAAAGAAAAAAGAGGATGGGGTGGTCTGGTGGTGTTGCCAAAAAATGAATAGAAGAAGAGGAATATGAAAACCAAGAAGGGGACCCCTGCCTACTCATGCTAGATTAGGCTTTATTGCTGAGGGATTTAAGGATGTTGTCTTTCATTCCAAACCTCTCAAATGCACCCCTACCTATGCTTGTCTTTTCCCCCATTCAAGTAGCCACTTGACAATTATACCCTCATAAATTCGGCCAAGGTGGGGGACAAGCAAAGACTGTTTTACCCTTGCTCATTTCTTAAGGAATGGGCATTATCTATAAATAGGTAATTTCCATTCGTCAGTCCGAAATTTCAATTTTCTCGATGAGGCGGCGTCCAATTTTACTATTATTGAAATCATCGAATGTTCGGCCTCCAATCTTGAAGTTTAATTCTTGGCTAAATTGATGTATGCATGAGGTGGACAAGTGTGTTTTGAGTGATTTTTGCATGAAAAGGGAATTAGAACAGAATGTGTAAAGATGGAAAATGATACGATCAGATAAGGCATAAATGAAGCACCACCAGCTAAGAATCAAAATCGGGATTTGGGATAGAAGCTCACCACCAAGGTCTAAAGGAAAACCACCATCCAAGGTTAAAGGGCTTTCGATTTCACCACCGAGGAAGAATCCAATTTCCAAGGTTAAAGGAACCGAAATAAAATAATTCAACTCATAAAGTACTCTCATTCATTGATCAGAACTTATTACAATGGAGAAGATATCTCTATTTATAGAGAGACTAAGACAAAGCAAAAGGGCAATTAAGACAATAATCTCGTCCACCAGCCTTGAACGGCCAATAGCAACCCTAAAAGATCTTCTAATTGATATGAAAACGACTCCAATCAACAACTAATTGATATGTAATTGATTGGCCTTCAAATCATCAGGTAATTAATCAAGATAAGGCTTGAAATCAGCAATCAATCACATCTGATTGATCATCAGATTAGCAATCAATTAAGATAAGGCTTGAAATCAGTAATCAATCATATCTTCATTTATTAATCATCAAATTGGTAGTCAACCACATCTTGAATATGCCTTTGAATCTTCAATCAATCTGCCAGCACTCAATCTAGTGAATTGCCATGGAATTAGCAGAAATCAATCTAGTGAAGTGATTATCTTATTGGAAAGGGAAGAAATGAAACTTTACTATCAATAATCCTAATCAATAGTCTTCGGGTAGATATGATCCACCGTAGCAAGTTGAGCTCTTTCTTTACCGTCGAAGTTGAGTTGAGAATTGGACGGAATCGGGATCAAATCAATCGATGTCAGAGGATTGAGTCCATAAACAACTTCAAAAGGTATGACCAGTAGTAGAGCTCGGTGATTGATTATATACAAATTCAACATGGGTAAGCTTCAGATCCCAATCTTTTAAGGACTTACTCACCATACCTCGAAGGAGAGTTATGAGAGTGCGATTATTTTCTCTGTTTAGCCATCTGTTTGAGGATGACAAGATGTGCTGGATAAGAGTCGCATACCAAGCATCCATCACAACATTTTCCATGTTGCAGATTTATATGTTAAGGCGATTAGTTTCGTCTTTTTTACATTGAATTCTTGGAAGAGCCACAATAAAATCCATGCTTACATCTTTCCAAGGCTGCAATAGAATTGGAAGTGGTGTATACAAACCTAATGAAAATGACTCTTGGCTCTTTGACAAGTTGTACACCTTGAGATAATGGCATGCACATCTCCAATCATCTTTGGCCAGTAGAAATTCACTTGGAGAACCTCGAGTTTTCTTGATACCGAAATGGCTAGCCAATCCACCACCGTACACCTCACAAATCAATAATTCTCTAAAGGAACTCATTGGCACATAGAGTTGCTTACCTTTAAAGAGGAACCCATCTTGAGTAGAATAAATACCATGACTTCCATGTTTGCAATCCGAAATGATGGATGAGAACTCCAGATATTCAAAGTAAACTTCTTTCATTAAATGAAAACTAAGAATCCGTGAATCAAGGACAGTCAGCATGGAGTATCTTCTTGACAAAGCATCGGCTACCACATTAGTATGGTCAGGTATATATTTCAAGACAAATGAAAAGGATGGAAGGAATTCTACTCGTTTAGCATATCTCGAGTTGAGTTTGTGTTGATCGCTAATAAATTTTAGAGCATCATGATCAGAATGAAGAACAAATTGTTTTGGCCTCAAATAGCGACTCCAATGATCAAGAGCCCTTACGATGGCATAGAACTCTTTATCATAAGTAAAGTAGTTCTTTCTTGAATCTGTTAACTTCTCGCTGAAATAAACCAAAGGCTTTTGGCCTTGGATAAGAACAGCCCTAATACCAACTCTATTTGCATCACAGTCAACTTCAAATACCTTATCGAGATCAGGAAGTGCAAGAATATGAGACTCAAAAAGTTTATGTTTAATTGCTTCGAAAGTATTGTGAGTAGTCTGTGTCCATTAGAAAGAGCCCTTATTCATACACTCAGTTAACGGAGCCACAATGGTACTGAAATTCTTCACAAATCTACGGAAAAAAAAAAAGATGCAAGGCCATGAAAACTTCTTCCATCGGTGATAGATTTTGGTGTCGGCCACGATTTTATTGCTTTTACCTTAGATTGATCAACGAAGATTCCATCCTCAGAAACCACATATCCAAGGAATACAATGCTGGAAGAGAAGAATTCACACTTCTCCATCTTTGCAAAGAGCTTATGCTGCCTCAAAGCATCAAATACATGTTTCAAGTGAGAAACATGCTCTACCTCCCTTCTGATGTATAAAAGAATATCATCAAAGTATACAACAATATAGTAACCTTTAAAACAACGAAGGACCTCTTCATAAGCTTCATGAATGTGCTCGGAGCATTAGAAAGTCCGAATGGCATAACCAGCCACTCATAGAAGCCTCCTTTCATCTTGAAAGCTATTTTCCATTCATCACCTTCTCGCATTTGAATTTGGTGGTAGCCACTTCGCAAGTCTATCTTTGAAAATATAGTTCAACCATATAATTCATCAAGCATATCATCAAGTCTGGGTATAGGATATCTATATTTAATGGTAATGTTGTTGATATCTGCACACATTTGGAATGAGCCATCTTTCTTCGGCACGAGTAAAGAAGGAACGGAACATGGGCTCATACTTTCTAGAACATAGCCCTTTTCAATAAGCTCATTGACTTGTTGCTGCAACACCTTTGTTTCTTCCGGTTTACATCGGTATGCTGCTTTGTTCGGAAGAGAAGCACTGGGCAATAAATCAATGTGGTGCTAGACCATGAAAACTTCTTATATCAGTGATAAACTCCAGTGTTGGCCATGATCTTAAACATTCCACCTTGGAATGATCAACGAAAATTCCATCCTTAGAAACCATATAACTAAGGAATATAACGCTGGAATAAAAGAATTCACACTTCTCCATCATCGTGTAGAGCTTATGATGTTTCAGAACATTAAACACTTGTTTCAAGTGAGAAACATGTTTCTTTTCACCTTTGCTGCACACAAGAATATTATCAAAGTATACAACAACAAAGTGACCTATAAAAGGACGAAGGACCTCATTCATAAGCCTCATGAATGTATTCGAAGCATTAGAAAGTCCGAATGGCATAACCAGTCACTCAAAAGTCCTCAATCGTCTCAAAAGTTGTTTTCCATTCATCACCTTCTCACATTCGAATCTGGTGAAAACCACTTCGCAAATATTGGGTACCATATAATTCATCAACCATATTGGGTACCTATACTTACTGGTGATGTTGTTGATAGCTCGGCAATCCACACATTCTAAATGGACCATCTTTCTTTGGCATAAGTAGAGTCGGAACAGAACATGGGCTCATACTCTCTCGAACATATCCCTTCTCGATAAGCTCTTTAACTTGTCGTTGCAACTCCTTTGTTTCTTCTGGATTACATCGCTACACTGCTTTGTTTGGTAGAGAAGCTCCGAGCAACAAATCAATATGATTCCCAATTCCCCTCAACGGAGGTAATCCAGCCGGTAACTCCTCCGGAAATATATCAGCAAACTTTTTCAACAAACGACGTATATTCGGGTGCAAGTTCAATCTCTCTCTTTTTCACAACCATGAGCAAAACATATACATTCTTTTGTTTATTACTGGCTCTCTCAACCCGAGTTTCTTTAAAGAATAGGCTCTCCTTTCTAGTGTTTCCCTTCTCAGGTTGATCTTTCGGTATAAAGAGTGGACGCAAGGAACAAGAGTGATGTGCTTCCGTTCCTTATGAAAGGAATATGTGTTTTTGCGCCCATCATGCACTACCTTCCTATCATGCAACCCCTCCCAATAACAAGTGGCATGTATCCATTGGATTAACATCACACAAAACCTAATCTTGATAACTTTTACCGATATAAAACGAAATCATGGCTCGTTTAGTTACCTTAAGATCACTTCCTTTGCTAAGCCATTGGAGTTTGTATGGTTGAGGATGTTTGGTAGTGCAAAACTTTGGTTTTTCCACTTTGAGTTCTCGGAAGAGCCACAATAAAATCCATGCTCACATCTTCCTAGGGTTGCAATGGAACGGGATGTGGAGTATATAAACCTCATCAAAATGACTTTTGGCATTTTAGCAAGTTGCGTGCCTTGAAAAAAATTGCATGCACATCTCCACTCATCTTTGCCAATAAAAATGCTTTTGAAGAACCTTAAGAGTTTTGTTGATGCCAAAATGACAACTAATCCTTCTCCATGTGCTTCATGAATTAGTAATTCTCTAAATGAGCTCATTGGAACACATAGCCGATTTCCTTTGAAAAGAAAACCATCTTAGACAGAATAAGTACCTTGAACTCCATGTTTACAATCGGTCATGATGAATGAGAAATAAGGATCACTAACATAAAGTTCTTACACAGTCTAATGATGCATGCTTGAGGCGGGCAAGTGTGCTTTGAGTGATTTTTTTGAATGAAAAAGGGATTAGAATAGAATGTGTGAGGATGAAAAATGATACGATTAGATCAGGGCCTAAAGGAAGCACCACCAGTCAAGAATTAAAATCGGGATTTAGGATAAAAGTACACCACCAAGGTTTAAAGGCAAACCACCAACCAAGGCTAAAGGGCTTTTGGTTTCACCACAAAGGAAGAATCCAATTTCCAAGATTCAAGGAACCGAAATAAAACAATTCAACTCACAAAGATGGACTCTCATTCATTCATCATGTCTCTATTACAATGGAGAAGACCTCTCTATTGATAGAGAGACTAAGACAAAGCAAAAGGGAAATAAAGACAATAATCTCGTCCACAGCCTTGAACTGCCATTAACAACCCTAAAAGATCTTCTAATTGATATGTAATGATTGAAATTCAAATCGGCAAGTAATCAATCAAGATAAGGCTGGAAATCAGCAATCAATCACATCTTGAATATGCCTTTGGATCTTCAATCAATTGTTCAGCACTCAATTTAGTGAATTGCCAGGGAATTAGCAGAAATCAATCTGGTGAAGTGGTTATCTTATTGGAATGGAAAGAGTTGAAACTTTATAATTGACAATCCTAGTTGATAGTCTTCATGACGACATGGGGATCATTGTTATCATAATCTGATGCCCCGCATCATCTGAAAACCAATGACTCTCAAATCCAAAAATGCAAGAATCGGCTACCACATTAATATGGCTAGGTTTATACTTCGAAACAAATGAAAAGGATTAAAGGAATTCTACCGATTTACATGTCTGAGTTTAGCTTGTGTTGGCCGCTAACAAACTTGAGGGCCTCATGATCTGAATGAAGTACAAACTTCTTTGACCTTAAGTAATGAGACATGATCTAGAGGTCTTATAATGGCTTAGAACTCTTTATCATACGTCAATTAGTTCTTCTTGGAGTCTATCAGCTTCTCACTAAAATATGACAACGGCTTTGCCCTTGGACAAGAACAACCCCAATGACAACTCCACCTGCATCACATTTAACTTCCAATACTTCGTCAAAATCAGTAAGTGCAAGGATGACTCACAAAGTTTTTTCTATACTGATTCAAAAGCATTTGGAGCAGCCTTTGTCCATTCAAAAGAACCTTTTTTCATATATTCAGTCATGGGAGCCATAAGAGTGCTGAAGCTCTTCCCAGGTTCTGGAAAGATTTGTCCTCAAATATTGTTGTGGCTTCAACTCCAAGATTAGAAGTGCTAAATTTGCCACAACCATTTTTACCAAAGAAATTTGACTTTGAAAATTTTCAGGTCGGCCTCTCCAACGAACAAGATAATATATTAGCATCACACTAATAATCACATTCAAGGCAAGCTGGAAAGATAAAATTATATTGTGCCTCTTTCTCAATTTGATGAACGCTTTGAAAGACGCGTGACCATGAAAAATTCTTACATGAGTGATAGATTTTGGTGTTGGCCATGATCTTATTATTTCCACCTTAGAATGATCAATGGAGATTCTGTCCTTAGAAACCATATAACCAAGGAATATAACGCTGGAAGAGAAGAATTCACACTTCTCCATCTTCGCATAGAGCTTATGCTGCCTCAAAACGTCAAACACTTGTTTCAAGTGAGAAACATGCTCCTTTTCACCTTTGATGTACATCAGAATATCATCAAAGTATACAACAACAAAGTGATGTATAAAAGAACGGGGGATCTCATTCATAAGCCTCATGAATGTACTCGGAGCATTAGAAAGTCCGAATGGCATAACCAGCTGCTCATAAAGTCCTCCTTTCTTCTTAAAAGCCGTTTTCCATTCATCACTTCTCACATTCGAATGTGAACCATGTAATTGAACCATATAATTCATATAATTATATTTCATCAAGCATATCATCAAGTCTTGGTATATGGTACCTATACTTAATGATGATGTTATTAATGGCTCGGCCATCCATGCATATTCTGAATGAGCCATCTTTCTTTGGCACAGGTAGAGTCGAAACAGAACATGGGCTCAAACTTTCTCGAACATACCCATTCTCGATAAGCTTATTAACTAGCCGTTGCAACTCCTATGTTTCTTTCGGATTACATCATTCAGCTGTTTTGTTCGGTAGAGAAGCTCTAGGCATCAATCGATATGGTGCTCAATTTCCCACAACGGAGATAATCTAGACGGTAGCTCCTCCGGAAATATATTTGCAAATTCTTTTAACAAGGAACACATTTTTTGGTCGAAGGGTTTCTCTATCTCACTCTTTTTCTCAACCAAGCGCAAAGCATGTACATTCTTTTGTTTGCTAATATGGCTCTATCAACTCAAGTTTCATTCAAGAATGGACTCTCCTTTCTAGTGTTTCCTTTGCCAAGTTGATTTTTCGGTATAAAAAATGTACTCAAGGTAAGAAGAGTAATGCGTTTATACTCCTTGTGAATTTTTTATGCCCATATGCACAACCTTTCTATCATACTGCCAGGGTGTTCCCAATAACAAGTGGCACGCATCAATGGGAATAACATCACACAAAATCTGATCTTGATAACTTTTTCATGCGTGCGTAAGGCGAGCAAGTGTGTTTTGAGTGATTTTTTGAATGAAAAGGGGATTAGAATAGAATGGTGAGGATGGAAAATGATACGATCAGATCAAGGACTAAAGGTAGCACCACCAGTCAAGAATCGAAATCGAGATTTGGGATAAAAGCTCACCACCAAGGTTTAACGGCAAACCACCAACCAAGGCTAAAGGGCTTTTGGTTTCGCCACCGAGGAATAATCCATTTTCCAAGGTAAAAGGAACCGAAATAAAACAATTCAATTCACAAAGAGGAACTCTCATTCATTCATCAGATCTCTATTACCATGGAGAAGACCTATCTATTTATAGAGAGACTAAATAAAGACAATAATCTCGTCCACCAGCCTTGAACAGCTACTAACAACCCTAAAAGATCTTCTAATTGTAAAGGAAAGTACTCCAATTAGCGGCTAATTGTAAACGAAAGTACTCCAATTGGCCTTCAAATCGGTAAGTAATTAATCAAGATAAGGCTTGAAATCAACAATTAATCACATCTACATTGATTGATCATCAAATCAGCAATCAATCACATCTGATTGATCATCGGATTAGCAATCAGATAAGGCCTGAAATTAGCAATCAATCACATCTTCATTGATGGTCATCAAATTGGCAATTAATCATATCTTGAATATGTCTTTGGATCTTCAATCAATCGATGAACACTCAATCTAGTGAATCGCCATGGATTCAGCAGAAATCAATCTGGTGAAGTGGTCATCTTATTACAAAGGAAACAGTTGAAACTTTATAATCAACAATCCTAGTCGATAGTCTTCATGACAATATGAAGATCATTGGTGTCGTAATCTGATGCCCCGCATCATTCTCCCCAGGTTCCGAAAAGATTTGTCCTCAAATCTTGTTGTGGCTTCATATCCAAGATTAGAAGTGCAAAATTTGCCATAGCCATTTTTACCAAAGAAACTTGACTTTAAAAATATTTCAGGTCGGCCTCTCTAACGAACAATATAATACATTAGCTTCACACTAATAATCACATTCAAGGCAACCTGGAAAGATAAAATTATATTATGCCTATTTCTCAATTTGATGGATGCTATGAGAGAGAATGCTTATGGGTATACGAAATCAAAGTGACGGCTAAAATTTCCATCCATTATAATAATTCCTTTCTCATATTTAAACTTGGCTTTTTTCTCAACAAGTTGATTTGGATATTCACCGTTCATAACATTGTAATTGCTTGATGGTACTTGGATGATTAAAATCTCTCCCTCTTCAATTTGATCAATGATCTCATCTTGCTCTTGGAATTTGGACTCTTCGTTGTCTGGTTCTTTTTGATTCTCTTTTTGCTAATTGAATTCAAATTCAGCATAGTATGGCTCTTGTTGAGTTTGTTGGAGTTCCAAATCAATTTCCTTAATTCCTTCTATGGTTATAGCCCTTTGGTTAGGGCAATCATTTTGTAGATGTCCATCGCCGTAGCACTTGAAACACTTGCTAAATTCTCCATTTGTTTCTTCTTAGCGCTCATAAATGAAATGAAGGGCCTTTTACTTTTCTTTCTCCCATGTGGAACTATTCACAGCATTGTAAGAACAAATATCCTAAAAAAAGTACATACCTTTAATTGATGGGTTAGCCAAATATCTCCTACAACCCTTTTGCTACTTCTCTAGGTGATCGAGAAATCTGTCCATTTATTGTTGGAGTTTCTCCGTAGCACATTCCTGCCTTTGGCCGTGAGATTGCTCCAAGGTAAATCCTCCATGACCATGATAAACCATTTCGCTCTCTTTTGTTTTTATTAATGATATTGATAATAAAAGGTATCACTCAAAACGAGTTCAACCTATAGCTCTCATACCAATTTGATGCGTGCGTGAGGCCGGCAAGTGCGTTTAGAGTGATTTTTTTTTTATAATGAAAAGAACAGAATGTGTGATGATGAAAAATGATACGATCAGATCAAGGCCTAAAGGAAGCACCACCAGTCAAGAATCAAAATCGGGATTTGGGATAGAAACTCACCACCAAGGTTTAAAGGCAAACCACCAACCAAGGCTAAAGGGATTTTAGTTTCACTGCTATTGACACCTAAATTTAGGTTTTTTAGGAAATTCATTTATTCCACAAAATAAGAGTTAATCATAATTCTCACAAAAAGAAATTCGGATGCATTACATATTTTATTTGTTTGTTATGCATCGACAGTCAGTCGAAGGCAAATCAATTGAGCATAATTTAATAGGCGGTGGAACCAAAATCGATATGTACTTTTCGATTGTCAGAGGGAATGACCGAATTTCACATGGCAATGGGCTTAATTCAAATTTAGTTCGGTCTATTTTTAATTCTCTTAAATGAAAGGCGTTTATTTAATTATTCATTTAAGTAATTAAAGCCCAATTAGGCCTTAAATTCGAGCAAATAAGCCCATTTATAAAGGAATTTTCGGCCAGAAGTCCTATCCCCCATGGTGGCCGAATTTTGTGATATCTTAACCCGAGGGTATTACTCGAAAATCAGAAATTATGATCATGCAGTTGATATCTCGTCTAAATTTTTTAGAGTCGACGGCTAGGATTGAATCTTGGAGTATAACCCTAATATCCATCATATATACATCATTATGTCTAGGGTTAAATGGGGGTCGACAATCTTATTAAAAAAATACAAAGAAACACGTGAGAGCAAAGTAAGGAGAAAGGAGTCTCGTTTTCATCGCGGGCTTTTTCTCGGTGAAGGCAAACTTCACCAACCCAGCTAATGCCCGACGCCAGGCGGCTGAATCCAGAAGTCACACGAGCAACTCTTCCCACTAGAGTTCCTCCAATTTTTATTTTTTTCTTTCATCATTCAGCATTTGTTCGACCTGAAGGCTTGCGGATCAGAATCTGTTCGTGTATTATGCCTGTTTTAGTTAGAATTTGCTAGAGCTGTTCGTTTGATATCTCGAGGATTTCACTGGATTATTCTAGGAGAGGAGTCCACGACAACCAGATTTTAAGGAGTTCCCAAAAGATTTCATTCGATAATGCATGGAAAGCCTTACAAACTTTGTCCTTTTGCAAAATTAAAACCTTGTTTTGGTCACTTTGCCAAGTCCAAGCCTTGGTGGACTTTTTCATTGGGCGTGTCACAATTGTGCACATCTTATTGTGATTGATCATTACTGGAAGTATTCGGCCAAGAATCTTCATTCGGTCCTGAGAATCACGGGCTTGACCAGCAAACTTGTGTTATTTTCAAATTGGGAAGTCGCGGTCTTGCAATCTAGTCTTCACCTCCGTTGCCGCACGCCGATCCCGCCGTGTTTGCTCACCCATTCGTCGTCGCTGCCATACCCCGCTACCGCCGCAGTCCAATTTGTTTGTCGCTCCAAATCGGCCATGTTTTCATTCCGCGAATTAAGGTAATGTCGAGTATACTCGAGGAATAATTCAAGCATGTTTCTCAATGATTTCACCGCTGTACTTGCATGATTTGCATGCTGTCTTCATTCGAAGTACCACGTTTTTGCATGTCTTAAGAACCTTTGAATGTTCTAACGAGTGTTTTTGTCACGTCCGACTTTCAAACCCGCGACATCTCTTGCCAAAACGCCACTAGGTCATAAAAGATAGCGTCCTAGGCAACTGCTTTTTATTTAAGAAAGTACTGCGCATGCAAAACGTGCAATCTTCCATACCGTAAAATCAATATGGGATAAATAACCAGAAAAGCCAGACAACCAAACACAACATGAAATTGATGAGAATAGATGATAACCTTACAGAGCCAACAGTTGGTAAATACAGCCCCATGCTTCGGGGTGGCCCTCTAGGACTCACAAAAAGATACAGAAGTCAGGTAAGATTAACTTTCATTTATTCCAAAACAATACCCCCCATAAAAAAACGTCACTAGTTCCTAAACCATAAAAGAAATCTAACTTTATACTCGGTAAAAACGGCATCCGGATCGTTGTAACCAATCGGGGGAGCCGGGTCGTTACGATCATTATTGGAACTCTAACTAGAATGTACAAAGGTGCCTACAGACTCCTCAGGCTCGAGCTCGGGCTGCATACCAAGTGCGGGATTCACCACTTCCCCGTCAAGTGTATCAATATCCATCGGATCCTAGGATGGAACATTAGGGACCCCTCGAATAGGTGGCCCCTCAAATCCTCTAAGTGTACCAAAGGGATCTATCCCATCACGAAGATATTAGGCCTTGAAAAGCTGCGCCACCAGTTGTGGTATCCCTACATTGACCTATATCGTCGTGATGTAGCATTCTCACATCTGGTCCGTACCTAGCACCGGTGGAGAGTGATATTGTGTGATGAGTGGGTAGTTGTACTATCACACCGGCCGCTCCATTACTTCGGACCTGAAAGGTTATCCCAAACGAAATGAGAAATCAATCTTAGTGAATCAAGTCTAAGCTCGATTAGGACACTAATTCGCCGAAGATAGCCTAAAAGGCATAAACACATATATCAATAAAACATAGTCACCAAATAAGCAACTATAACACCACTCAGGCGTATACAAAACACCACACAAATCTATTATTTAATAACGACCCACGCAATTAGCATGAAAAAAACATCAATAGTGCGATCCCACACTCATTTGGCAAGACCAGGCTACGTCCACCCTCTCCGCGACGACTACTACAAGTGGTGTATCCAGTGCACCCGGCACGGCACGGCAAATAGGCATTCCTTAAACAGGAGCTTCGGTCCGGAACAAGCTGCGACCGGCATCCGATAATCCCTCAAAACCGTACGACTAGCACGGGGCATAGATTATCGAGCTTCTAATAAGTCGCGAGTTTCCTTACAATAAGCACGACATGAGTACCAAAAGCACAATGCGAACTTGCCATGTAACGTTATTGGTCCTTTAAATGACCACATAATTCACATTCAGCAATTAACCCATTATTTTTTTTTGGTAACCTAGGGAACCCCCGCACAGCCGACAGCCGAGGAGTAAACCCTCGGGGCGACATGTGCTTGCCACCACACACGTGCCACCGGTTAAGTCACCCTGCAGTGCTCGAGATTCGAACACTCAACCTTTTGCGAGAGGAAGAGACCAGGCGGGTGGTACGCAATCAACCTATTGCTTATCTGTGATTAATGTCAAAATTCATATAGAAATGCAACAGACTTGGCTCAAGGCCAACAAGACTCTCAGTTAGGCATTTCAACAAGGCGACCAAACCAATAAGGCAAATAATGCACTAACGAGCAATTAACTTAATCATGCAATTTCGAGCTCAATTCTCACTATATCTCTTGTTACACAGTCGATTTATAAATTCAATCGCTCGCTCGTCTCTAACCTGCCGCTCGCTCGCAAATAAACACAATCAATCAATCAATTAGCTGATAAATTACCAAAAATAGCTACGGATAAAATAATCGACCAAACTGAAATAATTGATCGGCCATTTAACCTAATCATTATTTCTATCTAAACCGATTCCGATCGTGTACCTAATTTTTATAAATAACTAATCCTAAGCGTAATTAGCGCCCTAACCAAGGTTTAGGGTCAACTCAGTAAGTGAGTTAGCTTGAGCAAACTCGACGAACGGCGGCGGCGAACTCGGCGAAGGTGACGGCGACGGCAACGGTAACGGCGGTGAAATTAGGGTTTATCACGCGGCGATCCGAAACCAAACTTTGGCAACACCAGGGGAGATCTGGTGAGGTCGCCGGAACAGGTGGCCGGCGACAGATTCCGGCGGACAGCGGCTGGCAGCCTGATTAGTAGCGGGTCAGTGGTGAAATAGGGCAAACCAGACCGTTTTGGGGTGTTTCTTGACGTCTCGGGCTTGGACAAGGTCGGCCGAGGCTTGGGAACTCACCTAGGGGTCGGTGGGGGTCGGTTGGGACTGGCCAACGGCAGCGATACAGCTGCGAATGAAAGCTCGCAAAACAGAGGTGTCTCGGCGCCGAAACATGGGAGGCAGTCGACGGTGTTTTTCAGGCGCCACGCTCGGCAGCCGGCGGCAATGAGCTCTAAGGGGGTAGAGGGGACTTTGTGGAGATGATCAACGGGGTTAGTGAGGGATGGTGGCGGCCGGTTTGGCCAGATCGAAGACCAAACCTAGCTGGCCTCAAAATAGGGCCACCATCGGTTTGGGGCGGCTTGTGGTGGCTCTGGTGGGCGTCGGGCAGTGCGGCTAGGTCGGGGTGGTCGGGAAGACGGTGGTGGTCGATTGTGGAGTGGTGGTCGGCACCGGTGGTGGCCGGAGTGGCCGGAGGAAGTGTAGGTTCTCCTCAGGTAAGTGGGCTCGAAACAGACTAGGGGCTCCCGCGGCTTCCTCGTGGCCACCTAGTGTCCACGGCAGTTGGAGCTTGGGCCATGCAACGGCAGGGAGTGGCTGGGGGTGGTGGTTGACGGTGGTGAAACGGTGGTCGCGCAAATCGACGGTGGATAAAGGAGATGCGTTCAGTGGATGGGGATGTCCACGGTTGAACAGAACGAAGAAGAAGAAAGAAGAACGACAGAAGAGAAAGAGAAGCAGAGAGTGACAGAAAACTGACATGGGTGGGCATGGGGAAGAGAAATGAGGTGGGTCCCACCATGACTTTTATAGCCAAATTTGTCTCATGTAATTCAATGGCTTTTGTCAAATATCAACAAATAATTAAGGGGTATTCTGGTCATTTGGCGTGCCGATACTGAAACGAAATTTTGGTACACCGAATAAAAAGTATTTTCTGTAATCTCGCCGGCCAAGCTCGGTTGGGATTAGGCTCGAGCGCGAAAACGGCAATCCCAATTCGCGACGGATAACATTTGAAATCTAATCTAAAATAACCTAAACTTTAGAATTCGTCCAAATTTTTGTCTCTTCAGTCCTTACAGTCCAAAATATATGACGACTATGATTAAATTTTCATATCATTTTTATCGACTTCCGGCGCTTACAAAAGTTAAATTTTCAGGACGTCAAAACTCTCTCCCACTTAGAAAAATTCATCCTCGAAATTGCAGCTCTGTCCTAACTATTCAAAAAGATAAGGATAGTTACATTTCATGACCACCTTGTTTTCCCATGTATCTCTTTCAGTACCATGGTGTTGCCAAATCACCTTGACTAACGGGATCGTCTTGGTTCGGAGCACTTGCTATTTCCTAGCCACGATCCTGACTGGTCGCTCCACGTATGACGCTCGTTCATCTAGATCAATCTCCTTATAACTCAGCACATGAGCAGGGTATGGCTCGTACTTCCTCAACATCGACACTTGGAAAAACGTTATGCACTTGAGCAAGTCTGGGTGGTAACGCAAGTCGATAAGCCAAAATTCCAATTCGTTCTAAGATTTCAAACGGTTCAACGTACCTCGGGCCCAGCTTTCCTTTCCTGTCAAAGCGGAATGTTCCTCTCATAGGCGACACTTTCAAAAAACATGATCGCCTACTTGAAACTCCAAAGGTCTACGCTTTTTATCTTTATCTAATCACCTTAATTGCTTTCATTGATTGTTTTACTAACTCAGGGCCAGTTATCTTCCTTTCACCAACCTCATCCCAGCAGATTGGCGTCCTACAAGCTCTGCCATACAAGGCCTCGAAAGACGCCATCTTAATACTCTGTTGATAGCTGTTATAGCAGGCAAACTCAACCAAATGTAATTGTTCCTCCTAGCTATCTTTGAAATCCAAAACACAGGCTCTCCACATGTCCTCAAAGGTCTGAATCGTTCTTTCAGACTGGCCATCTGTTTGCATATGATAAGTTGTACTAAATTGCAGCTTTGTCTCTAATGCAGTTTGTAAACTCTACCAAAATGTAGCAATGAACTTGGGGTCCCGATCAGAAGTGATTGCACCAGTACACCATGTAGCCTTACAATAGCCTCACTTATAGCTCTGCATATATGTCTAAGGCGAAGTCCTTTCTTATTGGAATGAAGTGTGCTGACTTCGTCAATCTATCTACCACAACCCAGATTGAATCTTGCCCTCTCTGACTCCTTGGCAACCCATCACGAAGTCCATTGTGATACGCTCCCATTTCCACTCTAGAATTTCCAAAAGCTACAGCAGTCCTCCAGGTTTGCAATGCTGCGCCTTGACCTGTTGACAAGTCAAACACTTAGCCACATGTTTGGCTATAGTTGTTTTCATGTCGTTCCACCAGTAATGTTGTTTCAAATTCTGATACATCTTCGTACTCTCAAGGTGGATGCTATAAATACAACGATGTGCCTATGATAAAGTCTCCTCCTTTAAACTTTCATCAACAAGCACAACCGTACGTCCTCTAAACTTCAGTATCCCATCCTCAGCTATTTGAAAGTTGACCCTTCGCTTAGTTGAGTCTTCTTGAAGAATCTTCTAAGTAAAGGGGTCCGTAGACTGCAGGGTCTTAATCTTAACTTGCACTTCCAGCTCAATTCTCAAAGTAGCCACGAGACTCGATAAGCGGCTTATCTCCAACTTAAAGTCCGAGTATCTCACTTGCTCAAGTAAACACCACTCATGCACCTGTAATTGAGCATTCACTGATTTTCTACTTAGGGCATCAACAACCATATTCACCTTATCCGGATGATACAGGATCTCGCAGTTATAATCTTTCAGTAACTCCATCCATCGGCACTGCCCATGTTCAGCTCCTTTTGAGAAAACATGACTTCAGACTCTAATGGTTGGTATACACCTGAAAATTCCCCAATCAAATAGTGTCTCTAGATCTTCAAAATAAACATGACCGTAGCTAACTCCAAGTCATGTGTGGGATAATTCTACTCATGCGGTCTCAACAGATGAGATACACACGCTACCACCTTGCCCTGCTGCATTAAAACACAACCCAGTCCTCTAAGCGAATCATCGCTATAAATTTCATAACCACCAGGACCAGTCGGAATTGTCAGAACATGAGCCGTAGTTAGTCTACCCTTAAGCTCTTGGAAACTACGCTCGCGCTTGTCTGTCCATTCAAACTTCATGTTTTTCTTCAGCAATTTAGTTAAAGGAGAGGCAATAGTTGAAAACCGTT
This sequence comes from Rhodomyrtus tomentosa, assembly GCA_028455895.1. NCBI lineage: Eukaryota > Viridiplantae > Streptophyta > Magnoliopsida > Myrtales > Myrtaceae > Rhodomyrtus > Rhodomyrtus tomentosa. Next base: position 22,981,062 of record JAPCWY010000004.1, read on the forward strand.
CCACGAATCGTCTATAATAACCTGCCAAGCCCAAGAAGCTTCTAATCTTTGTAGCAGTCGTCGGCCTTGACCAATCTATAACTGCGTCAATTTTAGTCGGATCCACTGCAATACCTTCATCAGAAATCACATGGCCTAAGAATGCCACACGAGCTAGCCAAAACTCGCGCTTACTGAACTTGGCATACAACTGATGCACTCTTAGAGATTCCAGAACTACTCTCAAGTGTTGTTCATGATCTTCAGAATTCTTCAAGTACACTAGAACGTCGTCTATAAAAATAATCACAAAGCAATCCAAGAACCCCTTGAACACTCTGTTCATCAAATCCATAAATGTAGCAAGAGCATTCGTCAAACCAAACAGCATCACAGTGAACTCATAATATCCATAATGTGTCCTAAATGCCGATTTCAACATATCCTCTTTTCTGATTCTCAATTGATGGTATCCTGTTCGTAGATCAATCTTAGAAAATATCGGTGCTCCCTGCAGCCGATTAAACAAGTCGTTAATCCTTAGTAGTGGGTACTTATTCTTGATCATCTCATGATTCAACTGCCTGTAGTCAATACACAATCTCAAAGACCCATCCTTTTTCTTGACGAACAAAACATGCGCTCTCCAAGGCGATGCACAAGGGCGGATGAACCCTTTATCTAATAACTCATGCATTTGAACTTTGAGTTCCTTCGATTCCGACAATGCCATTCTATACGATGCCTTATAGATCGGTTCTGTCCCAGGAGTTAACTTTATCACAAACTCAATTTCTCTTTCTAGTGGCAAACCAGGTAATTCCTAGGGAAAAACATTTGGAAATTCACCTACAATCGCAATATTCTCCAATTTCAATTCTTCGGTAGACGTATCCACCACAGAAGCCAAATAATCTTGGCACCCATTCTCCAACAATCGAGTCGCATCTAACAACGATCTCATCACAATCGAGGTTCCTCCTCGATTACCCAAAAATTCAAAATACCATCCATTGGATTAAATCGAATCACCTTATTAAAGCAGTTCATCGTGGCCCTTTACTTCGTTAACCAATCCATTCCCACAATTAAGTCAAAATCATACATCACCAGCACAATTAGGTCTATTTTACTCTCATGGCCATCCACAACAAGTCTACAATCAGGACAGTTCACTGGAGCCACTACTTTATCTTTCAACGGCATGGACACTTTAAACACAATATCTAAAGGCACCAAGTTCTATTCAAATAATTTAACGAACTGATCCGCAACAAACGATGAATGTGTGACACCCGGATCAAACAAGGCATATGCTACCATGCTATGTAAGAGGATCGTACCTGTAAAGATCGGCGAATCCTTTGCCACTTCCCGAGTGATAGCAAAAACCTTTCCATGTGTCGGCGGACGATTTTGAAAGTTTTGTGACACAGCTCCTTTAGGCGGCCCTTCCTACTGTGGTGGCGCCTGCCTGTCCTGCGTCAACGGACAGTCCTTCACCTGATGGCCCAGCTGGCCACAAACAAATTAGGCACTACTTCGATACGGGCACAAGCTAGGCCCATGCCTCTGTTGGCACAAACTACACATCTCACTTTGACGATACGCTGGCTTACTAATCGCCCCTCGATTGGGTGAAATATGACTGTGGTTGCTAAAACATTAGTTTCTTCCCTTACCTTTTGTCAAATCTATTTGGGGACGTGAATCGTGATCCAGATGCGGTAGTCCTTTCAGCCAAGTCCTACTCCACTATCAGCGCTCTTGCGTAGATATTATCATAATCCTGAAGTTCAAGCGGTGCCATCGCACTTTTAATCTCGAGCTTCAGCCCGTCCTTGAACCTTCTAGCCCTGTCCTCCGAATCCTCAACCATTCTCGGAGTATACTTAGACAGTTTAGAAAACTTTGTCTTATATTGTCAACTACCATCTGGTTATGACGGAGGAGGAAGAACTCAGCCATCTTTTGCTCTCTAGCTGTCTGCGAGAAGTATTTATTATTAAAAACCTCCTCAAAAGTATTCCATACCGGAATTGTACCTTCGGGAAAAGTTCTACACTTGACAGCTCTCCACCAAGTGCTAGTGTTCCCTTCAAGTTGATAGACTGCCGGAGTAATCTTATCCCTTTCAGAACATCTCAACAACTCAAACGCTTCCTCCATCCCTTTCAACCCATCAAGTAGCAGCTTCAGGATCTCCACTTCCAGTGAACTGGGATGGCTTCAACTTAAGGAATCGTTCCACTAGCTTTTGAGCCTTACGTTCATCGCTATCAGATGTAGGTAGTGGCTTTACTGTCGGAACTGCAAGTGGAATCACAGATAAAGTCCCAGCAGCAACAACAGTAGCTGCAACTTCATTCCTTACTTGTTGGCCAATCAAATCTCCAATAGCCCCCAAGGCTAGCATAACTTCAGCCATAGTCGGCTCCCTTCCAGTAGGTCTGTTAGGTTCAGCAGCAAAGGTTGGAGTAGGGGATGCAACTGGGGACACCACGGGCGGTGCTCTTTAAACATCAACTAATTCTTCCACTGGCCTCACAGGTCTACTTCGAGGTGCTCGGGGTACTCGTTTACCGCGTCGGCTCATTTTGTAGAAAAGATACGGAGTCCTGCTTACCCCATAGCAAAACACGGTCAGAAGAAACCCCAAAATCTTACCACAAAATTAACAATCACAAGTATAGCAATAAAAATCTTACTTAACTATCCCATTTCCCAACGCTCTTTACCACTCTAGGCCAATGACAAGACGGATCAGGCTGACCTTGCTTTGATACAACCTTGAGCGGGGAAGATACGTCCCGACTCTGGAACTCGCAACATCTCTTGCCAACATGCTACCGGGACATAAAAGATAGCGTCCCAAGCAACTACTATCGACCTAAGAATGTACTGCGCATGCGGAACGTGCAATCTTTTACACCGTAAAATTAACAAGGGATAGATAAGCGGAAAAGTCAAATAACCAAATACAACATAAAACTGATGGGAATAGATGATCTATAACCTCACAGAGCCAACAGTTGGTAAATACAATCCCATGCTTCGGGGCGGCTCTCTAGGACTCACAAAATGATACAGGAGTCAGGAAAGATTAACTCTCATATATTCCAAAATAATACCCTCACAAAAGACGTCACTAGTTCCCTGACCATAAAAGAAACTTAACCCTATACTAGGTGAAAACGACATCCTAATTGTCGTAACCAATCGGGGGAGCCGGGTCGTTAGGGTCATCACAAGAACTCTGACTAGAATGTACAGAGGGGGCTACGGACTGCTCAGGCTCGAGCTTGGGCTGCATACCAGGTGCGAGATTCACCACTTCCCCGTCAGGCGTATCAATATCTATCGGATCCTAGGAGGGGACATTAGGGACTCCATGAATAGGTGGCCTCTCAAATCCTCGAAGAGGACCAAAGAGATCAACTCCATCACGAAAATATCCTTGAAAAGATGCGCCACCAGTTATGGTGTCCCTTCATCGACCCATATAGTCGTGATGTGGCGTTCCCACATCTGGTCCGTACCTGGCACCGGGTGGAGAGTGATATCGTGTAATGAGTGGGTAAGTATACCAAATCGCACCGGCCGCTCCATCACTTCAGACCTGAAAGGTTATTCCACGACGGGGTAAGAAATCAATCTCAGTGAATCAAGCCTAAGCACGATTAGGACACTGATTCGCCTAGGATATCCTAAGCACAACAGTCAATATAAGGCATAAACATATATATCAATAAAATATAGTCACCAAATAATCAATCAATTAAGGTATCACCACTCAGGCGTACACAAGACACCACATAAATATTTTATTTAATAATGACCCACGCGACTAGTGTGATAAAAACATCAATAGTACGATCTCACACTCATCTGGCAGGACTAGGTTACACCCACTTTTACCCTCTCAGCGACGGCTACTACAAGCGGTGTATCTAGTGCACCTGGCACGGTACGGCAAGTAGGCATTCCTTAAATAAGACTTTTGGTCCGTTGCAAGCTGCCATCGGCATCCGATAATTCCTTAAAATCGTACGATTGGCAAGGGGCATGGATTATCGTGCTTCTGACAAGTCGCGAGTTACCATATAATAAGTACGACAGGAGTACCAATAGCACAATGCGAATTTGCCAGGTGACGTTATTGGTCCTTTAAATGACCACACACAATTCACATTCAGCAATCAACCCATTATTTATCTTGGATTAATGCCAAAACTCATACAAAAATGCAACAGACTTGGCCCCAGGCCAATAAGACTCCCAGTCGGGCATTTCCGTGAGGTGACCAAACCAATAAGGCAAATAATACGCTCACGAGCAATTAACTCAATCAGGCAATTTCGATCTCAATTCGTACTATATCTCTTGTTACTTAGTCGATTTATAAATTCAATCGCTCGCTCGTCTCTAATCTGTCGCCAGCTCGCAAATAAACATAATCAATCAATTAGCTGTTAAATTACCACAAAGAGCCACAGACAAAATAATCGACCAAACTAACCTAATTGATCGGCCATTTAACCTAATCATCGTTTCTATCTAAACCGGCTTCAATCGTGTCGGGCATGGGATGTGTTGGAAAGATTGATCAGGATCAGAAGAAAGTCAAGTGGTAAAAGTGACAAAAGAGTGCATGCATTTCCATGCACTTATCCCCGTTCTCGTGCACGTATCACCACCCAAAGAACCTTCCTCAACAGTCTTCATGCGTAGGTGTTTACAGGGGCTATGGGGTCTCCATTCCGATGCAAAAAAGCTGCTCCGAGTGAAAATCCCCGAGCAATTAGTGTTTAATCACTTTAGTTAGCTCTACTTCCGTTTTGTAATCCCCATGAAAATGTGAGTTAGCATGAGCGGACTTGACGAACGGCGGCGACGAACTCGGTAACAACGACGGTGACGGAGGCGGCGGCGATGGCTACGGCGACGGCGGCAAAATTAGGGTTTATCGCACGTCGATCTGAACCCAAACTTTGGCGACACCACTGGGAGGTCCGGCGAGATCGCCGGAGCAAGTAGTCGGCGACGAAGCTCCGTAGACAGCTGTCGGTAGCTTAAACAGTTGCGGGTCAAATGGCGAAACACAACAAACCAAATAGTTTTGAGATGTTTCTCGGCGTCACAGGCTAGGAAAGGGTTGGGCAAGGCTTGGGAACTCACCTAGGGGTCGGTTGGGATCGATGGAAGGCGACAAAACAGTAGCAAAAAGAAGCTCGCCGAACAGGGGTGTCCCGGCACAGAAATAGGGGAGGCGGTCAGACGCATTTTTCGGGCGCCACGAGCGATGGTCAGCAGTAATGATCTCCGAGGGGGTAGTGGGGACTCTGTGATGGTGATCGGATGCGACGGTGAGGAGTGGTGAAGGCCAGTTTGGCCGGATCGAAGACCAAATCAAGCAGGTCTCAAAACAGGGCAATCGTCGATTCGAGGAGGTTTGTGGCGGCTTCGGCGGGCGTTGGGCGATGCAGTTAGGTCAAGTTGGTCGGGAAGAGGGTGGTGGTTAGCTGTGGGATGGTAGTCGGCACTGGTGACTATTGGAGTGGCCGGAGGAAGCGTGGGTTCTCCTCTTGTCAAGGAGCCCAAAATAGATTAGGGGCCCTTGCAGCTTCCTCTTGGCCGTCCGGTGACGACGGCGGTCGGAGCTTGGGTCAAGCGACTGTAGGGAGTGGTGGGCGATGGTGGTGAGGCGGTAGTTGCGCAAATCGACGGTGGAAGGACGAGAGAAGGGATAGAGAAGTAGAGGGTGAGGGGCAGCCGACGTGGGTGGGCATGCGGAAGAGAAATGGGGTGGGTCCCACCATGACTTTTGTGGTCAAATTTGTCTCAAGTAATTCAATGGCTTTTGTCTTGTATCAACAAATAATTGGAGGGTATTTTGGTCATTTGGGTCTCTGGGAATGGAACAAAATTTTGGTACACTGAACGAAGGGTGTTTTTTGTAATCTCACCGGCCAAGCTTAGTTGGGATTAGGCTTGAGCGCGAAAATGGCAAACTCAATTCACGACAGATAAAATTCGAAACCTGATCTAAAATAACCTAAACTTTAGAATTCGTCTAAATTGTTGTCTCTTCAGTCCTTAGAATGCAAAATATATGTCGACTATGATGAAATTTTCATATCCTTTTTATTGACTTCCGGCATTTACAAAAGTTAAATTTTCAGGACGCTGCAGTTTTGCATGATTTTGGATGTCGACACTAAGTGAAGTGCGAACTCTTTTTTCGGAAATTCGAGATACCTCTTTTTCGGTCTGGACTTTGAAACATATTTTTTGACAAAAAATATCGAATTTCGTTGATCTAATTTACCACCGTTTAGGTTCAATTTGCTATCTTCGAAAAAGTCATTTTTTTTCCAAATGCGAAACTTTAAGAAAAATTCGAAAAGGGAATAATGCAGTGATCTTGACGATTTCTTTCCCTATCTTGCCTTGGATATTGTTGATGAATTTCTATCTTGCTTGATTTTTGCCATATTCTGAAAATTTCCTGAAGCTTTAGGAAAAAGATGTGGTTTCCTAGAAATCTATTCTAAACGAATTTTTAGGAAGATAAGGTTTCCTAGAAACCTTTTCTCAAACAATTTTAAGCAAATGAATCAAGATAATGAATCCCCATGATATCTCACATTTTTGAAATTTGAATGGAAGAAACAAGGTTACATTCACGCATACCTTGTCACATATTATCCAAATTAGGATAGCATATCTTCACATATACCATGCATATTCACGAAGTTTGTATCTATCTTGCATATCATGTTTTCAAATATCCATGCATATCTTTAAATTATTATCATTACCGAAAATTCGGGAGAAAAAGACAAAAATCTGCTCATCATATCACATTTTCAAAAATTACATGTGATCATGCATCTCATGCAATATAAATCCGAAAATACCAAAAAGAATATCATTTGCATTGCACATTACATAATTGCATGTCATATTTTCCACGTCATTACGCCACGCTATGTCACGTCATCCATGCATAGTTGCCATGTCATTTTTTGTATGACATTGCGCGTCATATGTCATATAGTTAGATTGCATTAGCATTGCATTTAATAAAGAGGAAAATAAAAAAAAACATTTCAAGTCACAAAAACCAATAAAAAGATATTTGCATGAAATTGGTACCGAAAGAGCATTAATTAATTTTTTAATTAATGCAACCAAGTCCCCGAACTCATTATATATGGTTCGTAGGAGTAAAATGGTTCTCCCGCCGTTTTACATAGGTTCCTAATCAGCCTACCCAAAATGATTTGTGGCGGCTCAAATTCATAAATCATTTCGGTAAATTTTAAGTTGCAAATTGGTAGGCCTTGGGAGAGTCCGTATTAGGTTAGTTAATCCATTCGTTTAACCTAATAATCCATCTACCTAAATTTTAGGTCGCGACAACTACCGAGGAAGAATCCAATTTCCAAGATTAAAGGAACCGAAATAAAACAATTCAACTCACAAAGAGGAACTCTCTTTCATTCATCAGATCTCGATTACAATAGAGAAGACCTCTCTATTTATAGAGAGACTAAGACAAAGTAAAAGAGAAATAAAGATAATAATCTTGTCCACTAGCCTTGAACAGCCACTAACAACCCTATAATACTTCTAATTGTAAAGGAAACAACTCCAATCAATGATTAATTGATATGCAATGATTGCCTTCAAATCGGCAAGTAATCAATAAAGATAAGGCTTGAAATCAACAATCAATCACATTTACATTGATTGATCATCAAATCAGCAATCAATCACATCTGATTAATCATCGGATTAGCAATCAATCAAGATAAGGCTTGAAATCTGCAATCAATCACATCTTCATGGATTGATCATCAAATTGGCAATCATTCACATCTTGAATATGCCTTTGGATCTTCAATCAATCGGTCAGCACTCAATCTAGTGAATCTCCATGGAATCGACAAAAATCAATATGGTGAAGTGGTTATCTTATTGGAAAGGAAAGAGTTGAAGCTTTATAATCAACAATCTAATCGATAGTCTTCATGGCGACATGGGGATCATTGGTGTCATAATCTGATGCCTCGTATCACTTTTACCGATTGAAAAAGAAATCAAGGCTAATTTACTTACCTTAAGATCAATTCCATTGCTAAGCCATTGGAGTTCGATGGTTGAGGGTGTTTGATAGCTGGTTACTTCAGTTTATCGAATAAAGTTGACGAGGCAACGTTGGTGCAACTTCCTCCATCAATAATCATTAAACACACCTTCCCGTTAATGGTGGAACAGGTGTGGAAGGTGTTTTCCCTTTGTTCTTCATCTTTTGAGGAAATGTTGGAGTGTAAGGCTCTCCGAATTACTAGACTATTGCTATTGTCCACTTCCTCCACGAGCTCTTATCATTCCTCAATTTCAAAGTCATTGTGATCAGATTCATTTGCTTCCTCTTGAATCTCTAGCTCGATCTTCTCAGTTTCTTGAAGAGTCATAACTCTCCGGTTAAGACAAGTTGCTTGAAAATGCCCATAGCCAAGGCATTTAAGCGCTTTTGATTGTCTCCGTCGGGTTTCTTGTTTAGATCTTTGACAGGTTCAGCCGTCTTTGCTTTATCTTTGTCCATAGCCGACAAACTCTCAACTTTCCAAGAAAAAGTACCCTTGACAAAGGATGACCCCTCTGTTGAGGTCTTAGAAGAAAACCTTTCGTTCTTCACTTGCTTTTCAACCTTCATGGCCAATCTGCACACGTGTTCAAACGACCAATAAGGTCGAAGCACAACAAAATCTCCATCAAACCACCAAAGAAACGAGCAATGGTTTGCTCTTTCGATTCTGGAACATCACAACTCAGCATGTGTAGCTCAAACTCCCAAATGTATTTTTCTATGCTCATTTTGTATTGCTTGTGATGCCAGGCTTCAGATTATGACATCAATGATCCTCATGTCGTCAAGAAGACTATCGACTAGGATTGTCGATTATAAAGTTCGACTCTTTCCTTTCCAATAAGATAATCACTTTACCAGATTGATTTCTGCTGATTCCATGGCGATTCACCAGATTAAGTGTTGATCGATTGATTGAAGATTCAAAGACATATTCAAGATGTGATCGATTGCTAATTTGATGATCAATCAATGAAGATGTGATCAATTGTTGATTTCAAACCTTATCATGATTGATTGCTAATTCGATGATCAATCAGATGTGATTGATTGTTGATTTCAAGCCTTATCTTGATTGATTACTTGTCAATTTGAATGCCAATCAATTAAATATCAATTAATCGCTAATTGGAGTTGGTTCCTTTATAATTAAAAGATCTTTTAGGGTTGTTATTGGTTGTTCAAGGCTGGTGGACGGGATTATTGTCTTTGTTTCCCTTTTGCTTTATCTTAGTCTCTCTATAAATAGAGAGGTCTTCTCCATTGTAATAAAGATCTGATGAATAAATGAGAGTTCCTCTTTGTGAGTTGAATTGTTTTATTTCTATTCCTTTAATCATGGAAATTGGATCCTTCCTTGGTGGTGAAACCGAAAGCCCTTTAGCCTTGGTTGGTGGTTTTCCTTTAAACCTTAGTGGTGAGCTTCTATCATAAATCCCGATTTGATTCATGGCTGGTGGTGCTTCCTTTAGGCCTTGATTGATCGTTGATTTCATGCCGTATCTTGATTGATCAATCAAGCTGTATCTGATCGCTGATTTCAAGCCATATTTGATTGCTAGTCCGATGATTAATCAAATGCGATTGATTGCTGCTTTGATGATCAATCAATGTAGATATGATTGGTTGCTGATTTCAAGCCTTAGCTTGATTGATTACTTGCCGATTTGAATGCCAACCAATCAAATATCAATTAGTCACTGATTGGAGTTGTTTCCTTTATAATTTGAAGATCTTTTAGGGTTGTCATTTGTTGTTCAAGGCAGGTGAACGAGATTATTGTCATTATTTCCCTTTTGCTTTGTCTTAGTCTTCCTATAAATAGAGAGGTCTTCATCTGAAGAATTAATGAGAATTCCTCTTTATGAGTGGAATTGTTTTATTTCGATTCCTTTAACCTTGGAAATTGGATTCTTATCGGTGGTGAAACCAAAAGCCCTTTAGTCTTGGTGGTGAGCTCCTATCCTAAATCTCGATTTCGATTCTTGGCTAGTGGTGCTTCCTTTAGGCCTTGATCTGATCGTATGATTTTCCTTCCTCACACATTCTGTTCTAATCCCCTTTGCATTAAAAAAATAACCCAAAACACACTTGTCCGCCTCACGTACGCATGAACGGCTATGAGCCCTCATCGTCGCTGCCCCTACCATCATCGACAACGGCTGGCGAGGGGTGAGGCGGTTGGGCCCTCGCCGCTGCAACAGACATTCAATCCTTTTTTTTATATATATAATAATTTTTTTTTCATTTTTTAGCTTATTAGGCGGAATTTGTTTTTATATTTTTGGCTTTTCTAAGTAATGATTAAGATTTCCGGCAAACCTCGTGTGCGCCATGCATGATTTCCAACTAGGCACACCGGGCATGGCACTCAAATAATTATTTGAAAAAAAACATCAATGAAATGATGTAAAAAAAATATTGGCACTTAAGTGATCTCCATGCAAAAAAATATTTGCACCTCTGTTGTCCTTCTGTGGGAAACACTTAAGAAGTTGATGAAGAGTTTCTTGCCCATGAATTATAACAAGATTTATTCTTGAAGCAAACTTCTCTCAAGCTGATGAGTGCATGAAGCAAGCAAGTGTATTTTGAGTGATTTTTCAATGAAAAGGGGATTAAAACAGAAGGTGTGAGGAAGGAAAATGATACGATCAAATCAAGGCCTAAAAGAAGCACGACCAGCCAAGAATCGAAATTGGAATTTGGGATTGGAGCTCACCACTAACCAAAGCTAAGAGCCTTTGGTTTCACCATCGAGGAAGAATCTAGTTTTCAAGGTTAAAGGAACTGAAATAAAACAATTCAACTCACGAAGAGAACTCTCATTCATTCATCAGATCTGTATGTAAGATTAAGACAATGCAAAAGGGAAATAAAGACAATAATCTCGTCCACTAGCCTTGAACAACAAAGAACAACCCTAAAAGTCTTCTAATTGTGAAGGAAACAACTCCAATCAGAGACTAATTGATATGTAATTGATTGGCCTTCAAATCAGCAAATAATCAACCAAGATAAGGTTTGAAATCAGCAATCAATCATATCTACATTGATTGAACATCAGATTAGCAATCAATCAAGATACGGCTTGAAATCAGCACTCAATCACATCTTCATTGATTGATCACCAAATTGACGATCAATCACATCTTGAATATGCCTTTGAATATTCAATCAATCGGTCAGCACTCAATCTAGTGAATCGTCATGTAATCAACAGAAATCAATCTCGTGAAGTGATTATCTTATTGGAAAGGAAAAGTTAAAACTTTATAATCGACAATCCTAATCGATAGTTTTTGTGACGAATGGCAATCTTCAGTGACATAATCTGATGTTACGCATTATTCTCCCCAGGTTCTGAAAAGATTTGTTCTCAAATCTTGTTGTGGCTTCATCTCCAAGATTAGAAGTGCAAAATTTGCCACAACCATTCTTACCAAAGAAACTTGACTTTAGAAATATTCCAAGTCGGCCTCTCCAACGAACAAGATAATACATCAGCTTCACAGTAATAATTACATTCATGGCATGGTGGAAATATAAAGTCATATCGAACCCATTTCTCAATTTCATGGACGCTTTGAGAGAGAATGCTTATGGTATAAGAAATGAAAGCGACAGCTGAGATTTCCATCCGTTATAATCATTCCTTTCTCATATATAAACTTCGCAATTTTCTCAATAATTTGATTTGGAGATACACCATCCATAACATCGTAATTGCTTGATGGTACCCGAATGATTAAAATCTCTACCTCTTCAATTTGATCAATGATCTCATCTCTTGGAATTTGGACTCTTCGTTGAGTGGCTCTTCTTGAGTATCATCTTGCTCTTTAGGTTCAAATTTAGTATGGTATTGTTCGTTTGGAGCCTCTTGAAGTTCCATATCAATAACCTTGATTTCTTCCATGGTGGTAGCTTTCTGGATAGCACAATCCATTTGTAAATGTCCATAGCCATAGCACTTAAAGCACTTGCTAAATTCACCATTTGATTCTTGTTGGAGTTCTTCAACGAAATAAGCATCCTTAAAGATGGACATACCTTTTGATGAAAGCTTAGGCGAACATCCGAGCAACCCTCTCGCATTTTCTAGCAGAGTAAGGACTCGATCCATTTGTTGCTGGAGTTTCTCTATAGAACGCTCCTTCCTTTCGCCGTGTGATTGGTCCAGAGTAAATCCTCCATGACCAAAATAAACCAATTCACTCTTTATATATATATATATATATATATATATATGATATTGATAACAAAGGGTAGACTCAAAATGAGTTCAACCTAGAGCTCTAATACCAATTTGATGCATGTGTGAGGCGAGCAATGTGTTTAGAGTGATTTTTGAATGAAATGGGGATTAAAACAGAATGTGTGAGGAAGGAAAATGACACGATCAGATCGAGGCCTAAAGGAAGCACCCCCAGCCAAGAATCAAAATCAGGATTTAGGATAGAATCTCACCACCAAGGTTTAAAGACAAACCACCAACTAAGGCTAAAAGGCTTTTGGATTCACCATTGAGGAAGAATCCAATTTCCAATATTAAAGGAACAGAAATAAAACAATTCAACTCACAACGAGGAACTCTCGTTCATTAATCAGATTTGTATTACAATAGAGAAGACATCTCTACTTATAGAGAGACTACGACCTAGCAAAAGGAAAATAAAGATAATAATCTCGTCCACTAGCCTTGAACAACAAATAAAAACCCTAAAAGATCTTCTAATAGTAAAGGAAACAACTACAAATAGCGACTAATTGATATGTAATTGATTGGACTTCAAATCGACAAGTAATCAATTAAGATAAGATTTCAAATCAGCAATCAATCATATATCTACATTGATTGATCATCAAATAAGCAAACAATCACATCTGATTGATCATCGGATTACCAATCAATCAAGATACGGCTTGAAATCAGCAATCTATCATATCTTCATTGATTGATCATCAAATTGACAATCAATAACATCTTGAATATGCCTTCGAATCTTCAATCAATCGATCAGCACTCAATCTATTGAATCACCGTGAAATCAGCAGAAATCAATCTCGTGAAGTGATTATCTTATTGGAAAGGAAAAGTTACAACTTTATAATTAACAATGTTAATCGATAGTTTTTATGATGACATGGGAATCTTCAGTGACATAATCTGATGCTCCGCATCAACCTTTGCCGGGCCTTCATTTTTTTTTTTTCATTTTTTGTATTTTTAGACTATTTTTTAGTGTAATTTTAATTTTATGAAAAAATTAACTATTTTAATGTTAAAACGTTCATGTGGCATCCAGTGTGTTGATTTTTTTAAAACAAATTGATATGTAATGTTTAAAATTTAACAAAAAATGTCACGTATAATGTTTGATGGAATTGGCACTAAAATAATCATTTTTTGATGGAATTGGCACTTTTGCTGTCCTTCTATTTTTAAACATAAGAACAGCAACCTTGCATTGCTTTTCATCCGAGTAAGATTTAAATTCAAATGCTCGTCCTATATTATGCAGCCAATGAATAAAATTATCGGGATTAAGGCAACCTTCAAATTTAGGTACCTCTACTTTCAAGTCACGATCGTTGTTGTGCCTTCCTCTTCTCCTCCAAGTTCGATGATTAGAGTCGCTAGAATTACCTCCTATGTTGCTGGATTCATCGTTGGAATTTAAATGAGGATCATCATGGCGTCGGTGATTATTGCGAGGGATCTTGTCCCGCTCGGGTCTCCAATAAGTTAAGAACTCGCTCCATCCGTTGCTACAAAGTGTTGATTGTGCGATCCCACCTTTCGTTATGAGCTTGCTCCAAAGTCAAGCCTCTTGGAATGGTACTAATGATAAAAAAAAAAAAGGACTCTCTCAAAAGAATTCAACCTAGAGCTCTAATACCAACTTGATGCGTGCATGGGCAAGTGATTTCGTAGGATGGGTGTTTCGAAGCACAAAGAGTCGTGACCTGATTCAAAGGGGTGAAGTGATGAATGGTGTTTGGCGGAATTTCGAGATTAAATGTATGGATGGTAAATGGAAATAATGAAGCAGCGATAAGAATCGAGTTACATTGTCGTGTAAAGATATCACTAGCCAATAATACAAAACGAATGATAGAACGATTGCTACAAAGGCCTAAAGACATTACCCAAGGAAGAAGATTGGGATTGATGGAAAGCACAACACCAAGGTCTAAAGGCTCTGCCACTAACCAAGGGTAAAAGGGCTTTTGGCTCACCATCAAGAAGTATCCACTCTCAAAGGATAACAATGCCGAAGTGTTTTCAATACTCAAGAGGAATTCTCATTCATCAATTGTCAAAAGTCTGTTTACAATAGAGAATACTCCTCCTTTAAATAAAGGGACGAAGACAATGTAAAAGAAAAAGAAATAAATAATCCTAAATCAATTCAAATAATACGAAAAAGGAAACAAGATCAACAGCCTAGCCTATCAAATATCATCCCAAAAAGATCTTCCAAATCAAAGTAAATATCTCTAGATAACTTTCTATGGATATATATTTGATTGGCCTTCAAATCAGCAACTAATTACGAAAGTCATATTGGAATTGTGCCATCTTCTGAACGAACAATTATCTGAGCGCGTTATCTTATGGCTGTGAACATCCGAGACTATACTGCATCATCCGAGGATATCTTTACACTTTATGTCGATGTGACCCATTGGAGCAAGTTGTGACCAAATCAGTGTTGGCCTGAATAAACAACGGTTGTATAGTGCTTTTGGGTAGAATCAATGATTGCATATTAGCGTCGGGTATACCATCGGTGATGTCATCAGATGCCCCAGCATCATGCACCTCCGTCCATACAATGCTTTAAATGGCGCCACATTAATACTCTGCAGATACTATTGTTATAGGCAAATTCTTCTGCTAGGTAAAATTTCTCATCTTTATTACCATTGAAAACTAAAATACTTGCTCGTAACATATCTTCTAGGATTTATATAATTCTCTTTTTCTGATCGTTTGTTTGAGGATGGAATGCCGTGCAAAATTGAAGCTTAGTTCCTAGATCATTTGAAAACTTTTTCAGAATTTTACTATAAATCTTGGATCTCGATCCGAGTTGATACTCACATGAACTCCATGTAGTCTACAATACTTTGGACGTGCAAGTCTGCTAGTTTCTCTCGAGAATAATTCATCCTTATTGCTAGGAGATATGTGGATTTAGTCAGATGGTCAACTATCTCCCAAATTGAGTTATGTCCTTTCGAGGTTCATAACAGTCATTCCATGGTTGCATGTTCTCATTTTCATTCGGATATTGCTAAAGGTTTTAAGCATACCCGCAGGCTTAATATGCTCTATTTTCACTTGCTGACAGGTCAAACACATAGAGACATATTCTGCAATGTCCCTTTTCATCCCATTCCACCAATATTCAAGACTTCCAAGGCCTTCTTCCAAATCCTCAATCTAGAGAGGAGAAATCTCATAATCACATTTCCCGTCAGCTTAGTTGACCTCAACTTTATAGGTTGTTCTGCAAGCTAGCCCATTTGCCGACTCTACTGCCATCTTCAATATCATCCCTTTGATTACTACCATTAGCTCTATTAACCATAGCAGCTGCAACCTCAACTGTTTGGGCAATAGTGGCAGCTCATTATTGAACCTGCCTACTCATCAAATTCTCAATTTCATTCAATGCTCTTACAACTCTATAAACTCTTGAGCCTTCCACAACTTGTGCTCTCGATCTAGGCGCTCCTCTAATACCCTTCTTGTCTCTGTTGTTCACCTTCAATAAGCTTTGACATCACATGAGCTATTACAATTACATCAAGGGATTTAAAGGCCTAAGCCATCTACTCAAGTCTAGCAGTTCTAAACTGCTCATCAAAGTAGTAATCACAAGCTAGCACTCAATTGCCAAGTAATTCCAAGCAATCCTCAACCAGCAGCAAATTATAAGCAAGCCTCAACTAGGTTAACATCAAGTAAACACACAATGCATCAATTCAACGAGATACTCACTCGTACCTTAAGTCCTGCCGCACCTGCGACTTAGCAAAATCACAATATGCTATTTAACACCTCAATCGAGCCTCAGTCAAACAACACTCAATGCAAAGTACACAGCTTGCCGAGTAGGCTAATCACAAATGCCGATTCACAAGTCTCAATCAATTTGGATCGAGCTGACCTTGCTCTGATAGCAGTTAAACAGGGATGTCACGCCCCGTGTCCTTCCAAGCGCAAGAATATCCCTCCAAGGCCGGTAACTTCAAATACTTCCCAAGATCCAATGGTGAACATCAGATTGCGATATAAGTGCACAAGTGGAAGTAGACAAAAACTCCATACTATTTAAAACAAGATGACTCAAGATGATAAAAGAGGGATTTACATTGGTGCCAAGAACAATCTCACAAACCTCAAGTCTTCCCTTCTAGCAATACAATAGTGAATTCCCAAAATAGAACCTTCTCCCCCAGCCGATGATAGATGAAACCTAGCTTCACAAAACTATACAATTTTTAAGTCTACATAGGAGATACAGTCAAGCAATATTAAATATTCATCTACTTCAACTGACTTCTCCAAAAGCCAAACATTGATATCCTTTAAGCTTCCGTTCGGGACCTGAAAATGTTTTCCCACTACGGGTTGTGAATAAATCTCAGTAAGTAAACTCCTAAATCTAGACTAGGCCAGTAGTATTTCCAGATAATTCCTATACATGCTAAATCTATTCCTCCAAGTCATCATTCAGATCAATCCCTATCAAGCAGCACTATCCATTAAGGTCATCATTCAGATCAATCTCTACCAAGCATCATTATCCATCAAGTGAGACAATATGCTAAACAAGAAAAAGGGAAGTAACGCATTGAAGTCACAATTCAGATGCTCACAAATCAATTTATGATTTACCAAGATAAGATCTAGCTCCGTACTTTAAGCACTGCACAATTCATATACTCGTATGGAGTATTTCACATCATAATTCCCAATTCAATATATCAAGGCCCACGTAATGACGCATCAGGCTATCATAATGTACTTAGCAAGACCCCCGTCATAATGCATCAGGTTAATATATCATTTGTTAAGACCCACGCAATAACGTCTCAGGTCGTACTTTAACCCGTAGATATACGCATCAGGTCAACAATCTCGCGTTTAATGCATCATGATAAACTCAAGCCCCCCGTAACACGCATCAGGCAAATATAATTGAACAGACCCGCGTAATAACGCATCAGACCACAATCATGGGTTTAACGCATCAAGATAAATTCAAACCCCACATATCATGCATCAAGGTCACATGTGTACACAAACTCATAACTTAATCAATTAAAGGTCAATAAAAAAGAACTACTCAATTCATCATCCAAAGTGCACATTCCGGCCTCCAAGCCTCAAGTGTCAATCATTGGACCACATGCTACAACTCGACCATTCAATCACATTTAAAACTTCATGATCGAGTATAATAACTCAAACAAGGCAACCTAGTCATTGAATCCACATTCCATGTCATGGCCGAATATAGTGAGGCATAAAAATCAATCTAATCATTGACTTCACAATTAACCAATCACGGTCAAGCTTACATTAATGTCCAATCAACAATTCAATACAACATACCATGATGACTGGCCATGGCCGAACCTACGTAACACAAGATAAGTCAATCTAGGTACCATGGCCTTTAATCGAGCCAATTCAAGTTAGACAAGCCTAATCCCTATTCCGATCATTCAAGATTGTCAATCTACATCCTTGAACCTACTTATTCCATGCATAAAAACACGGTCTTCCAATGGGAACAAGCTAGTGAACATTAAACCTCAAAACTGTCCAATTTACGTTTTCATGGCTAGAACCATTCTCAGTAAAACTGACATCATTTTAATTACTTTCTGAGCAATCCAAGCTTATAATCATGTTCTTCATGATCTTATGCCCACGTGGGAGAAAACAGAGCTTAATTTGGACTCCAAATGACTTACAACGAGCTATTTAACTTTTAGTTCGCGCTGAAAAATGAGATTTAGAGGCTCTCGGGTCTTGCACATTTTTCACACAAATCGACTCTTAAAACTCTAGCAAAGCCAACTCTAAACCATCCATTAGTAACCTAGAGTTCAAGGCTAAGTTTAAGAGTAACTTACCTTTTAATCAAGCCAAGGAAAGCCAAGAGACAGGCGACACAAGTCCAACTCAAATCTAGTCATCGGCATTTCCAAGTGTTCGGCCATGTCACGCCCCGTGTCCTTACGAGCCTGCTAACATCCCGCGATTAAACAAACCTTCGCAATATCCTGGAAACGAGCTGTTTTACGATAGGCAAATAAATTCAAATGGACGCGCAGAAGCGACACACATACTCCATATAATACAATAAAAAGATGACTCAGGATGATACAAATACTTATACATAACTTGATATAGTGGTAGTTTTACAACTTGGTTAATAACAGGGATCATAACAGGGCTGGAAGGGAACTATAAACTTAGTCAAAAGAGTGCATCTAGTCCGGTCATGACACTCCTATCCTAAAAGGTATCACAACTACATATAAAGGTCGAGTTTGCTATTGTCTGAGTAGTCCTCGTCAGCTACGGGGTCGTACTTCGTAGAAGCATCTAATTCTAGATCCATGGTAACTTCTTCCTCCAAGTCAAATTTTGTGTTCGCTGGCACGTCAAACTCATCTGTACTCATCTCTGGCTCGGTCTCAGATTGCAGCTCAGCATTAAACTCTTCTTCTAACTCTCGCTTCAACTGAGACTCTGTGGGTTCTATCGATACTTCCCCCAGCATCAGAGGGCTCCATGACGTCTACTTCTTCAATTGGTTCCGGGGTTCCAACTGACCGGTCTTAGGTTGGACTACCGGGTGGAATACCTCTACATCAGGGGGTGTAACGCTGCACCATCTAAGAATTACACGTCGGGGTACGTCGAAACTCCTCAGGGGTCCGAATGTCACGTCTTCGTCCTGATAGAACCAAGCCTCAAAATAATGTGACTCCCAATCATCATCTCATTCGTCAACCCATACTATGCTCCCCTTCCTAATGTAGGTCTTACCTGAACCTACAGGGTACTTGGTCACCGACTTATAGATATCCATCGACACCCAAAATATTTTGGTGGCATGCTTAAGGTTTGGGGTCTGAAAAATTTGAGCCCACGACGGGGTGAGAATAAATCTCAATAAGCTAACCCTAAACTTAAACTAGGTCATTAGTACCTCCAGACACTTCTAAAATGCACAATGCTCAATCAATTGAATTCCAAGGCGAACGGTGCAATTTAACAAAGTTGAAGTATGAATTTGTATACTAAAACTCGATTCATGGCTAAGCTTCATATTTTGGCGCTTAATAACTCATGACACAAAAGAATAGCATTATACTTGTTATGGTCTCATTCCCAATGGCTAAGCTCGCGTATCGACACTTCAGGCTTCATTAATTATCTAACCTGCATTAGTACTCCTCAGATTTCTAACGCAATTTTAAGACTCGCGTTAATGCTCCTCAAGTCAATCCCACATCTAACGCCTCAGGATATTTTTGAACCTCACGTTTAACACCACAAGGTACTATATGTACACAAACTCACAAATCAATCAACTGGGGCTAGATTCGTTCGATTACGCACTTCATCACTCAAGGATACAATTCTGTCCTTTAGGCCTCAATTTTGATATCGTGGTATGACATAATGTTACTTAGCCGTTTGACACCCCTTCTTACACTTCATGATCAAGTACAATTCGATTTAGCAAATGACTAGTCTTCGATCCCAAGTATACTTCATGGCTGAACACTATAAGGCCCCAATTAGTTAATTTCATTATTCAATCCATCAAATCACCACAAGGCCGAACACACATAGGTCAATTTGGGAGTTTTATCACTTCAATCTAGTTTATAGGAGGTTAACGTACTTATAGACCCAATAAAAGTGTTCGATTCACACTAGAACCCCCGTGGCCTATTTAGATACCACAACCATGATTCCATTTCAAGTTCCGAAAATCAAGATTTCAAAATAGCACCAATAACACAGATTTGGATTTGAACAAAGCTTCCACTAAACAACCCATGAAAGCCATCCAAATCACTTCTACCTTGGTCCTTTAGAAGCCTAAAAGTCCTAGGAGGGGTTTAGAGTCAATTTATCGAGTTGTTTAAACCAAAGTAAGGTCCACAAAGAGTGGCGCCAAGCTCACGGTTCAAACCTAACAGATCTGGTCTGGTTGGTTCCGAAAAGAAATAAATGGGGGTTAGCCTATAAACCTCAAATGATTTTCCATAAAAATCATTCTTTGGTCACATATGGTCTTGTATTAGACTTGGGGAGTTAGCTTACCAAGATTGAGCCGAGAATCCCCTCAACTCGACCCACAAACCCTCGAGTCAGATTTGGTCATCGACAAAGGTGTTCGGCTTTCCTTGAGTTACCCAAAAAACAACCAAAGATTTCAATCAATAAAGCTCTTAACTTCCTTCATCAACATTCTAATATCGTAAGTTAGGCTTAGGGAGTCATTTACTCTGAGTTTCACAAGAGAACTCTCAAGAACGGCCCTTGACACCTCACGGCTTCAATTCTGATCAACGGCCCTATCTAAGCATTCTAGAGTAGGTTTTATGGTTGAGGATTTAAAGGAACTTGTCTTTTCCCCACAACCCTTCAAATGGACCCCTACCCTCTTTTGTCCTCTTTCTCATTATTCCATGAAGTCAATTGACCATCAAGCTCCCATAATTTCGACCATGAAGAGGGACAAGGAAAGGACTATCTTGCCCAAGCCTATTTCTAAGAGAATGAGTATTATCCTATGGGTAGATGGGAAATTTCTAATTGTCGATCCGAAATTCCATCTTTTTAATCAAAACGGAGCAAACCACAACCTTAATGTTTTTTGATGAGCCGGCATTCGATTTATTGATATTGAAATCCTTGAATACCCGGCCTCCAATCTCGAAGTCCAATTTATTGTCAAATTCAGTCGTTTGTCATTCCAGCGTATCTCGGACTAACGGACGGCTCTTAGGAGTTACGCATATCGACCCACGTCTAATGTCACGTTTAAGAGTTACATGAGTCATATCGACTTTGGTTATCATCTAATTATGAGGGTTTATCGCTAGTTGCAAAGGTTATGATCATTAAAAATCGGTTTAGGTTAATTTACAAATCATACTATGGCCATACGGATTCACTCGTGAACCAATTGCATAACACTAGCGACTCATTCTAAAATCGTTCTTAGATCGGCCTCTATTGGCACAAAATATTCCCTCGACAATCATTATGGTCCAAGTACTAGTCTATGGTCGAGTTCTTTAGTCTACGTATTTTAATCCTAATTAGCCATTCCCCTTTAGTTAGTTGACTCAGAAGTGATCAATTTTGAGTGAGATTTACTGAAATACATCATAGGCATTCATTCATTAATAAGCTTCGAGATTGGGTCGAAATTCATGATGTCACAGGCGGCGTTTCTAGCAAGTTTACCGTATAATTAGCCATCAAAACTACTCTTAAGCACATCCTCTAGTCTTTCACCAATTCCAAGCTAAGTTTAAGGGGTCACTTAAAAAAAAAAACAAGTTAGGAGACTCCTCAACTTAGCCCCTAAGCTCTCGGTTCCGTCTAGGGGCACCAACAGCTTCAAAGGCGGCGACGGGCGGTTCAAATCCCCATCAGCTCATGGCCCCGGAGTTAGTGGTTCAGTGGTGGGGTGGCGTCAGCCAGGGAGAAGAGAGAGCAAAAATGGGAGAGCTTGATGGAGAGAGTGGCATCGGTTTGTGAGAAAATGAGAGGATGAGAGAGATGATTCAAGAAGCTTCTCATTAGTCATCCCAATGATGTCTTAGGATATCTTACCAACAATTTTGGGGCAAGGCGACCCTTCCTCAGCCTTCAAAGGTCCTTGGTTCCTAAACCCGTCGAAGAGGACAGATTCTGTCCAAGAGAAGTTCATGGACATTCAACCACCAAAATCCATTCAAACCTTAGTCAAACTTTAAACTCAAACCACTAAACCTTAATATTATGTCTCCAAAGGTCTCATATCAATTTGGAAGCAAGATTGGATCCGATTGGATCCGATTCTAACCTCTTTAAACCAGCCTAAAGAAGCTCATGGCCAGATTGGATCCGATTCTAACCTCTTCGGACTCCGACGAATCCATGATTCAAATGGGACAACGAATGGATGATCGGTCACCTGAAGGTTGTAGGCAAGACATCAAGGAGTGTTGTGGTAGTCGGAGTTGAGTCGAATGGTGGTCGGAAGCCGGCGTCGTGGTAGACAAACGGCGAGTGTGCAAGCTAGTCGAGCGAGAGAGAAGAAAGATGAGAAGGAAGGGAGAGTTGAGAGAAAGAAAAGAGGAGAGGGTGTTCTACAGGTTTTGGCTAAATGGTAGAGAAGAAGAAGAGTGAAGAGTGTCTTGAGTCATTCCCAAAATTCAAAACCTAAGGGGATCCCTACCTATACATATTAGACTAGACTTTATGGTTGAGTGATTTCAGGGACTTATCTCTTACCCATGGCCTCTCAAATGGACCCCTACCCAAACTTGCCTTTTTCCTCATTAATTCAAGAGGATAATTGACAAAGATGCCCTCATGAATTCGACCAAAGGTGGGGAAGTGCAAAAGACCATCTTGCTCTTGCTCATTTCTAAAGAAAAGGGCATTATCCTAGGATAAATGGGTACCTTCCACTTTCCTAATTCATACGATGCGAACTATGATCTTAATTTCTCTCAATGAGGCGACGTCTAATTTGTTAGTATTGGAATCCTTAAAAGCCCGGCCTCTAATCTCGAAGTTCAATTAATGGTTAAATTCAGTCGTTTGTTATTTCAACATATCTCAGACTAACGGGTGGCTCTTAGGAGTAACGCGTATCGACCCGTGACTAATGTCACGTTTAAGAGTTATTCAAGCCACGGCAACTTTGGTTGTCATATAATTGAAAGGGTCAATCACTAGTTCCAAAAGACAGGATCGTCAGGAATCGATTTAGGTTAATTTGCAAATCATACCATGGTCATACGGAATCACCCGTGAACCAATCACTTAATGCTAGCAAATCGTTCTGGAACCATTCTTAGATCGGCCTCTAATGGCCCAAAATATTTTCTCGACAATCTTTATGGTCAAAGTATCAATCCATGATCGAGTTCTTTAGTCCACGTACTTAAATCCTAGCTAGACTTTCCCTTTTTGTTAGTTGACTCGAGAGGGATCAATTCTGAGTGTGATTTAACTGAAATACATCGATAGGCATTCATTCATTCATAAGCTTCGAAATAGGGTCGGAATTCAGAATGTCACAGCTCAGCTCTGGAGGTCTCCATAAGATCATTCTCGACAATAGAGGGCTTTACGACGTCATCATCAGGAGGAATGACCTCATCGAAATCCACAACTCCTAGTACAACGTCGGATATGACGCACTCCCTAAGCGGTCCAAAAGTAATATCCCCCATCTTGGTACTTCCACACCAAAAAGGTGAGAGGTTTCCAAGAATCACCTCCCTTATCAATCCAGACTGTACTGGCCTTCCTATAATATGTCTGGCTCTCGCCTACTGGGTATTTGGTGATCATTGTCTCAATATCCATCGACATCTCGAATAATGGCGGCATGGTAATCGAGGTCGAGGATTGGGGTCTGAAAATGTGGTCTCACGGCGGGGTGAGAATAAATCTTAGCAAGTCAAACCTAAACCTAACATAACCTAGGCCAATAGTACCTCCGAACAATTCTATGCATGCAATTCTACTGACCAATGCAAACATGGCAAAAGAATCTAAATAGCACGACAATAAAAACAATCAAACATGACATGATACTTAGGCACTTCAATTTAATACGATTCAAATCACAATTCATGCCAGGTCTAAGCTTCGTGCTAATGCAATTCACATTTCACATATCCATCTAAGGGTTATCTTCTCAATTAACATATCATTACTCAATATCAAGGCCCGTATAATGACGCATCATGCTATATAACGGTTCTCAAAACCCGTGTCATAATGCATCAGGTCGCACTTTTCAATGCCCGCATAATACGCATCAGGTAACATACTTGTATTGACCCGCATAATAATGCCTTAGGCCACAATCCCGCGTTTAACGTATCAAGATAAGTTCAAACCCGCGTAACACGCATCAAAGTCATGTGTGTGCACATATACCCATAACTTAACAAGTCAAAGGCCAATCGAATGAATTACACCTTTCATCACTCAAGGAGTACAATTCAGCCTTTAGGCCTCAATTCCCAATAGTTGGATCACATGCCACAACTCAGCCATTTATCATTTCATGAGACTTCATGATCGAGTATAATGAGTATAAATAGGGCAACAAGCCATTACTCCCAAGAATCATGCATGGCCAAATACAATGAGTATGATCAATCAATTTAGTCGTTCAATTCACAAATTAACCAATTGTGACCTATCTTAATAAGGCATAACAACCAATCTAGTCATCAACTTCACAATTAGCAAGTCAAGGCCGAATGACATTAGGGTCCATCCGGCATTTTGATGCAATAAAAATCATCTTGACTAGTCATGGTCGAACTTGTATCATCCTCAGCACAATTCACTTATCCAATTCTTAATTTCAATACAATGCCGAAACGCATGGGGGTTCAATTAACAACTTCGTCACTTCAATCAAGCAATCTTATACCACAACTTCATACTTGACAATCATCGGACTAATTAGTCGCTAGGCATACTCATGGATTTTGATCGAACATTTCGACCTCTAATTTAATCTAAACACTCAATTTGATCAATTTATACTAGAACCATCCAATCTTGTGCACGGCCATCCATAGATCGCGCATGCTCAGCTTTGAAATAATATGATTTAAACATATTATCAAATATTTTGGCCCAAGACAAATCACCACAAATCCAACCACTCAAGTCAGATTCGGTTCTCCAACGATACTCCTCAAATCAGTCCACTAAACCATCATAACCCAACTCTAACATGAACATTAGTAACCTAAAGTCCTAGCAAAGGTTTAGGAACAATTTACCACTTGTTCCAAGCAAAGAAACTAAGGAAATGGCAGCAAAGCTTTCACGAACCAAATCTGCACGCCGGCGGCCCAAGTGGTCAGAATTGGTTCTAAAAAGTTCCATCCATAGACATCTATTAAAATCCATCGAAACTACTCTTAACATCATTAACTAACCTCATACTACCCTAAGGAAGAGCCCGAGGATCATTTACCCCAAGATTAAGTTGGTAAGCTTCAAAATCTTCTTTTGAGTCCTCGGTCCGATCGAGTCTGATCGAGTGGCTTCTCGGGCTCTTGCGGTTCAAATGGTGGTGGCTCACGGCTTATGATGAAGAGAAGGTTATGAGGGTGACGAGATGGTGGTGGCTTGTGGTGGTTCTCGGCAGCGAATGGCGGGGAAGTGGCGTCGGGGTTCGGGCAAGTAAAACCGAGAGAGAGAGAGAGAGAGGAAAAGAAAAATAAGAGAGGGAGGGGGAGAGATGATCAGCCCAAATGGAGAGGAATGGAGGAAGATGAGTGTTATCCCAAAATTTCAAATGAAGGGGGGGCCTACCTAGCCTTAGTTAGAATAGGCTTTATTGGTGAGGGGTTTTAGGAAGTTGTCTCATGCTTTAAAACCATTCAAATGGACCCCTACTCAAGCTTGTCTTTTTTCCATAATTGAAGAGGTTAAAGGACAATACTACCCTTGTATTTTTTACTAAAGATGGTGGAAGGCAATAGTCCATTTTGCCCTTGCTCATTTATAAAGGAATGGGGTAAATGGGTAATTTCCATTCGTCGATCCGAAATTTCACTTTTCTAATCGATATGGAGCAAACCGTAACCTTAATGGTTCTCGATAAGGTGGCGTCCAATTTATTACCGTTGGAATCCTCGAATATCCGATGCCCAATCCCGAAGTCCAATTCGTTGTTAAAATTGATCGATTGTATTTTTAGTATATCTCAAACTAACGGGTGACTCTTAGGAGTTACGCGTATCGACCCGTGACTAATGTCACGTTTAAGAGTTACTAGAGCCATGGTGACTTTGGTTGTCATGTAATTGTGAGGATCAATAGCTAGTTCCAAAGGACGCGATCATTAGGAATTGGTTTGGGTTAATTTGCAAATTATACGATGGTCGAATGGAATCACCGTGATCCAATTATATAACACTAGCAAATTGTTCTAAGACCAATCTTAGATCGACCTATAATGGCTCAAAATATCCCCTCGACAATTTTTATGATCAAATTCTTTGGTCACGTACTTAAATCCTACTTAGCCTTTCCCCTTCGGTTAGTTTTCTCAAGAGTAGCCAACTCTGAGTGAGATTTAACTGAAGAACACCGACGAAATATCTCATCATATCATACTTCGAAAAGGGTCAAATTTCAAGATGTCATAGAACTCGTCGAGCCCGCGAACATCCCACCAGACTATTCTTCTTATTGATAGTCTCTCAGGATTACTCTTTCAACCCTCTACCGTAGAGATCTCCAAAGTCTATAAGCATGCGGAAGCAACAAACATCTCCATTCTAAAAATACAAACGAGATGACTTAGGACAAAGAAGGTACATCTTTTTATACAACCAAAGTCAAGTACAAATCCAACACCAACAGCAGATACAACCTCTAAGGTCAAATCAAAAGGTTAAAATCTATGCCTCCAATGTGGCCTTCCAATGCCAATTCATAGCATGCTCGAATTACCGTCGCCTGAGACCTAAAAATATTAATCTCACGATGGGGTGAGATATAAATCTCAGCAAGCTCACCCTAAACCAAAACCAGATCGTTAGTCCCCCCCGATAACATTTCAAACACAATAGGCAGGGATTCTTCAAGTAAAATAACACATGACAATCAAATGTCAGGGCACCTCGATATAACTAGCATCAAGTAATCACGATTCAAAGAGAATCATATCATCACAACCAACTTCATACTAGCATGATATTAAATCCACAAGTCGGGGATTCATTTCAACAATATCACAATTCTCATTTCAGTGACTTAGCCCGGGTCAACACGCCTTAAGCTCATCAAGATTGGCATATTTCCATAGTTATGCCCGCGTCAACACGCATCAGGCTTATCATGCTTCCAATTCCAATAATGGACAAGTCCGCATCAATACGCATTAGGCTCATCATGTTTCCAATTCCAATGGTCAAGCCCTCGTCAATACGCATCAGACTAACCACAAATTTAATTTTCAATGATCAAGCCCGCGTCAATACGCATCAGGCTAAATCAAGATCTCGATTGGCAATCCGCGTTCTGACGCATCAAGTTTCAAATGTCATTTCAATACTTGTGTCGAGACATTTCAAGACTATCCCACATTTTGACGCATCGGGATAGAAATCGAATTGCTACCCCGCGTTCTGGCGCATCAGGGTACCATAGGCCCTTGGCTCATATCTTATTTCAATGAAACTTGTCATTTCAAGCATCCATTTAACACATTCGTTACTCAAGGCTCAAATGTCAAACGATCACTCGAGATCACATGCCAATCAAATGAACACACACCAATCATTCAGCCATAAAAATTACAATTTCACATCAAAACAAACACACAGGCTCAATCGACGACCATCCTAGTCGACCATTACCAAATCAAGCATAATAAATCCACCGATTCATCAACTCACCAATCAAAGACATCCAGTAGTGTCCTAGTGTCCTAATAAAGGTTTAAGGGTCACTTACTTTCAATCAAACTAGAAATTTCAACTCAAATTACCCTTCTAGGTTAGCGAGCCCAAGGCCGAACAAGGCACCCATGTCGCGCCTAGAAAAAATCACATCAAAACTCAATCATTTCTCAATTCCATCGCGCCAATACTTCAATTAACAACCTAAGGTGCCTTAAAGACCATTTAATAGCAAGACAACACCTTCCCTAAGCCTCAAAGTGCTCGGTTCATTCGGTCACTACTTAGGGCAAAATTGGTTCTGACCCTAGCCACCCCAATCAGTCCATAAATCAATTACAAACTTCAATCCATCACAAAATCCACTTGATATAACCTTAATCTACATGCTTAGGAAGCTCACCGAAGATTTGAAAGCAAAAACAACACCACGAAGGCTTCCAATCGATTTGATTCTCTTTAATACGCAAGCGATCAGATTCTGTCTCAAGGAAACCGCCCTCAATCAGCCATGAAAATCCATCAAAACCCAAATAAAGTTGTAACCACATCTAAGCCAACTTTAATACTATAAGTGTAGAATACCTTACCAAAAATTTGGAGCCATTTGAAGTCATGAAGCCCATGTCTTTCCCCAAAACTGGTCAAAATCTGATCTCGCCCTGACCTTTGCCCACTCAAACAGACCTACAGGACAAACGGCTAAGCCAAATTGAACTTATAATACCTTGTTGAAACGAAAAGATGATAAGCTTTCAGATAGAGGTAGTTTTACCTCAATCCGATGTAGGACGATAAAATTATGGCCAAAATAGTGAAGCGGTTGGGATAGGGCAGCGACTAGTCGGCGAGCTCTCTCAGTCATGGAAGAAGAAAACGAAGAAGAAGAAGAAGAAGAAGAGTAAAGAGAGAAGGTGGCCGGCCAAATGAGGAGGAGAAAGAGAGAGAGAGAGTGATCCCTTAATCTAATTGGTCAAATGATAAGAATGGCAGGTGAGACAAGATGGGTAATTAATGCTAAGTGGAAGCTTTATCTCTTATGATGACACTTGCCATTAATGCCAATAATATCTTGAGTCAAATTACTCCCTTGCCCTCATAATTTTTAGCCAACTTATGAGAATGGCAAAAGACTAAAATGCCCTTCTTCAATTCTTAAGGCAAGACTAATCCTCGAGGGGTAAAATGGTAATTTTACACTTACCGTCTGGAATTCTATTTTTTCTATTTGAATTACCTTCGATGAGCCAACGTCCAATTCAATTCAAATGTTAGAATTCTTCAATGTCCGATACCCGATTCAAATGTCTCATTTCATTTCGAGCTCTCATCGACTGTAATCTCAGTTTATATCAAACTGACAAGCGACACTTGCAGGCGCTACGGGTATCGATCTTAGGGTTTCTTAAGTTGTGGCGACTTTGATTGTCATGTAATTGCAAGGGTTTATCACTAGCTCCTGCTATCCTGATTGTCAGAATTCGATTTAAGAAATTCTTGCAAATTATACATTGATTAAGCGGAATCACCCGCGTCCCAACGTGTACATTTTTCTCTCTCTCCCTCTAGCTCTAGATGTCATTCCATTTTTTCTTCTTTTCCCTCTTTCAGGAAGACAGTGAACAGTAAGGAGTCTAGCATCATTCGCTTGATGATAATTAGAAGAGCTCCAGTTAATTCACTGGACTTAATGGATCACCAATTTCAGTCATCCTAGTCAAAACCACCACATGTTCTTCTCTTTAATTCTCCATTCGTGACAAAGATTTGAAGAAATCGACAGACTAACGCAAGGGGAAAAAATAATCACGAGCAGTTTAGGGGTGCATGAAAACCATTCATTTCTCAATTTCTATTTCAAAAATAGTTTCTGGAACTGAAAATCGCTTGATAACGCAATTCTATTTTTCTATTTCTGAAACGGTTACTATTTCAGAAATAGATTTGAAACAAAAATAAGAAACAAAAAAACGTTAATTGTCACGCCCCGCATTCTGTTGTCAGTACTCCACATCCGCCATCGCCGTCTTACCAAACCTAGGAGCCAAGCGTTAACGGCGCTCAAATGAAATAAAACACACATGCGAAAGAAAACGAATAACTCCGTACATAAACTAAAAGAACGACTTTGGATAACAAAATATTTACATAACATAAAACAACAAGTTCACATACAAGATTCAAGGTGAGAGGACAGGGCACCGAAGACATGATAGAGGTCGTAGGGAGAACAAGTACCATACCCAAAAGGCATCACTGGGGTCCTAACCAAAAGGCCTCTAAACAAGCAGGCATCCAAACAAAAAATCCAAAGTCTTAATACCAATAAGCAGAACTACTGGCTTCATCTTCATCCTCGTCTTCATCTTCCTCTAAATCGTAATCGGAGAAGGTCTCGGTGCACGCTTCCATGGAATCATCGTTCTCGTCATCTTCTGAAGCAGATAGCTTGATCACTTCTACATCCTTCTCAACCGTCGGGGTCTTCCCAGGAATGTTTCTTAAACTAGCTACCAAGGACTCGACCACGCTTTCAATGCGGACAGGATAACACCAGTTAGGCACTACTTCTAGATGGACTTCTGTGGGCTTCAAAGGACCAGTGGTAATGCTCCCGACACGATGAAACCACGCCTCATAGCGATGAGGCTACAAATGCTCCTCTCCATGTCGATCCATACCGTGGTACCCTTCCTAACATAAACTACACATTTACCGTCCGAGAACTCATCAAAAAAGGCGATCATTTTCTTAGGATCGCCTAGACATATGGGCATTATCCTCAAAGTTTGGGGTCGAAAAAACAAATCCCACAACATGGTGAAATTTGCATCTCAGCAAGCTAGACCTAAACCTAGACTAGGCCGCTAGTACCTCCAGACAATACTTTTAAAACCAATATGCAGTGACTCATCAAGAAAGGCACATGGCACTCAAACGTTGAAGCACATCATCATAATTGGCATAAAAACACAATTCAACGGCATAGATAGCAGTATGAGACCAAACTTATCGTTCTAGCTTTATAGTTCATTCAAGTATAAAAAGGGTTGTTCTCAATCACATCTCGACGTTCATTTCGTCGTCTATGTTTGCGTCAACACGCCTTAGGCTCGAACAATCCATAAACCCACATTCAAACACCTCAAGTTTCAAATGTCTTAACAAGACTCGTGTCGACACGTATTAAACTTATCTCGCGTTTTGACACATCAAGGTGCGATAGGCTCTTAGGTTCATATTTCAATTCCAACAAACTTGCCATAACATACCATGATCCTAATCACTTAGGCTCTCGAGCCAAACTCATCTTTCAAGCAACCTCATGATCAAGGCAATGCATTCAAGTGAATAGGTAATTCTTTCTTCAAGAAAACATCCATGGCCAAATAACATATAGCATGACATCAACTTGCATATCACGACAATCAGTCAACTCATTTATTCCATCACCATTTCAAGCATGGCTTCACGCATTCACCACTTAAAGGTCCAAACATCATACAACTACTCAAAGTCACTTGTCAAACGAAAACACACAACATTAATTCAACCATGGAATTCACAATTTTACATCAAAGTGAGCATACACGGCTCAAACTACGCTTATCCTCGAGAGGCAAAATGGTCATTTCGCACCTTTCGTCTAACATTTCACTTTTTCAATTTAAACTACCTTTGATGAGGCGACATCTAATTTATTTCAAACGTTGGAATTCTTTATTGTCCATTTTTCAATTTCGAGATCCCATCTCATGATCGATTCTCTGTCAAATGTAAATTCAATTTATCTCAAACTAATAGGTGGCTTTTGCAGACGTTATGCATATCGACTCTGTGATTCTCATCACACTTAAGACGACTCAAATTACGACGACTTTGATTGTTGTGTAATTGCGATAGTCTATTACTAGTTCCGACGGACTCGATAGTCATAGCTCGATTTAGAAAAAATTTACAAATCATACATTGGTTAAACGGTATCACCCGTTCTTCAATCGTATAATGCTAGTAATGAATTTCATAATTGTTCTTAGATCGTCTTTATTGGCTCTAAATATTCTATCGACAATCCTTATGGTTAAAGCGTCATTTCTTATCCAAGTTTCTTAGGTCCAGGTACCTTATCAAGTGTTAGCATTTTCCTTTCGATTAGTTGACTCAGGATTGGTCAGATCCAAACGAAATAAAACTGAAATACATTGATAGATTTTCTTCATTCAATAGTCTCGAAATGACAGGAAATTCAGAATATCACATTATTTCTCCGAGAAATAGAAATAGAAATCCTCATCGCCGACGCTTACCGCCGTCGCCGGTCGTCGTCGGCCCGCCGCCACAGCCGATAGCGACCACCCGCCCCCGATCGCCGCCTCTGCCACCGATTATTTTAGGATAAGAAATTTTATGTCATTATTAAACGCATTTTTTTGCTTAAAAATTCATTCAAAAACAGAAATATAAAAAATTACTTCTAGCTAGAAATTAATTTATGGAACATAAAGGTTGCCATCTAGGCCCTTAGTCTTTAGATGTCTCCAACATCGACATCCGATAGGTAAATCAAGAATTGGACACAAAATCATCTTCGCTTAACTCTCTAGGCAACACATCCAAAAGAACCAAAAGGGGAAAAACTAATTGCCAAAAATCAAATTGTGAAGGAGAAACTCCGCGAAGTAGACGATTAACGGTGAGGAGGCTCATTGCTCTTGTTGGCCGCGGACCAGCTCGGTGCAAAGCTGCTCGTAAAGTCAGTGTAACAGCCACGCAAAAAATCCTTTTTTTTAATAAAAAGCCCTTAAAAAAATCAATTACTCGCCAACTGACAAACATATGAACTTTTAAAGAGTTTATTTGATATAACGTGTATTGTGAGTCATATTTAAAGAAACGACATTATTTCAGTCCCGTACTTGGAAGTTAGAAAAATACGTTCAAAATTATAAAATTTATCATGAAAGTGTAATCGGGTACTAAAATTTAAATAAAAAATCTTCAAATTTATTATGAAAAGTTTTTTAAAAAAATGCAAACAAATACTAAAATTTAGCACGAAAATACAATCGAGTCTTAAATCTTTTAAAAAATATAGTCAAATGAAAGGACTAAATTAGATCATTTTGAAAAATTTTAACTCTTGATTATACTTTTTAAAAGTTTTAACACTTAATTTTACTTATTCCATGAAATTCTCTCTTTTGCAAGCTAAAAATTTCTATGACGGGCCTAATGATCGAACGAGCGTGGCTGCCTAGGAGGACGGCCCTTTGCTTGTGTACGTCCGTTTCCTCACTTTCCAGGGAACAGAAATCACAGCCGGCTAGCCCATCGCTCTATTTCGATCTTCTCCTCTGCGCTTTTAGTGAACTTGAAGAGCACCATTGCAGACGACATGCTCCTGAGGAAACGAGGTGAACCTCGATCACACACCCATGATCTTGTCTCGACGAATCATTACCATTTATTGATATATCATTCAATTGTATTCATTAATCAATAGTATCACAAGCTGTGAGACTGAGAATCTTCTGATGCTGCAGGAACAGTTTCGTGCTTCAGCTCTCAATGCGGTAAAGTTTATTGTGCTTCCAAGAAGCTCTTGTCGTTGAATCAGCCTCCGTCGTGGCACATTGCAAGTACCGGTATTTCCTCTTTCAGTGAGGCTAAGCATGAAGATTCAAGAAAGCTTAACGATGTGCGACAATCCGTCGACAGCATCTGCAGTATTTTGAAAAAGGGTTCTTGGGGACCTTCCGTAGAGAGTGCTCTTTCGATGCTCGACGAAATGCCCAAACCAGAATTGGTAATTGGGGTCTTAAGGAGAGTGGACGACTTCGATCTAGCTCTACATTTTTTTCGCTGGGTCGAGACTAAAACTGATCAAGCTCATTGCCCAGAGGCGTACAACACTCTTCTCATGGTGATTGCAAGGACTAGAAAGTTCGATAGAATGGAAGAGTTATTAGAAGAAATGAGTCTTGCTGGATTCGGTCTATCTAACAGTGTGTGTGTCAAGTTAATCTTGATTTGTGTGAAGTTGCAGAAACCCAGAGAAGCTTTTCAGCTGATTCAGATGATGAGGAAGTTCAAGTTTCGTCCTGCGTTTTCAGCGTATACCACCTTGATTGGTGCTCTTTCTGCAGTTCTGGAATCTGATCTCATGCTTACTCTCCTCCACCAAATGCAAGAACTGGGTTATGAAGTGAGCTTACATTTGTTTACAACGGTTATCCGTGCATTTGCAAGGGAGGGCCGAGTTGATGCTGCCCTTTCTCTGTTGGATGAAATGAAAAGCAACTCTTTTCAGGCTGACATAGTTCTGTACAATGTCTGCATTGACTGCTTTGGTAAGGTTGGTAAGGTGGATATGGCATGGAAATTCTTTCATGAAATGAAAGTTCATGGTGTAATGCCTGATGATGTTACATATACCAGTATGATAGCGGTTCTCTGCAAAGCGAATAGATTAGATGAGGCCGTGGACTTATTCGAACAGATGGATCGCGTCAGGGAAGTCCCCTGTGTTTATGCCTACAATACCTTGATCATGGGTTATGGATCAGTTGGGAAGTTTGAGGAAGCATACAGTTTACTCGACAGACAGAAGTCAAAAGGGTGCATTCCAGGTGTGATAGCATATAATGGCATTCTTACTTGCCTAGGGAGGAAGGGTAGAGTGGAAGAGGCATTGAGGATTTTTCATGAGATGAGAAAAGATGCAGCTCCTAATCTTATAACATATAATATCCTGATAGACATGCTTTGCAAGGGAGGAAAACTTGAAGCTGCATCTGAAGTTAGGGATGCCATGAAGGAAGCCGGGTTGTTTCCTAATGTGATAACTGTCAACATAATGGTCGATCGCCTCTGTAAGGCTGAAAAGCTTGATGAAGCTTGTTCTATATTCAATGAAATGGATCACATGGTTTGTAACCCAAATGCTGTTACATTTTGTTCACTAATTGATGGATTGGGAAGACATGGCCGAGTTGATGATGCCTATAGGCTTTATGAGAAGATGCTCGATTCAGGTCATGTTCCAAATGCAGTTGTTTTTACCTCCCTCATTAAGAACTTTTTCAAGTCTGGCAGGAAGGACGATGGACACAAGGTATACAAGGAAATGGTCCGTAGGGGCTGTTCTCCTGACCTAACACTTCTTAATACCTACATGGATTGTGTGTTTAAGGCTGGTGAGACGGAGAAAGGAAGGTCTTTATTTGAGGAAATAAAAGCTCAGGGATTTACTCCAGATGGAATGAGTTATTCTGTTTTGATTCATGGCCTTGTGAAAGCGGGTTTTGCAAATGAAACCTATCAGTTGTTCTATGCAATGAGGGAGCAAGGTTGTGTTCTTGATACCCGTGCTTACAACACTGTGATTGATGGATTCTGTAAGTCAGGTAAAGTTAACAAAGCTTATCAGCTAATGGAGGAAATGAAGTCCAAGGGTCACCAGCCCACTGTTGTTACTTATGGCTCTGTCATTGATGGGCTTGCTAAGATTGATAGGCTTGATGAGGCATACATGCTTTTCGAAGAGGCTAAAGCGCAAGGAGTGGAATTAAATGTTGTAATTTATAGCAGTCTTATTGATGGCTTTGGTAAAGTGGGTAGAATTGATGAAGCATACTTAATCATGGAAGAGCTGTTGCAAAATGGTTTGACTCCCAATGTTTACACTTGGAATTGTTTACTCGATGCATTGGTGAAAGCAGAGGAAATAGATGAAGCCCTTGTCTGCTTTCAATCCATGAAAGACCAAAACTGCGATCTCAACCATTTCACTTACAGCATTATGATAAACGGTCTTTGCAAAGTTAGAAAATTCAACAAAGCCTTTGTGCTTTGGCAGGAGATGCAGAAAAAAGGACTGAAGCCAAATACGACGACCTACACAACGATGATATCTGGACTAGCAAAAGCTGGAAACGTTGTGGATGCTAATGGGCTATTTGAGAGATTTAAGGCTAGTGGCGGCATACCTGATTCTGCCACTTATAATGCCATAATAGAAGGGTTAAGCAGTGCAAATAGGGCAATGGATGCATACTCATTATTTGAGGAAACTAGGTTAAAAGGTCATAAGATTCATACAAAAACATGTGTGGTTCTTTTAGATGCATTGCATAAGGCTGAGCGTCTTGAGCAAGCAGGAATCGTCGGTGCTGTTTTAAGAGAAATAGCGAAGTCTCAACATGCTTCTAAACACTGGTAACTTATTATAAGTTCATCCCATTGCAGAGGGAGGAGGTTCTGTGGTTTGCTAAAAATAGCTTCTTAAAAGCCTCAAGGTGACATCTCATCGCATTGGAGCAATCAATGGGCCATTCACTTGCTGAGCCTCTTTCAAGACTCCATTGTGGGAATGCTATCCCTTTAGATTCTTCATCATCATTGGTTTAAAGGTGCACCCTTGACGAATCATGTCAGCTATACTTGTTATTGTTATAATAGGGTAAATCAAAATAGGCATGCACAATGAATGGGAGATGTGATATATTTTTCTAACGACTTGCCCAATCCAGCAGGCCAAGTGGCAAATGGAGCATTTAGGCGGTGACATTTCTCTAATCTCCACTTATGTGTCAAATCATAAGCTCTCTCAGACCTCATAAGGAACTTAAAACCTCATAGACTCCCTCTCTTATAGCATTAACATTTGTGTAATGTCGGCCCATCTGGTCTGGATCATATTTGGTGAGTAGGATTCTAAAGATGACCCAACAGGTTTGACGGTTGTTCGTATTGTGTACCACCTTGTCTCAAATGAGTTCCATAGGTGCCTCTCACGTGTAGCTTTTTGTCGTGTGTTACTTTTATACCATCTGTGATTATCGGGCTTGACCCATACCAGCCAAGTCCACAAAAGGACTATTCTGGTGGTAATATTTGGCAGAGTGAATCTCTACTTATGTATCAAGTTACAAGCCATTATATGGCCAGCTGGGAACATGGGATGCTACAATTTTTCCTGGTATAGTTGCGTCAGATTCTTGGGAGGAGGCAACCTTTTGTTGTCCTGCAGTTTACCTTTTTTATTTTTTCCAGATCTGAACAAAATTCTGTGCATCACAAGAGTAGGTGAAGTTTTCCTTTGTAAAATGAATAATTAGTTCTGCAGGCCTACAATAAAAATATTTGTGATGATGATCTCTAGCTGGATTATAATCTTTGTCTTGCATCTGATCATTATTTTAGTTGATTTAGCTGGATCTTTCTCTGTATTTTCAGGTTCTTGATATTGGTTTTGAAATGGTACGCATATATTCCTGCAGATGGTCAATATGTGGGATTGTTGTGCACCTTTGGATAAAAGAAGAGTTCATGTGCATTTTCGTCAAACTGATGATGATGCAGGAGTTTTTGCTGAAGCTGCAATATCCTCCGTTACTCCAGGCAGTTGGATTTTCTGCTCAGATACCGTTAGAGATTTGAAAGACTGTCAAACCTCGTCCTGATTTAAATCTGCCTGAAAGTTAAATTTTGTGACTTGGTAATTTGTGTTTATGTTTAAGAAAAATAATCCAGAATCATTTTATTTGTACTCATAGCAACAAAAAAATATGAGAAGAGAAGAGATGGGTGAGAAAATATATCCATTGTAGTATTGCAGTTCAGGTCTGCCACATTATATACCTTTTATCCTTCCTTCCTCGCGTTTGGCTATATAAACTTAGGATTTTAATCAGCAGCCACTCCTCTTGTCCAATTTGATTAATGGAAGACATCCATATGGCATTACTTGCATATACTCCATTTTGTACCCTCTCTTCTATTTTCAAGAGTGGTCATGGGCCAAATGCAAATACTCCATATTTTACGCTCTCATTCTCAAATGTCCTATGTCATCTACTTTTAAGGATAGGATCGTTGAAGAGAGGTCATTGAATGTGAATTTTTTTCCAAGCTCCCTTCTCAGGTACATCAATGAGGAGCCAACTCCTGCCATGTAAATGTCGTTATACTGCATTTTTTTAGTACACTAGGCGCATAAGTCTGTCTATGTCGAATTGACTGTGGGTTCATACTACAAGAGTCGAATGTAACAGATAGGACCAATCAAGGGATATTTCTGTTATGATGAGCTCTTACTGTTAATAAGATCATGCCTAATGATCAGAGAAAATCTGGCATGCCTATTCTTTCATTGGGAGGAAAGTTGTAGGAAGACGGGGGATTATAGTTGTCTTACGGAGAACTGTGGAATTGGTGGGGAGGATTGCGATATATTCGTCTATATATTCGATGGTGGTTTTCTTTTAAATAGCAACTTGTCTTTCGAAGCTCTCATCAAATTGAGAAAGCAGCTTGAAGAACTGGAATTTCCGTGCAAAGCTGTGGAAGTGGTTATCTTTGGTTGCTGGTTCTTTGCTCATCGTATGACTTCCTTCTTATATGCTGCTGCAGTTTATTATTCAAAGTTTACAACTAACCTTTTTTAGGTATCATTTCAGGTTTCAGTAACAGTATGCCATGTTTATTTAGTTACTTAAGGCATGCATGACAATAGTTATCTTCCCTGGCCTTATTTCTAGCTAGAAATATATTTTTTTACTTCTATTCCCTGGGCGAGTTTTTGAGATAACGACATAAAATTTCTATTCATGAAACATAAATTCGTTTGATAACGAAGTATAAAATTTTTATTTTCTGGAATATAAATTAGTTTGATAATAATACAAAACAACATTTCTAGTTCCAAAATTTTGTTTCCACTAGGGTTTTAACGGGTCAGGTCTCGCCCAGCCCGAGCCGGCCTAAATCTGAGCAATACCAAGCTCGGGCAGGCCTGATCTCGACCGGGTCGGGTTACGCCGGATTTTTTTTCTTTTCTTTTCTTTTTTATTTTTTTGGAATTAAAATCAATTAACAAATTCATGAAATAAAAGAATCTAAAAAGAAAAAATTAAATTAAATTAAATTAAATTAAATTAAAATGAAAAAAATGGGTGTTAAAAAAAGTCAAGCGGGGGGTTCGCCCAGCCTCAAATACCAAACCCGGCCCGAAAAGGCTGGAAAATTCAAGCAAATTTTCGGACCGGCCCGCCTGACTAGGATATTTTTGACACCTCTAGTTTCCATGTTATGTTCTCCTTAAATACAAATACAAGTAAATGGAAGAAATGGATTACAATTGCAATGAATTTGAGTTAAAAATAATACAATGACAAAAAAAAATTACTCCTATATTGTAGTATCGCTGCGCCCTGTCATATCGTTGGAACCTTGAGGTAGAAACCGCTGCATATATACAGAAGGAATTTGCAATACTTCTTGTCTATAGCGATGTCGAGGCAAGTCCCCCAAATCTGCTTTCACAGATCGATAGTTCTTTTGGGCCAAGAAACAATACAGAAGAGGCGGCGCTTCTGTTGCTGATCTTACTTAGAAAATGTGCACTCGGAATGATCGCATGGAATTCATCAATCATGGATCACCTTTCTTTTGCCCTATCTAACTATAGTGGATAGACAGCCCTTGCTCCTCAGATTGAAGAGTTGCTCCCGGGAATTCTCGAAAGAAATGAGAGGTACTGCATTTTGTCTCTTTGTCATCATGGGGAAGGGGAGGACATGGTAGCATTGAATTTACTGAGGAGTGTATTTAGAAACAGAGAGCATCCATATTGTACACTGGAAATGATGCTTGCTTCAATAATTTGTGGAAAAAATGAAGTGTGTGTCGAAGGCATAGGTTATGCCTGCAAAGCACTTAGGGAATCACATGAGAGGTGCAGCCAGAAGGCCAGAATCTCAAATTGCTCGCTTGGGACTTTGTTATCTGCTAAGTAAAGAATCACGATCAGTATCCTCTGATAGCGAAAGAGTTTTGGAGCAATCAAAAGCTATTGCAGCTCTTGAAGCTTCTGAGAGAATGATGAAAGAAAGAGTTCGTTGTGCATCAGATATGTTCTTTTGGGCCACCTCGATATCAAAGACAAGACTCTACTGCATCTTATTTAGTCTCAACTCAGGTGTTCAGCATTGCTTCATTTGGTTCTGTTTGCATATAGGTGCCTTTCAGTATAGATTCACCCTTCATGATGATTACGTGAATTGAGTGCAAATAAAATATGGTCAAATCCACTTTGTTCTTCAACCCAGGAAGGTATATTCAGTCGAAGGTCTTGCACAGAGGCATAAAAGATTAGGCACGAGAGAGGATAGCCATATTGCAAAATCGGAATGGTGAGTTTAACATCCTAATTGGAAATAATGCTACAATTCCAGCTTTTCTAGCTTAATATAGCACTTAGCAGAAACCGAGATCATAGATCTATGATGTGATCCACCACTTAACCTCAAATCAAAGCAAAATCAATGGTTTCTGCAGATGCACAAAACATAAAGGACTGAAGAGGTCGTTCACCTTCGAAATAGAGAGATCGAGAGCGAGCCGATTGAAAGAACGAAAGAGAGAGAGACCGAAAACGAGCCGACGGGAAGAACAAAAGAGGCAGGAATACTGATCTGGAGAGGGAGGTTTGCGTCGCACTTCTGCTAGGCAGAGAGAAAAAAGCTTGTGCGTTGCACTTTAGAAGAAGAAGCCCTAACGAGTGTCGCCCTAAATTTTGCATGGCCCGTACTTATTTCTTCTTTTTTTAGTTCTAGAAATAAAAACTAACTTTTTTTTTAACTTTTGATTGCCCTTCCAAATCTATTTTTGGGTCAAAAATTTCTCCCAAGAATGAAATAATAAAATTGCTCTACAAAACGTATTTTTATTCCAAACATGTTTCCCGGATCAAAAAATAGAAAAATAGAGGAACATAATTGTTATCATATGCCCCTTAACTTCACCCTACAATGTATGTTCCAGAGCCACTTTGGCTTGATTGACGGGATCAATGCCGAGAATGAACATAACCTTTTTTTATCCCCAACGGCAAACCTCTTTGTAACGTCGTACAACGCGTACGCTCTAATGGTTTTTTTAATTTTTGCTCGGAGGCCTCCCCAGGCCCAACCTTAAATCCCACCAAATTTTTTTGAAATGTGTCCAAGTGTACCAGAGAGCTTATTAGCTTGATAAGTTTTGCACCATTCGTTTCCTAGATGAACAATGCAAATGTTGTGTCTTGTACCTCTGCTGTCATGGAAAACATGGCATGCATGCTTAATTGAAATTCAATATTTCAATTATTTACTCGTGATGATGTTCAGGCGGGTCAAAGTGCGAGTGCGATTTGGAATGCTAGAAAAGAGCTTGGTGGGAGCCGCTTTTTATGCGGAATACTAGAATAGAGCTTGGCTGCGCATTTTGGTTGTGATTTGATGGAATAATAATGTTATTCGCCCGTTATTATTACTAAATGACTACATTTGAAATAAGCATAATGATACCAAAATGAGTCTGAGTTTAGATCGAGTCATAGATGGTCCGACCCAAAAACATTTAGCCTATTTATCGTAATAATGAACCCATTTATAACATATTTATCGTAATGCAAACCTAGTGACACATATTCCTAAAACAATTCTATAGTTAATCCAATCTAAGAAAAATTATACCCAAACTAAGGTGAGAGTACGGAGCGAGCGAGCGAGCGCAAGATCTAGAAAATGAATAGAAAGTTATAAAGGTGGGTTGAGTCTAAGTAAATAAATTCATTTATTACCCATATGACACCCATATTTGTGAAAATCAATTTATGACTCATATGTTTATTTATTTTTTTATTGGAATGTAACTCAATTATTGAATATAAGAAAAACGACACAAGTGTTCCCTGAATTTTGACCAAATATGCAATGTGGTCCCTAAATTCTCATATTGTTCAATGTGGTCATCAAACTCTTAGAATATAGTCAATTTAGTCCTTGAACTATAAGAACATATTCAAAATCGTCT
Source organism: Rhodomyrtus tomentosa (assembly GCA_028455895.1). Taxonomy (NCBI): domain Eukaryota; kingdom Viridiplantae; phylum Streptophyta; class Magnoliopsida; order Myrtales; family Myrtaceae; genus Rhodomyrtus; species Rhodomyrtus tomentosa. The sequence continues at coordinate 23,022,778 of JAPCWY010000004.1, forward strand.
ATGTACTTGAATTAATGAAAGGATTACATTGAACATCTTCTTATAGTTTAAGTACTAAATAAGCATGTTTCAAAAGTTCAGGAACCATATTAGTCAAATTAAAAGTCTAGAGACTACGTTACTAATTGGGCCAAAGTTCAGAGACCATATTAATCAAATTAAAAGTTCAGAGACCACATTACACATTCGATCAAAGTTCATGGACCACTTATGTCATTATCCCTGAACATAACTGACATATATAACAACTAAGCCCATCATATATGGGCTAAGAAATGAGTTTATGACTCATTATGCAATGCATACTGTTGCCTCTTGTTAAAGAAGAGTCACTGGTGGCAAAACTTAACTTTCCGAGCACACTTGTGTATATTGAGAAAGCCACCATGTGATATCCACACATGAATCATTTACATGCTAATGTTAAAGAAGATAATGTATTGATTTCTTACCAACTCGGAAGTTTGATTTATTGAGCTAACAGTTCCTCGCCCCCCTTATTGATTTTTTCGAGTTAGGCAGATCTAGGACTTGAGCCGTTTTTTGGAGGAGGATCAATCTTGTAGACAAGATCTATTTTGGTGGATCTATGTGTCGCTCTACATATCTATATGCATATAGCGGCGGGGCGGATGCGTTCCATTTGATTTTTTACAGCTTCTACGAACTATGCAAGCATGATTAATTAAGGCAATGATGCATATGAAGGGTTTGTTACTATGTTTATAGATGCACTTACACAGTTACACTGGCAATCGCAGGGATGTTAGTGAAACGTTTTCGACGTACTGTTGGGTTCATTATAGTGGAACTCGAGTTTAGATCGTCATTTTTTATGATTCGGAACAAAAGTTGACTTTTCCGAACACACTTTTGTATATTGAGAAGGCTATCATGTGATATTCGCACATGACTCATTGACATGCTAATGTTAGAGGAGATAAAGTATTGATTTCTCACCAACTTGGAAGTTTGATTTATTGGGCTAACGGTTCCTCGCCCCCCTTATTGATTTTTTCGGGTTAGGCAGATCTAGGACTTGAGCAGTTTTTTGGTGGAGGATCAATCTTGTAGACAAGATATATTTTGGTGGACCTATGTGTCGCTCTCCATATCTATATGCATATAGCGGCTAGGCCGGTGCGTTCAATTTGATTTTTTACAGCTTCTACGAACCATACAAGCAAGATTAATTAAGGCAATGCTGCATATGAATGGTTTGTTACTATGTTTATGGATGCACTTACACAGTTACATTGGCATTGGCAGGGATGTTAATGAAAAAGTTTTCGACTTACTGTTGGGTTCATTATAGTGGAACTCGAGTTTAGATCGTCACTTTTTAATGATTCAAAGCTAAGGTATCGACGTATCGTGGAATACTAAGATATCATTAGTGAAGGAGTTATAAGGTATATGGGTTCACTGCACCCCTAGGCTTGATCTTTAGCTTAATAGGAACTGGTTGTAGTTTCCTTAGGGTTGATCTTCTAGTTTTGGCGCATGTGCATTATTTTGTTAATTTTTACATGAGTGAGCTTATAGTAGACCATATTTGGTCGCCTGACGTTCTCTACGCTTCTCGGATTTTCCTTGTCTATCTGGATTTCCTCGGGAATTAAGAGAAAATAAGCTGATAACAAGTTCAAAATAATTTTCTTCAAGAACTAACAAGAGAAGAATCTACTTCCCGATAGGAAAAACGAGAATTATAGGCAAATCTAGCATGACACAAGGGAGATGATGATAAATGGACCCATAACCAGGCAGATGGGTGAAGAAAGGTGGAACCGGGTTGTCGAAGCTCGTTTCCGTGCATTTCGGGCCTATGAACGACCCAGGCCCAGGCTCAATGCGCTTCCTCTTGAGCAAAACGCTAGGAAGTAGGGGTAAGCATGGTTCCAAAGTAGAACCGAGAATCAGCGAATTGAACTGCCGGCTCCGATCCGGTTCCCGGTTTTGATGTACTAAGGTTCGATTCTCGGTTCTGTATTTTGAAGAACTGCCGGTTTCGGGTCCCAATTCTCTGTGGAACCGAACCAGATTCGGAACCTAATTTTTAAAAACCCTAGTCTCTACTTTTACTTTCTATTCTCGATGATCTCTGACTCTCGTCTCCTCCTCTCTATTTTGGACGGTATCCTCCTCTGTCCTCTCTCGCATCCGCTCAGCTTTGCTCCCTCTCTATCCCTTCAACAACGACCCTTCCCTCGCTATCCATCGCCTTGTCGGACGGCCATCCCTCGATGGCGTTGGATAGCCATCCCTCAATGGTGCTCGAGGTTCGTTGATTTTATGGGTCGATTTTTCTTTTTTACGCATCTCTTCATCCTCGTGGACTCGACAAGAATACAATGCTGGTTTTTTTGTTGATTGTTGCTTCAAAACTCCTCTCTCTATAGTCGTGACTCTAGCCGAGAATCTAAGTTGGCTTTCGGATCTAAAGTATTGATTCTGAGGTAGGTACTCATCTTTTGTGCTTGTGTTTCAGTTTCGAGGTTGCATATCAAGTCTGAATCTCCCTCGCTCTCTTGATGCAAAGCAAAGAATACTTCTGTGACATTCCGAATTCTGACCCTCTCGAGGCTATTGAATGGAAGGATATCGATAGGTGTATTTCAGTTGTAACTCGCTCGGAGTTGGCCACTCTTGAGTTAACTGACCAAAAGAGAAAGACTGAAGCGGAGTCGGATACGTGGACCTAGGGAGTTTGAATGAGAAATGGCACTTTGACCATAAAGATTGTCGAGGGAATATTTCGGGCCAATAGAGATCGATCTAAGGATGATCATGGAATGTCTTGCTAGTGTTATACGTTGGGACGCGGATGATTCCGCTTAACCAATGTGTAATTTGCGAGAATTTCCTGAATCGCATTTCAATGATCAAGATCGAAGGAACGAACGATAAACCCTCACAATTACATGACAAACAAAGCCGCCATGACTTAAGAATAATTCCAAGGTCGATACGCGTAGCGCCTGCAAGAATCGCCCGTCGGTTTGAGATAAACTGGAATTACAGTAGACGAGGGATCGACATGAAATTAGACCTCGAGATTTGGGGATTGGACATTGAGGAATTCCAACATTTGAATTGAATTTGGCGTTGCCTCATCGTGACAGTGATTTATATTGGAAAATGGAATTTCGGACGAAAAGTGCCAAGTTACCGTTTTGCCCCTCAACCTTTCACCCTTGCCTTAAGAAAAAAATTGGAGGGCAAAATGGTCATTCAAGTCTCCCATGGTGGCTGCCAAAAATTTGGAGGGAAAGGAGTCAAAGGAAGTCAAACTTAGATGACCAATAATTGGAGCCATGCCATGTGTCATCTTTTGAAGAAGCCAAGCATTAATTGCCCATGAAATCCATCTTGTCAAATTAACATCAATAATTTGATGGAACATCTCCCCTAGCCCTTACTCAACCGTGCACCCCCTCTCCCTCGTTTCCCTTTCATTTTCTTCTTCTTCATCATCATTTTCTCTCTCGGCCGAGAAGCTCACCCGTTGATAGGAAAAAATCGGCTCACTGTTTTGGTCATAACTTCGTCGTCCGACTTCGGATTGAGGTAAAACCATCGCCATCATAAATATTATTGTCTTGTCGTTCTAAGAAGGTATTATAAGCTTAATTTGGCCCAGCCGTTTGTCCCGTAGATCTGTTTGAGTGGACAAAGGTCGGATTTTGACCCGATTTTGGAGAGTCTGCGTTTTTGGGAGCTTCTAGACTCCAAATGACCTCAAATATTTTAGGAGAGCTTCATAACATCTATTGCTATGGTAAGATGGTCTGTGGTTACAAGTTTCATGGTTTAAAATTGAGTTTTCATGACTGAACATTGATGATCAAAACTGGACAGATTCTAATCAAGAGGAGACCGGGCTGTTCCGAAGTCTTTGAGGTGTCAATCCACTTCAAATCTCACGGTGAGCCTTTTAAACTTGTAAATGAAGGTATTAGTATGTTTATTGTGTGAAGAATAAGGCTTAAGATTGAAGTATTGCTCGATTGAACGGTTGAAAATCGAAATCGATTCTGTTTTGAGGATGAACTATTGCTGACCGGTTCTGTTTAGGGCTAATAAATGAGTAATTGAACTTCATTGAAATTGTAATGTCCTATAAGTTGTGATGTGACAAGTTAATGAGGAGTGTGTGAAGTAGATTGGGGTTTAAAGGTGATTTGTGATTTATAGCAAAATTGATGCACGAAACTCTAAGTTGTGTCTTGCCATGTATATGGCTGAGTAAACCGAACACATTAAGGGTTTGGAGTGAGCATTGCCATGTGTCCAATTGTTATCAAAGGTGTCTTGAATTGCCAATGGTGTAGCTAAGGAAAAGATTGAATTAATGGAAGTGAGCATTCCATAGTTTTTTTATTTAAGATCGGTAAATCTTTCTAGGTTGACAAGGAATTTATGGAGAGTTCATACTTGTGGCATTGAGGAGAGTCACTTTGTGTGACATTTTGCTAATTGATCAAGGTAAGTGTTTCCAAAACCCTTACCTGAAGGCTAGGACACTACTAGATTGATTAATTGGATGAATTGAGTACTTGGTGAATTACTTGATTAAGTAGCGGATTTCATGACTTGGATGGCATAGTGTGACAATTGAATATTGTGATATGCCTTAATGTTATGTTTGGCTAGTGTGTTTCGATTGGCCAAAGAGCCTTGTGAGGTAAATGGCTATTGAGCACTTAGTAATATAGTTCGGTTATTGAGCCCTAAATTCATGAATTTGCAATGATGCTTTGTTCTTGTTATTGGATTGGCCACGAGCCCCGTTACTGTTAAGGAATTGGCTAAGATGCTCTAGTAGTGAATTGGCCGTGGGCCCTGACAATGATTGGTGATGACATCACGGTCGTGGGCCTTGGCAATGATTTGATTTGAAGCCCTATGAAACTATATCACGGCTTGGAGCCCTGGCGATACATCGCGGCCATGGGCTCTGGCGATGACTAAATGTGATTTTAGGCTAATACGTGAAGCTTGGATCCTATGACGTGTGGTGTGTTCGTTAATAATTTGATATGTCAATTATTCTGTGATAAATGATGGTGAACTCGAATAAGAATGAAAGTACCGATTGACCTGTGGCCCTAGTGGTACGAGAACATCGATTGGCCTGTGACCCCAGTGATGTCAGTTGGCAAAAGTGCCAGGAAAGTACATCGCGGCTGAGAGCCTTGGCGATGAGTGGTTGTGAAAGTTATAATGACTGTGAGTATTGGTTTATGTGCTAAGTGTTATGAGGTTGAACATAGGTGGCTGTGATTTTTTTATACATGCCTGACTTGTTGATATGTCAGATTGATTGATGCTTTGTAACATTGAGTAGCTGAATGCTTGCGTCTGATAGCATTTGTGTGTGGTCTGGGGGACTGGTGTTCAGATCTAGATTTAGGTTTCACTTACTGAGATATATATATATATATATATATATATATATATATATATATCTCACCCCTAGTGAGGGTTTAAATTTTTCAGGTTCCATGCGAAAAAAATCCGAGCTTGCCATGAGTTGGCATTTGAGGAAGTCGTTGGAGGAAATCATGATGAATATGATCGAGACCTAGTTGGGAGTTGGATTTGTAAATGACTGGATATTTTTGAGAAGTGAATCTCCTTTTGTCCTCAATCATCTTGTGTTGTTTTAATTGTATGGAATTGTTTCTCGCTTTCACTTAAGAGACGGACTTGCCAAGTTTTGGCCAGAAGAATCCTAAGAGACTTTATTAATAAACGGCCTGGAGGGATGTTCGTGTGTTCGTCGGGTTCGGGGCGTGACATCCTTGTTTAAGTGGTATCAGAACAAGGTCAGCTCGATCCATTGTGATTGAGGTTTGGAGTGATAAGGAGCGATGACTTGAGGACAATTAGGTAATGAGACTTTTAGGATTAAGCATGGATCACTTAATTTTGAGGATCATAGGTTTGAACTTGTGTTGTACACTAATGGTTCTAGTGATGATTTTGATTGATGATCTTGAGTAATTTTATGAATAAGGCTCATAAGGAAGTGAGTAGAGATTGAAGAGTCATAAGCTTGGATTTTGAGGTTATAATTGTGCTTGAGGTTAGTAGAGAATTGTTTATGAATAAGGGGTCGATTGGAGTATATGACTGTGATCGTGGTTTGTCGATGACCCAACTTGGAGAATATGAGTTATAAAAAAACGATGGGTATTGGCGGATTCAAGCTTGATATGTGTTATACCCTGATGGTTTAGTTATCGATTGTTATTGACAGTATTAAATGGTATGAGACAAGGTGTATACAGGGAAGCGGGTAAGGAATATTGTGATTAAAGACCAGTCTGATCGAGTGCATGTGGATTTTACTTGAGTAGCGACTAGACTTGAGGTCTATGGTTGACTATAGGCAATCGATATGTGAAATATGACGGTTATTGGTGGAACTAGAGGTTTTCTATAGTTGAGACTTGATGTGGAAACGATTGTAGAATGACAAGTGGTGAGAACGATCATGCTGTGCATGTGCAAGTGGTGAGAACCAGAGGTTTTCTATAGTACATTGCTCGGATCGGTAGGCTTAGCAGAAGGAAATAAATTTATGCCTTTTCAGTGTGGTGGGTCGAAAATAGCCTGTAGAGTTACTGATCATCACTAGTTGCTTGTCTACTCTGGTCATAGAGTGATCATCTTGGAACACTGAATCCCCAAGGTTATTTTTGTAGGACTACTCGTTTGTTGGGATAGTTATTCTTTTGCAAACCTTTTAGGTTTAGTAACATTGGATGTTGATGCAGATATCGGATTCCTCAGTATTCATCACGTAGGAATCCTAAGCAAAATCTCAAATGGTCACTTGACTTTTATCAAAACCTTCTTGGTGAGTCCAACTTCCCATGCCCGCATCAGTGCATGACAGGATGGATCTTTCCCTGCTTGTTTTCAGTCCAAATGTTCAGAATTTCTTCTATTTTGATGCAAAGAGAATTATATTGACAAGTTCTAGGGTACCCTAGAACCGGATCAGAACCTGTGACAGGGTAAGTTCTAGGGTTTAGAGGGCAGGTTATAAGTTCCGAAAGTGAGAAACCAGTATTAGCAGATAGGCTCCGGGTGAAATCTACCCGGAACCTGGAACCGCTCGTCTCTACTGGGAAGCGTTTAGGCCACGCGGGTTGTGTAGCGTCTCAGTCCCGCCCCACCTTAAGGCTTACTAACTCGCTCTTTTCTTTAACCTTTTGTATACAATGGAGCATGCGGAAGGTTTAACTCGAAAATCAAATAGGGCAGCCATACAAGCACAAGTGAATGGAATACAAAACACCAGCTGTCAAGCACGCCTATAAAAAGGGGTGTGGCCTTTCATAGGTTGAACTAACCAAATGACGAACATTGCAATCAATAAGATTATTCAGCAAATTAACTCACAGACTTCGTATTCACATCTCATATAATATATATATATATTATTTAACCACACCATCCACTCGCTTTTCACCTATTTATACAACTACTTCGTTTATTTACCATATTCACCTGGGATGAGGATAACAGGTGGTGGTCTACTCCGGAATGCTGAAGCTGCCTACCGATTCTCCAAGGTCAATAATCTTGCCTATACTCTCATCCGTGCTCTTGGTTTGGTCAACCCTGTTGAGTAGACTATAAGCAAAAGGGTCGAGCAGATGCGAAGCAACATGACCTATCCATTGTCCCAAGCTACGGTAGTACACTGTCTTAAATACAAACTTGACTATTCCAACAGAGGGTCCTTCGACAACATAAACTTTGGAACGAACCACCAAGTAGCGTGGGATTTAGAGGCATTTCAGTATGAGCATCAGTAAATTCTTTTGTCGTACGATTAATCTTTAGAGGGTAGCCATATAAGCATTGTCGTACAAGCGTCGAATCCACTCACATCTTAGCAAACTGAAAAATGATTTCAACAACGAAGTGAGTATAAATCCAACAAGTATGATTCCTAGGCCGAACGGCTAAACCACCTATAGAATCACAAGATTGCAAACAAAGCCACCATGATAGAGTCAGCAATATACGAAGGACAAAATCTTAGAATCAAACTAGAATCAAAGGCACTCAAAGCATATAATCTCAAAATCTCAAAATCGTTCAAATTGAAGTCATCACAGTCAAAATAGATCCATTACAAAAAAACACGGATTTAGCCACGAAAATTTGCGACGAAAGAAATTCGTGGCTAATTAGCGACCAAACACTTTCATCATTAATTAGCCACGAATTTAGCGATGAAAAAATTTTCGTGGCTAATTAGCTACAAAATTAGTGACGAAAAAAATATTCGTAGCTAATTAGCCACGAATTTAAAGACAAAAAAGCTTTTCGTGGCAAATTTGCCACGAAATTTGGGACGAAAAGTTGATTTCGTCACAACCTTAATAAATTTTCCTTTTTTATTAAAATTATAATAGTGAATTTTGCAACGAAATAAACATTTCGTAGAAACTTTTGTGACACATTGTTGATTTTGTCACAAAATATTGACTATTAATTTATCTTTTTCAGAAAATTTAGCGACGAAATCACATTTTTGTTGCTAAATATTTTTTTATTATTTGAAATTTAGCGACAAAAATGGTTTTGTCGGTAAATTTTTCATTTTTTTAAAGAGGACAAACCTGTCCAATTTGGACCACTTCTGGCCGTGACCTCTAAAGAGGCTTTTGTGGACTTTTGCTAGGTCAATTTTTTTGGTAAATTTATCCTAACCTTCTATTAGGATGTTAGATTACTAAGGAACGCTATTGTTTGAGGAAAGTGGTGATTTATGAACCGGTTCTACTTGTGGGATCTCAAATCCGAATATGCTCTGTTTCTGATGAGTTGAACTTGAGTGATTCATGGCATGAAAACTGTGGAATCGAGGTTGGATTAAGGAATCTTAATTTGTTCGTGAAAGGTAGTTGAATCTTTTGACATACTTTGTGAAGATTCCTATTTGGTTTGAAAACTTTGAGCGGGTTAAATTACCGATTGAGTCTTGAGGCGATTTGTGAAACCATGATTTTGTATCAAGCCTTGAATTTTTGTGAAATGGCCGCGACTTGCTTGTGCCAATGTGGAGTGATTGATTGAATTACTCGATTTCCCTTTGTGATGCTTGGCCATGGAACGTGATGTGAGGATTAGTAACTTGATATGTAGGGGCCGAACTATGAGGTTGTCTCCTTATTATCGTGCATTGAAATTTATTTGGCCAGTGAGTTATTATATTATGAGTACATGTGCATGTGATGCCTTGATGCGTTAAGCGCGGGGCTTGAGTAAATCCTGAGGCGTTATTATGTGGGATTTGATCTGAAGCGTTGTAACGCAAGTCTATGAAAGTCAAATTGTACCCTGATGCATTATGACGCGGGGTTTGGATTATCCTGATGCGCTGTTATGAGGTATATTGCACATGGCTAAGTAAGGATGACTTACCTGATGCGTTATTACGCGGGTAGTATCCTAGCCTGATGCGTTGTTACGCGGGTGATTGAGGAACACGACCTGAGGCGTTCTTACGCGAGTCCTGGCAATATGTATATGTTAACCTGAGGCGTTGTGATGCGGGTCTTGCCAAACATATTATAATAGCATGATGCGTTATGACGCGAGCTTGGATAGTGATGATTGGTGGAAATACCTTATATGATCAAGTGAATGCATAAATGGCCTGAAACGTTATGACGCGAGTACTTGACAACCTGATATTGATGATTGGAATTTGATTAAGATATGCTAAGGAAATGCCTCGTTATGATCTTGAGAAATCTGAGAATGCCTCAAGTAGAGATTTCAATTGAAAACCCTGCCATAGAACGAAGTTCAGCTTTATTTGTGAAATTTTACGACTGAATCTAGTCGATTCTGAATCAGTGAAATGCTATGCGTTGATGGAGCTGTGTTTTTATCATGCCATCTTTTTTTAAGAATACTTATTTTCAAAGGTGTCTGGAGGTACTGACAACCTAGTTTATGGTTAGATTTAACTTACTGAGATTTATATCTCACCCCGTCGTGGGATTAACTTTTTCAGGTCCCCCAGGCGATGGAAATCTGAGCCTGCTAGTGATCGGTATTTGAAGAATTAATTATATAAAATAGATTTATACTTTTGTGACTTTAGAGATTTCATGTTACCTCGAAGTTACATTTGTACCCTCTGAATTTGTAGTCGGCATTTATAACAAGATGTATCATATGTCCTAAGTCATCTTAAGTCTGAATTGTATGGAGAAGTTTCATCGCTTACGTTTGTTTGTATCATTTTAAAGTTATAAATTGTTGGCCGATGGATCCTGGGTAACACCGAGACAAGACGGCCCTGGTGGGATTTTGCGTGCCTGACAAGTTCGAAACGGGACACATTTCGTCGCTAAAATAAATTAAATAAAAAATAATTCGATGAAAAAATTATTTAGTGATGAAATTGTCGTTTCGTTGCTAATTATTTAAAAATAATAATATTTTGCGACGAAATATCCAATTTCGTTGCTAGTTATTTAAAAACAATAATATTTAGTGAGGAAACACTTGTTTCGATTCTTTGGGATCCTTGCTTTCTTCAAGCGGTGAATGACTTAAATAAGAAATGCTTATAATACGTCGTTTAGCTTAGCTTATTTATGGAGCAGGGATAATTTATCCCTTTTTTCTTACTAATTATGTGTAATTATTATTATTATTATTATTATTATTATTATTATTATTATTATTATTATTATTATTATTATTGAGATGTATGTTATTCTTATTATCATTATTCCTATTATTATTAGTATTATTATTATCAATATCATTGGTTATTATTATTGTTGCCGTTGATTACTAATATTATTGTTATTATTGTTGTTGTTGTCGTCGTCGTCGTCGTCGTCGTCATTTTAGCAAGGTACGAAATGTATCATAATTCAATATGATTCTACAATATATAGTTTCGTTCGAGTTTTGGATTCTAGCCAATTGAAAGGGTGTTCTGATAATTCAAAGATCATTTTGATTCCTTCAGTAATGATGATTCGGAATATCACACATTGATCAATTAAAGAGAGATTCAACAACTAAAAAAAATTTTCATTTTTTTAAGATCCTTTATTTCTTCAAACTGTGAATTATTTAAATAAGAAACACTTATAATATGTCGTTTAACTTAGCTTATTTATGTTATTTTTTATATTATATTTTCTATTAATTTATATTCATTCTTTTTAATAGAAAATGTAAATAGAGCAAATATTCTTTAAATTAAAAAAATGATTATTTTATTAATTAAGTAAAGATTACATTAATAAGCAAAAATGAAGAGCGGTCAATTTATTTATTGCTCTTATCCTTGTTTCTAAAGTAGAAAGCATTCATTATGTTCTTGGATTGCTTGTTTCAAAAGGACTTCTAATTTCTCGGTGAATGTTTTAGTATAAGATATAATTTCTAGGAATGGAGGCTTATTCATTTTTAATGAATCAAGATAACTATTTGTTTCGCTAATTAGCGTTGAAATGCAAATTTCGTCAATGTTTCGTTGCCTGACATTCTGTTATAAAATTGCGACGAAACAAGTGTTTTGACCATTCGTCGCAATTTTATAACAGAATGTCGTTAAATTTCAATCTCAACGAACCTTCTTTTCAATCCGATATATGCATGAATATGTGTCGAGATCTTTATATGCTTGAATATGTGTCGAAATCTATATAAATTTTCTTGTTTATTCACTAGAGGCAAGGATGAGGTCGTTTTATATGAAAATAGAACATGAATAAAAATAAATTTTTCGTCACTAATATTTAAAAATTAAAAAAGAAAATATTCAAATTAGCTACGAAAATCAACTATTCGTCGCTAAATTAGCAATGCCAATAAAAATAAAAATGAACATTTGCGACGAAAAAATATGTTCATCGTAAACATTAGCGACAAACAGTTAATTTTGTCTCTAAAATTTTAAAATGAAAAAGATTATATTCTATGTTGCAACGAAAAAAAATATTCATCGCTAAATTGGAATATCAGCAAAAATTGTAAAATATGTCTTGAATTTTATGCACTCGGTCTGTTTCATCACCTGACCCGACATATTTTTTTGTGCGACCCAAAAGTGGGAGAAAAAATTGAGATTTAATTCATGACGCAGAGAGTTGGGCTAATAGGCCTAACTTGGAGTAAGCGAACAAATCTCTATAGAGGTATGAATAGATTTTTATGGAAGTTTGGGGGCAACGCCCCCGAGAAAAAAAAAATTGGGCACTATTTATGCTGTGGCCAAGGTTTATTTTGTAGTATCGAGGTTTTTCGGTATATGAGAGATTTGTGAGTCGTGTGCTTAGTTTTAGTCGAGAAAACGAAATTCTGTAACTAGTAATTTCTTTGATTATAGTGTAATATTATTTTGTCTCGCTCGTGGACGTAGATGACCTTGATCGAATCACATAAATCCTTGTGCTCTGTGTTTGCTTTTTCGCGTTTGTTTCAACGAAAATAAAAAATAAAATATACAAATTAGCGATGACAATCAATTATTTGTCGCTAAATTAGCAAAATAAAAAAGAAAATTTGCGACGAAAATCTATTTTTGTCGCAAAATTCGGCGACCAACATTTCATTTCGTCGCTAATTAGCGACAAAATAACTGTTCGTCGCTAATTAGCGACGAAGGTTTATATTCGTCACTGAAAAAAAAAAAAAAGAACAGAAGCAGGGCTTCTGGCCGTCCATTTCCCTCCTGATCCAACGGCCACAGATCTCTATCCTCGTCCTCGCTCCTCATTGGCTAACGGTACTCATCTCCTCAAAACTCCATAAACGCTTGACTTCTAGGTCAAACTCTCCACCTCTCTCATCCTTCAGTGCTCAAGCTCAATCCATCCCAACACCTGCAACTCAGAGAAAATTCTCCGTTCCACCATGGCCGGAAGAGGAAAGGCACTGGGCGGCTCCGCCTCGGCGAAGAAGCTGAGCTCCACCTCTCTCATCCTTCCCCGCAGCTCAAAAGCCGGCCTGCAGTTCCCCGTCGGCCGTGTCGCCCGCTTCCTCAGGACCGGCAAGTACGCCGACCGCCTCGGAGTCGGCGCGCCGGTCTACCTCGCCGCCGTGCACGAGCACCTCGCCGCCGAAGTAAGCCGACGGCAGTGCGGAACGACGAAGAGCTCGGGACGCTACTCGGCGCTGTCACCATCGCCAACGGCGGCGTCTTGCCGAACATCCACAACGCGCTGCTGCGGAAGAAGGCCACTGCCGGCGCCGGTTTCCGGATCTCGGTCGCCATTGATGACGCTTGATTGACCTTGGGATCCTTTTTTTGTAATCATGTACAGAGGAGTGGAGGAGAGTAGAGATTGCTGGTAGGAACGCCAAAAATGGGATTGAATAATATACTGTCGATTTTGTTCTGATGAAAGCAGAAATCAAAATTAGCGGATATGCTTCTTCAGCTACGAACTCAAAAACTGTGGATCTCGCTATTTTTGCGACGAGTTTTGCCACGAAAAAAATTTTGTGGCTAACTCAGCGTCGCTAATTTTATCAGCTACGAAAACAATTATTCGTCGCTAAATTTGCAATGAATTTTGTGACAAAAAAACTCATCGCTAATTTGTCATGACTTTAGCAACGAAACAAGTTCATAGCTGATTTGCGACGAATTTTACGATGCAAAAAGAAACTTGTCGCTAATTTAAAGTCGCAAATTTAGCGATGAATTGTTATTTTTGTAGTTAATTTGCCACGAATTTAGTGACGAAAATTGTTCGTAGCCAATTTACGACGAATGGTTTTGCGATGAAAAAAGAAACTTGTCACTAAGTTAGCATCGCAAATTTAGCGACGAATAATTATTTTCGTTGCTAATTTGGCACGAATTTAGCGGCGAAAGTTTTTCGTAGTTAATTTGCGACAAGAAGTTTGTTCGTAGCTAATTTGCGACAAACACGTTTTCGTAGCAAAATTCATGACAAATTAGCGACGAAAGTTGAAATTTTCGTCACTAAATTTGTGACGCCGAATTAGCGACGAAATTTTTTTCGTCACAAAATTCGTCGCAAAACTCATTTAGCGACGAATTTTGCCAATATTTTCGTCGCAAATTTCGTCACTAAAAGCTTTTTTTTTTGTAGTGATCTACAAACAATGCTCACATTGGAGAAACCATAGACAGTCTAATAATAAGAACTAGCAATCTTTTTGCCTTCGTAGAAATGACGAAGAAACAATGGACAAACGAGCTCGAATAGCCTTGGGCATGGGTATAGACCACTTGGCTCGACACCACTATGCTGACATACTGCTAAAATGATGGATGACAGGCGTGGCGATGGTTCGGTAGAGTAACGGTGTGTTTTAATGATCACACATCAAAATGAACTTACATCAGAGATTTATATAGGGTAGGCAGAGTGGAGCCAGTCAGCCTCGAGCGAGTCATCGCCAGAAAGACTAGGCAATGACACGTATCATACATGTGTTATCCATCAGCGGCATGCGTTGCCACGTTAGGCACATGGCACGCCATGTGTCCCTACACTTCCCACATGCATGTCACATGATCCCTTATGTGTTCACTAGAGGTCAGCGATTTCCGATTCGATCCGATTCCCCTCAAGAACCAGGATCGATCAATAGTCTCAATTTCCACTTTTCAAAACCACAAACCGGATCGGCCACTCGAGAATCGGAAATCGATTCTAAGGAACCAATAAAATGACAGTTCAATAAATTGAATGACATTTGATGTACATTGAGAAACAAGATTACTGCTACCCAAGGAGGGTCTTCGACGACAGCAAAACCACACATCCCGATCTGTAGGGAAAAGAAGAAAGGCGTTCTTGATCGGCTAACATTTATGTGCCTGAAGAAAAAATCTATGGACTTCCCCACGCTTGCCCAAAGCTTGATAGCTGATAATGGGCAGAGAGAGAGAGAGGACGTGAAGAGAAAAAAGCTCTTTGCTTTTTGAAGCATCCACAAGCAGATCAGTCCAGAGCATCCGCAAGAAGACCAGTCCAGAACCATGCACACAATAACAAGCACACCCAAAGAAAAAAAAAGATTGCAGATGTTCATTGTTCACCACGCAACTAACTAAAATGAAAATAACAGTGAAATAGAAAATGGCAAGACTTCTAGACTTGAAGTCTTTTCTCGAAACGAAAGTGCAGCCGACCTGCGATGAGTACATATAAGCAACGAAGAGGTAAACTTCTAGTAGAAATAACTGGGGGAAAAAATGAAGGGCAAACGAAAGTGCTTATCATGCCACTAGCATCTTGTTAGCTCCTCCCACTAGCAAATCATGCCACTAGCATCTGTCCAAGTATATATAAGTAACAAACATTAGTTTTGAATTAGAAATGGAATTAATATAAAGCAAACTCAAAGGGATCATACTTGGAAAAATTAATGCATGAAAATCTCACCATATATTCCTTCCACCAATTTTTAAACTCTATTTACCGGTAAGCTCCGAGCAAGCATCATCCATTGCTAGAAAAAAAAAACAAGATATTAATTAGAGCATTCACTTATAAGATATACAAAAGAAAAGATATATCCATGACTTACCCGACTCGAACTTTTTTTGCGTTCTCGATGCACTCCTCAATATTGACTGACTTGTTAACAACTCTCAACCAATCTTGAGCGCAAATCAAAGCTTCCACCACTCTAGGAGTCAAAAAACTTCGATCGACATCAAGCACACGAACGGATGTACTAAAAGTGGACTCCGAAGCAACAGTTGTTACATGAATAGCCAAGATATCCTGAGCCATCAAAGAGAGGAATTTAAACTTTTGACATTCCACCATTTCAAAATGTCAAGAGTGCGACCTTCTTCACGTGCAACTTGAAGATACTTTTCAATCTAAGATAAACTGCCCTCCGACCAAAAAAAAAAAAAACTGCGCTCATACGCTTTTTTCTCCTCATCCATAAAGTATTTGAATGCCTTGTCCCCATCAAAATTCACATCGAAATCCACAGTGAAACCAATCTCATCTTTGTAACCTTCCTCATGTTGACCACCCGAACCACCACCAGCATCAATTAAAAGTTGACCACACGAATTTTTCTCGCCTGAAGTTCCAAAACCACAAGACTTCTCGCAAAAACTAAACAAACGTTCTAGGTAAGTCCTCACATAATCGCACCTCTCATTTACTATCCCATCATCATCATATATTAGTTTATAACAATAACTCACATACGTCATCTTTTTTCTTGGATCCAATACCACCGCAATCAAAACCATCGTATTCACTTTTTCGAAACTCCCATAATATTTTTCAAATTTTTCCTTCATCTTCAAACCCATGGCTTTCACGCTAGTATCTGAAGCAATCGTCGCTTGTTTCAAAGTTTTATATAAACCAGCTATCTCGTCAAAATAATCATTTGAAGTGATATACAAAGTCCCAGACAACTTGTTGGTGGAATCATAAAGCTTCTTCAAAAATATGACAAGAACTCTAGCATTTTCCCAATCTTTAGTTTTAGGAGTTTCATCTTCAAGCTCAACCAAGAAGAAAGGATCATCTTCTTCCAGACTCTCAAAAGCTTTTCTTAACTTTAAGGCAGTGTCTAACATGAGATAAGTCGAGTTCCATCTAGTGGAAACATCAAGACAAGCTGAACCTTTATAACTGATCCTTGCACTCTCAATAAAGCTTGGAACAATTTAGCTCTCATGGGAGAACTTCTCACATACCTAACAGAGTTTCGAATATGTGTAATAGAATCACGTATCTCATGCAATCCATACCTCACAATCAAGTTTAAAATATGAGCCGTGCACCTCATGTGTAAAGCTTCACCATCTAATATCAATAGCTTATCTTTCAAAAATTTAGCTTTCAAAAACTTAATGGCTACATCATTCGAACTGGCATTATCCACAGTGATCGTGGACACATGTTTCTCTATTCCCCACTTGAAGATGCATTTCTCAATCATTTTTCCAATTTCCTTGCCCTTGTGACTAGACATTGCCACAAAATTGATGATTCTTTTGTGCAATTTCTAATCATCATCAATAAAATGAGCAGTGAAACATAAATTGTTCAAATTCTGACAGGAGCTCCATGTATCGGTTGTGAGTACGATCCTAGACTTAAGCTTGCGAAAATAATTCTTCAAACTCATTCTTTCAGCAAGATACAACTTTATGCAATCTCTAGCCACTGTAAAACTTGAGATGGGATTGAAAAGAGGTTGTAGCTGCTTTATAAAATCACGGAATCCCACACGCTCAACCAATGAAAAACGATGTTCATCTATTATAATCATCCGAACAAGCATTTGCCTACAAAGTTCTTGATCAAAATCCCATGTTGATAAGTCATTAGCACTACAAGTGGTGGTATTTCCCTTAGTCATCTGAATCTTATCCATTCTACGTAGGACAAAAAACTTTTGCTCCTTATCTATATTTCGAGGATATTTATTGCACCTACTCAAGTGCTTCAACATAGCATAAGTACCGTTATTAATACAATACCAATACATGGCGCCACAATATTTGCAGAACACCTCAGTTTTCCCCTTCTTATTTTTGTTGCCTCTACGAAAATGAGGCCAGGCTTTTGATGATTTCCGTTTACCAGTATCAGTTGGGCAACTATGAGATACCTTATTTGTGCCGACTTTTTTTTCGAAGACTTCTTCACCTACATGTATTTCTTCACCTTCATGCTCCAGTGAATCCACTGGCGAACTCACCTCATCAATGGATTTGTCCAATTCCATTGACATATAGGTCGACCACCTGAATCAAACATATTACCCTTTGTTATGTACACAATAATCACAATTTAAATACTACTGATTGAAGCATATCAGAAAAACCATGACAATCCATGTAATTGACCCCTTTAATCGATGATATTCATCTTCACTAACAGAACAACAGTGATGACAACTTCATGGAGTCAGCTACGTGAATCTTCTCACTGAAAACACCACCATGAGTTTTCGTACTCCAATATATCAAGATGTAGTTTTTGTTCTCATGGACTCAACATCGGCCTTGATCGAATAGCTCTTGCAGTGCTCTAGAGAGCTCTAAGTAACTCGCATGCTAATGTAGTTTTTTGGTTCCTCTGTGGATTCTCCATTGATGGATGTCGCTGTACTTTCCTACACTCTTCCCTTTAAATTTGCAGTATGGCAGAGAACCCTAGTTTTTAAATTGAAATTGACAACAAAAATCTCACCAAGAATTGACGCACAAATTATCGGAGCCAAGATGTCACTAGCAAGAGAGCAAAAGGAATCAGAGCAATCGCGAAGGGGGAGGAGCAAAAGAATGAACACACAAATCATCGTAGAAAAAGACTCCCCAAGAAGCTGAGGGATGGAGAGATCAATCGATCGATCGAGAGATGAAGTGTGTGGGGAAAGCCTTTGGAGATTTCAAGCAGAGGGGCTCGCACCCTCGCACGCGTGCTTCGTCTCACAGAGCAGTCGGGTTCTTCCTACACAAAGCCACAGCAGTCGAACAGAGATGGCGATAGAAGAAGATGCGAGAGGTGTGTCTAGAAGAAAGGGAAACAAACCCTTAGCGTTTGACTAAAAGTCTGAAACGTTAGTATATTCTTTTCTTTTTCTTTTTTTTAAGATAGGTCGGTCCGGGCGGTCCGGTTTCGAAACCGGATCTGGAATCGAGAATTGAATCGTCCGGTCACCTGTTTTAATTTTAGATACCGAAGATCGGATCAGATCTTCAAAACTGAGAACCGGACCACCAGTCCTCGTCTGATCCAAGCAGTCCCGATCCGAGCTGTATTTTTTTTTTGCTCCCCATTAATGTACACATCTCTGTTGTCTCTCGGTTGTCCCGATTTCGCATATGTTTTAACCAACATGAGCTAAATAAAATATATAGTGTCGCTAAAATAACAAACCCACCATACTAAAATATTTTCAAAACTCGTTTACTATTAATTCGAGCCTGACAAGTGCTAATCTGTTTGTAACTTAAGCTGATGGAAGACTCTAGTCATGACATGCTGGGCCTAGTGTCGTTCACGGCCCGATAACAAAGATGCAGTCACACCAGGCAGTTATGTTAGAAGGAATCCGATCCCAATCAATTACAAATACAGGATTCGTGCAGTGATGTGGATATTCCAGAGCTGACACATAATCATACTTACATGTTCATACAATTCTAATTAGGTAGTTTGACGGTGAAATACAGTGACGCTGTGATATGATCCACCAGTCTGAAGCAAATACATAGTCATGCAATAGCTGATACGTAGTTATGCAAGGAAGCATGATACTTAAGTAAACGTGATACGGACATACTAATTTGGCTTAAATATGATACGAGTGTATCAATTTGGTTGATAATATTGATTTTAGATGTAATTTGATGGATAATTTTTTTTAAATAAGAGTGACAAGCATAATTTTTCTATCCCTTAAAAGTGTAACAAGATCAGTCAAATGGAAGGGGACAAAAAAAAGGAGGCCATTGGTTGTAGATGTGGCCACGGTCGATTTCGGAACTAACGGTTCCGGTTCATGAACCAGCAATTTCGGTTCGTGGCCACCCTTGAACCAAAATCGGGCCTTGAAGGGGCGATTCGGGTTCGGGTTCGAGGCTGGTTTAAGGGCCGATTCCGATTTAAAACTGACCACCGCACCCCCCCGCTCCTTCGCAGGTCACCCTGATGCCTATCTTCTTACTCTTCAGCTTGCCTGCGCCCACCTTCACTCTTGTGTCTATCCGGACCTTCATAGGGACCCCATTTCTCTTCGTCAGATATGATCTTAGTGAGGTCACAGACTCGACGTCAAGATCTTGAGACCTCAGTGACACGATTGCCTGCAATGTGGTCACGTTCTTTTCGTTGCTCGTGAAGGTCGGGAGCGACCTTTTTCTGAGAAACATCGAGTTGGACAATGATGACGAGAGCCCGATGGCGAAGTAATCGTAAGCGAAGGTGAAGTGGCTGTTTAGGTTCTTGGAGGCTATGTTGCTCCGACACGACACGGGACACGACACACCGACACACGATTTCTAAAAAAAAAAAATCTAGCACATTGGGACACATTGTATATTAAATATATCATTTTATATATACATGTTAATTTATTATTTTTATGATTGGAGAAATAAATAAATAAATAAATAATAAAAATAGGCCTAAGATGAATTTACATAGACATTAATCATAAGGTACAAAGCCGGTCGGAAAAAGGACTACGCGCCCCAAGAGCCCGTCTTTAGCAAGGAAAGAATGATCTACAGAATGCAGTACATTAGGCGGCATCCATGTCCCACATCGGTGGACAATTAGAGGAAAGAGAGGGCAGCTCCTTATAAATGGGGCCTCAAAGCAGTGACAAAGTTTGGTGGGCCAATGGGTCCTTGGGTCTAGTTATTGTTTTGATGTCCAAAGTTTGAACAATTTAATTCCGGGACACGCCTAGCTGTTGGTCGCACGTCGACGGTTCAGACAGTGTTGACTGTGTGTTGTTCGATATGCGAAAAATTGTGAAATACGGAAAAAATTGTACATTTTCGTGTGCATGCGTAAGAGAGCGGTATGGCCCTATCGGAGATATCTGAGGCCTATGGGAGAGAAGATAGCGTACTCCTTGCTCTCTTTCTCTATGGAGATTCCAATAAAAAGGACAAAAATTGGTAAAAGACTTTCTTAATTGCCCAGAATTCACTATTTCACGACATTCCCCGTCTCTCCCGAAGTTGAACAGTGTTGGGCGGTTTGAAATCAGCCCGAAACCTCCACTTTCGGGGTGGTTCCAACCTCCACTTTCGGGGTGGTTCCAAAAATTTGCTGAACTTGAATCAGCACGTGAGGACGGGCCAGTTCCGGGTTTGGTCAACAGGCCTGTTCCGATTGGTCAATCGGCCGATTTTGGGACTAAACCGGCACGTGGACATTGGTAGTGTATTGTTAAATTTTAATTTTAAAATGTAATTGGAATGAAATTACCTATTAACCACTTATTCATGACAAAAAAAAAATCAATTATTCAAACAATTCATTAATATCGAGTATTTAGATGCCTTCTCCTCCTCTTCTTCTTCTTTTTACCTTTTTATTGTATAAGTATACTATTACGTTATAAAAATAATACATTTAGGCTGCGTTTGTTCGTCCAAATTTTTAGTTCGAATATGACTGGATAGGATAGGATAAGAATCTAGAGATTTGATCGAATTCTATCTCCCAATTGAGGAGTTGCGGATTAAAAGTCGAATATCTTTATTTCATATACTATTTATTATTTAGTAAAAGCTGGATATCATTTATAATGTTTCTTAACTTGTATCAGTCGGGTGATGGTGCTCGTGGTGGTTTCATCATTGACCTGTTCTGCAAAGTGAAATAAGTTTATCAATTCGTGGATGCACTCCAAGGATGCCAATATGAGCCTATGCTCGCTGGACATGGATCCTCGCTTGGAACACACAAGAAGATGGCTTTTCTCACTTGATGAACTAGCAGTGTTTTTTCAACAACAACAAAACTAGCAGTCTTTGGTGAAGATGTGGACTGAGGAATTCGGTAATCGATTTCTTTATGTTCAAGTGGGTCCTCACTTAAAATCTGTTGTATATTCAACTAAGTGGCCTCCTCCGAATTCTTCTTTACTTTAATGAATCAGTTGACAAAAATTGATGGAGCGATTAAAAAGCAGAAGTGCGGTTGGCCGGATCAGCGAGTGCAGATTCATTGGTGTAGGGATTACGACATGGACAGCAGTTCATCGGGATGGCCACTCGATCTATTGATACGTCTGTGGTGGCAGCGGTGGCAAGGATCAGTGTCAGTGATGGGAGTTAACTTGCGAATTGATCACGATGAGGTCTCATCGGACGTGACGCAAAAGCCGATTCGCTGGACATCCATTGAAATATTTGTCTGTCGTTGCCGGGGAGGCGATTTTTTTAACCGGAGTGGCGGCTAGCCGCTGGAGAGGCAACTCTCCCCAACCGGAGTGGCGACCCACAGCCGGAGAGGTGGCTAACCACTGGAGATGCGGTTAGGTGTGGCGAAGAGGTGGGGAAGAGGGGATGGCTTGAGCAATGGATAAGATAAATCATATCCTGCTCTATCCCACCCCACTCCTAGGATTATTTTATCTCATATATATCCTTATTTATCCCCTCTATATCATATTCTAGACAACTACCAAACACAATATATGATAAAATATATCATATTTTGAGTGTTATCCGATCAACCAAACGCAACCTTAGCATTCATATTAGATTAATGTTCTACTAGTTATTAGGGGGATATACTTGGGGAGCATTTGGTTCAACATTCCGGACAGATTTTGGGGCTCATAAATCCCTTGATCAAATGCAAATGGCCTTTGGCTATTTTTTTTTTCTCACTTAGGCTCTCTAAAGTCTTTTAACCCGAGATAGCTCCGGAGATCCTTTAAACTGATGTTTTCCCCAATGCAAATACAATTTTTTCTTTGAACTTTACCCTCACTCAACTATCATAATTTCAAAAATGTCCCTACCTAATGCAACATCACAACGCGTTTTTAGGCCATCGACGAGGCCAAATGTGGCTGTAGCCTGTCGACGAGTCAGATCTGGCATCAGCAGCCTCGCCTAAGGTTGGTCAAAGCCAACATGGCTTGATTGGCAAACCAAGGCGATGATCGCTTAGGGTCTGACATTAGGCGAGGCTGCTAGCACTAGATTTGGCTCTTCAGCAACTACCTTCAAACCTGCCAGCCTCTCGTTGGCCACTGAGTCTCTAGTTTTGTGCTTTTATTTTTTAAAGAATAAAATTAATGCTTTCCAAAGCTAGATTTTTCTAAACATTCAAGTAAAAATTGTTTCTCAATGCACTTTAAAATTATAATTTACCTAACACTATTTGCCTTTCAAAAATCCTTTCGCCATGTATTCACATTTCCCCTAGAAACATTTTCTGGAAGCAAAACCAAACAAACCCTAATAAGGGGAGATAGTTGGTAGTGTTTTAGATTTAGATTTGTTTCGTTGGAGGCAACATTTTAAATTAGATTTGAGGGGTTCAAAATTAGAGAATATATGCCCTAATATGAAACTGAAAATTTTAAAAGTCTATTGATTCTTCTATATGTTGAGGTTTAGAAATGTTTATATTAGATATGTTGAGGGTAAAATCCAGAATTTAATTTTTCTATTCGGTTTTAATCCTTTTTCTATACAGAAAAAAAGTTCTAAACATCTAGAAGCGGGTTAATTTTTTTGTACTTTACAGGTGGTATTTATAAATGATACAGATATTTTTCTAAACTATTTACAGAGGAAAATCTTGAATTTGGTGTCCACTCCATTTTTACAAAAACATCCTTGAATTTCCTATCATTTGTCATCTTACTGAAGTATAAAATTGCAATCAATCTCTATCTTATCACCCGCAAAAAAATAAAAATAAAGAATAAACCTGAGTAGTTAGAGAATTGCATGCCGCTTATGTACATAATTCAAAATACGATAACCGCACCAGATTCCATTAATCGATTAATCCACCCACGTATCCACTAATTCACAGAACCGATAAGATATCCACAATTCAAATAAGGACATATTGCTGTTGACTTTTTACTTCATGATGACAAGTTGATATACTATTTAAATTTAAATTTGGGTTAATAATCCCAAACTGATATAATTATGACAAATTTAATCTAAATTATTTTTTTGACCACAAAAATCCCAAACTGGTATACGTGTGACAAATTTACCTCAAACTATTTTTTTAACTACAAAAAATCATAAACTAGTATAACTGTGACAAATTTACCTCAAATTATTTTTTTTACCATAAAAAATCTCAAATCGGTACACATATGACAAATTTATCATTTGTTAATTTTCAATAAATTGAGTTAATACCATGAAAAATTTCAAATTGATACACAAATAGCAAATATAAGGTAAAGTGCACACCTAATAATAATCACATTTCATCCAACTCTGTAATTTTTTTACAATAAAATTTAACGAAAATAAACGGAGGTTAAATTTATGACGATTGTACCAGTTTAGATTAAATTTGTTACAGATGTATCAATTTATAATTTTTATGATAAAAAAATAATTTGAGATAAAATTTTCACATATGTACCAGTTTGGGGTTTTTGACGATATTAATCCTTTAAATTTACTGTGTGAAAAATTTCCTCGATTTTACACATTGGTCGATTTTATTGTTTTTACATTTTTTTTTGTCGGATACTATTTAAGTTTTTTATGGTCAGAAGATACTGTTTACATTTGCAAACTAGTTTTTTCATACATCAGTATTGAACGAACATTTTGCACGGGTGCCTATTGAAAAGAGTAACGCCAACAAAGGATGGGCGCGCTGTTCAGGCTGATTTGTCTGCCTCGTCTAATCAAAATCGTCGCCCTTTTACTCCGTCTCCGACCACGCGAGGCCCTCCCTCCTCCTCTTCTTTCAAATGATGATTGCGCCCCTTACCCACCGCCTCCGGCTGAAGCATTGCTTCTGATTTCTTTGCCGTTACTACATCTCTGTCTCTCTCTCCTCTCTCGCGTTCGCTGCGGAGTCTCTCTCTCGTTCGTTGCGGACAGAGACCGTATATGTAACTCTCTATTTCACATTCATTGCCCTCTTGCTGCAGTTTCGGACAACAATCTGGAGGATGGGCGAGTTGTCTTGGCCTTCCGATGCGCAGGTAATTCCTCCGCGGTTCGTGAATGCCGAACCGCATTGTCGAGAATTGTTCTTCCCTTTGATCGAATCCGGTCCACATCTTTGCCGTGATGTTCTTTCCTCAATGTCATTCAAAGCTTTGAGAATCAAAGAGTGATACCTGGTCTCTTTTCTTCCTTTTTGCTTGAAGGGGGAGATAGTTTGTGCGTATTGGGCATCTTCACCTTGCTTTTCTCTCTAAATCTCCTCCATTTTCGCTGTAATGTTCTTTCAGCAATGCCCATTAAAGCTAGAAAATCAAAAGATGGTATCTTCTCTCTTTCTTCCTTTCCTTGAAGTAGAAGATGATCTGTGCGTGTTAGGCGTCTTCATCACGTCATTTTGTCTGATATCTTGCTACTCTTGAGATGATTGATCATGATATGGGATGATCTAACCGAGTAATATCCTTCTTGCCTACTCATTGCCTTGAAAGAACGATGAAAAAGTCAAATGCCAGTGGGGTTTGCTTCGAATTTCTTTAGTGCGTCAGTGGGATATTCGTGGATCTTCTGTGTGTTCAGTTGGAAATCATCTCTCCATTTGATAATCTTGAGAAGAGTGCAGTCAGTCTTGCGAATGTCAAAGTTCTTGAGGGGTTGTGCTCCATGTAATCTTATCTTTTTGCAGTTGAACTTCATCCGCAGTGTTGTTTCTCAAATGGCTGGCCAAAGAACAGATGAAGTTCAGGTTGTAGTATCTCCTTATAGGATTTGTCCCCTGGGAGCTCATATAGATCACCAGGTCAGTTGTCTTATTTCTACCATATTGTTGTCTATATAGCGTTTGCATGAGACCTACTACTTGGGCATTGATTTTTTATTTGCATCAACAGAAATACAACTTCGTCTTAATTTCCTGTCTTTTTAGATAACATCTGTATTTTTTATTGCTTGTGAATATGAACAAGCCTGTTGCTTCTCATGTTCAATGAAATTTGTAGGGTGGAATGGTTTGCGCTATGACAATTGACAAGGGAATACTTCTTGGATTTGTTCCTTCCGGAGATAGTCAGGTAACATCTGATTCACTATAGTGGAAGAGTGCGTAATTCTCCTTGATGGTGATCTATTTAGCTTCTGATACATCTATTTGCCATTATATCTATAGAGTTGTTAGCCACTTTTAAACATTTCTGTGGATAACAAGTTTTAAGTTGCATTTATATATCACGTAAATCAGTTACGCCCCTGGAACTTTAGAGCAACAAAACAACATATCTTATATCCTCTTACAGAAGTGAAATGCTTTGGCTTTAGATGTAAATTGCATTGTTATATCACCAAGTGGATGTCTTAGTATGGTATTTGTTATCTCTATATACTTGTGGACTAAGAGCAGCTCTAAAAGTTCTAGTATCCTAGACTTTCAGGATAAGGATAGTCATGTCAGACTGACTGGAGACGAGCGTCTTCTATGTATGGCTTATTATGGCTGCTAACACCCCATTTGGGAAAGGACAGAAAGAGGAGGTGAGGACAATTGGGGTGGAAAGTAAAGAAAATTTTTTGAGATTAAGATTGAGGGAATTTTAAACTTTTTTCCTTTAAATTTCTTTCCTTCCCCATTTTATGGCTTTCCAAACAAAGCGTAAGAGATTTGTATGATTTTGGCTTCAAGAAATTTCAGGAAACTCACATGGTTGAGTTGAGAAAGAAGAGTCATGTGACGACATATGAGAGGGAACAAAAAGTGACAAGTTGAGCTATCATAACCTAACTAGTGCTAAGCTTTAGTTTACATGATGTGAAACTTGAGGTCACACAGGACATCTTGATTTCTTTTCACTGCTGTGAGTATTAGCCGCCAGCATACCAGTCGGATTTTGAGTTACCTTATGTTGCACCACAATAACAATTTTTTTCTAGTGTTTGGAAAGTGAAGGTTACAATAGATCTCCTTCGTGTATGATGCGTGATGTATGATTTATAGGTTTCTTGGCTAAGCAGGTAATTTGTGTGCTTCACTGATCTTAAATGCAGGACCCAAGCTGAGAAGGTCAATATTGCAACTGAACTTAATCTGCATTCTTCCATTCATATCATAGCCCCACAAAAAAATTATTTGGTGTTCTAGCTATCAATTAAAGAAATAGGGAACGAGAAATTGGAAATGCATGAAAGATCCTGGATGGAACCCATAATGGCTAAGTAGATTGAAAGGAATCTGCTACCTAGGAACAATGGCCTGTCTGCTTACATTTTGCCCTTCCATTGCTCTGTGTTATAATTCAAAACTTTATGTTTAGATTGTTGCTCATATCCAAATATTCTCTCGAAGTCTTGAACTAGATCAGCTGACAAAGGCGCATGGGCCTGGCATAAGACGAATGCATAAGTTGTTAGAGTTTTCTAATGCCACTTTCCAGGTGAAAGGAAAATAGAATCATCAGTGGATTTATAAATATTTGCAGACAAGGTAATAAATTGTAGAGGGAAATGGACACACGCATCGAGCTCGAGATTGGTTCAAGTAAAGTTCCAACTTTTGACACTGCTTTTCTTTTGTATTTAGAACCGGTCACTTGTTATTGTAGTACATCAACATCAACAACACCTTTATCCTAAACTAGTTGGGGTCGGCGGTCGATGAACTCCAAAGAATCATAAAAATAAAAGCAGAATCAAGGGAGGGAAAAGAGATAAATGTGTAAAAATAAATAAGTATATATATATATCTATCTATCTATACACTACCCCTCCACAATACTAATAGCCTCCCTCCACTCCGTCCTAAGATAAACTGTACGCCAATCTATTTCTCACTCCATTAAATCTTGTTTTACTGCTTTCCCCCAACTAAGTTTCGGCCGACCTCTTGTTTTTTTCGTGTTATGCTCTCGATAGCGAACTTCTATTCATACTGGTGCATCTAAGGGTCTTCGGAGAATATGCCCAAAACATCTCAATCTATGCTCTCTCATCTTTTCCGCCACCGGTTCTACTCCAATTTTTCGTTGAATCTCTTCATTCCTTATCTTATCCATCCTTGTATGACCACACATCCACCTTAACATCCT
The DNA here is from genome assembly GCA_028455895.1 of Rhodomyrtus tomentosa. Classification (NCBI taxonomy): domain Eukaryota; kingdom Viridiplantae; phylum Streptophyta; class Magnoliopsida; order Myrtales; family Myrtaceae; genus Rhodomyrtus; species Rhodomyrtus tomentosa. The sequence goes on from JAPCWY010000004.1 coordinate 23,050,513, forward strand.
CATTTCCGCTACTCCCATTTTATGCTCATGTTTCCTTTGTGCTGGCCAACATTCAGCTCCATATAACATAGCAGGTCTGACTGCTGTTCTATGAAATTTTCCTTTTAACCTAAGAGGAATTTTGCGATCACACAAAAATCCCGATGCACTACGCCATTTCATCCAACCTGCTCTGATTCTATGGCTTACATCCTCATCAATCTCTCCCTCCTTTTGCAATATTGATCCCAGATATCTAAATGTATCTTTTTTGGGTACCTCCTGTCCGAGCATATTTACGGTTTCTTGATCCCCTATTCCTGCTGTGTCAAACTCACACTTCAAGTATTCCGTCTTACTTCGACTTAGCGTAAATCCTTTAGAGTCCAACGTGCTTCTCCATACTTCTAACTTAACGTTAACCCTAGCCCTGGTCTCATCAATAAGCACGATATCGTCTGCAAATAGCATGCACCACGGCACCTCATCTTGAATATTTTTTGTTAGCTCATCCATAACCAGGGCAAAAAGGTAAGGGCTCAAAGCAGAACCTTGGTGTAAGCCTACTGTGATTGGAAAATTACTTGATGTGCCATTACAAGCTTTCACACATGTAGCAGCACCGTTATACATGTCCTTGATTGCCTCGACATACTTTGAAGGTACTTTTTTCTTCTCAAGAATCCACCACAAAACCTTTCTTGGAACCCTATCATATGCCTTCTCGAGATCAATAAACACCATATGGAGGTCCTTCTTTCTTTCTCGATATATTTCCATCAATTGCTGTATTAAGAAAATAGCCTCCATGGTAGATCGTCCTGGCATAAATCCAAATTAATTAACAGAAACCTTGGGTCTCTATTTTTAAACGATGCTCAATAACTCTCTTCCACAGTTTCATTGTATGGCTCATAAGCTTGATGCCTCTATAATTAGAACAATTCTGGATATCCCCTTTGTTCTTGTATATATGCACAAGTATACTCTTCCTCCATTTATCAGGCATCTTATTAGTATGGAGGATCTTGTTAAAAAGACTAATCAACCAACTTATTGCTACATCCCCTAAGCATCTCCACACTTCAATAGGAATACCATCGGGTCCCAAGGCTTTACTAGTCTTCATCTTTTTTAATGCCTCCCTAACTTCTCGTGCTTTAACTCTACGCACAAAACTTCTATTTGAATCATCAGAAGCATCTTCCAAATCCACCTCACTTCTATCGCTCTCCCCATTAAAAAGTTTGTTAAAATAACTCATCCACCTGCCCTTGACGTCTTCATCTCTTATCAAGAGTGTTTGATTTTCATCCTTGATACATTTAACCTGTGTCAAGTCTTTACTTTTCTTGTCTCTTGATTTTGCAAGTCTATAGATGCCTTTTTCTCCTTCTTTACTCTCAAGTTTGTCGTACATATCGGTGAAAACCTTGCCTTTGGCCTCTCGTACAGCTTTCTTGGCACTTTTTCTCGCCAATCTAAACTTTTGCAAATTCTCTTCATTAGGACATTTATGTAGGTATCTGAAACACTCCTTCTTCTGCTTAATTGCCTCCTGCATCTCTTCATTCCACCACCAGATTTCTTTTGTTTGATGTCCATTCCCTCTACTTTCCCCTAACACCCCTTTTGCCATTGTCTGGATGCAGTTAGACATCTCTTTCCACATCATATTTACTTCGCCCTCTAGTTGCCACGGTCCTTCCTGTAGCATTCTTTCATTGAATTCTGTTTGTTTTTCCTCATGTAACTTTCACCATCTTACTCTGGGGTGCTGTGCACTTCTCTTCATCTTCTGTACTTTGTTATACCGAACTTCTAAAACCACCAACTTATGTTGTGTAACTACATATTCACCAGGGTATACCTTACAATCTACATACGAAGCTCTATCCTCTCTCCTGGCAAGAAAGAAATCAATCTGGCAGCAATTTTGATCGCTGCGAAAAGTGATCAGATGTGATTTTCTTTTCCTAAAAAAAGTGTTTGCCAACATCAAATCATAAGCTATTGCCACACTCAAGATGTCTTCGCTAGTCTCATTTCTAGTCCCATATCCAAAACCTCCATGAACTCTGTCAAAACCTCCACTACTCTGACTGACATGTCCATTTAGATCTCCTCTTATGAATACCTTCTCCTCGTGTGGTATCCGCCTTAAAATTTCTTCCAGATCTTCCCAAAATCTGCTCTTCTCAGACGCTTGCAGTCCAACTTGAGGGGCATACACACTAAGGATATTCAAAATCAAATCCCCCACTACTAGCTTAACTAAAATAATCCTATCTCCTATTCTTTTAATATCAACCACTCTATCCTTGAAATTTTTATCGATCAGAATCCCAACTCCATTTATACTCTTTGTTGTGCCTGTATACCATAGCTTGAATCCGGTGCCATCCACTTCTTTAGCCTTCTCTCCTTTCCATTTAATCTCTTGCAGGCAAGCAATATTCACTTTTCTTCTAGCAAAAGTATCTGTCAATTCCCTCAATTTACCCGTTACGGTTCCTACATTCCAACTCCCCAATCTAATTCCTATCCCCTGGGCTTTTCTTGCCCTCCACACTCGCCCACGGAAGTGTGAGGACCCTTGCTCATTTATCACCACATCCGGGCACCGATGTAGCGCATCACTTTGGGAATGATGGCCCAAGGCTAACTTCCTTACCCCTTGCACCCACCTATCTTGGTGCAAAGACCCTTGCTCATTTTTCGCTACACCCGGGCGCCAATGCAACGCGTCGCTAAGAAGGGTACGCTCAAACGAAATATCAATAGGGTTCATCTCATAGAGGTAGCTCTTTTTTTTATAACCGGCTCGTTACGCCTGACGTAACCCTTCTTCTTTACCTGGCTTGGGACAGGCTATGTAGACTACATAGGCGGAGTTACTTGTTATTGTAGTACCTTAAAAGAAAAACAAAAGATCCAAAATTCAAGCTTATTGAAGGTAAAGAGGTACTTCAATCACATGAGAGACATCTCTATATTGAGGATATAGGCAACTTACTAAAGCTTCAAAAGATGTATAATTAGTTAGGTATTAGACTTACTCGTTCAGCAAGAATTGCCTATAATTACTTCAATTTGCTTTGGCACGTGGGCTGCTAAGCCTAACAATGCTAACTAATGCCATAAGGTTGTTTCTGGTATAAGCTCACACATTTTGGATTGTTTAAGCACTTTCCAGTCTAAACATTAAGAGGAATGTTCGGCTCAGCTCATTACCATGTGTACACACAATTTGTGTTGCAATTATGAGATCCCTTTGGCTCTAATATGTTTTAGAGGTTTTGTTTGATGTCCTGCTACTTGGACATGATTTTTGTCCTTGGCTATGTCATGTGCAATGTTTTTGTTTTAGAATCTAAATTTTCATTAAAGAGGTTTCCCTTGCTTACATGCTGTTGTTATTGCTGTTATAATATTTACTATTTTTATGTCCTTTATGGCTTTTGTGCAGACAATTTGTATTGAGTGTAATAGTATGGCTATTATTCTAAATGTGACAGCATCAATCTACTTCCATTAAATGAATGTGTAAATGTTGTTCAGGTTTATCTACGTTCTGAGCAGTTCAGAGGAGAAGTTCGGTTTAGGTATGGACTTCTTTTAGTTTCATTCCTATCTATGTTTTATCTCAAGGGTCACATAGATGTTGCTTCAAATTCATCTGATGTCGATCGCGCATTCTTTCATTTCATTTATAAAGTTTCTAACTAGTGCAATTTTAAACGTTAAAGTGAGCATGAAGATGGAGAAAAAAGCATATGAGATTCTTTGTCTGAGGTGTTTGTAAATCTACATATCGATTGTAGGACAACGGTTCCAAAGTAATGAGCACATTTAAGTGCAGTGATATTGTTTTTAATATGCTATGAACAACTTTGGACTATGACCTCTTAAATTCGGCATGCCTTTTCCTTAACTTGGGATTAACAAGGTTCTGGTAGTTAACAGGTCATTATCAATGGTAGAAGTTTGGTGTGGACTTCTTTTAGTTTCATTCCCATTAGTACTTGATCTCATATGCCACATAGATAGTTTTGTTCAAATTCATCTGATATTGATCTCCCATTGTTTCATTCGATTAATAATATTGTTAACTAGTTCATATGTAAGGGTTAATACAAGCATGAAGATGGAGAAAAAGCACCTGAGATTCTGTCTTAGGTATTTTTTAAATCTACAGAGCATTTGTAGGATGAAAGAGAGGCCCAAACTAATGAGAACATTTAAGGGCAATGGTATTGAACTTTATATGCTATAAACAACGTTAGATTAAGTGCTCTTCAATCTGGCAAGCCTTTTCCTTACCTTGTGATGGCAGAAGATAAATTTGTTACCATATCCCCGACCTTATACGGTTAAACTGATGAGGTCCCGGGTTCGAATCTCCCCGGCTGCGTCTTGGGGGCTTATCCGGTGGCATTGGTCTTGTACCACACCACCCCGAGGATTTAGTCCATTGCACGTGAGAAAACTCGGTTATTAAAAAAAAATGTTATCATATCAAGATCCTGTTAATCACAGATCACTCTCAATAAGTTTTAATCTTGATTTTCCTTGTTGCCAGTTTCTATATATGTTGCCTTAGTTTATGCTTAATTATGTAGATCTTTGGCGGAACACATGGATATATATACCGATCCCAACTAGTTCGGGATAAAGGTGTTGTTAATGTTGATTTTAACAACACCTTTATTCTGAACTAGTTGGGATCGGTATATATATATAGGTGGTGGTTTGGGTGGGGGGAGGGGTTGGGGGTGCAGACGGACTGACTAATGGTTTAAGACTGTATTTGTGCACAAGATCTTTAACTATTCAGCTTTCTTGCAAAATACCCTATACCTGCTGGCAAAGAAGATAAAATGGCGAATATATCAGCCTATGCCAGTTGACATGGACATCTAGTCTGTTTCCAATATCCTATGGAAATAAGGCCTTCCAAAGGTGATTTTCCTTTTGTCAAATCTCTAAGGAGTACTGCTGCTAAAATTTCTATGGTCAACTTTGCCATTTATTAGTTGAGTAAATATTGTATCAATCTTGAGGGCGGTGATGCAGATTAGTTAATGAATTATCATTGGATTATGTTATTTGTTACTTATATTCATTGAAAAGTGTGCAGTCCCATGAGTAATCGACCACACTTTTGCTTTTTGTACTCCCAAAAGAAGTAAGCTTCTGAGGAACCTCCTCGTCTGCTGGATTGCTAGAAATAATGTAATGGCAAAATTTTAGGGCTTCATTGATTTGACATGTTTTTGCTCTCCATTTTGAGAACAATGAATATGATTTTTAGATTTTTGTTTCTTTTGTCTAGTTTTATGGAAAAATTTTAAGTGCATGTGAACATGCGATAGTTTCCGTTCAAGTGCAATTGATTGGATATGGTCGACAGAGTTGATGAAATTCGGCACCCAAAACCTATGAGTGGAACAAACATGAAGGTACAGTCAAATGGTTCTTCCACACAACATGAACACTGTAATTGGGGAAATTATGCAAGAGGAGCTCAATATGCTCTGCAAAGTAGAGGTCATCGTCTTTCTCAGGTTAGAACTATTTCTACATAAATGTTTCTATCATTTATTATGAAAAGGAACATTTAGTGGATCATATGTGAAGGACTCATACAAATTTGACCGTAAAATTTGAGAAGGGTATCATGTTATCGGGATCGAGAACCCTCTGTATGACATTTAGAGTATGCGGTAAATTCCTGGGGAAATATATCCTGGATGCAACAATAACCAATTAGGGATGTTATATATCCTTCATGGATAACTTAAGATGGCATGAAGAGAGGCAACTGCTAAAGTACTTTTGCATCACTTACCTAGTTTTCTGAATCACTGTCTCTCATAAAGCAATGTTATATTTAGGTATTCCTTTTTTGTCTGTGCGATCTCCGTAGAAGGTATTGAAAGGGTCTTTTGCTGCTGAAACAATGGTTAATTAGATTCAAGAAAGCTTAATGGTCTGTTTGGTTGTTATAGGAGTGCCTGTATGAGTTATATTTATATTGTGTTGTTGGGTTGTGCGTGTGGATAAACTCTGTTAGGGGGGTTTGTAGTTGATCTTTTCTTCCTTGTTGATTTCTGTGGTTTCTTGTAGAAGGATATGGTTCTGATGATTTGGAGAACCTTACTTAAGCAAAGAAATGTCATTCAACTTGCATAAGTCCATCTTTTAGTAATAATCATGTCAAAAGGGAAAGAGGGAGGTACCCAGATGGTTTCAGACGGTTTTGGAATATGGCAGACTGATATAATTCCCAAACTAGTGGCCTCTGAAGATACTCGTTAAAGCAAGTATTAGATGGTCTTTCATGTTTAGATTACATAACTTCACCCAAGCTGTTTGCTGTATTTTTACCTTCTTGAAAAATTTACCGAGGTTATTTCGTGTATGATGATTTGACGCATTTGATGTTGATAGGAAGATCACACATTTGACTGTTTTCAGGGTATAATTGGATTCATTTGTGGGTCTAAGGGCCTTGACAGTTCAGGCCTTAGCTCTTCTGCTGCTGTGAGTAAATATCTGCTTTTGCGCTCTTGATTGGGGAAGTTGTGGACCTTTTGGTACTTTATTTTCCTATATGATGGAAGTTTTTTAAGCCATTATGATTGCTTAATGACCTGCAATATAACCAGTTATGAATGTCACGGAACGTAATTCTGTTCTTATGGCTACAAGACCATATTCCCTTGTTTCTTTTCTACTGGTTCCTTCTTTTGTAAATGCCAAAAGTATTAGCTTGTAATTTTCTACTGATAAAGTGTATGAATCCTTCGGTTTCTTGTTAATGGATTGGTCCAGTTATAGAAGCCATAAGTAAAAGGATATCTCAAGTGTTTGAACAAGGATATCTCAACTGTGAACCTGATAGATAGTGTTCAAACTGTTTGCTGAACTTTGACAATGAGAGGAATGTAACTTGCCTTTAAGGAAATTATCGGTGTCATTCTTGTTATTTTCCTGGTTAAACTTCTCCTTCAAAGAGCTTTTTACCTGACCTGTAAGGGCTCTGTGTTTGATAGGTGGGAATTGCTTACTTGTTGGCTTTTGAAAGGGCAAATAATTTACTCATGTCTCCTGCAGAAAATATAGAGTATGACAGGTGCAACTGCAAACTTCTTAGACACTACATATTGCATACTTGAATGTATTTATTATGTTCCTTTGGCACAGCTACAGTTACCTCGACTTGTTAATGTTACCCTTTTATTTTTCCTCAACTTAGTAACTTTTTTACTTCAAGTCGTCAACCATATGTTTCATCTCTGCTTGTTGGGCTTCATTGCCTCTTCCGTGTCCAACCATCGCGTCAAATTAAAACCCTAAAATCAAGCTAGGGCCACTTCGCTCTGATACCAATTCGATGTAGCAAAAACGCTAACAAGGGCTGTGACACAAATTTGATGTAGTCAGGGAAGCAAAAGATAGCAAAATGAAGAAAAATATGGCTAAAATAGAGTTGAATTGAACATGGCAAAAATAAGGTTTACGACTAGGGAAAAATTAATGATAAAAGAGACTTAGAACCTATTTGTACTAGGTTTACAGACATAAGTACGATCTCAACCCTTTATTTAAACAACATCTAATCTCAATCATCCAACCTAATTAAAAAGTCACGTGACTATCGCATGATTAGTTGCTAATCTAATAGATAGGAAAGACTAAATATAGAAGAAAAACAATTATAACTATTAAAATAGGATTATGCTAACTTCGCCTACGTAGTTTACATAGCCTATTCCAAGCCAGTGTAAAGCAGGAGGGTTATGTCAGGTGTAGCGAGCTGGTTATAAAAAAAAATTGCTTTTTTTATGAGATGAACCCTATTGGTTTGGGATAAAAGTGTTGTTGATGTTGATGTTGAAAATAGGATTATGCTCCTACATCTCCCCTATAAAGCGTGTAGGCTGATATAGGATCTTTTTAGTTTTACTGAGACTTTTATTTTGAGATGTACTTTTGACTAGCAATTACGTAATAAAGAGTGAAAATGGGGCGACCTTTAATGGCTTTCATTGAGTATTTTCACAAAGTGGAAAGTGGAATTCGGGAGCAATGAAGGAAAAGCTAAGGAGAAGAATGTATGGTAAGGAAAATGTATTCAAAAAGAGTATGTCGGGTAACGGGGAGAGAGAATTGATTAAACTTATCTGGAAATTTATTATAGGTTAAACAAGGCAAATTTTTACTTGTAGTTTATACCTTATTCTTCTTTTCGCTATGAAACAGTGCACTTCTTGAAATCATCTAGCCTACGTATTTTGCTGATCAATGGAGCTCTTCATATGTTTCTTTTCCGTGTAGGTTGATTGAAAATGAATATTTGGGCCTTAAGAATGGCATACTGGATCAATCAGCTATTTTACTATCAAGTCATGGCTGTCTCACTTCCATGAATTGCAAGGTAATGTGGGAATGTTTCAGTGCACAAAGAGTTGTAGAATTATCTTCACACTATTGATCTACAGAGCCAATTCCACTTTGTGGGAAAGGGCTTTGTTGTTGTTGTGGAAGCGCATTGTTAAAAAGTGAGTTTTGGCTGTCCTCATGAGTTGCAATTAGCCACGCAAAGCTGTTCCTTCTATCATATTAAAGCCATCCATAGATGTCTAAGGTATGTAGGGATTGTAATAAGGTGGTATCCAAATCTTTTATCGATCGAGCTGCAGCTGAAATTCTGTGTGCATTGCAAATTGTGAGCAATGAATTGTCGTTTACACACAATCATCCAAATAACACCATGCACATTTCAGGTCAATGGCTAGCCAGAAATGAAATCCATCATAATATGCTGCATGCCATTTTAAATGTCAGTCATAATATTTGCAAGCTTGCCTTATTGACCTAGTAATTGTTGACGAATAAATTTTGCTATAAATGATAAGGTCATGAGTATTGCATGTCTTCGAGCTTCTTCCATAATCTCTGTGTAATCTGTGAACCACTAAGCGTGCATAATCTATTCCCAAATCTTGGAAACTCTCGATTTTGCGATATTAAAATTTAAAGTATGCTGATCAAACCTTTTTCTTAACTTTTTTTATTTATTTATCTCTAGTAAGTTGCATTTATCTTGACTGGAGACTTTTGTAAGTTCTTCAAATCCGCACATAGGCTTCGGAATCATAGTCTTTTTAGCTTAATGGAACTCTATATTTTGGCTAGGCAATCTAAACTAGGTAGCAGACTAAGAAGGTATAGTTTGTTAATTCGTGGATGCCTGTGAATAATCTTTCATGCTAGGGTTTTATTGAAAGAGTTTTTTCTTGTATGAACTGAGGAATATAGTCAGTGCAGGCATTTATTGAGTGTACAGTAATGTACTTGTAAATTGTCACTTTATGTTAGTACAAACAGATAGGCCACACTTTACCCAAAAAAAAAAAAAAAAAGATGGGCCACATGCTTTAAACATGTAGTTTGGAACTTGTTACTTATTCAGCAACTTAGATTACCGTGGATTTGGTGTCTATTTTGCATGGTTGTGCTTGTGTGCTGTTGTACTGTCCTGTGAAGTGTCAGAAGTAGAGTTCTTTTTGGTAATGTATGTTTGAAAGATGCAGTGCCTTAAAGCTGGGTGCAGCATTAATGGTTGTTGGAAGATGGTGCCTGTGTGGAGGTGTTGCAGCCTTGAGGTTTTACTGAATGCATTGTAAAAGCCACAGCAACCCTCTAGCTGCTAATTGAGAGGCTATAGTTCACTTTCTTAAGCATATTGCACCTCTCTTACTACCTAGTTAGAATTTACTTTGTCGCAGTTCTCATTGTTGTGTGCCTCCATTTTCATGTTCGGCATTAATTCTGTAAAAATGGGAGTATGTGACTTTTCCATCACACAAAGACGGTGACCTGAACTTTCTTATTGTTTTCAATGGCAAATGAGTTATCATAACGCTATTGAATAATATCCTCTTGTACTGAATTTCATCAATAACACTTCTATTTAATAGAAATTCAGTTTTTTTTTTTCATATACATATTTGAGGGCTCTACTGAGAACTATTGATGTCCTTTTAGTTTAATGTCTTGTCCATATGAAGTTTTCCCATGCTGCATATGTAGATGAATTAGGATGTCAAGCTTTTCAATTATCTGTATGGAAGATTGGTTTTCTGATGAGTGAAGTATTGCTCGTGCAGACTAAAAAACATGAGCTTATTCGTTTTTCAAAGTTTCAAAAGGACATTCCTCTGGTGCCAAAAGCTTTCAAAATCTTGTTGGCCTTTTCAGGCTTGAAGCAAGCATTGACCAGTAATCCTGGGTACAACCGCCGTGTTGAAGAGTGTCAGGAGGCTGCAAAGTTTCTTTTGGAGTAAGATCTCGCTTTTTCCTCCACAAATTGAAATCTGAATGATCAATATGGTGATGAGATTTTGCTGAGATATGAATCTTTTTTCATCTTTTTTTATTGGTAAAAAATTATTTGTAAAAAGGAAGAGGATTGTCCAAGTGTACAGGAAGTATACAATAGATAATGCAGAAACATTCCAGAAACTAGAAAAAAAGAAGCTAGAACTATATTACAGACATCAAATTCTCTAGACTGTTTCTCTCGAGTCCTGATGGTACCAATCTCTGGATTTTCTTCTCGATTTTGAGCCTGTTGTGTACTTTCACCAGCAAATGTAGTGCGTGATATGACCAAGGAAGATCATATTTTATCAAAACACTATATTAGATTGAAGAGGTGACTTCATAATGGGTTAATAGATTGAATCATAGACTCCCAACTCTTCTTACTTTGTTGAAGCCATGACTTCGTAAGTTTTCATGCGCAAGAGCTTTTGCTGAAGGTGCTGATCAGGTGAAGAAAGCAATGGAGCTTTAAGCTTCCAATTTTATTTTTATTTTTGCATCACATGACTAGGATGTAAAACCTCATAAGTCACAATACATTTTAACCTTAAATGTTCGAGATCTTGCATTGAAATGTATCCTCAATAGAGCTTGGGGTTTTAACAGCATATAACTTTCTGAAGAAAGAGTAGACTGCATCCAGCTTCCAAATATGGGACGAAATTAATCTCTTAAAGCTTGAATGATTATATAATAATGAAGCCCATTCGAAAACAGGATTTATGGATGAAACTTGTCTTAGCAATGTTTGGGTCAATTTTGCGACGAGATTTCATTACTAACTATTCTGGAAACAGGTAATTCACATCTACTTTGGATGAGATATCTCCACTCAATCTTTAGTAGCCGTGTTGCATATTAGGGTAATATATCTATCTATATCATATCGTGTTGTATATGCCTACATGTGGTTGATGTTCTTATGCGAAGATAATTTTAATTATACAGGAAATTACAAAAATATCATCAATTTTCCCCATTTTGACGCTTTTCCCTCTGGTTTCAAAACCATACACTTTGCGCCTGATCTTTTGAGCAACCTATGTTTTGCATGTTTAGGAAAAACACTGCAATTTCTAGAAACTAGAGTGTGCTGTATTACTTTGGAACTTCATGCTGTAAAATGAGAAGTATTAATCTAGAAGTTGTAAGTTGTAGGATTTTAAACTAGTAGGTGCAAAGTGTAATTAAGGGTGAAGTCAAATGATACCTTTCGTAAATATCCCTTCTTTTAACTCAAGCGAACAATATCTCTGTGAATATGAGATCTTACATGGGTGAATGACAAAGTCAATATTTATGAAACTGATTTGGATATTGGAAAAAGTCCAAAACAACATGAATCATGGTCTTATATAATTGTTAAGGACTTAATTATGGGTATGTTGTAATCTCACATCACTTGCGAAAGGGGTCTTATGACTTAACACAATGTAATCTTCCCTTCACCAATAGCCCGCTGATAGGTTGGGTTTAAATTCATGTTCCAGTCAGTCATGCCCAATTTTAGTTTTCTCCAAGTGTGGCTCCTCATAGTGCACTTGCGACCATGTTGACATATCTTGTTTGTTGGGCTTATCCTGTTATTGTATGTGTAAGATCCCCCTATCAAGCCAGCATAAGATTGCAAAGAATTTTTAGATTTTTACTGTATCATGTGCCATAATAAGCGCAAATTAGGCCAACCATTTGAAGATTTGAACTATCTTTTACATGCTTCAAACATAACCCTAGGGTGAGCTTATGCACTGCGCGAAGTTGTTCAATAGCTGTAGTGTCACAATGCATGGTTAAGGTGATGGCCCTGAAAGATCAGCACACAGATTAGAACTTTGTGTAGTTTTCCACATCACTTGCTCAAAGCTAGGCATGAAAGATGGATGGATACATCTATGAAGTGTGTGGGATCTTTAGAGGGTATGGTATGGGTACAGTTTGAATTATCTTTTACATGCTTCAGACACAAGCTTACGGTGAGCTTATGCAGCGCGTGATGTTGTTCCACAGCTGTAGGGTCACATTGCATGGTTATGGTGATGGCCCTGAAAGATCAGCACACAGTATAGATCTTAGTGTATTTTTCTGCATCACTTGCTCAAAGCTAGAGATAAGATATGGCTGGGTACAGCAATGAAGCATGATGGATCTTTAGAGGTTATGGTGATGGGCTTGAAAAATCAACATACCGAGTAGCACTTTTAGTATATTTTTTTTTCCATGGTCACTTGCTCAAAGCTACGGGTGAAAGATGGGTGGATACAGCCATGAAGCGTGTGGGATCTTGGAGATATCGACCTTATATCTCTTAGTGTCATATGTACATTCTATGATATGTCAGCAACCCTTTTTGATCCAACCACAACCAACAAGCTTTAGCTCACAAAGTCAGATTTGGTAAATGGATCAGCTTTTTCCAACTCATTTTATTGTGTATTAGGTTTTTACTGATTTTGATCTAATTTGATAGTCGCTTTTATTGTGTGTTAGGTTTTTACTGATTTTGATCTAATTTGATAGTTGCTTGTTTTTTAGGTCTTCCTCACTCTCTTAACCTGAATTCCCATTGATGAAGCACTTAATAATCCAGATCATTCCTAGTAGTCTTCATTCTTTTAGGCCTTCCTCTATCTTTAACCCGCATTCCCATTGAATGAAGCACTGAGGATCCCTCTTCCATGTACTGACAAACCTCCTAAAAAATGATCCAGATCATTCCCAGTAGTCTTCATTATATGCAGCTCATGCACTCTGGCCTTTCCAAGTCCAAAACTCCTTGAACTTTCATGACACTCCCATTTCGATAATCCACATATATATATTTTTTAAATTTTTGACAAATATTCTAGATTTTGCCAGGAAAGCAAAGAATTAGTTTCTGCTTATTCTTGTGTCTAAACGTACAGGCTATTAGTGCGTGAGGACTGGCTTACACATAATGATGGTTAAAAAAAGTATGTACTTTGCATATCTGTTTCCCAACTTAAAGTTTCGGGGAAAATGGTTATCAGTACGATGTGAGGACAAGAGGTTACACATTCAAATGAATCTAGATCTCTTATTTGCTTCCTCAAAATAATTAGTTTCCATGTTCTAGTTTTGGATCAAATACCTATTTATGCATGAAGGAGAATGGCACGATATTTGATATGGAAACAGGTATTTGTCTAGTATTTAAACTTTTATATCAATCGGCACGGTGACATTAAAACAGGTGTTTGTCTAACATTTAAACTTTTAGACCATTCAGCAATAGTCCCGCAAAATTATACCAATGTCATTTGGCTTTTGTTATTGGTATTGGTCGATATATTACCATGTACTATGGTGGTGCAGATTATGAGATCAATAGATTGGCCATTCGCTCGTGTTGTGGATGTGTATTGAATTTTCTTGAAAGGCTGATTATTTGGAACCTTGTTGGAATGACAGCTCTGTATGAGCTAATCAGAACTTTAACATCTAATTCATCACCTAGATATACTCTGTTTGCAAGATACTTTTTCCAATATGTAATACTACTTTTTCTTAATTAACAGTGCTTCTGGAAATGGCAAAACGGAGCCTGTCCTGTCTGATGGCAAGTATTTATCTACTCATCAAGATTGTTAGTTTTTTAATGAGTAGAAAACTGGGCTAATGCGTTTACCTCACGAAGCAGTTCATCCTGAAGTTTATGAAGCTTATAAGGTACTTTGGCTGCATCAATGTCTACTGTTTGTTTGGTAATGTAACCCGTCTCACGCTTTTGTTCACCTTCCTTCTTTCTACACAAAGCTCGTGTCTGCAGATGGATGTGCTCATCTATCAGAACTAAGTTGAAGATATTAAATAACTTAGTTCATTATATGTTGATTGAACAGTTGCTTTGACTCCACCCGTATCCCAGGCATAGATTCTTCAAAAAAGAACAAAGAAATATTCAAGACGTGCTAATGTTAAGGGACTATCTTGTAACTGAAATTCATTTAGCATTTACCAATTAACTTCAAAAATATCATTTTCTTCCTGCAGCATAAATTAGAAACAAGCCTAGCTAAAAGAGCTGAGCATTATTTTTCTGAGAATATGCGCGTTCTGAAAGGTATCACAGTCCTAAACAATTTTCTATTTCTGTATTTCTAGTCTCGTCTTGATTTCCTGTTCATATGCTGTATAAGCTTATAGGCAGACATACCACATTTACTGTAGGAATTGAAACTTGGGCTTCAGGAGACATGGAAAAATTCGGAGAGCTTATCTCAGCGTCCGGTTTAAGTTCAATTCGGAACTATGAATGCGGTATGTAACGAATTCTCACCAGCAGCATTAAGTTGCCTGATACAGTTCTGAACTCATGATGTATGAGCCGATAGGATTACATTGACAGCAAAGAGTACTCTTTTTCTTTTGGTGAAATTACGATGGTATCTGGAAAGAGGCTTTAGTTGGCGTTGTTGGTGTTGCTGCTGCTGCTGCTGCTGTTGCTGTTGCTATTGACATATTTCTTATTGGGAACAATGCAAATTGCCTTTCTAGTTTGGAGTTCGTGACTCGATTACAGTGCTTAATCTAGTTAACATTGCTGGATTTGGGGCATCATCGTTAACTAAACTAGGCCAGGAAGATGGAGTAATAGGCAGCTGTGATATGTAATTTAGAGAAGCTCGACTATCAAGTTTCATTTTCTTGCCATCCTCCTTACTAGTTCCTTTTGTTACCTAACAAATTCTAAAGGCATTTCAATTACTTTTATGGACCTTTGGTATGTGTCCAAAGGCCCTTAAATGCACCGGTACGAACAGAAGTTTGCTATCGAGAGCATAACACGAAAAAAGCAAGAGGTCGGCCGAAACTTACTTGGGGGAAAGTAGTAAAACAAGATTTAATGGAGTGAGAAATAGATTGGCGTATGGTTTGTCTTAAGACGAAGTGGAGGAAGGCTATTAGTGTTGTGGAGGGGTAGTGTATAGATAGATAAATTGATATATATATATATATATTTACTTATTTATTTTTACACATTTATCTCTTTTCCCTTCCTTGATTCTGCTTTGATTTTTATGATTTTTTGGGGTTCATTGACCGCCGATCCAACTAGTTTGGGATAAAGGTGTTGTTGATGTTGATGTTGACCTTTGGTATGTGTCAGCCATAACTGGGCTTCGGCTTCCAATCTTGATGAGACATTAGGGAGCAAATAGGGGATGTTGACGTGGCTCATGTAACGAAAACCTTGGAGCCCTCAATGCTTTTTGTTCTTTCATTGTCTTCTCCTGCCTCGTTGAAACAGCTCATCAATTATTCACTTCACTGAAATAGACGTAGCTGATCAAATAATATGAAGGAGCTCCCTTAATAGGTTCAATCTCCTGTGCGCATGTGTGGGGATCATGTTGGATCTTAATATGCTCTGAGCCCTGATTTATAAAGCACTGACCCTAATGTCCCAATTGCTCAGGTTCTGAACCGCTCATACAATTGTATGAAATTCTTCTTAGGGCACCCGGTGTGTTCGGGGCGCGATTCAGTGGTGCTGGATTTAGAGGATGTTGTCTTGCATTTGTTGACACCCATAAAGCCGCAGAAGCTGCATCATTTGTCAGGGGGGAGTACTTCAAGTGCCAGCCTAAGTTGGCAAGCGAACTGAACCAAGAAACGGCAGTATTGATATGTGATGCGGGTGACTCTGCTCGAGTCATCTGATCTGCTTCTTTCAATGTCATCATTCATTTCATATGTCTGTTTGTGTAATGATTCTGTGAATGCGAAAACGATCTCTTCAACATTGAGTGAATATCATGGCTAATGCACATTATCACGTTGATTGCTGTTTGTAAGTTTGTATATCGTACAGGACACCGGATTGTAAACCAGCCTCATTGTACCGCCGGTTTGGCGCATGTGAACAGGATTCTCTTGCTTCATTGTTCCAAGGATCATTAACAAATCAAAGTCAAAGTGGAAATCGGGAGACCGTGACCATTGAACCCATGAGTGGTGCACTTGAAGGAGGCACTACTTGAAACCATGAAAAGGGTAAACATGGATAGATATGAGCCCTCATGTTTTCAATGAGTTAACGATTTGCCTAACTTAGTTTCCACATACTTAAATGTACGAAATCGAATTAGGCAAGAATGTAATATAGCAGTTATTAGACTGTCTGTGTTAAGGACAGCAGGACCTGTAAGATTATTTTCTTTCACCTTCTAGAATAATACCAAAAGGAAAAGGAATATCACTAGTTAGAATACTCGATACACTCTAAAATTGTTGCACTGGCAGTGAACATTGATTAACTCAATAACTAGTTTTTAATGGTTCTATGAAAAAAAGTCTGTTCTCTATAATAATATATTGTTAATACGGTAAAGAAAAACAGTGGAAAAAATATGAGTACTCCTACCTATACAAATGTGCAGGGATTAAAAAAATTGACTTAATTGCGAGCAACACATTTTGTAGTGTAGTGGAGATAAGGTTGTATTTCGATGAAGTAATAGAAGATGAACAAGAAATAGTATGTAAAATTGTATTTTAAGTATATTCAACTTTGGAGATATTTGACTAATTATAAAAAACATCAATATGCTTCAATCATATCGATGGTAAAACCAATTCTTTTTTTGGGGGGGTAATATGGCATGTAGTAGAATATATTACTGTTATTTATGTTTAACTAAGGAATGAAAATTTCTTTAAAGACGATAAGAAAGAAATTGTGTCAAATGATAATTGTCAATTAATGATAAATTCAGTTTATTACTTTATATATATATATATATATTATAAAATAGGACATATCCGACATTTGATAAGTGTAGAGGGAATTGAAATATACATCGATTTATAGTAAAAAAAAAAGTATGTACGATAATCCTGTGATGGAGATTAGTCCATTTAATTTTTGTCACAAATTTCAAAGGAAAACTCTACCTTTAGTCCATATTAAATTACTACTTTTCTAATCAAGTCCCGTACTTTTAATTTTACTAGTCGAGTCCCTCTGCCTACATAAATTATCTGATCAACTTCCTTTGGTGTCACATAAAAACAAATTTAGCTGATGTGGCCATCACGTGGAACAAATATTAGTTGTTGGACAACAACCACAGAATCAACCTAAAGCAAAAACTGGTTAAACAAGGAAAGGTTGTCACAACCACGGAATTAGCTTAAGATAAAAACTGGTCAAACAGGCTGCGGCATAATGAATTTATCGAAGACAAATAAACTTACATCATTTGGTCAATTTATACATGATTGAGAATTGAATTTCGCACTATACGTCAACCGCCAATTATTTCGTCACTCAGATCCCACGTTTTCCCTCCCCGATGAATTCTTTTTTTTTTTTTGAAAAAAAAAAGACTTTTCCGCTGGGTTTATGAAAGGCATGTAAAAATAATTTGCGCATATACGTGTCCAAAATTACATTTTGTGAAAGTTTCATAACATTTCAATCTTCTTCGAATAAAAAGTTAAATTCTCATGCAAGTTGGTTCCTTATTCGTGGCATGAGTCAAATAATAATAATAATAATAATAATAATATTTTATTTGGGATAAGAGTGAGAAAGACGGACTGACTGAATCAGATACTAAGGCACCGATCCAGTTTTCGTTTCCATAAAATTGGAAACTGTGATTTTTAGTCCAGTTCTCGGTTCCAGAGAAAACGAAACAACCTAAACTTGACCGACTATTTTTTTTTAATTTTCTTATTTTATAAATGCAAGCCTAGTAATCTATGGTTTATAATTTTTTTATTTCTTAAATGCAAACTTAATTTTAATATAGCAAAATTAAAGTTTGTGTTGCTCATTCTAGTAATAATCTGCCGGTTCCACTGGATTGTTTGGAAACCAGTTCGATATCAAGTCCTGGGTGGTACTAGTTTGGATCGAGAATCAATCACCCCTAAATCGGGATGCTGGATTAAAGAGCAAATAGTACATGATTTTAAAAGCTCGAGCCTTTTTTAACCCCCCATGTTAGGGCACCTCTCTGACGATGGGACATATACTCCGCTTTGGCAATGTTAAGTGACATCCGAGATTAGAATTTGTATGTGTCACAGTATCAACTATTCATGGTAAAGTCTCAGAGGTTATTAGCGCTATTTCTTGGTTGGCTTCCAGCTATAGATTAAAAGTTTTGGTGGAGATTTCATCTGAAAACTGTGAAACTATCCAACCATGCTGTAATCTGCCTGATATAGTTGTCTTCACTTTCCATTCAACTGGTGTATTGTATCAAGACGATGCTTTGACCTGGTTCGTAATTGGAAAATTAAAGTTCCTACGTCCAGAGTGGACCTAATCATACGCCCACACCATCGAATTATGGGGCTGGACAAGAAAATAGGCTTGCCCAACACGGCGGGCCAAAATTTTTAGGCCCAACCTGGCCTCAAGCCAGCCCGGCCCGACTTGGGCTCACCTACACTATGTGGATTCGATATGTATTTACAATAGTACATCAAAATAGAAAATGACAATTATAGCTAAAGTAATTTGATATGTATTTACATTCAAGTATATTAAGATCATTTCTACTTCACTGTACTCATTTCTTTTATTGGGTGTTTGATAGCACGAGATTCTAGAGGTGAAGAAAAACACATACGGGAAACTCAAGATGGCGTCGAGTTGCTTGTGTTTGTTCAATATGTTGTGATTTCACATTTTCAAGGACTAAGCCTTTTGTTTTCTATTTGTGAGATTGATTATTTTTCCATATATTGTGGAGCATTGAATGCTCATGTAGGTTTATCGCTTTACGTCGTGAACTTGGAACTTGGTTGATGATGTGGAACCTGGGAAGTGAGTTTATGTTGACTTGACGTTCAACTTTTCCAAAATGAAGTGTAGCTCTAATTTGTGATATTACTGATTTATTAGGTTGGGAAGAACATAAGAGATGGGCCCGGGCCGAAAGTACATCCTGGGCGGGCCTGAACAAGGGCTTTTAGCTACTGTTTTCTTAAGGAGGTTTGGGAATTGTTGCTGCATATGACTGGAATTTCAAAGAGGGATCGGAGATTATGACAGTGAATGCAGCCGGATCTTGAGAGTTTCAAGAGGCAAATCTTTTCCTAAATTTCTGCTCAAGCTACTTTGGAATGGTGTTGCACATTTCCTCTGAAAGGATAGGAATTTAATCATTCATGGTGGACCTAACCTGACAAGAACAAAGTGAGTCGACATGTGCATGTTTCTTTAAGAATGAGTGTAATGAAAATGCAGCAATTGTCGAAGGGGGAAGAAGCTATCTGCTCTTTGTGGGGGGCATTAGCTAATTGTTGTTAACCATATGCTATTTGTTTTTTAGGTCCTTTGAAGAGCTTAATACAAAAATTTACATTGGGATTTCAAAGTAGTTTGGTAGTTCGGGGACACTTTAGGGAGGTCAAGTAAGCTTATAGTGGATATTCGATCGGTTTTGAACGAAAAGGATACTCATTTATAAAGGAAAAGTCATTTGCATGATCCGCTTGATTTCGATTAACAAAAGTAAAAACTAAGAGTAAATCCATACTAACCCTCGGAATAAACTGAGTTACTATATAAAGATCTAACGAATTAAAAAGGAGATAGCACCAATTGTTTCGCTTTTAAAATTATCTAATTACTAACTCTATTATGTGAATGCCATTAAAAGCTAATAAGCAACAAGGGATCCCTTGGATTCTGATTACTTGTCAATGTTGTCATCAAATTAAATAATTACTTTTGTAATAGCTCGATTCGCCAAGTGCAAGAAGTACGAGTTAATATGTAATAAGGGTATTTTGGATTATGATTTCTTGTCATCAAACAAAAGAGTTATTCTTGTAACAACTCGGTCCTACAATGGTAGGAAGTGTTTGCTTGGATTAGAAGGCTCGAAAGAGGAGCAGCGCTCCTGACAATTTTCTAAAATGATAGTGGGCAAAAATGACCCGAGTTGTGCACTAAACAGAGGAGAGCGACACTTATAACTGTAATATTGGGCATTGGAACTCCAATACTACGCGTGCGCAAATGATCTTGGGCACCCTTCCAAAAAGTTCATTTATGCTAAACAATAAAATTGTAAAATTCGATATGAGACGAATAAAAACTTTACGCCTAATCCTATCATGCCAGCAAATAAAAATTAGAGTGAAATGACTTCCACTTATTCTGCTTTGGCGCCGATGAAAACAAACCTCGTTTTTTTTTTCCCGTACCTTTTGGGTTTTGTCAAGCCGTATTAAACTAGTGTCGTGAAAAGGGAAGAAGCAGAAGAAGAATGATGAGACACGACGTGTGTATCTGTTAGCGTGTGAGATTGAACCAGCCAAGGACATGAGATGAGCAGCACATTTTGATTTTTGAAGTTTTTTGACTTTTGTGGTCGTAGAATTTGGAATTGGGGAGTGGGGCGGGGGAGACCAGACCCTCCTCCCCACAGGCCAAAGAATATCCCTGTCTTTGTCCCTCACCACCGTCCACAGTCGTCCCTCTCCTACGCCACCTTCTCTCTCTCTCTCTCTCTCTCTATTCTCCTCTTTGCTAAATAAAGCACATCCGGAGGAACCCATTTTCCTCCTCTCACTTTCTCTCCTCGATCGAGTCTCCTCCAAACCAACCGCGCTCGCTGCCACCCAGCCCCAGGCGAGCCACCACGAGCGCATCTGGGCGGCGTCGGCCGGCGGTCGTTGGTCAACGGTGCCGGGCAGTCCTTGATCGGCGAATCTTTACGCGCTCACCTGCGATTCTTGGTGGGGTCCGCCTCATCCAGTACGCCGGTGGAGGTCCGGGGAGTCTGTTTCGGGTTTGATAAAAGAGCTGTATTCCTGGTGAGTTGATCTGTTTGACGCCTCTCTTCAGGATCTTGTCTTCTTCTCGAGTTTTCTGGGCCAACGTGTTTTTCCTTCTTTTGTTGTTGCCGAGGATTCGAATATTTTAGCCATGCCGCTCGGTCTATTGAATGTTGGTGGGATGGGTAGTTTGTTGATTTGGTGATTCCGGGGGAGGGTTGAAATGGGTTTGGTCTGTTTACGCTTTGGTTTTTGAATTGGGGCTTTGAATATCATGATTCGTCTGAACAACTTGAAAAGAAAAGTCAATAACTGGAACCTTGTGGTTTCATTTAAGTTGTTCTTTCATACTTCTGAAGGGAAGCATGTGATGTTCGAATTTTGGGGCCCTGCTCATCTGATTCAGGCTTCTGATGAGCATGGTGGATGGAGTCTTAGATGGAATTCCATAGATGGGTTTGATGAATTTATGAAGAACGAGTGTATTGTTGATTGTGTTGATTTTACTGATCTGTGAGGCGTTGGAGCAGGCGATAGTGAATTAAATTTTTTTACTAATCATAATAAGTAATTCTAGACTAAGGTTCACTTCAACGTCCATGGGAAATCTTTTAGACTGTGGGAACAATGAATTCATACAGGAATATTTTCGATGAACGGAAATTTACATGGATCAAAGAGCAAGTGGGAATAAGATAAAAAGCTTAGCTCAAAGGTACTGGGGATGAATAAATTAAGAGCCATGTGAGATTTATAGCAGGAAGGATTAACACGCTCATATTATTTTTATGTACCTTTAAATTGCACTCCTTAATGTAGCTCTGTCAACTAATAGGTTCAAGTTGAAGGTCTCTTCATCTGATCTTTTTTGGAAGACGTGGACGAGACATGTATTTAAACTACTGTTGCACGAAATATAGACAGAATCTAAGATGATTTAGATTTTCAGAAGAATCGGATCGAAAACTTACTTTAGCTATTTCCTTTTAATGCCTAAGACAATTACATATTAAATCAGCCCTTTTTTCCCTTAAGGTTCACTTTTCTATATGAAATTGTGTTCTCTCACTTCCCCACCTCAATATCATAGGCTGGGAAAAGACTGACTTCCAGGTGTAAGATGACCTTCTTTTCTTAGTCGATGATTGAAGAAATCGAAGAAATCAAAGGATTTTCATCTCGCGTCTTAAATGAAGTGAGCAGACTTGAATTTGCGGTATAGTATCGAATGGGATCCGATACTGCATACGTAGGTCATAGACAAGAAAAAGAATTGGTACATGAGAAGACGACAGATTTATGATATTAAAAGGAAAATTTTATTTGTAGTAATTATGGAGGAAAAATGTAGAACCTAGCCCAGCAAGCAAAAGAGCTTAGGCTGCGTATGGTAACGTTTCTTTTCCTGGGAACATATTTGGAACATAAACATTTTTTTGTGTTTCTGTTCCTGGCTACGATTCTGAGAATAGAAACGCGTTTGGTAAGTACAGACGTGGGTGGTGGCCGCCCGGCCGCTGGTGACCGGTGGCAACGGGGGCCGATGGGTGGTGGCCGTGTCGGCGACAGTGGATGGTGGTTCCAAAACTGTTCCAAAATCTAGAAGCAGGTTTTTTTTTTGTTTCTTCAAAAGTGTTTTGGGGAACACTTTTATTCTCAGGAACACTTTTGGAATATTTTTTTACCATACGCGTTTCTGTTCCGAAAGTGTTTCGGGAACACTTTCGTAACAGAAACACTTTCCTTGGAGTGTTTCTGGAGTGTTACCAGACGCGGCTTTAGAGTCTAGTAAGAAATTCTTTTGTGGTAACCCGTCCAAGGAGAATGATTTCCCGAAGGGTCAAATAAAATACGCTCGTGCTACTTGAAAGGAACTAGAAGTTAGCTTTTCTTTGACCTAAGGCCGCCAGCTGCCAACCAAGCCAACGTGCCATAGCTATCCATTTCCAATGAAGAAATCTTAGATCAAAACACAATGTATGGATGCGATTGAAAATCAGACAGGGAACCATTATGATGTATAAAGAAGGAAGAGTATTACTATTGTTGGTTTATTGTGACAATTGGTAAAACGAGAGAAAGTGTAGAGAGTATGGTTAAGAAAGAGTAAATTATTTGTACTCCCTTGGCGATTTGGGGAATTTAATATTTGACCAATAACCCCTTGTTTTATTTATTTTTTCCTCATAAACCCTTTTTATACTAGTATCCAGATTGTACCATTCGCTCCTTTGTTTCTTTTACTTCATTTTTAAGGGGTTTACAATGGTTTTCCATGTATAATGTTTACTATATGAGGGTTTCATGAGAGCAGGGATTTTATGCGACTTTTTTTTTTTTTTGAAGTGCAAGGTAAATTATTAAAAACTCACATGGGATGGCCTGTTATGGAACCTTTACGGGGCCTCTTTTCATGAGCATGAGACGTACATGGATTCCCAGTGGATGAAAAAAATGAGTAGAAGAATTCACTTTGCAGGCAGTGTTTGGACATTTTAAACATGAATAATATGGAAGGGGATTGATGGAGAAATTTAAGAGGACAGTAGAGAAGAGGGACCAGCTAGAAAGAAATAAAAGATATGCAGGTTCGTCAGATCTCCTAGATTAACATCTAAACATTTTTTTTTAACCGTATATTCCTTTTGGTCAATTTCAACCCAGTCTATTCATGATTGATGGTGTTACTTTAAAGTAAGAGGTGAAATGCCCTAGCAATTATTTTAGACTGCAAAAATAGTGGTGACACCTGGTGGCTAACAAAAATGTGAATCCGCTTGTAGTGTAGTAAGAAGAACAGGTGATCTAGATGAGAATAGCCACCAAATAATATATCATTGCACAATTTCTATGAACAAGACGAATGATCTGGAGTGAGAATGAGATGATACATACTACTGGGGATTACTTATGTGGGTACTTAAGGCAAGTGGCTATGCATTTAGATATAAAATTGATCCCTGGTAAAATTTTGTGGGGTGATTCGAAACACTGAGGAGAGGAACATTTTAAAAGCCACACAAGACTGATGGTTCAATAGTCTGCTATTGAATGGAGATTTAAACCTCAAAATCATAGCACAAAATTGGATGGAACTGAAGATGGCCTGGTTGAATGGCCCTGTCTAGCTGGTGCATGCTGGTAAATGACCAAAAGAACTCATTTCTTTCAATGAAGTATATAAATGTAAAGTTCTACTCGTAAAAGCCTGAAGGTCTGTCTCTTCCATGGAAATGTTCTGCTCAAACCATCGACTAATTCGCTACTAAGGTGCTTAAACTGATCGACTGATTATTATAAAAGAATACTAGATAAAATAAAAAGCGCTCCCTAGGAGATTTGGAACCTAAATATGGTGCCCAGATGGCATATGACGAGCCATGGGGCTACGTCTTTAGATCCAGTTTTCAACAACAGTTTGGAAGGTGGTTCAACCAGTCGAAGTGGTTGAATCCTGAAATGATCACTTTTATCTCACGATTTCTGATTTGAAAACACTGTTGGTGAAATCTTTTATGCGTTAAGATTGCTGGTGAGAACATGGTGCTATCCATGATTACATAGTTATTAAGGGCAGACTCTTAGCATGGAAACGTCCTAATGACAGTGAAGTTATTTACATGGACTCGAGATAATGTATGTGCACCTGTATATTGTTATGCACTTCTTTTGCAAAAGTATAATTTTAGAAAATTGACTGAAGTTGTTTACATGGTCTGCGCATGTGCACCCGTGTATTGTAATACATCTCTTTTGCAAAATCATATGAGGAGTATATGCAAATTGGCTTGTGCTTCTAATCACCAGGAGACTGTTTTTAGAACTTGTGCAATTGTTAATTGATTGTTACTGCAATCAGCCACTAAACACTGCCGGCCAGCAATTTCCATGGCTCCCCCCCCCCCCCCCCCCCCCAAAAAAAAAAAAAAAAAAAAACATCCCCCCACAAAAAAAAAAAAGGGAGGATCATCAGTTGGCTATCATGAGCATGATCAGACACTTCTCCATGTCAATACAATGTATTCCTGGCACCAAAAAGTTTTTCCAGTAAACTGCTGCCACTATGGATGATTGCCATCTCAAGAATTTCCAGAGAATGTTGAATAAGATCATCCTATTAAAAATGCCTTTCTGCAGAAAGCATTTTACTTTTACACGAGATATACTTCAGCCAGCAGTATTCTCTGCATGCTGTGGTCCTGCATATCTTCTATTGTGCAAAGAGGGAGGAAATGCATCGAGTTCATGCCCCATACCTCGGTTATATTTCGCTGTTCCCCAACCTATCGCAGGATGTGCCTTAAGGTCCCATCTTTTTCTTAAGAATGCAATCTGGAAAGGGGAAGCTAAAAACACTTACTGAAGCATTTGATTGAGAATCTTAATGTAAAATTTGTACATATGAGGCAAATTCTTATATCAAAATGAATAAGAAATGTTTAGTTATTCCATGTGTGACTCAGACAAAAATGAATCAGACATCTATGATTCTGTCTTGTCATCTGAGCTATAATAGATTGAAAGGTTGCTACTCTTGTCTTTGCCACTCTCAGTTCTTGCCAGTGTGGCATGCTTCATACAGGCTTATGTAGATGTTGGACCATATCATCCAGCCATGCTTATAAGTAGTCAAGTTGTTGTAAATCATGAAATATGTTTCAATTCAGCAATTTATGGGACCAGTACCATATGTAATTTGAACTGTTGGATCACATGGAAAAGAATTTTTAACCGTTGAATGATTTTACAATGATAGTGACTTATGAACATTTAAAGAAAATTACTGACTAATAGGGATTCGAAGTTTACGAACTATGAAGGAGTCTTATGATCGTGGATTTACGATGAATTTAGGTTGGTTAAGGACGCTCGGATATTCAACCTTACGAGACCTTAACCTTACAAGACTTCAAGGTATATTACTACATGTGAATGATGGTTACTAACTTGTCATTACAAAATATAATTGGAGAATTACAATTATTGAGGACAATTACTAGGCATAGTTACCATCACTAAATACAATTTGAGAGATTTTTCTATGTTATGGGTTAATTGCTAAATAATAGCATTTTCATGTTACGAACTCCATAGAGGAATTATCAAGTATGAATAAATGACTAGTTACGATTATGATCAAGTGGAGAACTTCAATTGGAAAAGGGAAAAAAAACTACTTAATATTGCTGTTTAACATTATTAGTATTGTGGAGGGGCAGAATTCCCATATATATATATATATTTATCTTTGTTTATTTATTTTTACATATTTAGCTCTTTTCTTTTGATCGGTCTTGCTTTTATTTTATTTTATTTTATTTAATGAATTTTTAGGGTTCGTCGACCGCCGACCTCAACTAATTTGAGATAAAGGTGTTGTTCATGTTGATGTTGTTAATATTACTGCTTAACGCCCTATTAGGCAGTAGTGGGAAACACAACAGAAAGGAGATTTCCTAGATATTGGGCGAGGAACTAGCATGCCAAGCAAGTTGCAACCCATAAAGTTAGATTACTAGCTATAAGTTTAATCAACCTTACATCTGTTTTAGGTCCCTTTTTTTTTTTTGGAGGGGGGGGGGGTGTTTGGGTTGGGGGAGGGGTTGGGGGGTGCATAAGGGACAGATTGGCAATTGACATTACTACATTCTATATAATCAATTGCTTCCAACATCATTGCCAATATCTGGCTCTCTTATTGTGGATGATTGTACTAAACAGTGGAAACATAACTTTTTCTTTCTAGGGTAAAAGAAAGGAAAGGTCTGTGTGTGGGGTGTTTGGGATAAATTTGGTATCTGAAGCTTGGTTGTGGTTTTTGCTTGTGTTATTTGATGATTTCATAGAGAGAGGGAGGGCTTGCTTAGTAGGGATGATTGCAGTGTATTATAGGGACGTAAATCTTTCTTCTTTTAGAGTAAAATAAATTTGTGTGTGCTTTGGATAGATTATGTATGTGAAGCTTTGGTGTTTTATTGTATTATTACATGATGTCATGGATGGAGGGAGGGAGGGATGGATTCAATCTGTCACTCGGAAGTTTCAATTTTCAAGAATTTAGCATGTTAAGGGGATCGTGGTGGGAATAGGCGTATCATATCCATTTGTATTTATCTTTTTAATGGCTTGGCTTATGGCACCTCGTTCTTTCTTTTATGATTTTTGTTATGCCTTATCATTGTCCATCACTTTGAAGTTATTATTTTTGACAACTTAGCAAATTTAGGGGGGATTGTGGCTTCAATAATCCGAGAATAGGTGAAATATGTCCTTTTAAATCTTTTTTCTTTTGACTTGGCTTATGACATCTCGTTCATTCTTAATTTGTTTGTTGATAGGTTTGATGGGATTGAAGAAATGTGGTTCTTGGTCTTTACTTCCTGTAGAGTTGTTCGAGCATAACCCTCTTGGTTATAGGAGTTGCTTAAAGCTGAAAAAGGTGAAGAAGATCAAGGACATGATCACATATGAAGTGTTTTAGCATTTCTATGAAATAAATAGTTAGAAAATGGATGAGGAGGCTAATTCCTGGATAAGGAGAGCAAAATTCTCTCATACAGTTTGTCATAGGCTAGATTCTTCAAGGTTGGCCTTGATTCCCTTAACAATTGAAGCAAATTGGAATCCTGGACTGAAGTCAAGGCCAACTCTAACGGTCTCAGGCCAAAAGCCCAGTTCCAGTGGTTCCCAGATTCAAAGAAATCCAGTTACCAATAAACAGAGAGCTTTATCCCCACCTCCAGAGACGGTCCTATCTGATGTGTTTAAGGAAGCACGCTCCGAAAAAAAGAGATTTTCAACTCCTTTGCCACAGAGGAAAGAAACTGAGAAGGGTATTATGGGAAAACTATTGCATAGGGAATTCCACGAATCCAAGGTTCGGAATTCCAATTCATCCTCGAATAGTAGCCCACTCAGGCATTTTGCTTCGATGAAACACAATGACAAAGTTAAAAGCAGAAAGGACTCGGCCTGGACTAAATACTTTGATCATTCTGGCGGAAGGGTTATGGCTGTCGATGGAACAGATGAATGGGTTGTAGATATGTCTAAACTATTGCTTGGTCTCAGATTTGCCCACGGTGCACATAGTCGGCTTTATCATGGGATATACAAGGATGAGCCTGTTGCCGTAAAGATTATTAGGGTTCCAGATGATGACGAAAATGAAATCTTGGCAGCAAGATTGGAAAAACAATTCTCTAGGGAAGTAACTCTTTTGTCCCGTCTTCACCATCAGAATGTTATAAAGGTAACTTGAAAATTGTTGAGCTTGTAACAATTTTAGCATATTTATTCCCGTTGTTTTCCCGTGCGGAGACATTTAGCTGGACTGATAGTCAAGTTCTATTAACGACGGTACATTGCTGTAGGCTGGACTTGCATGAATCCTATGAATTGTTGTATTCACATGTTTATAACTTCTTTGTTCTTATTTCCCATATGGTTCAGTTTGTTGCCGCATGCAAGAAACCACCAGTTTATTGCATCATTACGGAATATCTATCAGAAGGTTCTTTGAGGGCATACTTGCATAAGCTTGAAGACAAATCAATCCCCTTGCAAAAGCTTATTACAACAGCTCTGGAGGTTGCTCGTGGAATGGAGTATGTTCATTCACAAGGGATCATTCATCGTGACCTCAAGCCAGAGAATATCCTAATCGACCAGGACTACCACCTGAAAATTGCTGATTTTGGCATTGCTTGTGATGAGGCTTACTGTGATACTTTGGCTGATGATCCAGGAACTTACCGGTGGATGGCCCCTGAAATGATCAAACGCAAATCTTATGGACGAAAGGTTGATGTTTATAGTTTTGGTCTTATTTTATGGGAAATGGTGGCTGGCGTAATCCCATATGAGGACATGACTCCCATACAAGCTGCTTTTGCAGTTGTTAACAAGGTTATCCTTCCTTTCTCCTATTGTGTGGATACTGGGTTCATTCCGAGTATGTTTCTTTTTTTTTTTTTGGGGTTCTGGAGAGTATGATCCTTATGAGCTGCTTTTGCAGTGGTTAATATGTATCTATCATCTCTGGGCACTAGTTAAGCTTATCAAAAATAGCAAACGCGTTTCTTCTGATGCTTTGAAATTGAAACACTAGATTTTACAAGAAAGTTATCTACACCAAATAGAATAATTTACACTTTAGCACGTGTGTTAAGGCTTGAGTGTCCTGAGGGCTAACGCTTTACTATTTTAGGAGTTAATAGATAATTACAGTGGGAAGATATAGAAACGGATAGAAAAAGAGTGGTAGTTCCTCACATCACGACAACCGTCACGCCCTATTTAGGTTTCCATGGAAAACCAGTGGCGCAGACTGGTTGTAAGACCAAACCCTGAATAAAGGTCTGTTGTTAGTTACAGATCAGCTCTGCATCCTAACTAGGACTGTCTTGAAATTCTTAACAATAAAAAACTATCTGAATTTCTAGATACAGTGTCTGCTACCAGGTTCCCATCATTGAGTCATTATGCACATAGTAGAGAAAATGTTAATTAGTTTGGTCTGTTAAACATTTGGTTTAGTGACCACGTGCATTGCATGGGTGTCAAGACTAGCATACACACAAAAGAATTGTGTACTCCTGTGATGCACTCTTGTGATGCGCCAAGTAACTAATCCACTCTTCTGATGCGCTAGTTCTAAAGTTTTCTTTGTTGATTATGTGAAATGTGTAGAGTCGATTTCACATTCTGAATATTCGTGTGACATCTGCATATATTGGGATGTCAGCTTTGAGTTGAGCAGATTGGATGATTTACTTAATAGAAGCGTGATAGTCATTTCGTCGTGCAAGTCTTGTTAATTGTTATGTGTTACCCAATCATTTTGTTGTGCGTTTGCTTCAATTGGAGTCATCATCGTCACCTCTATACACTAACGAGGTTAAAGATGTGATTCAGAATCTGAGACCAGTAATCCCGAAGGATTGCCCACCTGCGCTGCATGCTCTCATTGACCAGTGCTGGTCCTTGCAACCAGAGAAGAGGCCCGAGTTCTGGCAGATAGTCAGAGTATTGGAACAGTTTGAGGTTTCATTTGCTCGTGATGGAACATTAAATCTGGTGGAGAACATGACTTGCCAAGACCACAAGAAAGGGTTGCGTCATTGGATCCAAAAGCTCAGTCCGATGCACCCTAACAGTTCATACGTTTCTAAACCAAAGTTCATAATATAACTCTTCTGAGCTTGCCTAGGACTCAATTCACGTGAATTCCACTCTGTAAGGCTTCCAGAATTATACTGGTGTCAACTGTCTATCCAGGATGAAGTCTGCTTGAACCTTCTTTGATGGCTGTGCGGATTCACATGTAGATCGACGGGTAGACTTGTATGCATGTATCAATTTGTAAAAGGCCCTTCCTGTAGATTTTACGGGTATGTATGATTGGGTCATTGGTATTGGAAAAAAAGCTGACATATAAATTTGTCTTGGCAAATTTTAATGCCCACTTTTGTTTCTTTGTTTATGTCCGGTTGGTTGTAAATGTCCGTCGCAGTTCTTCTTTTATAAAATTTGACAAAATTACAGCAGAAGTGTCAATATTTGTGTACCACGCTCACTTTAATGTTAATTTTTATTTTAGATTACTTTAAGTATCAATTTTTTGGAAAATCGGTTATTTCGGTGCCAACTTTAGTGAGCTTCACCAGAAATTTGACGTGATATTTACGTAACTTGTCGAAACTTCCAAATCAGCCAAAAGAAAAAAATCAATAAAAAAATCCATGTAATATTAAAAATCTTTAAAAAAAATTAAAAAGGGGAGAAGTTTGCAGCAATTATTTTTTTTAAAGTTATTTTTTTGTTTGATTATAATTTTTTAAAAAATTTAATTACTTTTAAGTTGAACAATTCACGTGGACGCCATGTGCAGAGGTGGCCACGGTTTGAAATTGGCGGTTCCGGTTCATGGCCACCACCTTGAATCAGAACTGGCCCCTTAAGAGGCGGTCCTAGTTCAACAAGTCTTAAGCAGCTAGACCTTCTCTGAGACTTTTGACGACTCCCTGTGATTCTTATGCTATATCCCGAATAAGGACAAGCTACTTCTAATAAAGGACTAGGTTCGTGAAAGCTGAAAAGGAAAGTCTATAATGCAAGGCTGAATACCATACTTGACTTCAAAGATCATTATAACTTTATCCGAAAATGATCTTTTAGGGCTTTGAAGGTGATTGGCTCTACTTCAGATAAGATAGCTTTTCGATTATTTAAATATAGACCAACCTGGATGACTGAATTTCATGCTTCAAAGCAGAGTGGAATCAGGGTTGAAACCCTAGAATTGAACTAGTTGAATTCAAAATAGGCTAATGAGTCCGATTTTGACTTTTAAATTAAAATTTTAAAAAATAAATTGTGAATAAAAAATAATAAATTATAATCAAATGGTACATTGCAATCAAATTTGAGGGGGAAAAAGGGGAGGGGAAGGGGCTTGAACTTAATGAAGTATAATTAAGCGCATATATATTTTTTTGGGAATAGAAGAATCAAAACCCATATAATTTTTTTTTTCCTTTGATAACCCCAATTTATCTCGTGAATCGTTGCTACCCATTCTGGTACCCGTGGTAGTGGTATTTCCATCATCAGTGAAGAATTCGACGTCAATCGATCCAGCAATTTAGCATTTGTTCAATCATTGACACAAGTTTCAGTCTCTACCGAATCCGGAGCTAATCTTGATCATCGTTGGTCCAAAAGTAATGCTCCAGTGCTAAATACCAAAATCTCTCTTGCGATGAGAGCGAGAATTGGATATTGGATTGAACGCCCCCTCCACCAGTTTAGAATTTTGAAACCTACACCGCCTTCATATTCCCATTGATCAAACTCAAAACAAATGGTTAAATAGTCCTCTATTTTTGAAATATGCCATGTTACTCCTTTTTGTCTTTTCGGCCTACTCATAAGCATTTTGTACCCTCCGCTAATTTTACCTTAGTCCCTGCTTCCGCTTTGTACGTCACTAACTTGGAAAGAAGATCCACTATCACCTAGATTATATCTACTACAAAATTCATTATACAATACTATTATTGCGTTTTTAATTACTCCTTGTGTAACTCTACTATCTACCGTTGCAGTCAAATGTAAACACTCATAATACATCTTCAAAAAATCAATTAAATCATAATTTGAAACGTGAATCGAAAACACAAGCAACCAAATAAATAAGAGAAATTTCAACATAATCATTCATCCATTTCGTTCTCATTTTTATAGTAGTAAGACCTAATTGATCATTTTCTTCAAATACACTCTATTACAAATAAATGCGTAATAAAATAATAAACATTAGATAAAGTATAAGTTGCATCATTAAACACTTTTGAAAAATCTATTTTTTTTTTGGTGCAAATAACTCACTTTTGCGGGAATAAAGTAATTTCGAAAACATTATTAGAAATAAACGTGCATGATAAATCTTTATAAGCAAAATATTGATGAAGAAACTTGTAGATAGAATTCCAACGAGTGGAGGCAACTTTTGAAAATTTTTTTGGTGCTCTTTCATGTTGTTTGCAAAACTTACCCCATTCTTTCATAACTTGGGACGACTCCATAAAAATCGAATTGCTCTCTTTATTGGGCTGAGAAAAACATTAAGAGTTCATAAGCCATCTTATATACATAAATTTAAAACACAACAAGCATATCTAATGTGAAAAAATTATCCACCAAAAGAGAGTTTACAAACGTTTTCTAATTCAAGGATGAAAGTGGTATTTGCTACGACATTATCAAAACCAACCGAACAAATTTTATTAATCAAATTATATTCTTCTAAAACATTCCTAATTACTCTATAAATATTATTAGTCGTATACCTATCATCAAACCCTCGAAATGCAAGAATTATTTTTGAATATTCTAATAGTCACATATCCAATGACATTTGATGCCCATATAATAATGAGTTTACCAAGGATCACTCCAAATATCGCTACCTATATACACATGTCCATTGAAATCCAGAAAAAAATTTGTCAATCTCTTTTTTCCCTTTTTATAAAGCCAAAAAAGTTCGCGTTTAAGAATATTTCTCGGAACAGGTCTTACTTGCGGAGTACATGTAGTGTTTATAAAAGAAAAAATTCAAATCAAATCCGTCACCAATATTAAATGGTAAATGGTCAATGGCAGCATATTAAACTAATGTTTCTTTATAAACGTTTATCATCATAACGAAATAAAAGAGAAGTATTAGGATTGGTGTACCCAAATTTTTTTTATTGGCGGGTGTTAATCCCCGTTTGCGCTGCATGTCTTGACCTCAAATACCGACGAATGTTCCATAGCCGCCTCCAGTTGCAAAAATGTATGTTTTTGTACAATATTTACATTTTTACCTCATACTTATCTCCGCCTAAATGTTGCTTCTCGAAGTGTCGCCATATGTTGGATGTACCATCCCGTTCCGGCTCCTTTGCTATTGATAATTCTTTGACACAAGTAGAAAGATGAAGACTTTTTTGCATTGGGACGTGCTCGATGTTGGGGATAACATTGATATTATCATCATCGTCTACCCAATATGCATACTCACGAGGATCACATTGAGGTTGAGGATAATTGGATTCCCCCACCCTATCGGACACATTGCTCGCTTTCCCCTATCACCAGCTCTACTTCCACTTGCCATTTTTTTTTCATAGAATTGAATGGAAAGTCGATTTAGAAAATTGAGAGAATTTGAGAGAATTGAGAGGATTTGAGAGAAATTATGAGGAAAAAAAAAGAGGGGAGGGGTATTTACAGAGATTTAAGATAGTTTTAATAAATTAAGAAAAAAATAAAAAATAAAAATGGAGGAAGCCGTTGCAATGCAACGGTCGGGGCAAGAGCCATTGGCTCTTTCCCCCATTTTCTATAAATTTTTTAAAAGCCGTTGGGCTTAAGTTCAGAACCGACCTTGAACTAAACCTAAATTGGACCGTAAGGGGCGGGCCGGTTCCTAGCCCAAATTGGCTCGTGGCCACCTCTAACCACATGGGTTGATTTTTTAAAATAATTGCCATGTAATACTAAAAAGTTATTAAAAAATATCATGTGCACTGTTTGACCGAAATTAGCACTTAAAGGCTTGCATGATAACATTTATGCTTCTCAATTTCTCTGTTAGAAGTCAATATGGCAGAGAAATCCGTTTGGTAAAAACACTTCTGAAGTAGAAATTCTTTTGGTAAAAAAATTAACTTCTCGGCTCCAAAATCACTTATTGTAGGATTTTTAACTTATGGTAGGGTTTTTGGCCAAGTTTGAGAAGTAAAAAATTTTAACTTCTTGGCTCCAAGATCATTTCTTGGACCACACCTGCCTCCACCAACCATTGTCGCCACCACTCAACAACCGCCACCCATCATCGCTGTCGCCGCTACTTGACGCTGCCGCCTGCCGCCCGTTGCTGTCCTCGCAGGCCGCCGCCGCCGCCGACTACCAACTACCTCTGTTGCCGCCAAAGATTTTGTTAATAATGTTTTAAAAATAGAAATTTTCAACCGTTACCAAACTGATTTCTCTGATCAAAAGTCAATCTGGAGTAGAAGTAGAAAATCAACGTTTGCTTTTGAGGAGAAGTAGAGAAATCAACTTCTGGTTAGAAGTTGATTTTTGGTAAAGAAGTGTTGCCGTACGCGCCTAAATAATCAGTTTTGGCCAAAATTAGCAACTAAATTGTGACATTCTGAATTCCTGACCATTTCGAGACTTATGAATGAAAATATATCTATCGATGTATTTCAGTCATATCTCGCTTGGATCTGATCAATCTCGAGTTAACTGATTAAAAGGGAAAGGCTAACGCATGATTAAGTACATGGATCTAGGAACTCGGATAAGTGTTGACACCTAAATTTTGCGAAAATGGGTCACGACAATAAGGAATGATACTTTGACCATAAAGATTGCCGATGGAATATTTAAAGACAATAAAGGCCGATCTAAGAACGATTGTGAAATCCATTGCCAGTGTTATACGATTAGAGTGCGGATGATTCTGCTTAACTAACATATGATTTGCAAACTTTTCTTAAATCAAACTCTGACGATCATGACCGTCAAAGCTCGCATAATCCTAAGTGTGATGAGAATCACTGAGTCGATACGTGTAACGCTTGCAAGAGCCACTCGTTAGTTTGAGATAAGCTGAAATTATGATTGATGGAGTTTGACCATAAATTGAATTTCGGAATGGATATCGGATAATGAAGAATTTCAACATTTGAAAAGAATTGGACGTCGCCTCATCGAGAGTAACTAAGATCATAGTTCGCTCCATAAGATTGGAAAAATGAAATTTTGGACGGTAAGTAAGAAATTTCCCTTTTGCCCTTCAAGAACATTCTTTCTTTTAGGACCAACCAAGGGCAAAATAGGCAATCAACCCCATGCCCTTAGTGACCAAAAATATGAGGGCTTAATGGTCAATTTGGCTTCAAGATTTTTATGAGAAAAAGATAAGTCTCTTAGTTAGGGGTTAGGTTCCTAGTTGACCATTAATTACTTGTCTAATCTCACCTACCAATCTTGTCATGCTTTTGCCTTTAGGATTAAGCAAAGCTCTCTTCTTCCTCCAAGCCTTGACCGAACTGCTCTCCCTCTCTTTCCCTCATTCTCTTCTTTCTTTTGCTCCTTCTCTCTCGTGAAGCTCTTGGCCGACTGCCTCTTGCCGCCGTTCGTGTCACGCTCTGCGTCATCTAACGCGAGCACACAACTCCCATCTCGAAACTCTCAAGGCCCAGGACACGCTTCACGCGGTACATGTGATGTAAAATAAGCATGCGAAAACGAAATGAACATACAACTCCGTCCAAGTCCAAAAGGGGAAACTGGGATAACGGATACTTTCTATACATATTATAAACATGAGTTTATACAAAGATTCAAGGTCAAACTAAACCTCTAGATGGTCAGGGAAGATCAGGGACTATCCAAAAGAGAACGACTAATCTAGTCTCCAAAAGATAACCGACCCTCAAGGTCAATCTCCAAAAGATAGCCCCTAAAAGATAAGAAACCACTAAGATGAACCACTAGCTCCGTCTACGTCCTCGTCCTCGGCTGGATCATAGTCATAGAAGGTCTTAGAGCTTATATCCATAGAATCGTACTTCGGCTCGTCCTCCGAAGCAAAAACTTCTATCATCTCAATGTCTTCCCCACAGTAGGGGTCTTCTCTGGCATGTTCCTTGAACCTATAATAGATATCTCCATCTCTATCTCATCTCAAATAGGATGACACCAGCTGGGTATGACTCCTCAAGGTACTTCCGTAGACTTCAAAGGACCTGTAGTGTACTCATCGACTCTACGAAACCATGCCTCGAACATATATGGTTTCCAATCCTTACCTCCCTCATCGACCCAAATAACAGTACACTTCCTAACGTATACAGTATCCTGACCATCGGGAAATTCATCAAAATAGGTGGTTATTTCCTTAGGATCGCCTAGGCGGGTGTGCAACATACATCAGGGCTTGGGGTCTGAAAAAGTAAGGTCCCACGACGGAGTGAGATTTACATCTCAATAAGCTAAGTACTAAGTCTAAGTTAGGCCGACAGTACACCTAAATGCAACTTCAGACAATAATGCGACATGTCAAAATATAGCATAAGCAAACGTTTGTCACAAAGCAACACGGAAAGGCGTATGGTAAATAATCATCATGGTATATCATTATGACGGTATATAATTCACAACTCAAGGCATGCAAGTAGATACAAGATCAGGCTTAATGTGCTAATACCACGGCTCATTTTATCATCCTTGCTCGCGTCAAAACGCCTCAGGCTTGGTCCGCATCATAACTCCTTAGACCATGACAATCCACAAACCCGCGTAATACTCCTCAGATCTTCAATGCCAGTTAGGCTTGTGTCGACACATGTATAATCTTATCCCGCGTCTCTACGCATCAGGATATCTTTCAATTCAACTCCGCGTTCTGACGCATCAGGGTGCCAAAAGTCCTTTAACTTGCAAGTTCTACTTCCCTTTAAAACGTCATGATCGAGTACAATTTAATCCTTCTCAAAATAAATTTATAACATGCGAGATAACAAGATTGACCACTCACCAGGCTATATCAAGCACAAAACATATACGTTAGTTGAGAACTAGTGCAACCACATAGTTATGAGAATAACACTTTCTCAAGGAGTACACGTGACTCGTGTTGAATCACCTCGATCGACAATGAACATCCAACATGATAACTGCACAAAAATTCATCCAAACAAATCCCAATTCGTCCAGTAGAGGCCTCTCTTCCTAACGAAGGCTTATGAACTGCTTACCTTTCAATTAGTCAATGGA
This sequence comes from Rhodomyrtus tomentosa, assembly GCA_028455895.1. Classification (NCBI taxonomy): domain Eukaryota; kingdom Viridiplantae; phylum Streptophyta; class Magnoliopsida; order Myrtales; family Myrtaceae; genus Rhodomyrtus; species Rhodomyrtus tomentosa. Next base: position 23,087,992 of record JAPCWY010000004.1, read on the forward strand.
AATCCTTCCAAAAACTCCCCTAAGAATTTGGCTTTCGGGGTCCAAAATAGGGCAGCCATGTACCTAGAGAAATTCACCCGATTAATCAGTTTTCCTCTTCCAATTCGTCAATTCACGAGGTAAACACCTCAATATTATCTCAATTAACATTCTAGTAGATCCTAACGACGAAATTATGGCACGACAACACCCCCAACAATCCTTAAAGTTTCGATTTATTCAACCCGAAATAGGGCAGAATTCGTTCTGCCCTGTACTCCTCTAATCAGCTCGTAATTCAACTTTAAACCTTGATTTACCACATAATCCACTTGCTAACATGTTGTTGTATGTCTATAAGAGTGAATCGATGCCAAAAATGCCGCAAATAGCCTCGGTTTCCTCAAGTCCTTCGGCGGTCAGACTTGTCCCAGGGAAATTGTCACAAAACATCCAAGGTTTCCCTTCCAAACTCCATCAAATCCACCATTTTAACTCAGCTAATACTAGTACTATAAGTTAAGAGATCCCCACCAAAAATTTGAAGCAAAACGAAGCCTTGAAGTGGTTGAATGAAGACTTATCCCCAGTTGCGTCCAAATCTGTCCGGTTTTGGGATTGTGGCTGGCCGGAGCTCTTCCGGTATCCAACAGCGAACAACTACCGGGAATTTGTAGGGGAGAGGTTGAGGGTTATGTTGGTGGTCGGTGCGAGACTAGATGGTCGCCGGAAGTGACGGTCGTGGGTGGCAAAACTGGCCGCGGCGTTTAGTCGGGCGGAGAGGCTCGGTGAAGAAGAAGAAGAAGCAGAAGCAGAAGAAGGGTGGGGTTTCGGCTGAGGAAGAGGAAAGTGAAGGCTTTACACCAAATTTGGGTGGTCAACACAAAGAATGATAGGTTAAAATGTGTCTAATTAATGCCTAACTTCCAAAATTTGACGCTTGTCCTCATATTAATAATATCCAAACTTCATTGACTATATTGGCCCTCCAATTTTCGGCAGCCTTGGGGATTTTGCTAAAGACTAAAATGCCCTTCTTCATTTGTTAAAACCAAGCCAAACCTTGAGGGGCAAAATGGTAATTTTGCTCTTGTCGTCCGAAACGACGATTTTTCCAATTTAAATTTCCTTCGATGAGGCAACGCCCAATTCGATTAGAACGTTGGAATTATTTATTTTCCAATTCTCAATTTCGAGACCCATCTCTTGGTCAATTCTCTGTCAAATGAAATTTTCAAGCTATCTCGAACTAACGGGCGGCTCTTGCAGGCGTTACACTTATATACTATGTGATTCTCATCACACTTAGGGCTCGTCAGTTCATGGCGACTTTGCTTGTCATGTAATTGCGAGAGTCTATTACTAGCTCCGACGGTCTCGATCGTCATTGTTCAACTTAGAAAAATTTTGCAAATTATACATTGGTTAAGTGGCATCACCCGCGCTCTAATCGTATAACACTAGCAATGCATTCCTAAACCATTTTTAGATCGGCCTTTAATGGTTCTAAATACTTCCTCGGTAGTCCTTATGGTCAAAGCGTCATTTCCTATTTGAGTCCCCTAAGTCCACGTACCTTGTCTCGCTTTAGCCTTTCCCTTTTAGTCAGTTAACTCAAGATTGATCAGATCCGAGCGAGATAAGACTGAAATGCATCGATAAATATATCTTCATTGATAAGTCTTGAAACGACAAGGAAAATCAGAATGTTACAATTCGTCCTTCACGTCACCGCCCTCTGGTGACCTTTGCCCCAACGTCGACCACCACCACGACCCTTATCCTCTTCCCTATAACCCCATCCCCTCCGATTAGTCTCTCACCACCGCGATCATCCTGTTCAGTCGTCGAAACTCGAGAAGGTCTTCGCCGGAACCAATCTGATTGAGTGCCTCCTCACGTCGGTTTAGAGGACTAGTTTAGCTTCCAACTCTAGGTAAGATGCCTCTAACACATAGCTTAAGGGATTAGCAACTAGAGATGGAAGTTTAGTTGGAAATTTGAAGTATTTTGACGATTAAATCTCTATGAATTTCAAGGAGCAGAATCGGTTAGCTACTAGCCGATTTGGAACTATGGCATTTTGAGGACCTTTGAGGTGTTGCTTTGCTTGGAAATCGTCGGCAAGTCATCTTAGGACATAGTATTATATGTTAACAAGGTGTATACGAGCTAGAATAGGGTTTAGACGAGTTTTAATGGTTGGTTTCTTGTGAACTTGTCAAGGACAGAAAACTGCCCTATTCGGATTGATTGGGTTGGAAGGATTCGTGCGGCCATTTTTCGAAGTTCGTTTGCTTGATTAGCTCGGTAAGACGACTTAAAGCCTTCCCTAGAATGTTAGGTTACCATGGGATTTGAGCATGATTTAAGGAGTTTGTGGACCGATCTAGTGAGATACTCGAGGAACCGACTTGATCGATTCAAATTGTGATGATTGCTGACTTGATTTTGATCGAATGCCATGTTAGCATGTCTAAAGTATGTTGAATTAAAGCTGTGATTAGCCGGTGATGAGGTGCCGTGTGTGGAATTTCGCATGTGCCGATTAATTCGATTTGATCGAGTGTGTTAATGATTGATTGTGCATTCGGTGACTATGATGCTCAATGTGAAGGCATGTGTTTGCTTAACGGCCAGGTGATAGCTTGAATTGTTAAGCCGGAGTTGCTTGATTCGTGTGCCTTGATTGGCGATGAAATGGCTTGATGAGATGAGTTGCATGTGTTTGTGATAAAGGCTAATGTGACGGACTATTATTATATACTATTTATGGCCAATGGAATGCGACGCGGGTGTTTGATCCCGATTGACTTGCGAGGTCGTGCGGCTAGAGAGTCCCACCTCGATCGAATCATCTTAAAGGCTATAAGAATAGAGGGTTGAGTGGCTACCGAATCATCTCTAGGTTCGGACGCGAGAGTCCTATAGCCGGCCGAATCATCTCAATGGTGTGGAGTGTTTAGAGTCGTTATAGTGACTGAATCATTTAGCATGCGAGAGTCATGATGACCGAATCATCTTGACTAAAATTAAAAGTCGAGAGTCATGTGATTAACCGAATCATCTCCGGCCTAGGAAGGGCGGCCTAGGAGGGGCGTTAAAAAGTGAAAAGATGGATTAATGGAACACCAAAAATGAAGAAGAAGAGGATGAAGATGAGGATGAGTTCGACTAGTTAGGATCGGTGGGAGTCTGTCTTTTGTTGTCCTGTAGTGCCTACTTCTGAACTCTCTTGTCTTTTGTTGTACTTGACCTTTTTATTTGTAAGACTATGTGTTGTGCGTGTTCGCTTTTAATCCTATGTCATCGTGTATCTTTATTGACGACCGTGTGGGATGTTGGTGTGCCCGCTGGAGGCGGGCGTGACATCCCCGCTCGGTTGGTATCAGAGCGAGGTTAGCTCGATTCAATCTGTTTGAGACTTAGAGTGATAAGGAGCAATGACTATAAGATGGTTGGATAGTGAAACCTTGGAGATTCGCTAGAAATATGCACGAATTGCATGACATATGAATTGGCGCTTGTGGTTGGCATTAGCTAGTAGTTTCATATTCAGGCATGGTTGGTTGCTATCTGTTTGATATACTTGATAGCTGGTTGCGATTACACTAATTTGCAGATGCGTCTGGACTTGAGGTATGAATGCAATTTCTTGATGTGATGGCTCTGATTGCTTGAATTGCGATGAATTGCTAGCTGCGATTATCAGTGTGACGAGTACCCTAGAGTTGCCAAACTTAAGTGAGTAGCTTAGGTCTTTAATTCCTGGGTGGAATTATAGTTGTTCAGGTACTGAGAGAGCAAGCAAGATGAGCAATCGGAGTAGAAATAATAGAGGAGCATCTAGCTCGAGGGCACCGGTAGCTGAAAATCCAAGAGTTGATGGAGTTATTAGAGCACTGGAACAAATTGGAGAATTATTGGGTAGGTGAGCTTAGGAAAGGGTTGCCGCTGCTATCCAACAAGCTGAAGAAAGAGCTGCTACCATTGCCTAAGCTGCAGAAGTTGCAGTCGCTGCTATGAATATAGCAAATGTGAACAATGGGAATAATGACCATGGAAATGGAGGTGGTAATGTGCAGGGCCATGAGAATCGATTGATGGGACAGTTAGTAGAGCAGTTCATGAAATTGAAGCCGTCAAGATTTGATGGTAGAGGGGACCTGAAATCGTCCCTAGATGGATTGAAGAGCTGGAGAAGGCATTTGGAGTTCTAGGGCGCACCAAAGCTGAAAACGTGACCCTGGCGACTTATCAAGTCGAAGGAACTGCAAACGATTGATGGAAGGCCACCAAGGAAATATTTTTCCCGGAAGGGATTGAACCGACGTGGACGATCTTCGCTGAGAAGTTCAATGTAAGTGCTTTTCTGAGGCCGCCCAAGAACAGTAGTTGGCTGAATTCCAGAACCTTCGCCAGAATCACATGATTGTCGATTAGTATGAAGCTGAGTTTTCGAGATAATCGAAATGCGTACCTAGGATGGTGGAGAACCCGTGGGACCGAGCGAGAAGGTTTCGAGATGGATTGAGACCCGATATTCGTAGTCAAATGATATCGATGAACCTGAGAGATTACAATGAGATTTACGGAAGAAGTCAAACAATTGAGAGGGAAATGAAAAACAGAGGAATTTCTTCTGGATCGCGGTTTAATCCGGTTAGAGACAACCGAAATCTTAGCGATGGACCTATGGTGAACAACAGGCAATTTGTTCCCCTGGTCAAGAAGAATATTGCGAAGCATATTCACCAAGGTAACTGGAACTGTCGTCTTTATGGATGAAGGCATGGGAATGGACCATGTCCGAAACAATCAGGAGCGTGTTTCAAGTGAGGTAGGATGGGCCATAGAGAAAGGGAGTGTAGACAACAAGATGTCGGCCCTCAACATCAACCGCCGCGACCCTAACAAGGACCGCAAGTCGGAGCTGCCCCGCAGACCAATGCAAATAGGCTGTTAGCTCAAGGAATGGTATATGTAGTGCCACGCAGGGAGGCAGTGGATGTGCTTGGCATGGTCATAGGTAAGATTTCTCTCTATGATCATGCTGCTTATGCTTTATTTGACCCTGGAGAATCGCATTCATTCGTATCTCCGTAGTTTGCTGATTTGAGTGAAATGGAATTGAAACCGTTAGATGTTATACTGCATGTTACAACGCCCTAATGGATAGGGTACTTGTTTCGTTAAGATGCCAGGATTGTAGATAGTTATTGAGGGTAGTGAAGGACGAATAGATTTGGTCATGTTACCCATGTATGACTTTGACGTTATTATTAGGATGGATTGATTAGGTAAGCAAGGAGCCGTGATGGACTGTAGTAGCAAGGTAATACAATTTCATCCCGTGAACCGCCCTAGATTTGAATTTGTAGGGAGCCGAGGAGGAATCTTGATACCTTTGGTTTCGTCACTTGAGGTGACTAAGTTGATGGATGAAGGATGTGAAGCTTATCTAGTTGTTATGGTGGATTTGACGATTGAGGAACCTAAGCTAGAGAATATAGCTATAATACGTGAGTTCCCTGATGTATTTCCTCAGGAATTACTAGGACTACCACCTGAGAGAGAAGTAGAGTTCTCGATTGAGTTAGCCCTTGGGACGGAACCGATTTTGAAGGCATCATATAGGATGTCTTTGTCGGAGTTGAAGGAATTAAAGGTACAGATGCAAAAATTGCTAGACAAAGGATTTATTCGCCCGAGCACATCACCCTAGGGAGCACTTGTACTATTCGCGAGGAAAAAGGATGGGTCATTGCGTCTATGCATTGACCATATGCAACTGAATCAGGTTACTATCAAGAACAAGTATCAATTACCGAGGATGGATGACTTGTTCGATCAGTTGCAAGGAGCGTCAGTATTTTCTAAGATCGACTGAAGGACGGACTATTATCAGTTGAGGATCAAAAATGAAGATACACCGAAAATGGCCTTTAGGATGAGGTATGGGCATTACGAGTTTACCGTCATGCCGTTTGGATTAACTAATGCCACGGTCGCATTTATGGATTTGATGCATTGAGTATTCAAGGAGTACTGGATTAGTTTGTCGTCGTCTTTATTGATGATATCTTAATTTTCTCGAGGAGTAATGAGGAACATGAACGACACTTGAGGATTGTTTTACAGATTTTAAGAGAACAGTCGCTCTACGCTAAATTTAGTAAGTACGAGTTTTGGTTGAATAAAGTGGCATTTCTGGGTCACGTAGTATCTGGACAGGGAATATCAATTGATCCTTCAAAGATTGAGGCAGTTATGAATTGACCTAAGCCTACAACGGTCACTGAAGTCCGGAGTTTTATGGGATTGGCGGGCTATTATAGACGTTTTGTAGAGAAGTTCTCGTCAATAGCTGCCCCGTTAACGAGGTTGACTAAGAAAGAAATGCGATTCGAATGGACAGATAAATGTGAAAAGAGTTTTCAGGAACTTAAATGAAGATTGATGACTAAGCCGATTTTGACGATCCCGCCTGGTCCTTGAGGGTACGAGATCTGCAGCGATGCGTCATTGAAGGGACTAGGATGTGTTTTAATGCAACATGGAAAAGTTGTTGTGTACGCGTCGCAATAGTTGAGACAACATGAGATGAACTATCCAACGCACGATTTGGAATTAGCAGCAATTTTCTTTGCGTTGAAGATTTAGAGGCATTATCTGTGTGGTGAAAGGTTTCAGATCTATACAGATAATCAGAGTTTAAAGTTTCTGTTCTCCCATAAGGAATTGAATACGAGACAATGTAGATGGATGGAATTGTTCAAGGACTACGATTGTGATATCCTGTATTACTTTGGGAAGGCAAATAGGGTAGCAGATGCCCTTAGTCGAAAGTCGAGTATTGCACACCTATTGGTCAAAGGATGGTCTCTACTCAAAGGAATAAGAGACTTCGAGATTAAATTAGAAATTTGCCAATTCTCAAGTTTGATGGCAACCTTGAGAATCGAACCGGAAATGTAGGAAAAGATTAAGGCATTACAATCCACAGACCCTGATATATAGAGGATCTTAGAAATAGATGCAGATAAGAGAAAGTCTGACTTCCAAGCATCTGAATATGAGATTTTGAAGTTTCGAGGATGATTGTGTGTACCCAATGACGAGGAGCTTAAGGAGAAGATTTTGTTTGAGGCCCATAGGAGCAACTACAATATTCAATCGGGTAGCACGAAGATGTATCAAAATTTACGTCAGAATTTTTGGTTGAACGGAATGAAGGTAGACGTAGCCAGGTATGTGGCTAAGTGTCTAACTTGTCAGCAAGTGAAATAACAACACTGTAAACTTGGCGGTATACTACAACCTTTGAAAATCCCAGAATGAAAGTGGGAACGCTTCACCATGGATTTTGTCATGGGTTTGCTGAGAAGTCAGAGAAGTCACGATTTGATCTGGGTGATAGTGGATAGATTGACCAAGTCTGCTCATTTCCTACATGTGCCAAAGGATTTCGCGATGGATAGATACGCTGATGTGTACACACGACATGTGGTGCGACTTCACGGAGTAGCTTTGACAATTACATCAGACAGAGATCCCAAGTTCACTACGACTTTTTGGAAGAGTCTTCAGGACGCCATGGGAACGAAGTTCCAGTTTAGTACGGCATACCATCTACAAACCGATGGACAGTCTGAAAGGAAAATACAAATACTTGAGGATATGCTGCGAGCATGTATTATTGATTTTAAAGGCATATGGAAGGAGAAATTACACTTAGTGGAGTTTGCGTACAATAATAGTTATCAGCAGAGCATCAGAATGGCACCATTTGAGGCGCTATATGGCATAGCGTGCAGAACTCCAATATGCTGGGATGAAGTTAGAGAAAAAAGTATAACAGGTCCAGAATTGGTTGAGCAATGAAGCAGTTAAGGTTATCAGAGAGCGACTGAAGACGGTCTAGAGTCGCCAGAAAAGTTATGTGACATTCTGGTTTCCAGTCAATTTCAGACTCATTAATGAGAAGTTCATATATATCAAACGATGTGTTTCAGTCATATTTCACTCAAATTTGATCAATTTGAGTAGGCTGACCAAAAGGGAAAGGCTAACGCGAGATGAGGTACGTGGACCTAGGCAACTCGGATAGAAAATGGCGCTTTGACCATAAGGATTGTCGAGGGGATATTTAGAACCACTAAGAGACCGATCTAAGAACGATTAAGGATTGCATTGCGAGTGTCATACGATTGGAGCGCGGGTGATGCCGCTTAACCAACGTATGATTTGCAAATTTTTCCTTAATCGGACCGTGAAGATCGAGACCATAGGGACTAGCGATAAACCCTCACAATTACATGACAACCAAAGCCGCCATGAATTGACGAGGCCTAAACGTGATATGAATCACAGGGTCGATACGTGTAATGTCTGCAAAAGCCGCCCGTCGGTTCGGGATAGGTTGGAACCATGTCTGATAAAGGAAACTATCAGAAACGAGTCCTGAAAAGTTTGAAATGGAAAATCAAGAGTTCCAACATTATTCAGATTGGCCGTCACCCTATCGAAGAATTCTCGAACGAGAAAAAAAATGACTTTCTGAATGTCGGGGTAAAATGACCGTTTTGCCCCTCAAGTTTAGAGCTTTGCCCATACAATTGAAGAAGGGCAAATTGGTCCATACACCCTCCCATGGCTGTCGAAAAAGAGGATTAAAGGAGAGCCATTGGATCATCTTGGAAAAAATAAATGCCAAGTGTCACAAGATCATTAAGTGTGGTCATGCCACACTTTTTGCTCACCTAACTCTCAACTCTTTGACCAAGCTTTGGGATATAACAATCCCACTCTCTCTCCTCATTCTCATTCGGCCAAAGGACCCCAAGAGAACCAAGCATTCCTTCTTCTTCCTTCTTCTTCTGTTGCTCGCCGCCCGACCATCGCTGGACCTCCTGTTCGCCGACCACGACGCCGCCCTCCAGCCACCATTCGACCACCGGCCAACCACACCAGCATAGATTTACATCTTGCCGACCTCCTCGAACAAGAATCACGAGCAAGCATTTTCCTGAGAGCCGACAGAATAGAACTCAAACTGAGGTAGGTCCGGTTCCTAGTCCTTTTGATGGTCGAAATATTGGAATTTTGGAGCCAAATTTTTGAAGATTTAGTAGAGACGTGTAGGAATCTATGGTAAAAATTAGGGCTCAATTTGGTAAAGTTTTGACCATGAACCGGTCTTGCAAATATTGGACAGAATCTGCCCGGAAAGCTGACTTGGGCGATCCGGCGACTTTGGGCGAGTTTCCGGCGACCAACTGACTCGAAACTCACGGTGAGCCTCCTAAACCCTTAGGTAGACATATTAAGAGGTGAGATAGTATTTAAATGTTGGATTTGGAGTAGATTTAGGACCGGTTGACCCCGGCTTGCACAGAACCAAGTAGGACCGGTTCGGTGCCGGGCCAAACCGATTCTGTTGAGGGGTGAAAGTGGCGATTTTGAGCTGCAAATTGATGTTTAAGATGTGATGAGATGATGAGGGTTAAGTTATGGGTGATTGGGATTGATGGATTGAGAATTTGGACAAGAGAATTGATGAAATTGGTTGAAATTTTAGGTTGCGCGACAAGCCCGGTTGTGGACATTGGTTGACAAAAACCTTGGGGGCTCAAGAGGAAGTAATTGGTGCAATCAAACCCAAGGTAAGGGAATTTTAAACTTAGGATAGACAGATTGGACTTAATTGGGTGAGTCGAGATTGAAATTAGTCGACTTATGAGGATTTTCCAAAGGATAACTATTGGTATGTCCTAAGTGATGATAGAAGGGTCATGTATGCTATTATTTATGCTTGAATTATTCGCCATGTATGTGTGTCATGTGATTGTCTTGCATGCCATGAGTATTCAAATTGTACATGAGTTGCACCTGATGTTTGATTTGTAAAATTGAATTTAAAATCATGACATGAGTATGACATGGCGAGGCCCTGAGACGTATGAGACGCGGGGCGGGAGGTGGATACCCTGATGTGACGAGATCGCGGGGTGGAGTTGATGTTGTGTAGTGCCCTGATGCGATAAGATCGCGAGGTTGAGATGGCCACGGTCCTGATGTGAATTATTCGCGGGACGGAGGTGTGAGATGATGAGATTGGCCTGGATATTCCTCGAAACCCGATGCTTTTACGCGGGTTGCCGATGACGGTCTGATGCGTTTACGAGGACCGAGCTTGATGCGACGAGATGCGGGCTGGAGATTGAGACAGGTGGAGATTGGTGGATGTGGTGAGGTGACAGGACGGTTGTGCATGATCATCTGAGTGTGACATGAGGTCATCATTGCATGCCTGTCATCTGTATGTTATTGTTTTATGGATTTGTGCCTGATGTGCTTGTGTGCTTATGAGTTTGGAATTATTGAGGGGTACGACTACCTGAGCGGACTATCGACTTGACCTAGGTTAGGGTTGTTTTACTGAGATGTGTATCTCACCCCTTTTGGGGACCCTTATTTTTACAGATCCTAGGCTTTAGAGATGTGGCCTGTACGTTTTGGGGACCCCAAAGAGATGACGGCGTATTTTGATGAGTTCTCGGATAGTCAGGGAAACGTATATATGAGAAAGTGCACTGTCGTATGGGTCGACGAGGGTAAGCCCGATTGGAAGCCTCATAAGTTTGAGGCCTGGTTTATGAAGGTTGGAGATAGATAGATTGGGCCGCTGAAGCTCCATGAGGTACCCCAGGAAGTGATTCCCGACTGGTGTCAGACGGCTGGGGAGCAGGAGTTATCGGAGGGGTCCGTTGTTGGTTCTAGGAATAGGCCAGAAAAGACCTCGACGCTGGACTTCACCGTGGAGGAGGATGAGGTCATCGTCCTGGAGGCGACTGAGGAGGATCTTGCGGAGCCGTCTCACAAGGCGACCATGGAGGATTCGATCGAGGTTCCATCCAAGACCTTCTCCGAGTACGAGTCGACGGAGGATGCCAAGGATACCGATGATTCCAGCAGTTCATCTTAGGATCGCAGTTCGTTGACCTGAGTTTTTGGAGGCGACCTGACCCTGTCCTTTTGGAGGTCATGAGAGACTTTTTTTGTGTACTACCCCGTCGCCCAGCTTATTATCAGATTGTATTAGTCGGCATCTGTACGAACCATATGTTAGGATGTATGCCATTTATTATGCTAACCAGGTCTCACTTAACTTATATTTGTACAGGGATTTATTTGAGTATTGCTTTCGTATGCTTAATTTTTATAATATATCTCGACCTGATTGTGGATCTTGGGACCTCGAGAGATTGTATGGTTTGCTTGCAGGGATGTTCACGTGCTCCACGGGTTCGGGGCGTGACAAGTTATGTGGATAAGCGATGGAGGCCTTTGGAATTTCGAGTGGATGATCACGTCTTTCTCAAAGTGTCACCTATGCAAGGATTATCTCTGTTCGGAAAGAAAGAAAAGCTGAATCCAAGGTACGTTGGTCTATTCGAGATATTAGAAAGGATTGGGACATTGACGTATCGTCTTGCCTTGCTGCCAAACTTATCACAGGTTCATAATGTGTTTCATTTGTCGATGCTGAGGAAATACGAACCAGACTCGACTCATGTGTTGGACCATGAAATCATCGAAGTGGACAATAGAGTATCATATGTAGAGAGGCCCATTCGAATCGAAGATTGAAAGGAGCAAGTCCTGAGAAACAATACGATCCCACTTGTCAAGGTGATTTGGGAACATCGTGAGACAGAAGGCGCTACTTGAGAAAGCGAAAAAGCAATAAGACGCCAACACCCCCACTCGTTTGAGTAGATTGGGTTATTGTAAATTTCGAGGATAAAATTTTTGTAAGAGGGGAAGAGTTGTGACATTTTGAATTACCGACCATTTGGAGACTTATGAATGAAAAGATATCTATCGACGTATTTCGGTCATATCTCGCTTGGATCTGATCAATCTCGAGTTAACTAACCAAAAGGGAAAGGCTAACGCAGGATTAAGTACGTGGACCTAGGAATTCAGATAAGGAACGACACTTTGACTATAAGGATTATCGAAGGAATATTTATAGCCAATAAAGGCCGATCTAAGAACAATTGTGGAATCCATTGCTAGTGTTATACGATTGGATCGCGGGTGATTCCGCTTAACCAATGTATGATTTGCAAACTTTTCCTAAATCGAACTCTAACGATGGTGACTAGCGGAGCTAGCGATACACAATCGCAATTCATGACAATCAAAGTCGCTATGACTTGAATAATCCTAAGTGTGATGAGAATCACTAAATCGATACGTGTAACACTTGCAAGAGATAAGTTGAAATTACGATTGACGGAGTTTGATGATGAATTGAATCTGGATATCGGATAATGAGGAATTTCAACATTTGAAAAGAATTGGACGACGCCTCATCGAGGGTAACTAAGATCATGGTTCGCTCCATAAGATTGGAAAAGTGAAATTTTGGACAGTAAGTGAGAAATTTCCTGTTGCCCTTCAAGAACATTCTTTCTTTTAGGACCAACCAAGGGCAAAATAGTCAATCAACCCCATCCCCTTAGTGACCGAAAATGTGATGGCTTAATGGTCAATTTGGCTTCAAGATTTTTATGCGAAAAGACAAGTCTCTTAACTAGGGGTTAGGCTCCTAGTTAACCATTAATTGCCTGTCTAATCTCACCTACCAATCTTGTCATGCTTTTGCCTTTGGGATTAAGCAAAGCTCTCTTCTTCCTCCTAGCCTTGACGGAACCACTCTCTCTTTCTTTCCTTCATTCTCTTCTTTCTTTGGTCTTTCTTTCTCTCTCTCTCGTGAAGCTCTCGGCCGACCGCCTCTTGTCGCCGTTTGTCCTCCACGTTGCTGCCCTTTGGTGACCGTTTGCCCCAACACCGACCACCACCACGACATTCTCTCGCCGCCGCGATCAGCTTGTTCAGCTGTTGGAACCCAAGAAGGTCAGTGCCAAAACCAATCTGACTGAGAGCCTCCTCACACCGGTTTAGAGGACTAGTTTAGCTTCCAATTCTTGGTAAGATACCTCTAACACATAGCCTAAGGGATTAACAAATAGAGATGGAATTTTAAGTGGATATTTGAAGGATTTTGATGATTAAATCTCTATGAATTTCAAGTAGCAAAATCGGTTAGCTGCTAGCTGATTTGGAACCATGGCATTTTGAGGATCTTTGAGGTGTTGCTTTGCTTGGAAATCGTCGGTAAGTCATCTTAGGACATAGTATTATGTGTTAACAAGGTGTATACGAGCTAGAATGAGGTTTAGATGTGTTTTAATGGCTGGTTTCTTATGAACTTGCCAATGACAGAAAACTGCCCTATTCGGACCGGTTGGGTTGGAAGGCTTCGTGCGGCCATTTTTCGTTTGCTTGATTAGCTCGGTAAGACGACTCTAAACCTTCCCTAGGATGTTAGGTTACTAGGGGACTAAGTTTGAGCATGATTTAAGCAGTTTATAGACCGATCTAGTGAGATACTTGAGGAACCGAATTGATCGGTTTGAATTATGATGATTGCTAACTTGATTTTGATCGAATACTATGTTAGCATGTCTAAAGCATGTTGAATTAAAGCTACGATTAACTGGTGATGAGGTGATGTGCGTGAAATTTGGCATGTGCTGATTAATTTGATTCGATCGAGTGGTTAATGCTTGATTGTGCATTCGGTGACTATGATGCTCAATGTGAAGGCATGTGTTTGCTTAACGGCCAAGCGATAGCTTGAATTGTTAAGCCGGAGTTGCTTGAATCGTGTGCCTTGATTGGTGATGAAATGGCTTGATGAGATGAGTTGCATGTGTTTGTGATAAAGGCTAATTTGACGAACTATTATTATATATTCTTTATGGCCAATGCATAGCGCTGCAGGTGTTTAATCTGGATTGACCTGATGAGGTCGTGTGGCTAGAGAGTCCCATCTCGATCGAATCATCTCGAAGGCTGTAAGAATCGATAGTCGGTGGCGACCGAATCATCTCTAGGCCCGGACGCGAGAGTCCTATAGTCGATCGAATCATCTCGATGGCGCGGAGTGTCGAGAGTTGCTATAGTGACCGAATCATCTCGCGTGCGAGGGTCATGATGACCGAATCATCTCGACTAAAATTGAACATCGAGAGTCATGCGATTGACCAAATCATCTCGTAGCCCAGGAGGAGCGTTAAACAGTGAAAAGATGGATTAGTGGGACACCAAAAATGCTTGCCTCTTGAGTCTGTTGTCTGGTATGTCTGTATGAATTATGAGGCTTGAATGTGACTTGGAGATTAATATGAATCAATTGAATGTCTGGAATGCCATGCCTTGCCAATTGTCTTTTGCTTTGACAAAGAACATGTTTTCAAGGACTTGTATATTTTCAATGTGTCTAGAGGTACTAATTGCCTAGCTTAGGGTTAGGGTCGACTTGCTAAGATTATTATCTCACCCCGTCGTGGAACTTACTTTTTCAGACCCCAAACCCTGACTATGCCCCCGAAGTGTCTTGGAGTTCCAATGAACATCGATACGTCTGTTGAGGAGTTTTCCGTAGGCATGGACATATTATATATTAGGAAGAGTAGTAGAGTATGGGTGGATGAAGGTGGCAGATACTAGAAACCCCACTGTTATGAAGCCTGGTAGCCTGGTACTTACGTGAGGGTAAGGTGATGATTGGACCCTTGAAGACTTCCGACATCTCTAGAGATAAGATTCTGAAGTGGTGCCACCCTAGTTCTCTGGAAGGTGAGGCTTGTGCATCCGTAGTTGAGTCTAAGAACGTTCCATCGAAGTCCCCAACCTTGGAAGAAGATATGAAGGTCATAGAGCTCTCTGGGTTTGAAGATGAGGAAGAAATTCCTGATGCCGAAGATTCCGATGCCTATTTAGAGTATGAGCCCGAAGAAGAAGAAGAAGAAGAAGAAGAGGATGAAGATGAGGATGAGTCCGATTAGTTAGGATCAGTGGGAGTTTGTCTTTTGTTGTCCTGTTGTGCCTACTTCCGAACACTATTGTCGTTTGTTGTACTTGACCTTTTATTTGTAAAACTATGTGTTGTGTGTGTTTACTTTTAATCCTATAGCATTGTGTTTTTTTTTTTTAATGTATGGGGTTTTGTTTCGCTTCCGCATGTGCTTATCATACCGCATTCAAGAAATTTGCCGTTGGATCCTGGGTTAATCTTAAAGATTGACGGCCGTGTGGGATGTTGGCGTGCCCACCGGGGTCGGGCGTGACATAAGTGATATATATTTTTTCGATTTGGCACTTAATATGATCCAAAAAAATATATTAGTACTAAAGTGAGTGTTGTACATAAATATTGACACTTCTAACGTACTTCTATGCTAAAATTCTAAGTACAACGAAAAGGGGAAGAATAATCGAACTGTCATCTTATAAAGTGGCATTGGATTTACTAAATTCTCTCGCGCAATTTTCCTATACGTCCAAATTTCAAATTGAATATATATGATAAAATTCTGTAATAAAAATAGACTTTGGTAAACGCATTTCACATGGATAAATATTGAAGGATTCGGGAATAGTTATACAATCACTTTGCTATAAGTAGGCGTGCTATACAATCACTAGCAGAAGTGCACACGTTATGAATATGGAAAAAATTGACATCTAAATGATTTTCAATCATCACTTTTTTATGAAATAGTTGAATTAAATTTAATGAAACGAAATTATTGGCACAATATGCAAAAATGCTATATATGTACATGGAAAGGGATACATACTTAAATATTGAACTTTTGTTTTATAAGGTTGTATATGAGGAAAAACTCCAAAATTTTAAACTAAAATAGTGGAGATAAAATAAAATAGAATTCTAATTATAGTCATTCGTTTAACTAATTGCGGAAAGTTTTGAAAAGGAAAAGAAAAATATTGTGACCTCATAAAGTAGAAAAAAACATTTTAAAATTTTTGGAAGTGCGGCTCATTCCCCAGAGTTTCCCTTAAACTTGGCATAGTTTTCAAATAGCTTTTAAAGTTGATAACTTTGATCCAATAACCTCATAGACTCAATGCTAGTGAATATAATTGTTGATTGACGTATACATGGTTGTTATTAGGAGCGATCGATTTCTGGTATGGTTTGGTTCCATTCAAGAGTCGAGAACTGAAACGGTGATCTCGATTCTTATTTTTCGAAACCGGGGACCACCCCGACGATCCCGGGAACTGGTGCCTCAATTCGAGTGTCCCCTTAAGGGAATGATCATATCCACTCTAGAAGCGTTTGGTACTCATATTCTTTCCGTAAACAAAAAATCGTTTCCTTACGATGTAACGGTACCATTTTGTCATCCATGGATTTGAATTCCCTACTTGATCAGTCCACATCTTTTTAGTGAAAAATGATACGGACTGATATGGGTCGTTCATTTTAAATTGGACGGCCTAGATTTTAAGTCATCCCTACCTTTAAGGTAGGGGATCCATGTCATCTATAGGCACTAGGCATGTACTAACTTCCGCTACTTTTCTCAATGCAATTAATTTTTTTTAGCTTACATAACCCGGAGAAGGGCATAATTGACGACAACAATTTAAGTTATTTTTTTTAAAAAAAATAAAATCTTTCTCCCTAGTCCGGTCGTGTAACCTTGGGAATTGGGAACCAGACTGCCCGCCCGAACACCGATTTCAATTTTAAGGACTGATAATCGGATCGCTGCCCTCTGAAACCGGACCACTGGTTTGGTCCAGCAATTCTCGGTTCAATTGATCCAACTTTGTCACGCCCCGCGCCCGGGCACGAACACGCGACTCCCTGCAAGCATACAAATATCTCTCGTGGTCCCAAGATCCACACATAAGTCAAGAGACGTATAATATATAAAGCACGCGGAAGCAATAAGAAACAACTCCTCTGTACTAAATATGAAGTGGGACCTGGATAGCGTAAATACTGTCATACATGATATCCAACTATTCATACAAATACAGAGCTACTAAATCTGCTAACATGGGGGACAGGGTAAATACATAAAAGGGATCCATCCTTCAACAACCAACTCTTAAACAGAGTTAGGATCGCCATCAAAAGACTAACTGACAAGCTGGGAACTCCTAAGACAAGCTGCTGGAGTCCTCGGTCTCCTCTGCGTCCTTCGTGGGCTCGTATTCCGAAAAGGTCTCAGAGCAAACTCTATGGTATCCTCTATAGTCTCCTCAGCAGATGACTCCACGAAATCCTCCTCAGTCGCCTCGACCACGATAACCTCCTCCTCCTCCGTGTCCTCTAAGGTCGGGGTCCTCTCTGGTCCATTCCTCGATCCAGCAACCGATCCCTCAGCCTAGTGTAAGTCCTGGACGGGGTGGCACCAACTAGGGATCACTCCCTAGGGCACCTCATTGGGTTTCAGCAGCCCGGTAGACACATCCCCGATTTTCCTGAATCAGGCCTCATACCTGTAAGGCTTCCAACTAGTACTACCCTCGTCTACCCAAACAACAATATGCTTCCTGACATAAATAGTTCCCTGCCCATCAGGGAACTCCTCAAAATAGGTGGTCATCTCTTGGGGTCTCCAAAACGGATAGGCTACATCTTCAAGGCCTAGGATCTGTAAAAAGGGGGTCCCCAACGGGGTGAGATTCACATCTCAATAAAAAAGTCCTAACCCTATGTTAGGCCGACCGTCCACTCAGGCAGTCACATACCTCCATAATTCAAACTCATAAACATACGAGGCAATGCACATATAGATAACAACACACGGATGACAGACATACAGTTATGGCATCATAACACATTCAGATGATTATGCACAACTCGCCCTGCCACATCACCATATCCATCTTTTCCTGCCTGCCTCATTTTCATGCCCGCGTTTAAAACGCATCAGGCTCGATCCGCATAAACGCATCAGACCGTCATTGACAACCCGCCTAAACGCATCAGGTTTCAATATTACTCCGAGCCAGTGTCGACACATCACATCTCCGTCCCGCGTTTCAACGCATCAGGACCGTGGCCTTCTCAATCCCGTGTCTCGTACGCATCAGGACGCCACATAACTCCAACCCCGCGCCTCAGTGCCTCAGGGTACTCATTCTACCACCCCGCGTCTCATACGTATAAGGGTCTCACCATGTCACACTCAAGCCATGATTCTCAATTCATTTCACATACATAACAACAGGTGCAACTCAAGCACAATTCATATACTCATGGCATGCAAGACAATCAAAGTGACACTTAGACATGACAGATAATTCAAGCACAAGCATTAGCACACATTAATCCCTTATACCATCTTAGGACGCACCAAGAACAATCATCTTGGAATCTCTCACAAATCATTCAAATTATCGCCCGACTTACCCAATTGAGTCCAATCTTCCTATCCTAAATTTAGGATTTCCTTACCTCAAGTTTGATGCCACAAAAATCTTCTCCTTAAGCCCTCAACAATTCGGTCTAATGGTCTAAGAGCAAACCCACCGTGCAACCTAGGAAAACACAACCAATTGTCAATTTTCCTTGCCCATTTCACCCATCCATGAATAATAAACCTCCATAACACAATCCTCATCATCTTAACATGTCTCATTCACCAATTTGAGACTCAAAATAAACAATCATCAGCCCCCACAGAATCAGTATGCACAAAATCGAACCGGGCTATGTTCGGTTCTGTGTAAATCGAGCATATCCAGCCCTTAATCTACTCCAAATTCACCATTTAATCACTAACCTATTTGCTAACATATCTATCTAAGGGTCTAAGAGTCTCACAGAAGATTTGAGGCCGTGTCGTCACCGAAAATCCCTTCGAAAGTCACCGGCTCCTTCAAGACTGCAAATCGACAGTTTCTGTCCAACATTCACAAGACCCATTTGGGGTCAAAACTTCATCAAATTAAGCTCAACTTTTTACCACAGATCACTAAACGAGTCTCCTAGACCTCCATAAAATTTGGTCGCATGAATCCAACATTTTGAGGTCCTTAAGGGTCAAAAACTCTACCTACCTCAGATTGTGCCGGTTTCCGTCGGCTTCTTGAAGAATGCTTGGCCGGAGCTCCTTGGTGGCTCAATCGATGCGCTTCCACTTCGAGAAGGTCGGCAAGAGGTTAAGCTAGGCTTAGGTGGTCGGTTCGCCGGTGAAAGGTCGCCGAAGAGGCTCGTCGGCGGCAGCGAACAGAGAGCATAGAAGCTATCGTCGGTGGCGGCAGAGAAGAGGAAGAAGAAGAAGAAGAAGAAGAAGAAGAAGGAATCTCTCGGTGATGGTGGGGGAGTGTATGGCCGGTCAAATGAGAGGAGAGAGAGAGAGAAAAAGAGTTATATTCAAGGTTCAAGGTCAAAGGTGGAATGGTAGTTGGGTAATAGTAGACAAGACCACTATTTAGCTAATCCATTGACACATGTCCTAAGTGTCAATCAAGCTTAATCCAATGGCCATGCTCTCTTCCAAGTTTTGGAAGCCTTGGGGGGAAAATAAAAGACCAAAATGGCCTTCTTCAATTGCATAAGCAAGGCTAAAGCTTGAGAGGCAAAAATGGTAATTTTACCCCCGACGTGCGGAACTCCGTTTTTCTCAATCCAATAATCTTCGACATGGTGACGGCCAATCCAAACATGATGTTGGAATTCTTGATTCTCCATTTTTAATTTTCAAGACTCGTTTCTGATTATTTTCTCTGTCATATGTGGTTCCAGCCTATCTCGAACCGACGAGCGGCTTTTGCAGACGTTACGCGTATCGACCCTATGATTCATATCACATTTAGGGCTCGTCAATTCATGACGACTTTGGTTGTCATGTAATTATGAGGGTCTATCACTAGTTCCTATGATCTCGATCGTCACTGTTCGATTTAGGAAAATTTTGCAAATCACACGTTGGTTAGGCGGCATCACCCGTGCTCCAATCGTATAACACTAGCAATGTATCCCTTAATCGTCCTTCGATCGGCCTTTTATGGTTCTAAATATCTCCTCGACAATCTTTACGGTCAAAGTGCCATTTCCTATTCAGTTCTCTATGTCTACGTCCCTTGTCTTGCGTTAGCCTTTCCCTTTTTGGTCGGCCTACTCAAATTGATCAGATTCGAGCGAGGTATGACTGAAATACATCACTAAATATACTTCTCATTAATGAGTCTGAAATTGACTGGAAATCGTAATGTCACAACTTTTCCCCCTTACAAAAATTTTGTCCCCGAAATTTAATTACTCAAATAAATAGGGGTGTTTTTGCCTCCTGGTCTCTTCATTCTGCTACGTGGCGCTTTTGGTTCCATGGTGTTCATACACCATCTTGACCAATGGAATCTTCTTATTCCTGAGGATTTGCTCTTTCCGATCCTTTATCCTTATCGGCCTCTCCACGTAGGATACCCGGTCGTCCACTTCTATGACTTCACAATCCAGCCATGTGTCGGATCCGGTTCATATTTTCGTAGCATGGACACATGAAAAACGTTATGCACCTAGGATAGACTAGGCGGCAAGGCAAGCCTGTAGGCCAAGGTTCCAACTCGCTCCAGTATCTCAAATGGGGGCCTACGTACCTTGGGCTCAATTTTCCCTTCTTTCCAAAACGCGATAAATCTCTCATCGATGACACCTTGAGGAAAACATGGTCACCTACTTGAAACTCCAAAGGCTTACGTCGCTTATCTGCATAACTCTTCTGACGACTCTGAGCCGTCTTCAGTCTATCCCAAATTATTTTTACTGCTTCCACAGATTGCTCTACCAACTCTAGGCCTGTGATACTCCTTTCTCCAATTTCATCCCAGCAAATTGGGGTTCTACAGGCCCTTCCATAGAGTGCTTCAAATGGTGCCATCTGGATGCTCTACTGATAGCTATTATTATAAGCAAACTCTACCAAATGTATCTGATCTTCCCATCCACCTTTAAAATCTATGACGCACGCCCGCAACATGTCCTCAAGCATCTGAATCGTCCTTTCCGACTGTCCGTCCGTCTGTGGATGATACATAGTGCTAAACTACAGTCGTGTTCCCATAGCATCTTGCAGGCTTTTGCAAAAGTTTGCCTTGAAATTGGGATCTCTATCAGACGTAATTGTTACAGGCACTCCATGTAATCTCACGACTTGCCTTATGCACAACTTGGCGTATCTATCCATCGCGAAATCCTTTCGCACAGGAATGAAGTGGACGGACATGGTCAATCTGTCCACGACTACCCATATAGAGTCATGGCCTCTCTGGCTCCTCGGGAGTCCCATGACGAAATCCATAGTTATATGCTTCCACTTCCATTCCAGAATCTCCAGTGGCTATAATAGTCCTCCAGGCTTACAGTGCTGCGCTTTTACTTGCTGGCATGTCAAACACTTGCCACATATTTTGCCACATCCACCTTCATCCTGTTCCACCAATAGTGCTGTCGCAAGTTCTGATACATTTTCGTACTTCCAAGGTGGATACTATAATTGCTCCTATGAGCCTCTGACAAGATCCTTTCCTTGAGTCCTTTATTCTTTGGTACGCATAATCGCCCTTGGAACTTCAGGATTCCGTCCTCTGACACCTGAAATTTCGGTTTTCTCTTTGTCGCGTCCATCTCTAAAATTTTCTGAATTTCCGAGTCCGTAGACTGTAAGGTCTTTATTCCTTCTTGGACCTCAAGTTCCACCCTCAATGTAGCCATTAAGCTGGACAACTGGCAGACTTCCAGTCTGAACTCAGAGTCTCTCAAGCCCTCGATCATCGACCAACTTCTTACCAGCAGACAAGCGATGCTCGACTTCTAACTCAGTGCGTCTGCTACTTTGTTTGCCTTCCCAAGGTGATACAGTATATCACAATCATAGTCCTTAAGCAGCTCCATCCACCTACGCTGCCTCATATTCAGCTCTTTCTAGGAAAATAGATACTTTAAGCTCTGGTGGTCGGTATAAATCTGGAACTTCTCGCCACATAGGTAGTGTCTCCAGATCTTCAGAGTAAATATGATCGCTGCTAATTCCAGATCATGCGTTGGGTAGTTCATTTCATGTGGTCTCAACTATCGGGATGCGTAGGCTACTACTCTTCCGTGCTGCATCAACACACAGCCCAGTCCTTTCAGCGAGGCATCGCTGTATATCTCATAGCCCCCTGGTCCAGATGGAATTGTCAGCACTGTGCGGTTGTCAACCGATGTTTGAGCTCTTGGAAGCTCTTCTCGCACTTATCCGTCCATTCAAACCTTGTTTCCTTCTTTGTTAGCCTCGTCAATGGGATGGCTATGGATGAGAATTTCTCCACAAAACGTCTGTAATACCCGGCCAATCCTAAGAAACTTCTGATCTCAGTGACTGTAGTGGGCCTAGGCCAATTTGTTGCCGCTTCGATCTTTGCAAGATCCACTGCAATCCCTTCTCTCGACACCACATGACCAAGAAATGCTACCTTATTCAGCCAGAACTCGCATTTGCTCAACTTAGCGTATAACGAGTGTTCCATCAAGGTCTGCAAGATAATCCTTAAGTGCTCTTCATTTTCCGCGTCACTCCTCAAGTAAATCAAGATATCATCAATAAAGACTATGAAGAATCTATCCAGGAATTTCTTAAATACTCGATGCATCAGATCCATAAAAGCAGCTGGAACGTTGGTTAATCCAAAATGCATCACTGTGAACTCATAATGCCCATACCTCGTCCTGAAAGCAGTCTTAGGCATGTCTTCTTTCTTGATCCTCAACTGGTGATACCCTATTCTCAGGTCAATCTTTGAGAATACCGCTGCTCCTTGCAACTAATCAAACAGGTAATCGATTCTAGGCAGTGGGTATTTATTCTTCACTGTTACTTGGTTCAACTGCCGATAGTCAATGCATAGACGCAAAGACCCATCCTTCTTCCTTACGAATAACACCGACGCTCCCTACGGCGAAGCACTCGGCCGGATAAATCCTTTATCTAGCAGTTCCTGCATCTGCACCTTTAAATTTTTCAGTTCCGACAGGGACATCCTATAAGGTGCCTTCGAGATCAGCTCCGTTCCAAGGGCTAACTCGATCATGAATTCTATATCTCGCCCGATGGCAATCCTGGCAACTATTGGGGAAACACGTCAGGAAATTTATGTACTGCCGAGATACTCTCTAGTTTTGGCTCTTCGGTAGTCGTGTCCATCACTGCAACTAAGTACGCTTGACACCCTTCTGACATTGTCTTGGTCACTTCCAGAGATGAGACTAAGGGAATCGAGATTCCTCCTCGACTTCTCACCAATTCAAAGCTAGGGCGGTCTCTCGGATAAAATCGGATTATTCTACTTCCACAGTCTACCACTGTCCCCTGTTTACCCAACCAATCCATCCCTACGATCACATCAAAATTATACATGGGCAATACAGCTAGATTAGTACTCTCCTTACTCCCCCCAATCACTATTTCACAATCAGCACAGCCCAGAGAAACCAATATATTACCCTTTAACGGAGTGGCAACATGCACGATCATGCTCAACGGTTTTAACTCCATATCCACTAAATCAGCAAATTGAGCAGACACAAAAGAATGCGTGACACCAGTATCAAACAATGCATATGCAATTTGGTTGCACAAGTAAACCGTACCTGTGACCACGCCTAGTGCTTCCTCCGCCTCTTTACAAGTTACTGCATAGGCCCTTCCCTGAGCCGGTGGTCGATTCTGCTCGATCTGGGGAGTGGCAGTCGACGGTCCAGCTTACGACCTCTGTCCTTGCGGTCGATTCATCGGAGCTTAATTGGGGCACATCCTCATCTGGTGGCCCATCTGACCACATTTAAAGCAAGCCCCAGTCCTTACCGGGTATGGCCCATTTCCATGTCTCCTGCCACAAAGGCAGCAGCTCCAGTTAGTGGGATTCGGCGGCTTCACAATATTTTTCCTTACGGGAGGCACAAAACGCCTGTTGCCCGCCATCGATCTCTTGCCTATTTGGCGGTTTTCTCTGAATGGGGTAAACCGCAATCCAGTTGCGGTATTCCTCTCTTTCAAGTTCCTTTTAATCATTTGGCCCCGCTCATAAATCTCCTTATAGGTCCTCAGATTTAGGGCAATCATCTGACTGTGGAGCTCAGGCCTCAATCTGTCCCTAAATCTCCTTGCTTTCTCCTGAGGATCCTCTACAGATCTAGGTGCGTACCTCGACAATCTGGAGAACTCGACCTCATACGGATCTATCATCAACTGGTTCTAGCGTAACTGTAAAATTTCACTTGCTTCCTTTCCCTGGCCGTCTCCGAGAAATTCTTATCGTTGAAGGTCGTCTTAAAGGCGTCCCAATTCATGGCCGTTTCTTTAGGGAAAACTCCATTCTTGGTGGCAGCCCACCAATCATTTGCCGTACCCTCCAGCTGGTACACTGCTAGCAGCACTTTCTCTTCGTCCGTGCACCTCAGCACTCCAAGGCTTTTTCCAACTTCTCGATCCATCTGGGTGCTAGCTCGAGATCTCCAGTCCCGTCAAACTGGGTCGGCTTTAGCTTTATGAATTGTTCCACTTGCTGACCCATCTGTCTGGCCACGACTATTTCCTCCTGGGCATTCACCGCCTCATTGCCTTGGTTAAGTTCACCCTGGCTTCCATTGCCTCCGTTGTTGCCGTTGTTGGCATTAATGGCAGCTATGGCGGCTCCTACCGTTTGAACTATGGCAGCATCCCGATCTTGGGTCTGCCTATCAATAAGGTCACCAATTCTCTCCAATGCCCTCAGCACGCCGTCCATCCTCGGATCCTCCGCTACAGGCAGCCTCGAGCTAGAGGCTCAGCCTCTAGGTCTTCCAAATCTCCTGGATGGGTTGCTCATCCTTATCCCCTTCTACTGTACCTAGTCCACCACAAACTCAGCAAGGAGTTAGTACTCACTCATTCATCCACACCCAGAGCTACTAACTACTCCTTAACAGAAACAATCATAACACATCAGTACTTCATACAACAAATTCTAGAGATATTTCAATAAGTAGTCCATGGCCATTCCTCAGTTCCGTTCACTCCAACAGTTCACTAAAATCAATCATATTCATTCATTCAACAGGCCAAAGTCTAGAAATGACTTTCAACACCAAGTAGGGAACTCAATCCTCATGCCTTACCACAACCTACCAAGACTAAATGCCATCCATAGGTGTCAAGTCATACGCCATGCACCCTATGTCTTATCATAGTCAGCTTCCTAAGGTCCCGCTAACCGTCCAAGTCCAAACTTAATCATCCTTATCACTCCAATCCTCAATCGACTTTGGATCGATTTGACCTTGTTTTGATACCAAGCAAACGGGATTGTCACGCCCCGCGTCCGGACACGAGCACGCCACTCCCTGCAAGCATACAAATATCTTTCGTGGTCCCAAGATCCACACATAAGTCGAGAGACGTATGATATACAAAGCACGCGAAAGCAATAATGAAATAACTCCTCCGTACAAAATGTGAAGTGGGACCTGGATAGCGCAAATACTGTCATACATGATATCTAACTATTTATACAAATACAGAGCTACTACATCCGCTAACATGGGGGACGGGGTAAATACATAAAAGGGATCCATCCTTCAACAACCAACTCTTAAACAGGGTTAGGGTCGCCATCAAAAGACCGACTAACAAGCTGGAAACTCCTAAGATGAGCTGCTGGAGTCTCCGGTCTCCTCTGCGTCCTCTGTGGGCTCGTACTTCGAAAAGGTCTCAAAGCGAACCTCTATGGTATCCTCCATAGTCTCCTCAGCAGATGGCTCTACGAGATCCTCCTTAGTCGCCTCGACCACAATAACCTCCTCCTCCGTGTCCTCTAAGGTCGGGGTCCTCTCCGGTCCATTCCTCGAACCAGCAACCGATCCCTCAGCCTGGTCTAAGTCCCGGGCGGGGTGGCACCAACTCGGGATCACTCCCTAGGGCACCTTATTGGGCTTCAGCGGCCCGGTAGACACATTCCAAACTTTCCTGAACCAAGCCTCATACCTGTGAGGCTTCCAACTAGTACTACCCTCGTCTACCCAAACAACAATACATTTCCTGACATAAATAGTTCCTGCCCATCAAGGAACTCCTCAAAATAGGTGGTTATCTCTTGGGGTCTCCAAAACGGATAGGCCACATCTTCAAGGTTTAGGATCTGTAAAAAGGGGGTCCCCAACGGGGTGAGATTCACATCTCAGTAAAAGAGTCCTAATCCTAGGTTAGGCTGATCGTCCACTCAGGCAGTCACATTAGGCTGATCGTCCACTCAGGCAGTCACATACCCCCATAATTCAAACTCATCAACATACGAAGCAATGCACATATAGATAACAACACATGGATGGCAGGTATACAGTTATGGCATCATAACACATTTATATGATTATGCACAACTCGCTCTGCCACATCACCACAACCACCTTTTCCTGCCCGCCTCATTTTCTTGCCCGCGTTTAGAACGCATCAGGCTCGGTCCACGTAAACGCATCAGACCGTCATTGACAACCCGCGTAAACGTATCAGGTTTCAATGTTACTCCAGGTCAGTGTAGATGTGACATTCTGATTTTCAATCAACTTCAGACTCTGTAATGAGAAGTTTATTTATATCAAGTGATGTATTTTAGTTGTATTCCACTCAAATCTGTTCAATTTGAGTAGCCTGACCAAAGGAGAAAGGCTAACGCAAGACGAGATACGTGGACTTAGGCGACTCGAATAGGAAATGACGCTTTGACCATAAGGATTGTCGAGGGGATATTTAGGACCGCAAAAAGGCCGATCTAAGAACGATTAAGGATTACCATGCGAGCGTCGTACGGTGGAGCGTGGGTGATGCCGCTTAACCAACGTACGATTTGCAAAATTATCCTAAATCGGACTGTGACAATCGAGACCATAGGGACTAGCAATGAGCCCTCGCAATTACATGACAACCAAGGCTGCCATGAATTGACGAGCTCTAAATGTGATGAGAATCACGAGGTCGATACGCGTATAGTCTGTAGAAGTCGTCCGTCAGTTCGGAATAGGCTGGAATCACGTTTGGTAAAAAGAACGATCAGAATTGAGTCCTGAAAAGTTTGAAAAAGGAAAATCAAGAATTCCAACGTCAATTGGATTGGCCGTCGCCCTATCGAAGAAGTTAGAATCGAGAAAAATAACGTTCCGAACGTCGGGGGTAAAATGATCATAATGCCCCTCAAGCTTAGGACTTGGTCTTTATAATTGAAAGAAGGGCAAAATGGACATTTCTCTCCCCCTTGGCTGCTGAAAATTGAAGGACAAAGGGATGGCTATTGGATCTTCTTGGTTAGAGTAATATACAAATGTCAAGCATCTAAGGATGGTAGATCAACTCACATTAAATGCCCACTTACCAATCACTTCAAATTAATCAATTTTTTTGGGGATAATAAGCTCTCTTTCTGCTCCCTCTCACTCTACCATTCGACCATTTTTGCTCCCCCAAAGAACAGACCAAGCTTCTTCTTCTTCTTCTCCAGTTTCTATTTTCGCCGACCTCGCCAGACGTCGCCGTTCGGTCCGTACGACCGCCACCTCTGGCTGTCCCCTACTTTCGGCCAACCACCCAGACGTAGCTCCACGTCTTGCTGACGTCCTCCAACTTGAATCAAGTCATTTGGAGCTCTGAGGAATTCGGGACAAGCATTCTTCCACAGGTCGATGGAATATGTTCTAGTTTGAGATAGGTTTGGTTCTGAACCCTTTAGACAGCCAAAACTTGGAATCTTTGGCTCAAATTTTGTGGAGATCAAGTAGACATATAGATGGTTCTGTGGTAAAAATTTGGGATTTATTTGATAAGTTTGTAACCATGAACCACCCTTGTACATTATGCTCAGAATCTGTCAGTATTCTGTGTTTGAGTGATCCGGCGACTTCCGACGACTTTCCGGCAACCATGAGACTTGAAACTCATGGTGAGACTTCCAAACTCTTAGGTAGACATTATAACAGGTAGAATGGTGTATATTTGATGGATTTGAGATAGATTAAGGTCGGTTGGACCCGGCATGAATAGAACCGAATGGAACCGGTTCAATGCCGGGCCAAATCGGTTCTGTGGAGGGCTTAATAGGCTAGGATTATGTTGTAATTTGGTGTGTATGATGTGTTAAGATGATGAGGAGTATATTATGAGTGATTTGGATGGATGAATTGAGGAATTAGACTTGGAATTTTGACAAATCGATTGGTTAAACTAGGTTGCCGACAAGTCGGCTTTGGGACTTGGATTGGCCGAACCATAGGAGACTCAAGGAGGGGAAATTTGCGTTGTTAAGCGGAGGTAATGAATTTTCTAAACCAAGGCTTGGGGGATTGGACTCGATTGGGTAAGTCGAGGGTCGAACGGAACAATTTGTGAGAAAACCCTCGCATGTAATGGCTTGATGCGTCCTTGGATGTTATAGAATGATTGTTTGACCTAGCCTATGTGTGAATTGTCTGAGTGCCTGAGTACTATTTGAATTGAATTGCATGCCACGAAATTTATTAAACATATTATCATGCGCATTGGCCATTGGTTATGAAATTTGATTTTGTTTAAAAATCAAGTTAATTGATATGATGTGGCATGAGACATGATTGTGGCATTGCATGGCATGACCCTAAGGAGTATGAGACGCGGGGCGGAGGTTGAGACCCTGATGCGATGAGGTCGCGAGGTGGATTATGAAAAGGTGGCACCCTGATGCGACGGAGTCGCGGGGTTGAGATAGCCACAGTCCTGATGCAATATAATCGCGGGACAGAATACGAGCTCATAGACTCTGCCTGAAAATTGAACCGAGGCCTGATGCGTTTACGCGGGCCGAGCCTGATGCGATCTAATCGCGGGCCAGAGAATGAGGCAAGCAGAGGTTGATTGATGTGGTGAACTGACAGGCCGAGCATATATGTGCATTTGTGTGTGACATGAGAATATAAATGTATGCCTGTACTCTATGCATTATTGTTTATTGAATTATGACTGTCGTGTCCGCGTGAATTCATGAGTTGGATAGGTTGAGTGACTTGAGTGCCTGAGTGGACGGTCAACCTGACCTAGGGTTATGTTTTTCTTACTGAGATGTGTATCTCACCCCTTTTGGGGAAACCTTACCTTACAGATCCTAGGCAGTAACAATGTGGCCTATCAGATTCGGGGACCCGCAGGAGATGACAGCGTATTACGATGAGTTCCCCGATAGGCAGGGAAATATATATGTAAGGAAATGTACAGTAGTATGGGTAGACGAGGGGAAGCCGAACTGGAAGCCTCATCGGTTCGAGGCATGGTTTAGACGGGACGGGGATAGGAAAGTCGGGCCGCTGAAGCCCCATGAGGTTCCGGAGGATGTCATACCTCCCTAGTGTCAGACGATAGCGGACCAGGAGGCGACCATGGATGGAGACCCAGCTGAGCCGTCACAGGAGACAACTATGGAGGACTTTGTGGAGATTTCGTCGGAGACTTTCTCTGAGTATGAGCCGTCGGAGGAGACTGAGGACACCAGGGATTCCAGCAGTTCTTCCTAGACGACTTCGAATGGTGACCTGACTTTTGACTGGCGACCTGACCCCCTTCCCTAGTAGATTTTGTGGACACCTTTTGACATGTTTACCCGTCGCCTTGCTGTATAGCGGTCTGTAGTAGATG
The DNA here is from genome assembly GCA_028455895.1 of Rhodomyrtus tomentosa. Taxonomy (NCBI): domain Eukaryota; kingdom Viridiplantae; phylum Streptophyta; class Magnoliopsida; order Myrtales; family Myrtaceae; genus Rhodomyrtus; species Rhodomyrtus tomentosa. The sequence continues at coordinate 23,117,544 of JAPCWY010000004.1, forward strand.
TGACCAGTTGATATTGATGTATGACATTATGATGCTATCTAGTCCTACTTTGTACGGGGAGTTGCTGGGAAATGCTTCCGTGTGCTTAATGTAAATTATTTCATCTCTCGATCTTCCTTTATATATAAGTGGATCCTTGGGACCGTCGAGAGATTATTATTGTTTTGCTTGCAGGGATGATTGCATGCTCGTGATGAGGCGCGGGGCGTGACATCCCCATTTATTTTGGTATCAGAGCAAGGTCAGCTCGATACGAAGTTGGTTAAGGATTGGAGTAATAAGGAGGACTAGGTAGGACAAGGACGGATAGCTAGACCTTAGAAAACTGGTCAGGGTAAGGCAGGAGATGCCTAGTTGTGACTTGACACCTATGGATGGTTTTTGATCTTGGTAAGGTTTTGACAGGGCATAGAGGATTGAGTTCTCTGCTTAGGATTGAAGGTCGTTTCTGGACCTTGACTGGCTTGATGATTGAGTTTTAGTGAATCACTGGAATGAATGGATTTGAGTAACGGCCATGAGCCATTGGTTGGGACATTTCTGGAATTGATGTTGACGTGTGAAGTACTATTGTTGTGTAATTATTTTGTTAAGGAGTAGTTAGTAACCCTGGATTGGATGATTAAGTAAGTTGCTAACCTGTTACTGAACTTGTTATGGACCAGGTTCGTTAGTAAGTGATAGAGATGAGTAACACATCCAGAAGACCTGGAAGACCAAGAAGCGGAGCCTCTAGCTTGAGGTCGCCCGCAGCTGAAGATCCAAGAGTGGACGGTCTACTGAGGGCAATGGAAGGACTTAGGGACATCATAGAGAGGCAGGCCCAAGATCGGGACTCTGCCATAGCCCAGGCAGTGGGAGCTGTCCTAGCAGCTGCGAATACCAACACTGACAACGCTGGTGGAAGTGGAAGTCAGGGCGAGCCGAACCAAAGTAATGAAACGGTGAACCCTCAAGAGGAAATCATAGTGATCAGGTAGATGAGCCAATTGGTGGAACAATTTATGAAGTTGAAGCCGACGTAGTTTGACGTGATTGGAGATCCCGAGCTAGCACCCAGATGGATAGAGAAGCTGGAAAAGGCTTTCGAGGTACTAAGATGCACTGATGAGGAGAAGGTGTTGCTATCCGTATATCAATTAGAGGGTACGACAAACGACTGGTGGGCTGCCACCAAGGATGGAGTCTTCCCTGAAGGTACGGCCCTAAACTAGAACTCTTTTAAGAGGGCGTTCAATGACAAGTACTTTTCAGAAACTGCCAGGGAAAGGAAACAAATCGAGCTCCTGCGGCTGCGACAGAACCAGCTATTGATAGATTAATATGAAGAAGCTGAGTTCTCGAGGCTTTCGAGGTATGCGCCTCGATCGGTGGAGGATCCTTTGGAGAAGGCACGGAGATTCAGGGATGGTTTGAGGCTCGAACTCCGCAGCCAGATGATAGCCTTGAATTTGAGGACCTATAGGGAGATATACGAGCGGGGTCAAATGATTGAGCGAAACTTGAGGGAAAGAAACATCACAATTGGATCGCGGTTCCTGTCATTTAGAGACCATCGTCAAAAGGGCAAGAGACCGATGGCAGGTAACAGACGTTTCGTGCCACCTGTAAGGAGTAATATCATGAAACCGCCAAACCCGGCGAACTGGCGCTGCAGGCTATGTGGCAGAAGGCATGGGAATGGACCATGCCCTATGAGGACTGGAGCCTATTTCAAGTGTGGTCAGCTGGGCCACTAAATGAGGACATGTCCAAACCAAGCATCGGCCAGTCGACCACAAGGACCGAGGCCGCAAGCAGGATCGTCGACTGCAGCACCCTGGATAGAACCGAACAGACTACCAGCTCAAGGTAGAGTGTATGCTATAGCGCGCAATGAGGCAGAAGATGTGCCCGGAGTGGTCACAGGTATGGTTTACTTGTGCAACCAGACCGCTTATGCATTATTTGACCCGGGTACCACGATTCTTTTGTATCTGCACAGTTTGCTGAGTTAGTAGGCATGAGATTGGAACCATTAAGCATGGCATTGCATGTAGCCACCCCATTTAAGGATAATGTCTTGGTTTCATTAGGGTGTGCGGGATGTGAGATTATGGTTATAGGAAGTAAGGAGAGTATTGACCTAGCTGTATTGCCTATGTTTGATTTTGACGTGATTATAGGAATGGATTGGCTGAGTAGGCAAGGAGCGGTAGTAGACTGTGACAATAAAACGATTCGGTTTTACCCGAAAGATCGCCCTAGTTGTGAATTGGTAGGAAACCAAGGAGGAGTCTCAATTCCCTTTGTTTCATCTTTGGAAGTAACTAAGTTGATATCTGAAGGATGTCGGGCATACTTAGTAGCCGTGATGGATACGACTGTCGAGGAACCTAAGTTAGATAACATTCCTGTGGTACGAGAGTTTCCGGATATGTTTCCCTAGGAATTGTCGGGATTGCCACCGGAGCGGGAAATAGAGTTTGTGATTGAATTAGCTCCTGGAACGGAGCCGATTTCGAAAGCACCGTACAGAATGTCCTTGTCAGAATTAAAATAGTTAAAGGTGCAAATGCAAGAGTTGCTGGACAAAGGATTCATCCGACCAAGTGCTTCGCCGTGGGGAGCACTGGTGCTGTTCGTAAAGAAGAAAGATGGATCCTTGCGACTATGCATTGATTACCGGCAACTGAATCAGGTGACGGTGAAGAACAAGTATCCGCTGCAGAGGATTGACGATCTTTTTAATCAATTACAAGGAGCGGCAGCGTTCTCGAAGATGGACTTGAGGACGAGGTATCACCAGCTGAGGATCAAGAAGGAATACATACCGAAGACTGCATTCAGGACGAGGTATGGACATTACGAGTTTACAGTAATACCGTTCGGATTGACTAACGCCCCAGCTGCATTTATGGATCCTTGCGGCTATGTTCGGTTCTGTGTAAATCAAGTACATCCAGCCCTTAATCTACTCCAAATTCACCATTTAATCACTAACCTACTTACTAACATGTCTATCTAAGGGTCTAAGAGTCTCACCGAAGATTTGAGGCCGTGTCGTCGCTAAAAATCCCTTCGAAAGTTGCCGGCTCCTTGAAGACTGCAAACCGGCAGTTTCTGTCCAACATTCACAAGACCCATTTGGGGTCAAAACTCCATCACATTAAGCTCAAATTTTTACCACAGATCACTAAATGAGTCCCCTAGACCTCCACAAAATTTGGTTGCAAGACTTCAACATTTCGAGGTCCTTAAGGGTCAGAAACTCTACCTACCTCAGATTGTGCCGGTTTCCGTCGGCTCTATGAGAATGGTTGACCGGAGCTCCTCGGTGGCTCAATCGACGCGCTTCCACTTCGAGGAGGTCGGTAAGAGGCTAAGCTAGGCGTGGGTGGTCGGCTCGCCGGTTAAAGGTCGCCGGAGAGGCTCGTCGGCGGCAGCGAACAGAGAGCACAGAAGCTGTCATCGATGGCGGTAGAGAAGAGGATGAAGAAGAAGAAGAAGAAGAAGAAGAAGAAGAAGAAGAAGAAGGAAGCTCTCGGTGATGGTGGCGGAGTGTATGGCCGGTCAAATGAGAGGAGAGAGAGAGAGAGAGAGAAAAAGAGTTATATTCAAGGTTCACGGTCAAAGGTTGAATGGTAGTTGGGTAATAGTAGACAAGACCACTCTTTAGTAATCAATTGACACATGTCCTAAGTGTCAATCAAGCTTAATTCGATGGTCATGCTCTCTTCCAAGTTTCGGCAGCCTTGGGGGGAAAATAAAAGACCAAAATGCCCTTCTTCAATTGCATAAGCAAGGCTAAAGCTTGAGGGGCAAAATGGTAATTTTACCTCTGACATCCGGAACACCGTTTTTCTCAATCCAATAATCTTCGACATGGCGATGACCAATCCAAACATGACGTTGGAATTCTTGATTCTCAATTTTCAATTTTGAAGACTCGTTTCTGATTGTTTTCTCTATCATACGTGGTTCCAGCCTGTCCCGAACCGACGGGCGGTTTTTGCAAACGTTACGCGCATCAACCTTGTGATTCATATCACATTTAGGGCTTGTCAATTCATGGCGACTTTGGTTGTCATGTAATTGTGAGGGTTTATCATTAGTTCCTATGGTCTCGATCGTCACTGTCCGATTTAGAAAAATTTTGCAAATCACACGTTGGTTAGGCGGCATTACCCGCGCTCCAATCGTATAACACTAACAATGTATCCCTTAATCATCCTTATATCGGTCTTTTATGGTTCTAAATGTCCTCTCGACAATCTTGATGTCAAAGTGTCATTTCCTATTTGAGTTCCCTAGATCCACGTACCTTGTCTCGCATTAGTGCTAATTTAGTCCTAATTATCTTCCATTTACGCCAAATGAGTCAATTCGATCAATTTTAGCCAGAAATCGTTGGTGCGAACATTAATTATCCTATATGGCATGGTTTACGCTAACGTGGATATTTTTTTAAATATTTTTTGATATTTTAAACAATTTTTAAATATAATTTTTAAAAAACCAAAAAAATCTTAAAAATTATTTAAAATTACAGAATAAAATAATAGGTTTATGACTTTTTTGACACTTATTCCTATTTCAAATAAGGGCTTGAAGTAATCAAATCATCTCAAATAAAACATTTTGATCGATCTTTTTTTCTTTTCTTTTCTTTTCTTTTCCTTTTTCCATCTTCCCTCCCTCGACCATTGCCGACATTGAGTGATGGTCAACCTCATCCAATGAAGAAGCGGCCCATGCTTGAGTTCAGCAACCTCCGACGTTCACTGACGAGGCCTAGCAATGATTGGAGGGAAGAGAAAAAAAGGAAAAAAAATAGAAAACAGGGAAAAAAAGAAAGAACAATGGAAAAAAAATAAAAATAATAAAAGAACGAAAATGCCCTTTGGCCGGCGACGTTAGACCCTTCTTTGAGATCGATATGATCACTCTATGTCCTTGTATGAAATAAAGTCCACTTTATGTTATTATCTGAAATAAAATTCATTTCAAGCTATTATGTGAGAAATGTCCTATTCGAAATTTTTCCTTATTTGTAATATAGCAATACTTCCATCTATAGTAATACTTCTCACATCTATAGTAATACTTCTCTAACATTTCCATCTATGATAAAAAAAATCCTAGCCTTTGCTTATGGTTTGAAAAATTGAGATAGAATTGGTGCTTTTAGAGCGTATGAAATGGGATTCAGAGACATTGTTAAATTTGAGATTTCCAAATCAAGATGGACAGCTCGGATTTAATAATGTCACTTCTAAGCAATGCTAGGGGATCCATATCCATGTGAAATGGGGATAACATGCTTTTCGGACAAAAATGCCCTTGGGAAAGGGCTTGACCCACGCACATGTATCGAGCAATGTTTTTATTTTGGTCTAAGAGAATATTGAGAAACTGAATTCTTCGAAAAAGTAATTCTTTTTAGAATCTTAAGGCGTGCATAACAATATTTCTGTTCCAGAATAGATTTCTGGAACAAAAATAGATTTTTTTATTTCTATTTTTGGATGAATTTTTGAGCAAAAAAATGCATTTGATAACGACACAAAATTTCTGATCATAAAATAGAAATTTATTTGATTGGCGGCCAACGCCGTCGGTATACATAGATTTCTATTTCTATTTCTTGGAGCATTAACTTTTTTTTTTCTCATTTTATTTTAAATTTATTTTTAAAATAATTTTTTATTTTATAAAAAAAAAATTACGTTATCAAATGATTACGTTATTCATCCCGAGACCAATGACAGGTGACGTGGCACAATTAACGGACAACTGGAGTTTCGTTTTCTTCCCGAAGCCTCGGCTTTCGACATTCTTCCAAAATCTACAAGTCCACATGTTTTCAGATCGGATCAAATTTCTTTTACTTCGCACGCTCTGTCGTCTGATGATCGCTGCCTGGTCGTCCCTTCTTCTGCTCCTCCACTCCAAGCACGGCGAAGATGATGAGCAGCCATCTCGCTTCTTCTTCTTCTTCTTCGTCCTCCTCCTCCTCCTCGCTCTGCTCTCCCGATGCACGTCCACCGTGCACTAAGACACCGTCGAGGCTTCTTCAGAAACGGAGGAGGAGGAGCAATCTCTCCTATCCTATGACGCGAAGGACGAACCTGGAGATAATGCAGTCTACTTTAACAGTGAAAGCGAGGGATGGTGGAGCTGGGTCCGGGGAGGTGGAGACCGCGGTGGTTGAGCGGCCCAGGCCGTCGAGCTTCCAAGTCTCGCGAGGCCGACCGATGCCCCTCGGCGCCACCGCTTGCGACGGCGGTGTCAATTTCTCCGTCTATTCGGGCAATGCGGCTTCGGCTACTCTCTGCTTGATTAGCCTCGCCGATCTGAACGAGGTGACTTGAGTTAGATTTTAGATACTATAGTTGAGAGATTGAGATGCTTGGATTTGTTGTCCGTATTGTTAGTCCAACCCAAAATGAATGACCAAATAATGCTACGGTTGGTCCATGGCTTTGCCGATGGGATTTAGTATGCAGTTGAACTCTTGCTTAACAATACACTCTGTTACTTCGTGTCAGCGCCCACGACTAGATTCGTATTCTGGTTTTCCCGAGCAGCTACACTGAGAGCATTTCTGTGAATCTTTTTCTTTTCTTCTGTATCTGAAGTTTTTATACATGATGTGGATGCTCTTTCGGCCTTATTGTTCTATGCAGTTCACTGAAGTCTCCAGAGGAAAGTCCTATCAGTATGGAATAGGATGCTAGTAATGCTCAAGGCTTTTTTTTCCGGCAGCAAAAAGGGAATTGAACACATTTTCCCTTCTTTGTTTGTAATGGCTACTCTGTTGAGGATTAAAAGAGCCACAAACCATGCATGCATGCTCCCCCTTCTTTACATCTTTAAGGATGCTCGATGTCATCCTATTACGTCTCACCTTAGAGAAAAACGAGAGGGTGATTCTCATCATCTCCACCAACAATTGGCAGCCATTCTGTTTCGTAGCTCAACTAATTGAACATGCATTTTCCCCACTTTTCCTGTTTGTTCCTTCTACGTCATTGTTAAGATTGTTGTTGGGAGATATGATAGTCTACCAATTCCACAGATTCCGCTACTATAAATTTGAGACAAGTAAATGTACTCGAGGCACTATCTGTTAAATGGAGATTCTGAGTTAATTCTAGATTTATTATTTAGGCATTTAATCCAGGAATGTATTTCCATCTATGGTGTTGCCTAACTCATTGATTATGTAAGACGATAGAATTATGTCTAACTCTTTATTAATTATTTGAAGCAGAGCAGAGTCACTGAGCAGATATCTCTGGATCCCATGATTAATAGAACTGGGGATGTTTGGCATGTGTTTCTGAAAGGAGATCTCGAAGATGTCTTGTATGGGTACAAGTTTGATGGGAAGTTTTCTCCTGAAGAAGGACACCGCTATGATGCTTCCTGTATCCTTTTGGATCCCTATGCAAAAGTCAGTGTTTCTTGCACCTTTCTTTTCTCCATCTTGGTGCTAAATGGCTTTTGGGAATCATTGTCGAGACATTATTCAACCTTTCACTGTGCAAAAAGCATTTAGAGGTTAACATGTTGAAATTGTTCTTGATTGGTGGCTGTTGGTAGGGCACTCCAGGCCCTTGCCCTGGCCATGTGTCCCATCTTCCCCCTTGCCCTCCCTGTTTATCAAGAAGTATAAACCATTTGTTCACTAACCTTGCTTTTGTTTGTCTAGGCAGTGATAAGTAGAGGAGAGTATGGTGTCTTGGGACCTGAGGATGACTGCTGGCCCCAAATGGCTTGTATGGTGCCTTCTGATGGTGATGAGGTATTTGTTAATAGCTGTAGTTGATAATGGGAAATTAGTGAGTGGTTTTGCATCATGCAGTATATAAAGGTTACTGACTTCTAAATTGAAATGTTCATTTCGATATCTACGTATGGAATCCGTGTGTGTTCATTGGAAACTGATTGCTGGGTGGCAATTAAGGAAAGACAAAGTATGGGATTTATAGCTGTTCAGAATTTATTAATTAGAAGAAATAACTAGCTTTACTGCATGTTTTCTAGTTATTCATCATGTGCAGTTTAAAGCTACATAAGCACGCTATGTATCCTTCCTTTTGTTTTATTTTCTTTTTTTGTAGTTTGACTGGGAAGGAGATTTACAACTGAAATACCATCACAAAGATCTTATCATATACGAGATGCATGTACGTGGTTTTACAAGGCATGATTCCAGCAAGGCAGACTTTCCTGGAACTTACCGTGGCGTTGTGGAAAAACTTGATCATCTTAAGGTAATTTGCTGGTTAATTCTCCTATTCTTTGCTGGTCTTGTTTGTCTTTTTTTCTTTCCAAAGTCACGACGACCATTGCACTTGATAGATCCTTACACAAACATTGATATGATGTTGAAAGTCTGAAGTGGCTGGGTTTTGAATTTCTTAATGAAGTTTGGAGATAACAGAAATCAGAGCATCACCAAGTTGATATGTTCTTTCGGGACATGTTGATCTAGCAAGTATGCTAAGATGCAGGAGTGGACTATCGAAGAATGGAAAACTTACAGAGTTTTGGAATATCTGGATTTCATGAACCTTACACAGTTTAAAATTTTATTCATAAGCTACACCAACTTAGAATTTTTGTTTTCAACCAAAAGAAAAAGAATCTTTCAAGCTAAATATGAAAATCTGAATAACTATGTTCGTCATACATATTGAATATTTTTAGTGGGCTCATTGCAACCAATGCACATAACAGGACAGTGGAGAAGTTTTAAGCTAAATGCATCTGCTCAAAGCAGAAATTGGAAGAGTGTGAACTCCCCATTCCCCTATATGGAAAAAAAGTAAAAGGAGAGACAAGCTGCCTGGTTAAATAACTGTTAGTCATAAAATGGAATATCATGTTGTTTCACTTTCATGACTTCAGATCTTATTGTTTGGTCTATTGCTGGTCAAATAAACATTATCCGATGAGATAAATTATCTGTTTACCTCTGGCTTTTATTACGAAAGAGCCATTTCAAATTGTTGTCTCAACTCACTTATTCCCGTCTATCTTCTCGTAAGTGACATAGACATGAATGTAGAACGTGTTCTTTTGTGTGCTCAAGTTTCGAGAACAAGGCGGACACTTTCGTCCAGGGCAAGGGCCTGGAGTTTGAGAAAATCGCTTTCTTTCTCTCTTACATATTTGATGACTTTGTGCAATTTCACGAGAATTGCTTTTGTAGGAGCTTGGTGTCAACTGCATAGAGTTAATGCCATGTCATGAGTTTAATGAACTCGAGTACTTCAGCTACAACTCCATCTTGGGTGATTACAAGTATGACATTCTTCATTTTCTTTATTTATTTTGGATAATGATCAGTCATTCTGTTTTTCTATATTTTGGCAAGCACCCCTAGGACAAGTATTAATTTTCGTCACCTCTTTTTGTGCTAAGCCCTGTATGTTACCAAATGCTTTTGCGAAAAATAAGGATATCAGGTTTTAGCACTAGTAACTTATTTATAGCATATTCGGTTGCAAATTGGGTTATAAGGCAAATTTATCACTATTACAGCTGTAATAGATTAGAGGAGGAATAACCATTATTTGGTTTATGTTAAAGAGTAAAAGGGTAGAATGGTCTTTATGGGTTTCTGAGTCTTGGGAGTTTGCCCTAGCGTGTATAAGTATGTCGTTCTTTTTCTTCAAATAATATGATGAGTACTCTTTACATGGTATCAGAGCCAAATTAGCCTCTAAACCTTAGAACTAATCTCCATCAATGTCAACCACCAAGACCCGACATCAGATCCAGCGTCGGCGAACCACCTTCAGGCCAGGCGAAGTGAGACCTGAGTCGCCCAGGCCAGGCAACTCCCTCCTGGTGGTCACCTGGCATCCCGACATCAAATTCGAGTCACCCAGGCCAGGCGGCCCAAGACCTGTCGTCGCCCAGGCCAGGCGACTCCCTCCTGGTGGTCGCCAGGTTAGGCGACTCCTTTCCGGTGGTCGCCTGACATCACCAAGGTTCGGCGACCTCTTTTCAGCGATCGCCTGAAGTAGCTCAGGCTCGACGATTCCTTTCTAGTGGTTTCCAGTGGTCGCCTGACGTCATCTCATCAAGGCACGGCGACCTCCTTCCGGCAATCTGATCTGCTGCTTGAGGTATAAACGAAGGCACAACAACTGACGAAGTGCTTTGTAAACGTTGTGCAAGTCTCTAAATGCTTTTGTACAGAAGATTATGAAGTGGATGGGTATTCTGGAGGTTGACGTGGTTACTAGTATGCGTGAGAAGAAGCAGAGTATTGTTACTGAATGTTGATCGGTTGATTGCGTGTGATGATATGTGGGTTGATTGAAAGAGGCAAGAGTATTGTTGTGTGTGGCGACTGGTGCGCTGATTTTATCGAATTTGCGTAGGTCATTTTGGGGCATATGATTTGATTCAACTGGTGCTGGTTTAGTTGGTGATCAGTGGTGTAGTGATAGTTCGTGGAGTTTTGTTCATAGTTTAGTGGAAGTATCTTATTATGGCAAATAAGAACAAAGGAGTGTTGACTGAAGCTATATTTGCATCTTCTGGTCGTTTGACAGAGGAGAAATTAGCTGGGGTCACCAACTTCCAGCAATGGAAGAGATTCGTGACGGTAATATTGACGGGAAGAGAGCAAAATCACCATCTGACAGGTGAACGAATTAATGCTGATACTAAATGGGATACCGTAGATTCCAGAATTCTTGGACAATTGTGGAATTCTATGGAATCTCATGTGGCTTCCTTGGTTACACACGTCACTACGGTTAAGAATTTGTGGGATTATTTAAATGTCCTTTACTCTGGAGAAAATAATCTATCAAGGATCTATGAGGTTTCTTAGGATTTCTTTAGAGCTGACAGAAAAGGTCGGCCTCTTACTCAATTCTTTGCTGATTTTAAACAGATGTATGAGGAGCTTAATCATAGTTTGCCAATTGCATCTAATGTTAAGAAGATACAGGAGCAGCGAGAACAGTTGGCAGTTATGAGATTTTTGGGAGCACTCGGACTAGAGTTTGAAGCAGTTTGTTCACAAATTCTTGGAGGAGATACTGTGGCTTCACTAATGGAGATCTTTTCTTGAGTCTCAAGGGTTTCTCGTGAATTATCTAAAATATGTTCTCCACAGGTGATAGCGCTGCCTTGGCAGTCCAAGGGAACCGAGGTGGTGGTCGAGGTCGTGGTGGTGGTGGTCGTCGTCGCTTTAGTAGTGGTGCTAGTGGTTATGGGTTTGGTAGAGGCCAACCACATTCATACGGTGGTACATCTGGTGACAATGGGAACAATACTGGACTTGCACGGACATGTCATTACTACGGTGTGCCTGGACATATTCAGCGATTTTGCTACAAACTTCGTGGAAGGCCCCCTCATTTGGCTGCAACAAATTTAGCTAATTCAGCTAAGTCTGTTATTCCCTGTCAGTCCTCTGAAGAGGGAACATTGATCAGAATGTCCGACGAGGAACTTGCTAAGTATAATCAGCTCTAGATTTCTTAGCCAGTTTCCTCCTCCACGGCTACTTTTACTCGAACAGTTAATGCAACAACGTGTCTCTCATCTGCCTCTCGCTCCTGGGTCGTTGTTTCAGGTGCTACTGATCATATGACTGGATCTTCAGGTATCTTTTCTACCTCTCATGAGTCTGTGTCTAAAGTTACCTTAGCTGATGGCTCTCTATCCACGGTAAAAGGGATAGGCACAGTTCCCTTGACATCCTCCCTATCTTTATCTTCTGTCATGTACCTCCCAAATTTTCCTTTTAACCTTGTGTCTGTTGGTCATCTAACCAAAGAATATAATTGTTCTGTAACCTTCTATCCCGATTCCTGTGTTTTTCAGGATTTGAAAACGAAGAAGACGATTGGTAGAGGACATATGTCGGGGGGGCTATACGTATTTGACAATACTACTAGTGTTGCTTGTTCAGCAGTTTCTCCACATCAAATTCATTGTCACTTGCGACATCCTTCTTTGGGAAATTTGAAGAAATTAGATTCTCGTTTTCATTCTTTATCTCATATTGAGTATGAGTCGTGTCAGTTTGGGAAATTGCACCGTATTAGTTATAGTCCAAGAGTCAATAAATAGGCTTCTTGGCCGTTTGCTTTAGTTCATTCTGATGTTTGAGGTCCATGTCCTATTATTTCAAAGTTGGGTTTTAAGTATTTCGTTACTTTTGTAGATGACTATTCAAGAGCCACTTGGCTATATCTAATGAAAAGTCGTTCTAAGTTATTCTCTAATTTTTGTGCATTTGTTAACGAAGTACATACTCAATTTTCTGCCTATTCTTCGTAGTGATAATGCCAAAGAATACTTTTCTAAGCCTTTCTCTGAATTCATGTCTCAACTGGGTATTCTTCGTCAGTCTTCTTGTTCAGATCCGCCACAACAAAATGGGGTCGCCGAAAGAAAGAAAGAACTGCCACTTGTTAGAAGTTGCTCGTTCTTTGATGTTTGAAATGAAGGTAGATAAATCCTTTTGGGCTGACGCTGTTATGACTGCATGTTATCTTATCAATCGCATGCCATCCTTTGTTCTTAAGGGTGCAATTCCTCACAATCTTCTTTTTCCTTCTGACCCACTCTGTCATTTGCCACCTCGTATATTTGGTTGTGTCTGCTATGTGTGCAATCATCGTCCCGGACTTTCTAAACTTGATCCTCGCTCTTTGAAATGCATTTTTTTGTATTATTCTCGTACTCAGAAAGGTTATTGGTGCTACTATCCCTCTTTGCATAAGTATTTTACTACTGCAGATGTATCCTTTTTTGAGTTTAGTATTTATTTTGATAACTCAGTGGAGCCTCCTCTAGTGGATGATGATTCCTTCACATATGTTATTGTGGAATCAACGCCGACATAGCTCCTCCACCTATCCAATATATTTACAGTCGATGTCCTCGTCAGCATGTGGAGCCCCCTGCAGATGTATCTCAGCCTATCTCATCTTCTTCGTCTTCTGAGCCTGAGGTAAGCCAGTCACATACCGATCTTGATCTTCCTATTGCACATCGTAAAGGAGTTCGTAGTTGTACAAAGCACCCTATTGCACAGTTTGTCTGATATTCTGGTTTATCTGCCTCGTGTTGGGCTAGTCTAATGACCATTGATACACATCCTATTCCTAAAACTGTCGCTGAAGTCTTATCGAGTCCAGGCTGGAGGATAGTTATGGAAGAGGAATTATCGGCACTGGAACAAAACCAGACTTGGGATCTTGTTCCTTTTCCTGCAGGAAAGACAGCCATTGGATGTAAATGGGTCTTTACTGTCAAGGTTAACCCTGATGGTTCTCTTGCTCGTCTCAAGGCACGATTGGTTGCTAAAGGGTATGCGCAAGTTTATGGAGTCGACTATGGTGATACCTTTTCTCCTGTGGCTAGGATGACCTCTGTTCGTCTTTTATTTTCTTTGGCTGCTTCTGTTAATTGGCCTCTATTTCAGCTTGATATTAAGAATGCGTTTCTTCATGGCGATTTACAAGAAGAGGTGTATATAGAGCAACCATCTGGGTTTGTTGCTCAAGAGGAGTCTGGTCATGTTTGTTGGTTAAAAAAATCTTTATATGGTTTGAAACAGTCTCCCAGAGCCTGGTTTGGGAAGTTTACTGAGGCGCTCCAGTTTGGACTGTGTAGATGTACTAGAGACCATTCAATGTTTTACCGAGTTTCCGAAGCTGGTCGGATATTTCTTATAGTTTATGTGGATGATATAGTGATAACTGGAGATGATTTTACAGGGATTGAAGAGTTGAAGCTGTATTTGCAGCTGCAATTTCATACAAAGGATTTGGGATCACTTAGATATTTCTTGGGCATCGAAGTGGCACGTGCGAAGAAAGGTATTCATATCTCACAATGGAAGTATGTTCTGGATTTGCTTACTGAAACAGATATGTTAGGAGCTAAATCACTGGATATACCAATGGAAGTAGGCTTGAAATTGATGGCAAAGGACGGTGAATTGTTAGATGATCCGGAAAGGTATCAAAGGCTTTTTGGAAAACTAAATTATCTAACTATTACTCGCCCTGATATTTCCTTTCCGGTGAGTGTTGTGATTTAGTTTGTCTTCCCCCCGTACCCCTCATTGGAATGCCATAATCAGAATTGTAAGATACTTGAAGAAAGATCCAAGTCATGGTCTCATTTATAGGGATCATGTTCACAGAAGGGTGGAAGCCTTTTCAGATGCTGATTGGGCAGAATCTCCTATATATAGGAGATCTACATCAGGTTATTGCACCTTTGTGGGAGGAAACCTAATAACTTGGAAGAGCAAGAAGCAAAGTGTTGTGGCTAGATCAAGTGCATAATCAGAATACAGAGCTATGGCTCAAGCTACTTTTGAGTTAATCTGGATACGTCAACTATTAGTTGAACTCGGCTTCAAAGATCCTGCACCAATGGAGTTGTGGTGCGATAATCAAGCGGCTGTCCTTATTGCTTCTAATCCTGTTTTCCATGAGATTACCAAGCATATTGAAGTTGATTGTCATCTTGTTCGTGAGAAGCTTCAATCTCGAATTATCTCTATTGGTTACATTAGGACTGGTGAACAACTAGCTGATATTTTCACCAAATCTCTAGGGAGTAGTAGAGTTGACTGCATCTGTAACAAGTTGAGCATGCTTACTATCCATGCTCCAGCTTGAGGGGGAGTGTTAAAGAGTAAAAGGGCAGAATGGTCTTTATGGGTTTGTGAGTCTTGGGAGTTGGGAGTTTACCCTAGTGTGTATAAGTATGTCGTTCTTTTTCTTCAAATAATATGATGAGTACTCTTTACATTTTAATCAATGAGATGATTGTTGCAAATAATATGAATCACTCTCTCATGAAGTTACAAATAAACAATGGCCTGAATCCACTCAGCTTCCATTGTGCCAGTCTGATCCCAAGACATTGATATCCTTTCTCCCCAATCTGGGCAAGCTGCAATCACTGATGCTGAGTCAGCCTCAAAGCTGAGTAAGCACATCAAGGACTGACCAAATAATCCACCATCTCATATAGTTTAGCTAATCATGATGTACACAGATGGCCGGACAAGTAGGATTCTAAAGGTGGCCCTCATGGCTTCAAGAGGTGGCTTCCACCTTGCAGGGTGTTGTCCTTGTGGCACTTACTTCCATTGTACATGGATATTCGACTTATTTGTGATGCACACAATGTCATTCAATTATATTTCTTGCATCATATATCATACATGAAGAATACATTAACATATGGTTTATCAAAACACTGAAGAGGGGTTATATGAATTACAATAAAAAATCCATAAATTCAGTTGATAAACACTTCACAAGTGAGACTTTATTTTCTTCTTAAATCAAAATCGTGTCATCTCTCTCTCCGGTCCTTCTCGCTCCAAATTCTCTCATTGTGCTTCTCTTCTTATTTTTATCTCTTCCCAAAAGAACGTGCATGAAAGTTCTCCTAATATTCTTTTTAATTTCCTGTTGGCGGTGAAAGCAATTTTTTCTTAATCATGATGCTGGAGGTCCATTAATTGTAGTATGTTGCCAAGGTCTAAGAAGGTATGACCAAAGCCACTTAAATCTCCAATAGATCTTTCAAAGGGTCATCGTGCATTTCTCTTCTCATGCAAAAACAACCTAGCACGCGTGTTTATTCACCTGATTTTAATCTATTATCCTAGCTAAAATAAGAAGCTAAGAACATGCAAAAGTGCTTCATTTTCTACATGAAATAAAAAAGTTATTAACCACGATCGGAATTTGGGTTGGCAATAAATTATCTTGTAGTATAGTTATAAAAGATAATTCAATTTTTAAATCAAAAGTATCAACATCAACATCACATTTATCCCAAACTAGTTGGGGTCGGCGGTCAATCAACCCAAAAATAAATAAAATAAAAGCAAGACTAATTGAGGGAAAAGAAATGATTATATAAAAAAATAAATATATGAAATAAAAAAATGTATAAATATAGTATAATGCAATAATTTACAACGACACAATAATATAGTACAATTATTGATTTCTACTCATCATACTGTTATTCTGATGAACAATAGTTTGCAATGATAACGCTACTAATGATACCGTAATATTTTTGGTTATTTAATGATAGCATTAATTATTTATTCGAACAGTAGTGTCTCACCAGCAGCAAAGGAAGAGGAGGAAAGAGAAGGGTTTGTCTGAATACTGAATTACATGTATGTTATAATAGAGATGTGATAGTTGTTGCATGTGGGGCATAAAATAGCTATTATTATGCTTTAGCAGACATGAGGATATCATTGTTTTAAATTAAATCCTTATACATAATAGAGCTTCAGTAGCTATTACTGCAAGGGTTGTAAGCTTCTCAGCAGCATTGTCCCTGCTTCACTTGGGCTTGGCACTTAGGGCAGAACAACCTGTGTTCATGCGAAGCAATTCACAGAGCACTAGAGGAAATAGCCTAGCAAGAAATGTAATGAGTTTGTCCTCTGTGCACTCTTTTAGTGCCTGTCTGTCTCTTCTTTGGTTACATTTTAGTGAATAATTAGCAGAGTTGTGGATAATCCCACTACCATGTATTCTTCAGGATGAATTTCTGGGGATATTCGACCATCAATTATTTTTCTCCGATGTTAAGATATTCATCTGCTGGCCTAAGTAGCTGTGGTCAAGATGCAATAAATGAATTCAAAACTCTCATCAGAGAAGCGCATAAACGAGGAATTGAGGTAAGCTGGTGGGTTTGATTTTGTATTTGAACTATTCAGTACTTTTCATAATGTTCATCTTTAACTATGTTTGAGCAGGTCCTTATGGATGTTGTTTTCAATCACACGGCGGAAGGGAACGAAAATGGCCCTATTTTGTCCTTTAGAGGCATCGATAACAGCGTGTATTATATGCTTGCACCAAAGGTAGAGACATCAACTTCGACATCGACATCAACATCAACATCAACATCAACAACACCTTTAACCCAAACTAGTTGGGGTCGGCGATCGATGAACCCCAAAGAATCATAAAAATACAAGCAGAATCAAGCGAGGGAAAAGAGATAAATGTGTAAAAATAAATAAATATATATATCTATCTATACACTACCCTTCCACAACACTAATAGCTTTCCTCCGCTTCGTCCTAAGACAAACCGTACGCCAATCTATTTCCCACTTCATTAAATCTTGTTTTATTACTTTTCCCCAATTAAGTTTCGGCTGACCTCTTGCTTTCTTCGTGTTATGCTCTCTATAGCAAACTTCTGTTCGTACCGGTGTATCTAACGGTCTTCGGAGGATATGCCCAAACAATCTCAATCTATGCTCTCATCTTTTCCGCCACTGGTTCTACTCCAACTTTTCGTCGAATCTCTTCATTTCTTATCTTATCCATCCTTGTATGACCACACATCCACCTTAATATCCTCATTTCCACTACTCACATTTTATGCTCATGTTTCCTTTGTGCTGGCCAACATTCAGCTCCGTATAACATGGCAGGTCTGACTACTATTCTATAAAATTTTCCTTTTAACCTAAGAAGAATTTTGCGATCACACAAAAATCCCGATGCACTGCGCCATTTCATCAAACCTACTCTGATTCTATGGCTTACATCCTTATAATCTCTCCCTCCTTTTGCAATATTGATCCCAGATATCTAAATGAATCTTTCTTGGGTACCTCTTGTCCGAGCATATGTACGGCTTCTTGATCCCCTCTTCTTGCCGTGTCAAATTCACACTTCAAGTATTCCGTCTTACTTCAACTTAGTGTAAATCCTTTAGACTCTAATGTGCTTCTCCATACTTCTAACTTAGCATTAACCCCAGCCCTAGTCTCATCAATAAGCACGATATCGTCTGCAAATAGCATACATCACGGCACCTCATCTTGAATATCTTTTGTTAGCTCATCCATAATCAGGACAAAAAGGTAAGGGCTCAAAGCAGAGCCTTGATGTAAGCCTACTGTGATTGGAAAATAACTTGATGTGCCATTACAAGCCTTCACATATGTAGTAGCACCGTCATACATGTCCTAATTGCCTCGACATACTTTGAAGGTACTTTTTTCTTCTCAAGAATTCACCACAAAACCTTTCTTGGAACCCTATCATACGCCTTCTCAAGATCAATAAACACCATATGGAGGTACTTCTTTCTTTCTCGATATCTCTCCCTCAATTGTCATATCAAGAAAATAGCCTCCATGGTAGATTTTCTTGGCATAAATCCAAATTGATTGACAGAAACCTTGGTCTCTATTCTCAAACGATACTCAATAACTCTCTCCCACAACTTCATTATATGGCTCATAAGCTTGATGCCTCTATAGTTAGAACAATTCTGGATATCCCCCTTGTTTTTGTATATAGGCACAAGTATACTCTTCCTCAATTCTGGATATCCCCCTTGCGCCAAGGGTAGAGAATGAGAAGTAAATGCTATTTTGCTCTTAAGTTCTAGATTGGAAGAGTGACATTGACATGATGCTCTGGAATTTCATTGTTTCTTATAACTTCTTTCGGATAATTCCGGAATCTCACTAATAATTGTTGATCTGGCAAACAGCAATTCCCAGTCCTGACTCTCAGACACTTGAGCGCGCGCTCACAATATCATTTAACTGCTCATCTCAAGGGCATGCATTGACTGTGTTTACAGTCATATCTTGATTGTGGTGGTAAAGTTGGCTAATGTAAAGGTGTTATATGATACATGCCAATGGAAAAATCAACTGGTTCCCTTTCTAGAAATATGTTAGTTATGGTAGTTGTTGAAAGAATTAAATTTTGGAAAGAATCAACTGCATCATGAAAGGAGATGCAAATACAGTAATGTTTTACAGTGTGTTATGTTAGAGTAACTACTCAGGGTGAAAATGGGTTGTCACCGATAACAGATCCTGTTTAAAGGAAAAAACTGACTGGACTGTGCGTTGTGGGTAGAAAATAAATTTCTGTAAACCCAAGAATGAAGCTTCATGATTTGCAAAATATATTGAACTAAAACACTTATAATTTGTCTCAGAAAAGATAAGACACTAAGTTGAGCAAACAGATATTATGTGCCTCAAACATCTTGCTGGAAAAAAGAAAATTCGCATCATGCCACCATGTCTAATGGATAATTAAGTCATAGAAAATGATGTTCTTGATTTTTTCTGCTTTTTCGGCCACCTGTTTTGTAGGTAATATGAGCTTCTTGCATGTCACAGGGTGAGTTCTATAACTATTCGGGTTGTGGGAACACATTAAATTGCAATCACCCAGCAGTACGTCAATTTATTGTGGATAGCTTGAGGTAAAATTTTTCATCTGCTGGTGAACATTTTTTGCTGAGACATCTGCTGTCAAATTAGGAGTTGGCCGGAAAGTCCTGTGGTATTTCCTTAAATATTTTAATACATAACAGTTTGCTGCCTTTATTCTGATAGTCATGGATGAATACATGTATGGAACAACTTATACTGCCTTGAAGTAACGCTATAGTAATAAGAAAGCTCTTCGCGAGAGGATAGGTTAGTCAGGAACCAAGCTTTTTCTGAAGGTGGTTTTTGAAAACCTATGCCTCATTGAGATAATGACTGATTCCTTAAATATCCCTCATTGTATTTCTAGAGTGCAAATGGGATTGAATTGCTTTTTGGTCTGCGTCATGGAGTTTAATCATTCTAGCATTGACAACATGAGATTTCTGGACAATCAGGCATAATTTATCTCGTTATCTTTCTGATGTGACAGATATTGGGTAATAGAAATGCATGTGGATGGCTTTCGTTTTGATCTTGCTTCTATCTTGACCAGGAGTAGCAGGTTTCACATCAACTTTCTTCAAATATACCAGTGCATTTCTAATTTGTGAGCGTTGGACTAATGCTTCCTCTGCATTTTCTTTTTGAATTGTCTTTACTGTGTCAAAAGTCTTTGGGATGCAGTTAACGTATTTGGAAAGCCAATTGAAGGGGACTTATTGACTACAGGCACACCTTTAAGCAGTCCTCCTTTGATAGATATGATAAGCAATGATCCAATTCTTCGAGGAGTCAAGGTATTTACTTTATGTCCTTCATGTTTCAGATAATGTAGTCAATTATTTCGATTCCATGGACAACTATTTAATGTCAGACTAATGTACTTTAACTTCTATTCGACAACTCGATTTTGATTGAGCACATTTGCAGCAGTATATTAAACAACAATTAAGCACTGAAGAATTTTGGTCATATTTTATGGTGCACTTGAAATTCCTTGGCTGTCTGAGTAATAAATGCTGCCCTCCTCTCTCCCTGCATGGTCTGAGCTTGACCTAGCAGTTCTGTATGTTATCAATTTTCCACAGCCAAGATATTTTGGTAGCTTGCTTGTGACTTGAAGTATTTTACATATATAAACACAGCCATCTCCACGCTACATCTATTTTGCTTCGTTTCTCCTTTAAATGCTCCAACTCTGGTGATGCCCATTCATGCAGTAGATTTGCTGAAAGTTAAGTCTTGGCTCTTGCCTCTGTGGTTCTATTCTACGAGTATGAGACAAGAATTATTTGAAAAAAATACCAGTGCCACTGAAAATTTACATCAGGAGCTTGTTGTAGATTTTCCTACACAATATAAGTGTTCTATATTGAGGATCTTATTGTTAATTGAATCTCTACGATAAAGATGGGTGAACTATCTGAAATTTGTTGGCATTTGCTATTTCTACAATTTTTTACTGATGCCTTCTGTGTAGGGAAGTCTCTGACAACATACTCACTTCAATGTTCTATGTGTGGCTGTTATAAACTTTTCTTTGTCCAATTGTGTTGCTTTTGCCATGCTTAGTTTGTGGTTTAGGAGGGAAAGAGCTTTCTTCATGTGAACATCTGTGATTATTATGTACTTTCCATTGAAACTAAGAGACTCATTCTCATTTGAAAAGCTCATAGCTGAAGCATGGGATACTGGAGGCCTTTACCAGGTTGGCACATTTCCTCACTGGGGCATTTGGTCTGAGTGGAATGGCAAGGTCAGTCCAGATGTTTTTTGCAGTGACTATCATGTTGTTTTTTGGTCAGCAATGTAATTGCGGGCAAATCAGTATCAATAATTTGTAGGAAATGAGATTTATGACACAAAACTTCTCAACTTCGATCTTCCACCTAATCCATGATATTTCAACATCAACATCAACAACACCTTTATCCCAAACTAGTTGGGGTCAGCGGTCGATGAACCCCAAAGAATTATAAAAATAAAAGCAGAACCAAGCGAGGGAAAAGAGATAAATGTATGTATCTATCTATCTATTTATATACTACCCCTCCACAACACTAATAGCCTTCCTCCACTCCGTCCTAAGGCAAACTGTACGTCAATCTATTTCCCACTCCATTAAATCTTGTTTTATTAATTTCCCCCAAGTAAGTTTCGGCTGACCTCTTGCTTTCTTCGTGTTATGCTCTCGATAGCAAACTTCTGTTCGTACCGATGCATCTAAGGGCCGTCGGAGGATATGCCCAAACCATCTCAATCTATGCTCTCTCATCTTTTCCGCCACTGGTTCTACTCCAAATTTTCGTCAAATCTCTTCATTCCTTATCTTATCCACCTTGTATGACCACACATCCACCTTAATATCCTCATTTCCGCTATTCTCATTTTATGCTCATGTTTCCTTTATACTAGCCAACATTCAGCTCCATATAACATGGCAGGTCCGACTGCTGTTCTATAAAATTTTCCTTTTAACCTAAGAGAATTTTTGCGATCACACAAAAATCTCGATGCATTGCGCCATTTCATCCAACCTACTCTGATTCTATGGCTTACATCCTCATCATTCTCTCCCTCCTTTTACAATATTGATCCTAGATATCTAAATGTATCTTTCTTGGGTACCTCCTGTCCGAGCATATTTATGGCTTTTTGATCCCCTCTTCCTGCCGTGTCAAACTCACACTTTAAGTATTCCATCTTACTTCGACTTAGCGTAAATCCTTTAGACTTTAACGTGTTTCTCCATACTTCTAACTTAGTGTTAACCCCAACCCTTGTCTCATCAATAAGCACAATATCGTCTGCAAATAGCATATACCACGGCACCTCATCTTAAATATCTTTTGTTAGCTCATCCATAACTAGGGCTAATCCATGATATTTCTAAATATATATTTCTTTTTTGGTAGAGTCTAAATATTTGGTTTATGCTTGGAATTCTCAAGAAGACACACATTCTCTATACAGATGGCTAGCTGTGATATGTCTTTTGCTTATACACTATAAGGATCGGTTTTTGAGTGGCCCGAACCCATTTTTACTAGGTGTGGGCTGCAGTCCAAATAGACTTATGTTAGAATGATGGGAAGACAAAAGTTTCTACCATGTCCTGCTCTGACATTGGCTGTGTCATACAAGGTGGTGTGGGTTGCAGTCCAAATAGACTTTTGTTAGAATGATGGGAAGAAAGTTTCTACCATGTCCTGCTCTGACATTGGCTGTGAATAAGTCATCAAAGAGAAGAGTTGCTGTACTAAATTCCATGGACAGCTGAGAGCTAGCAGGAATGATGTACTTAGTAGTTTGGAGAGTAAACACGCAGATGAAATTGCAAGTTGATTTGATGAGTTCACTGTTTTGTATGGTTTGAATTCAGAAGCTGTTTTTGTCTTTTATCGTCCTTCAAAGCAGATGCTGGGTTGAAGGAGAGCTAGCAGGAACAATATACTTTATTTTTCTTTTTTAACTCTTGTAAGGAATGTGGCTGAAGTTCACTCTGTTTTGTGATCTAGCCCTATACCTGTGAAAATTCTCAAAAATGCATTCACTGTGATTTTAACTTCTTTTTTATCTGATTGTAATTTTCACTTAATAATGGTGTTAAAATTGTAATTAAAACTTGTGCTGGTGGAAACATATACACATTCTGTAGCAAATCAAAAGATGATATCTACATCTTTATATGTTATATTATCTACAACGATATGATAAGTTAAGTTGCTTCTTCTGTTCATTTCAGTATAGAGATGTTGTTCGTCAGTTTATAAAGGGTACAGATGGCTTTTCTGGGGCATTTGCTGAATCTCTTTGTGGAAGCCCAAACTTATACCAGGTAATCATTTAGTTTTTGGTCTCGAATATTCTTTTGCCATCCGACTGATTCCATCGTTGTAGGGTCTTCTTAGAGTAGATGTATCAGATAATCTTCTTGCTGCTTTCTGGGTTCTCTAGTAGCCTCTGATACCTGATTTGTTTGTCAGGAGGGAGGAAGAAGACCATGGAATAGTGTCAATTTTGTCTGTGCACATGATGGATTCACATTGGCTGATCTGGTTTCTTACAATGACAAACACAATTTGGCGAATGGAGAAGACAACAATGATGGAGAGAATCACAACAATAGCTGGAACTGTGGACAGGTAAGTGCAGAATGCCTGTGATATGAACAGGATTGCTTTACTCTGTAAAAAGCCACTAGCTACAGGGGTTGTGTTGTCCATTGTGCAAGAATTTTTCCATCAATACTAAGTTTTTGTCCAGTCATGTGCGAAGTCCAAAAATTGAGTTGTTACTTTAGTTTGAAACTATGCTTGTATTAATAGAATAAAAATCCCAGCTTGGACGTATATAAGAAGTATTGCCTGCGACATTGAGATTGGAATGTACAGACCATATGTTAGATTTTGGCGAAGATCCAAAGAAGTGAGACCTTTAACAAAAGGAATTTTAGAGTAGGTGGTCAGGATAACTATAAACTTATCCAGTTTTACTAAACCAAAGGATAATAAATGTTTGCGGTTGAATATAATGACATTTTAATTGATGCAGTACATTTTGAGACGTGACTGTCAGTATTGCCGAAATTAGAGATTGGTTTGAATGTCATGGAGTCTTGCCACACGGCGAGGAAGATTTTTTTGTTCTTTTTTCACTTAAAGATATTTTATTTGCTTGGTGTTTGGCCTGCGAAAATGTCTATTTTATACCCGTCCCTGCTGTTCATATTAGTTTTGTAAGGGAACATTAAAACCGGAATTTTCACTGTTTCAGTGTCTAAAAGATACTGCTAATGGTTGTTTGAACTTCATTTCAATCAGAAGAAAGAATTCTGTCTTCTTCTGTTGGCTAAACTCTTTTATATAAGTTTGGCCAAAGTTCAAATAAGAACGAAGCATCTATTTTATAAGAGTTAATCTTTTCACTTCAAAGTTGTCTAGGAGAATTTTTTTTGTATAATTAACCTAGATAATTACTTAATTGAATCACTGCGTGACATTGTAGTAATTATTGTATCCCAAGAGAAACAAAGACGATATCATAAAATGAAGATGTTTATCCCTTAATCAACAGTTCAATCTTGTATCCCAAGAGAAATAAATTAATGTAATCATTTGTTATCTATTTAAGGGGAAAATTTACTCTCCCGTATGTTTGGATATCATAATCTCTGAATAAATTGCAGGGTGCTGTCTACATATACGAGACTGCTTTTGTGTTATATTCTGCTGTTGTACGAGTAATGCAAGGATCAGTCACTCTGAAACCTCAATATTTTGGATTGTGAGGTCAATTGCTCCATTAAGAAAATTGCATTGACTTTCTATGGCATATTTTGGTGGATCCACCAAGTTAATAAAATATGGTGAGATAATACTAGAGGTATCCTTGCAACAATTCCAAAACCAAGAAATTAACCTTTACTAAAAAAACTTTATGGGTAACTTTTATTGACTAGGGCATCAGTGATTGATATTCATTTGACTTCATCCCAAACAACACACAGGAAGGGGAGTTTGCAATCACTTCAGTAAAGAGATTAAGGAAGAGACAAATGCGAAATTTCTTTGTCTGTCTCATGGTTTCTCAGGTAAGGAGTACTTGCGTTTGATTGTAGACTTCTGGTCCTAATGATAAATGGTGAGCAAATTTACTTTGCTGGTGTTGCGTTAATAAGCAGAAGATTTTCTCTGATGTTCCTGCTTTGACATTTTCCTTAACAGTATGCTCCATATAATTTGACTCTCCAAGAATAACTTTTTTGCTGTTCCTTGCCCCTTTTCCATGTGACTGGAAAGACAAGCTTGATTGAAACAATGACTGAGGAGCTTTGTGGAAAAGTCTACTAAGGCATTTATAATGGCTTTGAGGCTGTCCAATAGACATGCTATTTCCATATGTCTGGATGCCCTTTAAGGAACCTTCTTCGCATGAAAAGATTTCATCCTTGACTCACTTCAAAAGTGAGATACTATTACTAGGAGATTCCACATTTTCTCGCAGAAAGCCTGCGTAACTAGTGTTTCCTTATCCAAGAAAAAATACAGTTAAAATAAGAACAAATGTTTTTGTTATACACATTGTTTTCCTTGGTCAGAATTTGAGCACTGAAGTGAACAGTAGACCATCTGACCCTATTTGATGGATCTTGATAAGATACACATTTGACAGCATTACAACCAACCAAAACCCCCTTAAAGCAAATGCAGTGACAGAAAAGTAAAATGATGTTGGTAAAGTTTAGTTGTTTTTATCTGTTCCTGTTTTGTTTATTTGTTTAACTATGTTTAACCAGGGCATCCCGATGATATATATGGGGGACGAATATGGTCACACAAAAGGAGGAAACAACAATTCATACTGCCATGATAACTATGTGACGTCTACTCTCCGCCACTTTTTTACATCTGACTCATTGCTAGCAACTAACTTGTTTTCTTTCAATTTCAGATCAACTACTTCAGATGGGATAAGAAAGAGGAGTCATCATCAGATTTCTACAGATTCTGTTCCCTTATGGCAAAGTTTCGCCAGTATATAGCACTCCTCTGACTTGTTTTATTTCGTGCCTAAAGGTTCACCATTTTGATCCACCTCGTTACTTCAAATACTTTGCAGTGAATGTGAGTCGCTTGGCTTGAGTGACTTTCCAACTGCAGAAAGGCTGCAATGGCATGGTCATCTTCCTGGCAAACCAGATTGGTCAGAAACTAGCCGTTTTGTCGCCTATACTATGGTATACCATTTGGGTACTCCTTGGAATAACACATCCATAAATATGCACTGAACTAAGAACAAATTCTGATCCCCCCCCCCCCCAAAAAAAAAAACTAGTAAGAACTAAGAAGTAAGAACAAAAAGACATGCTAGCACTACACTGTCTTCTAAGTACCTACATAAGACATTGAAGGATAAATTTAGCTGGTGGAGTCGTCATCTAGAATGCTGTCTTTCCTAGATTTTTGTCGTTGGGGTTGAATTTTGACACTACTGGAAACTGTCTAGCAACTTCTTGGATCATGATTGATAGTTTGCTGTGGTGAATGGCCTGCATTTCATGATCTGTCCAAAAGGATTAAGTGAGGCATCTATCGATTGGCAGCCACCTTTTGGCTTTTTTTTTTTTTTTTTTGGTAAGGAACCTTTTGGCTTTTCATACACTGAAAAACTGACAAAAATCTTTACGGTACTATGAAGGCCACACTGTGAAGAATTAGAAAGAGGGATTTTAGAAGACAAACAATACTTTTCTTTAAAGAACCTGAAGCAACTTGATGCTTGTGAATTTCTGTCAGGAATTTAAGCCATCAAGAAGTGTTTCTTGTGATCTCTCTCTCTTTTGTTAAGCCTGATAGAGATATTTTACCTAATGGATCGACTTATGCCTGTTTTGTCTCCAGTATTAGTCTGAAATGACACCCTACAAAGGTATTCTTGTGGTGTCTATTTGCTTCGGTGTAACGGAATGATCCTTGCTATATTGTACATTGTACCCAGGTTGACTCAGTTAAGGGTGAGATCTACATCGCCTTCAATGCAAGCCATCTACCGGTGACCCTTGTGCTGCCCGAGCGACCTGGATACCGATGGGAGCCATTGGTAGACACCAGCAAACCCGCACCTTTTGACTTCCTCTCCAGCGAGCTTCCAGAAAGAGATGTCGCGGTTAAACAATACGCGCAATTTCTTGATTCCAACTTGTACCCGATGCTTAGTTATTCATCCATCATCCTCTTGCTTTCGCCCGACACTAGTGCTTAGATACCCCATTTGAGTATAGTCAATGCTCTGGTGAATCTTCTAATGCTCAATGGGATCTTCACTTTTGTAAATGATCTGCCTAGTAGGGAAAAAAAACATGCTGCAGTGAACAATGATAGGGAGTGTATAGAAAACTACTCGAAATTGTTAAAAGAGCAATCTTTATCAAATCATGCCGAAACAGTCTGTTATCGATATGCGAAACTCGGTCATGCATGATCTGGATGCGTAAAATCTCTCCTTTGTAAAGTTGGAACATTTGTAACGCTTGAAAAAGGACGTGTATTGGAGCATGGGACATGCATTACTTCTTCAACCCTCGAGGCTTGAAGATGACATCTCTATGTCGCAAGATACTGCTAAATTGCTAATCCTTATTTCTGAGGATCTTTAGGAGAATGTTTACCATTAGTGGTTTATATGCAGTAGCATAATAGATTATTCAATAATTGTTATGCAAAATGATTTTTTAATGGTTATTTTTATTGATTTTTAAGGGAAGAAATTACTATTGTCAGTGAGCGACAGTTTTACAATGTTTTTTTTTTTCTTATGTTGAATTGACAAGTTTAATACGTGCATCAATACTCGTATAAGAGAAAAAAAAAATGTAATTTTGAACGTTTCTTTTGCTTGTTTTTATGAGTATCTTTAACTTGACCCCGTGCATCGCGCCGTACAAATAATTCCTCGTGTTCATGTTTACTTACATTATTCTTTTGAAGCTTAAATGCACGCTGTCTTAATGGCAATCTTCTAATAGCAAAACAAAGGAACCCACGACAGCAACTGGTGTGGCAAGCAATAAAACTTCTCAAAAAGTTGATGTGGATTTTTAGATTAGTGATTTTGCTCGAGGTTAGCTCACCCTCGGCAGTTTCTTCTACTCATAGAGATAAGTTCTACTTCGCATGATAAAACTTCTTTGAGCGCTTCATTAAAATCAATCACTTTGACTCACAAATTAACTGACATAAATAGAAGGGCAATCTTTTTGTTATAATATGTTTCTTTATACAAAGTATAGCATAAATTATATTTTGTTTGAATATATATATATATATATAGAAAATCACATGATAATAAGAAATACTGATTTTGCGATATCATCTAGTAGAACGGCCCTAGCCTCAAATCGTGATGCGCATCCCTTCATATTTCTTGGTTTCGATATCTAAAAATATCGGTTTTATGATATTATCTAGAATTGAATTGGCAACAATCAGATGCTATCTTTTTGTTATAGTATGTTTCTTTATACAAAGTATAGCGTAAACTATATTTTGTTTGCGTATTTGTCTTCACATATATGTAATGAAAATCACATGATAATAAAAAATACAGATTTTGCGATATCATCTAGTAGAATCGCCCTAGCCTCGAATTGTCATGCGCATCCCTTCATATTTCTCGGTTTCGATATCTAAAAATATTGGGTTTGCCATATTATCTAGAATTGAATTAGCAACGATCAAATGCGCCCCCCTTCTCGCCAACACCCCCCCCCCCCCCCAAATTAATGGGTTCAAATGGATTTATTACTTTCCTAATATCTATGAAAGTTTTGTTAATTGTGTGTTAAGTTTTCATCTTACATTATTAAACCTCAGCATACAAAATTAGAGAGGAACGCAAAAGGAACATGGAGCTTTTTTGGAAAATAATATTTAAAAAATAAAATTTATTAAGTTAATTCCAAAAAATTTATATTTACAATTTTAGATCTCCCTCGACAATTGAATTACGGAGAGAGAGGGAGGGGGCCCACCCATGGGCCCCTCTCTCTCTGCTGCTGAGGGAGAGGGGGCCTCAATCCTCCTTCCCCCAACCCCACCGGGTCCCCTTTCCTTTTTTAAAAAAATAATATAAAAATAAAAATATTTTTAGATTATTAAATTAAAAATTAAATTATTTAAAATTTTCAGTCTTGCACTTTTAATTTGTTTGATTTGCTCTGTAGTTCAACTGCCGAGCAAATCATTTTAATTTTTTAAATTTATGTAAATATTTTTTTGGTGCTCCCTCGTCGCTTCGCAGTCTCGTCGTAAAAAAAATATTTACGTACCTCGACTCCAAGAAAAACGAGTGAGGCGAAGGCGTTTGCTCGTGGGTCGTGGACCGATCATATTTGCGTAAAAGGCGACGACGTTTGCTTGTGGGGCCGCGGAGCGATCATATTTATGTAAAAAAAAAATTACGTGCCTCGATTCTGAGAAAAGCAAGCGAATGAACGAGGCGACAACGTTTGCTCACGGGGCCACAGAGCAATTATATTTACGTAAAAAAATATTTACGTGTCTCGACTCCGAGAAAAACGAGTGAACGAGCGAGGCGACAGCGTTTGCTTTTGAGACCGCGAAGCGATCATATTTACATAAAACAAATATTTGTGTGCCTTGACTCCGAGAAAAAAAGCAAGTGAGTGAGGCGGCGGCGTTCGCTCGCGGGGTCGAGGAGCGATTATATTTACATAAAAAAAAAATACTTACACGCCTCCGCTCTCGAGAAAATCGAACGATCATGTTTGGGTAAAAAGCGATCATGTTTGGGTAAAAAAAATTTGCACGGCTCCGAGAAAAGCGAGTGAACGAGCAAGGCAACAATGTTCGCTGGCGGGGCCGCGGAGCGATCATATTTATGTAAAAAAAATATTTACGTGTCGCTTGAGCAAGGCGACGGCATTCGCTCCGAGGCCGCAAAGCGATCATACCTCGTTCCGAGAAAAGCAAGGCGCATAAATATTTTTTTGCGTAAATATGATCCATCCGCGGCCTCTCAAGCAAATGTTGTTGCCTCGCTCGTTCGCTCGTTTTTCTTCGAGTCAAGATGCATAAATATTTTTTTTTACGACGGGACTACAAAGCGACGAGGCGGCATTAAAAAAATATTTACATAAATTTAAAAAAATTAAATTACTTTGTTCGGCAATACAAACTGTCAAGCAAAGCAAACAAATTAAAAGTGCAATATCCAAAATTTTAATAATTTATTTTTTAATCTAATATTATAAATTTTTTTATTTTATATTATTAAAAAAAACAAGTGGGGAGAGGGAGAGGGTTGCAGGCCCCCCTCTCCCCTCAGCAATAGAGGGAGAGGGACCCACGGGTGGGTCCTTGCCGAGGTAGACCTAAAATTGTAATTATAATTTTGTAAATATTTATTTTTTAAATATTTTTTTGAAAAAAACTCACGAACATGCGAAATCATTGCATGGTGTTTGAAATGTTGTATAAGCTTAGAGAGGATCCCGTCAAATTTCCCCCACATATCATTCCAGCCTTTTCATTCACCCATTTTTAGCCTCCAAGAAGCTTAGCAATCTAGGGGAAAGCTTCCATTTAGCTTTAAAAAGGTTCAAATTCGTGTCAATCAGGAAAAGCACAAAAAAAAAATTTAAATTATTGCATTGGTATTAATTCAGTCATAAACCTTTTAACTTAATCAATTTAATCCTGAATATTTTGCATTTGGACCAAGGGAATCCATTCGATCAATTTTGTTTAGAAATCGCTAACATGGATATCAATCATCCTACATAGTACGATATGCTTTGTCGTGAATAAATTTTACAAATTTATAATATTTTTTCTATTTTATTTTGTTTCCTTTGTTTCTTTTTCATTGTGGTTGGTAACAGTCGTCAGTGATCCTCGTCAAATCTGGCAAGGGCAACCCTTGCCTGGGCAGCAAGGGTCAAGCCTTCGCCATATCTAGTGAGGACCCCTGTAGCCCAATCAAGGGCTTGACTCTTGTGGTCGGGCGAGGGCCTCTCTCGCCAGATCTAATAAGGAAAATTTTAGGAAAAAATATTAAAAAATTATAAGATTTGCCACATTAGCAACAATCGTACTATATAGGTCAACCAGAGATATCAGCGATTTTCGATCAAAATAGGGTTGATGGACTACGTTGGCATAAATACAACAGGCTTACATTTAAATTAGTCCAATTGAAAGATTTAGGACTGAATTAGCGCTAATACAATAAGTTTAAGACTTGTTTGTTACTTTTCTGATGTGCACCAACAAGAGGAGACAAGTAAGTTCAGATTTGAAGTAAGGGAAACCACTTTGGTGGGGATGGTAAGACTCCTCTTGGGTTCACTAAACCTAAGGACATAGCTTAAATTTTGATATTAGAAAGACAATGGGGCATTTTAAATGCATGCAAGGTTTTCCTATCATAATGACTGAAATTTAGACTAGACTCTCCATTTCTTATTAGACAATTCTAGCTAGTTTAGGGATTAAGCTTTAAAAATGCTCATATATAGCCACGACCGGCTTTAGTGCCTTTCCATGGGTTCATCAACCTTACTGGCATATTACTTGATACTTACAATGAGCCTGAAATTACAGAAATGTTGGAAAATATGATGTATTTTGATGGGAGAGTAAATGAGAAATTGTTTCTCAAAGAACACCCCTTGAGTTTGAAGTAAGAATTGACAAAGCACTAGTCACACATTGAAAGGATGAAGACCTTGAAGTACTTTATATATGGTTACACTCCCTTTGTGTAACGCCTCGCGTCCCTTGGAGCTTATTACATCCGCTTCAGGCCAATAATTACCCAGAAACCTCACACGGCCTAGTATGATATGAAGTGCACACACGAAAGACGAGATACATCACCGTACAATAAAGATAAAAAGAAAAGGAGAGTTTTGGAAGAATTTAAAAGCACACCTATTTATACATTGCAGAAACATTCGGTACATACATCGGAAGGGAAAAGACAAAAATATAAA
Source organism: Rhodomyrtus tomentosa (assembly GCA_028455895.1). Classification (NCBI taxonomy): domain Eukaryota; kingdom Viridiplantae; phylum Streptophyta; class Magnoliopsida; order Myrtales; family Myrtaceae; genus Rhodomyrtus; species Rhodomyrtus tomentosa. The sequence goes on from JAPCWY010000004.1 coordinate 23,149,289, forward strand.
GCTGCACACCTGGACAGGAAAAGTAACTAAGGCCTAGGATTCAAAGGTTACCACCATACCTTTCCTAGAGCCTAACACTAAGATGGTTCCTTAATCACCTAACCCCTTTAACCGGACTTTTCAAAAGAACAGCCTGAGTCATCCCTTCCATCGTTCCCCTCAGCATCTGGATTGTAATCTGAAAAAGTCTCGGATGGTACATTCTCTAAAGGCTCTTCAGTGTCTTTTTCGGTTTCCTCTCCTTCTTCAGCTTTTGCTTCGTCTTCTTCGTCAGTGGCCTCGATCACATCAGCGGAAATTTCTACATAATTCATATACTCCGCAAAAGACGGTGTAGATTTCGACACTTCATGTATGTTCCTTGAACCTCCCACGGATGCTGGATTATCTACTTCAATACCCGGTCGGGACGGATGACACCAAGTTGGAATCACTTCCTATGGAACATCCTCAGGCAGCAGAGGTCTCATCAAGCTACTGTCTCCCACTTGACGAAACCATGCCTCAAAACGGTGGGATTGTAGTTCCGATTTTCCTTCGTCTACCCAGACAGTTACGCACTTCCTGACATATGTGATACTCTTCCGATACGGAAACTCATAAAAAAAATAGCGGTCATCTCCTTTGGATCACTTAGGCGGATTGGCAACATGGCTAAGGCTTGGGGCCTGAAAAGTTTGTCCCACTATGGGGTGAGATCGATATCTCAGAAAGTGAAACCTAACCCTATACCTCAATACCAGTCCTACCAGACCACACACGAATGCCATTCAAAATGCATAATAACAAATAACGCAATGACATAAGGCATCACACAAAGGCAATATCAATTATCAGGCATGGATAATCAGTACAAACAATCATGCTCAATTACGAGGTCCCAATATGCAATCACATACACCACAGTCACCACTTTCTCATCCATCCACATACTTTTTTGACACTCCTGCCACCTGGCATCTTCGGGGTCACCAACCAAACGATGTCTACGTATCATTGGGGATCAGACCAATCGATACTCTCCAAGCTTACAGCTACTCAATGCCACCGGAGTCATCAGACCAATCGGCATTCTCATTATCATTCAATTTCACCAACCTCCGATACCATCGGGGTCATCAAACCAATCGTTATCCTCAACACATTTCTGATTGAGATCACAATGCCATCATAACACGCACAATTTAATTTATAAAATTCACCGATCATTCAAATCATTCAATAACTCACCCAGCAGTGTCCTAGCATTCAGGTAAAAGTTTAAGATACACTTACCTTGATTAAATATTACAATGTCACACCAAACAAATCTTCTTAAAGCCACAAGTATAGAATCCCCACGAATTCTTCGTCAACCTAAAAAGATTAACCAATCTTGAGTCACAAACCATAGAATGCTCATTTTCAATCTTTCCCTAGCCACACCATTGGCAAGTCAAGACACCCTTTCTAACAATTGGACACATGACAATGCTCACTTTGAACCCTTAATGTATTCGATTCGCATGGTCATATCCATAATAAGTCATAACTTAGAGGTTTATGCACCAATTTTGCCAAAAATCACCTCTAAACCTCAATCCACTTCTCACACTTCTCATCGACACTTCACCATAGATTAAATAAGATATTATAAGTACTTTTGTAGTTCAAATGCTCCTCATTCAACCCCTAAACAAAACCGGCCAGCAAGGTTCATCCACCAAAACAGAACCGGTTTCAATTTCTAACCATTCAATCGAGTCATACTTCAATTCTAATCCTCAATCCTTCAATAACCAACTTGCTAAGACCTTCCTTTATGGGTTTAGAAAACTCACCGCGAGATTTGAAGCGAAACCACACTTCAAGGATCTCGAAACATCCCGGTCTTCTCAAGATCAGAATCTGTCCAGTTTTGATCATCAATATTTAGCCATGAAAACCCATTTTAAAACCATCAAACTTACAGCCACAGACCATTAAACTTTAGTACTAGATGTTATAAAGGTCTTCTAAAAAATTTAAGGCCAATCGGAGTCTCCAAGAAGTAGAACGAAGACCTTACTCCAGCTCGCTCGATTTCCATCTAGTTTTGGTCTAAGGGCTGGTCGGGAAAAACCGTTTAACTAAATCTCGATCTACCATTTGAAACTTGTCGGGGACACGTTAACCTTACTCCTGGTGGTCAGCGCACGGTGAGGCGGCATCGAGAAGAGGTGCTCGAGTAGACCGAACAAGGAGGGCAGAATCTGTCTTGCTGGGCAGTTTCGGTTGAGGTGAAATTGGAGAGAAAAAATGCAAGGGAATTGATGGTAGATGGTATACACGGCTGCTAAGGGTTCAAATGGTTGTCTTGCATAAATAATTAGGGGTTAATTGACAAGACTTGAGTTGGCGAGAGTAATTGATGCATGGGGCTTCAATGGTTAACATGTGGCATTGTCCAATAATGCAACTTAAGCTTTGACTCATCCTTTGACTCTTGCATATAATTTTTGGCAGCCTATGGGCCACTTGGATTTGACCATTTTGTACTTCTTGCATTCTCAAGGCAAAGCAAATGGTCAAGGGGCAAAACGTTAATTTTGCACTTTCAGTCCAAACTTCGCTTTTCCAATTCGAAACTACCTTTTAACAAAACGTCGTCAAATTCATATCCATAATTGGAATTCTCTATTTTCAATTGTCAATTTTGAGCTTCCATTTCATGATCATTCGTTCGTCGATCGTAACTCCAATTTGTCTCTAACTAACGGGCGGCTTTTGCAAACGTTACGCGTATCGATTTTGTGATTCTCATCACATTGAGGAAAACTTAAGTTATGACAGTTTTGGTTGTCATGTAATTGCGAAGTTTCATCGCTAGTTCTGACGACTTTGATCGTCATAGTTCGATTTAGAAAAATTTACAAATTATACATTGGTTAAACGGCATTACCTACCATCCAATTGTATAACGCTAGCATTGTATTCCTTAATCGTTATCGGATCAGCCTCATTGGCTCTAAATGTTCCCTCGACAATCCTTATGGTCAAAGCGTCATTTCCTTTTTCGAGTTTCCTAAGTCCACGTACGTTGTTATGCGTTAACCTTTCTCTTTTGGTCAGTTTACTCAAGATTGATCAGATCTGAGCGAGACTAAACCGAGTTACATGAAAAGGTACATTCACATTCAACAGCCTCAAAATGGTAGGAAATTCAAAATGTCACACTTTGAGTGGTAACTATTATAATACAAGTATTATGCCTCGCGCACGCGTAGGGAGGCCCGATAAATTGAAACTTGGGCGCGAGCGCGCGACCTGCGTATGCAAATGCAGGACTGAAAAGTGGGCCTCGTGACAACCCCATTTTTGCCTTCTGTATTAATTTTTCCAACTCAAGCAGTTACAATGTAACCGTTCTTAAGTTAATTATCGGATGTTAATGGTATTAACTAAGTAACGCCTATTATAATTCTATGGTTACAAAATTAAATACATAACGGCTCTAAACGGAAGAGTTATTTAACCGTTATTCTTTATTTTTGAAATGCCCCACTTAGCCTATAAATAGGTGGCTTCCCATTCTGTTTCAAGAAATCAGAAAACAAGAAGCGAAAATCTCTCCTCCCTCTCTTTCAAACTCTATCAATTTGCATTGTTTTTTTATAGTGTTTACATTGAGTTCAAGTTGCCGAAAGCTTTGGAGTGTTGTGCTTGTCTCTAGCGCTGCTTACAGTTGTATCTTGGGAGACAGACGTTCACGACACCTCTAAGCTCGTACTGGAGGGGACGAATCTATTTTAAGAAAACTGTGTCGAACACAGGTCTCGATATTTTTATAATTTTTTTTCTTTTAATAGTGTTGTGTTTCTATTCAGATTTTGTGCTTCTGACGGGTTCAGATTCAGTGTTTTTGAAGGGTTTAGATCTTGTGCTTCTGAGCTGCTTCTGAAGGCTCGGATTTTGTGCTTCTGACTTGCTTTTGAGCTGCTTCTGAAGGCACAGATGTTGTGCTTCTGCCAACTTAGTATTTTTATGTTTGAGGCAGTTTGCTCACATTTGCTATTGTCATTCAAATTTTAAGTATCCTCTAATTTTATAAAACAAAATTGTTATTTTTAACACTGTTTGCTCAATAATTTTAAAACAGATTCAATTTGGATTCGATATTTACAATTCGAATGGCTACTGGAAAAGAAATTTGTTGATGTGTCTGTTGATGACGTCACCAAAAGGTATACCTCTGCTGTTCAACTGCCTCTGCCTGGATTATCCTCTACTTCTGCTGTGGTTTCTTTCCACCATGGTGAGAAACCTAAAAAGTTCAACGGATCAAACTTTAAAAGGTGGCAACAAAATATGTTGCTTTATTTAACAACTTTGAATCTTGCGAGATTTTTTACTGAGGACCCTCCTAAGGTATCCAATGGAGAAACGGATAAGCAAGCCTTCAATGTTGTTGAGGATTGGAAACATTCTAACTTCGTATGTAGGAACCATGTCATGAATGGCTTACATGGCTCTTGTACAATGTCTATTGTGCAATAAGGACGTCAAAGGAATTATGGGAATCCTTGGATCAAAAATATAAAAGAAAGGATGCCGGAGCAAAGAAATTTGTTATCGGACGATTCCTTGATTATATGATGGTGGATTCTAAGACTGTGATTAGTCAAGTGCAAGAAATTCAAGTGATCTTGCATGAGATTCAGGCTGATTGAATATACTTGAGTGAATCCTTAGAGCGAACGTCCCTCGGCCCGAGAAATTCAAAGGCTCAAGGAATTCCAAGGAAGTGGATAACTTTCTATAGGCGGAGAATCGATACTTAAAAACCCAAGAAACTCATGATGACAAGGTGCGTGTGAACACCATACCTTGTATTTGGAAAATGTGTTGCTGTGGTGATACATCAGAAGCAACGATAAGGCCAACCAATCAAGACATCAGAGGCATCTGAGGTTGAGTTTCAAGAAGCAATTCTTCCCCTCCTATACGGAGGAGATTGCTTGAAACGTGTGCGACGCCTTGAACAAAAATAGGGTACAACAGAGACTCTAAACGGAAATAATAGGTGATAAATCTAGATGCTATCGAGCATATTTGTGAAAATATAAGGTTTATCCTCCTACAATTTAGTAGGAGAAGAAGAAGGAAATATTTTGATAACTTGAGGATTGCTCAAGGAAATGAAATCGATACTTTACATGTCTATGCATTGTGATTGCCAAGTGGCAATAGTCATTGCGAAGAGTAAAACTTTCAATGGTAATAAGAGACTTGTCGGCTTGAGGTGTGATGTGATAAAGCAATTGCTTGAAAATGGAATTATGTCCATTTATAATATGAAATCAGAAATGGATTCGGCCAATCCTCTTACTATTCCTCGAGGGAAATGGGACTTAGCCAGTTGAAGAAAATCAACAATGTTGGTAACCCAACCTCTGTGATTGACAATTTCATGAATTGGGGCAATAACAAGTCATTTGTTGACCTTGTGAAGCATTATAAAATTTATTTCCTTCCTAAGGTGAGAATAATGCAATACTTCGAAAGAAAGAGGATAAAACCCCTTATGAGCTATTGAAAGGTAGGAGACCATCTTACAAATGTTTACGAGTATGGGGGTGTCTTGCAAAAATAGCCGATCCAAAATCTACTAGTGTATATGTATTCACATTAGTAGATGGAGCCATATTTTTGGAAATCCTATAAACGAACTGTTATAGCTTAGATCCACAATGGAATCCGAAGTTATGTTTTGGATAAATGTGGTGAAGAGATTGAATGGCTACGCCATTTCTTAGAGGATATTCCAAAATGACAAAAACCTGTGCCACTGATCTGTATACATTGCGATTGTTAATCTGCAATTGGAAGAGCACATAGTAACATATATAATGGTAAGTCTAGACATATACGTCGTAGATATAATACTATTAGACAACTACTCTCAACTGAAATTATCTCTATTGACTACGTAAAGTCAAAGGATAATATTGTGGATCCGCTAACTAAAGGATTAAACAGATAGTTAGTTAAAAAATCGACAATAGGAATGGAACTGAAGCCTATTCCAATAAAGTTGATTTAAAGGAAAACCCAACTTAGTTGACTAGAGATCCCAAGATCCAAGTTCAAAGGGACAACCTAATTATATGAACTGAATGATATCACTGTGGGAGTTTATCCCTCAACCATTCTTATAAAATATCAGTGATTTGATATTTCGAATTATTGTGGGGGTTTATCAGGAAAAGGATAGCAATTTTTGCTTTAATCATTCTTAAGTGGAGTAAATCAATTACCCAAGATTAAGTAATCACCTATGTGAGATAGAAGTGAGACCGATTCAAAGGAGAATTATTGAGGGCTAAATTCTTTAGAAACTCTCGGAGAATCAAGACGATGTTCATTGCCAAAACGAACATCCTTATGAGAACTGAACAAACGTTTAGATGATTCCTTTGTGAAATGTATGGGTCATTTACTAAGAAAGCAGGACAGTTCAAGGACATCATGTCTACTGGATAGCTGGTAAATTAAATATACCTTCACAAGAGAAGGTTCAAAGGGTGACAACTACCTATCCTATGCAGGTTCATTTGTTGAACACTATCACGGAGTCAAAATAAAAAAAAGAAAATTCATTCATGTAGGGGATTGTTGGAAAATATGATGTATTTTGATGGGTGAGTGAATGAGAAATTGTTTCTCAAAGAACACCCTTGAGTTGGAAGTGGGAAGTGAAAGTATGTTAGTCCTACATTGAAAAGGAGCAAGATCTTGAAGTGCTTTATATATGGTTACACTCCCTTTGAGTGGTAAATATTATAATACAAGTATTATGCCTCGTGCAGAGGGAATGTAAATCTCATACCTCGATGGAGACCTGACAAGTTGAAACATGGGCGAGAGCGCACGACCTACGTAAGTGAATGCAGGACCGGAAAGTGGGCCTCACGACAAGCCCATTTTTGCTTTCTGTATTAATTTTTTTCAACCTAAGCTGTTACAATGTAATCGTTCTTAAGTTAATTACCATAAATTAATGGTATTAACTAAGTAACGCCTATTATAATTTTGTGGTTACATAATTAAATACATAACGGCTCTAAAAGGCAAAGTTATTTAGCCGTTATTCTTTATTTCCGAAATGTCTTGCTTAGGCCATAAATAGGTGACTTTCCATTCTATTTCAAAAAATCAGAGAAAGAAATAAAAATAAAAAAAACAAGAAGCAAAAGTCACTCCTCCCTCTCTTTCAAATTCTCTACATTTGCATTGTTTTCGATAATGTTCACGTGTTGTTCAAGTTTGCCAAAAGCTTTGGAGTCTTGTGCTTGCCTCTATCGCTGCTTGTCGTTGTATCCTGAGAGATAGACGTTCACAACACCTCTAAGCTCGTACTAAAGGAGACGAATCTATTTTGAGAAAATTATGTCGAACACAGGTCTTAGTATTTTTATCAATTCCATTTCTTTTAATATTGTTGTGTTTCTGATCAATTTTTTTTTCTTCTAAAGGTTCGGATTCAGTTCTTCTGACAGGTTCAGATTCACTGCTTCTGACGGGTTCAGAGTTTGTGCTTCTGAGCTACTTTTGAATGGTTCAGATTTTGTGCTTCTGACCTGCTTTTGAAGACTCAGATTTTGTGTTTCTGGACTACTTCTGAAGGCTCAGATTTTGTGCTTCTACCTTAATGTTTTTATGTTGAGGCAGTTTACTCACATTTACTATTGTCATTCGAATTTTATGTATCCTCTAATTTTATAAAATAGAATTGCTATTTTTAACACTGTTTACCCAGCAATTCTTTCATCTTACGATCGTGTATAAATGTGTCTGTTCTAAGTTACTTTCAATGGATTATCTCCGTTTGGCAAGGGCTTTGGGGAAAAAAAATTAAATGGATTAAGTGGGCTTTGGAAAGGCTGAAAGCCTAAGGCGAGTCTTGGGGTGCCTTGAACTTTGATCTTTCTCTAGCATACTAATCCCTTATCAACGCAGTCACTTTGATACATGTTAGATGGAATCAGAACCATCGAATGCTCGCCATGTCACTAGAGAACCTAATCAGCTAGAATTGGAGATCAAGCACCGGAAGACGTACGAAACAGAGAACGGCCTTCATCACCACCTCATCTCGTTCCTCTCGATTACTGTCGGGCCATCCATTTTATGTGCTTTAGTCGGAACCAATATTACTTGAAGACGAGACTGGTTATGGTTAGTAGACTTGTGGTAGATTTCCTTATTGAAACTACAGTGATCATTTGTCTCATTTTTACCCTCTATTTAAGGTATCTTCTTTGATCCAGTTTCATAAGGTTTCGTTATGCCGCCTAGATGTGTCACACTCATGGGACTTTTAAGTGATCTCGAGTATAGGCATGGTTTTCCTACATCGGAACTTCGTCACTTTTCGATCAATCCCAAATTTACTGAAAGAGTCTGAGCAGGTCATGGACGATCGAAGACGGGAATGTTCGCAAGAGAGACTAATGCCTTGGTTAACTGAATAGATTATGCCAAACACAATTGGAAAAGTGGTGAATCCTATTTGTATTAGGAAATGATCGGTTTCAGGGTGGGTGGTTCCCATCTTAAAACCAAAAGCTATCCGTTAGGAATTGGTTCCGCAAAATGAGAACCGTAAATCACCCGCTCATTTCATTGACCCACTCGAAAACTGAACCAAACAAATCCTAGCAAGTATGGAGCACCAACATCACTTATTGATTTTTTCAACAAATTTATAGAAAAAATCACCTTTTTTTTTAAGTTCAATTAAAACTATTAAGGCACGACCTGTATTTTTGAAGGGAGTATTAATGAGACGCAAATATTTTGCTCCACATTGAAAATTATTGGCTATTAAAGCGATTTATCGGACAAACAAAGGCAACTTGTCGTTCCGATCAAATTTAATCCCACTCGCTTGGGCTGTACTCACCGCGGGGAACGCTGTCCACTCGAGAACCGAATCCCCTGCCAAGGTGGGATCTAGATGGGGGTGCCCAGGTTCTAATCCCAGTCGTTCGATTCGAACGAACGGCTGAGATTTTGCCATGTCATAATAATAGGAGTGCCCAAAATTTAGGCGCCAATTACTATAAAAAAAAAAAAAAACTCATTTTGAAACCTGTGTGATCTCCTTCTCTCCTCTCTACGCCCGCATTTCTTCCCCTCCAGAGCGTTCTCTCCTCCTCTGCTCTCTCACATCTGGGATCGCCTCCTGAATCGTCGGCCGTCTCTCCGATTCTTCGTCGGCCGTCTATCTGATTCCTCTGGTGAGTTTTCTCTCTCCTCGTATGCATTTTCCCTTGTCCTCGATTCTTCTCCGAAAATCTCTCAGCTCTGACCTTTGCGCTCGGAATCGCTCAGCATTCCTCTGTCCTTGTCCGTCGCCTTTCCTTGACGCCGGCTTTCTCTCAGTTTCTCTTCTCCCCGGTTTCCTCTCCGCTACGCTGAGGACGTGGCCAAGGATTCGGGCGACGACGACTCTGCGGCCAAATCAGCAGAGATGCGTTGACATGAACAAATGGTGTGATGAGGATGAAGAATCACCTTGTAAGTTCACAATATTTTCCTCCTGTAGGTATTCTTGACTCTATTGACGGCACCTATGGTGCTTGGAGTTGATTATTTTGTTGCTTGGGGACTATATCTGGAGACTTCTCTGCAATTGAAATGTAGATTTGAAAGAAGGGTAATTGTCGAAAGGTCTTATATGGAATAAGATGGCTGTTGTCTGACATACTTATATTTATTTGTGTGTCACGTTTCTGTTTCATTTCGAGCGTCTTCTTTTCTGCATAGCACTTGGTTGTCAATGTTGTTCATTCGACCTATTCGATTGTATTGTTGGAGACAAATATTTTAGTGGATTATGGGGTTTTAACGACCCATTCTTTCCTTGTGATGATTCATTTGTTGATGAGAAAATTTTGTGGCAAAAGAAGAGTAAGCATAAAGAATTTGCTTGTTGCTAGTGTTGTTTTCAGATGCTAATGACGGATGACAGTTTAAAAAAAGTGTCTTTTCCATGTTCTTGGCCGTGTAAATGTACTAGCACCCATCCCCCCTGCACAGATAGAAAAGTAAACTTCGTAGAGGATCTGTTGCTGACCATTCATTTTCAGTGACCAAGTTACAAGCACTTTAATAGTTTAGCAAGCTTATTGAAAATTCTTAATATTCATTAACCTAATTTGATGTAATTGCCAGATCAAATACTCAATAGTTTATCTCTTTTTTTGAATTGAAGTATTTTTTACATTGACCACAAATATACGCATAAACATTGCTTACACAGTGTAATTATCTTTCTTGATGTTCTGAATTCTTTCCTTGTATAAGGGCGGTATATCACTGCTTTCTGGCGCATACAAATGGCTTAGAAAGCCTTGTGCTTAGCTGTCCTCCTCGAGTATATGTACTTTGAGATTAAGAATATGGATGGCTCGGCTTCAGTTTTCATGTGAATGCTTGTATCGTCTAGAATGGCTTTACTCCACACCTCAGGAGCTACACTTGATATTAATTACTTTCAGGCCTTTAGGGTCTTCTGCTCACAAATTAAATGTTGCATGTTGCATCCATGAGATGTTTTGCTTATTTAATGGATGTTTCACTCATCTGAACCGTCTTTCTTTCTTTCTTTCTTTCTTTTCTTTTTTCTAGCAGCTGATTTAGGATCTGATGGCGATGATGCTACGGTAATTGGATGGACTCTTACATTGTCTGTGCCTAAATATATTTCATAGAATAGACAAACTTACCATGTCATTTGTTCCACTGCAGTATGGAGGTGAAGATGATGAAAGCAGTGATGATGAAGGAATGCTCTGTGAGTTGAACAGAACTTTGTTCTATTAAAATGTTCATTAATTACTAAAAGATGTTGTTGGTCGCATATTGTGTTTTTGTTGAAAAAAATTCTTTGTTTTTCCCACACAAAATCCATAGGCATTTGCAGTTTAGGGCAATGCTAGAGATGCTGAAACCAGTTTATTAAGATTGGTTTATTTAGTAACGTGATCCTCTATAAGTGGTTATTTAACTTAGAGTGCCAACTTGTGCAACAAGTTATGCCACATCACTTAGTAGACGAGTCTTAATATATTTGTATAATTGCCTGTTTTAAGTTTCTTCATCTTTGCAGTAATGATCAGCTTCTCTCTGCTTCTTTGAGCTTTATCAAACGGTGGAAAATTGAGTCTTTTTTCTAGTTGAGAAACTTGTTTGCTTTTTAGTCAAATATGGAGGTTCATATATACCTACTTAGATGAGACATTATCGCATATTAAGACTATTGTACGGTAGCCAATCAGCCTTAAACTTTTTAATTGTGTCAATTTAATCCTAAACATTTTGATAATTTGGCACTTCGGTCATAAACCTTTCGATGATGCCAATTTAGATCTAAACATTTTGAAAATTTATCAATTTAATCCTAAACCTTATAACGATTGCCAATTAATCCTTTTGACTAATATTGTCACGCCCCGCGCCTCATCGCGAGCACGCAATCATCCCTGCAAGCAAAACAACAATAATCTCTAGGCGGGCCCAAGGATCCACTTATATATAAAGGAAGATCGAGAGATGAAATAATTTACATTAAGTATCCGGAAGCGTTTCCAAGCAACTCCCCGTACAATATATATATATATATCCCAAGACTAAGCAGGACTGGATAGCCTCATAAAGTCGTACATCAACATCAACTGGCCACATCTACTACAGACCGCTATACAGCAAGGCGACGGGTAAACATGTCAAAAGGTGTCCACAAAATCCACTAGGGAAGGGGGATCAGGTCACCAGTCAAAAAGTCAGGTCATCATTCGGAGTCGCCTAGGAAGAACTGCTGGAATCTTCGGTGTCCTCGCTCTCCTCTGACGGCTCATACTCGGAGAAAGTCTCTGACGTAACCTCCACAGAGGCTTCCATGGTCGCTTCCTGCGACTGCTCAGCCTGGTCTCCCTCCACGGTTGCCTCTTGGTCCGACTCGGATGGATCTCTCTTGGACGACTCCACCACGATGACCTTATCCTCTGGCGGTGGTACGGGAAACTCAGCTGTCGGCGTCCGCTCTGGGCCGTTCCTCGAACCAACCACTGAGCCCTCGAGAAACTCCTAGTCCACTATCGTCTGACACCAAGGAGGTGTGAAACCCTCTGGAACCTCATGGGGCTTCAGCGGCCCGACCTTCATATCCCCGTCTTGTCTAAACCAAGCCTCAAATCAATGAGTCTTCCAGTCAGGTTTGCCCTCATCTACCCAAACAACTGTACATTTCCTTTTATATATATATATATATATATATTACCCTGCCTATCGGGGAACTCATCGTAATACGCCGTCATCTCTTGCGGGTCCCTGAACCTGATAGGTCACATAGCTACTGCCTAAGATCTGTAAAGTAAAAGTTTTCCAAAAGGGGTGAGATACACATTTCAGTAAGAAAAACCTAACCCTAGGTCAGGTTGACCGTCCACTCAGGCAGTCAAGTCACTCAACCTATCCAACTCATAGGCTTATGCAGGTATGACATTCATAATTCAATAAACAATAATGCATAGAGGACAGGCATGCATTTATATTCTCATGTCACACACAGTTGCACGTATATGCTCGGCCTGTCACTTCATCACATCAATCAACTTCTGTCTGCCTCATTTTCTAGTCCGCGATTAGATCGCATCAGGCTCGGCCCGCATAAACGCATCAGACCCCGATTCAATTTCCAGGCAGAGTCTATGAGCTCGTATTCTGTCCCGCGATTATATCGCATCAAGACTGTGGCTATCTCAACCCCGCGACTCCGTCACATCAGGGCGCCACCTTTTCATAATCCACCCCGCGACCTTGTCGCATCAGGGTCTCAACCTCCGCCCCGCGTCTCATACGCCTTCGGGCATGCCATGCAATGCCACAATCATGTCTCATGCCACATCATATCAATTAACTCAATTTTAAAAAAAAATCAAATTTCATAACCAATGGCCAATGCGCATGATAATATGTTTAATAAATTTAGTGGCATGCAATTCAATTCAAATAGTACTCAGGCACTCAGACAATTCACACATAGGCTAGGTCAAACAATCATTCTATAACGTCCAAGGGCGCATCAAGTTATTACATGCGAGGGTTTTCTCATAAATCGTTCCGTTCAGCCCTCAACTTACCCAATCGAGTCCAATCCCCCTAGCCTCGATTTAGGAAATTCCTTACCTCCACTTAACAACGCAAATTTTCCCTCCTTGAGTCTCCTATGGTTCGGCCAATCCAAGTCCCAAAGCCCACTTGTCGCGCAACCTCGTTTAACCAATCGATTCGTCAAAATTCCAAGTCTAATTCGTCAATTCATCCATCCAAATCACTCATAACATACTCCTCATCATCTTAACACATCATACACACCAAATTACAACATAATCCCAGCCTATTCAGCCTTCCACAGAACCAGTTTGGCCCAGCATTGAACCGGTTCCATTCGGTTCTTTTCATGCCGGGTCTAACCGGCCTTAATCTATCTCAAATCCATCAAATATACATCATTCTACCTCTTATAATGTCTACCTAAGAGTTTGGAAGTCTCACCGTGAGTTTCAAGTCGCGTGATTGCCGGAAAGTCGTCGGAAGTCGCCAGAGCACTCACACACAGAATACCAGCAGATTTTGGGTATAATGTACAAGGGTGGTTCATGGTCAAAAAATTATCAAATAAATTCCAAATTTTTACCACAGAACCATCTATATGTCTACTTGATCTCCACAAAATTTGAGCCAAATATTCCAAGTTTTCGGCTGTCTAAAGGGTTCAGAACCGAACCTACCTCAAACTGAAACAGATTCCGTCGACCTGTGGGAGAATGCTTGCCACGAATTCCACAGAGCTCCAAATGACCTGGTTCAAGTTGGAGGACATCGGCAAGACGTGGGGATACGTCTGGGTAGTGGGTTGGCAGCAGAGGACGGCCGGAGGTGGCGGTCATACGGACCGAACGGCGGCGTCCGGCGGGGTCGGGTGAAGCAGAAACTGGAGAAGAAGAAGAAGAAGAAGAAGAAGAAGAAGCTTGGTCTGGTCTTTGGGGGAGCAAAAATGGCCAAATGGGGGGTTTGAGGAGAGAGAGAGCTGGTTATTATCCTAAAAATTTAAATTAATTAAGGTGATTGGTAAGTGGGCATTAATTGGTGAATGATCTACTACCCTTGGATGCTTGACACTTGTCCATTGTTCTTCTCAAGGCCATCCAATGGCCATCAATTGCTCTTCAATTTTCAGCAGCTTGGGGGAGGACAAATGTCCATTTTGCCCTTCCTTCAATTATAAAGACAAAATCCTAAGCTTGAGGGGCATTATGGTCTTTTTACCTCTGACGTTCGAAACGTCGTTTTTCTCGTTTCTGACTTCTTCGATAGGGCGAAGGCCAATCCAATTGACGTTGGAATTCTTAATTTTCCTTTTTCAAACTTTTCAGGACTCAATTCTGATCGTTCCTTCTACCAGACGTGATTCCAACCTATTCCGAACTGACGGGCGTCTTCTGCAACTATACGCGTATCGACCCCATGATTCTCATCACGTTTAGAGCTTATCAATTCATGGCGGCCTTGGTTGTCATGTAATTGCGAGGGATTATCGCTAGTCCATGTGGTCTCGATCATCACAGTCTAATTTAGGATAATTTTGCAAATTGTACGTTAGTTAAGCGGCATCACCCGCGCTCCAATTGTACGACGCTCGCATGGTAATCCTTAATCGTTCTTAGATCGGCCTTTTTGCGGTCCTAAATATCCCCTCGACAGTCCTCATGGTCAAAGCGCCATTTCCTATTCGAATCGCCTAGGTTCACGTATCTCGTCTTGCGTTAGCCTTCCCCCTTTGGTCAGGCTACTCAAATTGATCAGATTTGAGCGAAATACAGTTAAAATACATCGCTTGATATAAATAAACTTCTCATTACAGAGTCTGAAGTTGATTGAAAATCAGAATGTCACAAATATCGTCCAGAAATCGCTGAAGTTGACAACTTTTAATTATTATTTTGTTTGAAATTTTTTCATTTTTTTAGTGATTTTTTACTTTTCTAGTATTTATTTCTTTTCTTTTTTTGTTTTCTTTTATGTTTGTATATTTTGCTTGCGTTATGTCTCAAATGATTCGAAGTTTCTCACTACAGTGTATTTTTACAGATTACAAGTAGCCATTTGCGGTGACATCTTGAAGCTTCTGTTATGGCAGTTTACCTTCAAATAGCATTTCTCAAGGACTGGATATGTAATTTACTTAAACAGCACAATTCGAATGGGGGAAAACATGTAGAAACCACAAATGAAACTTCTGCTGGATTTAGTTCTCCCCTAAAATATATTGGCGCACAGAATGTTTTTAAAATCGAATCTCCTTTGACTTGAAAAGATAGAGAAGCTGACCTCTCATCTTATGGAGAAACAAGTCTGTTGGCAACTAAACGAAAAGAGGGTAGGAAAAAGGAGCAAACAATGAGGGAGATTGCTATGTATGGACATTACACTGCCTTTATTTGGTTTACAACATAGGTATTCGACTTGATTAGCTTTTAAGTGTTCCTTCCCATTTTTTTGGGTAAAGTAGCTTTTGTTTTTCTACTTGTAACTTTTACTTATCAATGGAAAAATCATAAATAACTCTGTACAACTCCTTGTGATGTTTGACCTTATATCTTACTAGCTAGTGCATGTATGATGTTTGACCTAATATTCTATCCATGTTTTCAATCACCGTTCTGACACATTTCCATCGGGTATTTGAAATGGATTGGGAAGGAGCACTTTGTCCATTGCTTAGTACTAGCTGTCAAATTTTTCCTCAAATGGAGACTCCCTCTCAAATGGGTGATGATGGCACAAGGTAAGTAATGTCTTCATGAAAGTAAGTTTTTTTTTTTCTGTTTTATTGTTTGGTGTGTAAGATTATCCTCTAATGACGCCACTTTGTCCACTATTTTTTTTTTTTGTGATTTTATCAATAGTAATGACTGGACTCCACAAATGTCTATGGAATTTAATGATGGGGATGAGGCATGGGAGTTTTGAAAAATGTATGCATCGAAAACTAGTTTTGGTGTACGTAGGAGAGGCAATACGAAAGGAAATGAGGGTGCCATAACTTCTATGCGTTTTTGTTGTGCAAAAGAAGGACATCGAGGTAAAGATAAACGGCTGGAATTAGTAAAAAAACCTAGGCCTGAAACGAGGATGGACTGCCATGCCCAAATGGGACTCAAATTAGTTTGAGGGAGCGGTAAATATCTTGTGAATGATTTTGAGGCAAATCATTCCCATCCACTCCACTTTGCGAAGTGTACTCACTTGATACGATCACATAGGCAAATAAGGGATGTCCAAGCTCAATAAATTGTTTTGGCTAACAATGCAGATCTCACACAAAAACAGTAGCATGACTTGTCTAGTGTACAATCTAGGGGAAGAGAAAATGTTGGTTACACGAGGGTTGATGTGAAAAACTACCTTAGCACTAAACGAGGGAGAGACATGGAGTTTGGAGAAGCTGGATGTTTATTAAGGTACTTCGAAAAACGACAGATCTTAGATACATCTTTCTTCTATGCTGTTCAGCTTGATAGTAATGAGCAAATAACAAACATATTTTGGACAGATTCTAGGATGGTTATTGATTATGCTCTTTTTGATGATGTTATGACCTTTCACACCACATTTTCCACTAACAAGGAGTACAGGCCACTCGGTGTATTTATTGGATTCAATCATCATAGAGAGCTTGTGATTTTTAGGATTGCACTTTTATATGATGAAACCGTTGATTCCATCAGATGGCTTTTCGAAACATTCTTTGAGGCTCACAAATTTAGGAGGCTTGCAACAATTTTTACTGATCAAGATACAACAATGTCGAAAGCATTAGAATAGGTCATTCCCGAGACAAGACATGGATTGTGTACATGGCATCTAATGCAAAATGCCATAAAAAATGTTGGTCATTTAATGAAGAATGGATCTAATTTTTTCACTGATTTGAAAAAGCTTGTGTATGAATGTGTAGGAGTGCAAAAATTTGAAGAGACTTGGGGTTCATTACTTTCATCATATGAAGCTACTAACAATTCTTGGCTCCTAAATCTGTATAAGTTAAAATAGAAGTGGGCTAGATGTTATATGAAATCTACAATGACCTTGGGGATACGTAGTACACAGTTGAGTGACAGTTTGAATGGAAATTTAAAGGATTGTCTTGCATGTAATATAAATCTAAATGGATTTTTCAAGAGATTTGATAAGGTGGTGAGCGATAAGCGGTACAAAGAGTTACAGGCCGAGTTTAATGCTGAGAGAAATTGCCAACAATTTTGTGTCAGACATCACTTATGTTGCAGCAAACAAGTAAGGTCTATACACCTTCGATGTTTGAAAAATTTCAGATAGAGTGGATGAAAACTTTAGGCCTGGTTATCAAGGAACATAATGAGATGTCCCTCTTGCGAGAATATGTTGGTAGCTCATTTGGTACAAATGATCTAGAGCATAAGGTGATGGGTGGCTCAAGCAATGAAGTGGTGAATTGTGCCTGTAATAATTTTAAGACTGTTGGGATCTTATGTTGCCATACCTCGAAGGTGCTTGATATGGTTAACATTAAGCTAATTCCTAGTGCTTACATTTCGAAGACATGGATACTCGAAGCAAATGGATGGAATAATAGAGAAACATGGTTTAGATACTCTGATACCTAGGTACGACCGGGAGTCCACACGTGCGGTCGGGGTCGGCCCGCGTTTCTTCCCCTCCAGAGCGTACTCTCCTCCTCTGCTCTCTCGCATCCGAGATCGCCTCCTGAATCGCCAACCGTCTCTCCGATTCTTCGCCGGCCGTCTCTTCGATTCCTCTGGTGAGTTTTCTCTCCTTTTTCTCTCTCTCTCTCCTCTCTCCGCCCGCCTCGATTCCCCTCAAATAGACAGACATTGTTCTCTCCTCCTCTGCTCTCTCGGGGTCGCCTCCTGAATCGCCTGCCATATCTTCAATTCTTCGCCGGATCTATGTCTGGCTCCCTCGCATTAGGGATCCAAATCCCTCCGAGTCTCCGACAATGGCGATTATACTGCGAAACCGCCTCCTTACTCTGCACTCGACCTCTCTCCTTCAACTTTCGCTTCAACCATCTCCAACTGCCCCGCTCTTCTCGCTCTCTGTCAAGACCTGTCCTTTCTCGCCGCCCTCCCGCCACGGCCTGAGCTTCCATGCCTCCACTTCCAGATCCGTGAGCCTAACGGCCTTGGACTCGGCCCGGTTCGTTCGGAAAGTGTTCTTCGTCCCGCCCGGGGTCTTCCAACCGAGGTCTCCGAAGACATGGTGCTTCCTGGTTCGAACATCGTCATCGGACCCTACGCGGGTCAAGCCCAGATTAAGGAAGCGGAGTTCGTGAAGAGCAGCGGGAGGGCCAAGGCCCGAGTTTGCGATTCTAGGTCGATCTATTGTGGGCAAGTCTTCGCTTATCAATGCTCTGGTTCAGAAGAAGGAAGTTGCACTTACGTCCAAGAAGCTAGGTTTTTTTCCCTTCTTATCAATGTGTCCAGTGATGTTGTTTCATATGGTTTTACTTTGGTGGCGAGGTATGAGCTATTTGATTGATGCGTCAATTTATGTTGCAGGTAAGACTCAACTTATAAATCACTTCTTGGTGAACAAGAGTTGGTATATTGTGGATTTGTTGGGTTACGAGTGAGCTTTAAGCACCTTTGCTTAAACTTCTTATGTTGTCCAGCAGCTTATTAAAAAAAAAGGGAGAGAAGATCACTGAATGTTAACTAATATGTGAGTTTTGTTTCTTGGGATGATGCAACTAATTGAGTGAGGAAGGTCGATTCGAAGTTGTTAGTGGGATAGTGAGAAACCATTATTAGATGGCAACTTTTTGACGAGCTTCCAAAGTTAGATTAATTGGGCTTAAATGGTTTGAGCGTTTGTGACCTATCGTTTTTTTAATGCCAATGCAATAACTCTTTTAGCTAAGATGTGCATGCTGGGAATTCATCTTCAATTTGCGGTCTTTCTGTTCTTGACGCGATGAACCCTTTGACAAGCGGCAAAGGGCTAGTTTCCATCTTTTGCTGTGAATCCTAATGTAGAAGAAGTGAACTTGTATATACATGGCTTTTCATTTCTGCTTTTGTAACTTCACAGTTTTGTATGACGCTTGATATATATCTTTTTAGAAGCATATAAGTGGCTATGAACGTCTGCAAATATGTGAATATATATAATTGCTAAATATACTGCGCTCACTGTATTAATCTTGTGTTAGATCAGATCACGTACTTTACTTTTAGCAATTGCAATAGTTCGTTTCATCTTTTGTGATTTTGTTTCTTGGTTTTATGACTAATGGAAAATGCTTAAACGTTGTAGGCTTCTCTTTTGCTTTCTAGAATATCCAGTTTGTTTTTCTAGGTTAGTATCGTGTTATGATTTACCTGGAGGCACCGAGCTATTAACCTCGCAATAGATTTAACATTTGGTGTCTTACATCAGTTTGGGACCTGCCTTTGGTATACCCGCTTCTAGTTCTAGCTGCCTTTGGTATACCCGCTTCTAGTTATAGGTTGTGATATGAAATCACAATTCTTTGGGAGTAGATTTTTAAGATTCCAACCGAGTGTTTTTATTGTGTGGTACCCTTACATTTAGTTAATTCATTGTTACTCTTGACATTGACCATGGTTGTTTTCCATGTTTGAACATTCTGACGTCGAGGCAAGGTGACCACAGACTACGGATATGCTATATTATATGTCTATTAACCATATCGACCTTGTCTTTGGATGAGATATTATGGTGTGTTACGTTGTTGAACAATAGAGTAAGGTGTTTGCTTCGTGGATTTCTTGATCATTGGTAGGTTTGCTAAGGCCCCGGGATCTGTTCGAATGGATTGGTCAGGATTTACAAAGGGCTACTTTTTGAACAGAGATACACTAGTTGCCGTCTTACTTCTTGTCGATGCAAGCGTTCCTCATCAAAAGATTGACCTTGATTGTGCAAGTTGGTTAGGACGCAAAAATGTACGCCGCTTTCTTAGTTTCTTAGTTGTAATGAACATTCAATAGCGGCTGAACAGACTGATGATGTTACTCTTCTCCACTTGTTCAAATACCTCTAACCTTCGTTTTCACGAAGTGTGACCAAATGAAGGGAGGTAAGAGGCCTGATGAGAACATAAGAAGTTTTCAAGAAGTGATTCGGGAAAACTACCGGGAGCATCCTGCGTGGATCATGACTAGCAGTGCCTGCTCATGGTGTGCATCATTCCTGTCTCTGCTCATGGGATGAATCCTACCAGTGCTGCTATGTGTGGTATGAAAATTGTTGCTGTTGGAACTGACGCCAAGGGTAATATCAACATCGAGGAGCTGATAAAAGCAGCGAAGGCAAATAGGTGGGTTTGTCTGCCCTTATGGTGAGCCTGATTTCTCATTAACTGGAAAATATTTTTTCATAGATTTCAGACTGGTGATATAATCAGGACCTCGTTATTTATCTTGTTTAAATGCGAACTTCAGGACACATATGCTTCAACCCATGGAGTGTCTGAGGAAGGCATAGATGAGATATGCAAGATAATTCATGACAACGTAGGTCACGTACATGGATGGAGCAAACATGAATGCACAGGTCTATTTGTGCCTCTTTGTTGCAGTCGACCCATAGGCGTGGTTCTAGCTACCATTCTCTTCAGTCCAACCATTAGTGTCTTATTTGATAACACTTGAAATGCTCAAAAATTGTTAGAGATGTACCTTGACATATGATCCAGATTATAATTGTTACTGTGCAGTCGCGTGCTGAAAACGTGAGTACTTGATTATTCTCCATTATACTTCAGTAGTTCTTCCTCGTGAGAAATATTCAAGTTCAATGCGTGGCTTACAAGGTATCTCTCAACATATTAAATCTAACTCGATGTATTTTGGTTCTTGTAGGTGGGTTTGACAAGCCCAGGATTTAGTGGAGCCGACGTTTATCTTACCCCTATGAAACTGCAGGTTCGAGTCCCTTTATCATTTATCTATCTAAGCTTTAAGTCACTCCATGTTGTTTTGATTCTGGTTGTTACTCCTTGTTTGTTGCTTGATGCGGAAGACCTACATCCTAGGTTTCTCGTGTAAGGTCCACCTCATACTTGAGATGAATTGTTAAGATGTATGGTCTACATACATCATGGGCAATGGGCATGTTTTTGGGCATTTTAAGCTTTCGTGGAAATTGTAGTCTTAACTACTCTGTTGTGCTTTATTCTTTTCTTTGGGTTCTTGCAGAATGTGGATCTAGTACTTGTTCTAAATGTTGGAGATTATTCTTTTTGCACATAGTATGTCACCCTTGTGATAAACTACTCTTGTGAAAGAGAGAGAACAATAAGACCTTGTTTTGAGTATGTTCAATTTATAATTGACATGTTTGATGCATGTATTATGCCCATCTTGGACTTCCTAAAATTTGCATGCAAAAGATGTTGGTTGTCCTTGTCTTCTAAATGGTCACCTAGCTAATGGATTTGTCTGACAGAGTTCTTGGCGCTTATAGCTATTCGTGTAGAACCAAATTGCAATTTCTATCTGTATAATGCCATGGAGAAACATGGATAGTTGTCAGAGGATTCATGTACGATGCACTCATTTAGTCAGGTGGAAATTATTGAAAGCGGCTCCTGGTATGTAGGAGCAACATTGTTTTGGAGCTTCTTGTTGGATTTCCTATTCTACGGTTGGCTTTTCAAGCTGTCTGCCTATCTATTTCTTCTAAGTCCTAATTTGACTGGGTTTGTATATGTGTCTCGGCTGCTCATTGTATGCTTCCTAACCTTTTGGATTGCTTGATTGGAACTGCTCTTCTCTTTCTGTGATGTGCGATCCTGCTACTGCTCTACTGTATTTCTGGCCCTTTCGTTTCTGTCTGGCCGAGAAGTGGAGTGCTTTGGGTGGATCTACTCTTCTTCAAATTGGGTTGTTCACTGGCTTGACTATAACCTCCAAGTTTGTTACGGTTGAACTGGCTCCCTTCTTGCTGTGGAGCTGCCTTGCTGCTGCAAAGCCATGCCTTTACGTCTTCGTCCCAAAGATTTTCTTCTTACAACACAGGTGTAATTTCTTGGGAGTACACTGTCCACCGGCAAAGCTGCGATCTCCAATATTCTGCTGTTGTTTGGCCTTCTTTTGGCGAGCTTTATCCCACTTGGTTATATTTACTCTACTTCCTAAGTTGCTGCGTAGGCTACTACGAAGGGTGTTGCACTTCCACTGCCGTTACTTTCCTTGCTTCTTTTGCTAGCTTAATTTCCAGATCTGTGGGCTCCCACACTTGCTGCTGCTCAGGCTTGCCCTTGTCCCTGCTTTCGTGTTCTTCATGGATGGGTTCGCCGGTTTGCTGCCTTGTCTGATGGCTATTGCTCACTGCTTCACTTGTATTGGCTGTCTCTTACTTGGTTTGCTTTTTGCCCTTGTAAAAGTAGCCAATTCTATTTGTTTATTATACTTTCTTTGGCCGCTTGTTTGGCCTTGCTTTTTGTTACATCTCTTGTCAGGGCCTATGTCTTCTGAATCTTTTATTTGACCGTCTATTCTCTGTAGCCATCGATTGGCTTCTAGGTACACGCGCGTTGCTGCGATGTTGTATTTTTAAGCCATTTCATTGTTGAATCCATTTTCGCACAAAATATTTCATTATTGATTCATGATTTTTGTGTCTAGTTTCGTCATTGTACCTAGTTTTTGAAAAGTCAATTCATATTTATCTTACTAATAAAAAAGAGAAAAAAAAGTTCAGAAATACCCTATATTTGATATTTCATTTTACGTTTTTGTTTATTTGTTTTATTTTATGAATGAATAGCCTCCCATTCTTTACGAAATATAAAGTAAAATTAGAAACACGTTTTTTTATATATAAAAACAAAAGGTACATAACAAAAGAGACAGGAAAAAATTTTTGGAAATACCATACATTTAATGTTTCATTTGACATTTCTATTTTAATTTTTTTATGTTATGAATAAAGAACCTTGCATTTGTAAATAAAAGTAACGAAGAACTAGAGATGCGTTTTTTAATATATAAAAAATGAAATGGACTTAACAAAAGAGATGGAAAAAAAAAGTTGAAAATATCATACATTTGATGTTTCTGTTTAATTTTTTTTATGTTATGAATAAAGAGCCTCGCATTCTTTGCGAAATATAACATGTAATTCGAAACGAGTTTTTTAATATAAAAAAACGAAAGGAACATAACAAAAGGGAAAGCAAAGAAAAAAGTTTGAAATACCATACATTTGATGTTTTATTTGACGTTTCTGTATAAATTTTCATTTTATTGATAAAGCCGAGAATTTTTTTTTTGTATATCAAAAAACGAAAGGGTCATAATAAAAGGGACGACAAAAAAAGACGAAAAAACCCAACATTTGATGTTTCTATTTAGCTTTTTTTTTTATTTTATGAATAAGATAGTGCACGGTGATTGCTAGTTCAAAATTCGAATTATGAAACGGAAGTTCCACTCCTGAGACAAAACTCTCCTTTCTACATTGCTTCCCAAATTTAATGTTAGGCCAGAATTAGTACTGCATGGTGACAGGTATTCATGTTAGAGAAGCGAGAGATATAGGAGAAATCAAAACACAGCGAGATAGTAGAGATGTAAAGATAGCTGTACTAAAATGTCAATGATTCCAGAGCAAGTAGCTTCTGACATTTCTCCTGAAATTTGAAAGGTGTTCATCCAACGCCCTGTTAGTTTACACATTCTCTTCTGATGGATAAATGTCTGATCACTTCCCCTTGTCGTCGATCATAGTCTTGAATTGTTGCGATGACCTCCCGTAGCTGTTGCTTCATATAACTCCCTTCACGCTGAAGTTCAAATTGATTCGATTCTATTTGGCGTAGAACATCAGCAAGAAGTGCTTCAAGTCTTCCTTTCTTGTACCAATAAAAAAAATATCAAACAATGGAAAGCAGATAAAGGAAAGTGTTTTTGCAATTCTTCCTGCATTAGAAAAAACAAAATCAGATTCTTCTTAAATATTCTAGATAAAACAAGAAGATAAAGCAAAACTCTTTTTCCCACTTAGATAAAGCAAATTTACATGAACAAAAATTCTTCAGAAACAAACAAAGAAAGTACTCAATCCTTGAATGAAAGTGCAAGAACAGGGCACTAATTTTCCATGTATGAGAAACAGTACCAGGTTATCCATAGACTGACTTCTTTTGCTTTCCATCATTTGATATTAAATTAATTAGTTAAATTATGTGTAATTAATCAACAGGAGCACATCTTAACATATTTTGAAACTGACTTCTTTTGCTAATTGTGCTACCACAGTAAGTAAAATTAAGAAATAGCTAGTAACTATGTAACAATCATTAAATTAGATGTAATTAATCGACTGGAGCAAATCTTAACAAATTTCTAAACTTTCTTTCGCTGATTTCAGTACCAATAAGTAACCCTCAATTAGTACTTATGTCATCAATAAAATGCCTGGCACATCACCTATCCAATGCTCGGAATTCGAGTTATATTACAGCAGCTTAGGCTGTGGTGATTAGTTAAATTATGTGTAATTAATCAACTAAGCACAGCTTTGAATAACCAATTCAGTCTTTCCAACTTAAAGTACATATGCAGGATTCATGAAATGCCAAAAGCATATAAACCCAGGAAAACAACATAAACACAAATATATGCTTCATACATTCGTGATAAACACCAGCTAATACTTGGACTCAACTTGAATACACAGCCAACAATTGCATAGACATTGACAACCACAATTTCTACATGCAAATTCTAATTTTTGTCATCTAACAAGGTTAGTTTCATTCATTCTGTCCCATTTATGAAAAAAAATGTGATTATTCAGTGGGTCACCCCAGCTTGGATCACTTCCCCATGGCCGATGAGCCTACATACTCCTATCCATGCCTTGCCAACTAACAGAAAGCTCTAAAAGCCTAAAATTATGCAAATGAAACGTACAAGCTTGGGCCAAATGCAGTGGATGACATGATCACCCTTCACCATCAGACTAGACCTTTTCTTCAGCACAAATCATCCATTGACCAAGTGATTCTTGCATAGTGCTTCAGAAGACCAGTTGTTTGACATATGTACTACAAGATACACGAAGAAAGACAAAACTTCTACCTGCCCTGGGATATTAGGACGTTGAGCTCTGCTTCCAGTTGCAATAAGTACGTGCCTTGCAGAGTAGCAAAACTTCGTTCCATCTAGCTGTGTCACCTCAACTTCATTGCGACCAACTAGCTTTCCTTCTCCTTCAAATAATTTGACACCAGCATTTGACAATAATCACTTGTAAATTCCATTTAATATGGTGATTTCCTCTGTCTGCATATCTCAAAGAACAAATACATATCACATTGGGCCTAAAACATACAAAATTCTTCACTTGCGTCATTGACGAACTACATAATGGAAAGAGAAGAAGAGCAACTAGTAACTAGATCAATCATTTTGTTAGATGTATAAAGCTCAAGAGTGTTCAGATCGGGCACTGCATGATTAATATGTTAGGACACACCTTTTCTACATGAATATTCAACTTGAATTAAAAACGGTAATAGAGAAAAAAAAAGCATCAAAAAACCATTGCAGTGTCAGCCCAATAAGAATGTCTGCTAGGGAATATAGGATATTGTGATTCAAAGGTCCATTTCCTTATTGGGACCGACGGACTCTTAATCTGATATATCACCACACACTAACCATTACACTGTTCAGGTTGCTAAATTGGTGACTCGATTAGGACATCCAACATCCAGTAACTGGGAACACAATGTCCACGAAAGAGTTTCAAGATTTCCTAAGCTGTAAACTTAGTTTGCTTCCCTCCCTCGCTTAAAAAATCATATGTTACATATTTTCTTGGCCTCTATATGAAGCGTATTTGCGTCAATGCAAGTCAAAATAAGTGCATAGGCCACATACCTTTTGATTCATCTCTTCCATAGAAATTCTTCTCATTCATTCCCATATCCAAGTACAAGGCTACTCGAGATTTCACTTCTTCCATCTTGTGTGAATCCAGAGTCCAAAAAGCTATTCTGGTCCACAAAAAAATGCACCAAAAAACAACTTCAAACTTGCTCGCTCTTCCTTGCCATCCTGGAATTAATAAATATTTCATACACATGTAAACAAATATGGTTAGAATTGAAAAAGGAAATTTAAAAATCCCAAAAGAAGAACTAGACTGAATAGAGTTAGAATGGTTGGTCATCGACATTGGCATGCAAGATCTCTCTATGTGTGTGGAAATATATATAAGACTCAAGCGGACTCCAACGATGAAGATCTTTTCCAATTCACGTAAGTGTATCGGAATATCTTGTACAACATCCTGACTGTCAAATAGAAAAAATAAAGAGTTAATTTAATTATAAATTAGCATGCATGATAAAATGAACATAACTTAGTGCAAATAGAATAGTGCATTACCCATCACCAAGCGGTGTTATCATGGAAGGCGTATTCAAATCTTGTGATGCCTCAAAACTACTGAGTAGATTACTGTAAAAACCCGGAGGGTTATTGCAACTTCCAAGAACTTGAGGTGCACAAGAAGTTTGCAAAAAAGGTTGAGGTGCGTTTCCTTGCTTCTTTCTTTTTGTTTTATTCTTCTCTAGACAGCTCTTATGTCGCTTTCCTCCTTTGCGTGCATCTTTCTTCTTGAGGCCCGTACATTTTGCAACGAGATTCGTATCTAACCTGTCAAATTTATCTGAGACTCACCTCCAAGTTGCATTTTGTGGAGAGATTTGTTGATGGTCAATATCATCTTCTTGATATATTCATATTTCTGAATACTTTGTGAGCCCTCGACTGCTATCTTCACAAACTCGGGACACATCTCTCTATATCTATCAGTAGCATCCATGTCATCATTCTCCTGATACAAAAATATAGAATTTATTAGAAGTTACCAATAAATTAAAGCATTACATTGAGAAAAAAAGAGTATAAAGATAATTTATACCTGAGTATCTAAACCAAGTTTCTCTATTATTCCATCCATTGCTTCACGTGTCCATCTCTTCAAAATGTAAGCACTAGGAATTAGCTTAATGTTAACCATATCAAACACCTTCAAGAAATGGCAACGTAAGATCCCAACGGTCTCAAAATGATTACAAGCACAATTCACCACTTCATTGCTTGAGCCACCCATCACCTTATACTCTAGATCATTTGTACCAAATGAGCCAACAACATATTCTCGCAAGAGGGACATCTCATTATGTTCCTTGATAACCAGGCCTAAAGTTTTCATCCATTCTGTCTCAAATTTTTCAAACATCGAAGGTTTATAGACCTTACTTGCTTGCTGCAACATAGGTGATGTCTGACACAAAATCGTTAGCAATTTATCTCCAGCATTAAACTCGACCTGTAATTCTTTGTACTGCTTATTGCTCACCACCTTATCAAATCTCTTGAAAAATCCATTTAGATTTATATTACATGTAAGATAATCCTTTAAATCTCCTTTCAAACTCTCACTCAATTGTGTACTACATATCCCCAAGGTCATTGTAGATTTCATATAATATCTAGCCCACTTCTCTTTTAACTTATACAGATTTAGGAGCCAAGAATTGTCAGTAGCTTCATATGATGAAAGTAATGAATCTCAAGCCTCTTCAAATTTTTGCACTTCTACATATTCATACACAAGCCTTTTCAAATCAGTCAAAAATTTAGATCCATTCTTCATTAAATGACCAACATTTTTTTTATGGCATTTTGCGTTAGATACCATGTACGCAATCCATGTCTTGTCTCGGGAATGACCTCTTATAATGCTTTCGACATTGCTGTATCTTTGATCAGTAAAAATTGTTGCAGGCCTCCTAAATTTGTGAGCCTCTAAGAATGTTTTGAAAAGCCATCTGAAGGAATCGACGATTTTATCATATAAAAGTGCAGCCCCAAAAATCACAAGCTCTCTATGATGATTGAATCTAATAAGTACACCGAGTGGCCTCTACTCCTTGTTAGTGGAAAATGTGGTGTCAAAGGTCATAACATCACCAAAAAGAGCATAATCAATAACCATCCTAAAATCTGTCCAAAATATGTTTGTTATTTGCTCATTACTATCAAGCTGAACAGCATAGAAGAAATATGTATCTAAGATCTGTCATTTTTCGAAATACCTCAATAAACATCCAGCTTCTCCAAACTCCATGTCTCTCCCTCGTTTAGTGCGAAGGTAGTTTTTCACATCAACCCTCGTGTAACCAACATTTTCTCTTCCCCCAGATTGTACACTAGACAAGTCATGCTGCTGTCTTTGTGCGAAGCTTGCATTGTCAGCCAAAATAATTTGTTGATCTTGGACATCCCTTATTTGTCTATGTGACCGTATGAAGTGAGTATACTCCGCAAAGTGAACTGGATGGGAATGATTTGGCTCAAAATTATTCACAAGATATTTACCGCTCCCTCGAACTAATTTGATTCCCATTCGGGCATGACAGTCCATCCTTGTTTCAGGCCTAGGTTTTTTTACTAATTTCAGCCGTTTATCTTTACCTCAATGTCCCTCTTTTGCACAACAAAAACTCACAGAAGTTATGACACCATCCTTTCCTTTGGTATTACCTCTCCTACGTACACCAAAACCAATTTTCGATGCATACATCTTCCAAAACTCCCATGCATCATCCCCATCATTAAATTTCATACCCATTTGTGGAGTCCGGTCATTACTACTGATAAAATAAAAAAAAAATAGTGGACAAAGTGGCGTCATTAGATGATAATCTTACACACCAAACAATAAAACAGGAAAAA
Organism: Rhodomyrtus tomentosa; assembly: GCA_028455895.1. Taxonomy (NCBI): domain Eukaryota; kingdom Viridiplantae; phylum Streptophyta; class Magnoliopsida; order Myrtales; family Myrtaceae; genus Rhodomyrtus; species Rhodomyrtus tomentosa. Next base: position 23,178,166 of record JAPCWY010000004.1, read on the forward strand.
AAAACTTACTTTCATGAAGATATTACTTACCTTGTGCCATCATCACCCATTTAAGAGGAAGTCTCCATTTGAGGAAAAATTTGACAGCTAGTACTAAGCAATGGACATAGTGCTCCTTCCCTATCCATTTCAAATACCCGATGGAAATGTGTCAGAACGGTGATTGACAACATGGATAGGATATTAGGTCAAACATCATACATGCACTAGCTAGTAGGATATAAGGTCAAACATCACAAGGAGTTGTACATAGTTATTTATGATTTTTCCATTGATAAGTAAAAGTTACAAGTAGAAAAACAAAAGCTACTTTACCAAAAAAAAATGGGAAGGAACACTTAAAAGCTAATCAAGTCGAATACCTATGTTGTAAACCAGATAGAGGCAGTGTAATATCCATACATAGCAATCTCCCTCATTGTTTGCTCCTTTTTCCTACTCTCTTTTGGTTTAGATACCAATAGACTTGTTTCTCCACAAGATGAGATGTCAGCTTCTCTATCTTTTCAGGTCGAAGGAGATTCAATTTCAAACACCTTCTGTGCGCCATTATATTTCAGAGGAGAACTAAATCCAGCAGAAGTTTCATTTGTGGTTTCTACATGTTTGCCCCCTTTCGAATTGTGTCGTTTAAGTAAATTACATATCCAATCCTTGAGAAATGCTATTTGGAGGTAAACTACCATAACAGAAGCTCCAAGATGTCACTGCAAATGGTTACTTTTAATCTACAAAAATACATTGTAGTGAGAAACTTCGCATCATTTGAAACATAACGCAAGCACAATATACAAACATAAAAGGAAACAAAAAAAAAGAAAATAAATAAATACTAGAAAAGTAAAAAATCACTAAAAAATGAAACAATTTCAAACAAAATTATAATTAAAATTTGTCAACTTCAGCGATTTCCGAACGAAATTAGTCGAAAGGACTAATTGGCAAACGTTTAGACCTAAATTGACAAATCCTCAAAATGTTTAGACCTAAATTGGCATCATTGAAAGGTTTATGACCGAAGAGCCAAATTAACAAAAGGTTTAGGATTAAATTGACACAATTAAAAAGTTTTTAGGCTGATTGGCTCTCGTACAATAGTCTTAATATGAGATAATTTCTCATCTAAGTAGGTATATATGAACCTCCATATTTGACTAAAAAGCAAACAAGTTTCTCAACTAGAAAAAAGACTCAATTTTCCACTGTTGATAAAGCTTAAAGAAGCCTGAGAAGCTGATCATTATTGCAAAGATGAAGAAACTTAAAACAGACAATTATACAAACATATTAAGTGATGTGGCATAACTTGTTGCACAAGTTGGCACTCTAAGTTAAATAACCACTTATAGAGGATCACGTTACTAAATAAACCAATCTTAATAAACTGGTTTCAGCATCTCTAGCATCGCCCTAAACTGCAAATGCCTATGGATTTTGCGTGAGAAAAACAAAGAATTTTTTTCAACAAAAACACAATATGCGACCAACAACATCTTTCAGCAATTAATGAACATTTTAATAGAACAAAGTTCTGTTCAACTCACAGAGCATTCCTTCATCATCACTGCTTTCATCATCTTCACCTCCATACTGCAGCGGAACAAATGACATGGTAAGTTTGTCTATTCTATGAAATATATTTAGGCACAGACAATGTAAGAGTCCATCCAATTACCGTAGCATCATCGGCATCAGATCCTAAATCAGCTGCCAGAAAAAAGAAAAGAAAGAAAGAAAGAAAGAAAGACGATTCAGATGAGTGAAACATCCACTAAATAAGCAAAACATCTCATGGATGCAACATGCAACATTTAATTTGTAAGCAGAAGACCCTAAAGGCTTGAAAGTAATTAATATCAAGTGTAGCTCCTGAGGTGTAGAGTAAAGCCATTCTAGACGATACAAGCATTCACATGAAAACCGAAGCCGAGCCATCCATATTCTTAATCTCAAAGTACATATACTTGAGGAGGACAGCTAAGAACAAGGCTTTCTAAGTCATTTATATGCGCTAGAAAGCAGTGATATACCGCCCTTATACAAGGAAAGAATTCAAAACATCAAAAAAGAAAATTACACTGTGTAAGCAACGTTTATGCGTATATTTGTGGTCAATGTAAAGAATACTTCAATTCGAAAAAAGAGATAAACTATGAGTATTTGATCTGGCAATTACATCAAATTAGGTTAATGAATATTAAGAATTTTCAATAAGCTTGCTAAACTGTTGAAGTGCTTGTAACTTGGCCACTGAAAATGAATGGTCAGCAACAGATCCTCTACGAAGTTTACTTTTCTATCTGTGCAGGGGGGATGGGTGCCAGTACATTTACACGGCCAAGAACATGAAAAAGACACTTTTTTTAAAGTGTCCTCCATCATTAGCAACTGAAAACAACACTAGCAATAGGCAAATTTTTTTTGCTTACTCTTCTTTTGCCACAAAATTTTCTCATCAACAAATGAATCATCACAAGGAAAGAATGGGTCGTTAAAACACCATAATTCACTAAAATATTTATCTCTAACAATACAACCGAATAGGTCGAATGAACAACATTGACAACCAAATGCTATGCAGAAAAGAAGAAACTCGAAATGAAACAAAAACGTGACACACAAATAAATATAAGTATGCCAGACAACAGTTATCTTATTCCACATAAGATCTTTCGACAATTACCCTTCTTTCAAATCTACATTTCAATTGCAGAGAAGTCTCCAGATATAGTCCCCAAGCAACAAAATAATCAACTCCAAACACCATAGGTGTCGTCAATAGAGTCAAGAATACCCATAGGAGGAAAATATTGTGAACTTACAAGGTGATTCTTCATCCTCATCACACCATTTGTTTCTGTAGACGCAGCTTCGCCGATTTGGCCGCAAAGTCGCCGTCACCCGAACCCTTGACCACGTCCTCAGCGTAGCTGAGAGGAAGACGGCGAGAAGAGAAGCTGAGGGAAAGCCGGCGTCAAGGAAAGGCGACAGACAATGACAGAGGAACACCAAACGATTCCGAGCGCGAAGGTCAGAGCTGAGAGATTTTTGGAGAGGAATCGAGGACAAGGGAAATGCACACGAGGACAGAGAAAACTCACCAGAGCAATCGAAGAGACGGCCGGCGATTCAGATGGCGATCCCAGACGCAAGAGAGTAGAGGAGGAGAGAACGCTCTGGAGGGGAAGAAACGCGGGCGGAGAGAGGAGAGAGAAGGAGATCACGCAAGTTTCAAAATGAGTTTTCTTTTTTTTATAGGTAATTGGCGCCTAAATTTTGGCCACTCCTGTTACCATGACGTGACTAAATATCATCCGTCCGTTAGAATCGGACGGCTGAGATTAGAACCCGAGCACTCATGTATGGATCCCACCATAGCAAGGGATCCGGTTCCCCCCGGAGCAAGCTCTCGTGATGACGTGTCGCGCGGCGATTGGCCAAGAGCAAAAGGAGTCTAGAAGAGCGTCCAGTGTCCATCTTTCTCACGTGTTCTGGAGAAGTCTAGGCTCTCTGTCTCTGCCTCTTTCTGGTGCTCGCGAGAAGGGCGTATAAGAAGCCATTGTTGAATCGGTCGGTCAGGAGATTTTTCATTTGAGCTTTCGCTCGATCAGATTCGCTGCCAATTCTTCTCGAACTTTCACAGCAGAGGGAGAGAGATTGAGGATTCTTGTACCTATGGAGGCGTACACGAGGACGAGGACGAAGATGAAGCGCAAAGACCTCGACCAAGTTAACGACGACTTTTCCGACTTCTCCCTTTCTTCTCCCGCCAGGAAGATTCGCCGACTGGTACTCTCTCTCTCTCTCTCTCTCGATCGATCGATCGATCGATCGATGGATCGAGATCGATTAGTCCATCGATTTTGTGTGGTCGTTCTTCTTTTCACTGACATCGCCTCGAATGTGCGCGCGCGTATCGTGTGATAGGACGCGGAGTTACCGCCGATAATGGAGGACGATGAACCTGAAATGGCGATGTCATACCTTCAACCGGAACCTGAGATTCTACAGAGCCGGAGCGGCGGTCCGGCGATAGAGGAATTCCCGACGGAATCGGCCTCGTCCTCCGCCCCGGAAAACGAGGAGAGGGCTCTTGTTCTCTTCAAGCCCGTGCACGGCCATCTTCTGGGAATGAACTCCCCTTCGAGTTTCTCTGTTTCCGTGGACCCTGACTTCATCTCTGGGTTTAAGAGTAAGTAACCCGAGCCCTCTTTCCATTTTCGTCGTGCTTGTCGTTTTTGCTGCAATGATTAAGTTCGTCGTCGGACGATTAAGCCTTTGTTGTTTAACTTAGCGGACATTCTCGTCAGCTCTTTTAAGTTCTTGAAAAATGGAGATGGTATGTACATGGTTTTTCTAGTTTGCTTAATGACTGATGGGTAACATTGTGCAAGTGGTCAGTGAGCTTGGGCTTGTTTCATTCTAGTTTGGAAGTGGGCAGTCACTTGCAAAGCGAGTTTGATTGGTTACGGTGGAGTGTCATTATGTTTATATTAGAAGCTTGAGAGAATTATGTGCTCTTATGTGTCCAATTCGGGTGTATTCCTGAATTGCTGTGTTAAAAATGCACAGGCGAATTTGTGTTCGTCTGAAAAAGCTAAAAATTTTGAAAGAAACTCTGCACGTACAAGCATTGTGGTTGTTGAACTTATTAATTACTTAGATTGAGGATTTGAACCAGATTACGAAAATGAAAACCAAAATTTGAGATGAGAATGTCTTTTGCTGCCTGGAACACGATTATAAGCCAGTGGAATGCTTGAAGCAATACTGGAGCAGTCATGAGTCGTTGAAAAATAGTTGGCAATACAGAAAATAAACATTAGGCTTCGCACTCAAAATTTCCTTAGCGTTACACTAGAGGGTTTCATAAGCATAAACTCAAAAGAATAATTGGATCAAATAATCCTTATTTCCTAAAGGGAATGCTTGTAAAATTCAGATAACTATCAACTCTATCAAAAATGAAGAATTACACAATATAAATAGGCTCTCTAAAAGTTCTACTCCTTGTGGAAATAGGATATCTGGAAAAATGAAAAATAGTCAAAATGGGAAGCCTCTAAAAAGGGGAGTATCATCCTAATTAAAAGAAAAGAAAACATAATAAAATCATAGGAAATATTCAAATCCTAGTTGATAACTTCACTTATTAATCTTGAAGGAGAATCCTAATCCTTTTGGAAACTCTTCTTTTGATTGTGAATCGGCAATGTTCCATCTGCACTTAAGCTTAGTAGAAACATCAATCTTTCTAGAAATATCATCTTGTATGATGTTGTTGGCTGCATCATTCTCCCTTGGCTGGAGGAAATTCATTCTCGAGTTTTGAAGTGTGGAACAATTGAATACATTAGCTTTATCCACCATGACGAGCTCTGTTCCTCGAGAAGAAGAAATTAGAATGGGGCGCGTTTTGAGTAAAAAAATCTTGATCTAACTTTTATGTGGTATTCAAACTTGGATGGTATCACAAGATCAAGGAACCCAACCATTATCAACTATGGCTCCTTGACTTCACAACCGCCTTGAACAGAGTGTTCCTTGTCTTGCCCAATGCACCTTCACTGGACATTGGTAAGCAACATGACTAAAATCTCCACACCAGAAGCGCACAACTTTCAAGCCATCCTTCTTGCTTGATCCGTTACTATTTTTAATCTCTTATGTGCACATGCTTGAAGATCTTCCGTTGAATTTGGATTCTTCTGATACTTGAACACCCCTACTCTTTTAATATTGTGGAGGGACTTGATTGGCATTTCTTTCTATATATTGCATCCCCAGGATATAAACAATGTTATATGCTTAGTGAGTTAATCAATCTCGTTGTTGTTGCTCGACACAACGGTCATTAGCTTTACCGATAGTCTCCTACTCTGGTATTAACTCGCCAATCTTTGGATTTAACTCAACGATAAATAGACTCTCTAAAAGTTAATATTCCCAGTGGAAATAGGAAATCTCAAAACAAAATGGAAACCTCTAAAAAGGAAATATCTCGCATAAAATAAGAAAAGGAACCTTAAGAAAATCCTAATAATATTAAGACTCAATTCTATCTGATAATTTCTTTGATTAAACTTGGAGGGGAGTCCTAATCATTTAGGAATTTATTGAAGGGGTCAAGTTAGAGTAATTGATCCTTTGGATGTCCTCACTATCTGTTATAGGTGGAAAGGTGAACTTCTGGACGAGTATGGATCCTTAATTAACAATGTCTGAGAAAGTTTCCTTCTAATTATGAATAAAGTTTGGATTGGGATAAAAGAAGACTGATGATTCTAGCAAATCGGTAAGTACAAAGTATTATTGACAACTAGAGATAAAGAACAAAACCTTGCCTTGATGAAATTACACTTGTTGCAAGTATGAAATTTAAGGCCTTGAGAATAGCAGTTACTCTCTTAATCTTGCTTCACTATGATATGGGTGTTTCTTTGGCAGTGTCATGACAAATTCATTGACATTATTTTCCATGTGCTGCAGATCGATTCTACTGGTCGAATGAGCCTGCCCACGAGAAATTGATTGAAGATGAGACAGGTGATGCACAGACAGATAAGGAAGGTACTACCTGTAAGGCCGTGGTCCCTTGGATTCCTTCTCAGCTTCCTCCTGCATCAGGCATTGAACTCCTCCAGGCTGAGGGTAGTGAGGCAATGGAGGCCGAGGAAATGGGTGATGGGACAATGGAGATTGAAGATGCTAGCGTAAGTTATCCAGTAGCTCAAGAGCAATCACATGGTTATGCCGGACAGAGCGCAAGTGAAGGATTTCAGCATTGGCAGCAACCGCACTGTATGACACCTCAGCTACCCCAGAGTGTCTCTACTCCACTGGTGTGGTATCGGTAACACATCTACGATGTTATGTTGCATTTTCCTTGAATGTCAACTGGCAAACTACTTCGGAGGATCTGCAGCAGAATGTGACAGAATAGTTACAAGGAGACATCTCTTGCAGCTGTTCTTTTTGATCGGGAAAGTGAAAATGACATCTTAGTAGCAAGATTTTGTACAGAGCGTTAGGAGTAAAGATGTATTATGAGAACTCCCCTGTGCGGTAGTTTCTATTGCTGACGTGCTCAAGATTCTGCCCCTTCCTCCGGCGGAAGGGGCCTCTCATATTTAGTGGCTAGTGATGTGATTCAGTTCAGCACGATGGGAATGAACTGGGTTGTCAAAGTCGCATCAGCGGGTGAACTGGGTTTTGTCATTCTGTGTGTTTTCCGCAAACGGATGTTATTTTCGGTGGTAGATTGCTATTTGTGTCTGGTCCGGTCTGCCGTGAGGTGGTTATGGATTTGGATCCAACAAAAGTCTGGGAGTTAAAGGCGGTCCAAAAACGGTTCAGGAAAAGTGTTTTTATTTTAAAGGTGTTTTTGGAACAATTTTAAAATATAAGTGATTATGATTTAAAAATATTTCAAAAGTGTTTCGTGAAATAATTTTATGTTGAGAATATTTTTGAAAAAATAAAAAAAAAAACTTACTTTTGAATTTTAAAACACTTTTTGGAACATTTTTAAAATCATCAATCATTGTAGACGGGGCCACCATTTGTCGCCGGTCGCCGCTGTCGGGGGAAGCGAAAAAAAGTAATTTTTTTATTTATCATATGCGTTTTGTTTTCATATATCATAGTCGGGAATAAAAATACAAAAAAAAAATATTTCTATTTCCATAAACAAGAACGCTCTCAAACGCAGTTAGTTAAAAGGTGTAACATTTTTGTTTTTGGGGACACTTTTAGAAAAAAATATTTTTTTTGTTTTTATTTTTGGCAATAATTTTTTGGAACAAAAACGCGTTTGATAACTGCAAAAAAATTCTACTTTCAAAACAAAAAAAAAACGTGTTTGATAACTGTAAAAGATTATTCTTAGTTTTTTAATTTAATTAAGGGGACTATGCATATTAAAATTAAGATATCTTTATCTTTTTAAATGAAATTAGATCAATATATGTATAAGTAATTTATACACGATTTATTAAATTAAAATATGGATGAGATTCATCTATTAAAAAAAAACTCAAAGAGAAGACGAATTGGAATTAGACAACAAGAACACCAAATATATTTTTTATAGATAGGAAAAATTATAATTATGAGTCACACATAAATATTTCTAGTAGCTAAAAATATTATTACCTTTAAATGGGAATCGTTAGAAAAATATTAATTGCACTTTGAGTGAAATCGAAGACTAAAATGAAAAATATTTATCTTTTAGTCCTTTAGTCCAAAGGTGCAATTTTTTTTAACATGATGATTAAAATTAAATGCTGGATATTGAAGTCTCGTGTCATGAATTTAAAAGTAAAAAAATTTGGTTAAAATGATTTAAAATGAAAATTTTTAGTCAATTTAGGATTATACTCAATAAAGAGGCATGTGACTGGATTTTTAAAACTTTAACAAGCCAAAATAAAAATAGAATTGAAATAAAAATATGGAGTATTTTTGCTGAATTTTTCTGACCATGAATATTTTTTTGCTTATTTTTTACTATTTTTATAATTAAAATAAATCCAAAAAATGCCAAAAATTATGAAAAATATTTTTTGTTCAAAATTGGTTCATAAAGCTAGGCCAATGCTTTCAAGATTGATTTTGTAATTTTATGAATTATTTTGATATTTTAAAATAAATTTTTAAAATAAAATAATCAAAAATTACGTGTCAACATTATGCAAGAACAAAAGAGAAGATAATGTATTCAAAAATAAAAATATTCCTAATTGTTTCTAAAATATGTTCCAAACGTGTTCATAAAAAATATTCTAGAAACACAAGTTTTTTTTTTTATTTCTTGATTCTACTCCAAAAGTGTTTCTATTTTTTAAAAGTGTTCCTGGAATATTTTGGGAACAATTTTTTACCATACTCGTTTATGGAGTGTTACCATACAGACCCTAATTTGTCCTACTAAGATGGAATTGTGAGTGGGCATGAATTTGGGTCGGCTTAAAATGGTTGGATTTAAATTGTTTTCTTTAATTCGTATTGATTTATTTTTGTTCGTTATAGTTTTAGTGACTCATATTTTATCTTATCTGGATTAGTATTATACCCAATCTATATATAAAAATATAACCTTATCCGACTAACAAATGAAAATTCATACTATTTATTTAACGCACTTTAAGCTTTTTATGTGAATATATTATTTGAATAGAAAGCTATATTACATTAAAAGAATAAATTTAACAAATTAAAAGATGTTAGTAAACAAAATTAAAGGGTAAAATCACCGAAAGATTAAAATACTTGTAAAGAAGCAGAAAAATACGCTTGTCTTGTAGCGTCATAAAATCTCAATGCGTGCTCTATTTATTCAAGTTAAATCTTTTTTTTTTATGTTGTCAAATTCAAATTCTCTCTTAAATAAGCAGAAATAATGTTCTTTAAAAAAAAAGCTAGCAATCTTGTGCATATATGGAAAAATTACTATAAACGTATCACAATTGTGCCGATTCAGTCCTAAATATTTTGCATTTGTAATAATTCAGTCCAACCGATCAACTTTAATTGAAAATCGTTGACATGAACGTTGACCTTTTTATGTGACGCCGTAAACGCTGACGTAAGTAATTTTCAATAGTACTTTTTTATCTTCCTTTTTTTTAGGTGGGACTTATGGCTAACGACCCCGGCGACCAAAGGTGAGGGTGACAGCGCCCTTAAAAAAAAAAAACCAAACATGAAATTCAAATGCTGAACCGGCAACTTTGCCAATAAAAAAAAAATGTGAAAATACTCAATTAATCCAATTAAATATATGGAGACGGGAACTAACTGTTAACAAATAAAACTCAGCAAAAAAGAAATACGGGAATAAAGTAAAACAGGAGTCAAGTCGATGTAAGTGAAGCATACCCATATGCAGCTAGATAATTATTAGTTAGACTCATTTAAGCATGTCTTAAATTGTTAGGTAATTCATTTTATGACCAGATCTTATTGTATATGAGTTGAAATATTTATTCTAGGCAGGAGGTTGATTGATAAAATATACTCAAGGAAGACCCTTGTCTATTGATCCGCAAAAGAAACACAAACGCATTTCGGCCTAATCCCTAATTAAAAAGAGCTTGTCCAATGTTGTGTGATTGGGACTCTTGGTGAAACAAAATCAACTTGATACTCTCAACTTATCTTCGCTCAAAAACTCCTGTCAAGCACTGTCCAACTAGGATCTTGCCTTCGATGGATGGTCATAAGCGAGGAAATCAGTGGCGACGGAACGTCGCATCTTCAACGACTTCCTCCAAATCACTCCGCAACGCCAAGGCAAGCGAATCCACTTAAAGACCAACTTGCGTTGAGAAATTCACATCTCCAGCGTCATTTTCCCTTGACCGCCATGCCAGAGAAAAAAACTTTAGATGCTCCAATGAATTCACGCGGAAGAATAACTAAAATAGTCACTAAATTTATTGTAGTGTCAATTTAATCGTAAATCTTTCTGTGTCAATTTAATCTTAAGCATTTTGTATTGTATCAATTCATTCCTTTCAACCAATATTAACTAGCCGATGCTTACGTGAATCCTTGACGACGTTGATGTGGATACGAACAATAACGTAGCTAATTTTTAATAATATTTTTTATTCTTTTCTTTATTTCCTTTTTATTTCCCTTCCCTTCTTCTTTCTCTAGCCAGTCGCCGCTCCAACAATCGGCCAGAGGACAAAGTTGGCAATTGCAAGGTTGGCCTCGCCCTTAACGTCGCAAGGTAACCTCACCTAGATCCAGTGAGGCTTAGCCTCGCCATGGCTGGGAGAGCGATGGCCTAAGCAAAGTTGACCTCATCCTCACTAACTCTAGCGGCAACCGGCTAAAGGAAGAAGAAGGGAAGCGAAAAATAAAAATAAAAATAAAAAATCAATTTTTTTTTTAAAAAAAAATGGCCACGTTAGCGCCAGAGTCCCTTTCAACGGATTCCGAGCAAAGTTGGTCGGAATGATTGAATTGGGATAAACGCAAAAAATTTGAGACTGAATTGGCACAATTACAATAAATAAATATATATAACGGTAATTCTTCGGAACCCATTCATCTAGCCTGTTCAGGTTGGTCGAGTGGTCCTTGAACCCCGTTTGTAAGCCGAAATCTATATGTTTAAATCCCAATTTATTCTCCGTTTCCTGGAACTCTCGAATTTGTTTACGAAAAACAGGCTGAGCTTAACCGTATTGCTAGATCTTGGGCCGGGATAAAAAAGCTCTCGCTTAACGGAGTTGTGGTTACGGGCTTGCCCAATTGAGGCTTCATTAGAGCTTTTAAATCGAGTGTTCCAAGTGTAGATCAAGCAGGTCCATGTCATATATATTGAACAATCGGGCCGAAGACGATGATAATGGTTTCCATGAGTTTATGCATATAATGTACTATTTCATCTCATCCTATATTCGTGTTATGCTCCCTTTTTCGGCACGTTGAAATTGACCACGCCCTATTTTCGGAAATGAAATGACTCGACTAAGACTAAAAGGTTTGACCTCGCAGTGCTCTTGCCCTAACCCATCACCCCTACCCCTATTCTCGCATCCTTGTGTCACAGGCTCATAGTTTCCCTGGCTGCGAGATAGCCCATGGGGTGCTTGGCAAGTCATTCGGGCCAGCTAGCCCTTTTCTTTAGTTATCTCATAGAACACTCAAGGCGAATATCTTTACCATATCGAGTCGTACAACGCTCAGCTTAACTCGTATGTACTTTGTATTGAGCGATGACACATAATATTTAACACTACAATTGGTTTCAGCCTACTATGGCCTCATTAGGAGAGCGGCATCTGCTCCTGACTAATTTGAACACGGGTGGTGAACCCGTACTTCAGAGCTCCTAAGAATGTATTATGCTTAATCCTAAAACTCCTAGTACAAAATCGATATGACACTACACTCTTACCAGTCTCTTCTTTACCTTATGCATCGCTCATGAGTTATATTTTGGTATTAACAATTATCGCTTTAAGGTTTTCAAGTGTAGAAGGATCCCATGGCGTCAATCAATTGATCCCCCGCATCGTTCAAGGGACACGAAACTCCTAGCTCGAGTCATTCTTCCCTACTCATTTTCGCAACTTCTTTCACTTCCTTATGCCTTTTCCTTCGTCGTAGGCGTTGTGCTCGCCCAACAGAACTATTTCCTCAACATCTATAGCTTTGTTTTTCTTCTGTTTTGTTTTTGTTTGGAAGGTCGTTCGGGTGGATCACTTGCATGTTTTTAGGTGTGGCTGATGGCCAACCGTCTTTTTTGTTCAGTAGCACCGTTTCTCACCATGGGCCTTTTCTTCCTCTCTCTCTCTCGTTCTTTTTTTTTCCCAGTTTTGGCTAGCCAACATAGGGTTTTCCTTGTTTTGAAATATGGTAAAGGACTCATCTTGAAATTCGCTGAATTCAATCCAGAAACATTTCCCATTTTAGTATGGAGTCAGTTTCCTCCTGTGCCCCTATTGGCATCCTAGAAGCAAGTCGAGAGCCGCGCATTGTCCGAGCCTTTTCTTTTTATTTTTCTGTTGGCTTGGGCGATTTACTCTCCACACTCGTAGGACTGGGTAGACCACAGGTTTTTTCCAACTCAACACACTTACTGGATGAAATCCTACTTTGATACCACTTGTCACGGGCTCATAGTTTCCTTAACAGCGAGATAGCCCATGGGGTGCTTGGGGAGTCGTTCGGGCCAGCCAGCCCTTTTATCCCATGGAACATTCAAGACGAATATCTTTACCGTATTGAGTTGTACCACACCCAGCTTAACTCGAACGTCCTTTGTATCGAGCTATGACACATAATATTTAACACTACATCTGGTTTCGGCTTACCATGTCTCATCAGAAGAGTGGCATCAGCTCCCGATCAGTTTATTCACGGGAGGCCAACCCCGCTTATAGAGTTCCTAAGGAATGCATTCTGTTTAATCCTAGAACTCCTAGCAAAAAAACGATGTGACGTTACCCCCTGACCCAGTCGCTTCTTTATCTTTTGCATCGCTTATGAGTTATATTTTGGCATCAACAAGTATCATTTCAAGATTTTTAAGTGTAGAAGGACCCCACCATATCAATCGTTCGATTCTCCGCATCGTTGGAGGGAAACGAAACTCTCGGCCCATGTCATTCTCCCTCACTCATTTCCACAGCTCCCTCGTTGCGGGTTCTTTCGTTTCCTTGCGCCTTTTCCTCCATCGGAGGCATTGCACTTGCCCAACAGAACTATTTCCTCAATAGTTGTAGCTTTTTTTCCTTTTGTTTTATTTTTGTTTGGAAGGCCGTTGAGTGGGTCACCTGCACGTTTTCAGTTGTGGTTGTTGGGCAATTGCTTTTTTTGTTCAGCAGCATCGTTTCTCACCCTAGGTTTTTTCTTTCCCCCCTCACTCTTTTATTCTTTTTTTTTTTCGTTTTAGCTAGCCAACGAACAGTTTTTCTTGCTTTAAAATATGGTAGAGGACTCGCCTTGAGATTTGCCGAATTCGATCCAAGAACGTTTCCCATTTTAGTGTAGAGTCAGTTTCCTCCTTTGCCTCCATTGGCATCCTAGAAGCCGCACATTGTCCGTGCCTTTTTTTTTTTAATTGGTTTCGGCGATTCACTCTCCGCACTCATAGGACCGGGTAGACCATAAGTTTCTTCCAATCCAACACACTTACTGGAGGGATTCTTTCTTTGATACCACTTGTTACGGGCTCACAGTCTTCCTAATCGCAGGATATCCCGTGGGGTGCTAACGACTCGTTCGGGCCAAGTCGGCCTTTTTTTGGTTGTCCCATGGAGCACTCAAGGCGAATATCTTTATCGTATCGAGTCGTACTACGCTCAACTTAACTTGGACGTCCTTTGTATTGAGCGACAACACATAATTTTTAATACTACTACTGATTTCGGCCTGCTATAGTCTCATCAGAAAGCGGCATTAGCTCCCTACTAGTTTATATATGGGAGGCTAACCCCGTCTTCAGAACTTCTAAGAAATGTATTTTGTTTATCCTAGAACTCCTGATACAAAGCCAATTTGACACTACCCCCTGACCACAGTCACCTCTTTACCTTCTGCATCGCTCATGAGTTATGTTTTGGCATCAACAAATATCGTTTTAAGGTTTTTAAGTGTAGAAGTACCTCACCACACCAGTCGTTCGATCCCCCGCATTATTCAATGGGCATGAAACTCCTAGCATGTGTCACTTGTCTCTATCTATGGTAAGATCATTTGAGGCTCGTGACAGCAAAGCCCACGCAATCTCAACCTAATCCCGTAGGTTGGGATCATAGAAAATGATTCGGTCAACTAACATATTTTCCACAAATAGAAAAAATATATTCAAGAGTGAAGGGAACGAGTTTCTCATTTCAAGGAAATCATTTTTCACTCCTCGATGTTCCTTTCCTTCTCAATTGTTTTCTAATTCTTTAATTTTCCTCTCCTCGTTGCGGGCCTCGAGTGAGGCTTCATCTTGCTAAATCTGACAAGATCGAGGTCCCTGTGGCTAGTAAGCTCGTAACTCACCTGATTTAATATATATATATATATATATATATATATATATATATGACGTTTTTGCTCGATGGTCTTAGGCCGTCGGGCCAATCGCTAGCGACAGAGAAAAAACATATAAAAAAGAGAATAATTAAAAAATGAAATGTGGAGGAATGCTAGAAAAAAGAAATATAAGTAAAAAGATTTCCTCAATAAATTAGTCAAGAAAATCATTTTCTATCGATAAAAAATGCTTCTCGTAATTAGTTTATTTTCTGTTAATCACATTTTGAGAATTTAAAAAAAAAAATCTAAAATTTAGAGCGCGCATGACAATACTTTTGCTTTAGAAAAATTAATTTTTTCGCTTTTGAAAAGATTTAATTTTTTTTTGCTTGACTCCAAAACTATTTGATAAAAGTAGAAAAATAAAATTACATTATCAAATAAATTTTTATTTGACAAGTACTTCTTGAGCATAATGAATTTTACTTTAGAAAATGTTGTTCACGCGCGCTCATTCCCGTGAAATAAATGTTCGTACGTCGACGTGAATGGTAAAAAATGCGAACGACGATCACGAGTCGAGAGTGATTCTTGAAGTTTCGGAAAGGGCGAGAAAATAAACGGAAATCGCAGTCGCATTTGAAGACGCGTGGCTTTGACCCAGCGCACGATCGTCTTCACAGGTTGGAACTTGGAAGGTCATATTTCACTCGAAAATATCATTGACCCACCACACCCACTCCCACACTGGGGTAGCTTGTCTCGTCATATCAACAACTCCCGAGTTCGGAGCGACTGGAAGCAAACACGTCACGTCGTTTCGGCCGATCTTTATGATGTGACGGGATGTGTATTGAATTTTGCGGTCGTTTCGTTTCGTTTCGTTTCGGGGGTTCCCGAAAAACACGTGGCACGACTTCCCTTCATTTCCAACTCCAACTGATTTGGCAAATGGTGTTTGCCGTTGAAGACACGTCCTGTCTATTGGCAGGCTTTGCTTAGCATGCAAGCATCCTGATTCTCTTGTTCGCCATGCCCTTTTTTCTTTAACCCTCGCACGACGTCGAAGCTTGTTCCTCATGGCAACTCCCGGTTATATAACTTGAAACAATCAATTAATAAAAATAATTCTTATTTTCTACAACAATTTATATTTCAATATAAATATAATTTTCGTCCATTCACTTTTAAAAATATACAAGTCACCATTTTTTATAAAAATATTTTTCAAATACTTCTTTTTTAATGGAACATATGCATTCTAAGAGTTGCCAACCTTTTTTTTTTTTTTTTTTTCTTTTGTGTCATTTTAGGTTATCAAAAATTTTATTCACATTTCAAAACCATATCAAATTTATCTCGTGACTGGAGTCCCTCTAAAAATTGTCTTTCGATTGTATTTTAGGCCTCTTTAGGGTTGAGTGTATGTATGGCACTGCAACTAAGACTATAATCTATAAAAGAACCTAATTACTCTTTTTTTTTTCTTTTCATACCAAAAATTCTAAATTGTTATGAACAAATAAAAAATGGGAGATATGCAGCGAGGTAAATGTTCTCTTGAATTATACAACTGTAAATTATTTTCTTCGAATATTCTTCCTTGAGTAATAAAACTAAATAAATCTTCTTTCTTTTGAAAGCGAAGCATGAGGTAGAATCTAATGAAATATTACAACTAAAAAATGGTGCAAAGGACTTGGGATAGATTTCAAACAAATTTGAAAAATTTGGTATTTCTATGATGGGCTTGAAACATTGGGATAAACCATCAAAAGAGTTGGGAATTGATTAGTCTTTTGGTTCAGGACATTATGACTTAGAATAAGTTTGTTTTGTGAAAAACGCAATATTTAAAAATCATTTCCTAAAAATGATCGCTTGTAACGCTTGAAATGCTTAATCAGTCAAAAATATTTCCATTATCGATAGTAATGTATGTAAACACTTTTAGGAGTGATGAAAATATTTTTCATTCATTCATTTTCATAATATATACAAACAATTAATTTTTTTTTTTTGTGAAATAGTCTCGAGATGGTATCCAAGGATATGGTACTTCTCATATCTTTATCTTTTCATTTTTAAATCTATTTTGCTGAATTTTTTTTAAAAAAAAAAACAGACACTAGAAAAATGTGAGCATCGGAAGCCTGGGAAAGAGCGAATCACTGAAAAAATGGACACGTGGTTTAAGAAATAATATTACCGAGTGAAATTTTATATTGTGCATGGCTCGTATAATTTTTGTTTGACACTGTCCGTCTTTTTATCGACCGAGTAATACTAATAATATAAAGGATTAGTCAACTGTCAAAGATTGTATAAATAAAAAATAAAAAATACATTGGATAGGCCCGAGTATTTACGCAATAGATCCGTATATTTTTTTTTGTTGCCAATGTTCGTCTTATTATTATCGACTGGGGGTAATTATAATTAAAAAGATCGATCAACTGTCAAAGTCAGTGACGATGGGCGTGGGTTGTCTCCGAAAAATGAAAATACACGGGGCAGGACGTCCCCGTGTATTTAAAATATCTCCTTTCGGTTTTTGGGGAAATTTTGATTGTAATTAATAAATAAAAATAGATGACGGGGGAAATAAAATGAGTGGAAAAATATTCCCAAGACCGGCCGTTTTCCTCCGTTGAAAAGGGCTCTGCCTCTTTGCATGAGGGACAGAGAGAGATTTCTCTCTCTAAAAGCAAAGAGATTTTTCTTCAGGGGAGGGAGGGAGGGAGAGAGAGAGAGAGAGAGAGAGAGAAAGGGTCGTCGACAAAGAAGAAAGGTGAGAGATTCGATCTCTGACACGCTACCCACCATTTTCACAGATCCCCATTCCGAGGGAGGGCGACGCTTCCAAGGTCTCTCCCCCTCGCGTTGCTTTTCCCGTGTTTCGCCGATCATTTTTCACGAGCCTTGTCGGATTCTAGCTGCGTGCTGCGTGCGTGCTTTCGTTGTCCTCGTTTGTTGCTTTCTGCACCTTTGCTCGGTGATGTCCGTTTTCCGAGGTGTTCTTCGAATTTGGGTTGCGAGCTTCACATGCATCTCTGAATTAGATTCCCCGTTTTATCGTGTTTGATGATCCCTTTTGTGGTTGATTCGTCCCGTGTAGCTGGGTTTTAGTTCATCCTCCGTTTTGGGTAGTGGACTTCAATTTCAATTTCTGCTCTGTGATCTTGTCGATCACACGGCTATTGGGGAAATTTGATCCCTCCATTATAAAAGCAAGAAAAATATGCCATGCGAGTCTGGCGCTCACATTTTTTCTCTGTTTTGATCTCTGCATATATGTATGAAGTTACGTAACATCTGATTGCCCAATATATGTATATGTTTTTATAATTGTGTTCTTTTCAGGGTTTGTGTCTCCTCTCAGTCAGCACAAGAGTCATTGCTCTCGATCAACCAGATGGAGCATGAAAGCCTAAACAACTGGATATGGGATGGAGTATATTACCACCCACATCTTTTTGGTGGACTCATACTGACAGCTGCTTTGCTTGGCTTGTCTACAAGCTTTTTTGGAGGCATCGGGGTTCCGTCATTGCCATATTTGTGGTCGGACGCCGGCATTTTCCAAAAGAAGAGGCGTGGGAAGAAGCGCGTTCGTGTATACATGGACGGGTGTTTCGATCTGATGCATTATGGACATGCTAATGCCTTGAGGCAAGCAAAGGCCTTGGGGGATGAATTGGTTGTGGGAGTTGTCAGCGACGAGGAGATCATAGCTAATAAGGGTCCTCCAGTTTTATCCATGGAAGAGAGGTAATCGTTCACTCCGAGTGATTGACCTGACTTCAACATGTGTCGTTGACCTTACTCCTATGCCATGCTGTGATTAGATTGGCTGTTTTTTCAATGGTTTTAGTTCTGAATTTTTGGTGATTTTATAGACAACCTATAATGGTAGTTGATCTAGTGGTAAAAAGGTTTCTTTGTCTTCCAAGAAGTCATGAGTTTGATTCACGCCCTGAGCGAATCGCTGAACAGCTCGTGTTGCGTGCCTACTCGTGGCATATCTCGTGTGAGAAGACTTCTTAATTGCTATCATCGTGGGATTGTGGTGACTGGCTTACCGATCTCAGGTGATGCAACCGAACCTTCCGTAGAGGAAATAGGACCCTCCCTAGCGCTGGTTGACCTTCCCCATCCTTGTACTCATACGGAAAACAATTCTTAAGAGAATCAGTTTTTGTACGAGTCATATGGGGGGCTGATATGGTGAAATTTTTCTCTTCTATGCTTCTTTCTTATGAATCTTCTTCAAAATTTCCCCACGTACCCTTGCTTTTCTACTGAAACTTTTACTGTCTTTCGGTGATTCCTGAAATGTATTAGAAAAATTAGAGTGTTGGAGGTGCTCGATTGGCCATTAGCAAAGTTTATAGCCCTGAAGGACATCTACAATTTGAGAGTTCCATCTTGTGCATTCATTAATTATGTACATACTTCCATGGACATATCTGTGTTGCAATTGGCTATAATTTATGCTTTTAGATAATTAGGTGTGACGCAGTCAACAGATTGCTCTGTTTGGTACAAGTATGAAGCTCAATTCTCTTGTTATCATGAAATTACTCTTGTCTAATCATGATGTTTCTAGGCTTGCACTTGTTAGCGGGTTGAAGTGGGTGGATGAAGTTATACCAAATGCTCCATATGCAATAACAGAGCAGTTTATGAAGAGTCTTTTTAATGAGCATAAAATTGACTACATTATCCATGGCGATGACCCTTGCCTGCTCCCAGATGGAACAGATGCTTATGCCTTGGCAAAGAAAGCCGGACGTTACAAGCAGATCAAACGCACTGAAGGTGTCTCCAGCACAGATATTGTAGGTACTATATCCACTTAATCTTTCTCCCGGCATTATTCAAAGGAAGTACTCATCTAAGATGAAATATATGGTGTTTCCTAACCACGGTTACTCATTTTATGCTAAAATTTCAATGCATAAGGAGCACCATCTAATCAAATGATAATGCTAGAGAGCAGAATTAGGTTCTTTGGCTTCTTGAGTACCTCTGCATATAATTCGTCGCTGTCATGATACAACTTAGCAAGTTGCGATTGTTTTTATGCTGGAAATAAGAGTAAAAAGCGGGTAGAGAAAGAGAGATGAGGGAGGGATTTGGGTAGCTCCTGGGGGCAAACCTTGATTGTAGATTCACTATAGTCCTCTAAACGTGATAAAGGGAATTGGAAATTATGCTATTTTTTATGCATCCGTTGAATCTATTCAACACAATCACGTGAGCCATAAGCCTCATTGAGGGTAGTTACCGTTCACTTGCAGGAAGGATTCTTCTATGTTTAAAGGATACAGAGGGCGACAATTCTTCTTTGAATGCAGAGCACCATGAATCTATATCAGAGGATGCCCACGCTTCCCAATTTCTACCGACATCCCGCCGCATAGTTCAATTTTCGAATGGAAAGGTATGGGCCATTTCTTTGTGAATCAGATTATTCTATTTCCTGGAGTGTTGGTCCGGCAAAACTCCTAATGACTTTCCAAGTCTATTTCACATCCTTGTTCTGCCCAAGCTAGGAAATACATGTGATGTCTCTGATAGTAGGTTCCGCCCTGCGATAAAATCAATGTTTAACCCTACTGTCAATCTAATTGGTAGAATTCTACTTCACTTCAACTTGCAAAAGTTCTGTCGCAATGCTATCCGACAAAGGGTTGAAAAACCGCTTTACGGAGTAAGTTGCTCCTATTGCCAATATATCGTGGAGGCTGTAAGTATACAGTCCCCCCACACCTATTCATAGTAAAAGAAATAAGTCAATTAACAAGAGAAGACTATCAGAATCCCATTATGAAGCTAGCATGCAATGAGATTTGCTTTCCATCCATTGACGCTGGTATCTTTTACACCTCAGGGTCCTGGCCCGAGCGCTCGTATTGTGTACATTGACGGTGCATTTGATCTCTTTCATGCTGGACATGTCGAGGTAATTTGGAATGTTATGTTTATCTTTTGAAGCAATTTGTTTCGCCTGATTATACGTTAGCTTGTATTGGTGCTCCTGTTTAGTGTTGTCGTTTATACCCCCCCTATTACTACAGCAAGGAATTGCTTCCTTTTTCTAAAAAGAATAAAAAATGTATCAAGCACACTTCCAAGATAGAGTAATTGTGGAATTCTCTTCTGCAATAAGCGCAGGACCAGTTCCCCCTCCCCCCCCCCCCGGGGGGACTATCTTCTTAGCACGCAACCTTAGGACAGCAATCAAACTCAGAATCTTCTAGTTATGTCTATTTATATCGATATAAAAAAGATTGGTCATAAAAGATGTTTAAGCTTGAATCCTACTACTGTTTTTGTGCGTTCCAATGACCTTTGCCACTTTTTTGTTGATTATGGTGACACAATAGAAGTGATTGAAAAATATAGATTAACTCAATACGATGAAACATCAACTTAGGTGTTCCGTATAATATGGGTATTCAAATATGATTTACCTGATGCTTTGGTCTTGATCTAATCTCTTTAAAGTTCATGATTTTGGTCAACCTGGATATGGCTTGCTAGACATTCATTTTTTTCTGCCAAAAACGAGAAAAGATAATCATTCTTTTTTTTTTCTTTTGTAATTTATGGTGAATTTCCTTGTTGATCATGACTAGCGTTTAAGCAGAACAGTTGTGATGATTTTATGCAAATCACATCAGATTCAAGGATGAAAAATTACTGTCAGATCGCATCCACTGTTTTGTTATTCCTGGAACCAAGTCTTTATATCTCACACGTTATTGCTCAGATCTTGAAGAGAGCGAGACAACTTGGGGACTTCCTCTTAGTTGGTCTCCACACTGACCACACTGTGAGGTACCGTGTGCTTGACTTTTGTTACCATTAATCCAATTTGCACCTGGACAATGGCCTTTTGTACATTATACAATTTAGTACATTATGCAATAAGTGATATGTGGGGAGTCAATTGAAGGCTTCAATGTTTTTCATCCAGTGAACACAGAGGGAAACACCACCCAATCATGCATTTGCATGAGCGCAGTCTCAGTGTTCTAGCTTGTCGTTATGTTGATGAAGTCATCATTGGTGCACCTTGGGAGGTTTCAAAGGACATGGTATGTAAAATATTCTTCTATGAATGGCCGAATTTCCATTAGATTATACCTTAATTGCACATTTTTTTATATTTCTTTCAGTAATTACTGGTTTCTTCTCTCCACTTTGTGTGTAAAGGAAATATAAGTGTTGGAAAAGTCGACGCTTTCGTCAGGTGGATTTTCAAATTGAGGATCCTACCCGTACTTTAGCATTGAAAATGTTGCGATAACAAATAGCTTTTTACGCTGATTGACTATAACATTTTTGAATTTACTCTGTTCCCTGATAGCTTTTGTTGGTGATGACTGAAACCTCTCTGAATTCTACTCTGCCAGCCCTGAACACCCTAATAGATTTTGTTGGTGAATAACTAAAACTTCTTTGAACATTACTAATCCACTAGTCCTGAACACCTTAGCCAAACAAAGTTGTAGTAGAGAACAAGAATCTAGTTGTACTAAGTGGCTTTAGTCTAGGTAGTCAAATCACTTTTTCTCTAAGATCTGTGGGAGGATCATAAAATGGAATCTTAAAGAAGATTTTCAAAATAAATAATTACTTCTATGAAGAGTGTTAATGTACCTTGGACAAGATCATAATTGTTATGATACGATACGAACATTCATCCATGAAGTAATTTAGCTGTAACCCCAAACTCAAGAGTGAAGGTAATTTGACCACCACTTAGAGAATTATGAAATAGAGATAATGGACTATAGTAATGAATATTAGAAAGTAAAAATTGAGAAAATAAAGATAACTTTCCATTCTATTTTTCGAATTCAGTTAATGACGTATGTGAGATTTGTGGGATCACTGTCAACTATTCTAAAAGTTTAAGCTATTAGATGAAGGCGTAATTTAATATTTAATTATTCTAACACTCGCCCTCTCGAGACAAATGGGGCCTAAAATGGTTTGAACTTAGGACCTTCTGCTTTGATACCATGTGAGATTTGTGTGACTACTGTCAACTGTTAGATGAAGGCGTGGTTTAATATTTAAGCTTTTAGATGAAAGCATGGTTTAATTTTTAATACTCTAACAACATGAAAGTCAAGCCCAAGGATTAGCCCCTTCTAGGCTAAAGTTAAGATGAAAGTGTTTTTTGACTTGGCGATGTCCCATAACCTTTGGCGAAGGTTTCGAGTTTCCTCAATTTTGGGAGAGAAAACATGTTATCATGGAGTTATGAAATTTTTGGGTCCACTTCGACATATTAAAAGGGAGTCTTTTTTAACTGATCTACATCTTCATCGGATGTGCATAGGGCTCCATTTAACTGAAAAATCGTTCTTGTCTTTACCTAATTTTGGGCTCTCTGTTCAAGCAACTAATAAGTAAAAGTAGCCCAAAACTGACATCTTTTGAAATGCAATTGTCGCAATTTTAACACTTCATGGCTCCTCTCTCAATGTTAAGCAACATCTTACCTCTCTATGATTTGTGAACAATTTGGCTTATTCCAGCATATTGGAGCGTTAAAAGGTAGTATAACATTATGATTTGTGAACAAGTTGGCTTATTCCAGCATATGGGAATGTAGAAAGAGAGTATATTATTAGCTTCAATAATGTGTACCATATGTCGATAGGTAAATTCTTGTCATTTTGTTCTCGGTATTCTTCTTTTCAATGTTCTATGATCCTGATTCACTGTTCAAGTGCTTTTTCTCTTCACTTTATGGGTTATATCTTGCTTGGTGCTTTGGTTGATGATATGGTCACCTTGGTTGGCTGCTGAATGCTGTAGCTTTGGAGCTTCTTATGTTTACTAGTTCAGATTAATAGAGGGTTCAGAATCCTGATATATTCCTATTTCAAAATAATTGGAGCTTTTGTAAGTTCTAGAATTGCGTGGCTGAAGTCCACTCAAAGATGATTTCTCCAAGAAGTAACTCTTCGTTTGAATTATGGGCTAAGAAGTTTGTTCTGCATTGAATTGGAACACGGGTTTAATCAAGTCCAAAATGGGTTTCGCCTGATGTATTTTTAGTTGCAATTGTTTTTGTGTTGGAGTGAAAAATGCATTCTTCCATGATTACGCAATCTAGTTGAGAAGTATTAATTGAAAATACAGTAGGATTCATGTTCCATTTGTTTTATGTTACTCCTAATTTTTTGACCTGATCAGGTAACAACATTCAATATATCCTTGGTTGTGCATGGCACAATTGCTGAGTCCAATCCTTTGTCTCCGGTAATTTTTTTTTTTCTTATGTCCCCTTTTTGTTTCCACCTATGAATTAGATTCATTATTGAAGCAGACTTGCCTTACATTATACAGGTTGGAATTGATCCATATGCTGTCCCTAAGTCCATGGGAATTTTTTGGTTGCTTGATAGCCCAAATAACATAACTACTACTTCGATAGCCCAAAGAATTGTTTCAAATTATGATGCCTACATGGTATGCTCTCCAATTTTCTCATTCTCTTTGCATGTAATGTATATTTGCAATTTTCAATCACTCTTGGCTCTACCCTTTTTTTTTTTTTTTTTGATATTGGGCTTGATATCCCTGCCTTTCTAATTTTGTCCCCCTTTCTGTCCCTATATGTACTGACCAGGAAAATGAAATTCTGTCTACTTAAGGCTAAATTATCTAGGAGAGTATGTAGTAGTACTCCTGCCATGAGATATTAATTTGGCAAGAATTCTTAGGATAGCAAACAGAGAATCATTATATCACCAACTGGCACCTAAACTTCTTAAGAGGGTTACAGCTATTGAATGCCGGGCAAGTCACTATATGTGTGATCTAGTTAATAAGATTGGGTAAATACATTGTAACCATAGTCGGTGCTTTGCTGCTTCTTTTCACATATTTTTGTGTTAAATCTTTGAGAGTCTAATGTAGTCAACTTTCTTTTCTAGAAACGCAATGCGAAGAAGGCCGAGAGCGAGAGGAAATATTATGCAGAGAAGAAGTATGTATCAGGTGATTAGCTTGGATTATTGATTTTGGTGGGTTAGTTCAGTTGTCCACACCTGCCAACCTTGACTTTTTAAGGATGCCCATCGTTACCAAAGATGAGAGATGCAATCAGCACGTATCTAGATTTTTGCCTACCCAGAGATGAACAGGTGCAATCAACACGCACTTAGATGATAGGAGAATAGAAAACAATACGAGATATACTTGTTGTTGTAACGATATTCAGAGCAGGGACGGTGAATCTGATAATTCATTTTGCATATTCTTGGCCACCTTCAGTCCTACAAATGGCTCTGACTTTGTTATACTACAAGTCTGACGCAATTTTGCTGGTGGGTTGCCCGCTCTTTTCGAGAGGTTATTGCATTTTAGAATGATATGTAATTTATCGTGAAGGTTGAGTAATATTTTTTATGCTCTTTTTTTCTATGGCAGTGGTACTTTTTAGATGCTTATTCACTTTGGTACATGCAAATGTCGATAGTGTATGAGCTGAATTTAACCTTCAAAAATTCTAGAGCAAAGAATTGGATGCTTATAGTAGATGGTGTGGTTCTTTTTAGATGCTTGTGCACTCTGCTACTTTTTAGATGTTGCTAAGTTAGCCATAAAAGGTTTGAGCACAAGTTTTACCCCCCTCTTTTGAATTTTACTGTGAACAAATTGATGATTGTTGGATGCAATGCAACTAGCTCGAGGTCTTCTTCAGCCATGATCCCTTTGAAAGCTGCAATCCTTAATCACGTAGCATTGTGTTTCTCTTGCTGGGGATTGAAGCGCTGACCTTTAAATATAAAACAGAAAGATTAATTTACCTATTTGATCCTTTTGCTTTTGTTTTCCAATTGGGAGTGGAATGATGGAATGACTGGAAAATTGTCCAGAAAGTCTTAAATTTTATTGCAAATTATTTTAATTGTCAATTAGGCATAATTTTTTTCATATTATCAACTTTAGGTGGAAATCACTAAGGTAGACCCCAACTATCCTATATGGCATGGTCAATGGTGATGTGAATAAATTTTAATGATATTTCAATATTTTTCTTTTCTATTTTTTGGTTCACAGGGCCAGCGAGACCGGTGGCCATTGGCTGAGAGCCAATGTCCATGAAGCCCTCGCTGGCCATGGGTGAGGGATCGAGGTCGCTGAGGCCCGCGTGGGCGTGGGGAGCTTAAGAGAATTTTAATGGACAAGTTTTCTCTTTAGTCCATATAAGATTTCTACTTTTCTAATCAAGCACGTACTTTCAAGTTTTCTAATCGAGTCGTTTACCCACGTAAATTGTCCAATCTACTCCCTTCGGTTCCAAATACAAATAAATTTAGCCTATGTGGCCATCAGACACTGTTGAATTGTGACGTAATCAAATATTACTTGCTGGACAACCACAGAATAACTTGAAGCAAAAATTGGTCACAAGTGATGGCATCTGGATAGCCACGAAATTAACTTAAAACAAGCTGGTCAAACAAGCTGGGCATCTAATGCCCATTGACTATTAACGATGGGTGTCCACGAGCATCATCCAATGACCACATCAACTAAATTTGGCCAATATTGATATTGGACGGACTTTAAGGATTTGATTAGAAATATTAAAAGTTTGTTGGGCGGATTTTGTTGGACGGCCAATATCGATCTTGCTCTCGTTTCATTTATTTTTGGGTTCATCTATCCGCCAACCGAAACTAGTTCGGGATAAATATGATTTTGATGTTGATGTGCTTTGACTAAAGTAGTGATACAAAAATTATTATTTGTCTTTTTACAGAACATCAACATAGCAATAAGTATAACAGATACTTGATCATGTTCGACATAATAAATCGTAAAATTAACTTTGTAGAACGATCAAATATTTATTTATATAAATTAAAATGAAATTGACTTTACTAGGCATGGTGTTATGTGGTAGAAAGAAAAAAAAAATTAAGTGTGCTCTATACAATAATGTATGCGGAGAAATTAATTTAAACGCTTGACATAGAAGTTTGTCGCAGCAAAAGAGATGAGCGACAGATTCAGTTTGACCGAAAGTCAAGTCAACCCATATGTTTCTCGATTATAGCTCTAGGATGGGAGAACTAGCCTAGACAAAGTAGGGTTGTTGACTTTTTGAACCGAATCCTGGAAAGTGATTCTAACTAGAAAGGTAAATTTAAAGTCTTCACGGCTTTGCATTTAGTCTCACTAATATCCTTAGGATTCCCGTCCAATATTAATCGAAAGAGGAGAGAAACCCGATTTGTCATCCCAACCCCTGATCCATTTCAGTCATCTTTGGGCCTCTCAAAGAAGAACAAGTTGATATTCGTGCATTACTGAACACGATCCAGCTTGGCGTTTTTAACTATCTCGATGCGTTGGCTCTTTAGTTATGTTTCGACTCAATTTGTGTAAATTGAAGTACGACTAAAATAAAGTTTCCTAATCAAACATGACAATCAATTACTTAATTAACGCGTATAATGATATTAAATTCCCAAAACAAACTACATTTTAAGAAGAGGCAACTATCTATGAATATGGTTCTAAGCATCTCATAATGTATATCATATGTGGTATTGATGTCATAATACTATAGCCTGATTGTAGATATATTTGTTGAGTACAATAAAACCAGGTGATTCTAGATTTTGGTGTATTGACACGTGCTTCTTTTTCACTTGGAGTGATCTCGTGTAAGCATGTCTTCTAAGATAATGCCAAGGCTTCCATGGACCCAAGCTCAACCTAAATCGACCAAGGCACAGGCGCCTGGGACCATGGCATGGGCACCAAGATTTCGGGCCGAACCTCCATAACCTGTGCCTGATCCTAATGGACTCGGGTGTCAAGGAGTCGGGCATGGGTATCAGGGTCCTATGAACAATCACCATGGACCCGCTCGTGGGCACTGGTGATCCTGGTCTCAATAGACCCATGCCTGGCCTCAGAAGAATTGTGCCTGACCTCGATGGGCTCAGACTACACAGCCATCAATGAATTGGGAACGAGCATCGGGTCTTGTACCTAGCCTCTTTGGATTCAGGCTCGGCCTTGTTCAACAACACCAGGTCTCGTGTATGACAATAGACCCGAGCCCGTTGGGTTTCCGCAAAATCTCTGGTCCCAATTTTGTTGTCTAGAAAGAGGAGATCATTTTCCTAAATTTTCCAAATTTAAGTAAAGATTTTCCGTTAACTAGGAGAAGATTTTTTGTTGAATTATTTCCTAAGCAATCCAAAAATGAGAAAAATAAGTCCCAAAAAAAAAAAAAATTCTACGAAACAAGCAGAGCATAAGAATTTCAGGATCTTATTGTTGATGAAGATCAGCTTGTAAAGAGATTCCCCACTTCATTCCCTTGAGAGAGAATTCACCCCAAGAATGATAGTGAAAATAGAAGTCGGGAAATGCTCGGTCAGCTCTATGCTTAGGACAAGAATAAATAGCAAAAAGATCATTAAACAATCTCTGTTTTGTTTCACAGTACTTTTCACTTTTATGTCAAGAACATTAAGGACATGGGGACGGTGAAGTTTGGATGATTAAATTTCTCATTCTTCCTTCCGGTAATAGTCGAGATCATCGCTTTTTTCCCCATCCGTCATCTGAAATGAAATCGTTAGATCCTCGTTGTTGTCACCAGATTTGAACCCAAATGCTTCTGCTCTGATGATCGGTCTTGACAATTTTGGACCCAACTCCGTCGTCCTCCGCCTCCAGAGCTTCCCACAACCTCGACTCGCTCCACTGGTCTGAGCACTGCCTTCCTCCCTCACCTCGGCCACTTTCACCTGAATTTCCACAATCGTCAGCCACATTTCGAGTCTCCTCCATGCTCGACTCAGTTGAGCTGGCCTTCTTTCTCTCTAATAGAAATTCGTGATGCTAAATATTAGGGGGTACAATCTCACAACGTTTCGATATAGACATGTGTAACACACAACCCATAGATTTCAAGTGGGCAAGGGCAATTGCCGGCGTTGCCACGAAGGGCGTACGTGTCATATCTAGCCTCAACCTTTGATAATTAAGCGTCCCTAAATACTAAACTGCCGTTATTGTACGTGTTCTTACGACATGGCCTAACGTGTTTCTTCCCAAATTGCAGTATTTGAGATTAGTTGGAAGCAATCTTACCAAAAAATAGCATCAGCACTGATTTTTTTATTTATTTTAAAAAAATGTAGTGTAAGCACTAATCTTACACCTTGGTATGCCTAATATGCTGTTCTTTAGCTTACAACCACATATTTACGGACAGACGATATAGAAGCTCGCTTGTCCTACGCAAGCAATATTGACGAATTATTTAATGACTATTATATTTCAGGAACCAATCCTTTGGGCATTCATTATTAGAGAGAAATAAAAAGCTATATCAATATTACTTCCTGGTTATCTTCCACTTTTTAAATTTGAAAATTTCAAATTTAGTGCTCTCGGAAAAAAAAAATTATAAAATGATGTGTCAGATATACTTAAGCGAATTGGAAAATCTTAATGGTAGCTATGCTATAATTCGGTTAAGAAGGAAATTTTTAAAATTACGAATGAAATTCATCAAACGCAATTGTAACGACAAACCCTCATCAAGACATTTGTAACTAGCTAAATCAAGAAGGCTTTTTTTTTTTTTCCTTAGGGTAAATACCAGCAAAAACCCTAAACAATGCCTATCGTGACACATTTACTCTGATTTTTTTTACATTAAAAATCCAAACTATACCCATCGTGCCACATTTATCCTGAACTTGTACTATTGCGACATATTAATCTTCCAGCTAAAAGTAGCGGTTAAAAATACAACGTGTATTTAAGGTGGCCCTGATACAACGCCACGCAAATGCCACATAAAAAAATATTTAAAAAGACAGGAAAATCTAAAATCAATATCCATGAAAATATTGGGTACCTGTCGGGTGCCAGAACATTTTTACCTGAACCCATTCGTTAACCGACACGTATTCAATGAGCCCCACATTTCAGATTTCTAAGGAATCTCTCCCTCAGTCACTTTCTCTCTTCCGTAAATACCCCCTTCCCTCTTTCTTCTTCCTTGTCTTCCTCACCCCACGACACCCACCATCCCCATACAAGCTGGCCCTCATGGATACCAAGCCAGACAAGCTCGCCGAGATGGTCGATCTCCGGCACGCCACTGCCTTCTTAACCTGCACCAAGATCTCTACCACTATCGACTTCCACAGGGATCTTGGTGAAGAAAAGACTGACTTCCACGATCCATATAAACTCAGAATTGAATCACATAGAAAATATGAACACATTCATAATTGGCCACAAAAATCAAAGAAAAGATTTCTGAATTATGACATTTTCTTCTTTACGAACGATTTAGGAAAAAAAAATTGAAAACATCGCACACAGCCCCTATCTCAATCTCTAAGGCGCATTGGCAAAGATGATGTAGGGAGACTGCGGCATTCTGAATTTCTTGCCATTTTGAGGCTGCTACCAATTTGAGGCTGTTGAATGTGAATATACCTTTTGGTGTATTTCAGTTTTGTCACTCTCAAATTTGATCAATCTTGAGTAAACTGACCAAAAGGGAAAAGCTAACGCATAACGAGGCACGTGAACCTAGGAAACTCGAAAAAGGAAATGACGCTTTGACCATAAGGATTGTCGAGGGAACATTTAGAGCAAATAAGGCCAATCAGATAACGATTAAGGAATACAATGCTAGTGTTATATGATTGGATCGCGAGTGAAGCCGCTTAACCAATGTATAATTTGCAAATCTTCCTAAAATCGAACTATGACGATCGAAGCTGT
Organism: Rhodomyrtus tomentosa; assembly: GCA_028455895.1. NCBI lineage: Eukaryota > Viridiplantae > Streptophyta > Magnoliopsida > Myrtales > Myrtaceae > Rhodomyrtus > Rhodomyrtus tomentosa. Next base: position 23,208,469 of record JAPCWY010000004.1, read on the forward strand.
CGGAACTAGTAATGAACCCTCGCAAATACATGACAACCAAAGCTGTCATAACTTGAATTATCCTCAGTGTGATGAGAATCACAGAGTCGATACGCGTAACGTTTGCAAAAGCCGCCCGTTAGTTCGAAATAAATTGGAATTACGATCGACGCATGAATGATTATGAAATGGAAGCTCAAAATAGGCAATTGGAAATAGAGAATTCCAATTTTGGATAGGAATTTGACAATGTCTGGCCAAATGGTAATTTCAAATTGGAAAAATGAAGTTTTGACTGAAAGTGCAAAATTATTGTTTTGCCCCTCGACCATTTGCCCTTGCCTTAAGAAATCATGAAGGATAAAATGGTCAATTCCTCTTCCCATCTATGGTTGCCGAAAATGCATGTACATGGGATCAAAGATTGAGTCAAAGTTGGAGATGTATTATTGGAGCTTGCCACACGTCAAGTAAGGAGACCCCCAAGCATTAATGACCTCACCTAACCAAGTCTAATTAAATTTAGGCAAATTATTTGTGTGAGACAATGATATTGAAGAATCCATCAGCTGTGTATACATCTCTCTCACGTTCAATGCAATTTTCCTCTTCAAACATACTTCAACCAAAAACTGCCGAGAAAGACAGCTTCTGGCCTCTCGGTTCGGTGTAGTCGAGTGGCCCTTCCCAGTGGCCATTTGAGGTGCTTCGACTTCCAGAGGTAAGATCTATGTGTTGTTGACAAGCGTCAATCGGAATTTCTCATTTGGATAAGTAGTTTTTATCGATATGAGTCCAAGACTAAAACTGGACGAAATCTACGCAAGCTAGGAGAAGGTCACCGTATACCCTGTTAAAAATTTCGAATGACCTTAAATTTTTTGGAAGAGCTTCATAACACCTAGTATTATGTTCATATGATTTATGGCTGCAAGTAGATGGTGTTAACTTCGGTTTTCATTCATGAACATTAAAGGTAAAATCTGGACAGACTCTGATCAATAGGAGTTCGGGCTGTTTCGGTGTCTTTGGGGTGTCAACCAACTCCAAATCTCTTGGTGAGCCTTCAAAACTTGCAAATGAAAGTCTTGGTATGTTATGTGTGTAAAGAGTTAGGCTTAAATTGAAGTATGGCTCGATTGAACGGTTAGAACCCAAAATCGGTTCTGTTTAGATGATGTATACATGCTGGCTGGTTCTGTTTGGTGACTAAATGATGAATATTTGGACTTCAATTGACATATAATGACTTGCATGATATCATGTGAGATGTCAATAGAAAGTGTGAGAAGTGAATTGGAGTTTAAAGGTGATTTAAGGGCTAATTGGTGCATGGAACTTTGAGATGTACATTCTGTACTTTAAATTGTAGCATGAATCGAGTATATGAAGGATTAATGGAGGTGTTGTCGTGTATTTGACCAATTGATAAAGCATCCTGAGTTGCCATTTATTTGGTGATCGAGAGAATATTTATCGAAATTGAAAATCAATTGTTTCTAATCCGAAATTGAGTGGATTTTGACTTAAAATTGATGAACTTCCTAAGACGGCTCGTAGTTCTCATTTGGTTGTGATCTTGTGGATAGAGGGGGCTCGTTTGGTGTGAATTTTTGCCGATTAATCACTGTAAGTTGTTCCTAAACCCTTACTTGTACTCTAGAATGCTACTGAAAAGTTATTTTGTGTAGCGCGATTGTGTGATAAAAGCATGGTAATTGATAGCATGTTATTGAATTGGTCGTGGGCCTTGGTGATAACATCGTGGCCGTGGGCCCTAGCGATGAGTAGTGATGACATCGCGGCCGTGAGCCCTGGCAATGCTTTGGCTTTGAGCCCTATGAAACTATATCGCGGCTTGTAGCCTTGGCGATACATCGCGGCCGTGGGCCCTAATGATGACTAAATGTGATTTTAGGCCAATGTATGAAGCTTGGATCCTATGGCGTGTAGTGTGCTTACTTATTGATTTCCCTGCATTACCTACATTTTATTTTATCTGGTGGGATTAGTGGTTTAGTTTAGGTTGGGTTTCACTTGCTGGGATGCAAATCTCATCCCGTAGTGGGACATATTTTTTAGACTCAAAACCTTACCATGCTACCGATAAGACTGGGCGATCCAAAGGAAATGATCGTCTTTTTTGATGAATTTCCTGCAAAAAAGGGAATTGTTTATGTTTGGAAGAAAACGACAGTGTGGGTGGATGAAGGAAAGGTAGAACTGCAACCTCACCGTTTCGAGGCGTGGTATCGTCGACTGGGAAACAACAACTTGATGGATCCCCTGTTACCTGAGGAAGTCCCTATGGAGGCCGTGCCAAGCTGGTGCCACCTTTCTCGTTCGGAGATTGAGGTGGAGAATCCAACGTCTGTGAAGGGATCAAAGAATATGCCCGAGAAGTCGAAGTCACCTCCCTCCAAAGAGTACCGAAATTATATACAAATTTATGTAGATAAATCAGAAGACCTTGAGGAGGAAACTGAGGAAGATACAGAGGATATTTCAGAGGAGGCTCCATCTGAGACCTTTTCAAATTATATTCCAGATGAAGACGAAGCTAAAGGAAGCGACAGCTCGAGTGTTTCTTCAAGATAGAGAAGTGCAGTGGCCAAGTTAGGGGTAGGAACGAATTTTGGTGTGAGGCTTAAGCTAGTTTCTGGACTAGCTCTTTTTTATCTTAGCCTGAGTGCCTACCCAGTCTGGTTTGCGATTTTGTTTTGGTTAAGACATATCCACTGTCGTTGTATGACTTCCATGTATGTTATGTATATGTACATGCATGTTTTACTATGTCTCAAATTCCTTTTATGTTTTAATTGTCAAGGCGTTATTTCCTTCCGCTTGTACATTTCATTTCACTTAGGTCGTGTGGTTCATGGGATTTCATTAATGGCCAGCGTAGTGGGATGCCACAGGCTACCGGTGGCAAGCAGGGCGTGGCATCTCCATTTAAGTAGTATCAGAGCAAGGTTTGCTCAATTCCAATAGGATGAAGATTGTAATGATAAGGAGTGATGGAAGTTGGACAATGGTGTAGAGAGACCCTAGGTTAGAGTCAAGCATGAATGTATGGCATACGAATGGTGCATGTGTGTGACATCTTGAATTGGCATGATTGATGTTGTTCTATGAGGACCAAGCTTCACACTTCGCACTGTGCATTGTTGTGAATTTTGGTCTGAAGAGTGAGATAATATCTCTGATTATACTAAGTTACAGATGCGTCTGGACTTGAGGTATGGTTGAAAACCCTTGTTGATGTGCTTATGAAAATGCCTGAGTGATTGGCTGTTGTTTTATGACTGCTACTTGTTGCGTAGCGTAGAAGTAACAAGATATGAGTAAGTGAATTGGATCTCTAATTTCGTGCTGGAATTATGGCGACTCAGGTGAGTCAAGCTGAGCAAGTATGAGTAATCGATCTGGAAGGGCAAAAAGCGGAGCTTTGAGCTCCAGAGCTCCAGTGGCCGATGATCCAAAAATGGAAGGAGTCCTGAGGGCCTTGGAACAGATTGGCGAGCTTATGAGAAAAGAAGCTCAAGATAGAGCTGCTCTTAGGCAAGCGGAAGATAGAGCTGACATCTGTGAATATGGTAAATGAAAATAATGCCCAGGGTGCTGAAGTTGGGAATGTTCAAGGGGATGTCAATGCTAATAGACCAATGGGTCAGTTGGTTGAGCAATTTATTAAATTGAAACCGACCCAGTTTGATGGTACTGGAGATCCTGAGTTGGCTCCAAGGTGGATAGAGAAGCTCGAAAAGGCTTTTGAAGTGTTGAGATGTCCAGATGAAGAAAAGGTGTTGCTAGCTGTGTATTAGCTAAAGGAAACTGCGCATGATTGGTGAAGTGCCTCGAAGGGAGGAGTATTTCCTGAAGGTACAGCTTTGACTTGGGCTGCCTTCACTGCTGCTTTTAATGACAAGTATTTTTCTGAGACGGCACGTGAAAGGAAACGACTAAAATTTCTGTAGTTGTAACAGAATCAACTGACGATGGATCAATATGAAGCTGAGTTTGCGAGATTGTCGAGGTATGCACCAAGGTCAGTTGAGGATCCACTTGAGAAAGTGCAAAGGTTTCGAGATGGTTTGAGACCGGAGATTCGCAGTAGGATCATAACTGTGAATTTGAGAACATACAGAGAGATTTTTGAGAGGAGCCAAATGATTGAAAGGGATATCAAGGAAAGAGGCGTTGCTTTTGGATCACGAAATATCCCTCTGAGAGATAATCGGCAGTTGGGAAAAAGGCCGATTGTGAACAATCGACGATTTGTTCCTTTGATTTGTAGGAATATTGACAAGACGGCGAACCAGTTAAACTGGAATTGTCATATATATGAGCCAAGGCATGGAAATGGACCTTACCTAAGGCAGTCAAGAGCATGTTATAGATGTGGTCAGTTGGGTTACCAGGCAAAAAATTATCCAAGCCAAGCTCCAGTAAATAGAACACAATGATAGCGACCACAAGTAGGACCACGGGCTGTGATCCCACAGAATGAGCAGAATCGACCACCAGCCTAAGGGAGAGTGTATGTTGTGGCACGTAGAGAGGCGGAGGAAGCGCCTGGCGTGTTCACATGTACGATTTGTTTGTGTGATCAAGTTGTCTATGCCTTGTTTGATCTTGGTGCTTCGCATTCCTTTATATCTGCTCAGTTTGCTGATTTGGTGGGAATAGAATTGAAACTATTGAATGTGCTACTGCATGTTGCTACACCATTAAAAGACAGTGTGCTAGTTCTACCAGGCTGTGTGGATTGTAAAATAGTGATTGATGGTAGCGAAGAAAGGATTGATTTGGCTGTGCTGCCTATGTATGATTTTAATGTGATTATCGGCATGGATTGGCTGATAAAGCAAAAGGCTATAGTGGATTGTGGTAATAGAGTAATTCAATTTTATCCGGAAGGTCGCCCTAGTTTTGAATTTGTAGGAACTCGGAGAGGAATCTCGATTTCTTTGGTTTCGTCGCTTGAGGCGACTAAGTTGTTGGATGAAGGGTGTCAAGCTTATTTGACTATTGTGGTGGATACAACGGCGGAGGAGCCAAAGCTGGATAGTATAGTCGTGGCACGTGAGTTTCTTGATGTCTTTCCTAAGGAATTGCTAGGATTACCACTTGAGAGAGAGATTGAGTTTGTGATAGAGTTGACACCTGGAATGGAGCCAATCTCAAAGGCATTGTATAGGATGTCTTTCTTTGAGTTGAAAGAATTAAAAGTACAGATGCATGAATTACTAGATAAGGGATTCATTAGATCGAGTGCATCACCATGGGGAGCGCCGGTGCTATTTGTAAGTAAGAAGGATGGATCCTTGCGATTGTTTACAGATTATAGACAATTGAATCAAGTGACCATCAAGAACAAGTATCCCTTGCCGAGGATAGATGATTTGTTTGATTAGTTGCAAGGAGCGGCTGTGTTTTCTAAGATAGACTTGAGGATTGGTTATCACCAACTGAGGATTAAAAATGAGGGTATACCAAAGACTGCTTTCAGAATGAGATATGGGCATTCCGAGTTTACAGTTATGCCTTTTGGTTTGAGCAATGCCCCTGCTGCTTTCATGAATTTGATGCATCGAGTGTTTAAGGAGTACTTGGATAGGTTCGTTATTGTTTTTATAGATGCCATCTTGATTTACTCGAAGAGTGATAAGTAACATGAGGAACATTTGAGGGTAGTTCTACAGACCCTGAGGGAGCATTTGCTTTATGCCAAGTTTAGTAAATGTAAATTTTGGTTGAGTAAAGTAGCTTTCCTTAGTCATGTGATTTCTAAAGAAGGAATTTCAGTAGATCCTTCAAAGATTGAGGCGGTGATGAAATGGCCTAGATCTACGACAGTTACCGAGATTATAAGTTTTCTGGGATTGGCAAGTTATTATAGATGATTTGTGGAGAAGTTTTCATCTATAACTACTCCGTTGACAAGGCTTACGAAGAAGGACGTGAAGTTCGAATGGACTGATAAGTGTGAAAGTAATTTCCAAGAACTTAAGCACCAATTGACAACCGCACTAGTATTAACCATTCCTTCTGGACTTGGAGGTTATGAGATATATAGCGATACTTCGCTAAACAGATTAGGGTGCGTGTTGATGCAACATGAAAAAGTGGTTGCTTATGCCTCACGATAACTGAGACCTTAAGAGATGAATTATCCAACGCATGATTTGGAGCTAGCTGTCATCATCTTCGCTCTAAAGATATGGAGACACTATTTATTTGGAGAAAGATTTCAAATTTATACAGATCATAAAAGTTTGAAGTATCTATTTTCTTAGAAAGAATTGAATATGAGACAGCGTCGATGGATGGAATTCCTCAAGGACTGTGATTGCGAGATTCAGTATCATCTTGGAAAGGCTAATAGAGTCGCGGATGTATTTAGTCGGAAATCAAGTATTGCCTTTTTATTGGTTAAAAGATGATCTTTATTAGAGGAGTTGAGAGATTCTGAGTTTAAATTGGAAGTTTGCCTACTGTCAAGTTTCGTGGCAACCTTGAGGATTGAGCTTGAGATTTAGAAAAGAGTAAAAACTTTGCAGTCTATGGACCCAGAGATTCAAAAGATTCTCGAATTGGATGCAACAAAAAGGAAAGCTAAGTTTCAAGTGTCTGAAGATGGAATTCTGAAATTTCAAGGATGTCTATGTGTACCTAGCGGTGAGGAACTTAAAGAAAGGATTTTGTCAGAAGCTCATAGGAGCAATTACAGTATTCACCCAGGTAGCACTAAGATGTATCAGAATTTGCGGTAACACTACTGGTGGAACGGAATGAAGGTGGATGTAACTAAGCATGTGGTGAAGTGTTTAACCTGTCAGCAGGTAAAAGCTCAACATTGCAAGCTTGGAGGATAGTTACAACCTCTAGAAATTCCTGAGTGGAAATGGGAACATGTGACAATGAATTTTGTGATGGGCTTGCCAAGAAGTCAGAAAGGCCATGACTCATTTGGATAATTGTGGATAGATTGACAAAGTTAGCACATTTCATACCTGTGCGAAAGGATTTTGCAATGAATAAGTACGCAGAGTTGTATATGCATCAGATTATGCGATTGCATGGAGTCCCATTTACGATTACGTCGGATCGAGATCCTAAGTTTACAGCAAATTTTTGGAAGAATCTTTAGGAGGCTTTGGGAACGAGATTGCAATTCAATACGACGTACCATCCACAGACAGACGGACAGTTAGAGAGGACAATTCAAACACTCGAGGATATGTTGCGAGCCTGCGTCATGATTTTAAAAGTGGCTAAGAGGATCAATTGCATTTGGTGGAGTTTGCGTATAATAACAGTTACCAACAAAGCATTGATATGGAACCGTTGAAAGCACTTTATGGTCGAGCTTGCAGAACGCCTGTATGCTGGGATGGAGTTGGAGAAAGGAGTATAACAGACCTAGAATTAGTGGAACAGTCTAATGAGGCGATTAGATTCATTAGAGAAAGACTGAAAACGGCACAAAGTCGACAGAAGAGCTATGATGATAAAAGACGCAAACCATTGAAATGTCAAATTGGCGACCATGTTTTTCTAAAGATATCACCGATGCGTGGATTATCTTGATTTGGAAAAAAGGAAAAACTGAGTCCGAGGTACGTAGGTCCTTTAGAAATTTTGGAGCAAATTGAATTTTTGGCCTACAAACTCGCTTTGCCGCCAAACTTGTCACAAGTGCATAATGTATTTCATATGTCAATGCAGAGGAAGTATGAGCCAGACCCGAGTCATGTTTTGGATTTTGAAACCATTGAGGTCGATGATAAGGTGTCATATATGGAAAAGCCTATCAAAATCGAGGATCGAAAGGAACAAGTCTTAAGGAATAAGATAATTCCATTAGTCAAAGTGATTTGTGAGTATCACAGGACCGAAGGCGCAACGTGGGAAAGTGAAGAAGCTATGAGACGTCAATACCCCCATTTGTTTACATAAGTTGGGTTTATTGTAAATTTCGAGGATGAAATTTTTGTAAGGGGAGAAGAATTGTGGCATTCTGAATTTCCTGTCATTTTAAGGCTGTTGAATGTGAATATACCTTTCGATGTATTTCGATTTTATCTCGCTCAGATCTGATCAACTGATCAAAAGAAAAAAAGTTAACGCATAACGAGGTACGTGGACCTAGGAAATTCGAAAAAGGAAATGATACTTTGACCATAAGGATTGTCGAGGGAACATTTAGAGCCAATAAGGCCGATCAGATAATGATTAAAGAATACAATGCTAGCGTTATACGATTAGATCGCGGGTAAAGTCGCTTAACCAATGTATAATTTGCAAATCTTCCTAAAATCGAACTATAACGATCGAAGCTGTCGGAACTAGTGATGAACCCTCGCAATTACATGACAACCAAAGCTGTCACAACTTGAGTTATCCTTAGTGTGATGAGAATCACAGAGTCGATACGCGTAACGTTTGCAAAAGCCGCCCGTTAATTCGAAACAAACTGGAATTGCGATCGACGCATGAATGATCATGAAATGGAAGCTCAAAATAGGCAATTGGAAATAGAGAATTCCAATTATGGATAGGAATTTGACAATATCTCGCCAAATGGTAATTTGGAATTGGAAAAGTGAAATTTAGACTGAAAGTGCAAAATTACCATTTTGCCCCTCGACTATTTGCCCTGGCCTTAAGAAATCATGAAGGACAAAATGGTCAATCCCTCTTCCCATCTATAGCTGCCGAAAATGCATGTACATGGGGTCAAAGATTGAGTCAAAGTTGGAGATGTATTATTGGAGCTTGCCACACGTCAAGTAAGGAGACCTCCAAGCATTAATGACCTCACCTAATCAAGTCTAATCAAATTTAGGCCAATTATTTGTGTGAGACAATGATATTGAAGACTCCATCAGCTGTGTATACATCTCTCTCACGTTCAATGCAATTTTCCTCTTCAAACATACTTCAACCAAAAACTGTCGAGAAAGACAGCTTCTAACCTCTCGGTTCGGTGCAGTCGAGCGGCCCTTCCCAGTGGCCATTTGAGGTGCTTCGACTTCCAGAGGTAAGATCTATGTGTCCTTGACAAGCTTCAATTGGAATTTCTCATTTGGATAAGTAGTTTTGTTGATAAGAGTCCGAGACTAAAACTAGACGAAATCTACGCAAGCTGGGAGAAGGTCGCCGTATACCCTGTTAGAAATTCCGAATGACCTCAAATTTTTTGGGAGAGCTTCATAACACATAGTATTATGTTCATATGATTTATGGCTGCAAATAGATGGTGTTAACTTTGGTTTTCATGGATGAACATTAAAGGTAAAATCTGGACAGATTCTGATCAAGAGGAGTTCGGGCTGTTTCGGCGTCTTTGGGGTGTCAACCGACTCCAAATCTCTTGGTGAGCCTTCTAAACTTGTAAATGAAGGTATTGGTATGTTATTTGTGAAATTCTGATTTCCAGTCAATTTCAGACTCATTAATGAGAAGTAAATCTGGAGACGTATTTCAGTCGTATTCCGCTCAAATCTGATCGATTCGAGTAAGCTGACCAAATGAGAAATGCTAACGAGAGACGAGGTACGTGGACCTGGGAAACTCGGATAGGAAATGACGATTTGACCATAAGGATTGTCGAGGGAATATTTAGAACCACAAAAAGGCCGATATAAGAATGATTAAGGAATGCCTTGCGAGTGTCATATGATTGAAGCGCAGGTGATGCCGCTTAACCAAAGTATAATTTGCAAAAAAAAATTTAAATCGGACAATAACGATCGACAACATAGAGACTAGTGATAGATCCTCATAATTACATGACAACCAAAACCGTCACGAAATGACGAGCCCTAAACGTGATATGAATCACGGGGGTTGATACGCGTAATGTTTGCAAAAGCTGCCCGTCGGTTCGGGATAGGTTGGAACCACGTCTGATAGAGAAAACTATCAGAAACGAGTCTTGAAAATTGAAAATGGAGAATCAAGAATTCCAAAGTTATATTCGGATTGGTCGTTGCCCTATCGAAGATTATGAACGAGAAAAATGACGTTCCGAACGTCGGGGGTAAAATTACCCTTTTGCCCCTCGAGCTTAAAGCCTTGTCCATGCATTTGAAGAAAGGCAATTTGGCCAGTAAATCCCCCCAAGGCTGCCGAACACAAGGAGGATTATGGGCCATTGGATCAAGTTGATTGACATTGAGGACAAGTGTCACAAAATCAATTAAAGAGTAGTCTTGTCCAACTTTATTCACCTACCATTCAAACCATTGATCATGACAGTTGAATATAAGATTTTTCTCTCTCCTCACCTCACTTGACCGGCCATAACCCTCCTTCAAGCTCACGATCACTCTTCTTCTTCCTTCTTCTTCTCGCTGCCGCCCGACCAGATTCTGAAGTGGCCGTTCGCCGCTGTCGACGACCCCCTTTGGCCACTGCCTGGACATCGGCCGACCACCTAAGCTTAGCCCTACGTCTTGTCGACCTCCTTGAATTGGAAGCGAGCCATTTGTACCACCAAGGAGCTCCGGCCAAGTATTTTCTTGGAAGCCGACAGAATCATACTCAATCTGAGGTAGGTGAGGTTTCTGTTTTGGAGGCCGAAATGTTGAAATCTTGATGTCAAATTTTGTGGAGATCTAGGAGACATGTATATCTATATGTGGTAAAAAGTTGTGAAGGATTTGATGAAGTTTTGACCTCGAATCAATCTTGTGAACTTGGAACAGAAACCGTCGGCTACTGACCTTGGGAGATCCGGCAACTTCTGACGGGTTTCCGGTGACGACGCAACTTCAAACTCATGGTGAGACCCTTAGACCCTTATATAGACATGTTAAGGGGTAGGATAATGATTAAATGATGGATTAAGAGTTGATTAAGGACCGGTTGTGCTCGGTTTGCACAAAACCAAAAAGGACCGGTTCGGTTCTGTGCAAAACCGAATCTGTGGGGGCTATTGGCACTGGGTTTTGAGTCTCAAATTGGTGATTAAGGCATGGTAAGATGATGAGGGTTATGTCATGGATGATTGTGATTCATGGGTGGTTGAATTGGACAAGGAAATTGACGAATTGATTGAAATTCCTAGGTTGCGCGGTGAGGTTTGTCTTGGACCCTTGAAACCGAGATTGTGAGGACCCAATAAGAGAATTTTGGTGATATCAAATTCAAGGTAAGGGAATCCTAAACTTAGGATAGGAAGATTGGACTCGATTGGACGAGTCAAGAGATAAATTGAATGATTTGTGAGAGTTTTCAAGAGGATTATTCTTGGAATGTGCTAAGATTGTATAGGGGGTTTATGTGTGCCATTGTTTGTGGTTGAATTGCTTGTCATGTCTGAATGCCACTTGATTGCTTGGCATGCCATGGAATATACGAATCGTACTTGGGTTTTACTAGGCATTGTGTGTGCAAGTGAATTGAAAAATATGACATAAGTGTGACATGGCGAAGCCCTGAGATGTATGAGACGTGGGGTCGAGGTGGATACCCTGATGCGATCTAATTACGGGGTCGAATTGAGATTGTGCGATGCCCTGATGCGATCTAATCGCGGGGTTGAGATGGCAATGGTCTTGATGCAATCTAATCGTGAGACGGAGATATGAGGTGATGATATTGGCCTGGTGAATCATTGAAACCTGATGCGTTTACGCGGGTTGTCAATAACGGTCTGATGCGTTTACGCGGACGGAGTCTGATGCGATCTAATCGCAGGCATGAGAATGAGTCAGGCAGGAAGAGATGGTTGTGGTGAAGTGGCAAGACGAGGTGGGCATGATCATCTGAGTGTGACATGATGTTATAGCTACATACCTATCATCTGCGCGTTGTTATCTTTATTTGCATGTGCTTGTATGATTATGAGTTTGGAATTTTTGGGATAGATGACTACCTGAGTGGACGGTCAGCCTAACCTAGAGTTAGGACTCTTTTACTGAGATGTGTATCTCACCCCTTTGGGGACCCTTATTTTTACAGATCCTAGGCTTAAGCATGTGGCCTATTCGCTTTGGAGACCCTAAGGAGATGACCGCGTATTTTTATGAGTTTCCTAACGTTTAGGGGACTATATACGTGAGAAAGTGTACAGTGGAGTGGGTTGACGAGGGTGGTACGAACTGGAAGCCTCATTGGTATGATGCTTGGTTTAGGAATGTTGGGGACGAGTCCATTGGGCCACTGAAGCCCCATGAGGTGCCCTAGGGAGTGATCCCTGATTGGTGCCACCCTAGTAGGGACGAGGAGCCGGCAGAGGGATCGGTAGTAGGTTCTAGGAATGGGCCGGAGAGGACCCCGACGCTGAATTTTGCTATGGAGGAGGAGGTTATTGTCTTGGAGGTAACCGAGGAGGATCTCGTGAAGCCATCGGCGGAGGAGACCATGGAGAATACCATTGAGGTCCCATCAGAGACATTCTCCGAGTATGAGCCGACAGAAGATGCCGAGGACACTGAGGATTCCAACAGTTCATCTTAGGGTTCCAGTTCATTGGTTGATGCTTTTGGAGGCGACCCGACCCTGTTTCTTTTGGATGTTGTGAAGAACTCTTTTGTGTATTACCCCGTTGTCCAGTTTGTTAGCGGATCCTAGTAGCTCCTTATCTGTATGAACCGATGGTTATTATGTATAACAGTGTTTATGCTATCCAGGTCCTACTTAACTTATATTTTGTACGGGGGAGTTATTTTATTGCCGCTTTTGCATGCTTGATATTTATATATTATATCTCTCGACTTAAGTGTGGATTTTGGGACCACAAGAGAATATATGGTTTGATTTGCAGGGATGTTCGTGCGTTCGTCGTGTTCGGGGCGTGACATCCCGGTTCGATTTGGTATTAGAGCAAGGTCAGCTCGAACCAAAATTGATTGAGGACTGAAGTAATAATGAGGATTAAGTGGGACAAGGACGGATAGCGAGACCTTAGGAGACTGGTTAAGATAAGGCATGGGGTGCATAGTGTGTGACTTGGTACTTATGACTGGTGTTTGATCTTGGTAGGGCTGTGGTAAGGCATGAGAGAGTTGAGTTCCCTGTTTAGGATTGAAGGTCATTTCTAGACCTTGGCCTATTTGATGAATGAAAGTGATTAGTTTTAGTGAATCACTACAGTGAATAAAACTGAGAAATGGCCATGGGCTATTTGTTGAAATGTTTCTAGAGTTTGTGGTATGGAGTACTGGTGGATTGTAACTGCTTCTGTTAAGGGTTAATTAGTAGCTCTGGATTTGGGTGAATGAGTGAGTTACTAACTTCTTACTGAATTTGTGGTGGACTAGGTTCAGTAGAAAGAAGCCAGGATGAGCAACCCGTCTAGAAGATTTGGAAGATCAAGAGGCGGAACCTTTAGCTCGAGGCTGCTTGTAGCTGAGAACCCAAGAGTGGATGGTGTACTGAGGGTACTGGAGAGAATTGGAGACTTAATTGATAGGCAGACCTAAGACTGGGATGCTGCCATTGCCCAGGCAGTAGGAGCTACCACAACCGCCGTCAACGCAAACAATGGCAACAATGGTGGCAATGGAAGCCAAAATGAACATGGCTAGGGCAATGAAGCTGTGAATGCCCAAGAAGAAATCGTCGTGGTCAGACAGATGGGCCAGCTGGTGGAGCAGTTCATAAAGCTGAAGCCGACTCAATTCGATAGGACTGTAGATCCCGAGTTAGCACCCAAGTGGATCGAAAAGTTAGAGAATGCTTTTGGGGTGCTGAGATGCACCGATGAGGAGAAGGTACTACTAGCAATACATCAGCTGGAGGCTACAACGAATGATTGGTGGGCTGCCACTAAGGATGGAGTCTTCCCTGAAGGAACGACCTTAAATTGGAATGCTTTTAAGACGGCGTTCAATGACAAGTACTTCTCAGAAATAGCCAGGGAAAGGAAGCAGATAGAATTACTGCAGTTGCGCCAGAACTAGCTGACGATAGATCAGTATGAGGCTGAGTTCTTGAGACTGTCGCGATACGCAGCTCGATCTGTAGAAGACCCTCAAGAGAAAGCAAGAAGGTTTAGGGACGGTTTGAAGCCCAAGCTCCGTAGCTAGATGATTGCTCTGAATTTAAGGGCATATAAAGAGATATACGAACGGGGCCAGATGATAGAAAGGGATCTGAAAGAGAGAAACACCGCAACTGGATCGCGGTTCACGTCATTTAGAGATAATCGCCAGATGGGCAAGAGGTCGATGACAGGCAATAGGCGTTTTGTGCCTCCCGTACGGAAAAGTATTGTGAAGCCGCCAAATCCCACTAACTAGAGCTCCCGCCTTTGTGCCAAAAGGCATGGAAATGGGCCATGCCCAATGAGGACCGGGGCTTGTTTTAAGTGTGGGCAGCTGGGCCACTAGATGAGGATGTGCCCGAGTCAACCTTCAACAAATTGACCTCAAGGGCAAAGATCGCAGGCTGGACCGTCGATTGTCACGCCTCAGATTGAGCAAAATCGGCCATCGGGACAGGGCAGAATGTATGCAGTAGCTCGTAGAGAGGCGGAGGAAGTGTCAGGCGTGGTCACAGGTACGGTTTACTTGTGCAGCCAAGCTGCATACGCATTGTTTGACACTGGTGCCACGCATTCATTCGCGTCTGCACAGTTTGCTAAATTAGTGGGGATGAAATGGAAACTGTTGAATATAATTATGCATGTTGCCACTCCGTTAAAGGATAATATATTGGTTTCAATGGGTTGTGCTGATTGTGAGATTGTAATTGGAGGGAGTAAAGAGAGTATTGACCGAGCTGTACTACCCATGTACGATTTTGATGTAATCATAGGAATGGATTGGTTGGGTAAGCAGGGGGCAGTAGTGGATTGTGGTAGTAGGATAATTCGATTTTATCCGAGAGGCTGCCCTAGCTTTGAATTGGTAGGAAGTCGAGAAGGAATCTCGATTCCCTTAGTCTCATCGCTGGAGGTGACTAAGTTGATGTCTGAAGGGTGTTAGGTATACTTAGTGGCAGTGATGGACACGACTACCGAAGAGCCGAAGTTAGAGAATATTTTGGCAGTACGTGAATTTCCTGATGTGTTTCCCCAAGAGTTGCCAGGATTACCATCGGAACGGGAAATAGAATTTGTAATTGAGTTAGCCCTTGGAACAGAGCCGATTTCGAAAGCACCTTATAGGATGTCCCCATCAGAACTAAAGGAGTTAAAGGTGTGGATATAAGAGTTGCTAGATAAGAGATTTATCTGGCCAAGTGCTTCGTCGTGGAGAGCACCAGTGTTGTTCGTAAGGAAGAAAGATGGGTCTTTGCGTTTGTGCATCGACTATCGGCAGCTGAACCAAGTGACGGTGAAGAACAAGTACCCACTGCCGAAGATTGATGATCTATTTGATCAGTTGCAAGGAGCAACAGTATTTTTAAAGATTGACTTAAGAACTAGGTATCACCAACTGAGGATCAAGAAGGAAGACATACTTAAGACTGCTTTCAAGATGAGGTATGGTCACTATGAATTTACGGTGATGCCATTTGGATTGACCAACGCTCCAACCGCTTTTATGGACCTGATGCATCGAGTATTTAAGAAATTTTTGGACAGATTCGTCATAGTCTTCATTGACGATATCTTGATTTACTCGAGGAGTGATGTAGAACATGAGGAGCACTTGAGAATTGTACTACAGACTCTGAGGGATCATACGCTCTATGCGAAGTTGAGTAAATGTGAGTTCTGGCTGAACAGGGTACCATTTCTTGGTCATGTGGTATCGGGTGAAGGAATCGCAGTAGATCCTGCGAAGATTGAGGCTGTAACTAATTGGTCTAGGCCTAGTACGGTCACTAAGTTAGAAGTTTCTTGGGACTAGCAGGATGCTACAAGCGTTTTGTGGAGAAATTCTCATCCATAGCCATCCCATTGATGGGGTTAATGAATAAAGAAATAAGGTTTGAATGGACAGACAAGTGCGAGAGGAGTTTCCAAAAGCTCAAACATAGATTGACGACCGCGCTAGTGCTGACAATTCCATCAGGACCAAAGGATTACGAGATATACAGCGATGCTTCGCTGAAAGGATTAGGCTGTGAGTTGATGCATCACGGAATAGTAGTAGCCTATGCATCCAGATAGTTAAGGCCACATAAGATGAACTACCCAACTCATGACCTGGAGTTAGCAGCAATTATATTTGCTCTGAAGATTTGGAGACATTACCTCTGTGGCGAGAAGTTTCAGATCTATACCAACCACCAAAGTTTAAAGTACATGTTTTCTAAGAAAGAGCTGAATATGAGGCAGCGTAGGTGGATGGAGCTGCTCAAAGATTATGATTATGATATACTGTATCACCTTGGGAAAACAAACAGAGTAGCAGATGCGCTGAGTCGGAAGTCAAGCATCGCATGTCTGCTACTGAGAAGTTGGTCGATGATAGAAGATTTGAGAGACTCCGAGTTTAGACTAGAAGTCGATCAGTTGTCTAGTTTGAGAGCTACGTTAAGGGTGGAACCTGAGGTCCAGGAAGGAATAAAGGCCCTACAGTCTATGGACCTAGAGATTTAGAGAATCCTTGAGATGGATGCGACGAGGAGAAAACCCGAGTTTCAGGTGACTGAGGATGGAATTCTGAAGTTTCGAGGACGATTGTGTGTGCCAAAGGATGAAAGACTCAGGGAAAGGATTTTATCAGAGGCTCACAGGAGCAATTATAGCATCAATCTTGGAAGTACGAAAATGTATCAGAACTTGCGACAGTACTATTGATGGAACGGGCTGAAGGTGGACGTAGCGAGGAATGTGGCTAAGTGTTTGACATGCCAGTAAGTGAAAGCGCAGCACTGTAAGTCTAGAGGACTATTACAACCACTGGAGATATCCGAATGGAAGTGAGAGCATGTGACTATGGATTTTGTGGTGGGACTCCCAAAGAGCCAAAGAGGTCACGACTCTATATAGGTAGTTGTGAACAAATTGACCAAGTTCGCACATTTTATCCCGGTGAGAAAGGACTTCGCTATGGATAGGTATGCAGAGTTGTACATGAGACATGCCATAAGGTTACATGGAATGCCTGTGACGATTACGTTTGATCGAGACCCCAAGTTCACAGCAAATTTTTGGAAAAGCCTACAAGAAGCTATGGGAACCCAACTACAGTTTAGTACAGCCTACCATCCACAGACGGATGGACAGTCGGAAAGGACGATACAGACGCTTGAGGATATGCTGCGAGAATTCGTCATTGATTTTAAAGGTAGATGGGAAGAGCAGTTACATTTGGTAGAATTTACTTATAATAATAGCTACCAGCAAAGTATTCAAATGGCACCATTCGAAGCACTCTATAGACGAGCCTGCAGAACCCCGATTTGCTGGGATGAAGTTGGAGAAAGAAGTACTACAGGCCCAGAACTGGTAAAGCAATTGGTGGAAGGAGTAAAAATAATTCGGGATAGATTGAGGACGGCACAGAGTCGTCAGAAGAGCTACGCAGATAAGCGACGCAAACCCTTGAAATTTCAAGTGGGCGATCACGTTTTCCTCAAGGTGTCACCGATGAGAGAACTATCACGATTTGAAAAGAAGGATAAGCTGAGCCCAAGGTATGTAGGCCCATTTGAGATACCGGAACGGATTGAAACTTTGGCTTACAGGCTTGCCTTGCCGCCTAATCTATTCGAAGTGCATAATGTATTTCGTGTATCGATGCTACGAAAGTACGAGCTAGACCCGACACATGTGTTGGATTATGAGACCATAGAAGTGGACGACCGAGTGTCTTACGTGGAGAGGCCGATAAGGATCGAGGACCGAAAGGAGCAAATCCTCATGAATAAGAAGATCTCACTGGTCAAGGTAATATGGGAGCACCGTGGAACTGAAGGTGTTACGTGGGAGAACGACGAGACGATGAGACGACAACACCCCCATTTATTTGAGTAATTAAGTGTAATGTAAATTTCAGGGACGAAATTTTTGTAAGGGGGAAGAGTTGTGACATTCTGATTTCTAGTCAATTTCAGGCTCATTAATAAGAAGTAAATCTAGAGACGTATTTCAGTCATTTTTCGCTGGAATTTGATCAATTCGAGTAGGCTGGCCAAAAGGGAAAGGCTAACACGAGACGAGGTACGTGGACTTAGGAAAATCGGATAGGAAATGACGCTTTGACCATAAGGATTGTCGAGGGAATATTTAGAACCACAAAAAGGCCGATTTAAGAACGATTAAGGAATGTCTTGCGAGTGTCATACGATTGGAGCGCGGGTGATATCACTTAACCAACGTATGATTTGTAAAATTTTTCTAAATCGGACAATGACGATCGAGACCATAGGGACTAATGATAGACCCTCACAATTACATGACAATCAAAGCCGCCACGAATTGACGAGCCCTAAACGTGATATGAATCACGAGGTCGATACGCGTAATGTCTGCAAAAATCGCTCGTCGATTCGGGATAGGCTGGAACCACGTCTGATAGAGAAAACCATCAGAAACAAGTCTTGAAAATTGAAAATGGAGAATCAAGGATTCCAACGTTATATTCGGATTGGCCGTCGTCCTATCGAATATTATTGGAACGAGAAAAACGACGTTCTGAACGTCGGGGGCTTAAAGCGTTGTCCATGCATTTGAAGAAGGGCCATTTGGCCATTAAATCCTCCCAAGGCTGCCGAACACAAGGAGGATTATGGCCATTGGATCAAGTTGATTGATATTGAGGACAAGTGTCACAAAATCAATTAAAGAGTAGTTTTGTCCAACTTTATTTACCTACCATTCAAACCATTGACCATGAGAATTGAATATAAGCTTTTTCTCTCTCTCCTCACCTCACTTGACAGGCCATAACCCTCCCTCAAGCTCACGATCACTCTTCTTCTTCCTTCTTCTCGCTGTCGCCCGACCAGATTCTGGAGTGGCCGTTCGCCGCCATTAACGACCTCCTCCGGCCATCGCCTAGACATCGGCCGACCACTTGAGCTTAGCCCTACGTCTTATCGACCTCCTCGAATTGGAAGCGAGTCATTTGGACCACCAAGGAGCTTCGGCCAAGTGTTTTTTCGGAAGCCAACAGAATTAGACTCAATCTAAGGTAGGTGAGGTTTCTGACCTTTTGGAGGCCGAAATGTTGGAATCTTGATGTCAAATTTTGATGAAGTTTTGACCTCGAATCGATCTTGTGAACTTGGAACAGAAACTGCCGGCTACTGACCTTGGGAGATCCGGCAACTTCCGACGGATTTTCGGAGACAACGCGACTTCAAACTCACGGTGAGACCTTAGACCCTTAGAAAGACATGTTAAGAGGTAGGCTAATGATTAAATGATGGATTAAGAGTTGATTAAGGACCGGTTGTGCTCAGTTTGCACAAAACCAAAAAGGACCGGTTCGGTTCTGTGCAAAATCGAATCTGTAGGGGCTGTTGGCGTTGGGTTTTGAGTTTCAATTTGGTGATTAAGGCATGTTAAGATGATGAGGGTTATGTTATGGATGATTGTGATTCATGGGTGGTTGAATTAGACAAGGAAATTGATGAATTGATTGAAATTCCTAGGTTACGCGGTGATGTTTGTTTTGGACCCTTGAAACTGAGATCGTGAGGACTCAAGAAGAGAATTTTGGTGATATCAAATTCAAGGTAAGGGAATCCTAAACTTAGGATATGAAGATTGGACTCGATTGTGCGAGTCAAGTGATAAATTGAATGATTTGTGAGAGTTTTCAAGAGGATTATTCTTGGAATGTCCTAAGATTGTATAGGGGGTTTATGTGTGCCATTGCTTGTACTTGAATTGCTTACCATGTCTGAATGTCACTTGATTGCTTGGCATGCCATGGAATATACGAATCGTACTTGAGTTTTACTAGGCATTGTGTGTGCAAATGAATTAAAAAATATGGCATGAGTGTGACATGGCAAAGTCCTGAGTCGTATGAGACGCGAGGTGGAGGTGGATACCCTGATGCGATCTAATTGTGGGTTTGAATTGAGATTGTGTGGCGCCCTGATGCGATCTAATCGCGGGGTTGAAATGGATACGGTCCTGATGTGATCTAATCACGGGACGGAGATATGAGGTGATGATATTGGCCTGGTGAATCATTGAAACCTGATGCGTTTATGTGGGTTGTCAATGACGGTCTGATGCGTTTACGTGGACCGAGTCTGATGCGATCTAATCGCGGGCACAAGAATGAGGCAGGCAGGAAGAGATGGTTGTGGTGAAATGGCAAGACGAGGTGTGCATGATCATCTGAGTGTGACATGATGTTATAGCTGCATACCTGTCATCTGCATGTCGTTATATTTATTTGCATGTGCTTGTATGATTATGAGTTTGAAATTTTTGGGATAGATGATTGCATGAGTGAACGGTTAGCTCAACCTAGGGTTAGGACTCTTTTACTGAGATGTGTATCTCACCCCTTTGGGGACCCTTATTTTTACAGATCCTAGGCTTTAAGCATGTGTCCTATTTGCTTTGGAGACCCTAAGGAGACGACCGCATATTTTTATGAGTTCTCTGACGGTCAGGGGACTATATACGTGAGAAAGTGTACAGTGGTGTGGGTTGACAAGGGTAGTACAGACTGGAAGCCTCATCGGTATGAGGCTTGGTTTAGGAAGGTTGGGGACGAGTCGATTGGGCCGCTGAAGCCCATGAGGTGCGCTAGGGAGTGATCCCTGATTAGTGCCACCCTAGTAGGGACCGGGAATCGGCAGAGGGATCGGTAGTAGGTTCTAGGAATGGGCCGGAAAGGACCCCGACGCTAGATTTTACTGTGGAGAAGGAGGTTATTGTTTTGGAGGTGACCGAGGAGGATATCGCGGAGCCATCGGCGGAAGAGACCATGGAGGATACCATTGAGGTCCCATCAGAGATATTCTCCGAGTATAAGGTGACGGAGGATGCCGAGAACACTGAGGATTCCAGCAGTTCATCTTAGGGTCCCAGTTCGTTGGTTGATGCTTTTGGAGGCGACCTGACCTTATTTCTTTTGGATGTTGTGAAGAACTCTTTTGTGTACTACCCCGTTGTCCAGTTTGTTAGTGGATCCTAGTAGCTCCTTATCTGTATGAACCGATGGTTATTATGTATAACAGTATTTATGATATCCAAGTTTCACTTAACTTATATTTTGTACGGGGGAGTTATTTTATTGCCGCTTTCGCATTTGATATTTATATATTATATCTCTCGATTTAAGTGTGGATCTTGGGACCACGAGAGAATATATGGTTTGATTTGCAGGGATGTTCGCGCGTTCGCCGGATTCGGGGCGTGACATTATTTATGTAAAGATTTTGGCTTGCGATTGAAGTATGGCTCGATTGAGCGATTAAAACCCAAAATCGGTTCTGTTTAGATGATGTATACATGCTTGCCAGTTCTGTTTAGGGACTAAATGATGAATATTTGGACTTCAATTGATATAATGACTTGTGTGATATCATGTGAGGTGTAAATGGGAAGTGTGAGAAGTGGATTGGAGTTTAAAGGTGATTTAAGGGCTAATTGGTGCATGGAACTTTGAGATGTACATTTTGCCCTTTAAATTGTAGCATGAACCGAGTATATGGAGGATTAATGGAGTTGTTGTCGTGTATTCGATCAATTGATAAGGCATCCTAAGTTGCCATTTGTTTGGTGATCGAGAGAATGGTTTATTGAAAGTGAAAGTCAATTGTTTCTAATCCGAAATTGAGTGGCTCAAAATTGATGAACTTCCTAGGACGGCACATGGTTCTCATTTGGTTATGATCTTGTGGATAGATGATGCTCGTTTGGTGTGGATTTTTGTTGATTAATCACTGTAAGTGGTTCCTAAACCCTTACTTGAACCCTAGGATGCTATTGGAAAGTTGTTTTGTGTAGTGCGATTGTGTGATAAAAGCATGGTAATTGATAGCATGTTATTGAATTGGCATTGGGCCCTGGTGAGAACATCACGACCGTGAGCCCTGGCAATGAGTAGTGATGACATCGCAGCCGTAGGCCCTAGTGATACTTTGGCCTTGAGCCCTATGAAACTATATTGTGTCTTAGAGCCCTATGAAACTATATTGTGTCTTAGAGCCCTGGCGATACATCGCGGCCGTGGGGCCTGACGATGACTAAATGTGATTTTAGGCTAATGTGTGAAGCTTGAATCCTACGACGTGTGGTTTGTTTGATAATGATTTGATATGCCAATTGTTCTATGACACATGATGCTGAATTGTCATATGCCAATGCTTGCTGATTTCACTACATTACCTGCATTTTGTTTTATCTGGTGGGACTAGTGGTTTAGTTTAGGTTGTGTTTTACTTGCTGGGATGCAAATCTCATCCCATAGTGGGACGTATTTTTCAGACCCGAAACCTTAGTCATGCTACCGATAAGACTGGGCGATCCAAAGGAAACGATCGTCTCTTTTGATGAATTTCTTGCAAAAAGGGGAATTGTTTACGTTTGGAAGAAAACGATGGTGTGGGTAGATGAAGGAAAGGTAGAACTGCAACCTCACCGTTTCGAGGTGTGGTATCATCGACTGGGAAACAACAACCTGATGGGTCCCCTGTTATCTGAGGAAGTCCCTATGGAAGCTGTGCCAAGCTGGTGCCACCCTTCACGTTCGGAGATTGAGGTGGAGAATCCAACGTCTGTGAAGGGATCAAAGAATATGCCCGAGAAGTCGAAGTCACCTCCCTTCGAGGAATACCGAAATTATTTTAGAAATTTCTGCAAATAAATCAGAAGACCTGGTGGAGGAAACTGAGGAAAGATATAGAGGACATTTCAGAGAAGGTTCCATTTGAGACCTTTTCAGATTATATTCCAGATGAAGACGAAGCTGAAGGAAGCAACAACTCTAGTGGTTCTTCAGGATAGAAAGGTGCAGTGGCCAAGTTAGGGGTATGAACGATTTTTGGTGTGAGGCTTAAGCTAGTTTTTGAACTAGCTCTTTTTTATATTAGCCTGAATGCCTACCTAGTTTGGTTTGTAGTTTTTTTTTTTTTTGGTTAAGACATATCCATTGTCGTTGTATGACTTCCATGTATGTTATGTACATGCACGTGCGTGTTTTCTTATGTCCCAAATTCCTTTTATGTTTAATTGTCAAGGCGTTGTTTCCTTCTGCTTTTGCATTTCATTTCACTTAGGCCATGTGGTTCTTGAGATTTCATTAATGGCCAGCGTAGTGGGATGCCACAGACTACCTACCGGTGGTAAGCAGGGCGTGACAGAGACGCTTTTCCACAGTACGATGGTGTGCTCGAGCAAGATTCTCCCTTCAATTTCGACTTCTTCTTCTTCTATCCAAACTCAGGGTGCTACGAGTTTGTGGACTTGGTTGATGGAGGAGTTTGTTGCTCCCATTTTTTTTTAATTCTGGGCTCCTCCTTCGCATTCGCTTGGTGATTCGTCGGAGGCGAGGCGGGCCGGAGGCGGCGGCGTGGTTCCTCCACGAGAGAGCAGGGCGTCGTCGCGGGGGTGAATGAGAAGGAGACAGATGAAGGGCCTCTGTTTTTGAAAGAAAAGAGAAAGAGCGTCGGAGAAGACACATGAAGGGTGCGTTTGGAAATACTTTTGGGGAAAGTATTTAGGAAAATACAAGTACCTTTGGTCTGAAGAAATTTCAGTGAAATGCAACAGTTATTTGGTAAACCGTTGTTAAAAGGTGCCTCGAAAAGAAAGTTTGGAAAAATGATGTTTGGTAAATACAAATTCACAAAAGCCTTTAGCCGGGTATTTTAATTTTAATTTTTTTTAATGATTTTGTATTATTTAATTTTATTTTTTCTTTTTCTTTTTCTTTTTTTCCCCCTTCTCCAACCCCTCCCCTACCTCTAGCCGGTCCGGCGATTGGCCGGCGAGGCGAGGCAAGGCAGCGTGAGTCATGGCAAGACAACATGTTGGTTGATCTTAACGGTACTTTCCGCTTTGCTAGTAGTTTTGCCAGAATCACTTATCTCTTTCGACACTGAAATAAAAGATCGTGCGCAGCACCTCGACTGGCCTATAAGCATTTCCACTTGACATAACACACCCAAGGGATCCAAGATCAAATTTTCGGTGAAGAATAGACATGTACACCCGACCATGAAATTCATACACGACTTCGGCGCAGCATCACGACAGCAAAAACTTCACTGTCCATGGTTCCAATATACCCAAGGACGGGGAACCGATGAGTTAGAGAATGCAGGTGAACTTATTTCTCGATCAAAACACGAGAAACGTACGCAAATCGATCAGGTCTCCTGTCCTCTGCTCTTCACGACGGTCACAGCGCAAGACTCGTTGCTCACAACATAGTTACTCACGCTCCTCAGAATGGCCCTGCACCGATTCGACAGACGAACTGCATCGATCTTTCATGCAAAACATTCCAAGAGAGGAAGGGAGGTCACAGGGCAAGGCCTGTTGCTCACGACATAGTTGTTCACGCTCCTCAATATGGCCCTGCACCGATTCGACAGACGAACTGCATCGGTCTTTCGTGCAAAACATTCGAAGGGAGGAAGGGAAGCATCTCAATCGCACAATCAACTTGAGGCAATATGAGAATGAGATCAAATAGTAAATGTTAAGGTTTGAACATGTTTCAATGATTAATGAAACCTGCACTGGATTCCACAAAAAATAAGTTACCTCCTTTTGCGCGGCGAGAGTGCAGACGATGTCAATCGTCTCTGGTTCGGGCTTCACCCCATATTTCCTCATGATAGTTGGATCAGACAACTCGATCAGAGGGACAAGAGCTGCCCAGAAAGAAAACACAAAACGAATGAACCCCGAATGACACCCACACGCTTAAAGAGAGATCAATGAACCAAAACCAATTC
The DNA here is from genome assembly GCA_028455895.1 of Rhodomyrtus tomentosa. Classification (NCBI taxonomy): domain Eukaryota; kingdom Viridiplantae; phylum Streptophyta; class Magnoliopsida; order Myrtales; family Myrtaceae; genus Rhodomyrtus; species Rhodomyrtus tomentosa. Next base: position 23,233,237 of record JAPCWY010000004.1, read on the forward strand.
AAAAGACAATAGATTAAAGAAAGAGATCAATTCTCAAGATAAAGATCCCCTTTTTAAGACAAAGTTCTTCATGTCGCAGTCAACAAGCGAGGAAAGAATCAAATACATGCACCAACATCCTCTTAACTAAGACAGAAACTATATTAGTATGCATTAAGAATTCCAACTTCATAGCAACGTTTGGAATTTCAACTGCCACAACACTGCCAATTGCCAAGATAACTTTGATCCAAGAACAAATTTTCGTCTCCCTCAAACAGAATAAACGAGTTAATTGCACTGAGTCGTGCACCCATTACTACTCAATGAACTCAAGAAAAATGTCTTATTTCCCCTTTTCCACTCATTCGTGCAGGAGAGACAAAAACCCAGGCATATGAAAAGGACAGGGTACTCCGACTCTATCTCAATACGGCTATCGATGATTCTGACAATGTGAGCATCGAACGGCGATTTGATGACGCGCTCGGAGAGTATCGCCTTCCTTGAGATAGAAGCGCGAAGATTGCATTTCCGACGGAAATGAAGGTCTTTCGCAGCGAAGGCTTGGGAGGGTTTTAGTGATGAGGAGTGATCTCCGAACCGAGCGAGGCGGCGACGGGCGAGCTTGAGCCCCGCCATGGCCGAGAGAGGGTCGACCTCGCAAGCACAGATCTGGGCTTGCGAGGTCGACCCTTGCCTGGCCATGACAGGGCTCGACCATCACTCGGCCATCGATGGCGAGGTCGAGCCCTCGCAAGCCCAGATCTAGGAAGGCGGGGTGCGTTCGGATCGTGGGGAGGAGGGGTAGTTGTCGGGCCAAGGGCGTAGGAAGGTGGCTCGATTCCGGCGGCACTTGTAGTGGCGGCGTTCGGCAGCAGCCACCCCGACGGCGCTTGAGGCGGCGGCATTCGACAGTACCCTTTCGGCGGAGCTGAAGGCGAAGACAACGAGTGTAAATGAGGAATTATGAAGAATGAGTGAGGGCAATATTGGAAAATTAAAAAAAATACTAAAAACCAACACTGTTGACTGCCGAGAATGCTGAAATCCCAAGGTAGCTTCAAGGTTGCCTCGGGCTTTCAGCATTTTGAAGGCTTACTTTGAGTGAAGGCTGTTTTGAAAAAAATTGCCAAACACCAAATATTTCGCCCAAAGGCCTTTAGACACTCAAAGCCCCATTGGGAAAGTGGTTCCCAAACGCAGCCGAAGAGAGAGAAGGTGGAGGGTGTTTACGGAAGAGAGTGAGTGAGTAAGGCAGAGTTTTCCGAAAAAATTTAAATGTGGGTCCATTGGACACGCGTCGTTCAATGAATGAATTTGGTTAAAAATGTGCTGGCACCTCGCGGGTAGCCAATATTTTCTCGACGGTGCAGCACTCAATTCCTCAAAAAAAAAATATCTCTTTCCACACACTATTGCAGACATGTTCTGCATAAATTTTCTGTCTGCTTTCTTTGCTTCTCTCTCTCTATCCCCCGATCGATCTAATCTAGCAAGCCATTGAAGCCCAAAACGTAACTCGTGCAGCTGTTCTTTAAATTGGGTTGATTCAAATTAGCACAAACAGGAATACCATCGAACCCAATTGAGCCGAAACGCCAAAAAAAATTTGAAAAAAAAAAAAGAGCGAAAGAAGGGCGATCCCGACGCTCCGATTCTGAGAGAGGTTTCTTGATTTCTGCTGCGTTTCAAGAGACGAGGAAGGAAAGAAAATCTGGAGACACAAAGGGATTTGCTCTTTGTGACTTGGAGGAGGGAGAGAAATTGGAGGAAGTAAATTGAGAATAACCCTATCTACCTTCCACAAATTGGGCAGTCACCCCTTTATGTTCTCTTTCTCTGTCTCCGATTCTCCATGATTAAAGCTGCTTCATCTTTTTTCCTTGTTTTTCCATGGTTTGTTTTATTGTCTGTGAGGTCAAGCAAAGGTATTTTCTGTGTGCAACTGTGGAGGATTGGTGCTCTGGTGGCGGATGGGTATGGGTCAGCGAAGCTTATGTGATGGGCTCGCATGGAGCTTCAACGAAAGTGGGTAGCGGACTGACGAGGGCGTGAGGAATCCGTAGCTTGAAGACGATGATTAGTGACTTCAGGTTTTTTTTTTCCTTTAATGTTTTTCTGATGTGGTGCTTGCGTTGCGCCATATCAGCGCCACCTTGGATTCATGTTATACTTTTAACTGCCCTTTTTAACTGAAAGATTAATATGTCATAATTGTACAAGTTTAGATTTTTTTAATGTCATAATAAAAAGTTTATGGTAAATGTGTTACAATAAAATATAATTTGAGGTTTCTGACGTCATAAAAAAAAGTTCAAGGTAAATGTCATAATGGGCATAATTTAGAATTTTTGTTGGTATTTTCTCTTTTTTTTTCATAAAGGAATTTCTTATTAAGAATTTCATAGGTTTGATCATCTTGTCAAATGCATTGATCATTTGACCATTGAAAGTCAAGACTAATGTGTTCCCCAATTTGGCTACTAAGAATAGAGGTACGCAAAATGGATCGACTAAACCAAAAACCTATGAATTCTTGAAATTTAGATGACCGTAAGGAAATTATAAATTATAGCGTGGAAAGTAAAATTTGATTTCAAGACTTAGAATACCACGATTGGTCGTTCCGAAACATCATATAAAAAAAGTCAAGTTTGAATAGTCAAATTTTACCTCGTAGTGCCAAGACTTTTCATAGCGAATTTAACATTGTTTGAACCCTAAAATGGAAAAATACTATCTTTTCCCTTAATCGATCGAGCTAAATAACCGTTCAATATCCATTTGTCGAATTACATTTTTGCCCTTGGTTTTATACACAAAAGACAAGAGTTGATTAAGAGTTTATCATTAAAAATTCGTGAGCCCCCATCTATCCCTTTTTACGTCAGCGGAATCCCCTATTTTCCCTCCAAGCCTTTTTTAGCCACAAGGGGATATTTAAGGAAAAGGAATTAGTGGATGTGGCCCCTCTTTTTTTTTTTTTTTTTCATTTGGTTATCCCCAACCAAGTCCTTATCTCCCTTTTCTTTTTGCCTTTTTACCTCAGCCGAACGGAGAAAAATATTAGGTGCTCCTTGAGCAGAGATGGATTGGTCTCCAATCCACTCAACGTTGCCGCGTGGAAAGGGGGGCCCACTGTCAGAAACTTTTCAAAACCCTCTAGCCGTTTGCTCTCTGTTCTTTTTTTTCCTCTGTTACTGTTTCTTCCTCCTCTCTCTCTCTCTCTCTCTCTCTCTCGCACTCTCCCTTCCTGATGATTGCTCTAGTCAGGGGGGAGAAACTCCGCACCACTTTCAAATCCAGCTCTCTCTCTCTCTTTCTCTCAAATCCTTCCCCTTCACGAAATAACGCCTCTTCTCTTCTCTCAAATCCCGCCCAAATCCCTCCCCCTCACGAAAGATGCCTTCGCTCTTCTCTCAAATCCCTCCCCTTCACGAAAAACCTGCTCTGTTCACCAAAAATCTACAATGCTCTCTCTCTCTCTCTCTTCTTTGCGTCTTCCCGAAATCCGCCTCCGTCGTATTCTCCGACGTCGCCTCCGAGCTCATCGACAGTCACCGTGCTGAGTCTATTCGTCAACCACCGTGCCTAGTATCATTCGACAGTATGCCTCCGAGTCCATCGGGAAGAGAAGATGAGAGAGAGAAAAGGGGGGAAAGAGGCAATAACGAAGGAGAAAAGGGGGGAAGGAGGCAGTCACGCGATAATTTCTTGTTTTCCCTTCGTGGGTTTTTGGTTCTTTTTCTGAGCAGTGTGGCTTCGAGAGGGATAATATCTTCTTCTTTTTGGGCTTTCGTTGGTCTTGTGTTCGCATTTAAGTTTGTTTTGGGACAATGGTGGCGCTTGCTGAGTATTCCACGTTACATTTCTTCCCCAAATTGTAAGCTTTTTTTTTACGGAGTATTTCCTACCACTTGCTCACAACCTGTTCGACAAACTGCCCGAATCAATCGTAGATAGTTAGTTCATATTACATTTTGAAGTTCAAATTGAAGTTGCATTGTTTGCGTCTTACTTTGTTTCCTGTGTATGCGAACAAATTTGCTCTCTCTCTCAAATTCCTCTCCTTCACGAAAAACCTGCTTTCCTCACCAAAAATCTGCTCCGCTCTCTTTCGTCTTTGTGCCTGCCCTAAATCTGCCTCGGCTGTATCCTCGTGCATCTCCTCCAAGCCCATCTGCAGTCACCGGATCAAGTTTGTTCATCAGTCACCGTGTCGAGTATCATTCAAGGTTCAAACTATCCTTCCATTGTTTGCCCCTCATTTGAAAAAAAAAAGCTATTCATTTACTAGAGAACGATATGCTAGTGCATTCTCTCATAATCATTGTTTGATGGATGGCTTTTGTAGGTGTCCTCTGGTTGAAAGAGCGATATTCATGTCATGGCCAACACGTTGCTCCAAAAATTTGGGGAGCAGTGGCTCCAACTACTTCCTAAAGTTACAGAGGAGGTAAGTTGGTCCCTAAGGACCAACCATGATTTGATGTTCGGGGTTTCATTACCAGTTTGGCCTGAATATGTTTGACTGTTAATATGGTTTCTTCTACTAGGAGGTGCCAATATATTGACAATGCATGAGTAAGTCTCTTTGATTTGATGGGTGGAGGCTGTCTTTTGCAATTTAGTTTCTGACATCAAGTTTTTTGTGGGTTCTTGTAAACTCTCGTTGTTTTCGTTGATGCTCACATCTTGTTGCTTCAATGTCCATGGGAAAGAAAATTCTTGTCATGTATTGAATTTGTCAATCTAGTTGTAGCTGACCTATTTAGCCTGATTGCTTTTCAAAGCTTTTTGTTTGTATGATCGTTTGAAAGAGAATGCTTTCAGTACTTTTTTCCCTCATTACCCCACAAACGCTCTAATTTGCTCCAACATGTTTTGAATTTTCTTAGTACCATGAGATCAAGCGGTAAAGAGCCAGGTTACATGTTATAGATGCTTGATTTCCCCTATTCTCTTGTGCAATTTTATGTTCATTCTTTGTCTCCATGTTCTTGATGGAGATGTGTCACTTCCCTGAATCATTCAATGTCATGTAGGTCATCAGATAACTGCTAACATTACGCATTCGGTGCGTGACTGCCTCTTTTCCCCCTTTTCTCCTTCGTTACTGCCTCCTTCCCCTCTCTCTCTCTCATCTTCTTTTTCCGATGGACTCGGAGGCAAAGTTTAAATGAAGTTTTCTTTTTATGTGACCATGTTTGGACTGAAGTTTTGAGCATAAAAATGGCCTTGATCCAAGTTTTGAACACAATTTTTTGTGGATGTATTGAATTAAATAAAAAGATATAAATTGGCTGGTTGTCTGTTGTGCTTGTGTGGTCACATAATTGATACTGTCCTCGCAAGTACATGAGGACGAAACCAACACCCTCGAGTATGAGGGATCAAGTCTAATAAGTTCATGCCGAGAGTACTTGGAACCTCATGACTTATTGATTTTCGATCGCGGCAAGATGCGGATTGACGCTCCCTACAGGAATGCTTGATTGTTAGTCCATGCCGAGAGTACTTGGAACCACATGGATTGTTGGTTGCCGTCGCTGAGAGTAACGGGATGAAGCTCGGTTCTGTCGAAAGAGCATGATTTTACTAAGATCGGGAATGGTTGTCAATAATTGAAACACGTGGTGCATTGTGCATGCAAATTGTGATGGGTGTTCTAGTAATTTGCCTTGGTTGTATACATTTGATTGCATATTATATATCTAAACTGTTCATGTGTGGACCAAGGGGTAAGCTTGCGTGTAATTGATGACTTATTGTGGTATTGTGCGAGTCGCAAGCTATTGATCTATCATCGATAGTTTCTGCATGTTTAATTTGCCCTGAGCAAGTCAATGTCCTTGAATTTAGACATTGACTCACGAAGATTTTATATCTCACCTATTGTTTTTAACCATTTTTCATGCCCTTAGCCATGGAGAGCTGGATGTGGGCGTGGATTCTTTTTTGAGTAGCACGGAGTAATGTTAATCCCTAAACCTGATATGATATTTTGAGAATTGTAGGAAGTGGGCTTGAGATAGGGCTCGTATATATATACTTCTTAGGGTTAACAGTAAATAAGTAAAAATGATCGATGTTGTTGTTGATTGATGTGACTGTTTCTTTGACATGCTGCTTCTCTATCCCTATAGATTTTATAACTGTCTAGGAGTAGTAAGTTCCGCATGTGCTAGTTAAAAGATAAAAATAATGGGTTAATGACGTGCCTGGGACGTCATACTTTTATGACTTGGGATGATTTAGGAGGATTGTTTTGAGCTTAGGGATCGGGGCGTGACAAAACCTCTCGGACCGAATCGGACTAGCGTATTTGGTCCGGTTCTGTAGATTATCGATCCCCTCCTCGGTTCCTCAAGGTGGAATCGGAATTCGGCCAGTCCGGTTTCTAGCTCTAGGGGAAAGCGGACCGATGGACTGTGCATTCGGACCGATAGATTTTTAATTTTAATTTTATTATTTAAATATACAATTCTGAAAAAAAGAACCTAATATTGTGAAAAAAAACTAATGTTCCAAAAAACCTAATATTACAAAAAATAAATTAAAATTTCATTAACTTACTGGACATGTACAACTCTGGCGGAGGTGAACAGCTCCCTCGACCCATCTGGACGTAAGATCGAGATTCGGGCGAGAGGACTCATCCTAAAGGAAATTCTTCCAGATACAAGAAGTCTTCCGTACGAAAGTCCATCCTAGGACGAAAAGTGAGCACTTCATCTATCATCTCTTTGAGCATTTTATTAAACAAGTTAAAGCGCGGGAATTAATTTTTCTTTGCTGGTTCCACTGAACCACCCGGGAATTAGACTGGACTAGTGGTCCATTCTTTGGCTGTGAAAAATGAAAACTGGGACTATCGATCCAACCTCAGGTCCCATGGGAATTGAGCCAATCCAGACCATACTCTCCCCTGACTAAGAATGATAGAGGTTGACTTTCCATCTGCACTGATGGGACAATTAATCCAGCGTCATTTTTCAGCATTTTAGCTTTACGGTGTTCTGATGATATAGAAGTTGGATCCCAAGCATATGATACGCCTATCTCGGATTTAGCACTATAAACCATGGATGGCAATTTAACATAGCAATTTTTTTTTAAGATTCTAAGTAGTTATCTGATAAAAACAAAGCTTATCTTTGGTGATAATAAGAAAAGGACAAATTCCAATAAAAGGCACAACTTGCTATGTTTGGAATGATTTTTCAACCATCTAAAATAAAGTATAATTTTTAACATTATATTTCAATGATAGATCTACTTTTAATACCACCTTCGAAGCTTTTTAAATAAAGTACAACGTTCTACCGTCCAAACAAACCATGAGGAAGTCATTAAAAATCCTACGTGGCAGCCTGCAAGTAATTCGTAGCATGCATAGTTGCTGTATCATTGAATGAGTGTCCATAAAAGTATTCAAGCCTTTGATTAAAAATTGATTTTACGATAACTCCCAAATCTAGGTTAAGTGAAAAAAGAGAAACTTTCTTCAGTCACACTGCTGATTATGGGCACCAAATTGTCGATTATGGAATTCACAATCATAATAGAGGGAAGTGGCGGTGAGTTTGAGAGAGAGCTTTTCCAAATGTTTGTACTTCGACCACAATAGATAGGGGTCGAGTTTGTTTGGCATAATAGGTGCAATTGTGACAAATTTAGTTTTGGTTACATTTTGCTGTTAAATTGCTAAGTTTGATAACATATGGTAGTTGACAGATGTACTAATTTTCGATCTTTACCCTCCGTTTATTACACGTGTTCTAGTTTATTTTTATTTTTATTTTTGTATTAGTCCAATTTAACGGAAACTAGTTGTGACGTCCCAGATGCGCCACAGCTTGTGACTTGCATTCTCTGCTTCAATCTTTCATTATGCATTGGCGCATGCGGAAGCCATATTCGAAATAAATAGTCGGCCATACATAACAAGTGCTTAATAAATTTAATACACCAACAATAGACATGTCTAATCTAAGGGCATGGCCTTCCATGATTCACTAACCAACTCGCAAATTTCAGAATTCAACCATTTATTTCATCAAACATATTTACAGGAATTTGATTAAGGTTCACAACCATAGCCAAACATCTAGGAAGTGGGATCAAAAGACGACCATCCAAGCCAGTCAACGACTATGAACATGTAAAAATGGTTAACATTCCCAGGGGACTCCATAACAATCGGCGCAGCAGAACAAACATGTGACATTCTTACTATCTGAAAATCACAAATCAATAACAGCGAGCTAATGCCCACGAATGAGCGTCTAACTCAATAGAATGCGAGCATTGGAATCATAATGATACATCAACAATTCATGAGTTCAAATGCATGAATCTCAGGCGATTCAAGTAATATTTCTTTCCAAAAACTCATAAATTGGTATGTAATGCAACGCCTGCTCCTTTGCGGATAAATCTTATGTGGGTATGTCGTCCTTGAAGATAGACTCACCCAGCAACTCACTCCAGAGGCATCTCAAGCTCACAAGGGTGGAGACATCTCCAATTCAAGTACATCGAAGGATATCTAGAATTCCATTCGGATACCAAACAAATCTCATGGCTATATAACGTTGGATAGACTAATGACGAGTGTTTTACTTATTTCATCATGAAATGTCATGCCATGCATATACAACCCAATGTTACTATCATTGGCCTTTAGAAGTTTTATGAGATGAACGAATCATTCGTATCCATGATCGTATTCTTTTCAAAAAAATCCAACAATGCCGGAATCAAGCATATCAAGCAAGAATTCAAGGATATGATATGGTTTCTAAACTATTGACGAATGATTCTAATGCCAATCCAAATAAACTATAAGAGTTAGACATCCACTTGCTTGTTAACAGAAATTTCGATATCCAAAAGCAACGAACGGACAACAGATGATGATGGCACGGGATGGCGGCCGACGATGACGATGGCAATGGCTAGGGCGGAGTGAGCGGCCATTGAACGGCGGGGATGGCAAGGGTAATTGACGGATAGACAGCAGAGGACTCAAGATGACTAGGAACGGCGATGAACGAGCAGAGTAACGATAGAGGTTTTTGACAATAGCTAATAAAATGAATTGACGTCGATTTCTATTATAATGGTTCAGTCAAGTTAGGCCAGTTAACTTGTCAGCGACTTGCAGTTAGTGGCTTGCAACAGAGTCAGCTTACGATGATTCAACAGATTCAGCTGCGCTAGGACGTGACAAGTGTCACTTGCTTGTGACTCGTGTCACATGTGCATGCCATGTGTCCACGACGGTGATACATGGACGCCACGTGTCCACGGTATTCACATTTAGCTTTGTCCCATATTCTGCCCCTAGTTGTCCCATTTTCACACATACTTGACTCGATGGGACTTAAATTTAACATATCGTGTCCCTAAAAAAATACCTAATCCCTAATAATTTCCACAAAAATATCCTAGAGTCCAAATAAAAATTTCTTAGTGCTTACTCAATAAGTAAGATTTCTTTCCAAAAACTCATAAGTTTGTATGCAATGCAATACCAGCTCCTTTCCAGATAAACCTCTTGCGGGTGTGCCGTCCTAAGGGATAGACTTAGCCGGCATCTCAGTCCAAAGGCATTTCAAGCTCACAAGGGCAGAGGCATCTCTGATTCAAGTACATAGAAGGACATCCCGAATTTTGTTTGGCTCTCACGGGACATCACCTTAAAAGCCTCATGGCAGTATAACGTTGGATAGACTCACAATGAGTGTTTCACTTTTTTCATCATGAAATGCCATGCCATGCATACACAATGTAATCTTACTGTCATTGGCGTTCAGAAGTTTTATGAGATGAATGAATATTTGTATCCATGATCATATTCATTTCAGAAAATCCATCAATGTAGAAATTAAGCATATCAAGCAAGAATTCAAGAATACGATCCAGTTTTCAAACTATTCATGAATGATTTTAATGCTAATCCAAACAAACTATAAAAGTTAGAAATCCACTCTGCTGTTAACAAAAATTTCTACATCCAAAGGCGACGAACAGACAACAGACGAAGATGGCATGGGATGGCGGTTGATGGTGGTGACGACTAGGGCAGTGCAAACGGCAATCGAACAGCTACAATGGCTAGGGTGGTCGACGAACTGATGGTGGAGGACTCAGGACAACTAGGAATGACGGCGAATGAGCAGGGTAATAATGGAGGTTTCTGACAAGAGATGACATAATTAACTGACGTCGGCTTCTATTTGTAATGGTTCAATCAGTAGGCCAGTCGGATTGTCAACAGCTTGCAGTCAGCCGCTTGCGGTAAAGTCAGCTTACAACGAGTCAGCAGCTTTAGCTGCGCTAGGATGTGTCACATGCCACCTTCCGACGACACCTGTCACGTGTGCATGCCATGCATCCATGGTGGTGACAACATGGATGCCATGTGTCCACAGGTCCGCTACTCGTGTGATACGCGACTCCCTGCATCTTCACATGTGGACGCTTGTTCAAATTTCACACATACTTGACCCAATGGGATCTAAATCCAAAATATCGTGTCTCGAAAAATAATACCGGGTCCCTACTAAATTTTCCAAAAATATATTGAACTCTGGATAAAAATCCCTAATGCTTACTGAATAATCCGAACTCATTACATACTAATTCACTCATAAACATGTGAGGGTTTTTAGGTCATCACACTAATGGAGGGTAAATTTCTTCAAACGTACCAGTTTGAGATTTTTTTTTTTTATGACCGAGGTGTTTGGGCCAGCTTGCGCGCACCTCGATTATTTTTCGGGAGGATTAGCACGACAACCACTAGCCGCGACCCTCACTTAAGTCACGGAGCGCGAGTTGGGAGATTTGAACTGGGGACTTGATAAGGGATAATACATCTCTTAACTAACTCGGCCATACGTGGGTGGGTCCAGTTTGAGATTTTTTGTAGTAAAAAAATTAAGAATTTGGGCTAAATTTATCACAATTGTACCAGTTTGGGATTTTTATAGTAAAAAAATTAGTTTAAATTAAATTTATCATAGGTGTAGCGGTTTAGAATTTTTGGTGATATTAACCTTTTTTTTAACAGAAGACATTTCTCTAGTTTTTATAATGTTCATGCTACTTCTCGTCAAACCTTTTTTGGTCGGTCAATTTTTGCTAGTATGGGCCGTCGAATTATTGAGGTTGATGTTGGAGTACATATATCGTGTCACGAACCGTTGTATATTATAATAACAGCCACTAACGTCAATGCTCGAAGCCCATATCAAGATGACAAATTTGAGGTCAACTTGAGTTTGGAAGCGAAGTCACTAAAGCGCCCAGGTAAATGAAGTTGTTTTGACTACAGAATCATGCCCATCTGCTGATGCGAATTGGATGATCGAGCCTAGGTATGCCCCCTTATGGAATGCCCAACCAGCGATATGGAAAAAAATATTTAAAAAAATAAAAAAAAATAAACCGTCAGACCTAAGATCTTAGGTTTTCTTTGGCCAGTTCCTTCACCGTTGCGTCTAGGTACTTGACTTTCGCATCGCTATTTCAGCCTTTTGGGCGTCAAAAAGACCTAGGTTTATTTAAATTGATCTATGGTCACTCTAACTTAATGATCGTATCTTTGATGTCGTAAATTACCCAAAGCACTAATGCCTGGGAGAATGGAGTTGGGCTAGTGAAGTAGGATCGAGTGTGTCCCGATACTTCGGATTCTTGTTTCTTCTTCTATCCAGTCAAATCCTAACCTAATTTAATTGAGGAATCAACATCTATCCTCAATCACAACTTCTGCAGCGCGTAAGTGCATATTCAAACCAATGATACTGAAGTTCCCAACCAGATGCGTTAAACCTATATATATATACACACACACACGCGCGAGTGTTAATTCCTTGACAAGAGATTTTTGGTCATACCTTGAACTTTTTTCTACAAACGTTAGTCAAGTAAGCTGTGAGATTTACATGTTTGCCATATCTACAACCTAACTAGGTTTTTAAGTAACGGGGGGGGGAGTGAAAAACAAAGAATTCTAATGTTGCTTCCTAAGCTTCTTTTCTATTAAAGCGTCTAAACTTATCTCACTGATTCTTCATATTTGTTCCCAATTCTATCACTCATAAAAAAGAATTTACCTTGCGATACTTGCCTCCATTATTATTCCATCTTAATAAACTAACTTACCAAAATCAAATAAAAAGTTTCTGTCCAAAATCGACCTATATTGAAACTATCTGTTACCCGAAAAATTGGCAATGACCAAGACCTAGTCCCGCATATATCAATAAAAACATATAACTTTAAATAAAACAAGTCCATGTTGACGTGGATTTGGCGCAAAATGCATTTGAAAACTTATAATAGAACTGACTCACATTTAAATAGAAATTGAAATCGCAGTCCATCTTACCCATATATCTATTGGACAATCTCGAGTAAGTGAAACTAAGGTGACAAACGAGTTGGATTATCATGCACCTTTTTTTCACGATCGACACATTAGGGAAAGCTACAAAACTCAAAACTGTGGCGAGGTTAATTTGCCCAAGTCCTAAATCTCACGTAAATATCTTACCTTTTATTAATTTATCTTAATCAATATAGAAGATAACTTTCTTTCTTTTTTCCCAAAGAAATATCTAGAACCCTTTTTTTCATACTTTCACCAATACGTTTGAAGTTGTAGTTTCAAACTAACTGCACGGAGAACACAAATAAAGAATTTAGCAACATTCTACAGCTTCAACAGGCGGTGAATAAGGAGGGCGAAATTGGACCAAAACTAACTGGATCTACACCAGGAAGAAAAGATCAACACGACAGAACTATCTCAGCTTTTTACTCCTTAATTGTAGGACAACCAAAACTAAGTTTCGTAGTTTGTTAATCAAACGAGAATAGGAAATAAGCAAGCAATACGCAGTACTTGGATCACATCTGTTCACGGAACTCAGAATTGCATTAAGAGCTCGACCACCTTTTATAATGCATGGACGTAGTAAAACAAAATCACATTCGGTTGCTTAACAAGACATCTCAAGTAGAATTGGTTCCTATGTAACTTGGTCAAGAGCAGCAGAAGAACCAAGAGAGCAGCCAAGCGCCATGGAAAGCCCTCAACATCCGACTTGCCGTGGCAGTCAGCCAAAACTGTTATCTTCTTCTTACGTTCATCCGGATTTGAATAACAACGAACAATTATCATGATGGCCAATGGAATTGCAGGAAGAACCCAACCCATGTTCTCTCTTGTTGACTTCACGGATAAGATGTAGGAGACATACCTTGGTAGGCTTATTAAACATGACACGAGTCCTATAGCTAGCAAAACCGGGAACGGCGAAGGTTGTTTGCTGAACATCTCGAAGAAAGAGAGATCGTTTCTGCCACGACTGTCGTAATGTGCCATACCAGAATGGCTAAATTGAAGAGTCCTGAGACAAAATGAACAAGGATTTGTTGTTAAGGGAAAGTTCGAGGCATGTGGCTGAATCAAACATGTAGAAGGTGAAATAGGTGAACGTCTATCTCAACTTGGACGATTCAACCTCTTCTAATTTTTTTCAAGTTGAAATAGATGAACATAAATTTTTGCTTCTTACCTTTGCATAGATAGGAACGTTCTCTCGACGAACCCAAACGAACTTAAATCAGATGTTGAGTCTACAGTTTCGTTGAGATGTCCGTCAAATAAGGATGAGGAATCTCCTATTCATTGCATGGAGGATTTTGCTAAAAGGCTTATCTGGAATTGATCTTTTTCAATCATTTTGACACGAGAATGCGAGGAGAGAAAGAAGCATCAGTTGGAAAGAAAAATCTATAGTTTTGTGGCCAAAGATTAGTTGAAAAATGTTTCATTTCGGCATAAGGACAGCAGAATTGCCAATATTTGTGAACGACGCCCAATTTAGTGCTAATATTTTTTTCGGATCACTTAAGTGCCAAATCAGAGACAAATCGATCACTTAAATGCCAATTCCGACAAAAAACGATCACTTAGGTGTCAACTCAGGCAAAACAATACACGTGGCATTTTTTTTTATTAATTTCCCAATATTACGTAATTTTTTTTTGTTAAAAAAAAGTATGTCTACATGGCAATGATGTGTAATCTAAAATAAAAAGTTCACTCATTTTTTTAAAAAAATTAAAAATTAAAAAAAGGGTTTGTACCGCCGCTCAACTTGCAGTTGAGCATCAGCCCTCGACGCAACCTCCATCGCCAGCCAGCGATGGGTGGTGGGTCCCTAGGGGGTCGCTGAGGCCTGGCGACCCCCGTTAGGGCCTCGCCAGGGGTTGGCGAGGCCTAGCCATGGCTAACTAACGCCTTGCAGACCTTGCGGCGAGGCCCTGGTCGTGGCTGGGCGATTCTGGCCTTACCCAACCATGACGAAGCTTGGTCACGCCTAGATATGGGAAGGGTCGAGCCTTGCTGCTGGGTCTGCGAGTCATCGGCCAGGCCTCGCCGACCCCTAGCAAGGCCTTGACGCCCGGCAACCCTTGGTCACCCATCCACCCATCACCGGCCGGCGATGGAGGCGGCGGTGAGGGCTCATAGCCCTCGCTGCTCAATTACAAGGTTTTCTTTTTTTAAATTTTTTGGCATATTTTAAATTTTTTAGTTTACTTTTAAATTTTTTAATATTAAGTGGTATTTCCACTGATTTTCAATTTATTTATTTTTCCGATGTGGAAGCTTCGGCGAGCCTCTAGGGAGCCACATATGTGCCATGCGTAATTTCTGGCAAGCCACGTCGGACTTGGCACTGAAATAACCATTTTTCATAAAAATTGACACTTAAGTAATCCGAAAAAAATATTGACACTATAGTGAGCGCCGTACACAAATATTGACACTTCTGCTGTCCTTCTGCGATTTCACTTCTGTCGGTTTTAAGACGAGAAAAATCACACGAGAAGTCCTAATTCTTGGGAATGAAATCAAGCCCTAAATCTTTTAATTTGCTCAATTAAGTATTAAATATTTTCAAAAAAGAAATCAAGTCCTTTTAATAAACAATGCCTGAAATTGTCTACCTGTCGCTCAAAAGGTGTTTAAGTGATATCCTTATAGTGGAAATTTCAACATAACCGTGATTGGGTTATTAGGGATTGTTCCTATCTGTTTTGTTTTCGGGCCTGTTTCGTCTTATTAGGTTTTGTTCTGTCATTTGGTCATTTAATTAAAAAAAAACTATTCCAAAGAAATCGTTATGTATGATATTAATCAAGCAAGTTCAACGATCATTTCAATCTCAAACTTTTGCAAAATAATTTAATTAGCACACCACGCATACTTCTAAAATGCACTATGGCCATACTTAATTATAGATGGACAAAGTGATAATTTATGATAACTAAGATGATCGACAGTTAATCAATTCATATTGTACCTTTTACAACTGAATTCAAAATGATTGTACAGTATTTAGAATGCAACCAATCTTTTCTTTTGATATTTAAATATTATTAGGAATGATTATAATTTATACATACTCCCAAATATATATAGTTCACGTTTATGCAAGAAATTGACATTTGAAAGTTTAAGAAAATGAAGATATCATTTTTATGCAGTCAACATGATATGACCATGTTTTTTTATGCTTCTTGCCATGTTTCTTTGTACTTTAGCTTTTAGTTATAATTTAGTTTCGTATTTAATATTAAATACTACAACATTTTGAATATTCATATAATTCTCTATTAGTTAAAAAATATTTGAAAATAATAAGAAAATTGGCTTAGTACTTTTGAATCATAATATCATAAAAAACGATAGTAGGTAAAATATGAAATACAAAGAAAGTAAGTGAGGACATTTAAAAAAAAAGGTTAATACCAAAAAAAACAACCCATACTAATTTTTGCGTTCGATAAAACCTTAAACAGAAATACTTGTGATATATTTATTCTTTGTTAGCTTATATTAAATTTTACGGTGAAATTACTGAACTAGATGACGATGGTTATAACTCAATTGACATGACAAGTCTACATGAAAATCCCTCTCAGTTTGGCGTAAATTTATCACTTATGTACCTTTTTGAGATTTTGGTGATTCAAAAATCAGTTTGATATAAATTTATCATATGTGAATCATTTTAGGATTTTTAATGACTCAAAAATTAGTTTGAGTTAAATTTATCACACGTGCACCACTTTGAAATTTTTCATGGTACTAACCTAAAAATAATTGAGATCTCTTAAAGTAGGTGGTCATTTTTCTTTATATTATCAATAGATCATTTTCTAAATTATGTTTATAATGCTTTTAACGTTAGTGATGTTGATATGCTTGTTACTGCGATTTGTTCACCATGAATTGGCTTTCGTTTCATCATTTCTATCCAAGATTGGGTTAATTAGGGTTGGACTACATTACAAACCCCAACTGTTTGACAAAATGCTCAACTGCGCAGGCATTCCCACTAATTTTGACCAAACCTTTGTTCTTCCCCCTAGGGAAATAAGTAATATCAATTACTTTAATTTCTCTTTTTGATAATGTTTGGAAGTTGTGAACACCTAGATGAGCTTTTTGAGCAGGACTATTCTGTTGGGCTCAATGCAACGGCATTTAGTTTGACTGCGTAAACTTATATTTATTTTCGTAATTTTGAGAAGAAAAATATTGACCTCCATGAAAAATTATAAAGAATGGCACACATATAGGGGAAAAAGGTTGCTGACAACGTATTGCATCATTAAGATTGGATTGAATATTGTCATATCTTAATAATATGAATAGTGTTGGGTATGGATCGGGTACGAGTCAGGCCGATAGTATTTACTAAATTTGCATTGCATATAAAAATGAGTCAAGTTTTTTACAAAAAAAAAAAAGAGATCAATTTGAGTCAGCTATTTTCTACCCGATCCGTTGCACCCGTTTGATGGCTCTACTTACTATTTACTAGGTGTGTCATTGTGGATCATACATAGGTTCTATTCAAATATAATTTTAATAGGCTTTAACTCAACCTATTTTTGACCTATTTTCGGCCCCTGGCTTGCAGCTTCCTTAGCACCACTTGTAAATGGGTCTCACTATATTAGTCTATATTTTTTGTAATTGCTTTTTGGTCAGGTTTTATTTTTTATAAGTAAAAGAAAGAAAAAATTAATTGAAAAATGTAACAATTATTTTGGAATGTTGCCGTCATGTCACCGTCTACAAATGACAGAGAAAAAGGAAAATAAAATAAAAATAAAATAAAAATAATTTTCTAAGAACTAAATAATAAATTTTTACTTATGAAAAGTTAATTTTTTTAAAAAAATATTATAATTTTTTTATAAAATAAAAAAAAATTGGTTGCATAAAAGTGTTTTAGCAATATCATTTTCTTAATAAATTATAAAAAATAAATATTTCATGATTTGGTTAAATTATAACTATTTAAGTAATATAGGTCAGGTCGGATATAAGCCGTCAATTTTTATTGTATGAAAAAATGTCAAAATGGGTTAAATAGGTTAAAATGGGTAAGACCATATTCAGCCCGACCCGACTCGACCCATCCATTTGACATCTCTATTATTACTATCAGGAATATTACTAGTTTAGACAAAATGAAAATTTACAAAACTAAAAGTTTTTTTTTTATGAAACCAAAGACAAAAGGCTTAGGAAAAATTTACTTTACCAAAAAAAAAAGTCTTAGGAATTTCATTAAAAGTTCACGATGCAATGAGAAAATTTACTACTTGTGCTTTTTTTTGGTATTTAACATACAAAGTAATTTAGTATTTAAGAAAAACTTCTCTTATTGGTCGTGACTACCTAATTGATCACAGCTTCCTTTTAGCATTTGTGATTGTCCTTACCAACAGTAACTTACCAAAGACAAAGTAAAATTTCTGTTCTCCTATCATTAGTAAAACACCCAACTGGGAGAAATTTTCCCTTACAATCCATGAATTGATTCTCCTCAATTTCAAGTAAGTTTGATCGCTTTGCACGAGTAACCTTTTTCTAAGATAAATGATCGAGTGACTATCCTTAATTCACTGTGAAACCAACAGCCGTAAACTAACAAATATTTAAAATTTATTGTGAAGTCCGCTCTTTCAAGAATTTATGACCCACAATAAATGATTACTCTTATGATGGACCAATGATTGTTATACTCGTTGGACCCTTTCTTTAATGTCCATAAATTTCGAATACCCAATTTTATAGGGAAAATTATCAAAAAAGTCTTAAACATATTGCATTAATGCTAATTCAATCTTAAACCTTTTAATATTAAATATTTTTTTGTGTCAATTCAGTCATAAACCTTTTATCTTAATATAAATTTAGTCCTAAACCTTTTATTAATGCTAATTCAATCCCAAACCTTTTATATTAGTGCAATTTCAGTCCTAATTTTTTTTTTATATTTTTACCAATTGATTCAATTCATCGATTTTTTTATCGAAAATCGCTGGGTCAGACATCAATTATCCTACGTAGCACGACTGGTACTAACATAAATGTTTTTAAATATTTTTAAATATTTTAAATAATTTAAAATTTTTTTAAAGAAACAAAAAAATGCTTGAAAATATCTAAAATTATATAATAATATTTAAAAAATAGCTAAGTCAACGTTTACTATGCCACGTAGAATAATCAACGTTCGCATTAGCGATTTTCGGCCAAAATTAGCTAGATTAAATCAATTAGCATAAATGTAAAAGATTTAGAACTTAATTGGCATCAATGCAAAAAATTTGACCGAATTAGTACCATTAAAAGGCTTAATACTAAATTGACATCAATACAAAATATTTAGGACTGAATTGGCATCAAAAAAAGATTTAGGACTAAATTGAAATTAATGCAATAGATTTAGTAAAAAAAAAAATTTACATTTCTCTCCAATTTTATAAGTAACCAGGTTCTGACGCCCTTCTTTCCCTTTCTATCCAACGGTCACATTGGACACAGGACCTGTCCAACAAAATCCATGACGGGTCATTAGGACTGCCCAATGGAAATTTGGAGTTCGTCACAATTCACAATCAAACTTCTCAGTACACCTAACCCTGAGGTACAAAGATTCCATGGAGCCGATGATTTCTGGCCAAAAAAATAAATAAATTCGAATATAAGACTGATGTCGGGATACGATTACCTGCCTCCACCTAAATGTCAATCTTCCATTTAGCTGTTATTGTCATAGATTCTTGAATGGGTTAACTCATGCAACACGTGAGACCCTGCTCTGTTTTTCCTGTTCATGAAGATTAGCTCCCGTCTTCTGTTCTCATCACAAATTAGAAGGAAACAGACCGTTCGTAGTACGAATTGTTGACCTGCGGGTACGAGGCCTGCCTTGGACGTTGCGCTGGATGATGTTCTACTCAGGTTGTTGGTTGCCTCTCGCTTGTTCTGTTGTTGTTCCTTTCCGGCGAAGGATCCGCCATTTATTTACCTCACGGTACTCACACTTCATCATCAGTTGACGGTTTCCCATCTCTCTCTCTCTCTCTCTCTCTCTCTCTCTCTCCCACACAGAGACTGGCCATGCCCCCTCTTCCCTCGTTCGTCCTGTTTCTCGCTGCTGTGGCTGCAGCTGCGGCTTCTCTTGCCTCCTGCTCCGTCATCGTCGAGACCCTGCCTGGGTACTCCGGCGACCTTCCGTTCAGGCTCGAAACCGGGTGAGTCCTTTTCTTTCTTTTTTTTTTCACGGGCTCTCCTTTCCTCTTTTCTCCATCAAGAGTGGCAGAATGACGAGCTCACTGTGGTGGGGTTTGTGTGTAGATACGTGGGAGTGGGTGAGGACGAGGAAGTGCAGCTGTTTTACTACTTTGTGGAGTCGGAGAGAAATCCTTCCCAAGACCCTCTTCTTCTCTGGATTGACGGTGGCCCTGGCTGCTCCAGTCTCGGCGGTTTCTTCTTCGAAAATGGTACTTTCCCTCTCTCCAAGCTAACCTTACTCGTGAATGAACTCAATTGTTCTTGCATTTCAATACTTGCATAATGGATGAGATTATGAAAATGATAGATGGTACTAGAAAATCTTAATAAGTTAAACGATTGACTTATCTGAACGCCCACTAGAAAACTATGCAATTTGATACACACGCGCACCCACACTCATATACCCATAAATAGCTTAAATTTTTATCAGAATATGTAGATTTTGAACTGAATCTTCATTTTTTTAGTGCGAACATTCTTAGACAGACGAACATAGAAGAAACACAAAAATTTTAGGAGAATCGGGTGTTAACATGTGAAGCTATATTAAATTACACTAAAGTTGGCACCCTTGTCTGCGAGTCATGTGTCTTGGGCATCATGTGAGCCTAACTAATTATCTTTGACATACTGGGAAAAAGTGTACAACCATTAGTTGGTGGCCAAAAAGGGGAAAAAAAAACATGGAAAAAATTGGATATTTGCTTTGAAAGAAACGCACAGCCATATTTAATAATGTTTCAGTACATAACGTATTTCGATGAG
Source organism: Rhodomyrtus tomentosa (assembly GCA_028455895.1). Classification (NCBI taxonomy): domain Eukaryota; kingdom Viridiplantae; phylum Streptophyta; class Magnoliopsida; order Myrtales; family Myrtaceae; genus Rhodomyrtus; species Rhodomyrtus tomentosa. The sequence continues at coordinate 23,253,674 of JAPCWY010000004.1, forward strand.
TTAAAATTTAGAGTTGACTATGAGCATGAAAGCCCTAGACCACCGACCGGCCCCATGAATCTAAACCATGAATTTGATGGGTTGGTAGAATTAATAAGTCAGTTTAATTATTCTGTATGTATTTGGATGTGCGCACTCGGCACGAGGACTATTGATGAGCGGACTACCAAACACGTTATTTAATGTATCTATTTAATCCATCCTGTTTGACAAACATATGACATTGACCTTGTATGTAAATTTAAATTCACGGTGGTGCATGGAATTATTGGATTTGATGATTTAAATGCATTAGGCTTAGACGCTTCTATTATTGCAAGAAAACTCTATCTGTTAATATTTCTACTTGGCCATGTGATTTGGTCGTGTTTAAGGAAGAAACCACCAGAATTCAGGCAACACTATCTTTTCTCGGACAACAACCAACACTTTGGGTTGAAAGGTCGGTAGAGAATTAGAGATCATTTTGCCATTTTGGAAGGATTTAAAGGGTGTCAAAACTAATTTTCTTGTCAGCGAGATAAGGTGTCAACCTAACAGCTAATGAAAAAGAGAAATCCTCAATGCGTTAGTAAGACGAATCATCTTATATGTATCGCTGTTCGTATGGGTAGTTTTATTTTGGTAAGTGACTAATTACTCGTGTCAACGGTGAAAAATGTAGGACGTGTCAATAAAAATAACATTGCTTGATACTAAGCTTACTTTACAAAATTGGTTTAACAGCTCATCGGCTAGAGTAAGGGAACAACGTTGCAATGTGATAACTAGACATTGACGTCGTAGAGTTGTAATACCTTGTTAAATGTTTGGTTTAGATAATGAGGTACTGTTTTCATCGTGTCCCGAATTGAAATGGTAATAAATGAGATAAGCATTGGCTCATTCGGCAAATCGTACTCCCTAGGCAAGATACTACGCGTCAATTATAGTACTACACTGGCCAATATGTCTAACGTCTTTATGGATATGGCCCGGATGACGCGAGACCTGAGAAGCTTTACACTTGATGTTTCTTTAAGCGGGTTGACAAACACTCCCTTTAACTTAGGTTTTCGCAAAATGCCGTAAATAAAAAGTGCTCAGAATAGGATAATTATCATTTACTAGTTAAAATCGACAGTTTTTCATTGGAAGAATCTATTTATTCATAATGATCTCTCTATTGTTATATTAATTAAGTGAAATCTCATACTAGTCTTTAGTTATTGGCCAATCAAGAGTGTAACATCCTATATACATCAACGATACATATTAATAAATTATAGGCATTGTTATGTTGATGTGACGTAAATCATATAATGCGATTAAATTAAAATGAATACAATGTTATAACGGTTATATTAACAAATTGGGCATTATTAATCAATAAAATTTGTAATCAAGTCAAGCACCGCATGACGAATAATATATTGTTTTTTTTTTCTTTTGGGTAAGGGACGAATAATACATTGTTTAACTGCGATAATTTAGATAATCGCACCTAATACTATGCCAACTATTCTTTGCATTTCGCAGGCCCACTAAATTTTAAGACCCGTGACTACAATGGAAGCTTACCCACTCTCCATCTCAACCCATATTCATGGACTCAGGTTCGAAACCCTCGGACCGTCCTAATCTAGGAAGATTTTTCTTTTTGTCCGGGAAAAAAAAAATAAAAATTCTTTGATTAGCGGTTTACTAACTTTGCTAGTTAGTAGTTACGGACATTGCTCAAATGCAATTCTGTAAACCCTCGATCGGGACATCCATCGAATTTCTGTAGGGCTTGAACATCATATTTTTGGACGCGCCTGTGGGGACAGGGTTTTCTTACTCGACCACCGCGGACGGTTACAACGTGGATGACTACTCATTTGTGGCGCACAGCTATGAATTCTTGAGAAAGGTTTGGTTTATTCTGCCTAGTTTCACGTTTTTTTTATATGTTAATATTTGTCGTCCGAGGAGGTTTTTCCTGACCTGGAAAATATTTTGGCTTGCTACGGCACAGTGGTTGGTAAATCATACGCAATTCTTGGAGAATCAACTCTACGTCGGTGGCTCCTCTTATTCCGGAATGCCTGTTCCTATGATCATCCAAACGATTTTGGACGGTAAGCCATCGATTAAAACCGTCCATTTACTTCCTAAAAACCGTCGCTAATTGTTCCTGAATCAGTCTAGTGACGGAATTTACTAACGTCACATTCCCATCATTAGAAATTTGCTAAAGACATTTTGCCCGAAGACGAAGACATTTTGCCCGAAAATTCGTCTTCGATACGGACGCATCCAATACCGGATGGATGAACTTTTAAGAGATTCACTTCTCTTTCGCCAGAACCTTCATGATCGTCTTTGGTCTCCCTTTCGTCGTTTTTGACTCAATCATGTCTGATTGGGTAATCCTAATCATGAACTAACTCATTTTGATCGATGGTTTACCGCCCTGGTGAATCCTAATCCCTTTTCTTCATCTTCTTCTCCATCTCAACTTAAATCCCATAAATACAAACCAAAACCCACAAGGTCTAAAACACCGACAACGCATAACCTCTAACTCGTGGATGCTGAACAGCCATGGTTGAGTTCAACGAAGCTCGAGTGGCCACGGCCCTGAGCTTAAATGAACTCAAATGCCCATGGCCAATCTCGATGAAGATTTAGGAGTAAATCAGCTTCGTTTGGCAAAGATAATCCGCGGGCGTTTATTACTAACTTAGGCAATGTTGTTTCGTCTATGTTACGTAGGAATTGAAGCCGGGGACGAGCCAACTATCAACGTGAAGGTTTGAATCTTTGCCAGCTTCATTTCAATCCCCGAAATTTGACCGACTGATTAAACACTTAGACTAGATTTATTTCAATCTTCTTGAAAGCTAACACCCATCTTTGCGGTGGTGAAACAATAGGGTTTTTTAATGAGCAACCCGGTGACGGATTCGTTCATAGATGATAACTCGAGAGTTGAATACGCTAATCGGTTGGCACTCATTTCTGACCAGCTTTACGAGGTAAAGACATGTCGTTTCACAGCTGCTCATCGGCGAAGTTATCACACGCTTGAGCCTAGTATGATCGTTTTTGTTTTTGTGCTAAAGCTGATACTAACCGGGTTTGCAATGTCGTGATCCAGGCGGCCAAAACAAACTGCAATGGCGACTATGTGAATGTTGGTGATGATAATCTTCAATGCGTGGTGGATTTGAATGCCATCAACGAGGTATCGCTCAAACCTTCAACAAAAGAAGAAGTTGCGAAACAAATGATATGTCGTGTCCATGTGTGCACTTTTTTCTCCTCTCGTTTCTGGCGTCGGAATTTTAATCCCGGTCTTGCACCTAGGCCGTGCATGCTTATCGGTCATTTATGCACCACTCATGCTCTCGCAACGCACGCATACACGAAAATGCCTTCTTTTATGTTCGAAAAATTCTCAATTTCGCTTGCCCAAAAGAAATGTCTTACAGTTGATCCCCCACATGAAGGACATTTAGTTTTAAACCTTCAATCCGGTCAGGCTAACTTTCCGTTCAGAGGAGTGATCAGATTTGCATTACAAAACACAAACGCGAGGTGGGGTGGTGTAAATCCTCCCTAGGTATGGGAGAAATCGTGCTATTTACCCAAAACTCTGGTGAATCTTGTGATTTGCAGCTGACCAGCAAAATTTTGACGGTCCATATTCTGGAGCCGGATTGCAGCAATGCCCTGCCCGACCCGCAAGACGATGCTTCCCTTCGAAGATATCTTCGAGAAAACGCCACGGCCGAATCCACGGATCATCCACTCAACGGTCCCGCCCTCTGGTGTCGAGTATATGCCCCCCTCTCTCTCTCTCTCTCTCTCTCTCCCTCCCTCCCTCCCTCCCTTTTCTTGTTTCTACAACAGAAAATAGGTTGATTTTGTGCATAACATAGCGACTCTCGGTAGACACTTCTCATCTGTTCAGGATTGTATGAGTACATCCTGTTACAATGAGTCAGGATCGGCATTTCTCTCTGCTGTGAGCACTCCCGGGCTAGTTTCTTCTTTTGATCTGCTCTTTGATGATCAGAATTACAACCACATGCTCTGCTACATTTGGGCGAACCATAAAAGCGTCCAAGAAGCACTTCATGTCCGACCGGTATGTCTCTCTCCCTCGCTCTCCGACACTTAGAAACTTATCACGCAGTGGTCTAGTGTCCTACCTAACAATTCTGGAACGTGCGCGTCGCCAAGCAGGGGACAAAGACCTACTGGCCCTACTGCAACAGCACGTTGGCTTACACGAAGGTCATCAGCAGTGTAGTCGATTATCACAAAAACCTCACCAATGCAAACATACGGGCGCTCATCTTTAGGTACCGAATGGCATTTTTTCCTCGCCCTTCGAATTTCGAATCCCTCTATTACTTCTTCACTTCACTGGATCTCGAAATTTGCCATTCTGGTGCAGTGGGGATCACGATATGTCAATTCCGCACATCGGTACTCAAGCCTGGATAAACTATCTGAACCTGACTCTAGATGAGAGTTGGAGGGTGTGGTCTGTGGACGGCCAGACTGCAGGGTATGCCTTAGTAATTGTTCTTTATATTCTTCTTAATTTGGAAAGAGGAGAAAGAAAATAATCGAGCTCATTCCAGCAAGCGTGACCTATTTCCAGAAATAAGAATCAAAGACAACCGAGATAACCATCCAAAAGTTCTTAAACCTATTGCATGAGGGCTAATTTAGTCTTAAACTTTTCAATTATCTCAATTCAATCCTAAACCTTTTCAAATTTTATCAATTTAGTCATAAACTTATTATTTGGGAAAGAACTGCATTGACAAATCATCAAAAGATTTAGAACTAAATTGATGTAATTAAAAGGATTAAGACTTAATTGACCGTTGTTATAATAGGTTTAGGATTTTTTGAATAATTTTCTCAAGAAAACAAGCACACTCTCAAAGTAACTAATATTTTGGGTCTTTCCTTTCTCTCTTTTCAACCGTTTCCTTTGCAGATACGCCAAGAAGTACATCAATGACGATTACAGCTTGACGTTTGTCACGGTCAAGGCAAGAACAGACCCCCTCCCTCAAATCTTCTACTTGTACCATATATTCTAATTGAAAATACGCAAGGCGTTCAAACACGAACTTACCTGAATTCTCGGGTGCGTCATGCAGGGAGCAGGACATTTCGCAGCAGAATACAAGGTCAAGGAATGTTTTCACCTGGTGGATAGATGGATGGCTTACTACCCCGTGTAAAAGGAAACATTGAAGCTTAGGAGACGCTATGTGATCAACAGCATTAGCGATCACGCTTTTCTCGTTCCATGCCATTTGTTGAGGGGATGATTGTGGTATCTTTTGGCTGATATTAGAGGAAAATAAACTGCCATGATAAATGATCTCGCAAGCAATTGTGGGAATAGATTTTTAGTTTCTTTGCTGCAACATGAGGCCAAAAGGGTCCTAACTCATAAGTAAGCTGAACAAATAGAGCACATCCAATACGCACTTGAAGTAGAAAGCTTCATACTACTACTGCGAAAGACCATGTCTGACATCACTGTCGACTCTATGAGGAGGAACAGAGGCGACTTCCTAGTTTTGCAACTTCAATATGCAACAGAAGAGTCCTAAACCGTAAGTTATGAGAAGTTTTGGTGCCCTATCAGAAACAAAGTCATAATATCAACTCCCAGAACCAGACAAACTTCAGTTAATCCTGCGACTGGATAAATGAAGTCATATCAACTTCTTCCATTGAGGTCGTTGCAAATTGGCAAGCCAAATCAGCAATGGGGATAGTGAACCATTATCACATACACAATACGATTTGCTGGAAATTTTAACACACTTGACAATAAACCGCCTGCATCATGCATATAGCCAGAGTATATATGATGCAAGTTACACCCAGTCTTTTAATAAACATTTTCTTTTTCTGTACCAAAACGGCAAGGACTAGGAAAGGAAACATTTTACTTTTATCTTCAAAATGTCGGCCATGGAAAAACCTGCACATTCTACCCTAAATAACTATCGAAAACAAGAAGCCAACTGAAGTTAATGTTACTTACCTTCAAAAGAGCAACCATGTTAAAGAAGTGTAATTTCCACTTTGTGAATAATTGCCATAAGCATATAGAACATACAAGAGACTTGGCACACAAAAAGGACACTGCACCGTTATGAAGTTTTCATTTGACTTTAGCGAGCTTTAGAAATCCATAATGCATCTGTGCTTAGACGCTGGGTGTTCTAGACTTTCGCAGTCAAATCATTGACTCAGTTAGGCACTCCGAGAAAATAGGTCTCAGTAAAGAAATTCACAAACTTAAGTCAGCCTCACTGACAAGACAAAACAGATGGAGGAATAGAATACATAAGACTATGTAGCCATTGATGTACATTCAAAAGCCACTAACAAAATTATAGCTGAGATAACATATTGAATTTGAGTGAGTTACACCTACAGTAGCCTCGCCGCGAACTTGATGATGAACACAACAAAAGTCAAACATTTTGCGTCACCAATGGTAGGAATCATCACCAAAAAGAAAAAGCCAACTTCCTGGTCTTAAATTGAATGCCCTCAAAGAAAGGATAAAGTGAAAAGGCCATCCTACATTACAAAGAGGCTTCACTGACAAACAGATGCTCATGCAGAAAACAGGAATGAAGATCTCTTGAAGTGAACTTCAGACAATTTCCAAATCTGATCTTTAGGTGTCATAGCTAGATTAGGTTTGTCTAATGACATCTATAGGGTACATAGGTGATATATAATAGCTCAGAAGTTTCCTGTCAAAACAAGTATTATACAACTCACAGAAAGGGAAACTCAAAAGCCAATTGAAGACAGGTGAACTACCCGTAAGTAGAAAAGATGTTTAGGGCTCGCCCATTTTAATGAAAAAATTTTAGAAGAGGAATCATTGAACCCAGAACATTAATATAATCAAAAGTGGAAAAGCATAATGTCTGAGACAATATGGAGTAATAAAAATACCCCAAGCTTCAGTTTCTATGCAAACATCATCTGTATAGCATGACAACATAATAAAACATTACTCCAATGACAAAAACAAAATCAACACTTACGCGCACACTTTTCACTATATATATTTCGAAAGAACCACACCTTAATCTCTCAGATTTTGTGCACAATTGTTCTAACCACCAAAACAGGACATTTTAAATTATTTGCAGCAGTTTTTTGTCCCTTCCTGGCTTCATCACTCAATAATCATCATATAATTATTACTCAGGAAGTCAAGATGCACTCAAAGATCAGGACATGCTAAACTTCGCTACCAGTCATCTTACAGTTCAAACACCTACTCAAGAAGAGCATTCTGCATACAAAAAAGCAGAGGAAACAAATGAACTCCAAGAGGGAAAAGAGGAACAAATAATGATATCATCTTATTTAGAAGCTTCGGCACAAATAAATAAATTAGTCTAATGCATTCATTTGTTTCAGCAGCCCTAAGCAAGGGGTTTTTGTTGAAAGCATTGGGATTTTAAATGCCGCTCTTATCCCTCCCTGAGAAGGAAAAACAATGAAATAGAGACGGCAAAGTTTACGAACATGTGCGATTGTTATAGCAGCAAATCTAGAGACAACTCCACGTTGACCTTGGCCCTCAGCTACCAGAATGTACCTTCACTCCCAAATATCACTGATATACACAATTAATCATATGCAGTAAAAAGTAGGACTTAGGATTTATCAATAGATTGAAGATGATATACACAGAAAAATCCTTCCAAAAGGGTCATCCGAGACACATTTCATTCTCACAAATTAAAACATTGCATTACATACATCATGGCCATCAACGGGAGAGAAGAAAAAACCATCATCACCGGAGGCACTAACAGGCTTCAAGCCACATAAATTGCTTAATGTTAAACACGGGAAACTGAAAGAAACTTGCAGATTTACAAGATCGGAAATATCTACAACGAAAGCGATCTGCATCAAACAGGAGCTAATGTCTCGATAAATTCATAAGCATCAAGCCACCCATATTGTAACGAGCCATACCCTTTAGATTGATCAGCTGGTATTTCGTAAAGCTTCCTGTAAGACTTGTCACCAACATTATATGTCAAGATTTTACCTGGCAAATGAACTAGCAGCGATGACTCCTCATTGTTTCCTTCTCTGACTAGATGAAGCATAACAAACGCATAATAATTCATATAGCCTGGATCCATGTAATCGCGCACCATCTCCGGGAAAGCACTCACGATAGAATCAAGATCCACGTGATATTTGACAAACCACCCAGAATAATCCTTTTCCAACTCAAAAATCTTAAATTGAGCGGTCCGTGATCCATATATCTCAAAAAAATGCATATGCCCACGAGATTCCCCAAAATACCTGAACCTCCTGCTCCCCCGATTATCCGAAATGGGAAGTCTAGGCATCGTCCCAAACTGCTCTTTCTTGACATCAAAGCACAGGGAAGCCCCTGTTGGGCTAATCCAATGAACTCCACCATTCCAAAAGACGCCATTGTCGAACACCATATCGAAGGGAGCGACAAAAGGAGACCCAGAAAGCCTCCACTGACGGTCTCGAGACGAGTAAATCTCAATTTGATAAAAGTACGCGGATTCGACAGTGCTCCTAACGCAAACAACATCATAGTGAGACGATTTTGAAGGGTCGAAGGCCAAACTTACTCCGTAAACAATAGTAGAACAGGAGGAAGCACCCCCCAAATGGGGAAGCATCACGAACGGCCTCGTCGTCGGATTAAAGACGTAGTAATTACGTTGACACCCGATCTTGCGGAAGCTACAGCACAAGAGCAACCCATTGCAAGACTGCAAGATCTTCAGACCCGCAGGGTCGGGGACGAAATCGAGGCACTCGAACGGACACCCAGAAAGGGAATCGGCGCCCAGCGGCAGGAATTGGTGCTCCGAGGAGATCCTGCGGAGGAAGACGCCGGAGACTTTGGAGTTGGCGTGGAGGCGAGCGTGGCGGCGACAGAAGTGGGGGCCAGAGATAATCGAGAGCCACCGCTTCGAGACGCACTTGAACCGGACAAGGGACTTGGCAGGCACGAGCAGGAGAATCTCGGAGAGGAGATCCTCGTTGCTCGCGATGATCTCCGCGGCCGAATTGCTCTGCAGCTTCATTTCAAGAAAAGCTCGAACGCTTCCACAGAGAGGGAGGGGGAGTCTTGTGAACGGCTAGAGGGAGAAAGAGTAAAGAGCATTCATTGGGAAAGAACCAAAAGGGAACGTGCAGCAAATGGCCGATAGCGGTCGCGGGTGCCCCCAATTATCTTTGAAAATACAAACCAGCTGGAGAAGATCGAATGCGAGTTTCCTTTGGAAGGAAATTGTTAAAAAAACTTGTAATAAAAAATTGTCTTATTAAGTAGTAAAGAAATCAAGATTTCGCTATTGTTAAAATCATCATTCTTTAAGCAACAGATATTAGGTGAATACGTAATTTAATATTTAAATATTTTGACACCAACCATCACTCATAAATTATACTTTTATATAAGTCTGAATAAATATGATTAGGAAGTCAAATAGATATCTACAAGATTTGAATCAATGAATTTCTATTCCTGTACGTGATATTTTATGGAGTCAAGTTATTCAAATATTTAAATTATTAAATGAAAACGTATTTTTTTTGGTCCGAAAATGAAAACGTAATTTAATAATTAAATATTCCAACAACAACGTGATCTAACAAACAAGGGCAACATCCAGGAAATCATATAGGCCACACATTTCCTTAGGATGTTATTTTGAGTACTCCAAATTTTCAACAGTAACTCAAGCCAAGACATCGCGTCAGCTCGAGTTAAAATCAAGTTGACCTGCCCTAATGAGTAGATTATGTTAGTAGCAAGAAAATTTTGTTTGCGAGTCTTTATCGTGTCTTAACATTCTTCAAATTATTTTGATGCATACATTCAATGTAAGATTTTAGCAGAATGATATGTATCTTGAGTGCATTATACAAATACAAGCTCAAAAGATTGAGTATTGTGCAACTTTGTGACTTAAGGTAACGATAAATAGGAAATCAATTTCAAAGTAATACTGAAATTCAACTGATGAAAGTCTGAATATTACAAAGAAAGTACGTCCCTATATATAGATAGAACTCCAAAAGGAATGCATGTAACTAAATATAACATTAATCAACTCAAATCTAATATTATCTAAACGGAATCAAATTGAAATCTCGAAAATTACGCAAAAATTCAAAATTGTCAAAATAGAAAAACTGTCGAAAAGTGGTATAAACGACTCCGAAATGCTATTATACATCGTATCTCACGCCAAAGTTGTGACTTTAAATCATATGGTCGTTTCGCTTCAACCGACCAATTTTGAACGCAATCCAAGACTATTTGACCCAGGATCAGAATTACCAGTAAAGTTGCGCAGACTTCTAGTGATCTAATTTGTCAAGATAATCATATGTCAACTATTCTACACTACTTTGACTAGTAAAAAATTTGTGGAAAAAATTTCCTCAATATCGAATCAAGATGGGTAAAACTTTATTGAACCCACATAAGAGGAGAATTATCAAAAAAATCTTAATCATATTGCAATTGTGTCAATTTAGTTATAAATATTTTTCTTTATCAATTCAGTACTAAATATTTTTTATTCGTGCCAATTCAGTCCATATGGCTGGAACTCACATGGACTTTTTTAAATAATATTTTAATATTTTTTTTTCTTTTGTTTAGTTTTTTTTTCTCAACACTAAGAGCAGACGAGGGCTTTGCGACCTTCATTTGGTCCGGGCAATGGCCACGACACTCACGTCCAGGGCCATGCGCCTGCGACGACAAAAGAAATGAAATGAATTTATTTAAAAAGGTCCATGTCAATACCGATAATGCCACATCAACACCGGCCATCGAAAATTGGACGGATTCATTGAATTGATATAAATATAAAAAGTTTAGAACTGATTTGATATAAAAAAAAACTTTATGACTGAATTGACATAATTACTATAAATTTAAGAGTATTTTGATAATTCTCTCCAATCCAAGTGCCGGAAAAAAAGATACAAACGATTCCCTATTATATTGCCTCGAATATAGCGAGTGAAAAATTGCGGCGGTGCTCCTACACTACGTGTTAAACCCAGATGTTGGTGGACCTCTTTGGTTAATCGATGCTTGGATAACCTTTTTTTTCTTTTTGACAGGCTAAATACTTTACCGGTTGACCATCTCATTTTCATCAAGAAACCCTGCGATCCCGCTTAGAAGGTTCGACCATAAAATTGTCGGTGAAGCCATGTGGGAGGGGTATAAGGGTGAGCATGATTTCAGGGTAGGATTGAGAATCGGAGAACTAATCGGTTCTAAGTTTCGGTAAACTAGGATCCGGTTCCGGTTCTATATTTTTAGAAACCACATGTTTCGGTTCCGATTTCCGGTTCTCAATGAAACCGAACCGGAACCGGAACCGGAACCGAAACCTGAATGTCTAAAGTTCTAAACCCTAGTTTCAGCTTTCTACTTTCATCTCTCGTCGTCACTCAGTTCACTTTTTCCTCTCAATGCAGTATGCTTAATTTTCAGATCTCAAACACTTGCTTCCTTGGCTTTCATCGTCTCTTAAGTGTCCTTTATTTCTTCACTCCTTGCTTACTGTCATTGCCGCTAACCTTAAGAAGGCACGAGTGACGAGCTCCTTTGCGATGATTTTGCTGAAGGAAGGTTCAATCAAAAGAAAAAAAGAACAAAACATCTCGATTTGCTTCTGGAAATCTAAAGGGGAGCTCGAGGAAACCGCAAAAATCTGCGACCATGATCGATTTTAAGCCCATGGGGAAAGAGAAAATTTGTTCTGCCTCTAACTCTCTCGAGCCACCGAAGATTCAAACTTTGAAGGTACTCCTTACTTTCCCTGAGTTAAGCTCTTCTATCCTTCGCTTCCTTTGATGTTGGTCATTTTGAAGGTTTTGATTTTGCTTTCGTGTTTTTACTCTTTCATTCAATTTGTTGTTGGTTCATGTCCTGTTTTTACCTATGATTGCATTTGAAAGGTGCGATTCTTGTGCAAAATGACGTGAATGATGTCAGTTGGTTGTGTTGGTGTTTCTAATGTTATGCTTGCTACTTTACACTTGCATCCAAGCTCCTTGTCTGAATTACACATCAACTGTTTGACAATATGTTTGAACTAAGTATAGCTTGTTTTAATGATAAATCTATCTAATTTGGCCTGAATGAAATGACTGACGTTTTGGAGAGTTCTGGCCTTACTAACAATGCACTCAGTTCGAATACTCAAACTCAACTACCAAATAAGTGAAGTTGAATAAACTAATTCGCCACAATCAAGTCATGTTGGACAGGATGATCTACCCTTTAAGAGTTCTTAGGTTGCCTCACTAGATTTTAATGACAAAATGACTCTCATTGTTACATGCTATTGTATTTTTTTCGTAGGTTCCCGTGTAATGTTTGATCTACACAAATTAGCCCGGATAAAAAGGAAAAACTAGTTGCCCTTGCAAGAAGAGATCACTATAGAGAGTAACGAAGATTATATTCGATGTGATCTAATTATATTAATTTATTATTTCGTTTAATTGTGGGTGGTTAGATTTCGATTCTCGAGCGATCGAAAGGGAGGTTTGTGATAAGTTGTTTGCATGTGGTTTTTCAATTGGCAATTTGTGTTTGTTTTATCACATCATGATTTGTGATTAGAATGACCGAATTACTGTGAGAATGAAGGAATTTGTGTTTATGGTTTAGAAGAATGTCAAAGTCGAGTTTGTTTCGAAGGAATTTGTGTTTATGTGCTTATGGGTGAACAACAACAATTTTTACTCTTCTTTGAATTTGTGAAAAATAGAGGATACTAATTTGTGTTCTTATCCAAGAAGCTTCGAGTCTCGAAAATTATATTTGGTGGTTCTGTATGGCTAATTGAACTACTAAATATGCGAATGGGTGCATGTATTTCTTAGTGCAAGTCTGTTGTTTAAATGTTTTTAGCGAAATTGACAGATTCCCGGGTACCCTGGAACCGGACCCTGGAACTAGTTTTTCCTTTTTATAGGGGTGACCGGTTCCAAGTTTTGGGGTGACCGGTTCCAAGTTTTGGACAGGTTCCACTTTATATATATATATATATAAAGTGATTCCATTTCTACCAATATTATGATATTACATATTCTAATTCGATTGGATACCAGAAAAATAAATGGATTCGGGATTTAATCTGTTTGATGATATAAAGACATTATAATCATAAAAAAGATAGAGTTGATATTTTTTTAGCACCATTTTTACTTTGAGTCTTGGCTATCCAATCCGTCACCATGTTAAACTTCCCTGGACAATATATCACTTTGGCTTTAGGGAAATTACAAAGAAAATCTCTACAAGAGAGTGTCTGAAGAAGAAGAAAAGAGGAGAATGATATGAATGAATTGTCTAACCCTCTAGGTTAGCATGTTCTCATATTTATAATAATGAAGAGGGTACATAGTTACATAGTAATACGGTGGACATTCCCACATATGATGATGAATAATAAAATAACTTATAACACCCTCCCTCAAGCTGAGGCATAGATATTGACCATGCCCAACTTATTATATATAAAGAGAACCCGTTGCCCAGCTAAAGGTTTAGTAAACACATCTGTTAGCTGATCTCCAATGCGGATGTGTAAGAGAGTGAGACTACCACGTGTAAGCTCTTGTAAAAAAAAATGACAATCAATCTCGATATGCTTCGTTCTTTCATGAATGACGGGATTTGAAGCAATGTGAATTGCTGAACTACTATCACACCATAACGATGTGAGACCACTCGATCCATATCCAATCTCATTCAGAAGATGTCTAGTCCACATAATCTCTGCAATAGCTGTAGCAATAGCTTGATACTCTGCTTCAGCACTACTCCTCGCACAATCTCATGTTTCTTACTCTTCCAGGAAACTAAATTACCACCAACATACAAAGCATATCCAGAGGTAGACCGCCTATCAATAGGACAACCGGCCCAATCAGCATCAGTATAACACTCCATGCGAGCATGACCATGAGCCACAAAAACAATTCCCTTGCTAGGACTACCTCGAAAATATCTTAAAATCCTCAAAACAGCATCCCAATGTGGTTGTCTAAGTGCTGCCATAAACTGACTAACCACACTAATCGAATATGCAAGATCAGGCCTAGTCATCATAGTGAGATAGTTTAGTTTACCAACGACATGTCGGTATTTTTCAGGATGTTCAAATAAGTTACCCTGAGTAGGAAGAAGCTTTAATCCTAGTTCCATAGAGGACTCTGCGGAGCGAGATTACTGCATGTTAAACTCAGTTAAAATATCCATAACATACTTACGCTGTGACAAAGATATACTTTCTTTCTTCCGGGCCACCTCGATCCCAAGAAAGTATCTCAAATCACCGAGATCCTTGTCTCAAAATGAGTATACAAATATTTTTTAAGTTCAGCAATATCATGCTCGTCATCCCCTATCAAGACAATATCATCCACATATAAAACTAGAAAGATACACCCAGTAGTAGCACGTCGATAGAATACTGCATGATCCTTTTGAGACTGAAGCAAACTAAAACTCCGAACAGCTGAGGTAAATTTATCAAACCATGATCAAGGAGACTACTTCAAATTATACAAAAAGCGACGAAGCTTACAGATTTTCCCTCCCTGAGTAGCAAACCCTAGGAGATGCTCCATGTAAACATCCTCGGCAAGATCACCATGAAGGAAAGCATTCTTGAGACCTAATTGATGAAGAGACCAAGAATGCACAGTTGCAAAGGATAAGAAGAGGCGAATAGAGGCCATTTTTGTAACCGGAGAAAATGTCTCAAAATAATCAAGACCATGAGTTTGAGCATAACCCTTAACAACCAACCGAGCTTTCAGACGAGCAACAGTTCCATCAGGATTGACCTTCACGACAAACACCCAACGACAGCCAATAACCTGAGCACCAGAAGTAAAATTAACCAAGAACCAAATCTGATTGCGTTGGAGGGCGCTCATTTCCTCCTCCATGGCTAAACGCCAATCGGCATGCTGAAGAGCCTCGAAAATCGAAGTAGGTAGAGAAACAACAACGTTTGTAAGAATGTGTATAAAGAGGGCGATCTCTACAGGCACGGTAGTTCTTACGAAGAGCAATAGGTTGCTCGGTAGTATCAGTCTCAAGTGGGTCAGCAACACGAGAAACTATCTCAGCAGGAGGATCCTCCACAGGAGAGACTGGCACAGAAAGAGAATTGTTAATGGGGGCATTGTTTAATGAAGATACTGGAGAGATAATTGGATGAGAGACCGTTGGTGGAGAATAAACAAAGACAGGGTCAGAAGATGTGGATTCGGACAATTGTGGGATTGGATAAGATGAACTAGAGCCACATGCAGAAAAGAAAGGTTGAGACTCTATAAAGGTAACATGACGAGAGGTGAGCATTCTTCCTAAGGTAGGAGAATAGCAACGATAACCCTTTGACACTTGTGAGTAACCAAGAAAAACATATTTCAGCGCACGAAGATCTAGTTTTGATACACTTGGACAATCACCATGGACAAAACAAGTGCACCCAAACACTTTAGGAGAAAGAGGAAATGGACTGCGTTTAGGAAAGATGAGCCCATTGGCGTATGGCCTCTAAGAGAAGAAAGAGACATGCGATTAATGAGATAGCATGCTGTAAGAATAGCATCCCCCAAAACTTCTGTGAAACATGCACATATATAAAAAGAGCACAAGCAGTATCCATAAGATGGTGATTCTTCCGCTCAGCAACACCATTCTGTTGAGGTATCGAGCACATGAAAGACGATGGTGAATACTATGACAACGAAGAAATTGATAGAGATGATCCGACATATATTCCCCACCACGATCAAATTGTAAGGCTTGGATATTATGATGGAATTGAGTATAAATAGAAGAATAAAATTCACGAAATATAGAAAATAACTCAGAACGTTTTTTATTAAGTAACAAATGACATTCTTGTGAAATCATCGACAAAGAGAACATAGTAATGATAACCAAAGGCTGAAACAATAGGACTAGGTCCCCACACATCAGAATGGACCCAGGCAAATGGAGCAGTTGCTCGTTGAGATACACTTAGTGGTAAAGAAACACGACTATGTTTTGCAAGCTGACATGACTCATAATTTATTATAAACGCCGAACGAAAACGAGGAAACAATGACTGCAACATAGACAAAGAGGGATGTCCTAGACGATAGTAAATGTCTAAAACATCAGTCTCTTTCACTAGTGCAGCTGAAATGGAAGTATCATCCAGCTGATAGATCCCACCATTGACGCTTCCTTTACTGATAGTCTTCCGCGTTAAGAGATCATGCAAAACACAATAATTATGATAGAAAGTAACGGAGCAATTCAAATCCCGTGTGATATGACCAACAGATAATAAATTAAATGGCATGCCAGGAGTATATAAAACAGAAGATAAGGAGATCTCGTTGGAAGGTCGTGCAGCTCCGTGTCCTTGAACTGTCACGGATGACCCGTTCACAATGGTAATCTGGCGTAACAAAGATGAGGACTTATATGCAGTAAGAATACCTTTATTACCCGTCATGTGTGCACCTGCACCAGAATCAATAATCCAATCAGCGGAAGGAAGAGTTACACATGCTGAGGTAAAGAAATAATTGGATAACTGCTGTAGTTTCGCAACAGAGGCAGATGTAGTTCCACTCCCTGAGGTCTAAAACTCCAAGTATCGAGCATACTCCTCTGGACTCATTGTGATAACTTTTTGGTCCATAGGTACAATTTCAGATGCAACATGAGCAGGTGTAGTCCGTGAACCAGAAGCTGCTTGTACAGCTTGTAACTTTCGGCAATAGCTGTGAAGATGTCCAACAATACCACAGTAATTGCAAGTACGAGTCTCTCGACCACGACCAACAATGCTACCACGACCTCTTCCTCGGTCACGGCCCCACTACAACGGCCACCTCCTCTGTTCATGCATAGAGCAGCAGCCTATTCACCAACTTCTGAAGGGGCAGATCTAACTTCCTCATGACGTTCAGTACGAAGAACACGGCGATAAACTTCTCCAAGAGAAGGTACTCGAGCATCTGAAAGAATTTATGATTGAGTAGTATCAAACTGAGCTTCCACTCCATTAAAATAGCAAGTGACTAGAAATTGATTTCGTTATTCTTGAAATGTAGCCCGATTAGATGTAAACGAGACTAACTGATTAAACTCATCAGCAAAGGATTTAAATTCCTCATAATATTCATTCAGAGGCCGACCAGCAGGAGTTGGCTTCAATAACCCACAAACGACATCATAGAGTCGCGAAAAATCATTTAGAGAGTAGTATAAATCTGTCAAAACATCCCATAAGTCCTTAACAGTATCAGTATTACTAACAATAGTCTGAACAAAAATATCCATAGCATTCAACAATTGACTATAAATACGACAATCAACAGGGTACCATTCATCATAAGTTGGGTCATCCTTGCTCGGAGAAGTAGGGTAAGATGATAAGATAGCCGCTGTCCGTGTAAATTCTTAAATACATTCTTCTTCCAAAGTGTGTACGTAAATTGTCCCGTCAAAACACGTTTGATGAGCTTAGATGAAGTAGATATAAAAGTCGGAGCTTATGATCGCATCATATCAGATTCAGTCGCACCAGATCTATTCATGGCTAATCTAGTCTCACCGGATTTAGCAGCAGCTATTTGAGTGTATGTATTATTCATGACGAATACTTAATCTAGACACTAGATTAATCAGAAAGTCACAAACTCCACCGTTTCATAGATCCAATTAGATATAATCACACCTCGACATATAAATCAAATCCGAACGGCTTGGGACATGTCCGGCCAAGTTGGCCGAGAGCCCTGGGTCGTGGCCGGCCAAGATGGCCGAGAGCCTTGGGACGTGGCCGGCGTGGCCAGCCAAGATGGCCGAAATTCCAAGGACGTTGCCGGCCAAGTTGACCGAGATCCCTAGCTAAGAGCCTAGGACGTGGCCGACAAGCTGGTCGAGAAAGTAGATTAGAGAGAGAAGCAAGTGTTAGATGGTGGTTGCACTGATAATGGGTGTTGGATAGGATTTAGGTTAGGACGACTAGGGTTTGCTCTGATACCATGTCTAAAGAAAAAGAAAATAGGAGAATGATATGAATGAATTGTCTAACGCTCTAGATTAGCATGCTCTCATATTTATAAAAATGAAAAAGATACATAGTTACATAGTAATACGGTAGGCATTCCTACACATGATGATGAATAATAAAATAACTTATAACAGAACTGGGCCATGGACCTCCCACAATTCAAAATATGGTGCTAATTCCTCAGTTAGGAAGATACTGTGGCACCCCCACTCCAGGTATTACCACCAGAGGCGTGATCTCATGGACCTCCCACAATTCAGAATATCGTCGCTCCCATAAGGAGGAGGTCCTCATGCTGATCGTCGATGATGAGGAACACGAACACGAACCTATATACCACCAAGGCCAAGCTTACCACGTAAGTCTAGCAATCATGCGGTTGAAAAAGATAATTTGGTTGTTACATGTATATTTTCTTTGGTTTCGAAATTATCAATACAGTTACTTAGGGATGAGCATGATTTCGGGGATCTGAAATTGAAAACTGTGAGAACCGATTCTGTTCCAGGTCCAAAGGTATGTAAAGAAGGTTCCAAGTTCTCAAAAATGAGAAACATGTTTAGAACGATAGATCCGGAATCTAGAGCTTGAAATCTCGAACCCGATAAGTTTTCGTGTTTTTCTTTGCACATGTCTTCATGCGATCTTACAATAATTTATAGATTCCAATGATGAGTGTATGATACGGATCCACTAGTTTGAGCTTTTATTTCTAGCTATAGTTATTGCTGAGACTTTTACTTCATTAATGTTTCATAATCTTTTTCTATATAAATGAGTTGTGATTAGTGGATTATAGCAACAAGTGTTGGTCATTAAATATGATGATTCACTATAAATCATTATATTAAGAATGCAAGTAAAACCTGGATAGATCCTGAAATCGATTCTGGAACATGTGACTACGTAAATTCCAGGTTGCAGGGTATGTAAGGTAGGTTTCAAGTTCCAAAAAAATAAAGAACCTGCGCCAATGGTAGGTTCCGGTTCAAAGTGAAACTTGTACGGAATGTGGTATCGCTTATTCTCGTAGTAACTTTCCACGAGATATATGGGTAAGTGTTTTGTTTAGTATGTTTATTCTCCTTTTTGTTACTGCCATAAATGAAATTTATAACATAATACTCTGTTGTGTATCCATTGAGCATGAAATATACCGAATAAGATCGATGCCTACTTCGGACAAATAAAATGTGACCTGGAAGTTTAAAAATAAATCAAATAGAAAAATAATAAAGCATTTCCAAAAGAAGGGTCGGCATACTATTAAATTCTTCGCAAACTCGATTCTCTTTTTATTCGTCGTGGACTTAAATGTTATATTTTCAAGAGGACATTTTAATCCAAACTGTTTTAACTGAACCTCGAGACCATCTGCCCTATATATTATTTCTAATTCCATTTGAACGATAGATAGAAAGCAACACCTGTCAAACAACAAAGAAATTAATAGAACCCATGAACTTTTCTATTTATCTTCTTTTTTTAAAAAAATCGATTTCAAATTAAGTATAAATAAATGTGATGCCCCTTCCCACGTGTCAATTTTTTTTTGTTCAATTACAGGTTTTATTAAATGATGAAAATTTACCAAAACAATTCTGAATATATTGCAATTGTGTCATTTCATTCTTAAACCATTAACTTGTACTAATTGATTCTTAAACCTTTCGACCACTTATCAATATAGTCATGCAAGTCAATTTTTGGTTAGAAATCGCTGAGTAAACACCGCTATCCTATGTGTCACGATGGCATGCTGATGTGGACAACTTTTGTGATTTTTTTTTTATTTTCTCTAAATTTTTTACAACTCTAGCCCTTGCCGAATCCAAACGATGGCGTCGCTATCCTCACCTAGATTTAGCGATGGCCCGATTCCCTCGATTTCAAAACTTTTTTGGTAATTTTTGCTCTTACATTACATAAGCAGCTATCTTAGAATAACTCGTTTTCAAAAGATCGATGCAAAACTTTTTAATTTGATAATTTTTTGAACACAAATTTGCATCATTTAATAATTAACAGTAAGCTAAATAACTTGTACCATCTTTCATTCATAATCAAATAGATTCCTTTAAATAAAAATCAAATAATCTAAACGCATTTAAGAATATTTACCTTTATCCCCTTTTCAAATTAAAACTTAACGAGAGATTAAGTTTAGGTATGACAAAGACACAAACTGGTAAACCAATAATTATTGGCGATTGCGACACACGTGCAGACAGAGACGAAATGAAGTATAATATGATGAATATAGGAGTAAACATTCTCTCAACCATCCATACTGTTTTTTTTATCGACATTGGAGGCTTGATCATGGCGAAGCCATGTGGGAGGGGCCGTACTTCGACCATTGCGTACTCGGACGATAACGTCCGCAATCACTTACTCCTTCATGGCAACAAGCTGGAAATATAAAAAACGTTGGAGTACATTTCACTCGATCTATGTGACAACCTAGTATAACCCCCTTCTAAATTATGCATATTAACTCATGTACCTAATATTTCCGCGATGGAAATTTACTTACAATTTTTGCGCGCGGATAAGAAACAGCTGAAACATTGGCTAATAGACTTCTTCGTTTGAGTAGTACAACCCTTTTTATTTACTACATTGCATCTAGTACTTACACAAGACTTAATCCGCCCTTAGAATTACATCTAGTCAAGATTGTGGGGAAAGGAAAGGGGTAAGCTCACAACTTCCCCATCAAATAAACACATATATTCAAAACTTCTCATTGATCTGTTCAGTTATTGGACCGCCCATGACTAGATCGAAGTGATCAATCTAATTTGATTTCGATTCGGATCAGGAATCATCGCCCTTATCCTCGACTATATTTAAATCGATGGACCTCGTTGGATGCCTGGATAACCCTCTTGTTTTTTTTTTTTGATAAAATAAATGCGGTTGATCAACTCATTTTCATTACCAAATCAAGAAACCCCACGATCAGGTTTAGGTGGTTCGAGTATAAAAGAATTGGTGAAGCCATGTGGCAAGAGCTGTATTATTATTATTATTATTATTATTATTGTTTTGGTCAAAGCAGGGGAAGTACTTCAATCATTGGTTTGTTGATGATTTGGACAGTAATACCAACAACCAACGACTCCTGCTAATTTAATGAAAGAGAGACGAACAAGCACCTAATTTCATGGCATTTGCAACTAAGAATAGAAACGTTAAAAAAAGTTTCCATTGAATTTTTACGTGAAAGTTTCCATATGTATATTTATTTATTTTTACACAATTATCTATTTTCTCCATATTGATTCTGTTTTTATTTTTATGATTCTTTGGGTTCATCGACTGCTGACCTCAACTAGTTTGGGATAAATGTGGTGTTGATGTTGATGTTGTTGCCTTTTGAAGCTTGAATTGCAACAGCAAATAAGGGTGCATTCATTTAACTGAATATCATTTTCGAGAATTCATTTTCTCGAAAAATGATTTGTTTTTCTTTCTTTGGTGATACCCTACCGAAAATGTTTTTCTATGTTTGGATTTTATTTCAAAAATGATTTTAATCTTATAACTTTATTTGAGGAAAAAAAGAAATTCAAATTTTTAATTTATTTTTTTTTCTTTTCTTACTCCACTGCGGTCATCGGCAACCTTGAGGCCCGCCAAAGGCCAACAAACTTGAGGCTGCAAGATCCTATGGCCTCGAAGCTCACCAAGATTGGTAAGCTTGGCAGATAGCCAATCGTGGTGAGGGAGGAAGATAAAAATAAAAATAAAAAAAGAAAGAAAAAAAGAAAAGAAAAGAAAAGAAAGTGATATTAACATATTAAATTATTATAATATTTAAAAAATCAAAGAGGAGTGAAAGTATTTTCTGTTGATGGAGTCATTTTCTAGTGAACTAAATAGGTGAAAATTCGGAAAACTAATTCTGAGAATACACTTTTTCTAAAATAAACACACCCTAAGTTTTTATATAAATTGATAAAGGGTGTGATGTGGATTATATGAGTGGCTGACGAAATAAATGAGACAATAATTTTGACAGAATCAACCATGAAATTACTTAAAGGGATTATTGAAACTTTATTTGTTCAAGTTGAAATAGATGGTGACATCGGAAGTTCATTTGATAACTGCACCACGAAAATCCATCTTGGTTTTTCTCAATTCTATAACATGGACCATAAAACGACTGAAAAGATAATTTGGTTGTTACACTTTTTTTTTTTTAATTATCAATACTTCACTCTCATATCAATTTTGTCTATGTACTTGACAATTAACGTAAAATGTCACAAAAAATTTAATTAATAATGTAGGGATTACTTCTCCTTAACACTTTGTGATGGCGGGAGTGTTTCGAAAGAATGCAATTCAAATAATTACAAAAAAAGTTACGTGAAGAAAGGAAAATAAATTGTTATGACTTAAGTCAGCGCATGGTAGTGTTTTTGTTCCTGGGAGTATTTTTTAAACAGAAATAATTTTTTTGTGTTTCTGTTCCTGCCTACGATTTTTGGGAACAAAAATGCGTTTGGTAAGTAAAAAAAATACTTTTGTTGCCGCCGGCAATCGGCGGTGGCCGATGATCGGTGGCCGGTGGCGGGTGACGGCCAACTGGTGGTGGTCGCGTCGGTGGTGATAGATGGTGATTCCAAAGGTGTTTCAAAATTTAAAAGTAATTTTTTTTTGTTTCTTGAAAAGTGTTCCTTGGCACAAAATTGTTCCGCGAAACATTTTTGGAACATTTTTGAACTATACGCGTTTCTGTTCCAAAAGTATTTTCGAAACACTTTTGGAACAAAAACACTTTTCCTAGCTACTATCCATACACAGCCTAAAAGCCCTTTCGGGTCAAGGATAGGAAAGCCAGGCTAGTGACCTTCAATTGGATAGTTCAATTCTAAGGTAAGCTTTTCTTCGTACATTCAAGATAAACCTAGGGAATAAGTAAGAAAGAATAAAAGAGAGAAACATAAATTTACTCACTAATACACAAACGCATCTGGACCCCTTTGTAAATATAAGGTAAAGAATAAGGCGCGAATGACAACCATCATCTTTCGAGAGCTATTTTTAGTCCGAAATAGATTTTTCTATTTCTATTCCTTGGATGAGTTTCTCAGTAGAGAAATACGTTTGATAACAATACAAAATTTTTGTCTCAAGAATAGAAATTTATCTGATAACATCATAAAATCTCTATGGTTACCGGTCATCGGCGTGCCGGTGACTGGCGTTCGGAGACCGTGGTTGGCCTCTAGCGTACGGCCGGAAGATAGCAGAATGCAAGAGAAGGGGACACGAGAAAGAGGGAGTAAGCAATAAAAAGAATTTTTATATTTATTTCTATTTCGCAAATAGAAAAACAGTAAATTTTTACTTCTTATTTCTGTTTCGAACTTATTTCTAAGCTTGAAACTTATCTCGAAAATAGAAAAATGAAATTATTTTACCAAACGAATTTATGTTCCAAATATGTACTCATAAACATAAAAATAGAAAAAAAGAAATGCGGTTCGTTGGCGCCCTAAATGTACAAACCCTCTCGCATATGTTTTTTTTTGGGTAAGGACTTATAACCCTCTCGCATATGTTGTCTGACGCTATATTTGTAAAACGAGTAATTGATTATATTGAGAAAAATCAAGAGCCGTCAAAGACAGAGCTATACGGATAAAAGTATTAGTAAAACTAAATGTAAGATGAAATTTAGGTAGTACAAATCAATAAAGCAATAATTATTGGCGAATGTGACCAAGTATCGTATGATGAATCTCTCAATTATCCGTACTATTGCGTATCATGAATGTTGGTGAAGCCATGTGGTTGGGCGGTACTTTCAATCATTGCTCATCCACATCTACTCCTGCTAATTAATGGAAAAAGTTCTTACTTTCATGGTGATAATAAAAATCAAATAGTCTGCATTTAAGAAAATTTACCTTTATCCCTTTTCCAAAATTAAAACAGGCATCATAAATCAATAAATCAATAATTATTGGCGCATGAGACACACGTGCACATGGAGGCGCAACGAATTATAATAAGATGAATATAGGAGTAAACATTCTCTCAATCATCCATACTTTTTTATTTTTATTTTTATTTTTTTTATCGACACTAGACCACGAATATTGGCGAAGCCATGTGGGAGGGGGTGTGTACCACTTTACTCCTGCTAATTAATGGAAGGAGACCAGCAAGCTCTTACCTTCGTGGCAACAAGCTGGAAATATAAACAACGTTGGAGTGCGTTTGACGCGATCTACTCTAGAAACGTACACTCCATCATTCTAGCTGTAACTAATGCCAATACGAAAGGCATCCTAAACGACAATATAAAGTAGAGAATAAGAAATAAAAAGAGGGGACAAAAAAAAACTACCTAGCAAGTGTTGGACCGACAAAAATTTCCCTGCACGAGAGACTGGTTGACGTAGAACTGAAGAAACAAGTTATGGTGGGCGAAAGTCTCTAAATTTTTAATTGGTTAAATTAAGCCCTTAAAATTCTTAAAATTTGTAATGCCATCCATGGATTTTCAATCGATTTAATTAGGACTGTATAACATTTTGATATAGGTAAATAGTGAGTTTCTTTTGTGCGACTTTTAAATGGAACTACAAAAAATATTCTATATTTTCTTTGCCTATCGCTTTCATTAATTTAGCCCACGTGGATGGAGGACAATGTGTGCATCCGGCCTCGTGATTATACAGTAATCCGGACGGAAGCGGAGTTCGTGGCTTCCCGGACTTTGTAAGTTTCCGTCAATTTGTGAATTTTGGATTTACTGATGATGCATTAATCACTTGCCAAGTTCTAGCCAAATCAATCGTATCTTCAGGCCAAATATGAACGACAACGCTTCGCAGATGCTAATTGAGATTATTAAAGTTTGTTATTTTACCACGGTGAATCAATATGGATCGATCTTTCCAGCAATGACCTCGTAAACTAATTGACGTAAAAGAAGGCCCAATTCATAGAGCTGGATACCAAAAGTTTTGATGACTGGGATACACTGGCGGATGAATTCCTTCGGCAATACAGTTTAACACTATGATAGCTCTTACCCTAACTGCTGACGCTCCAGCCTAGCACAAGCTATCCAATGGATACAATTAGACCTCTTTCACTCCTAGGCATTACAAGATAGTTTGATTTTCGAAGCAAATGGATCTTACTACCAATAGTAATTGTCACTGTGTGTATTTTGACAGTTGCCAAACCGGATTTTAGGTTAAGGAAGCTTTGGATCTTGTAGTACTTCGAAATTTTTTAAACACAGAGTCCGCTTGAAACATAATTCTGTAAAGAGAGCTATGACAAGCCAAAGTTCAATGAGCCATCTGAGCTCGCTACTCCATTTGTTACAAAAACAGTACTTGTGCGAACAATCTGCCGAAAATAAAGATTCACCGGAGGGATTTGGTATCCTTCATGCAATATTATGTAAGCAAACCCTTGACCAGTAACAGAGGAACTTGGAGCTACCTCTGTAAGTAAAAAGGCAAAAGAATCATCGATTGCCTGGCTTGGTAAGGAAATGACCTTGTCACTCACATCTTGGCATGATGACCCGATCTGCTTTAAGCTTCTCTTCAAGCCATTTTTGCTGAGGTAGAGAATCTGGCTTTCCCCCTGCATACTACAAATACATCACCCTTAAGGAAGTTGATTAATTCTAAATCGGTCAGTCCGCCAAAATGTCTGCCTTTCACATTCAAGTAGATTTTCCAAAAGGACGGTGACGGAATAATTACTACGCATGCCGGGGCATGAATCCCAGAAGAGCGTAAAGGAAGAATTCTTTCATCATCCCCTGCTTCTTCAGCCATTTGACAAAGATATGGTATGAGATGGGACCCCAAATGTGCCAGGAACCATGCTGTCACCAACCCCACGTTAAAGTTCTCCTAAGATCTGCCCAATTAAGCTTGATCTTCCTAAATGGAAAATATTATAAAAATTAAAAATGTATATTTCAAAAACGTTTGGCATCATGGAATTGTCATTCATCCCGGTAAATATCGGCAATAATCAAATTCCCACAAGAGGAAGTCATTATCAAGATGATCTTAACTCACAGAAATGGCCAATTAGAGATGCCAGATGAGAGCTCCTTAGTCCGAAAGGGCTTTTCACAAACTCTTTACTAAAGGCTGTTTGTTCCCATCCATTAATGTGGGAATGAACAAAAACACTATCTCGCCCTACCAGTATCGATATTCGCAATAGGTGCACATTCACCAATCTAAGAGGTCTTTTCCAAGGACCGTAATGTATGATTAGGTCACAATTTCAACAAAGGATAACGATCAATGGCTTAGAGAAGAAAGTCTTTATCTATCACATCCGTCGGGTTTTCAGATGAGAAAAAATAACATTGCCCAACTTCCCCAAGCAGGAATCTTCAATCTGAAGCTCTTACATCAACCCTAACGATCCCGATCAGAAGTGACATTCCAAAGGACGTAATGTAGGCTTGGGTCAATGGGTTAGAAATGAAAGGATTCAATAGGCTCAAAATTCAGTGTTTAAGGGTTGTGGAGTTGCTGACTATTGACTGAGCATCATTACCTAATCTCCTTCATTCACTGCTCTTATTTCCCTTGACACGAAAGACCATCTTGATTCAATTTCATCTCTAAATTATTTTCAACACGCGGTCTTTTGGCTTCTACTCAAGATTTTGACTTTTCTTTCTATTTCTGGGCATTTGCCTTTGCTTTTACGTGGCATTTGCTTTTTCATGCCCCTTGATTTCTCTTTCACAATTTATTCAATGCTCCATGATTTATTGATTTTTAAACACCTTGGAGTTTCGAGTCATTATGCTTTTAATCATTGTCATGGTAAATCACTTGCTTTGCCGCAATGCGGGTAGATAATCACCAACAGGGTTCAGAAATGAAATCATAGGCCCCAGTTGGCTTCTCAAGGGATAATCACTGTGTAGGTAGAACCCAATGCTATTCATCACTTCGGAATGTTTTGAGCTTCCGTCTAAGTTCACATGAAAGTATCGTAGGAGGATTGAAGCAATGAAAATTTTCTCATCTTTACACCAAAAGATTTCAATCAAAACCTCCTTATTTTCCCATGCATCGTGGGTGGTTTCTTGACAGGGGTATTTTGTAAAGTTTCTCCACATTAAAAGGCTCAAAGTGGCTTAACTATGATCACCTGTAGCACGTGAGATAGAGGAAAGAAATGCCTCTTGTCATTTCGATCTATGTACCATTTGCGAATGAATCCCTCATTCTTTAAACGACACCGGTTTTCTTTTTCTCTCTAACTCTCCAAGTGTTTATAGGACGTGTTTAAGAATAGCTTGCCTTTCCTCGTTCTAAGTGCATCTCATTTGGCGTCGAGATCGTCTAATTATATCAATCTCTTGGGAATTTATTCAAGGTGGATAATCTGCCAATGGAAAGATAATTTTGAAATAACGAATATATTAGAAATCTTAATTAAAAGTTTATTTTTTCTCAACATTCCCACTTTTATGTTCAAATTCTAGGGAAACGCTAAAAAAATTTCTTTGCGATGAAAATTCTTCAATTTGATTTTGATTTCTAGGGAAGGGGTACTTATCTGCGACGTGGCAACTGTCAATTAAAGACTCCAGGAAATGAAAAATTGGAAATGATACAACGTCAATAAATATTAAAACCAAACATATTCCACACATACTGCATGATCTTTGGTATCTGGGCCACCTTCCAATAGAACACTACCCAAAACTGACGGCTCTATAGCCATGTTCAGTATTCCTCTCGCGAAAACCTTAATCTGAAAAGCAACAAATGCATGTCATGTCACACTAATGTCCCGACAAAGATGATAAACTCATACCTCAGGAAATATGCAGCCCGTTGGTATAATGCTTCACATTATAGTACCATTCCATCAAATCCACTTGTTTCTGCACCCCTAAGAACAGAATCTGATATTTCAGTGAGTAGAGGAATAGCGCATTTGATCCTGCTGCTCTCAGCTGCAAGAAGCATCACAGGTGATCCGTGAGTACAGAAAAAATTACACCTTCAATTTGGAAAAAAAGTATAAATGCTTACAGCCTTTCCCAAGCAGCCAAAGTAGCACCTTGTTCCTTTCCCACCAATGCTTTTACTAATCAATTGAAGGTATCGACCAACTACAAAATAAATACTTCGAAGCTCATGTCTGCTAGTCTGACTAGAGATGGACTATATCCTAGACACTTCCCATATAAGAGGTGGGCACCTCAAAACACAGCTGACAACAAATACTCTTTAGTATTAGACTTGACCAAAGTTACCTCATCTTACTTTTACGGCACAAAACAGAATCAGAAGCCGATTCAACTTCTCTTTCAGAAAATTAGCAAGTCCTTCGTCCAGAAAAGAAGAAATAATAAGCTTCACAATGAGTAACAATTATTTACTACCGTGGCAAGTGGACCACCATCAAAACATAGAAAAAAGCTAGTCTTTGCCCAATATCTTCCCTAGTCAGTGTGTACTCAGATGTTCCTCTGGACACCATCACAAGATCTCTGGGAAAAAAAGATGCAAATGAAAGAGATTATGTCAGAATCATATCTAAAATAATGTAGCATGCACAATGACGGCAAAGTTAAGACTAGCTTTGAATTGTTAACATGGTTTTTGGAGACAGTATTTTAGGTATGGCTGGGCAGTGATTTTCACATGCCCCCTTCGAGTGTTGTGAAGTTGTAACTATCCAAAGTATTCTGATTACTGTTAAAGCAGCAGTAAACCAGGCTTCCATCAACCAATTTAAGCCTTAATATGAATTGGCATAGACCAAATTCAGGAGTTGGAATCTCTACATTTCTTTCGTCTCGCCATCAGAAGTCAATTTTACGCTTCAGTCTCACGCCGAATCCTAATGGCACGTCAAGGGGATTATTATAGCATTCAAACATTAAATAACAGTTCCTATGACCTTTATTTATGGAACATTTTGCCAGTCGTCCGCTTAATTCAACAGAAAAAACAAGTGTGAGCATATGCATATTCTTACACAATATTCTGCGTACTTCAATAACAAACTTTAAAATATGCCGAGAGTGACTAAAACTTTCAAGGAAATAGAGCATGGTACAAATTTTTCTAATTGTATTTGATATTTTAATAACTAGACAAATACTTCAATGCTACTACTAAAAAACATACATAGAAGAAAATGTAAAGAAAACAAGAGTAAAACCCTAAAAACACAAGAAAAAACAGATTTAACATACAATGTAACATAGAGATACTTAAGAGGATGTGTAGCAAATTCAAAAATTTGTCTAGCTGAATGGAAACACATGCATGAACAGAATGGTTATACTAACCAATTGTTTATCTTCTTATGGAGCCGCAAAAACACACTCGACCGCTCGCATCCTCCAAAGTAGTCTCCAACTCACTGATGGAGGAGCTGCGAGAAGCAAGTACTGGGATCATTGCCATGTAGATTTCTATTCGCTCACTGGGAAGTACAAAGACCAGCAAGAGAACTGGAGATAATGCGACTAACGAAAAAATATACTAAGAACTTCATAAGCAAGAAAGGAAAAAGCCCATGAATGGTGTCTAGAGAGAAACGGCATAGCTCTTATTGCGTGTTACCTGCAAATTGTTTGGAGCCTAAGGAAAGAAAAGAGGAAAGAAGGGAATAAAATCCCCTACTCCGAGAGATTCATGGAACACCAGAGGGACTTTGTATCCTTCATGCAAATGCTATCAGGACAATTCATCCAGCTCAGGAACAGGAACAGGTGCAGGAACAGGACAGTTTTTCACTGCTTCAGGTTTCTCAAGAAGCGTAGCGATTTTTCCTGTTCTTCATCGTATTGTTTTTACTTCTCAGTGCGGGGAAGTCAGATCAAAGAAAATGAGCATTTAAACTGTACATTCACAAGTGTTCTATTCTGTTCGACAAAAGGTTTGGATTGGTACGGCTATTTGTCTAATATATTCTGTATCCGTCGACATAATGCTAATTCAAGATGGAGAAGCTATGAAGATGCTGTCTTGGGTGTGAAGCTATGAAGACATAATACGGTTTAGATTGGATTAAGAACATAATACTGCAGCAGGAGAAGCTATAAAGATGCTGTCTTGGGTATCACATTCTGCCAGAAAACATCCTCGCTGCAGTATTTCATTCAGGAAAGACATCACAAAGCAACTATTCAAATTCCAACCATCACATCATCATCAGAGAAAGCTCAAATCGTGAATGGAGCCTCAGTTGCTGTCACGTCCCGACTCTCGAACCCGCGACATCCCTTGCCAAATCGCCACCAGGTCATAATAAATAGCGTCCCAGGCAATTGCTATCGACCTAAGATTATATTGCGCATGCGGAATGTACAATCTTCCATCCGATAAAACCATATGGGATAGATAGAAAGTAAGACCAGATATCACAATACTAAAAACTGATGAGAATAGATAATTTATAACCTTACAAAGTCATCAACTAATAATTACAACCCCAAGCTTCGAGGCGGCCCTCTAGGACTCACAAAAAGATACAGGAGTCAGGTAAGGTTAACTTTCATCTATCCCAAAACAGTATCCCCACAAAAACATCATCAGTTCCCTGACCACAAAAGGAACCTCCTACTGGGAAAACTCGACATCCGGGTCGTCATAACCAACCGGGGAAGCCGGGTTGTTCGGGTCATCACAAGAACTCTGGTTAGAATGCACAGAGGGGGCTACTGATTGCTCAGGCTCAAGCTCGAGCTCCATACCAGGCGCGGGGTCCACCACTTCCCCATCAGGTGTATCAATATCCATCGGGTCCTAAGCGGGGATATTAGGGACCCCCTGAAGAGGTGGCCCCTCAAATCCTCGAAGCGGACCGAAGAGATCCATCCCATCACGAAGATACCAGGCCTTAAAGAGGTGTGCCACCAAATGTGGCATCCCTTCATCGACCCATATCGTCGTGATGTGACGTTCCCACATCTGGTCCGTACCTGGTACCGGATGGAGACTGATATCAAGTGATGAGTCAGTGGGGGTGCCGAACCGCACCGATCTCTCCATTACTTCGGACCTGAAAAATTTGTCCCACGACGGGGTGAGAAATGAATCTCAGTGAATCAAGCCTAATCTCGGTTAGGACAATGATTCGCCCAGAACATCCTAAGCGCCACAAAAAGATCACAATATTTTAACAGAGATATATATAAATATCAATCAAAATAAATCTGTCAAATCTACAACCAACAGAAGCACAACCACTCAGGTATACACAAGTCCATTATTAATCAATGACCCACGCGACTGGCGTGATAGATACATTAATAGTGCGATCCCGCACTCTTCTGGCAAAACCAGGCTACGTCCACTTTACCCTCTCAGCGACGGCTACTACAAGCAGTGTATCCAGTGCACCCGGCACGGCACTGCAAGTAGGCATTCCTTAAAAAGGAGCTTCGATCCATCACAAGCTGTGACCAGCATCCGATAATCCCTTAAAATCGTACGACTGGCACGGGGCATGGATTATCCTGCTTTTGACAAGTCGCGAATTCTCATACAATCTGTACGGCACAAGTACCCAAGGTACAATGCGAACTTGCCAGGTAGTGTTATTGACCCTTTAAATGACCACACAAATTGCATTCGGCAATCAACTCATTGATTCTCTTGGATTAACGCCAAAATCCATAAGAAATACAATCAACTCGGCCCCAAGGCCCACAAGACTCCCAATTGAGCATTTCAGCCAGGCAAACAAACCAATCAAGCAATTCACTCACTCTCGAGTAATCAACTTAACCCGGCAATTTCAAGCTCAATTCATAATAAAAATCTTAATTCTCAGTCAAATTATAGCAATCAATCGTTCGCTTGTCTCTAACCTGTCACTCACTCGCGAGCAACTCAATCAATCAATTAATTGCTAAATTACCACAAATAGCCACAGACAAATAATCGATCGACCATGTATCCTAACCATGGTTTCTATCTATACCGGTCCCGATCGAATAATTTTTTTTTTAGGAAATAAATAAATAAATAAATAAATAAGACTAATCCTAGGCACAATTAGCGCCCTAACCAAGGTTTAGAGTTAACTCACTATGTGAGTTAGCTCGATCGGCGACGGCGGCGGCGGCGGCGGCGATAAAACTAAGGTGTATCGCGCGGCGGATCGAGCTCAAACTTCGGCGACACCTCGTGGGAGTCCGGCGAGGTCGCCGGAACAGGTGGCCGGCGGCCTGAAACAGAACAAAATCAGTATATTCATTTGGCGACTTTACTGTTTTGGCCGTTTTCCGGCGACACGGGCAGGGACAAGGCCGGCCAAGGATCGAGGGCTCACCTAGGGATCGGTGGGGGTCGGCCGGGACAGGTGGATGGCTGCGGAAGGCGGTCGGTGACGGCGGATCGGTCGGGGTCAAGGCGGCGACGGCGAGTAGCTGGGGACAGTGGCTGCCGGTGGAGGGTCGGTGGTCGCGAAAAACAACGACGAACAGAGATGGATTTAATCGGCAAGGAGGAGGAGTTGTCGGTTAAAGAAAATGAAGAAGAGAAGAACAGAGAAGAAGAAGGAACGGAGAAGAAGAAGGAAGCAACAGAGGGATGTGCGTTGGGCAGAGATAAGAATGGCCCACCTTGACTTCAAGGGCCAAAAATTAAATTTTTTTGTCCTATATGAATGAATAATTGAGGGAGAGTAAAATGGTAATTTGGCGCGCCGGGACTGAAACGAAATTTTTGGTGTACTGAACGAAGGGTAATTTCGGTAATTTCACTGGCTAAGCTCGATCAGGGTTAAGCTCGTTTGCGAAAACGACAATTCAAAAATCACCGCGGATTGATTTTGAAACTCAATTCGAAATAATCTAAAGTTTGGAATTCGTCCAAATTTTCGTCGTTTCAATCCTTATAGTCCAAAATAGACGTCGACTATGACTATACATCTATATCATTTAATCGACTTCCGGCGCTTACAAGGATTGAATTTCCAGGACGTCACAACTCTCCCCCACTTAGGAAATTTCGTCCTCGAAATTACAGCACAGTTCTAATTACTCAAAAAGATAAAGATAACTAAGTTTCATAACTTCTTCGTTCTCCCATGTAGCTCCTTCTGTACCATGGTGTTGCTAAACCACCTTGACTAACGGAATTGTCTTGGATCGTAGTACCTGCTCTTTCCTGTCCACGATCCTGACTGGTCGCTCCACATATGATGCCCGTTCATCCAAATCAATTTCCTCGTAACTCAGCACATGAGCAGGGTCTGGCTCATACTTCCTCAACATCGATACGTGGAAAACATTATGCACTTGAGCAAGTCTAGGCGGTAATGCGAGTCGATAAGCCAAAATTCTAATTCGTTCTAGGATTTCAAATGGTCCAACATACCTCGGGCTCAGCTTTCCTTTCCTGCCAAAACGGGATGTTCCTCTCATAGGTGACACTTTCAGAAAGATATGGTCGCCTACTTGAAATTTCAAAGGTTTGCGCCTTTTATCAGCATAACTTTTCTGGCGACTCTGAGCTGTCTTTAATCTATCTCTTATCACTTTAATTGCTTCCATCGACTGTTCTACTAACTCAGGGCCAGTTATCTTCCTTTCTCCAACCTCATCCCAACAGACTGGCATCCTGCAAGCCCTGCCATATAAGGCCTCAAAAGGTGCCATCTTAATACTCTGTTGGTAGCTGTTATTATAGGCAAATTCAATCAAATGCAAATGGTCCTCTCAGTTACCTCTGAAATCCAAAACACATGCTCTCAACATGTTCTCCAAGGTCTGAATCGTTCTTTCAGATTGACCATCTGTCTGTGGGTGATAAGCTGTACTAAATTGCAGCTTCGTTCCTAAAACAGTTTGTAGACTCTTCCAAAATATAGCGGTGAATTTGGGATCTCGATCAGAAGTGATCGTCACTGGCACACCATGCAACCTTACAATATGCCTCACATACAACTCTGCGTATCTGTCTAAAGCGAAGTCCTTTCTTACTGGAATAAAGTGCGCTGACTTCGTTAGCCTATCTACCACAACCCAAATTGAATCATGCCCTCGCTGACTCCTCGGCAAACCCATCACGAAATCCATCGTGATATGCTCTCATTTCCACTCTGGAATTTTCAAAGGCTGTAGTAGTCCTCTAGGTTTGCAGTGCTGCGCCTTGACTTGCTGGCAGGTTAAACATTTAGCCACATGTTTGGCTATATCAGTTTTCATACCATTCCACCAGTAATGCTGTTTCAAATTCTGATACATCTTTGTACTCCCAGGATGAATACTATAGCTACTATGATGTGCTTCTGATAAAATCTCCTCCTTTAAATTTTCATCCTCCGGTACAACCAACCGTCCTCTAAACTTAAGTATCCCATCCCCAGCTATTTGAAAATCGACCCTTCGTTTGGTCGGATCTCCTTGCAGGATCTTCTGAATAAAAGGGTCTGTGGACTGCAAGGCCTTAATTTTAACTTGCACTTCTAGCTCGATTCTCAAGGTAGCCACGAGACTCGACAGATGGCTTATTTCCAGTTTAAAGTATGAGTCTCTTAATTGCTCAAGTAAACGCCACTCCTGCACTTGTAGTTGAGCAATCACTGATTTTCTACTCAGAGCATCAGCAACCCTATTTGCCTTACCAGGATGATACAGGATCTCACAGTCATAGTCTTTTAATAACTCCATCCATCGACGGTGTCTCATGTTCAACTCCCTTTGAGAGAACAGGTATTTCAGACTCTGATGGTCGGTGTACACCTGAAAACTTTCCCTAATCAAATAGTGTCTCCAAATCTTCAAGGCAAACACGACCGCAACAAACTCCAGGTCGTGTGTGGGATAATTCAACTCGTGTGGTCTCAACTGACGGGACGCATACGCTACCACTCTGCCATGCTGCATCAAAACACAACCCAGTCCCCTAAGCGAAGCATCGCTATAAATTTCATAACCACCAGGACCAGACGGAATTGTTAGAACAGGAGCCGTAGTTAGTCTATGCTTAAGCTCTTGGAAACTACGCTCGCACTTGTCCGTCCATTGAAACTTCGTATCTTTCTTCAGCAACTTAGTCAAAGGCGAGGCTATAGCTGAGAATCCTTCCACAAATCGCCTGTAATAACCTGCCAAACCTAAGAAACTTCTAATTTCTGTAGCAGTTGTCAGTCTCGACCAATTAATAACCGCCTCAATTTTAATCGGATCCACAGCAATACCTTCACCCGAAATTACGTGGCCTAAGAACGCCACGCTAGCTAACCAAAACTCACACTTACTGAACTTAGCATATAATTGATGCGTTCTCAGAGTTTCCAGAACTATTCTCAGGTGTTGCTCATGATCTTCAGAACTCTTCGAGTACACTAGAATATCATCTATAAAAACGATTACAAAGCGATCCAGAAACCCCTTGAACACTCTATCCATCAGATCCATAAAAGCAGCAGGAGCATTCGTCAAACCAAATGGCATCACAGTGAATTCGTAATGCCCATAACGTGTTCTAAATGCCGATTTCGGTATATCCTCTTTTCTGATTCTCAACTGATGGTATTCTGTTCGTAGATCAATTTTTGAAAATATAGATGCTCCCTACAGCTGATCGAACAAGTCGTCAATCCTTGGCAGTGGGTACTTATTCTTGATCGTCACTTGATTCAACTGCCTATAGTCAATACATAACCTCAAAGACCTATCCTTTTTCTTGACGAATAAGACAGGCGCTCCCCATGGCGATGCACTAGGGCGAATGAACCCCTTGTCTAACAACTCCTGCATTTGAACCTTGAGTTACTTCAACTCTGATAACGCCATTCTATATGGCGCATTAGAAATCGGCTCTGTCCCCGGAGCTAATTCTATCACAAACTCGATTTCTCTTTCTGGTGGTAAACCAGGTAATTCTTGGGGGAAAACATCTGGAAACTCACATAAAATCGCAATATCCTCCAATTTCAATTCTTTAGCAGATGTATCTACCACAGAAGCCAAATAACCTTGGCACCCATCTCCCAACAATCGAGTCGCCTCTAACGACGATATCATCACAGTCGAGGTTCCTCCTCGATTACCCAAAAATTCATAGCTACTACCATCCATCGGATTAAACCGTATTACCTTATTAAAGCAGTTCATTGTGGCTCTTTACTTTACCAACCAATCCATTCCCACAATCAAGTCAAAGTCGTACATTTCTAGCACAATCAAATCTATCTTACTCTCATGGCCATCCACCATAAGTCTGCAATCAGGACAGCTCATTGTAGCCACTACTTTATCTTTCAATGGCGTAGATACATTAAGCACAATTTCTAAAGGTACCAAGTTCAATTTAGATAATTTAACGAACTGATCCGCAACAAAAGAATGGGTGGCGCCCGGATCAAATAAGGCATATGCTACTTGGTCATGCAAGAGGACCGTACCTGTAACAATCGGCGAATCCTTCGCCGCTTCTCGAGTGACTGCAAAAATCCTTCCTTGTGCCGGCGGGCGATTCTGGAAGTTTGGTGGCACAGTTCCTCTAGGCTGCCCTCCCTGCTGGGGTTGTGCCTGTCCACCTTGCCTCTACGGGCAGTCCCTCACCTGATGGCCCAGCTGGCCACAACCAAAACAGGCACCACCTCGATACAGGCACAAACCAGGCCCATGCCTCTGTCGACACAAGCTGCACACCTCATTCTGACGAAATGTCGGCTTACTAATCGCCCCTCGGTAATTTGGTGGAATGTGACTCCGGTTGTCAAACATGGGTTTCTTCCCTTGTCTCCTACCGAATCTGTTTGGGGAAGCAAATCGTGATCCAAATGCAGTAGCCCTTTCAGACAAGTCCCGCTCCACTATCAACGCCCTTGCGTAGATATTATCATAGTCTTGGAGGTCGAGCGGTGCCAGGGCACTCTTAATCTCAGGCTTCAATTAGTCCTTGAACCTTCTAGCTCTATCCTCCGGATCCTCAATCATTCTCGGAGCATACTTGGACAGTTCAAAAAACTTTGCCTCGTACTGGTCAATTGTCATTTGATTCTGACGGAGGCGGAAAAACTCAGCCATATTTTGCTCCCTAGCTGTCCTCGAAAAGTATTTATTATTGAAAACTTCCACAAAAGTATTCCATACTGGAATTGTACCTTCCGGAAAAGTTCTACCCTTGACAGCTCTCCACCACGTACTAGCATTCCCTTCGAGTTGATAAACTGCCAAAGTAACTTTATCCCTATCTGAGCATCTCAACCAATCGAATGCTTTCTCCATCCCTTCGACCCATCGAGTAGCAGCTTCAGGGTCTCCACTTCCAGTGAATTGAGGTGGCTTCAATTTGAGAAACTGTTCCACCAGCTTTTGAGCCCTACGCTCCTCACTGTCATGTATAAGTGGGGGACTCGTCGACGGAACTGCAAACAGAATAGCAGATGAAGTCCCAGCAGCAGCGACAGTAGCTGCGGCTTGATTCCTTACTTGCTGCCCCATCAAATCTCCAATAGTACCTAAGGCTTGCATGACTTCTTCAGCCATAGTCGGTTCCCTTCCAGTAGGTCTTGTAGGTTCTGCAGCAGAGGCTGCAGTAGGGGGTGCAATAGGGGACACCGCAGGCGGTATTCTTTCAACATCAACCAATTCTTCCACCGGCCTTAAAGGCCTCCTTCGAGGTGCTCGGGGTGCTCTTCTACCACGTCCGCTCATTTTGCAGTAAAAGGTGAAGTCCTGCTTACCCCATAGCAAAACATGGTCAGAAAGAAACCCTTAAATTCTTCCACAAAATTAACAATCACAGCCATAACAACCAAAAATCTTACTAACTATCCCATTTCTCAACGCTCCTTATCACTCCATGCCAATGACCAGATAGATCAGGCTGACCTTGCTCTGATACCACCTTGGGCGGGGATGTCACGTCCCGAATCTCGAACCCGCGACATTCCTTGCCAAATCGCCACCAGGTCATAATAGATAGCGTCCCCGACAATTGTTATCGACCTAAGATTATATTGCGCATGCGGAACGTATAATCTTCCATCCAATAAAACCATATGGGATAGATAGGAAGTAAGGCCAGATATCACAATACTAAAAACTGATGAGAATAGATGATTTATAACCTTACAGAGCCATCAACTAATAATTACAACCCCAAGCTTTGGGGCGGCCCTCTAGGACTCACAAAAAGATACAAGAGTCAGGTAAGGTTAACTCTCATCTATCCCAAAACAGTATCTCCCACAAAAACATCATCAGTTCCCTAACCACAAAAGGAACCTAACCCTCTACTGAGAAAACTCGACATCCGGATCGTCATAACCAACCGGGGGAGCCGGGTCGTTCGGGTTATCACTAGAACTCTGGCTAGAATGCACAGAGGGGGCTACTGATTGCTCAGGCTCAAGCTCGAGCTCCATACCAGGCGCGGGGTCCACCACTTCCCCATCAGGTGTATCAATATCCATCGGGTCCCAAGCGGGGATATTAGGGACCCCATGAAGAGGTGGCCCCTCAAATCCTTGAAGCGGACCGAAGAGATCCATCCCATCACGAAGATACCAGGCCTTAAAGAGGTGTGCCACCAGATGTGGCATCCCTTCATCGACCCATATCATCGTGATGTGACGTTCCCACATCTAGTCCGTACCTAGTACCGGATGGAGACTGATATCAAGTGATGAGTCAGTGGGGGTGCCGAACCGCACCGGTCTCTCCATTACTTCGGACCTGAAAAATTTATCCCACGATGGGGTGAGAAATGAATCTCAGTGAATCAAACCTAATCTCGGTTAGGACAATGATTCGCCCAGAACATCCTAAGCGCCACAAAAAGATCACAAGATTTTAACAAAGATATATATAAATATCAATCAAAATAAATCTGTCAAATCTACAACCAACAGAAGCACAACCACTCAGGCATACACAAGTCCATTATTAATCAATGACCCACGCGACTGGCGTGATAGATACATCAATAGTGCGATCCCGCACTCTTCTGGCAAAACAGGCTACGACCACTTTACCCTCTCAGCGACGGCTACTACAAGCAGTGTATCCAGTGCACCCAGCATGGCACTACAAGTAGGCATTCCTTAAAAAGGAGCTTCGGTCCATCACAAGCTGTGACCGGCATCCGATAATCCCTTAAAATCGTACGACTGGCACGGGGCATGGATTATCGTGCTTTTGACAAGTCGCGAATTCCCATACAATCTGTACGGCACAAGTACCCAAGGTACAATGCGAACTTGCCAGGTAGCGTCATTGACCCTTTAAATGACCACACAAATGGCATTCGGCAATCAACTCATTGATTATCTTGGATTAATGCCAAAATCCACAAGAAATACAATCAACTCGGCCCCAAGGCCCACAAGACTCCCAATTGAGCATTTCAGCCAAGCAAACAAACCAATCAAGCAATTCACTCACTCTCGAGTAATCAACTTAACCCGGCAATTTCAAGCTCAATTCATAATAAAAATCTTAATTTTCAGTCAAATTATAGCAATCAATCGTTCGCTCGTCTCTAGCCTGTCACTCACTCGCGAGCAACTCAATCAATTAATTAATTGCTAAATTACCACAAATAGCCACAGATAAATAATCGATCGACCATGTATCCTAACCATGATTTCTATCTATACCGGTCCCGATCGAATAAATTTTCTTTTTTTTAGGAAATAAATAAATAAATAAATAAGACTAATCCTAAGCGCAATTAGCGCCCTAACCAAGGTTTAGAGTCAACTCACTATGTGAGTTGGCTCGATCGGCGACGGTGGCGGCGGCGGCGGCGATAAAACTAAGGTTTATCGCGCGGTGGATCGAGCTCAAATTTCGACGACACCCCGTGGGAGTCCGGCGAGGTCGCCGGAACAGGTGGACGGCGGCGGAGCTCCGGCGAGCGGCAGCCTGAAACAGAACAAAATCAGTATATTCATTTGGCGACTTTACTGTTTTGGCCGTTTTCCGGCGACACGGGCGGGGACAAGACCGGCCAAGGGTCGGGGGCTCACCCAGGGATCGGTGGGGGTCGGCCGGGACAGGTGGACGGCGGCGGAAGGCAGCCGGCGGTAGAGGATCGACCGGGGTCAAGGCGGCGACGACGAGTAGCTGGGGACAGTGGCTGCCGGTGGAGGGTCGGTGGTCGCGAAAAACAGCGACGGACGGAGATGGATTCAATCGGCAAGGGGGAGGAGTCGTCGGTCAAAGAAAATGAAGAAGAGAATAACAGAGAAGAAGAAGGAACGGAGAAGAAGAAGGAAGCGGCAGAGGTACATGCGTTGGGCAGAGAGAAGAATGGCCCACCTTGACTTCAAGGGCCAAAAATTAAATTTTTTTGTCCTATGAATGAATAATTGAGGGAGGGTAAAATGGTAATTTTGGCGCACTGGGACTGAAACGAAATTTTTGGTGTACTAAACGAAGGGTAATTTCGGTAATTTCACTGGCCAAGCTCGGTTAGGTTAAGCTCGTTTGCGAAAGTGGCAATTCAAAAATCACCGCGGATTTTGAAACTCAATTCGAAATAATCTAAAAGTTCGAAATTCGTATAAATTTTCGTCGTTTCAATCCTTATAGTCCAAAATGGACGTCGACTATGACTATACATCCATATCATTTAATCGACTTTCGGCGCTTACAAGGATTGAATTTCCAGGATGTCAAAGTTTCAATCCATCTTCACATTCACCGCTTTTGATTTGCTTGTAAAATGACACAGTGATTCAAAAAAATTATGAGGCTTACATTGCATTATCTCAAAATAATGGGTGAAGAGAAAATGCAAGGATAGATCAAAATGCCATCAGTTGCTAATAG
Source organism: Rhodomyrtus tomentosa (assembly GCA_028455895.1). NCBI lineage: Eukaryota > Viridiplantae > Streptophyta > Magnoliopsida > Myrtales > Myrtaceae > Rhodomyrtus > Rhodomyrtus tomentosa. Next base: position 23,294,651 of record JAPCWY010000004.1, read on the forward strand.
CAAATACCTCTCATCGCAGGCAACGGCTGTGTCATATTGCATCATTACAGACTAGACATCTCCACATGCAAAAACTTCTGAATCCCTTCCTGGTGTTACCCCCAAACTTTAAAAGCTGGACTGTCTTTCTTTGTGCAAGTCCAAGGTCCCACTATTAGCGAAGATGGCAATTAATTTAAGGTTCTAGCACGTACTTGGGTGAGAGGAGGGCTTAAGTGACTGAGAACTTCAATATGACCACCCAAAAATGGAAAAGAAAAATCATAGGGCAAGAATGCAAGCCGGATGTCCATTTCCATTCTCTTTCGCGATGTGGCGACTTGGTAATTCAATAAATATTCTGTAGAATAAAAAAAAACTACAAAGTTAATCAACATCAACATCTTTATCCCAAACTAGTTGGGATAAAAAAAGAATATAATAGAATATAACAAAAATAAAAAGCAAAAATCAATTGAAGTATGTGAAAAATAGATTGATGTACGATTTGTTCTAGGCCGAATTGGAGGGAACCTCTTAATCAATAACTACAAAGTCAATAACTACTAAAAATACCGTGCATAATGTATACATATGGCATGATCTTGAATGACCAAGATTGTGCCTCATCCACTTCGGGACTTTGATCAAGCTTTATAGTTTCTGGGCCACCTTCCAATAACTCCCCAAAACCAGGTTCAGTATTCCTTCTTGTAAACCCTTTGTCTGAAATGCAACCTAAGTTATTGCCCTCTGACCAATCTTGACTTTCTTGGAACAGCAAATTTCTACGAGAATGTAATAATGGGATATTCTGGATGTACCAAGGGATTTATATGTCCTCTCTGACATCAGAAGAAAAGCCAATGGACCAAAAAAAAAAAAAAAAACAAACAAACGAGAACAATTTTTTGAGCAAAAATTTCTGTAAATTTTTTTGAAGATGTGTTCACGGTAGAGTAATCCTCTAACCTTATTATTTAAATAATTAGCCAATAATATCAAAAGATTTAGGGTTAAATTGACAAGTCAAAGATTTAAAGCTAATTTAGCACATTTAAAATATTTAAGACTGAATAAACCACCACACCAAAAACTTAAAAAGGCGGTGATTTGGCAATTCTTTCGAAAGTTCAACCCATAAACTAAAAATGATACGTGAAGAGAGAACACCGCAAAATATTATCGTGACCACAACTTGAGTGTCGACGAGCCTAAGGTGAATGGAATTAAAGGTACCCCTTGACAGTAAGTGAACTCTCCCAAACCAATACCACATGTAACATTGAATTTTTTTGGAGTTCAATTAACCTGTACTAGAAGTCGGCACTGGCCCTAACAGTCAGTCATAAACCAAATGAGATGCAAGAGTTAAAAGAGTTTTTACCTCTATACCCGTTTTTGTCAATTAAAGGTCATTGATATGTCAAATGTCCATGCAAAATGTTCTTGTGGGTTGCTTATAATCATAAGGGTCTAACCCTAGCCAATCTCTAAAAGAAGATAAAATCCAGTCTATTGAAGTGTGGAACAAAACACTCAAGAATTTAAACGACATTAGCGAAAAGCACGGAGATGAAAACCCCCTACTCCTTACCAAAAAAAAAAAAAAACCCGCTACTCGTCCGGCTTAAAAAATTATTACATGGCCTGGAACATGAACCCCCATAAGCTTGACATTAAAGACCAATCATAAACAAATTGAACTAGAATTAGGCTACTCATTTTATTAAGTGACAGGACTAAGCTTCGCCACTTATATCTTGAATTGATGACCCCCAGTCAGCTTTGAGATCTCCTTGAAGCCTTTATTGTCATATAGATATGCAAACTTTTCTAGCATCACTGACATAATCTATTCCATAACAAATACCTCACTATTAAGGAAATTCCATAATCCTAAATTATTCAGTTAGACATAAAATTCGCTAAAATGTCTGCCTTTCACGTTCAAGGTGAACATCAGATCTCAAAGCGTGCATGTACAAGTGTGCATCTTACAAAAGGATGACTCACCTTGTCAAAGTCCATAGAGAGCTGGAAATGTTCTCCCATGAACAACACCTAGGATGAGGTAAGAGAGGAGATGCATCAATCGTAAAGGCCAACCAACAAAGCCAAAGTGTCCAAGCAAATAAAACATTCAGGAGACATAACATTCTGCATCAGCTCCATAAACATTGTCATTACATCCATGAACATAAATAATATAGAATGTCACCATCTAGACGATAGCCTGCACTACACAAAACAGATGAACAATGATCCACAATCTCAAAATCTAGAAGCCATCAATGCATGGTCAAGCGACTGGGAAACAGAGACCATTTGGAAGACAGAAATCTAGCTATTGCTGGGATGAGACCAAGGACAAATACACCAACTAAGGACCTAGTGTCTCATCTTCCCAGCATATACGAAACAGCGCAGTTTTACGCTGCATCAGCAGCCGGCCAAATAGTAAGAAGCGCCAAGGGAAGTTGCTGCATCATCCCGCACCAGTTCATCTTTTCTTAATGAGATGCCAACCAATTGCAACAAAGCGAAATTTAGGTCCTGACAGACAAGTCTTCATAGTCCCAATGAAAGGAGAACCATAAGTCCACGTGGTACTGTAAACTTCAAACAACCTATTTCACCTGCAAGTCTGATAATTCTTCCTGCATGAAGAAGCATAGATGTGAGGGCAAATATTGAAGAAGAAAAGAGAGACCACTACAACTACTGATTCATACATTTATACGCATCCCCAGGGAGCTGAGTTGAAATTCTAAATAGTTCCAGACTATCAGTGGCCTCATCATATTCCCCAGGCTTCCAGTCTCATCTTGATCCCGTCCCATAGCAACTAAAAACAAACATTTCCATAGAAAAGCAGGCCACATTATATTCCCACACTTACTAATAATGACAGAACACTGTCAAAAATTACCAAAGAGAGTCCTAAACAAGCTAAGGTAGAGCACAAAATGACGGCATCCAATAACATTAACACGACATTGAGCAGAGACTGTCAGGATGAACATGTGGTTTCAAGCTAGATCAGTGCAGTCAATGTCAAAACAAAGTTTATGCAAGAATCAAGCAGGGGTAGAACACACAAAAACAGACTTAAACTTTTTGCAGGACAAATGACCAAGGGATCCAACCGAAGTAATTTAATTCAAACAAAACTCTGGATCCGTTTATAGTATGAGTCAATGTCAAAACAAAGTTTATGCAAGAATCAGGGAGGGGTAAAACACACAAAACCAACAGACTTAAACTTTTTGCAGGACAAATAACCAAGGGATCCAACGGAAGTAATTTAAATCAAACAAAAATTTGGATCCGTTTATAATATTGAGTCAACAAATAAAATTACCACATAAAAGCGAGAGAGTTTCTGCGCAACCTGGGATTCCCAAAAGCAATCTCATCTCATTAAATCACTTTTTCTCCTCCAAAATATGAAAAAAGGGCACAAGAACACGTCGCAGTCTCTTTTATCAAGCTGGCTATATTGTGGAACCACACCCTGGATAATACAAAAACTTATATTAGAATCGATAACCAAACAATAGAATATCGTCTCATCCATATCGGGATCTGGCTTTTCCTCTTCGTGCTCCAAGTTCATTTGAAGATATGCATAATTTTCCAGCATCACTGATAATAATCTGTTCCATAACAAATGCCTCACCATTAAGGAAATTCATTAATCCTAAATCAGCCAGTCTGTGATAAGATTCGCTAAAATGTCTGTCTTAATCATCCATTAAGATCCGCATGAGCTCCAAGAACATTGTCATTACATCATGAAAATAAATAAGATAGACTATCATCATATAGATGACAGCCTACATTACACAAAACAGATGAACAATGATTCACAATCTCAAAATCTAGAAACAACATCAATACATGATCAACTGGTGGGCAAAAAAGAGCACTTGGAACAGAGAAATCTAGCCACTATTAAGAGTAGACAAAGAAAAATACGCCAACTGAGAACCTGGTGTCTGATCCTCCCAGCTGGACCATGTCTTTGGACCACAGCATCTAAGAAACAACATGTTCTATGATGTATAAGACACAAGAGAACATCAGAAGCCGGTCAGAAAGCAAGCAATCCCAAGGGAAGTTATGTCGCAATAGATATGCAGCATCATCCCATGCAAGTTCATCCTGAAAAGCTAACCGGTAGCAACAAAGTGAATCTTAGGTACTGACAGAAAAGTCACCATAGTCCCAATGAAAAGAGAACCTTACATCAACGTGGTACAGCAAACTTCAAACAACCAATTTCACCTACAGGTCTGATAATTCTATCTGCATGAAGAAGAGTAGTTGTAAGGTTCATATATTCAAGAGGAAAAAAGATACCACCACATCTACTGATTCATACATTTCTACACATCCCCAGGGAACTATGAGTTGAAAATCTAAACAGCTACAGATTATCAGTGGCCTCATCATATCCCCAGGGTTCTAGTCTCATTCTCAACCCCCCTGATAACAAATAATTGCAAACATATCCATAGAGCTGTAGGCCACATTATATTCCCACACTTACTGATATGAAAACATGCTAGAAGACTGCCATATATTACCAAAGAGAGTCCTAAAGAAGCTGAGGTAGAATGTGGCGCCCAAAAATATAGCACAGAATGAGGGCATCCAATAACATTAACACGACATTGAACAGAGACTCTCATTGCACATGTGGGTTTAAGATAGGACAGTGCAACCAATGTCAAAAAAAAGTTACGCAAGAATCAGTCAGGGGAAAACCAAACACAAAATCAACAGACTTCACCTTTCGCGGGAGAAATGACGAAGGGCGACTCCAAATCCAACCGATGTAATTTAATTCAAAGAGAACTCTGGATCCGTTTATAACATGAGTTCACGAATAAAATTAACACTTAAAGAGAGGGAGAGATTCAGCATTGTTGTGCACCCTGGGATTCATAAAATCAATCTCATCTCATTGAACCACTTCTTGTCCTCTAAAATTGGTGATAACTAACTTCAGAGCAGAAATTTATTCAATCATCTCCAATCTAGATGGTACCAACATCATAATGGGGAAAATTATCTGGTTCTCTAAGATATATAAGTTAAGAGAATTATCTGGCTCCCTAGGATATATAAGTTATGGGATGCCTGCATATCTGCAGGCATACACAGGATAAATGAGGGCAACAATTGGTAAACAGCAGATGAGTCTAAGCTCGTGTTCTCTAATGAGTGACCCACGTGAGAAGTTGTATGTTTACAGAGGGAAAGAAAACAATAGGTAGAAGAAGAGGGAAAGAAAACATAGGTAGAAAAAGAGGGAAAGAAAAAAAAAATCATTGCTAAAAACAAAATAATTAACAGGTTCAACCTACAATCTAACAAAGCAATGATTAAAAAAATTTGTGCAACAAATTCAGAAATTTCTCTAGTTGAAGAGGAATACATGCAAGAATGGAGTGGCTATACTAACTCATTGTCGATGTTCTCACGAAGCCAATAAAACATTCTCTGCCCTTCCATCCTCCAAAGTAGTCTCGAACTCCCTTTGTTGTATTCCCTTCAAGGACCTCTCCCAAGGTTTGAACATTATTCAAAGATGATCGCAACTTTACATTAAAATCACTGCCTCAAGACATCTCATAAATATAATTAACCCTGTCCAGACAAGCTTGGCTTCAGGACATACCCAGATTTTAAGTCGCCGTCCTACGGAGCAAAATTTGTATTAGGTTGTGAATTAATATTGCAAAGAAAGTGCATACAAGCAATGACCAGATGCCTTTAAAAAAATTTTAACATTCAGTAGAGCAGAAAATGTACAATGACAATATGACACAACACTTAGATCAAGAAAGTAGTGTTAAAAATAAACTAGTAACCCCACTGCCAAAACTCATGCAACTAGATGTCACTTAAAATGCGATTCTCAAATCTCTTCTTAAATGTGCAACTAGGCAAAGTTGTCCCTCCTAAAAATCCAAAAAAGAAAGAAATAAATAAATAAGGCTTCCAATCAACTCCTTTTTATCCCCTTCACTTCTGTGCTATTAATGTGGTTCAACTCCATGCATGACATTAACTAAGTGATTGGTGTGTGTATATATAACAAAGCCTGCATTTCAAGTCCCTATACAAGATAAATTAGTATCAATCAATATCATAAAACTGTCCTCCGGTTTCGTGAATATCATCAATCATCAAATTCCCTCAAGAGAGAAGTCATTTTAAAATAAACTCAGACACATGAAAAGGGTTAGTTAAGCATGCCAAACGAGAGCTTCTTAGTCAGAAAGGACTGCTCACATATTCTCAAGAAAAAGCTACTTGATCACACCCATCAATTTGTGATATAAATCTGATCACACGATGTAACTCACACTACCAGTGATGAAGGCTCAAGAAACATTCGCAATAGGTACACATTGACCAATCCAAGAGGTCTTCTAAAGGACCGTAATGTGGGCTTGGTCACGGTTTCAACAACGGACAGGCACCATCGGCTACGAAATGAAATAACCATCGATCACCATCTTCGCCGGGTTTACAAGTCAAGAAACCTTAAGATGAGATAAGACAACCTTGCTCCCACTTCCTCGAGTGATAGCTTTCAATGTGAAACCTATACGTTAGCCCAACCAACCCCAATCTGAAGAGACTTGATTAAGGGATATAATGTAGGCTCGGTGTTGGGGTTAAGAAATGAAAGGCTCAATTGGCTCAAAAAGTATATCAAAGGGCTTTAGGGTTGGTAATCATCTCACAACATTTCGGAAACATCCCTTGTTTTCGAGATCTCCCAATTCCTTGGCTTTCCACCAGTCTTGAAAGTAGCTCCACTTAACATTACATGTTTTGAATGCATGAACTTTGCTTTTTTTCTAAACATCAGATTGGAATGCACGCCTAAATTCTCTTTTTTCTTTCTCAGCACGTTTCTACATTTATGGGCATTTGCCTTTGCTTTTATGCGGCAATGCTTTTTTATGGCCTGAGCTTTTCGTTGTTTTTCAACTTCATACATTTTGGCTTTGCCATTCAAAGGCTTTTTTTTAGCCTTGTCTTCATTCACCGCACTTGGTGAATCATTTGCCTTGCCGCAATGTAGGAGATGATCACCAACTAGGATTTGAGAAATGAATTAGTAGGGTCAAATTGGCTACGCAAAGGGTATAAGTGTGTAGGGGGAGAAATGAATGCTCTTCTTCATTTTGGGATGTGTCAAACTTCCATTTAAGTTCACCCGAAAGACACCACAAGAAGATTGATGCAAGTGAAGGCAAAGAGGTCTTTCTCACCTTTTCCACCGAATGATGTCAACCAAAACCTCCATATTTGCCCCATTGTGGGGTGCTTCTTGACAGGGCTTTTTTCATAAAAGTTCTTCACATGTAAAGGCTCAAAGAGGCTGACTAGGGTCACCTGTAGTGTGTAAGATAGGGAAAGGAAATGCCTCTTATCATTTCGCTCCACGTACCACTTGCGAATGAATCCCTCGTCCTCAAACGACACCGGTTTTCTTTTTCGCTCAACTCTCAAAGTGTCTAAGGGACATGTTTAGGAATAGCTTGCCGTTCTTCATTCTAAGTATTTCTCATTTGGCATGAGCAACATCTATTCTTCACATTGTTGAGATCATCTAATTAGATTAATCTCTGCAGGAAATTTTGATTCAAGATGAATGATCGTCAAGCGGAAAGGCAATTTTCAGATAAATAAGAAATTCAAAATCTTTGAAAAGTTCGTTTCCTCTCAAAATTTCCATTTTTATGTTCATTTTCAGTAAAAGTCTGAATGTTCATTCTTCACTCGACAACTTAATCAGAATTATGGAGCTCTCATATGGCTACATGACCCAAGGAAGGTAACCTAAAGGAAAATATTCATTACCAAACAGGAACTAGAATAACGAAAAAAATGGAATTGCTCAGCATTATAACAGGTTGTCAATAGCAAAAGAACTGGACATAAGTAAATAGAACCAGATCAGAATTGCGTTTCGGTGACTATGCTTGTTGATCATTTCACAGAGAATGGACTATAAACCCGCAGAATGGTGGCTGGCTAGAATCTGTACAACCAAAAAAGAAACATCACTCAGTGTAACTCGCTGAAGAGTCTCAACATGTAGGTAAAAACAAATAGACATCCGAAAACAGTTGCTGAAGAATGCCAGATTATAAGCTAAGGTAAAGCACAAAATGACGGCATCCAATAACATTAACACAACATTGAGCAGAGACAGTCAGCATGAGCATGTGGTTTCAAGCTAGATCAGTGCAGCCAATGTCAAAACAGAGTTTATGCAAGAATTGGGCAGGGTAAAACACACAAAATCAACAGACTTAAACTTTTTGCAGGACAAACGACCAAGGGATTGAACCGAAGTAATTTAATTCAAACAAAACTCTGGATCCGTTTATAGTATGAGTCAACAAATAAAATTACCACATAAAAGCGAGAGAGATTCAGCATTGCTGCGCAACCTGGGATTCCCAAAAGCAATCTCATCTCGTTAAATCACTTTTTCTCCTCCAAAATATGAAAAAGGGGCGCAAGAATACGTTGCACTCTCTTTTATAAAAAGGCTATATTGTGGAACCACACCCTTGACCAATGGATCATTGACTGCCTGGATAATACAAAAACTTATATTAGAATCGATAACTAAAATAAAATTAACACATAAAGAGAGAGAGAGAGAGAGAGAGAGAGAGAGAGAGAGAGATTCAGCATTGTTTTTTTTTTTTTTTGGTAAGGAGAAATTCAGCATTGTTGTGCACCCTTGGATTCATAAAATCAATCTCATCACATTGAGCGACTTCTTGTCCTCTAAAATTGGTGATACCTAACTTCAGAGCAGAAATTTATTCAATCATATATCCAATCTACATGTTACCAACATCATAACGGGGTGAATTATCTGGCTCTCTAAGATATATAAGTTAAGAGAATTATCTGGCTCTCTAGGGCATATAAGTTCTGCAGGCATACACAGCATAAATGAGGGCAACAATTGGTAAACAGCAGATGAGTCTATGCTCGTGTTCTCTAATGAATGCCTGACGTGAGAAGTTGTATGTTTACAGAGGGAAAGAAAACAATAGGTAGAAAAGAATAGGGAAAGAAAAAATAGGTAGAAAAAGAGGGAAAGAAAAAAAAAATCATCGCTAAAAACACAATATTAACAGGTTCAACCTACAATCTAACAAAGCATACATTAAAAAAAAGTGTGCAACAAATTCAAAAAAATTTCTCTAGTTGAAGAGGAATACATGCAAAAATGGAATGGCTATACTAACTCATTGTCAATGTTCTCACGAAGCCACTAAAACATACACTGCCCCTCCCGTCCTCCAAAGTAGTCTCGAACTCCCTTTATTGTATTCCCTTCAAGGACCTCTCCCAAGATTTGAACATTATTCAAAGATGGAGGACATGCAAGAAGCAAGTAATGATATCCCTCCCCATATCACAAAGATTTCTATACGCTCACATGGATGGAAGTACAAAGAGCAACAGAAGACATATTGCGACTAATGGAAAACTAAATTTAGAACTTCAAAGGCATACCAAGAGCTCTCATATGGCTACATGACTCAAGGTAGGTGACCTAAAAAGAGCATTCATCATAAAACAGGAACCAGGATAACGAAAAAAAGAAGTGCTCAGCATTATAACAGGTTGTCAACAGCACCAGAAACTAGGCATAATTAAATTGACCCAAATCAGAATGGCATTTCGATGGCAATACTTGGTGATCATTTCCCAGAGGATCGACTATAAACACATAAAATACTGGCTGGCAAGAATCTCTATAACCAAACGAGAAATATAACTCAGGGAAAATCGCTGAAGACACTCAACATGTATGTAAAAACAAATAGACATCCGAACACAGTTGCTCAAGGATGACGGATTACAACCCTTCCCATCTTTTAGTAGGGGAAAAAAACACGCGGATAGGAACATAAGGCCAAAACTCATCTTTCGACATATCACTTACCCTAACAAAATTCGGCACTTCACCATAAGCAACACTGACATTATACCTGCCATGCGCATAGTGCCACTTATAGTACAAAGCCTCTTTGTAATATGCCTCACCTTGGATTGAGATATCCAGGATGTTACTTCAACAGATCTTAGGACAAAAGGCAAGTAGGAGTCTTGGTAATGCTTGACCTGCATATCATCCCAATGCCGCTGTCACTAATGCTTGCCCTGCAAGTAGATGTAAAATGAATTTATGAATAACAAAAAGAAGTGCAATCATTGGGACTGATGATCAATTATATCATGTATGGAAACTAATGCAAAAGAGAAGAAAGCATGAGTTGACACAGTGAAGCTGAATGCTGAATATTCTACACCACCGGTATCACATAATCTAACCAGCATAGGACTTCGGACCATAACATACCCACTGAGATCAATAAACTGTAAATCCAAAAAGCCCGAAGCTACAGTGGCAACAGATGCATCAGGGATTTCGGCCTAAAGTATCTAGAAGGAAATAAATGCCTGTTTGAAGCTGTATGCATAACCAAAATACTGAACAAACCCTTCAATTTGAAGCCATAAGAGCTAGTACAACAGCAAGGGAAAGCCGACCCTACGCAATGTGAATATTTTGCAAGCTCGGCCAACTCCTTCCGAGACCATCAACCATGACAATCTGTAAAATCATTCCCATTGCGAGATAACTCCAAGGAGATTTCTCTGAAGTTGGGACAACTAAAAACCTAAAAATATGTCATCGTTTGTTACATCTATCAAAGACAGAAGAATAAATATCAATGATACCAAGGAGAGATCCTAGGACACAAAAAAGCAAGAAGATGCAATCACCATCTTTGTAAGAGGGAGTGCAGATCAGAAAGCCAGTGTGCAGAAAGGCAGATCAATCTGCTTAGATATCACTGAAAATCATTAACAGACTATGGTAACCTCCATGCTGGAAACAAACAAATGCTATTTAAGCAGCAAAATGAATATTTGCTTGCGGAACTAAAATTTTACAATCATCAGCAACCAAGAGTAAGATCCGATCACGTTAATCCCCCTAAACAGTACGTTCAAAAAGCAGCTTGAGAAATCTGACAGCTTTCCTCTCCTAGTTCTTATTGCTAGTCAAGGACCAAATAATGATGCACATACTCCAATTGGAAAAGCCAGAACTGCTTTTCTCATTGACAAGAGATGTCCTCATCTTTCGTACTTTTTTCAGCGAAACTCCAGTGCTTTCAACTGACTACAACATCTAGGTCCAGAGCAGTGGGATCGTACTCCGAGCCTGCTGCCTGTTGGATTCACCTTTATTTGTTGCCGCAGCTGGCACTGATGCCTTCGGAGCAGCAGATGGTTTTCTGCCTCCTTTCTTCTTTGCCGCCTCCGCTTCAGAGTCCACCATCTTGGAGTCATCATCTCCACTGTGCGTAGCAGACATATCCACAATGCCATTCTCTGACAAATCAATAGCCATGGTCATTTCATTTATGATTGCTACATGTGAGAACTTATGCAAGGGCACAAGGCCGCATTACGTGCTGCTGCTATTTCTACCTTCCAAAATGGGATATTTCAACTCAGTTTTTGGGCCTTTGCTCCTAAAACACAAAAAAATTGTATTGATATCAAAGCCATAAAGAACAGAGCTCTAAAATCCTGGTCAAAGAGTCAAGTACAATTCCATAGGGTTTAGTAAAGTCAAAGAGAGTCCACACTGAGGAAAATATATGTACCCGATTTCCAGGAAAAAAATCATTATATGGTTCCAAGGGGTGCCTTCCCCGAACAAATACATCAAAATTCACATGACCACTCATAAGTCGACTGGCGTAGTTGTAACATATCAGCTCTGGGTTAAACAAATGATTTGCTGTAAACACCCATGTTTAAAAAAGAAAAAGAGAAATTGAAATAGCTGACCAAAGAAAAATAGAGCGTTGAAGGAAAAATAAAATTGAAATAGCCAACCAAACAAAAACAGAGCGTTGAAGGAAAAAGAGACAGAAAAACATGAAGGAATATCAACAGTTCAACAATCACAATAAATCAATAACAGATAGTGAAAAAGATCTTCAGTAACCAACTTACAGAGAGAAAAATGCAATCATTCTTCTAACATGAAAATCACTGCCTCAAGACATCTCATAAATATTTAACCCCTGTCCATACATGCTTGGCTTCAAAACATACCCAAATTTTAAGTTGTCGTCCTACAAAGTAAAATTTGCATCAGGTTGTGCATTAGTAACGCAAAGAATGTGCATACAAGCAATGACCAAATGCCTTAACAAATTTGAATGTTCAGTCAAGCAGAAAATGTATCTTGATAATATCAATAATTCAACAATTACAATAAATCAATAACAGATAGTGAAAAAGATCTTCAGTAACCAACTTACAGAGAGAAAAATGCGATCATTCTTCTAACATGAAAATCACTGCCTCAAGACATCTCATAACTATTTAACCCCTGTCCATACATACTTGGCTTCAAAACATACCCAAATTTTAAGTTGTCATCCTACAAAGCAAAATTTGTATTAGGTTGTGCATTAATAGTGCAAAAAAAGTGCATACAAGCAATGACCAAAGGCCTTAACAAATTTGAATGTTCAGTCAAGCAGAAAATGTATGTTGACAATATGGCACAATGCATTAGACTGTCTATTCACAAGTGTTCTATTCTGTTCGGGGAAGTCAGATCAAAGAAAATGAGCATTTAAACCGTCTATGCACAAGTGTTCTATTCTGTTCGACAAAAGGTTTGGATTGGTGCTGCTATTTGTATAATATATTCTGTATCTGTCGACATAATGTGAATTCAAGATGGAGAGACATACAACTTACTCTCAACCGCTCTTTCCGACACAACATAAGCTGGTTGACCAGATTCACCAACTTGAGCCACGGAAATGTATTTTGCAACTATGTGATATCCAACAGCCCCCAAAGGAATGTGAGTGCCTAAAAACAGGAAAAGCCAAAGTCAGAATTTTCATTGAATAATTGGCCAAACAGATGAATTGACAAATCGAAATTAATTGCACATATGCTCTCCAAACAAAGAATAATTCATCTTGGCAGGTTTTGAAGCGCTCAATGCTTCCACACCATTTTCTCTATCCAAAACTGGAGGACTTGTTTTGAGCCATTGCAGTCTACTAGAGGCTTCAATTCCTCCAGTAACATGGCCCTGACTGTAATCTTCTTGTTCTCTCAAATCATCAGTTATTTTCACTTGTACCACTTTGGGGGGAGCTGAAATTTAGTCAAGGTGGAAGCATTAGAAATGATGGAAGCCAACAGATGGCGTAAAACAAAATTAGCTCGCCCGATAACACACTAGCATGGGGTCAAGCAGTTTTTTTTTTCAAATGTTCACCCATGGACATCGACCAACTCCGAAGACTATACTTGGAGGCTCATCTTCTGCTAATCAGACTAGAGATGGACTAAGACCAATACACTTCCCATCAGAGACGTGGGCACCACAAAAGACCGCTGTTGAGAAAGGAACATACGACAACTTTTATCTTAAGTAATAGAGTAAATCAAAGTCACCTTGTCTCATTTTACGAGACAACACAGAAACCGATTCCACTTATTGTCCTAAAACTTAGCAAGTGCTTAGTCAGGGAAACAAGAAATAATAAGCTCCAAAATGGGTAAAGACCATAACAATTATTCACTACCGTGGCAAGCAGACTCGCCCTCTAAATTTATCGGAACATAAACAAAAGCTAGCCTCCACCAAATATCTTCCTTGGCAAATTTATACGCCGGTGTTCTTCTGGACACCATCACAAAATCTCTGGGAAAAAGTTGTAAATAAAATCGATTATGTCAGAATCATTTCCAGAATTATGCACAATAACAGCAGAGATAGAATAACTTCAAATTTCTAACAAAATTTTTGGTGCCACATTATTTAGATTTGGCCACGCACTGAATTTCTCGTGCCTCTTCCAAGTATTTGGCAGCTATAACCATTAAAAATATTCTGAATATAGGTATTTATGGAGAAGTGTTAAAAGTGCTAAACTAAGCTTCCATCAACCGATTTAAGCTTTAAGATGATTTCGCATCGTCCCAATTCAGGCGTTGGAATCTCTACAACTCTCTTTTGTCTCCCCTTGCGTAGTCACTTTTACACTTCAGTCTCAAGTCAAATCTTAACTGCGCGCCAACAGGATCACTGAGGCATTCAAACATTAATCACAACTCCTATGACCTTAATTTACTTGACATATTGCCAGCGGTCCACCTTAATTCAGCAGAATGAAAAAAGAATGAGCATATGTATGTCTTTACACAATATTCCACGTGCTTCCAATATAAAACCTTCAAATTTGCCAACCACAGTGCAAATTTTTTTAAGTATTAGAATACATCAAAGTCACCCAGAGATACCTTACCCAAAAAAAAAAAGTCACCCAGAGCTGAGAAAAAAGGCTACATATTTGCCACATTATGGGGCGATTTCTTGACAGGGGTATTTTGTAAAATTTCTCCACATTAAAAGACTCAAAGTGCCAACCCCAACTAATTTGGGATAAAGGTGTTGTTAATGTACCACTTGCGAATGAATCCCCCATTCTTTGAACGACACCAGTTTTCTTTTTCGCTCAAAACTCATAGGACATGTTTGGGAAAGGCTTGCCTTCCTCATTCTAAGTGCATCTCATTTGGCAAGACTAACATCTCCTATTCATCATGTTGAGATCATCCGATTAGATTAATCTCTAGACGGAATTTATTCAAAGTAGATAATCTGCCAAAGGAAAACATAATTTTGAAATAAAGAAGATACTCGAAATCTTTATTAAAAGTTTATTTTTTCTCAAAATTTCCACTTTTATGTTTAAATTCTAGGGAAATGCTACAAAAAAAATTGCGATGAAAATCCTTCAATTTGATTTTGACTTCTAGGGAAAAGGGTATTTATCTGTGACGTGGCGACTTGGTAATCATATAAGACAGTGGGTCACCTTTGGCACCAGAAGGAGATAAATACAGCTGACATTTGAGCACTGTGTGGTAAAATTAGCTTAATAAGACCTCCAACACGTCATTTAAAATGCAAATTACACAGCAACCAAACTTTTTCCTTAATTAAGTAAGTAAACTATTGCAGCTCACCGTAGAGTTGAGGATATGAAACACAAGCGATCGACGCATGCAGGCATTTTTTCAAGCACTCAATTCTTCTAGACCATCAAAATTGAAAAACTTATTTGGAACCATTGCACCCTACTGGATAGTACTGCATATATCTGACATGAAACAATTGGCGCAAAAATACCTTTCAAAGCAACCAATGAAGAAGCACATTGAATATTATTTAGCTAGACAAACAGGTCCCTCTAACCACTAGAAGAACAGGAGAAATGATAAAGGGGGCAAAGGTTCGCTCACATGCAATTAAGAATCAAAAAATTATTCCCAGGAAGAAGTGACAATGACAGGTGACGACTTGGTATACTCTCACATCCCCTGTTTGCAACATTGAATCACGTATACTTCCACACGCGTTTCTTCCAGACATAGCATAATGGAGTTCACAATAAATTACGAAATCAAGAGGAAAGAGTACAAGAAAAGCAGAGAAAACAGCCAACATTGGAGAACGAACAGATTCCTTACGGAGAAACATTAAGCAAAATGGGAAATTTCGAATGCGAACAGAACGGAGAACCAGAAAGGATCGACTCTGCACAGCCCTGGGAAACGACAGCTATGCCTTCGTGGGTCTGCTCAGCGAGTGGAGACATCGTCGCCCGAGACGGAGATGGTTCGCGTTTCTGGATAGGATAGTCGACATTGGAGAGATTGAGGAGAATCAGAGGAGAGATTCCGACGAAGAAAACATCAACCGAAACAGGAATCTCGAAAATGAACCGAACGGAAAATCGGAGATGAGACCTGAACAGTCTCAGGAGACGGCGGCGGTGGCTTCGTGGGTCTGCTCAGCCATTCGAGACACGTTGCGGGACACGAAGATGGCTCGCGTTTGTGGATAGGATCGTCGGTCATTGGAGAGACGGAGGAGAATCGGAAGAGGGTTTCAGAATTCAAACGGCGACGATGGCTTCGTGGGTCTGCTCAACTTTTGGTAAAAATCCTATTTTAGGTTTCATGACAAGGCTCGATCATGATTTCTGAACCCCTCGTCGACGGTGAAGTCTCGAGAGGGAAAGAGGGAGAAGGACTTCTTTTGAATTAAGGTCTTTGAATTAAGGTCGCGTCACGCTCACGCGTGTTGCTTTCCAGATCTACAGTGACGACACGTCGACACCTCGTAATGGCACGTGCTCTTTTTTTTTTTTTTTTATGTCCAATATATGTTAATTGGCTTCTAAATATTTTGGAAAAGAAAATTCGAGTGGCTTGTTTTAGTTTATTTCAACTTTTCTTAATTACAAACTTGGTTGGTTTACAATTAAACTAAAACTAATGTTGTTATCCATGCGTGCGTGGTTTTTTAATTTTTCTTCATTCTTTACTCAAATTTCATTAATTAAAAAAAAAGTTCTGATCTGAAACTTTGGTTATTTCTAGAATTTGTGCTGCTTTATAATACATATATTATGAAATCCTGGATCATACCAATCCAATTACTTTTTTAAAATTTTAATAAAAATGTTACTGAAAATAAAAACATCACTTGCTCTTATAATATTCAACTTGTATGGCAATAATAACGAAAAATTTTTTATGTGCCGTTGATTTAAATTTACTATGTATTCTGTGAAAACTTATGAATTAGCGTACCTGTCCATAGCGTGATTGTTTTACATGATCAATTTTATTTATATCCAAAAAAATCATAATGTATATTTAGATTTTCATAGTGTACATGGAGATTTAAAAATTCTTTTAACATTTTTCTTTTTCTTAGCAAAATCCTTAAAACTTCTTTCCAAAGTGTACTCAGGATCATCTCCCATTGTCATTAAAATTTTTGAAAAAAAAAACATAAGAATTATGTGATTGTTAACACATAGATATCCATTGCATAATAAATTTTTTTTTATCATTGCTCTTATGCTTATTTCACATGGTGATTAGGCCAATCAACACTAACGCAATCGACGACCACCACATCTAATCATTTTTTTTTAGAAATTGGCGAATCAAATTATTATTTTTCTTTTGCTATGCATAATTGATATATAAAGAATGATAAGAATTTTTTATTATATATATTTTAAGGCGCTAGTGCCACCACTTTAAACTCTATTTAGAGCTAAATCTAGGCCCGTCAAACAGGTGATTTACTACCTAAATATCATGGGATACCACCTATGATTGTGCAACTTGTGGTGATTACAACTCTCTTAGCTCTGACCTAGCATCCATATGCAAAGCCCTTTTATTAACGTTACACTATATCATTAGCAATTTTATGCACAAGTGGTAGCAATCGCTTTGTCACTTCCCATGATTGTGTAAAGGCTTGAAATAAATCAAGGTTCTTTTGACACGCATCATTACCTTTGGGAAAAAATACTGTAATAAATAATGCTTTTTGTTTATGGATAAAACCATGAAAAATTTTCAAACTGATACACCTGTAATAAATTTAGCTCGAACTATTTTTTTTGCCACAAAAAAATTCAAACTGGTACATCTGTAATAAATTTATCCTAAATTTTTTTACTGCCAAAATTCTTAAACTGACATATCTGTGACAAATTTACTATAAACCAAATTTTTTTACAATGAAAAATCCTAAACTAATACACTCGTGACAAATTATCCTCTACTAAATTGGGTTAATACCACGAAAAATTCAAAATTGATACATTTTGTGACAAAATAGATGATAAAATCCCAAAATGGTACATAGGGTAAAATTTGTCATATGTGTATCAGTTTGGGATATATTTATCATAAGAACACTAATTTGGGATTTTTTGTGATAAAAAAATAATTTGAGATCCTTACAAAAAAAATAATTTGAGATAAATTTGTCGCATGTATGCCAGTTTGAGATTTTTCGTAATATTGACGTAGCACCCCACTTTTAGTATACCATAGTCAGTCTAGGAAAATCGAAAAGGTTAGAAAATTGATTCAAGGCAAGAGAGTTCGTACGGTTCTAAATTGAAGAACATTTTTATCTAGATCAATTAAGCCAATGATGGGCAAGGATGTTGGCGATGTGTGACTTAAGGGTCGCTACAGTATTATATGGTGTGTGATTGGTTATTAGATTCTCATCGGTTCCTCAGTAGGAGGCAATTCGAGTGGTAGATACCTCAGGACCCGAGAGCTTGTCAGCTCGGGTTTCAGCACGCACTGAAAATTAAATGGCTCGTTCGAAGCCGTCCGAATTGAGCTCTATTTTCTCTCACGCGATCGTAAGATCATGAGGAACATGATTGTGAGGTCTGATTGTCAAGAAATTAGACGAAATTTTGTCAATATAAATGAGAGTGAACCTGGAAGTGTTGTGTGGTAGATTCGAAGGTAGTGCATGTCCAACAAGTGTCAACGTTTATTAGGCCAAGTGGCACCTCCCCCAACAACTGGCAAGTGAGAGAAGATGCTTTGACAAAGAGAGGCCATCTTAGGGGTGCATGTGTGACAATGGTGTTCATGTAAGGTCCATAGGCCAAGTGGTAAACTCAAATGTCGCATGTCCACCAAATGTCGAGAGGCGACAGCCAAGTGTCACCTCTCTTTCCATCAATCTCACACATGCAAGGGGAGGAATTTAGCCTCATTTGGTTTTGCTCCCATGCAAAAGGAGAGGACGAAAAGTACAGAACGTATTATGTCGACAAGAGATTGGAACCGAAGGAAAAAGGGAACGATTAAGGCAATCTTCGACTTCTACTCGCAAATTCAGGCAATGGACCTCTTTCTAATCTTGTCATTTGATCCTAGAACGTTAAGTAGGCTGGATTGAATCGGATTGGACATGGTAGAGATAGTTTGAATGTTGCCACCGACCCGTGAATTGCAAGGAATCTGTTTGACCTTGTCTTGTAGTTGTGCTAACGCATTGGAGTAGAATCGACTAGGGTACTAGTTCAGTGTACTGATAGTTAGATGCCACACAACAGTTCGTGGATGTATCAATTTAAGGTTTTTACCCCAATTTATCACAGATGTATCAATTTGAAATTTTTTATGATATTAACCAAATAAAACGAAAGGTAAATTTGTCACAAGTTTACAAGTTTGGGATTTTTCGTGGTCAAAAAAATTAGTTCAAGGTAAATTTTTTCACATGTGTACTAATTTAGGGGTTTTATAGTAAAAAAATAGTTTGGGTTAAATCTGTTATAGGTGTACCAGTTGGAATTTTTTATGATAAAAAAAATAGTTTGAGATAAATTTGTCACAGGTGTACTAGTTTGGGGTTTTTCATGGTATTAACCCTTTCGAATTCAATAGGTTGATCTATAGCGCTTTACATCAATAATTGATTTGAAAGAAATTATGAAATATTGAAGATGGTTTATTTGCTTTCCATTGAATTGAACTAGTCAAATTGTTATCTTTTTGCAATATTTGAATGCATGTCGAAAATCTCTAAAAGCATTGCATATAGATGATTGTCGTGTATAGATTACATTTACATATCATTTTAGATAGGATCACATGTTTAAGATAGATTGCATCCTTGGGTAGGATCACTTAGATAATTGATTTCAAGAGTAATTTAGATTAGATTGCATTCTAGGATAAAATATGCATGATGCCTTAAAAAACTTATCTTTGATAGGTTAGGATTTAGGTTCACTTAAACTCAAAGATATACAAAACACCTATTCCTTTGGCATATTTATTTTAGGGTCATAATTAAATCTGAAAATAAGAAAATGCCATTTGTGCAATGTCATCATGCATTTGTCATATCATCTGTCATGTCATTATTAGTTCATCATATAGAATTGCATAATATGATCCTTACTTAATTCAGACCACGTAGCGGATTTTATTAGATTTAATACTATTTATATTATATTTAGTTTAATTCCATGATTAGAATAGTCATTAGATTAATTTTGTCACGTCCTGTACCCCATCGTGAGCACGCAATCATCCCTGCAAGAAAAACCACAACAATTTCTCGGCGGTCCCAAGAATCCACTTATATATAAAGGAAGATCGAGAGATGAAATAATTTACATTAAGCACACGGAAGCGTTTCCCTACAACTCCTCGTACCACATGAATATATATATATATATATATATATATATATATATATATCCCAAGACTAAGCAGGACTGGATAGCATAAAAAGGTCGTACATCAACATCAACTGGTCACATTTACTACAAACCGCTGTACACCAAGGCGACGGGTAAACATGTCAAAAGATGTCCACAAAATCCACTAGGGAAAGGGGATCAGGTCGCCAGTCAAAAAGTCAGGTCATCATCCGAAGTCGCCTAGGAAGAACTGCTAGAATCTCCGGTGTCCTCGCTCTCCTCTGACGGCTCGTACTCGGAGAAAGTCTCTGATGGGACCTCCACAGAGTCTTCCATGGTCGCTTCCTGCAACTGCTCAGCCCGGTCTCCCTCCACGGTCGGCTCTTGGTCCAGCTCGGATGGATCTCTCTCGGACGGCTCCACCACGATGACCTCATCCTCTAGCGGTGGCACGGGAAACTCAACATCGGCGTCCGCTTCGGGCTATTCCTCGAACCAACCACTGAGCCCTCGGGAAACTCCTGGTCTGCTATCGTCTGACACCAAGGAGTTATGACACCCTCTAGAACCTCATGGGGCTTCAACGGGCCGACCTTCCTATCCCCGTCCTATCTAAACCAAGCCTTAAACCGATGAGGCTTCTAGTCAGGTTCGTCCTCATCTACTCAAACTACTGTACATTTCCTTATGTATATATTACCTTGCCTATCGGGGAACTCATCGTAATACGCCGTCATCTCCTGCGGATCCCCGAATCTGATAGGCCACATTGCTATTGCCTAGGATCTGTAAAGTAGAATTTTCCCAAAAGGGGTGAGATACACAACTCAGTAAGAAAAACCTAACCCTAGGTCAGGTTGACCGTCCACTCAAGTAGTCAAGTCACTCAACCTATCCAACTCATGAACTCACGCGGACATGACAGTCATAATTCAATAAATAATAATGCATAGAGGACAAACATGGATTTATATTCTCATGTCACACACAGTTGCACGTATATGTTCGGCCTGTCACTTCACCACACCAATCAACCTCTGTCTGCCTCATTCTCTAGCTCGCGATTAGATTGCATCAGGCTCGGTCCGCGTAAACGCATCAGGCCCCGGTTCAATTTCTAGACAGAGTCTATGAGCTCGTATTCTGTCCTGCGATTATATCGCATCAGGACTGTGGCTATCTCAACCCCGCGACTCCGTCGCATCAGGGCGCCACCTTTTCATAGTCCACCCCGCGACCTCGTCGCATCAGGATCTCAACCTCCGCCCCACGTCTCACACGCCTCAGGGCCATGCCATGCAATGCCACAATCATGTCTCATGCCACATCATATCAATTAACTTGATTTTTAAAAATCAAATTTCATAACCAATGGCCAATGCGCACGATAATATGTTTAATAAATTTCGTGGCATGCAATTCAATTCAAATAGTACTCAGGCACTCAGACCATTCACACATAGGCTAGGTCAAACAATCATTCTATAATGTCCAAGGGCGCATCAAGCTATTACAAGCGAGGATTTTCTCATAAATCGTTCCATTCGGCCCTCGACTTACCCAATCGAGTCCAATCCCCCTAGCCTCGGTTTAGGAAATTCCTTATCTTCGCTTAATAACGCAAATTACTCCTCCTTGCACCTCATAAGGTTCGGCCAACTCAAGTCCAATGTCAATCCGTCGCGCAACCTAGGATAATCAATCGATTTTATCAAATTTCAAGTTCAATCTCTCCATTCATCCATCCAAATCATCCATTAGATACTCCTCATCATCACAACACATCATACACACCAAATTACAACACAATCCCAGCCTATTCAGCCCTCCACAGAACTGGTTTGGCCCAGCATTGAACCGGTTCCATTCGGTTCTGTTCATGCCGGGTCCCACCGGCCTTAATCTATCTCAAATCCATCAAATATACACCATTCTACCTCTTATAATGTCTACCTAAGAGTTTGGAAGTCTCACCGTGAGTTTCAAGTCGCGCGGTTGCCGAAAAGTCGTCGGAAGTCGCCGGAGCACTCAAACACAGAATACTGGCAGATTCTGGGCATAATGTACAAGGGTTGTTCATGGTCAAAAACTTATCAAATAAATTCCAAATTGTTACCATAGAACCATCTATATGTCTACTTGATCTACAAAAAATTTGAGCCAAAGATTCCAAGTTTTCGGCTGTCTAAAGGGTTCAGAACCGAACCTACCTCAAATTGGAACAAATTCCGTCGACCTGTGGGAGAATGCTTGCCCCGAATTCCTCAGAGCTCCAAATGACCTGATTCCAGTTAGAGGACGTCGGCAAGACGTGGGGCTACGTTTGGGTAGTCGACCGACAGCAGGGGACGGTCGAAGGTGGCGGTCGTACGGACCAAACGGTGGCGTCCGGCGGGGTCGGGTGGAGCAGAAACTGGAGAAGAAGAAGAAGAAGAAGAAGAAGAAGAAGAAGAAGAAGAAGAAGAAGCTTTGTCTGGTCTTTAGGGGAACAAAAATGGCCGAATGGGGGGGTTTGAGGAGAGAGAGAGAGAATTGTTTATTATCCCCAAAAAATTTAAATTAATTGAGGTGATTGGTAGGTGGGCATTAATTGGTGAAATGATCTATTACCCTTGGATGCTTGACACTTGTCCATTGTTCTTCTTGAGGGCATCCAATGGCCATCAATTGCTCTTCAATTTGCAGCAGCTTGGGGGAGGAGAAATGTCCATTTTGCCCTTCCTTCAATTATAAAGACAAAGTCCTAAGCGTGAGGGGCATTTTGGTCTTTTTACCTCCGATGTTCGGAACGTCATTTTTCTCTTTTCTGACTTCTTCGAATTGATGGTTGAATTCTTGATTTTCCTTTTTCAAACTTTTCAGGACTCAATTCTGATCGTTCCTTCTACCAGACGTGATTTTAGTCTATTCCGAACCGACGACGGCTTTTGCAGACTATACGCGTATCGACCCCGTGATTCTTATCACGTTTAGAGCTCGTCAATTCATGGCGGCCTTGGTTTTCATGTAATCACGAGGGCTTATCGCTAGTCCCTATGGTCTTGATCGTCACAGTCCGATTTAGGATAATTTTGCAAATCGTACGTTGGTTAAGCGGCATCACCCGCGCTCCAACCGCACAACGCTCACATGGTAATCCTTTATCGTTCTTAGATAGGCCTTTTTGTGGTCCTAAATATCCCATCGACAATCTTGATGGTCAAAGCGCCATTTCCTATTCGAGTCGCCTAGGTCCACGTATCTCGTCTTGCGTTAGCCTTTCCCCTTTGGTTAGTCTGCTCAAATTGATCATATTTGAGTGGAATACAACTGAAATACATCGCTTGGCATAAATAAACTTTTCATTACAGAGTCTGAAGTTGATTGAAAATCAGAATGTCACAAATTTCATATGCATCCATTCATGCCATTGCATTAGGATTAAAAGTTATGCATTGCATATGAATTAGATTTCATTTAAAAAGCTAAAAATCCAAAAGAGAGAAAAAATTATTTGGTGCATACTCCCTACTTATTATTTTGAGTTCAAGATATTTATTTAATTGATTACGTATCGGCAAGACAACCATTGTTAGTAACATAGGTTAAAATCAATTAAAGTCACTTGATCAAATTTTTTCATGAAATGAAATGGTATCAAAAGAGCGTTAGAGTAATCTACTGTAACCAAGTCCCCGGACTTATAATCTCTATTTCTAGAAATAAAATAGTGCTCCTGCTATTCCTATTAAAAATATTTTCATGTTAATTATTGAACTTAAGTTGTGAATTGGTAGAGTTTGTGAGAACTCAAGCTGGATTAGTTAATTTAATTAACTTTGTAATCCATTAACTAGAAACTCAATTTTTAGGTCGCGATAACCCTGATGTAATATTATTTAACCGTCGAGATTGAAGGAGTCGAGTCTTACAATATGCAGGAGAAAGGTGTGAAGATTGTCTTCAACTTGAGAAACTTTAGACATACATTAATTGCTCCTAACAATAATGAGTCTACTTCTGGCATAATTACCCTCTCATTCTTCCAATGAAGATGCAGAGAATCAAAATGAGACGAAAGAAAAAAGTGTACATTGCAGTGTCTTTTTTAAGCTCGGGTTAAGAAATAGGCCAAGATAAATTGGAGATTTTATTTCAAAGGAACAATATATGATCTTCAAAACTAGCAAATGCACTTTACCATGTCATTTGTTTAGTCCACTTTCATGAGAATGTTATAGCATGAACCATTTTAGATGGAATCTCACTGTATGTCAGTGTGTGTACATGCATGCAGGCATGAAAGGGTAAGTAACTAGATAGCTTTGGGTCATAATTCCAAAGTGGTGCACTACATCGGTGCTTGAATATGGTGAAAAGTGAGCTAAGGTCCTCACATGTTTGTGGGCGAGTGTAAGGGGTAAGGGAGTTGGATCGTAGGAACCTTAATGGGTAAGTTGAGAGAGTTGGCATATACTTTGCCAGAAGGAGAGTGAATATTGCTTGCCTGCAAGAAAATTGTCAAGCCCCGACTCTCGGACCCACGTCATCCCTACTAAATCATCCTTAGGTCACGAAGGATAACGTCCCAAACACGATATCGACTTAGCTTAATACGCATGTGGAAACACGAACTCTCCCAAACATCAAAACAACATGTGATAGAAAAAGATGAAAACAAAATTGTCAACGGATAATCATAGCACTAAGAAGAATAGATGGATCCATAACCTTATAGAGCTACCAGCTAACATATACAATAAGATGCTTCGAGGCGGCCCTCTAAGACCTCTAAGACTCTCAAAAAGGTACATGAGTCGGGTAAAGTTAACTTTCATTTACTCTAAAAAACTACTTCCACAAAGAGGTCCCTCTAACTACTCCAAAAGATCACGGCAAGGACCAGTGATGGTCATCGCCAGGCGGGGGAGCTGAGTCGTCGAGATCACCAGCAGAACATTGACTAGAGGAGGGAGTTGGGGGTTCAGATGGCTTAAGCTGCATGTTAGGCTCGGGATCTACTACCTCTCCATTGAGAGTGTCAATATCCACCGGGTCCTAAGCAGGGGAGTAAACGACCGAATTAGGTGATCCCTCAAACCCATAGAGCGAGTCATAGAGACCGTCCTCATCATGAAAATATTAGGCCTTGAAGAGACATACCACTAGGTGTGGCATCCCCTCGATTAGTGCAATACGAACTTGCTAGGGTAACTCATCATCATTCTATCATATGATCATACAACACACTTGACAATCAATCTGTTTCATTATCTTTAATTAAAGCTGGCTCATACATACGTGCTCAAAGACTCGGCCTAAGGCCACTTTCATGTTAAAATATGTCTTTTGATCTCGCATGTTCGTATACATATACAGACTATACACTAGACACTACAATCACAAACGAGGCGACTAACCCCCAACGAACGTCGAATCACCCAATGATCAATCGAAGCATCCATTTAGACATCTCAAAGAGGCAATCAATCAAGTAACCACCATCAATTTAAAAACAAGTAATTAATTCGATTAAGCCACGTAAAGACTTGATTGGTGCAGTAGTCCTTTATCAGTCGATTTGATTTAAATCGTCGATCGCTCGCGATCAAATCATAATTAACATTCAATCAATCAATTTTGTCTAACAAAAATTAGCCACAAATAATCTAATTATCCAACCTAACCTAATCGATTATGGTCGTTTAACCTAAATTGAGTTTCTAAGTTATCCGACCATAATCTATCTATCTAAACTTCTTAACGACTAACCGACTAATCCTAGTCACAATTAGCGCCATAACCAATGATTATGGTTAACTCACTAGCTAATAAGTTAGGGTAACCATAGCGACGATAAGTGGCGATTGAGGTGGTCTTTGGTGGCCGGAATTAGCCATGAATAGTAGCTGAGGAGGAAGAGCAAGGGCAGCAGAGGCAGGGGAAGGGGTTGGGAATAGGGTTCAGTGTCTTTCGAGGACTATTTTGAGAGTTTTTTGGCCAACATGGTAAGGCGAAGGCACCATCGGGTCTCGGGGGATTTCATTGAGTCGAAGGGTAGCCAACGACGACAAATGGAGGCGGCCAAAGGCGGCTAAGAAGCTTGAATAGAATCGGTGGGGGCGTAATATGGTCCTTGGGTCCAGAATAAGAGAGGTTTGGCTAGGGCTAATTGCGGCTTCACCTGCGTTTAGCGATCTGCTGTAGCTCTAGGGTACGGCGAGGTGGCTAGAGGTTGTCAATGGGATCAATAGTGAGCAGCGGAGGGGCCCGAACTACGCCGAAGGATAGCGGGAACCTTCTCGGGCCTAAAACAGGGCAGCCTATCCCGAGCAGGGATCTTTGGGTTTCCATAGCTATTCGATGGTCCTGCGACGACAGTGTGGCGGCCAATGGAGTATCGGGAGGTCGAAGGGAGGTTAAGGTGGTGGCATGTACTGATGAGGCGCGAGCAGTGCTTGAGCCCGAAACAGAGCAGAAAGATTAACATGTCTATTATGGGGCCTTGTAGCAGTGCGCGACTGATCGAAGTGGTGGTGGTGGGTCCACGAAGTTGGCTGAAGGTGGTGGCGCACAAAATCAACGGAGGAGGAGGATGGAGTCTCGATTGTGGGGAGTGTCGTATGCAAACATGAAGAGGGAGAGAGAGCAGATGTGACAAAAGAGAGAGAGAGAGAGAGAGAGAGAGGGAGAGAGAGGAGAGAGAGGGAGTTGATAGAGGTGATTGGTGGTTGTGGATTGGATGGAGAGTCCCACTAAAAGTCAAATCTCAATTCAAATCTTTTGTCCTATATGCATAAAGGTGAGGATAAAGTGGTAATTTGATAAATCAGGACTAAAATGAAAATTGGTAGATAGAATGGAGGGTATTTTAGTCTTTTCACAAGCCAGGCTCGATCAAGGTTAGACTTGGGTGCAAGGATTTGAATCATAAATGGCAGCGATTAAGATTTTGAAACTTAATCTAATATGACTAACGCTTCAGGGATCGTCCAATTATCGTCACTTACATCCTTACGATCCAAATACTTTATAAATTGAAACTCAATATTAATACTTTTTATTAAATTTAGGAACTTTACAAGAGTCGAACTTTCAAGGCATCGCAAGACTAAATGGGTAGGAGAGAAAGCTAAGGAAGTAAAAGGCACTAAATTCAAGCTGTGGTATACAGACACAAAATAGAGTATAAATAGAGCTAGGATTCTAATCGATAAAAGTTTCAAAGATAGAGTTGTTGATTTAAAAGAGTATGAGATATGATTATTTTAGTTAAGCTAGTAGTTGGTGATTTGATTATAAATATCCTTAATATGTATGCTCTCAAGTTGGACTGCAAGTATCTGATAAGAGCAGATTTTGAGAAAATTTGGAAGAGATTTTAAGGGAGATACCACACGAGAAGAATGTATTCAAAAGAGGAGATCTAATGGACATGTTGGTCAAACTAATTGAGATTTTGATGGATTTCATGGAGGTATTGGATATGAGACTAGAAATGAGGCCGGCGAAAACATCTTGAGTGTGATATTAGCTTATGATTTGGTGTTGGTAAATACCTTCTTTAGAAAAAGAGAATCATATCTAATCACTTTTCGTAGCGGTCAAAATTGTAGCTAGATTGATTTATTCCTTACTAGAAGAGAGGATATAGCCTCATATGTAGATTGTAAAGTCTACCGAAGAGAATATGTAGCTAGCAACATAAGTTGGTGGTTTTGGAGGTTCGATATAACAAAGCACAAAAAGTACAGAGAAGTGTTCATCACCCTAGAGTAAAATTGTGGAAGTTACATGAGGAAAAATAAATAGAATTCAAGAAAAGAATGCCATAGGAAGGATTGTGGCGACTGGAGGGAGAATTAAATATGATGCAAAAAGATTGTCTAATTGCATTCATAGAGTGGAAAGAGAGGTGTTGGGGGAAAGTAGAGGGAACGAGTATCAAACAAATGAAATTTGATGGTGGAATGAAGAGGTGCAGGGCCAATTAAACAGAAGAATGAGGGTTTCAGATGCTTACATAAATGTCCTAATGAAGAGAATTTGCAAAAGTTAAGAACATGTGGATGAACTATTTTAACGAACTTTTTAATGGAGAGAGCGATAGAAGTAAGGTAGATTTGGAAGATACTTTCTATGATTTAAATAGAAAGTTTATGCGTACAGTTAAAGCGGGAAAGTTGATGAGGCATTAAAAAAGATAAATACTAGTAAAGCCTTAGGACCAGATAGTATCCCTATTGAAGTGTGAAGATGTTTAAGGGATGTAGTAATAAGTTGATTCACTAGCCTTTTTAACAAGATCCTCCAAACTAATAGAAAGCCTGATGGATGGAGGGAGAGTATAATTGTGCCTTTCTACAAGTACAAGGGGGATTCTATGGTGTTTTCTTGAAAAGAAAAAAGTTCATTCAAAGTATGTAGAGGCAATCAAGGATATGTATGACAATATTACTATATGTGTCAAGGCTTGTAATGGCACATCAAGTTATTTTCTAATCATGGTAGGTTTATACCAAGGTTCTCTTTGAGTCATTGTCTTTTTGTCCTAGTTATGGATGAGCTAACAAAATATATCTAAGATGAGGTATCGTGGTGTATGCTATTTACAAATGATATTGTGCTTATTTGATGAGACCAAAGCTAAGGCTAATGCTAAACTAGAATTATGAAGAAGCACGTTGGGTTAGTGCTTTACTTCAAAGTAAGACCAAATAACCCACCCATGAATAGCTCAGTTGGTTATGATGCACTTGAGATTGTGTGGTTAGGCGCACTGGTCCCAGGTTCCATTCCCTATATGCTCCAATAAGAACAAAAGTTTCATATCGAGAGCATATCACAAGTGAAGAGGTAGAACAAACTTACTTGGGGGAAAGTTATAAAATAAGATTTAATGGATTGTGAAATAGATTGACGTACGGTTTGTCTTAGGACGAAATAAATGAAAGCTATTGGTATTATGGAGGGACATAATTTTCATGTTTTTGACTTTCTTTTTTAGTCATATATATGTTTACATATTTACCTTTTTTCGCTCGATTAGTCTTGCTTTTATTTTATGTATTTTTGAGATTTATCGACCGCCAACCCCAACTAATTTGAAATAAAAGTGTTATTGATGTTGATGTTGATGCTATCTCTTTATTTGATCAAGTAAAATTTTGCAATTGACGATTAGAACAAGGAGTATGAGTTGGTTAGATAGAAAAAAAGAGTGACCCATATGCAAACGCCAGAAACCGAAAATGTGCTTACCTTACTAGTGAAGTGGCCGACAACATTATGCTGGCACTTTTTCTTCAAGCGTTGTATAAGCAGTTTTACTTGTTAATTGCTCTTATGGATCTTTGTGACTTCATAATTGAACAGGTTTAGTCATTTAGTCTGCATGTCATGCCCTGCGCCCCGGGCACTGCGTGCAACTCTCTGCAAGCATAAACTCTCTCGAGGTCTCAGGATTCACATAGATCGAGAGATATACCATATCGATAGCACACAGAAACGATAATATACAAACTCCTCCATACATTAATAAGTGGGACCTAAGTAACGAGAGTACCAATAAATACATAAACCCCATCCATGTTTGTACAAGAGTACGACAAGCTAAACATGCTGGTCGGTAAGAGTGATAACGCTAATACAAAAGACGATCATCAAATCTAAAAAAAAACAGGTATCGAGGTCACCATCAAAATATAATACCAGAAAAACGGAGACTCCTAAGTCGAGCTACTAGAGTTGTCAGTCTCCTCAGCATCCTCAAATGGCTCGTACTCCAAGAGTGTTTCAGAGCAAACCTGCACAGTATCCTTGAGCGTCTCATCAGTTTACAATTCCACCTGGTCATCCTCGGTAGCCTCGATCTCGATGACCTCGTCGGTGTCCTCCAAAGTCGGGGTCCTCTCAGGAACGTTCCTCGAGCCAACTACTGACCCTTCGGCCTCCACCGAATCCCGAGAGGGATGACACCAACTAGAGACTACCCCACAAGATACCTCGGTGGGCTTCAGTGGCCCCGTAAAAACATCTTCGACCTTTCGAAACCAGGCTTCGTACTTATGAGGCTTCCAACTGCTACCACCTTCGTCGACCCAGACGACGGTACATTTCCTAACATACACGATTCCCTGTCCGTTCGAGAACTCCTCAAAATACACCGATATCTCTTTCGGGTCACCAAATCTGATTGTCCACATTCTCACAGCCTAGGATCTGAAAAATGGGGTTCCACAACGTGGTGGGATTTACATCTCAACAAGGTAGGTCCTAACCCTAGGTTAGGTTGATCGTACAATCAGGCGAATGCAATCAAGGACATAACACACATGTAATCAAACGAGGCATTCAACAGTCATTAGATAACATACGGGTACAAACGAGTGTCAAGCATGCAATCATGGCACCATATCACATCATTGAAATCAAACACACATTGCCATGCCAAATCACACTCTCCATCCTTCCAGTCCTTCTCATTTTCATGCCTGCGTTTAGAATGCCTCAAGCTCGGTCCGCGTAAATACGCCTCAGATCATCACATTGACAAATTCGCCTAAACGCATCAGGTTTTCAATTTCACTCCAGACCTATGTCGACACATCTCAAACTCCATCCCGCGTTTCAACGCATCAGGACCATGGCCATCTCAACCCCGCGTTTTAACGCCTCAGGGTATCGTTCAACTCAAACCCCGTGCCTCCGCGCCTCAAGGTATCCATCCACATAACCTGCGTCTCAACGCCTCAAGGTGTCATAAATTTTCAAACATGCTAAATGCGCATTTTAATTCATAACACATGATCAATTGCAAACTCATGCAATGAGCAACACATCAATGGCATGCGAGACAATTAAATTCGACATTCAAATGCGACAATCATTTCATGACACAAGCATTGTCAAGCACTCAAGCCATTTATATCGATCAAAGACGCACAATGAATAATCACCCCCATAAACTTCCAAGAATCAATCTAATTCACACTCAATTCCCCCAATTGAGTCTAATCCTCCTAGTCAAGGTTTAGAAACTCCTTACCTCAATCTTAATTCAACAAAATTCTCCCTCTAAGCACTTCAATGGTTCGGTCCAATTAGCCCAAGAACGAGTCAATCGCGCAACCTAAGGAAATTCATCCAATTCGTCAATTTTTCTTGCTCAATTCGTCACTTCACTAAACATACACCTCATGGACCTATCAATTAACATCCTCATACTTCTCAATGATGAATTTCGAGCTTAATTAAACTCTTAACAGCCTCCTATGGCTTGGTTTGAACAGAATCCAAAACAGGGCAATTCCGTTCTGTGTTGAATCCCACCAATCAGCCCATAAACCAATCTTAATCCTCAATTTATCCATCAATCTACTTGCTAATACTTAGTTCTAGATGTTAGAGAGCCGAAAGTTTGAAGCCAAGGCAACGCCGGGAAGCCCACAAACGGCGCCGGTTCCTCTAAGTCTTCCACCAGTCAGTTTTTATCCTTCATACACAAGACCCATTTGTGGTCAAAACTCCATCATATTCATCCCAACTTTTTACCATAACTCAGTCTACAAGTCATCTAGATGTCCACGAAATTTCGTCGAAAGATTCAAAGGTTTCGGGATGCTACAGAGTCTAAACAGCTGCTTACCTCCAGCTGCGACGGTTTTCGTTGACTTCCGGGAGAATGGCCGGCCAAGACTCCTCAATAGATCAAATGACTTGATTCCACTTGAAGGTTGTCGGCAAGAGGATGAGGAAGGTGTTGGTGGTTGGCTCGGCGGCTGGGAGTCATTGGAAGTGACGGTCGAAGGCGGCAAAGCTGGCGGCAGCGGCTGGTCAGCTAGAGCATCTCGACGGGAAGAGAAGAAGAAGAGGAAGAAGATGATCGGTAGATTGGAAGGGGGGTTCGACTGAAGAGAGAGAGAGAGAGTGAGATATACACAAATGGCTTGGTCAACTTGGTTGAATGGTAGGTTAAAATTGTCCCCATCCACATCATTGTCTAATCCTTTGACACTTGTCCAAGGGTCAATCAATACTCATCCAACGACTGTTATTTCTTCTCATTTTCGACAACTTTGGGGGTGTGGTTAATGACTAAAATGCCCTCATCTAATTATAAATGCAAGACCAAGGCTTGAGGGGCAAAATAGTAATTTTACCCTCGACGTTCGGAACGTCATTTTTCTAATTTTAATTTTTCTTTGATAAGGCAACGACTAATCCAATTATTGCGTTGAAATTCTTAATTCTCCATTTTCTAATTTCGAGACTCGTTTATGAATCATTTCTCTATCAGACGTAATTTCAGCCTATCTTGAATTGACGGGCTGCTTTTGCAGACGTTACGCGTATCGACCCTGTGATTCATATCACAATTAGGGCTCGTCAATTCATGGCGACTTTGGTTGTCATGTAATTGTGAGGGTTTATCACTAGTTCCGACGGTCTCGATCGTCACCGTTCGATTTAGGAAAATTTTGTAAATTATATATTGGTTAAGCGGCATCACTCGCTCTCCAATCGTATAACGCTAGCAATGCATTCCTTAATCATTCTTAGATCGGCCTTTTATGGCTCTAAATGTCCCCTCGACAATCCTTATGGTCAAAGCGATTTTCTATTTGCGTTCCTAGATCCACGTACCTTGTCTCGCGTTAACCTTTCCCTTTTAGTCAGTCAACTCAAGATTGATCAGATCCGAGCGAAATACAATTGAAATACATCGTTAGGTACTTTCTTATTAATGAGTCTTGAAATGACAGGAAAAATCAGAATGTCACACTACATCAATGGATGCATAAATTGTGATCCCACACCATAATTATTCTTTCCTTTTTTTGTTCCTTTCTCCTTGATTTCTCTCGGAATTTATCCGTGTTGGTCATGTTATAAGCTCATTTCTTAACACATATATAATGGCCTAAAGTTGTTATATGGGTTATTATATTCAATGAATGTGTCATAAAAAAGGTTTAAATATAAATGGATCGTAAATGGATTTACAACTTACTTACATCCAACTCACCTCTATGACTTGTTGTTCTTCGTTCTCTCTTGCACTCACTCAATCTCAAGCTCACTCACTCTGTACTCTCACCTCATTTTAGGTATGAGTTTTTCAAGATTTCATTATATACAGAATTATTTTAGGAATACGAATCAAATTTGGTACGAGTCAATAGATTTATACTGCAATAAAAATGCTTAACTCGCCGATCGATTCTGACCCCTTCGAGTTCATAAAACCAACTTGCACATGTAATCCCCAAGTGATTGCTCTTGTTTGTTCGTCCCTCGCAGAATCACCTTCTCTCCGTCATTCAACTCCAAATCCTAGCCCAGCATTGTTGAGATTCAGAAAGAGCTGAGAAAACTACTTTGCGCCGTTCTCTTCTCCTTTTCCTGGAGTCAATGCAAACTTTGTACTAATCGATTTGTACAATGGTTCAATCATTGCTCTTACTTGGTACACAAATTTGCATAATTTAAGAATACACATTTAAGAAAATTTACATTTATCCCTTTTCCAAATTAAAACTTAATAACGATGATGAAATTTACGCATTACAAATTAGTAAATCAATAATTATTGGCGAATGTGACATGTATGCACAATTTGTACTTGTATGAACAATCTGCCAAAAATAACGTAACCTAATAGAGTTTTAATAGAGTTAATTTGCATGTAAGTTTGACACTAAGTTAATGCTCCCTTGGTAAGATTTTAAGGCTTTCCAAATGTCACACCCCTACCCCATCGAGCACACGGGCATCCCTGTAAGCAAACAACACATCTCTCGTGGTCCCAAGATCCACAAACAAGTCGAAAGATAATATATATATATATATATATATATATATATATATATATATATACAAAACAAGCATGCGGGAGCGGTACTCGAATAAATCCCCGTACAAAAATATAAGTTAAGTGGGACCTGAATAGCATAACAACTGTCTTTCATATTAACATATTGTTCTTACAACTATCGAACTACTAGAATCCGCTAAGCAAGGGGCAACGCGGTAGGTACATAAAAAAAATGACCATTATCAACATCTAAAATAGCCATGGTCGGGGGTCACCATCACATGATCGAGCCAATAAACTAGGACACCTAAGATGTGCTAATAGAGTCCCATATATCCTCTGCATCCTCCGTCGGCTCATACTCTGAGAACGTATCAGAACGAACCTCGATAGAATCCTCCATGGTCGCCTCATGCAACGGCTCTGCGAGATCCTCCTCGGTCACCTCCACGATAATCACCTCATCTTCAGTGAATTTCAAGGTCGGGGTCTTCTTCGATCCATTCCTAGAACCAACTATAGACCCCTCTGGCAGCTCTTGCTCCCTAGTGGTTTGGTACCAATCAGGGATAATTCCCTGGGGTACCTCGTGGGGTTTCAGCGGCCCAATCGACTCATCTCCGATCTTCTTAAACCATGCATCGAACCTATGAGACTTCCAATTCGGACTACCCTCGTCAACCCATGCAACCGTACGCTTCCTCACATAATGTTCCACTGACTATTCGGAAACTCGTCAAAATATGTCATCATCTCCTTGGGATCCCCAAAACGAATAGACCACATGCCTAAGACCTAGGATCTATAAAAATAAGGGTCCCTAAAGGGGTGAGATACATATCTCAGTAAAAGAGTCATAACCCTAGGTTAGGCCGACCGTCCACTCAGGCAGTCATCTACCCTAAATTTCTAAAATTCATAGACACACATGCACACACAAATAAAGATGACGTCACACAGATGACAGGCATACAACTACAACATCATGTCACACTCATATGATCATGCACACCTCGTCTTGCCACTCCACCACAACCATCTCTTCCTACCGGCCTCATTCTCATGCCTACAATTGATCGCATTAGGCTCGGTCCACGTAAACGCATCAGACCGTCATTGACAACCCGCGTAAATGCATCAGGTTCAATGATTCTCTAAGCCATTATCAACACTTCATATCTCCGTCCCGCGATTAGATCGCATTAGGACCGTGGCCATCCCAACCCCACGATTATATGGCATCAGGGCGCCACACAACATCAACTCCACCCCGCGATTACATCGCATCAAGGTATCCATCTCCTGCCCTACGTCTCATACGCCTCAAGGCCTCGCCATGTCATGTTCATGCCATACTTCTCAATTCAATTCTCACATAAAACAATAGGCGCAACTCATGCACAATTTGAATACTCATGGCATGCAGGACAATCAATAACATTCGACATGGCATATGATTTAAACACAAGCAATGTCACACATAGACCTCCTATAACCACTTAGGATAGATTAAGAGCTATCCCTCTAGAAGATTCTTATAAATCGATCAAATTAATCCTCGATTCACCCAATTGAGTCTAATCTTCCTATCCTAAGTTTAGGATTCCCTTACCTTGCATTTGATAACACAAATTTCTTTTTGCAAGTGCCTCAAAGTCTCGGCCAAACAATCCAAAGGTTCAATTCACCGCGCAACCTAGAATATTCAACCAATTCATTAATTTTCTTGTCCAATTCCTCAATCCATGAACCATAATCCTCCATAACACAAATCTCATCATCTTAACATGTCTTAAACACCAATTTGGGACTCAAAATCATCTGCTCTTACTCCCAACAGAATCGGTCTTGCACAGAACCAAACCAGTTCTTCTCGGTTCTGTGCAAGCCGTGCACTACTGATCCTAAATTAACTTCAATTCCATCATCTACTCACTATCCTACCTTTTAACATGTCTATCTAAGTGTTTATAAGGCTCACCGTGAGTTTGAGGTCGAATGGTCACCGGAATCTCGTTGAAAGTCGTCGGATCTCCAAGGTTAGTTTTCCGGCAGTTTTCTGTCCAAGT
Source organism: Rhodomyrtus tomentosa (assembly GCA_028455895.1). NCBI lineage: Eukaryota > Viridiplantae > Streptophyta > Magnoliopsida > Myrtales > Myrtaceae > Rhodomyrtus > Rhodomyrtus tomentosa. The sequence goes on from JAPCWY010000004.1 coordinate 23,330,674, forward strand.
TTACAAGACTCGTTTGAGGTGAAAACTTCATCAAATCACTCTCAACTTTTTATCACAGATTCATACATATGTCCTCTAGACCTTCATAAAATTTAACCTCAAAACTCCAATATTTCAGCCTCCTAAGGGGTTAGAAACCGAACCTACCTCAGATTGGATCAGTTTTTATCGGCTCTTGGGAAAGCACTTGGTCGGAGCTCCTCGATGGTCCAAATGGCTCGCTTCCAATTCGAGGAGGTCGAAAGACGTAGGGCTAGGTTGGTATGGTCGGCGGGTCAACAGCTGGTCATCGGAGGAGGTCGTCGACGGCGACGAGCAAAGAGGTAGGGGTTGGTCGGCAACGATAGAATAGGAGGAAGAAGAGGAAGATGGTTTCGGTGAGTTGAGGAGTGAAATGGCCGGTTAAGTGAGGTTGAGGAGAGAAAAAAAATGCTATATACCAAGCTTGAGTCAATGGGTTGAATAGTAGGTATAAAATAGTGGACTTGACTACTCTTTAAGCCATCTCTTGACACTTGTCCCACTTGTCATTCAACTTAATCCAATGGCCAATATTTGTCCACTTTTTCGGCAGCCTAGGGGGAGGGATAAAGACCAAATTTCCCTCCTTCAAATGCATGGGCAAGGCTTAAGCTTGAGGAGCAAAAGGGTAATTTTACCCCCGACGTTCAGAACATCGTTTTTCTCGCTTCAAAATTCTTCGATAAGACGACGGCCAATCCGAATAACTTTGGAATTCTTGATTCTCCATTTCAAAATTTTCAAGACTCGTTTCTAATGATTTTTTCTATCAGACGTGGCTCCAACTTATCCCGAACCAACGAGCGGCTTTTGCGAACTTTACACGTATCGACTCTGTGATTCTCATCACATTTAGGGTTCGTCAATTCGTGGCGTCTTTGGTTGTCATGTAATTGTGAGGGTCTATCACTAGAACCTATGGTCTCGATCTTCACTGTCCAATTTAGGAAAAATTTTACAAATCATACGTTGGTTAAACGGCATCACCCGCGCTCCAATCATATGACACTCGTAAGGCATTCTCTAATCGTTCTTGGATCGACCTTTTGTGGCTCTAAATATCTCCTCGACAATCGTTATAGTCAAAGCGCCATTTCTTATCCGAATTCCCTAGGTCCACGTACCATGTCTCACGTTAGCCTCTCCCTTTTGGTCAATCTACTCGAATTGATGGGATTCGAGCGAGATATGACTGAAATACATCTCTAGATTCATTTCTCATTAATGAGTCTGAAATTGACTGAAAATCAGAATGTCACACCAAACTACACCACCTTATGTTTCAGTTTTGGCTTGTGAGTGGTGGTTTAATCTGTAAAAATAAATATGGCCGCTATGATTTATTAATAATGGTTCAGTAGTTATTTCATGTTATTAATTAGTTTATATTGGTTACAAAGGATGTAATTGAAAGAGTGCAAATACGAAATGCTTTGATGGAAGGCATATCTTGGATTACCACTTGGATAACGTTTCCTTTTAAAAGGAATTCTGGTCCTCTCTCCACCTATTGAAAAATAGACATAATATTACAAGAGCGTCAGTTTGGTATTCTATACTCCATCTTTAGAATACGTAAGGAACAAAAGGTTAGCGAGAGAAATCATATTCTTCTTTGTCTCCATCAACTGCAACGACCATTCTTGAGGAATCGCTATGGATAAAGGCATGTCTTCATCCTTATTGTTTGTGAGAATCATGAAGATCAAAGATCCGTATATGATTGAATTTCCGCATAAAGTTCATGTTCAATCGCTTACAATTGGTATCAGAGTGAAGTTTAGGATCTCGTGATTTTCTGATTAAGTTTATATGTATGTGATGAAGGCTTGATAAATTTTGCATTGAGTTCATGGATGAATTTGGTGGGTAAATTATGAATTGGGGAATTTTCGGAAAGATTGTAAACTGGGGCTTTTTGGACTGATTTGAAAATCGTCGATTCCGGCCAAATTGATGTGAATCAAAGCTCGTATTTCAACTAGTAGAGTCGCCTAGCCATAAGGATAAAAAAACCCTAAGGTATCTTGGCATTTGGGCGTTCGCTGGAGACGTCGATTGAAACTCTGGATTAGGGTTTTCATCCAAGAAGTATTTTGTTTGAATCCGAACAAAATACTTCATCGTTTTCTCTGATTCTTGAATCTATGTGATCATGGGACCGTAAAGATCAAAACCCACTATTTATTTTATTCTGAAGTGGAGTGCCGGAGGAAAATCGAGCAATACAAGGCTTAGCAACATGGTGATGCAAAACAGGGAGCTTTTTTTTTTTTTTATCCTTGTGCGAATGTCTTTGTTCATTGGGGAAGAAGATGGGCACGTGCCATGCATGTGCCTAGGTGGGACTCATTTAAAAAAAAAATGAATGGCTGGAGAGTGCGCCTTGCGGGACTCGAATCTATGATCACGTGGATAAGAAGTAGAGCGCCTTACCCATTAGGCCACTGGCACATTCCTTCGTCAATCTTGACTACATCTAAAATTATATTGTCGCCTTTGGCTACTTGGATTTATTATTATTATTGTTTTAATTAGAAAATTATAGTTTTACCCCAGTTTTATCCTTTTCCAATAAAATCGCAGTTTTTTTCCCAATTTTTATTTTTTTTTGCAAAATACATGAATTTTACTATTTTGCCCTTGTATGCTAAATTTACGATTTTGTCCTTGGGCACATGAATTTAATAAAACTTGAGAATTAAGTTGTTTGTTAGTTACCAAAGTGGCCGAACCTTAAGTTTCTTGAGTTTTTTGAAATTCATAATATTTTGTTCAATTATCCATGATTTTTGATGCAATGATTGAAAAGTGATATGTTAAATATTTTTATTATTATCATGGATATATTGAAGTTCATATATTGTAAGAACTTAGGAATTAACCCAAAGGTTAATTATTTTCTTATAATTTATGAACATAATGGTTGGAAATTCATGTCTTATTAGATTTATTTGTATATCCAAAGCTAGCAAATAAATTTTAATAATGCATATTCGTAATTGCCAAATAAAAGATATTAGCATCATTATGGTTAGTATGTTTGTGTATTATAGGATCTCCCAAAGGAGAACTATGATATACATGTGTTGTTTTAATTTGAGTCTCAAAGCATTAATGTATGAATATTTTCATGAATATTTGCAGTATATGTACTTGTTTCTCTTCATTCGCGTGCTTCGTATGTTCTATTATTCAATGGAATGAATTTCTCTGACTGGAGTGAACAAGTCCAATTTCACTTAGGTATCCTGGATCTTGATTTGGCTTTTCAAGTTGAGAAACCAACTGCTATTACCGATGATAGTAGCGATGATGAAATATCTTATCGTCAAACTTGGGAAATATCGAACAGACTAAGCCTAATGTTCATGCAAATGACAGTAGCAAATAATTTAAAGACCACTCTTCCCAAAACTGACAGTGCAAAGAAATTTATGAAATTTGTTGAAGAGTGTTCTCAAACTGCTAACAAGTCACTTGCTGGTACATTATGAGCACTTTGACCGTCATGAAATATGATGGTTCACGTACCATGCATGAACATGTACTTGAGATGACAAATCTAGCAGCAAAGTTGAAGAATTTGGGAATGAACGTGGATGAGTATTTTTTTAATACTGAATTCCTTGCCTCATGAACAATATAGGCCATTTCAGATGAATTACAACACTCTAAAAGATAAGTGGAATGTAAATGAATTGGCTAGTATGCTTGTTCAAGAGGAAACAAGGATAAAGAATCAAATGGCTTATTTTGTTCATCTCTTAAGTCATTAAGAGCCTGTAAAGAATTCCAAGAGGAAAGATGGAAAGGGTAGAAAGAGGAAGAAGAAAGTACTACACATCCTGAATGAATCTTCTAAAGCTTCTCAAATCCACAAGAAGGAGCACAATTTTATCAAGTGTCATTTCTGTAATAAAATTGGACATTTGAAGAAAGATTGTCTGAAGCGTAAAACTTGGTTCGAAAAGAAAGGTAAGCTTTGTGCTTTATTTGTTTTGAGTCAAACTTTACTGAAATTCCTCGTAATACTTGGCGGATTGATTCAGGTGCTACCTCCCACGTTACCAATATGATGCTGGGATTCCTTACGATCTAAGCTTTAAAGCCAAATGAGAATTATGTGTACACGGGGCATAGAAATAAAGTTCCAGTTGAAGGCATTGGCACTTATCGTTTAGTCTTAGATAATGGACATTATTTGGATTTGTTTCGAACCCGTTATGTACCTACGTTCTCCCGCATTTTATTTTCTTTGCCAAAACTTGATGAAGCAGGTTTTTCTTTTAAGTTTGGTTGTGGATCTTTCAATTTGTTTAATAATGAGAATCTTATTGGAACTGGAACCTTATGTGATGGTCTCTACAAGTTTAAACTTGATAATGTATTTGTTGAAACCATAATGACCTTGCATCATAATGTTGGCACTAAACGTAGTTTAGTTGATGAGAATTTTGTTTTCTTGTGATATAAACGTTTGGGTTACATATCCAAAGAAAGGATACAAAGATTAGTGAAAAATAAAATTCTTCCAAATTTGGATTTCACTAATCTTGAAGTGTGTATTGATTGTATTAAGGGTAAACAAACAAAATACACTAAGAAAGGCTCCACAAGAAGCATAGAGCTTCTTGAAATTATACACACTGATATACGTGGTCCTTTTGATTTCTCATCTTTTGGTGGGGAAAGTTATTTTATCACCTTTATTGATGATTTTTCACGTTATGGTCACGTTTATCTATTGCATGATAAATCTCAATCTGTGAATGTACTTGAGGTGTATATTAAAGAGGTTGAGAGACAATTAGATAAAAAGGTGAAAATAGTAAGGTCGGATAGAGTTGCTGAATATTATGGAAAGTATGATGAGTCAGGACAATATCCGGGTCCATTTGCTAAATTTCTTAAAAGGCATGGCATTTGTGCTCAATATACAATGCCCAGGTACATCACAACAAAATGGTGTAGAAGAAAGGTGCAATCATACTCTAATGAAAACGGTTAGGAGTATGATGAGTTATTCATCTTTACTCTTATCTATGTGGATGTATGCATTAAAGACTTCTATGTACTTATCAAACAGGGTTTCTAGTAAGGCAGTTCCAAAAACTCCCTTTGAACTGTGGACAGGTAGGAAATCTAGTTTACGACATCTACATGTTTGGGGTTGTTCAACAGAAGTACGTATTTACAATCCACATGAAAAGAAATTGGATTTTAGAACAACAAGTGGTTATTTCATTGGTTTTGCAGAAAAATTCAAGGGGTATAGATTTTATTGTCCTAATCATAGTACGAGAATTGTTAAATCTGGAAACGCTGTTCATTGAGAATGGCGACAGAGCAAAAGAATGTGTGATGCTTGCATTCAAGAAGTTAGGATGGAGATTCCTTCACCTAAAACTTCTCATGTTGTTGTTCCTGATATTATTGTTCAACCAAACAATAATAAAGAACAACAAATAAATAATCAAACACTCCACAATGAACATGTTAATAATGAACCTACGGTAGTTGAGCCATTAGAAATAGCATTAAGAAGTTCTCAAAGAGACAGAAAGTCGGCTATTTCTGATAATTATGTAGTTTATCTACAAGAATCAGAAATTAACTTAGGAATTGCTAATGATCCAAGTTCATTTTCACAGGCCATGGAATGTAGTGATTCTACAAAGTGGTTTGATGCTATGAAAGATGAGTTAAAATCTATGGATCATAATCAAATCTGGAATATTATCGAATTGCCTAAATGGTGTAAAAAGGTTGGGTGTAAATGGGTCTTTAAGACCAAGCGCGACTCAAAAGGTGATATTGAACAATATAAAGCCAGACTTGTTGCTAAAGGTTTTACTTAGAAAAAAGGCATTGATTATAAGGGGACTTTTTCACCGATCTCCAAGAAAGACTCTCTTAGAATCATTCTGGCTTTGGTGGCTCATTACAATTTAGAATTACATCAAATGGATGTGAAAACTGCCTTTCCTAATGGAAATTTAGAGGAAGATGTTTATATGAACCAACTTGAAGTCTTTTCAATTAAAGGAAAGGAACACATGGTACGTAAATTAAAAAAGTCAATATATGGACTTAAACAAGTTCCCGATAATGATATCTCAAGTTCAATAATAGCATAACCTCTTTTGGGTTTAAGGAAAACACCGTTGATTGGTGTATATATATGAAGGTCAGTGGGAGCAAGTTTATTTTTCCAGTTCTGTATGTTGTTGACATTCTGCTTGCTGCTAATGATCTTGGTTTATTACATGAAATCAAGAAATTTCTCTCTAAGAAATTTGAAATGAAAGATAAGGGCGAGACAACATATGTGATAGGAATAGAAGTATTCCGTGATAGATCACAAGGATTGTTATGGTTATCTCAAAATTCCTATATTAATAAAATTCTAGAGAGATTCAATACGGACAAATGTTCAGCCGGAATAGTTCCAATTTAGAAGGGGGATAAATTTAACCTAATGCAAAGTCCAAAAAGTGAATTGGAACAATATCAAATGAAAAGTATTCCTTATGCATCTGTTGTTGGGAGCTTAATGTATGCTCAGACTTGCACCAGACCAGACATCAGTTTTGTCGTTGGAATGCTGGGCAAGTATCAAAGTAATCAAGGAGTGGATCATTGGAAAGCTGCAAAGAAAGTTCTCAGATACTTGTAAGGAATAAATGATCACACATATTTATAAAAGATCAAATCATCTTGAGGTGATTGGATATTCAGATTTAGACTTGGCCGGATGCGCCGATACAAGTAAATCAACGTTTGGTTATCTATTACTTTTGGCTGGAGGTGCAATTTCTTGAAAAAGTGCAAAGCAGTCAATCATTGATGCATCCACTATGGAGGCTGAGTTTGTGGCATGCTTTGAGGCCACTATTCATGGATTATGGTTGCAGAACTTTATTTCAGGACTTGTAATTGTCGATAGTATTGTTAGGCCGCTGAAAATTTACTATGATAATTCTGCAGCAGTTTTCTTCTCTAAGAACAACAAATATTTTAAAGGTGCTAAGCATATGGAAATCAAGTACTTATTTGTCAAAAAAGAAGTTCAGAAACAGAGAGTGTCAATTGAACATATGAGCACCAATCTTATGATTGCAGATCCATTGACAAAAGGACTGCCGCCCAAAATATTTAATGAACATGTTGAAAGAACGGGCATTATTGGACGTCACTAACGATATTGTATTATGACTTTATTTTGTTTAGTATTTGACACTTTGAGCTTATTTATGTATGTTTCTGATTTATCCTGTTTTCTACTTAGTATACATGATGGAAGTAGATGAATTCATTGATAGGATAGTCTCTAATAGAGACATTATAGTTGGACCATTGATATATTTCTTATTTATGGATCATGATAAGTAGAGAGCTATGGTCGTAGTACATAGAAGGGACAGTGTCGCTTAATAACACACAACCGCTATGACCCACATTAGTCTTCTTTGCTTTATTGAGATTATTATGTGATAGCCAATTAAAGAAAGTTTATAACATGATCTTATTGTGCATATTACGGTATTATTAAACCACGAAAGGAAATTCATATTGGCCAAGTGGGAGAATGTAAAAATAAATATGGCCAATATGATTTATTAATAATGGTTTAATAGTTATTTCATGTTATTGATTAGTTTATATTGGTTACGAAAGGATGCAATTGAAAGGGTGCAAATACGAAATGTTTTGATGGAAGGCATATCTTGGATAGACACCTCTTGAATAACGTTTCCTTTTAAAAAGAATTCTAGTCCTCTCTCCACCTATTGAAAAACAAACGTAATATTACAGGAGCGTCATTTTGGTATTCTATACTCCATCTTTAGAATACGTAAGGAACAAAAGGTTAAGTGAGAAAAATCAGATTCTTCTTTGTCTCCATCAACTGCAACGAACATTCTTGAGGAATCACTATGGATAAATGTATGTCTTCATCCTTATTGTTTGTGAGAATCATGAAGATCAAAGATCCGCATGTGATTGAATTTTCGCATAAAGTTCATGTTCAATCACTTACATAAACTTTTGCCAATTTTAGAACGTCATATCTTGAAGATCTAGCAAAGATATACGCACATCATGACATGGTATTTTAAAATCCGGACCAGACATTGACTATCTTTTTTAGCACTAAGATGTGTGCTTGTGGTTTGATTACCGTGATTCTTGCATGTTCTCATGCCCCGCGCCTCATTGCGAGCACGCAATCATCCCTGCAAGCAAAACAACAATAATCTCTCGGCGGTCCCAAGGATCCACTTGTATATAAAGGAAGATTGAGAGATGAAATAATTTACATTAAGCACACGGAAGCGTTTCCCAACAACTCCCCGTACAATATATATATATATATATATATATATATATATATATCCTAAGGCTAAGCAGAACTGGATAGCATCATAAAGTCAGGTCATCATCCGGTCATCATCCGGAGTCGCTAGGGAAGGGGGGTTAGGTCGCTAGTCAAAAAGTCAGGTCATCATCTGGAGTCGCCTAGGAAGAATTGCTGGAATCCCCGGTGTCCTTGCTCTCCTCTGACGACTTGTACTTGGATAAAGTCTCTGATGGAACCTCCATAGAGTCCTCCATGGTCGCCTCCTGCGACGGCTCAGCTGGGTCTCCATTCATGGTCGCCACCTGGTCCGGCTCGACTAGGTCTCCATCAAACAGCTCCACCACGATGACCTCGTCCTCCGGCGGTGGTACAGAATACTCCGCTGTTGGTGTCCGCTCCGGGCCGTTCCTCGAACCAACCACTGAGCCCTCGGGAAACTCCTGGCCCTCTATAGTCTGACACTAGGGAGGTATGACACCCTCCGGAATCTCATGGGGCTTCAGCGACCCGACTTTCCTATCTCCGTCCCGTCTAAACCATGCCTCGAACCGATGAGGTTTCTAGTCTGGTTTGCCCTCATCTACCCAAACTACTGTATATTTCCTTAAGTATATATTTCCCTGCCTATTGGGGAACTCATCGTAATACGTCGTTATCTCCTGCGGGTCTCCGAATCTGATAGGCCACATTGCTACTACCTAGGATCTGTAAGGTAAGGTTTCCCCAAAAGGGGTGGGATACACATCTCAGTAAGAAAAACCTAACCCTAGGTCAGGTTGATTGTCCACTCAGGCAGTCAAGTCACTCAACCTATCAAACTCATGAACTCACGCGGACATGAAAGTCATAATTCAATAAACAATAATGTATCCAAGCAGAGTCTATGAGTTTGTATTTTGTCCCGTGATTATATCGCATCAGGACTGTGGTTATCTCAACCCGCGACTCCATCGCATCAGGGCGCTACCTTTTCATAATCCACCCCGCAACCTCGTTGCATCAGGGTCTTCCTCCGCCCCGCGTCTCATACGCCTTAGGGTCATGCCATGCAATGCCACAATCATGTCTCATGCCACATCATATCAATTAACTTAATTTTTAAAAAAATCAAATTTCATAACCAATGGCCAATGCACATGATAATATGTTTAATAAATTTCGTGGCATGCAATTCAATTCAAATGGTACTCAAGCACTCAGACAATTCAAGTATAGGCTAGGTCAAACAATCATTCTATAATGTCCAAGGAAGCATCAAGCAATTACATGCGAGGTTTTCTGATAAATCGTTCCGTTCGGCCCTTGACTTACCCAATCGAGTCCAATCCCCCTAGCCTTAGTTTAGAAAATTCCTTACCTCCACTTAATAACGCAAATTACTCCTCCTTGCACCTCTTAAGGTTCGACCAACTCAAGTCCAAGGTCAATCCGTCGCGCAACCTAGGATAATCAATCGATTTTGTCAAATTTCAAGTTCAGTCTCTCCATTCATCCATCCAAATCATCCATTAGATACTCCTCATCATCACAACACATCATACACACCAAATTACAACACAAATCCAACCTATTCAGCCCTCCACAGATTCGGTTTGGCCCGGCATTGAACGGTTCCATTCAGTTCCGTTCATGCCGGGTCCAACCGGTCTTAATCCACCTCAAATCCATCAATTATACACTCTTCTACCTCTTATAACATCTATCCAAGAGTTTGGGTGGCTCACCGTGAGTTTCAAGTCGCGTGGTTGTCGGAAAGTCGCCAAAGGTTGCCTGATCACCCAAACACAGAATACTGGTAGATTCTGGGCATAATGTACAAGGGTGGTTCATGGCCAAAAACTTATCAAATAAATCCCCAATTTTTACCATAGAACCATCTATATGTCTACTTGATCTCCACAAAATTTGAGCCAAAGATTCCAAGTTTTCGACTGTCTAAAGGGTTCAGAACCGAACCTACCTCAACTTGGAACAGAATCCGTCGACCTGTGGGAGAATGCTTGCCCCGAATTCCTCAGAGCTCTAAATGGCCTGATTCAAGTTGGAGGACGTCGGCAAGATGTCGAGATATGTCTGGGTAGTCGGTCGGTAGCAGGGAACGGCCGGAGACGGCGGTCGCACGGACCGAACGGCAGCGTCCGGCGGGATCAGCGAAAACAGAAACTGGAGAAGAAGAAGAAGAAGCTTGGTCTGTTCTTTGGGGGAGTAAAAATGGCCAAATGAAGAGTGAGAGGGAGAAGAAAGAGAGCTGGTTTATTCTCAAAAATTTTAATTAATAAAGTGATTGGTAGGTGGACATTAATTGATGACTTGATCCTCCACCCTTGGATTTGTGACACTTGGCAATTGTTCTGGCATCCAATGGCCATCAATTACTTTTCAATTTTCAACAGCTTGGGGGGGGGAGAAATATTCATTTTTCCCTCCTTCAATTATAAAGGCAAAATCCTAAGCTTGAGGGGCATTATGGTCATTTTACCCCCGACGTTCGGAACGTCGTTTTTTCTCGTTTCTGACTTCTTCGATAGGGCGATGACCAATCCAATTGACATTGGAATTCTTAATTTTCCTTTTTCAAACTTTTCAAGACTCAATTCTGATCGTTCCTTCTACCAGACGTGATTCCAGCCTATTCCGAACTGACGGACATCTTTTGCAGGCATACGCGCATCGACCCCGTGATTCTTATCACTTTTAGAGCTCGTCAATTCATGGAGGCCTTGGTGTCATGTAATTGCAAGGGCTTATCGCTAGTCCCTATGGTCTTGATTGTCACAGTCTGATTTAGGATAATTTTGCAAATCGTACGTTGGTTAAGCAACATCACCCGTACTCCAATCGTACGATGCTCGCATGGTAATCCTTAATCGTTCTTAGATCGGCCTTTTTGCGGTCCTAAATATCCCCTCGACAATCCTTATGGTCAAAGCGCCATTTCCTATTCGAGTCGCCTAGGTCCATGTATCTCGTCTTGCGTTAGCCTTTCCCCTTTGGTCATTCTACTCAAATTGATCAGATTTGAGCGGAATACAACTGAAATACATCGCTTGGTATAAATAAACTTCTCATTACAGAGTCTGAAGTTGATTGAAAATCAGAATGTCACACATGTCAATACATGATGGTGATTCATGTTTTGGTGTCATAGGACCTCTAGGTTGTGGCATGTTCTAAGTCTTGTGACTATCGTTGGTTGTTCATGCATGGGCATAGGTCGATAGGTTTTGCATTATAAGATAAAATGGATAATGAATGTACGTGAAAATGGTATGGAAACCGATACTTCAGTTGGTTTGGTATCGAACACGGTCTTCAATTGGCTTGGCATCGTGGCGTTGCTTCAGTTGATCTAGTAATGTTGTTCAGTCGGAGGTGATTTGACGATACCTCATGGGAGCTGGATAGGAAGGCAAGGTGCTGTTGGTTGATGCCTGATGATGCGTTTGTCAGATGCCGCGGAGTGCGAAGCCCCAGATTGGTTCCAGAATGTCCGGATTAGTCTAGGACTAGATTAATAGGATAGGTCCCGATAGTGATATTATTGACACTTGATTTTTAATCAGTTTTTTTTTGTGAAAAATCATTAAAAATACAATAAAAATTCATAAAATTTGAAAATCAACTTTGAAAATCTTAGCCACGTCCAAAGAATCAATTCTGAATAAAAAATATTTTTCAGTATTTTCTTGAATTTTTAGAATTACTTTGAATTAGAAAATAACCCAAAATAGAAAAAAAAATATTTTAATTCCCTTTTTCATTTTGATCATTTAAATTTTTGAAAATTCAATTTGGGGTCGCAAGAGTTTTCATAGACATGAACTTAAATTGAGCGAAAAAAAAAATTACATTTTTGAGTCCTTCTATTTTGTTTTCACTTTTTCGAAGTCATGACATTTGTTTTCCTTTTCCAGAGAATTTCATTCAGATCTAAGAGCACGAACCTATGTTTTTCATCATACTGAGAGTAGTGGTGGGTTCGATTTATTTGATCATTAAGCGGGTCAATTATTCAAAAATTATTGTCGGGTCAAACTTAAAAATTGAGAGTTTTGCATAAAACTAGAGCAATTTGACTCGAAATTGTCGTCCTTAGATAATACGCATGCTATAGAATCCGATGCTGGCTTTAGTTTTACAAAATTCGGCCATTTTTAAGCCTAATTGAATGAAAATGTTGCATTCGGGTCAATCGGGTAGGACGGATCCGACTTGCTGACCTGTTACACCATCTTCCCTAAAATCCCACTCTCAAGCCCAATTCATGCCCGATAACGGACCTATTAGCACGTGCCATCACGTGCACAGTGCTTGGTTTTTCTTTTTTTCCATAACTGGCACTTAACTGGCACTGTTTGTTAGACGTACGGGAGATGGGAAAATTTTTAATAACTTCTTCCGAGCATGGGATTCGGCTGGGAGAGTTTTTGGATTCTTTTAAAATGACAATAAACATAGAGAGAAGGTGAAAAACCCTATCTGAGATTGCATTTGGATCTCATTTTTCAAATGAGATCCAAAAATCAAAAAATATTTTATTACCAAACAAATGAAAACTAACCGTTTTCCTGAAAATTAATTTCTCAGAAACCATTTTCCTTTATTATAAAGTTTTTCTTTAGGATGCATTTGTTTTCGGGAAACTGTTTTCTTGATAGTTTTTCAGACTTTCACCTGTTTAGTTCTCCGAAAATAACTTAGCCAGCATTTTCCGATCAACATAATTCATTCATAAAATTAGAAAATTGTATTTCTAAATCTAAAAAGGTGAAAACATTTTCTGGATTTGTTCCTCTCGAGTTTTTTTTTTTCAATATTTTAATATTATATTTTTCAATTTTTTAATATCTTCATATTATTTTAATGTTTTTTTATTTTTTTTATTTTCTTTCTTGTTTGTTCCTTTGCTTTGGCGGCCAAGGGCCCATGGCTGCCACAGAGGAGGAAGAAGGAAGAAAAAAGTTAAAAAAAAAAGAGAGTAAAATATAAAATGTATTTAATTTTGATTTCTTTTGCCTAAGATAAAGTCATAATGTTGAAATCATTTTTCAAATAAGAACAAAACACCATAAAACGTTTTGGTCACATATCACCAAACAAAGGAAAATAAATTGTTCTCCTAGAAAATAATTTTTGAAAAATAATTTTCATTTTTCATGGAGTTTTAATTAAATAAATACACCCTTAGTCTCTGTTTCGACCTCGTTCTGGAATGATTATGTTTCTTATGAGAGATAAAATAGAACATTTTTGTGTTTAGGATGGATTATGTTCCATATATTGAGTTCGTGGGATGAAGCATTTCCTTTCATTATGTTGGAAAGAACTTAGATGGCATAATATACGTGACATAGGCTAAGATGATGGACATTAAAAAGTTAAGGGCTTATCACATCCAAGCTCATCAACTTTTCTCCCAATGACACCAACTCCTAAATTTTCGAACGACTAGCCAAAACCTTTCAACATTGTATATGACTTTAGTAAATGACTTGAAAACATACTACATTTTTACCTTCTTCTTCATCGTTGAAGTTCTTTCAGATTATATTGCTTTAATCTCATTTTTTCCTTTGAAGTTTTCGACCACTTTGGTCAATTTTTCGATTTACCCAAAACTACGCATCCAAATTTCTTCAAACAAAAAACACTCTTTGTTATGCTTTCTTATGGTTTTGCCTATTTTGTTATTCCTACTCTACATAAAAAAGTGAGGTCCGCACTAGCCAAAACCACTCAACTTGTACCACTTACCTAAAATTACATTCCATTATAATTATGTTTGCAATGGTTGTTTGATATCCGATTTGTCAGTTTATGGCCAAGGGATATGTTGTGGCATGTTCATAACCTTCCCCTTAAAGTGATGATCTTGAGGGGAAAGAACTCGTAATCTAGTGCGCGTTCAGCTCAAAACATCAATGTTGGAGGAATCTGGGGCCAAGATTAAAACGACGTGATTTGAGGATGTCCATTCAAATTTTGGGGTAATGCTTCCACTAATGCAGTAGAGCTTCATGGCATTGTGTAAGCTACAATTATAATCCTTATGCAGCGACCCAAGATCATCACATTTAGATATGCGAATCACAAATACATAAATTAGAGGAATTGACGCACCTTTTATCAGATCCATCGTTCTTGATGCGGAATTGCGACGATTCGATGCTCAAGAGTTTCTCTTTGCGAACCTCATTTATTGCTGACTTCAATGAGACAAGCCCTCACGTATCATTTCTGACGACTTTTTATGTGAGGTTATGTATACATTAGAGTTTAGAGGAGGTACTTGAGCTATATTTATAAATATTAAAACATTTATCTTCATTAAAGATAATGTTTATCTCGGCTCACACTATCCAGCACCATATTAGACTAAATAAGAAAATGTACGTATCTTTTTTTATTAGACCAATTAATATTTACATTAACAATTAATAAAGCCCATATTGAATATTAAAAATATATTATAATATTCTTCCACTTGGGCTATATTAATTGAAATTGTACTGTATATGCACGTCTTATATTGGTTTAGAGATAAATCCTAATAGTCAATTCCATCCCATAAAGTTTTACACACCAAATCATATCAGTAACTGCATCAGAAGACACGAAGCCATCCATAATCACAAATGCTCTGAACTTTACTGATATGGATTAAATAAGATAGTATGACAAACGGATAACAACTCAAATAATAGAGACAGTTTATATGTTATCTTTCTTGTCTGTCACCATTCTCTTACTTTATTTATCGCGAAACTTGATGTGTCATACTTATGATTCTAATGAACCAACATATCTTACCGTTATAGTTAACTATACTTTATATATAACAAGACATATGTTTTTGACTAAAAATAAATGCCCCAGCTATCACTCAAGGTTTACACAATACCTTGAGATTTTCTTTTAGATATGTAATATATATGAATACAATACATTCAGAAATAATTTATTAAATGCAAAATAGTCATTACATATCAAAGCTGTTACTAAATGTAACAGAACACATATGTAAACTTTATTAGAGTAAAAATAAAATAGCTCCTATTGATCTTATAGTATATATACTAATTTACTTTGTTCTTGACAGAACAGAATAAATCAACAACACTATGAAACTTCAAACAATAATTGTCTAAAAGATTTCTTGATCTTATAAACATACTTTTCAGTCTAGAATACCATTTAATATGATTAAACTTTATTTCATGGCACTTATACAAGATTCCTCTTTCTTTACGCACGAGCTTATCAGAATCATCTGCTACAAAACCTTCGGGTTACATAATATAGACTTCCTTAAAAAAGTATCCATTCAGAAAAGAAATTTTTAACATCCATATGGTAAAGCTCCTTATCATAATGAGCTATTAATACCATAATCATGTTGAAAAAAATCTTTAGGAGAGACTGACTGAACAAATTATTTTAAGTTTATTCTTTCTTTATAAATGAAAAATATTAGATACCAATAAATGTCACGCCCCGAACCCGGCGAGCACGTGTACATCACACCAAGCTGTTTCTTATTCAAGCTCCAGGATCCAACGGCCAATAACTTATAATTCTTTACAAAATACGTACACGAAAGCGATGCCATCGCCAATCACAAATAAATCAACAACCGATGACTTAGGACAAATACATCAAAACCTCATTAATCAATTCCTTCCATTATTTCAATTCCTAATCTATCAACTAGGAGAACAATCCTCAAATCACAAAAGCAAATCAATTCCAAATACAACTGGTCAACTAATTTCTCGAATGCCAATCCTTGGTAGCTCGTGCTTTCTCTGCCTGGAACCTGAAAAATTCAGCCCCCACTGGGGTGAGATATAAATCTCAGTAAGGTGGGTTCTAATCCTAGGTTAGGCCGGCCGTCAACTCAGGCAGTCATCTACCCCTCAATACTTCCAAACTCATAATCTCACTGGCGTATCAATCACAAATCAATAAAACAACAACATGCAGATGACAGGCATGCAAAGATGACCTCATGTCACATCCAGATGTTCATGCACACTCGGCCTGCCACTTCACCATATCCACTAATCTCCGCCTGCCTCAATCTCTAGCCCGCAATTAAATCGCATCAGGCTCGGTCGGCGTAAACGCATCAGACTGTTAGCGGCAACCCACGTAAGCGCATCAGGTTCCGATGAATCTTCAGGCCAATATCATCATCCCACAACTCCGTCCCACGAATTGTTCACATCACGACCGTGGCTATCTCAATCCTGCGATCTCGTCGCATCAGGGTATGCATCTCCTGCCCCGCGTCTCATACGCCTCAAGGCCTCTCCGTCCCGCGAATAATTCGCATCAGGACCGTGGCCATCTCAACCCTGCAATCTCATCGCATCAGGGCGCCACACAATCTCAACTCCACCATGCGATCTTCTCGCATCAGGGTATCCACCTCCCGCCCCGCGTCTCATACGCCTCAGGGTCTCGCCATGTTATGCTCATGCCATGATTTACAATTCATTTCACAGATAAAACAACAAGTGCATCTCATGCACAATTTGAAACTTCATGGCATGCAAGACAATCATTGACATACGACATGGCATGGGATTTAAATGCAATCAATATCACACAAGGGTTTCCTATAATCACTCAGGACGTACTAAGAACTCTCCCGTTGGAATATTCCCATAATTCAATTCAATTGAATCTCGACTCGCCCAATCGAGTTCGATCTCCTAGCATAAAGTTAGGAATTCCCTTAACTTGACTTGATAACACCAAATTCACTTCTTGGATCCTCAAAGTTTCGGCCTCCTAAGGTTCAAGTTTGAACTCGCCGCGCAACCTAGAATATTCAACCGATTCATCAAATTTTCATACCCAAATCATCCATTCATGAATCACAATCCTCCATAGCACAATCCCCAACATCTTAACACATCTTAAAGTAATGTTGTTATCCATGCGTGTGTGGTTTTTTTACTTTTCTTCCATTCTTTACTCAAATGTCATTAATTTAAAAAAAGCTCCGAACGTGCTCTTAGTATTCAACTAGTGTGAAAATAATAATGGAAAAATATTTTATGTGCCGTTGATTTAAATTTATTATCTTTTATATGAAAACATACGGATTTAGTTTAAAGCGTGCTTGTCCATAGCGTGATATGTTTTACATAATCAATTTTATTTATATCAAATAAATCGTAATATATATTTAGATTTTCATAGTGTACATGGAGATTTAGAAATTCTTTTAACATTTTTTTTGTTTTTCTTAGCAAAATCCTTAAAATTTCTTTCCGAAGCATACTCATGATCATCTCCCATTGTCATTGAAAATTTTGAAAAAAAAAACCATAGGAATTATGTGATCGTTAAAACATAGATATACGTTACATAATAATAATAAAAAATGCTCATTGCTCTTATCCTTATTTCACATGGTGATTAGGCCAATCAACATAATGTTATCGCGGACCGCCGCATCAAAGTCAATTTTTTTTTTTTAGAAATTGGCGAATGAAATTATTATTTTTCTTTTGTTATGCATAAGTATTATATAAAGAACGATAAGATTTTGTTATGCATATTTTATGATGCAAGTGCCGCCTACTTTAAACTCTATTTAGAGCTAAATCTTGGTCCGTCAAACAAGTGATTTAGTACCTAAATATCATGGGAATCCACCTATGATTGCGCAACTTGGGTGATTCCGATTCTCCTAGCTCTGACCTAGAAGCCATAGGTAAAGCCCTTTAAATATCATTGCAATATATCAATAGCAATATTCTGCACAAGTGATTGCGATCGCTTTGTTACGTCCCGTTAGTGTGTAAAGACTTGATATAAATCAAGGTTCTTTTAACACGTATCATTACCTATGGGAAAAAAAAAACCCATAATAGATAATGCTTTTTGTTTAGGGTTAATATCATGAAAAATGTTCAAACTAGTACCTGTGACAAATTTAGCTAAAACTTTTTTTTTACCACGAAAAACCCCAAATCGATACATTTGTGATAAATTTTCTCCAAATCATTTTTTTGACTGCCAAAAATCCTAAATTGACACATCTGTGATAAATTTACTATAAATCAATTTTTTTTTACAATGAAAAATTCCAAACCGATATACCTGTGATAAATTTACCATTCGTTAAATTAAGCTAGTACCATAAAAAATTCAAAATTGATACACCTGTGACAAACAAATGATAAAATCCCAAAACGGTATAGAACGTAAAATTATCACATATGTGCCAGTTTGAGGTAAATTTATCACAAGTATAACCGTTCGAAATTTTTAGTGATGAAAAAATAATTTGAGGTAAATCTATCACAGATGTACCAGTTTGGGATTTTTTGTGGTGTTAACCCTATTTGAAATAAAGTGCACCTACTCCAAGCATGTATTTGAAGTTATCCACATCAATGATGTTATAGTGTTTGCTTAGTACAAATTTGCTTCTTTTGCCTCAAAACGTAATACGAAGTTAGCCAACTAGGCCAGAGAAATAGCCCTTTCTTTTAGCAATACTTCATATCCAAGGACAGATTAGTACATATATGGATGTTGTTCTTCTTTGCGTAATCAGAGACGATCAAGTCTCGCGAGGCAACATCGACCTGCACATGACGAAGTATATTTCGACCACCATTCTACATTTCAAAACACGAATAAATTCACAAATAGAAAAGCAAAACATATGTTTGTTGGGAAATACAACCATAAAAGAAGAGGATCTTTTAACCCCGATGACAAGGCAACTTTGACCTGCACATGAGGAAGTATATTTTGCTTCCCTGGTATTAATGTTCTACTGGCAGCATTTTTCATTCTTATTTTTGATGTTTTTTAAGTTCTTAATTGATTTGAAATATCTTGTCGCTTAGTTGATAAGATCATTATCTAATGATCTTTTGAGCCGTAGGTGATTAATTAGAAAAATCTTTTCATAATTCGCAAGTGCACACATAAAATTAATTCCATTTAGAAGGCTTTAGATTGAATTAATGACGTAACATATATTTCAAATTCAATAGTCTATAAGGCTTTAGATGGAATTAAAGACATAGCAGGTATTTCGAATTCAATAGGTTGATCTATAACGCTTTACATCAATAATTGATTTGAAAGAAATTGTGAAATATTCCGAGATGATTTATTTGCTTTCCATTGAATTGAATTGATCGAATTGTTATCTTTTTGCAATATTTGAATGCTTGTTGAAAATCTCTAAAATATGGCATATAGATGATTGTTGCATATATATTACATTTATATATCATTTTAGATAGAATCGGATGTTCAAGATAGATTACATCCTTCGGTAGGATCACTTAGATAATTTACATATTTAATTGATTTATAGAGTAATTTAGATTAGATTGCATACGCATGTTAGGGTAGATTTTTATGCCTTAAATAGCTTATCTTCTATAGGTTAGGGTTTAGGTTCACTTAAACTCTAAAATATACTAGATAACTATTCCTTTGGCATATTTATTTTAGGGACATAATTAAATCCAAAAATAAGAAAATGTCATATGTGCCTTGTCATCAGGCATTTGTCATGTCATTAGTTCATCATATAGAATTGCATAATATGATCTTTAATTAATTCAAACAACATAGTGGATTTTATTAGATGTAATATTATTTGTTATAATTCATTTTAATTGCATGATTAGAATGGTCATTAGATTAATTTCATATGCATCCATTCATGCCATTGCATTAGATTAAAAGTCATGCATTGCATAAAAATTAGATTTCAATTAAAAAGCTAAAATCCAAAAGAGAGAATAAATTATTTGGTGCATAATAACTCGAGCTAGATTAGTTGGTTTAATTAACTTACTAATCAATTAATACAAAAACACGATTTTTAGGTGGCGATAACCCTTATTTAATATTATTTAATTGTCATTGAAGGAGTCATTTTATACCATATGCAGGAGAAAGAGGTGAAGATTGTCTTCAACTTGAGAAACCTTAGACATACATTAATCGCTCCTAACAATATACAAAATCCCCAGTGGAGTTGCCGAGGAGGTCCCAACAGGTGCTATTGGTTCTCGAACTAGAGCTTTCTATGGATCAGTGTTTTTCGTTTTTATGCTCCAGATGGCCATCTACAAATAAAGTGTTGACACCTAAATTTTGATTTTTAGGAAATTCATTCATTTAAGCATAAAATGAGAGTAAATCATAATTCTTGTAAAAATAAATTCTCATGCATTGCATTTTTATTCAATCATGTGATTTGCATTTTTGGTCGGAGGTGAGTCATTTGAGTTTAACTTGGCAAGCGGCTGGACCCAAATTTATATGAAAAATTTTGCTGGGGCATAATGAGGTATGCCGAAATTTTGAGAGGGCTTGGACTTATTTTCAAATTCATCCCGTTTTGATGTTCGAAAAAGGCTTTAATTAATTGATCAATTGTTCGAATAAAGCCTAAATCGAGCCCAAAAAGAACAAGACAAACCCATGGATATATACCAGATTCTTCATCGAAAAAAAAAGCTTTAAAATAATTAATTTATTAAATAGCATTACTTGGACAATAATTCAAAAAAATTGTAACCCTGGACTACTTTCTACTCTATAGATAGATATGTTTAGGGTTAGACAAAGGAGGGGTTCCACACATTGATATACGCTAAAAAAAATAGAGAAATCAAAAGGAGAGGGAGCCGGTTCAAGAGGACTGCGACAGGATGCCTCTGCAAATTTGTAGAGATCAATTCCCCTCCTTCATCCAAAGTCCCAAGTAACACAAAAGGCCAAGCTGCTGCTACATCATTTTTTTGGCCACATTCTCGCCGACAACTAGCAACTTTCAGCCATATAGTTGTGTCTTCAAGCGAGTTTATTATCATCGAAATTCTCGTCCCATATTAGTGTAATTTTCTGCGGCTGCGAAAGACGAATCCAAACTAATTCGAAGACCACGACATGGTTGATCCGATTCTTCCAGTCCCATACCGGTGATTTCAAGAGCAAAACAGGCGCGGTCAAAGCTGACTCAAAGTACCGCATCGATCACCAAAGAGATTTCGGAGATTCTAGTCGTATATCCAAGGTCATGGAAGGGCACGAAGTTCACTGTTGGACTCACAGGTGGTAAGCAATCCAAATTGTGCTCGGTCTCCTTCAAGTTGATCGTCATACTTGGAGGTTTGATACAAGTGCTGGAGCAAGGACTCAAATTGGAGGCTTATCCTTGCAAATTAGGTACTTTCTTAGTTTAATATTCTGTGATGTTTGATTGCTGTATTCTTGCATTGACTGAACACTCGATCACATAACTTGGAAAAATTAGGTTGTCCAAGAATTGCCTAATTTGATGACTTTGCATGCAAAATAGATCATAGGTGTTCTCGAAATTGTGAGCATGAGATTGCCTATTTTGCATGAATTGGTTGATTCAATTGCCTTGTACGATTCGGTTGCTCAGTCTAAGGCAATGCAGTATACGGTTTTAATAATTTCATGTTGAAGTCGAATTTTGGATGTCAAAGATAAGGAATTCTTATAATAGACATTGGTTCGCCGATCTTGAAAATTCGGATTGGATTTGATTTTTGAACATATCATGTGTGCATCACTTGCCAAATTTAAAAGATTGTGGTTTGGTTGAAATATATCTTTGGGGATTTTTGCGATAAACTTTTGATAATTTGTAAATCTCCTGAAGATACTAAAGATATTTAAATCTTTAAAAATGTGATCGATTAGGGAAATTTCCTAATCCGCAACCGCATATATGGAAATAAGCCTATCTATCAGGCTTTAGATGAAATTATTTCCATAACAAGTGTTTCAAATTTGAAGGTAAATCTGTCAGGTTTCAGATTGATCATTGATCGAAATAAATAGCGATAATTATCTTTTCATTAAAAGATTTACAACTTCAATTTAAATACATTGATAAAAAATGAAAATCACAAAAAAAATCAGAAATTAAAAAAAAAACAAAACAAAAATTCATGTCTCTTTTGTTTAATTTTCATGTCATAAAATCTCAAAAAAATCAAAAGGTGTAGAAAGATATGATTTCTTAAAAATCACGTCTTATCATCTTTTAGAAAGATGGAAAATCCTATCTCATGGATCACATTCAATAAATAAAATCTTTTGAATCCATTTCAACTTTTAAAATATGTAGACGTAGGGTGAAAAGATTTTCTTAAAAATTTTGGGAATTAATGGAAATTAAATCCGAAAATATTAAGTTAATCTTGAACCAATTCATTCTTATTTTCATAAAAAGAAAACACAAAAAAATTGCACCTGTGCACTTCAAGTGAGATTTCATCACAATTGTCAAATTGAACATTTTTCATGAAATTGGTACCGAAAGGGCATTCATTGAAAATTAATATAACCAAGCCCCAAACTTAAAATCTCTGGTTTGCAAAAATAAAATAGCTTTCTCCCGCTATTTTAATTAGGTTTCTAACTAACCTACCCAAAAAATGATTAGTGGCGGCTCCTAAAAATTTAAAATATTTTCTCAAGATAATCACTAGAACCATAAATCACGATTTGGTAGAACTTGGAAGAGTTTGAGCTAGATTAGTTAATTAAATTAATTAATCTGATAATCCATTAACCTAAGATTGAAAACTCGATTTTTAGGTCGCGACAACTTGCCTACTCCGTTGGGGACTTGCTTAAAGTTTTTCAAAAAAAATTAAAGAGGACTTAGGCCAAGATTTTTTGCGAAAAATGCATTCAGTTTGACAATCTTGATTGAATTATAATCTTTAGGTGTTAAATGATTTTGTAGAATAGGAGTTCTAAGGGGAGGAGTCTGTGGCTAACCCTTTGTCCTGCAAGCTTGGTGATTGTTTTTGAACTATTGGAGTGGTGATTGATTTAAAATGTTGTGCATGTCTTTAGAATAATTGCACTACACCTCATCGACTTGTGTCATGCCTCGAACCCGGCGAGCAAGCGTACATCCCAAAAGCCGTCAATTAGAAAAGTTCCAGCATCCAACGGCCAAAACAATTTACAACTCTTTCTAAATATGCACGCGAAAGCAATGCCAACTCCAATCATAAATAAATCAACTCCCGATGACTTAGCACAGATACAACAGAATTCCATTAATCAATTTATCACGGGTTCAATTCGTATTCCGTCAATCAGAAGTACAAACCCAATATCCATAAAAGACAAATCCATTCTAAATGCAATTGGTTAACTATTTCTTCAAAAGTCAATCCTTGGTAAGCCCGCGCTTCCTTTGCCTGAGACCTGAAAAATTAAGCGTCCATTAGGGTGAGATATAAATCTCAATAAGGTGGGTCCTAACCCCAGGTTAAGCC
This sequence comes from Rhodomyrtus tomentosa, assembly GCA_028455895.1. Taxonomy (NCBI): domain Eukaryota; kingdom Viridiplantae; phylum Streptophyta; class Magnoliopsida; order Myrtales; family Myrtaceae; genus Rhodomyrtus; species Rhodomyrtus tomentosa. Next base: position 23,354,383 of record JAPCWY010000004.1, read on the forward strand.
GACCATCCACTCAGGCAGTCATCTATCCCAAAACTTTCAAACTCAAACCATACCGACTCATCAAGCACAAATCAATGAGACAATCACATGCAAATGACAAGCATGCAAAGATGACCTCATGTTACACTCGACCTGTCACTTCACCACATCCTCTAATGTCCGCCTTCCTCAATCTCTAGCCACGATTAAATCGCATCAGGCTCAGTCCGCATAAACGCATCTGACCGTCATCGGTAACCCGCGTAAACGCATCAGGTTCCGATAAATCTCCAAGCAACGTCATCATCTCATAAATTCCATCCCACGAATAGTTCGCATCAAGACCGTGGCTATCTCAACCCCGCGATCTCGTCGCATCAGGGCGCCACACATTATCAATTCCACCCCGCAATCTCGTCGCATCAGGGTATACATCTCCTGCCTCGCGTATCATACTCCTCAGGGCCTCTCCGTCCCGCGAATAATTCGCATCAGGACCGTGGCCATCTCAACCCCACGATATCATTGCATCAGGGTGCCACACAATATCAATTTCACCCCGCGATCTTGTCACATCAAAGTATATATCTCCTGCCCCGCGTCTCATACGCCTCAGGGCCTCTCCATGTTACGCTCATGTCATGATTCACAATTCATTTCACAGATAAAACAACTAGTGCATCTCATGCACAATTTGAAACTTCATGGCATGCAGGACAATCATCGACAGACGACATGGCATGGGATTTAAATGCAAATAATAACACACATAACTTCCTCTATCTACTCAGGACATTTCAAAGACCACCCTTTTGGAATACTCTCTTAAATTGATCCATTTGAGGCTCGACTCACCCAATCGAGTCTGGCCTTCCTAGCATAAGGTTAGGAATTTCCTTATCTTTGATTTTCATGCCACAATTTCTTCCTTTTGAGCCCCCAAAGTTTCGGCCAAGTCACTCCAAGGCCAGTTCACCGCGCAACCTTGCATTTCCAATCAATTAGTCAATTCTCAAGCCTAATTTCCTTAATCCATGAACCCTAATCATCTATATCTTAACCCTCATCATCTAGTCATGCTTAAATCATCAAATTGGAACTCAATTTATCCATCCTCAGCCCTCTCACAGATTCGGTTTGCACAAAACCGAGCCGGTCCTCCTTGGTTCGGTGCAAACCGAGCACAATCGGTCCTTAATCAACTCCTAACCCACCATTTAATCATTATTCTACCTCTTATCATGTCTATCCAAGGGCTGAGGGGTCTCACCGAAGATTTGAAGTCGATTGGTTGCCGGAAGCTCGCCGAACGTCGCCGGTTCCTCCAAGTCAGTTTTCCAGCAGATTCTGGGCAAAATTCACAAGGCCGGTTCGTGGTAAAAAATTAATCAAATAAATCCTTAATTTTTACCACAGAATCCTACATATGTCTACTGAGTCTCCACAAAATTTGAGCCTTAAACTCCAAGAATTAGACCTTCAAATGGACTGAGAATCAAACCTACCTCTGGTTGAATCAGTTTCCGTCGACTCGGGGCAAAACGCTTGCTTGGAACTCCTCGGTGCTCCAAATACTGTGATTCCACTTCGAGGAGGTCGTAAAGATGTATATATATGTTGGTATGGCTGGCTGGCATCCTGGTGATGGCCAAAAGTGGTCGCCGACGGTGCCGAACAGAGAGGTCAGTGCTGGTCGCCGACGAGCAGTTGGAGAGGAGAGGAAAGAGAGGATTTTCGGTGGCTTGCTTGGGTGTGGCCGGGAAAAAATGAGTGAGGAGAGAGAAGAATGTGCTCTATACAAGGCTTGAGTCAAATGGAAGAATGGTAGGTGTAGAATGGTAGGTTTGACCACTCAATGGTTGATCTTGTGACACTTGACATTGTCTTTTCCCATGGAGATCCAATGGCTCTCCTTTAGTCTTCATTTTTGGCAGCCATGGGAGGGTGTGATGTCCATTATGCCATTCTTCAATTGCAAGGGCAAAGTTCTAAGCTTGAGGGGCAGAATGGTCATTTTATCCCCGACGTCTGGAACGTCGTTTTTCTCAATCCAATTATCTCCGATAGGACGACGACCAATCCAATTGTAATGTTGGAATTCTTGATTCTCCATTTTCAATTTTCAAGACTCATTTCTGATGATTTTCTCTGCCAGACGTGGTTCCAGCCTATCCCGAACCGACAGGTGACTTTTATAGACATTATGCGTATCGACCTCGTGATTCATTTCACGTTTAGGGCTCGTCAATTCGTGGCGGCTTTGATTGTCATGTGTGAGGGTCTATTGCTAGTTCCCTCGATAATTCTTATGGCCAAAGCTCTATTTCTTATTCGATTTCCCTAGGTCCATGTACCTCGTCTCGTGTTAGCCTTTCCATTTTGGTCAGTCCACTAGAATTGATCAAATTCAAGCGGAATACAACTGAAATACATCTCTCGGTATACACTTCTCATTAATGAGCTTGAAATTGACTGGAAATCAGAATGTTACAACTCTTCCCCCCTTAAAGAAATTTCGTCCTCAAAATTTGCAACCTTCCAACCCATCCAATCCTTTGGGGTATTGGCGCCTCATCGCATCCTCATTCTTCTGGATACTCCTTTCCATGGCTTGATGATCTTGCTTGTCCTTTCTGACCCAAAGCCATCTTGCTTTAGGACTTGTCTCCTTTCATCCTCAATCTATGCTCACCTTCCTTTGTTCCCCATCGATATTCATAGTACTTGTTGGTGATATACCCTCAAGCATTCCAATCACCTTTTCGATTTATTTAATGGTCCGAGGATATATACGTTATACTGCAATCCCGCCTTTCAAATTCCTTGACGGAAGGTCTTTCCAAACGTAGTATTAGACTCAAGATCTTTACCTTTCCGCCATTACTAAACCGTTGCAACATGCACTCTCTGGTGCCCGTACCGCTGGGCATATCACTTTCTCTGAACGTCCTTTCGTACCATTTGTGATTTAGGGGCTTTACCAACTTATTACTTTATTATCCAAATCGAATTATAGCCTTTTCGACTCCTTAACAAGTCCATGATTACTTCCGAAGTAATTCACTCTCAATTCCGTCTTAAAATTTTAACGATAGTGGTAATCCGTCCACTTTCAATGTCATGCCCCTTTTTCTTGTCAGCATGTCTAATGCTTGACTTCACGTTAGACTAATCCTACTTTCATTCCATTCATCGATAGCATTGGTGCGAGTCTGGCACACCTTTGTGCCATCCCAAGGAAACATCATAATTTTCCCTTCGAATTTCAATGAGGTTATCTCCTTTCGTTTCCCTTCGATACCAAACTCGTACTTCCATCCATAGTCCCACAGGTTTCGTCCATTTCTATAATCCGTCCAGTATCGTTGTTTAATCATGGTAACACCTCAATTTCCTTCTGGCTATCAAGCTAGGTCTTTACAGTAGCCATCATCTTAGTCCATTAGCGACTTTCAATTTTAGGAGTTAAATCTCTTATTTCTTCGAGGGAAGATCTGTCCCTCTATCACTGGTTATCCACGGCTCAATTCCCAACTGTGGGCATCTGCTAAATAATTCGCCCCTTCCTTAACGATATGAATACCGCTATTGCAACACTTGGGTGATCTCTTCGTTCTACATGCCTCGCCTTTAATTTCATTTAGACAGTCCATGCTCTCAATCTCTTATAATCCACATAATTCTTGAGGTCTTTTCTTCATCTAGGTAGCGTTCTCATACCCACCAGCACTTCTATACATCTGAGTTGCCTCTTGTTCAATTCCCCTTGGGAAACTGCTACTTTATACTCTGGTGGTAGGTATAGCCTTGAAACATTCTTTCACTCGAACAACATTCTCTAGCTTTATCGCGAGGACACTCGCAAACCAATTCAAATCATGCTCTGGGCGTTCTAACTCCTATAACCTTATCATTACGACGCACAAGCAATATCCATTTCAAATCGCCTTGTTATATCTTCAATTTTCATTCTGCGTCGTGCCACTGCAACCTTCATAAGCTTTCCAGTTTTCGACACGATATACCATTAACTGCATAGCCATAAGTTTAACTCGAGTCCTCGAAAGCTCTTTTCACGTCCATTCACCCATTCGTGTTACATCTCATCCTTAATCCATTTTATCAATGGAACAGCTTTGGTGGGGAATCCTTCAACGGTCCGTCTATTGCAATTCATCAATCTCAAGAAGCTTGCACTTTCCGCAACTCACATTGACTATAGTCGATTCGTCACTTATTCTAATCCTCAAAGGATTTATCACTTTTTCCGATGCGTGAATCTTACGTCATCAGGTCCACAACTTGTACTCTTCACATTCAGCAATAGACAATTCCTTAGAGTCCATATGACATTCTAAAAAACTGTTCATGTTTCTCATGGCTCCTTTCATGAGTTCAACCATCTCCTCTTAAGACGGTAACGACCAATTCAACCATTCCTTGGGCACTTAGTTCGGTGATTGTCAACTTCCTTCCACCAGGTGTCGTATCTTCCTAACTATTCCTCGTACCTTTCACTCGAGAGCTCAAACCTTGGCTCTCTGTCGTCACGGGTCTACTCTAGGACCGTACGACATTTTACTTATTCTTGTCACTCTTTTCTCGAGAAGCATTAGTGTTTTAGCCTCTGAGTTCCATACTCATTAAGGCGACCTTATCCCCATTTCTGTTCGTTCCATTGAACGTCAACATCATTCTGGAATTCAACATTGTCTACAAGACAGTCTCTCTGATTTCACTTCGAAGAGTCATTCAAGTTCTGCATCCTTCTTCCTCGGTACTGACGCTCAATCGTAACACTAAGATAATTTAGAGTTTTTCTTTCTTTTACAATAGGGTCTCTCAGCCAAGGAAGTAACTACACGACTTCGTGGTATTTTCTCACTTCAAATTCACCTTGTCTTTCTCATTCCATAGGATGACAACCTTAGAGTCTGCGCCGACGGCGATACCTTTACTCTAGGGTTCAAATGCCACTAGGCTTTCACATTCTCTTTTCCATGACTTAGTCACCTTAAGCGACAATATATGTTCGTCCTTAATCTTCACCCTTCACTTGTCGAATGTTCAATTCGATTACCTCAACTCACTTGCAAGTATTCTCTAGGTGCTCTTTTCGTTTACTCAACCATTCATTAGAATTACAAACAATCAAGACTATTAAGTCTATTTACTTTTCTTTTCGTCAGTGACCAATCCATGGCCTAATCGCCCTTTAGGAACAATGCCCTATTCTTTAGGGAATAACAACTCATGATTTCATTCTTCAAGGTTCTAATTCAATCAACCGATCCCAAGAAATCATTAACTTCAGGCAATCTAGCATGTCGATTCTTCCTCGACCTCATTCATAATAGAAAAGACGGGCTACTCATTTTTTACCATGTGTCTTACATCCAGGTAATCAACCATTCCCAATAGGCACGTTCCATATTCACATTAAACATCTCTTTGCTCGTAATCCATGAGTAGGAGTTCTCTTATTCATAAATCTTTCGATCGCCCTCCTCTTTGCTGAGTCCCATCAACATTCCTCAAAATCAGGAGTAACAATCAGCCATATGGTTCTCAAGTTTCAATCCACTTAGGGACTTACTCATCTTATTCAAGGGTCTTTGACCATCTTTACCATATGCTCATGCGACCTTGAGAATTCCGCCTCATATGGGTCGATCATCCTATGTTCCTTACAAAGTATTAGGATCCAAGCAATCTTTGCTCTCAAGTAGTCCCAGGACGATACTTTCCATCAAACAACTCAATAGAAGTTGGCTAGGCAGATCTCATGCCTTCGAGGAAATACTTCCTCTGGTGACCTTCTACTAATCCTCAATAGCCTCTTAGGGCTAGTATTGTCAGGGTCACTTAACTTCTTTAGTGCTCACAAAATCTCTGAGGTTTTCTCACAAAATTCTCAATCCGGAGGGAGATAATTTCGAATCTCATCCCTCTACCCGACTCAATAAATTTCAGCCTTATACATAATCTTACAAGTTTTTCCAAGCTCCCGTGGTCCTACCTACACATTCAACTTCGAGAAGACTTATTCAAAGTCACCTTCTTCGTAACTTTCATCACTTTAACTGTCAGCACAAGTCGTCTCAGCGACTTGGGTAACAATGGCAGCTCCTTTCTGAGCTCGCCTACCCATAAAATTACTCATTCCTATTCAAGGTTCTCATGACCCATTCAACTCCTGGGTCCCATGTGGTTCACAAACTTGAGCCAGTCGTTCTGCTGGTTTTCACGTTTTGGTTACTCATTTTTACTCAATCCTAATGATCCATCCTAGTTCCTGGATCCTTTCGTATCTCACATACACTAGCCAAATGCTACTCTAGCGACCATACCTTGGTCCTTCAGTCTTATCAGATTCTCATGTCACTTGAACCACTATGATTTCCCTTAAGGAATTCAAGACTTAAGTCATTTACTCAATCCGGCAGTCTCAAGCTGCTCATGTCATCATTCATCACTATCAACCATCAGTGGTTCCAAAACAACTCTATGATGACACGTAGGAAATTCTCCACTAATTGCCAAATATTCAAGGATCTTAAATCATCCTTAGTCAGCAATCATTCCTCAAGCCACTCTCAATGAGGCAACTCCTCATCTAACGGCCACTACAAGGCCAGCCTCAACTAGGCATGTACCAATCAAGCGCTCCAGACAACGATTCACTGAATCAAAGGCTCATACTTTAGGCCTAAAGGTATTTGCCACTCAAGCATAATCACAATAAATTATTTCATTCTCGACATACCTCAGCTCAATGGGTATAAACCCCATAGGTTGTCTAATCCCTCAGGCATACTTTGGCCCGGCTATTCACATGAGGCTAATCATGAAACATGTCTAACAGGCCCATCACAACTATCATTTTTCTTTTTCAAATGGCATCCATCGCCAAGCACAAAGCTTTTATCTGTGCCACATTCGATCATTCTTGATGAGAATCAATCCAGTGCCGCACATCCCTTATCCACAATTGGACTCAACTTGATACCTAGACTTCCCCTTTCAAGTTATGACTTGGGTCAATCCTGCCTCTTGCCATCTTAGAAGCCTGCCAAGAGCCGCTCCTTGTCCGGACCTCTCTGTCCCGGCGATCGCTCTCCGCCCTCATCAGACATAGCCTTTGCAGGTTGTCCCAAGTCATACATCTATGGAGAAAGCCCCGTTCCACATGCCCCATACCATGTTTCATTACAATTTATAGGTATCCCCTCAACTCGTCCCATACCAAGCGACGGTTTATTAAGTCCAATAGCGATAAGTTCATGCATGCACCCTCATCCACTTACATTTCATAACCACAACCTCAAGCACAACATGACCGTCCTCATCACTTGTCCTATCAAAACTGCCTTCAGATCAATTGCCTATATTTCATTATATATTTCACGTCCAGTCAACATTCAAATCAAAATCCCTATGCATCCGATCACAACTGATCTTCTGTTTAGATACTTCTCGTATTCATCTCAACTCATATCACCCATGGCTGTCAATAGTCATTGATAGCTAAATCATCAAAATACCACGCGATTCAAGCCTGGATCCACTAATATCGGTCGTTTCTTTATAATTCGTACTCCTCAAGTTGGGTCATTGATAAATCAAGGTCATAATCATACACCTCAATTGACCCTTCATTCATAAGCAATTCCCTATTATCCTCAAACACAATTACTACCTCAAAATTCTTGCTCATGACTCTTTAATCCCAACTTGCTTCCACTTACCTAAATCACCACATAACTCAAAGTCAGTCATTAAAGTAAACTCTAGGACCATTAAAGTGTACACAAATTCAAGTCTACCATCCTCAAGATTCAATGATCCTTGCTTAGTCCTATAGGCCTCAATATCTAATGTCCCCAAGTTATCAGTCCTTATCACTCCGAACCTCAACCACATTAGATCGAGCCGACCTTGCTCTGATACCAAACAAGCGGGGATGCCACGCCCCGAACCCGGCGAGCAAGCGTACATCCCAAAAGCCGTCAATTAGAAAAGTTTCAGGATCCAACAGCCAAAATAATTTACAACTCTTTCTAAATATGCACGCGAAAGCGATGCCAACTCCAATCATAAATAAATAAACTCCCGATGACTTAGGATAGATACAACATAATTCCATTAATCAATTTATCACGGGTTCAATTCGTATTCCGCCAATCAGAAGTACAAACCCAATATCCAGAAAACACAGATCCATTCTAAATGTAATTGGTCAACCATCTCTTCAAAAGCCAATCTTTGGCAAGCCCACACTTACTTCGCCTGAGACTTAAAAAATTAAGCCCCCACTGGGGTGATATATAAATCTCAGTAAGGTGGGTCCTAACCCCAGGTTAGGCCAACCGTCCACGCAGACAATTATCTATCCCAAAACATCCAAACTCAAACCATACCGGCGCATCAAGCACAAATCAATGAGACAATCACATGTAGATGACAGGCATGCAAAGATGACCTCGTGTCACACTCGACCTGTCACTTCACCACATCCTCTAATGTCCGCATGCCTCAATCTCTAGCCCGCGATTAAATCGCATCAGGCTCAGTCTGCATAAACGCATCTGACCGTCATCGGTAACCCGCGTAAACGCATCAGGTTCCGATGAATCTCCAAGCAACATCATCATCTCATAAATTCCGTCCCACGAATAGTTCGTATCAAGATCGTGGCTATCTTAACCCCGCGATCTCGTCGCATCAGGGTATACATCTCCTGCCCCGCGTCTTATACGCCTCAAGGCTTCTCCGTCCTGCGAATAATTTGCACCAGGACCGTGGCCATCTCAACCCCGCGATTTCATTGCATCAGGATGCCACACAATATCAATTCCACTCTGCGATCTCGTCGCATCAGGGTATACATCTCTTGTCCCGCGTCTCATACGCCTCAGGGCCTCTCCATGTTACGCTCATGTCATGATTCATAATTCATTTCACGGATAAAATAACCAGTGCATCTCACGTATAATTTGAAACTTCATAGCATGCAGGACAATCATCGACAGACGACATGGCATGGGATTTAAATGCAAATAATATCACACATAACTTTCTCTATCCACTCAGGACATTTCAAAGACCACCCTTTTGGAATACTCTCTTAAATTGATCCATTTACGGCTTGACTCACCCAATCGAGTCTGGCCTTCCTAGCATATGGTTAGGAATTTCCTTACCTTTGATTTTCATACCACAATTTCTTCCTCATGAGCCCCTAAAGTTTCGGCCAAGTCATTCCAAGGCCAGTTCACCGCACAACCTTGCATTTCCAATCAATTAGTCAATTCTCAAGCCCAATTTCCTTAATCCATGAACCCCAATCATCCATATCCTAACCCTCATCATCTAATCATACTTAAATCATCAAATTGGAACTCAATTTATCCATCCTCAGCCCCCTCATAGATTCGATTTGCACAAAACCGAACCGGTCCTCCTTGGTTCGGTGCAAACCGAGCACAACCGGTCCTTAATCAACTCCTAACCCACCATTTAATCATTATTCTACCTCTTATCATGTCTATCTAAGGGCTGAGGGGTCTTATCGAAGATTTGAACTCGATTGGTTGCCGAAAGCTCGCCGAATGTCGCCGGTTCCTCCAAGTCAGTTTTCTGGCAGATTCTAGGCAAAATTCACAAAGCCGGTTCGTGGTAAAAAATTAATCAAATAAATTCCCAATTTTTACCACAGAATGCTACATATGTCTACTGAGTCTCCACGAAATTTGGGCCTTAAAATCCAAGAATTCGACCTTCAAATGGACTGAGAATCGAACCTACCTCTGGTTGGATCAGTTTCTGTCGACTCTCGGGAAAACGCTTGCTCGGAACTCCTCGGTGCTCCAAATGCCGTGATTCCACTTTAAAAAGGTTAGCAAGACGTGTATCTATGTTGGCATGGCCGGCCGACGTCCCGGTGATCTGATGGCGCCGAATAGAGAGGAGGTCAGTGCTGGTCGCCGACGAGCAGTTGGAGAGGAGAGGAAAGAGAGGATTTTCGGTGGCTTGCTTGGGTGTGGCCGGCCAAAAATGAGTGAGGAGAGAGAAGAATGTGCTATATACAAGGCTTGAGTCAAATGGAAGAATGGTAGGTATAGAATGGTAGGTTTGACCACTCAATGGTTGATCTTGTGACACTTGGCATTATCTTTTTCCATGGAGATCCAATGGCTCTCCTTTAGTCTTCATTTTCGGTAACCATGGGAGGGTGTAATGTCCATTATGCCCTTCTTCAATTGCAAGGGAAAAGTTCTAAGCTTGAGGGGTAGAACGGTCATTTTACCCCCGACGTCTGGAACGTCGTTTTTCTCAATTCAATTATCTCCGATAGGGCGACGGCTAATCTAATTGTAATGTTGAAATTCTTGATTCTCTATTTTCAATTTTCAATGCTCATTTTTGATGATTTTCTCTGCCAACGTGGTTCTAGCCTATCCCGAACTGACGGGTGGCTTTTGCAGACATTACACGTATCGACCCCGTGATTCATTTCACGTTTAGGGCTCGTCAATTCGTGACGGCTTTGATTGTCATGTAATTGTGAGGGTCTATTGCTAGTTTCCTCGACAATCCTTATGGCCAAAGTACTATTTCCTATCCGAGTTTCCTAGGTCTACGTACCTCGTCTCGCGTTAGCCTTTTCCTTTTAGTTAGTCTACTCGAATTGGTCATATTCGAGCGGAATACGACTGAAATACATCTCTCGATAAATGCTTCTCATTAATGAGCCTAAAATTGACTAAAAATCGAAATGTCACAACTTGTGATCGAACCCGGGTCACCCAATATTTTTGGGATGGTATTTAAATGGTTCTTTAATCTTGGCGGTAAGGCTTCGCTAAAGGTTATCCTACTTGGGTCTCGAAATTCTTCCAAAAAATGGCTCAAGGGACATTCTCATGCATGTGAGGCTATGATGCATGGATGTTGCCCTTGCTGACCGAACCAAGCCAAAATGATTGGGCTCGACGAGTCATGACTATGTATGCAAGGCAACAACTAGTCATGATGAACGTGCGCAAGGCTATGGCATGTTGTTCCGTCCTTCATTTCACTTTGCTAAAAGAGCTAAAATTAAATCCACGACTCGTGCATGTCATTGTGATTGACATTTTCTCCCTAAGTGCGGTAATTTCTTAAACCGTATCTCTTTTTAATTTGGGTTGGTCGATGGAAAATTAGGTTTGTCCGTTTAATCATGTGAATTTATGTCATTTATGCATGTCCTTACGTTCATATTTCTCTTGCTTAGGAATTTTTCGGATCCCATGATTGTAATACCTTAGTTGCATTTTAGGTTAGTGAATCAATTCTGTCTTCTTTCCGACCTTGTTGGCTTACTTGATTTTTTTCACTTTTTTGGAGTTGGATCTAGTCTCAGCACTTCGAATGAAAATTGTTTGTAAGATTTGTAATTGTCATGAGAAAAAGTTTGGTGCCAATCTGATGCGTTTTCTATTTAATACGGAATTAATGTCCGTAATGGAGCAGGCTGGAATTTCACACGTTGTTCAGATTCCAGATCATTTTGACAATTATACTTAATAAACGACGTCCCCTGTTAAATCACAAAACATGAAAGTTGTAGGTTGATATTTCAACTAATAACCTACAAAATATCATATTTTAATTCACATTTTAAAGAGGTCCTTCATTCATTTAACCACGGGCGGTCGAAACAGTTTTGTGGACAAATATTTTCCAAAGATGCATTAAATTGTATTAATCATTGCATTTTCAACCTTAAGTCCGAACATGAAAGTTGTTCATCATTTTGTTCTGTATCAGCTCGTAAAATTTGGGAATTGTTTGATAAACGTGCGAATTCTGACGAATTTTAATGTAAAGATCAATGAAACTGAAAAATTGCCCAATTCAGTTCTCTACTTATATCTGGTTTGTTCATTAGTCTAGAGGGTTGTCCTGGGCCGGCTCACTATCCTCACTCATTAAACTGATTTTCGTGTGATCTTTCTTTGAAGGTAATCTATCACGGGTCATCCACACATCACTAGGTCAGTCGCAAAGAAAATGACTGACAAGGCAGAAATGAATGCTGTGATCAAGAGGCCCTCTAGGGACGTATGGACGCTATTAATAACAGAATAGATAGCATGGTCTCCCAGATGGTGGACAAAGTACTGGCAAGCCTCATGGCCAAGATGCAGCTGCCTCACCTGTCTCCTCAACCTCTGGAACCTCCTCTGCCTCCTGCAACTGACGATCCGAACACGAATCAGAAACAATGTTCTTTTCTAGCTACGTCGCTTGCAGACGTGTTTGTCCCGAGCGCTAGTTCGAATGCTTCGCTAGTAGCCCTAATTCCTCAAGCTAGCCATGTGGCACTAGAGAAGAATAATGACGCGGTAAAGCTGATGGCTCATATGGAGCCAAAGATGGAGCAAAAGATGAAAGAAAGCTCTGCGAGATTCAAGGAACCCACAGTATCCCCCACATTGACTTCTCTACTTTCTCAAAAGTTGATGTGCCTGAGAAGTTTAAGGTGCCCGACTTTGAGAAGTACGACGGCACATCCAATCATGTGTAGCATGTCCGGATGTATCAGGCAAGAATGAGCAAGTATGCTGATAATAACCATTTATTAGTTCAAACTTTCCGGGCCAATCTAAAAGATGCAGCTATGCGATGTTATGTTGACTATGAGGTATGCAACATGGAGGATTGGAAGGAGACAACAACTGCTTTTATTAAACATTTCAGTTTTAACATAGACGTTCTTGTCACCGGGGAAGACTTAGTCAAGAAGAAATGAAGAAGGGCGAGACGGTCAAGTAGTATGCTACCAGGTGGAGGAACATTGCCTCCCAATTGAAGTTCGTTCCCCTTGAGAGGGAGCTCATGAAGTTGTTCGTCTCTACCCTCCCACAGACAATATGGACCAGAGTCCTGGGCACTTCTACAAATTCGTTCGGTCGCCTCGAAGAAATGGCTGAAGAAGTAGAAGGTGACATGAAAAAAGGCTAGTATGAAGATGCTAGTACGCACGCTAAACAATTCGGAGTAAAGAAGGACGAGGAGGTCGCCCCTCAGGTCAACATGACGAGTTTCTCACTGGTTGTGCAAGTTCCTATTAAGTAGCAAGGAAACTTTAGCGAACAGAGCAGAAGAGGAATTCATGTCCATCTTGACAATATACCCCTTTACCTGGAACACTTTCTCAAGTCCTAGCTGTCCTCCGCAAGAAGGACTTGTTGTCAACTGAACCTATAAGCCCGAATTGTATAATGTATGTAGGCTATGACCCATCCAAGAAATGCGAGTATCATCGCGGTGAAGTCGGCTATGACATGGACAATTACTTTGTACTTAAAAATCGCATCCAAGACTTGCTTGACTCTCAGGCATTCTCGTTCCAAGGCAGTGGCTAGTCAAATGTCCAAAATAATCCTCTGCCCGATCATACGGATAAAATCAATGATGTATTCAACTGCAATACCCAACCAGTAGGTGAGTACAAGGTCGAAGTGGTAGATATTCTTGATGCTCTAGTTAGGGTAGGCTATTACCAGACTAGAGAGCTTGTATTGTTGGATCAATTAAAGAGAACGATTTCAGCCCTAATGGAGGAAGGATTGATAGTCAAGATCAATCGAGCAGAAACGATTGCCACTATTTCCCACATTGTCATTGATTGGGATCAAGCGTTTGCTATCTTGACCATGACCTAGTCTGAATATTTTTCAGAAATGGAAGTAGCTGAAGCCGACGCAGCAAGTCTAGTCAAGTTTGATCCAGAATTAGCTGATATGCCTCCTCTCGAGGATGCATTTGATGAGGACCTGTGAAATGTATTCCCTGATTCACCAAAGGACCAAAGTATTGTTGTTGAGCTAATGCAACTAAAAGAAGATGGAGTTGATGATGGATTCCTGAATCTCGCTGGTTGGTTCGATGATCTTGTTACTACAGTTATATCTGAAGATTGCGTGCTGGCTGATGAAGCACTAGAGAAGGAGCCTTGCATCCTGTCGAAGCCATGGTTGATGATCCATTGTAGGGTTCAGAGTAACATTTTTGAGTTTTGTAATCCCCTGCGTAGGATCTTTCTAGTTTTCTTTAGGTTGCATTAGGATTTTCAATTCAGGTTGCACATTAGGCTTTCATTTCAGTTCATTGTTGCATTTCCATTCATTGAGATGTAATTCATTGATTTTATATCAATAAAATTACTCACGTTTTTCATTAATTTTGAAATCTTAATGAGGTATCCCAACCGACCCGATGACGATAACCAACGATCAAATAAAATTGTCATCTATGGTAAGCACTGAGGGTTGGGCTTCTCAAGAATTCTTGAAAACAAAAGGTTCTTTAAGAAAAATTTCAGTTTGCACATTAGGCTTTCATTTCAATTCATTGTTGCATTTCCATTCACTGAGATGTAATTCATTGATTTTATATCAATAAAATTACTCACGTTTTTCATTAATAATTTTGAAATCTTAATGAGGTATCCCAAACTGACCCGATGACGATAACCAACGATCAAATAAAATTGTCATCCATGATAAGCACTGAGGGTTGGGTTTCTCAAGAATTCTTGAAAACAAAAAGTTCTTTAAGAAAAATTTTCAAAAAAGGCTAGTATTTGGTTTAACTTTGGTTGTCCTACTAACCCTTTTACTATATGTTTCAGATTTAATTCAGGGGCAATAGGCAAATTCTTAACTCTGACCATCCATTAGCCCGGTCAATCTTTGGACATCTCGCGAATGCACAAATGATGACCCTTGGGGCAATTATTAGCTGATTGACTCATTGATCACATCACATCAGCCAGTTAAAAAAAATAGTTCATCAATAAGTCGAGGGCAAGAGCAAAAACTAAGGACCTTAAGTCAAACTTCCAACTTATGGCATATCCGGGGGGCAATTCTTGATTATGCCACTTGATAGAACATGGGGCAAATCAATTGTGAATCCCGACTTAGAATAAGGGACTCTATTCTTCTTCGAACTACATGGTTCTTAGAATAACACCTTTTCCCCTTGCATGACCATACATTAGCCATGACGGTCATCATCATTGAATGAGAGAAATCAGAGCATCCTGAGTCCTCGATTGACTGATCTTGTGCGCATTTCTCTTTATACTGGGGCAATCCATATCTTCCCATTCCTTAAGATTTTTTAATATACTTGCATGGTTTATGCATGTCTACACTTGATTCGCACTCACCTTTTTGGACGATCAAGTCAAATTAAATTTCATCAATCTCTTTTCATCATATTTTTTGTTTGCATTACTAATTTTAACTGGGAGATAATTTCAATTGGGAACTCTTTGATCCAATTTAATTGATCATTTTGAATGAAAAATATTAGGACGATGAAAGGCAAGCCATTTACAACACATCCTATATCACAATCCCCGGTGAGTAATGTGAGAATTTCCAAGCTTACAAGGTGAAAAGGTTATCTCGTGAAAAGTATGATAACCAAAAAGATGTGAGGCATTCATTCGCTCTATCTAAACACTTGAGGTTACCCTTTGCTTAACCCCTTTGAACAACGGTTTCAACTCCACATTTGGGGCAGATTTCAGAAAATTCAAAAAAATGAGTGGAATTTTCTTGCTTTCACTTATATCAATCTTTGAGTGAGTTTGTTGCATGCGAATTCTGTGTTAGCTTGAGTGCCTTAAACACGACGAAGATCATTTTATTTCTACACCCATATACACTAATCCTTTGCTAAACCCAATTTGAGCGGTGGATTCATTTCTCAAAACCCATTTGATGATCATCCTGATAAGAGATTGTTCCAAATTATCTGACGAATAACCAAAATGCCTTGGCGCAGGCTGAAATTTGAAAATTTGTCAGACGAGACTCTTCCTTCCATTTTAGAAGAGCAAAGCTTGCTATAAAAAAAGAAAAAAAAAGGAGAGAAGATGGCGAAACTTGCCATGGGGAAAAGGAAAAACAAAAGGGGATGAAAACGTCCACTTCCATCAAAAGAAAAAAGAAGAAGAAAAAAAACTCTTTCAAAGAATCTCTAAAAAGAAGGGAAGTCTTACCTGAATTGGTTCAAGAAATGCTTTAAAAAAAAAAACTCCCCAAAGAAAGATCATTTCTGAAGTGCGGAGTGACAGAGGTGGATGATCACTGATTTCCTCATCATACAACCCCTTGTTGAAAATATACTTTTAATTTCCAAGCCTATGCTTAACCTACATTACAACCTTCACCAAAAGTTTCTTCAGATTAGGGTACTTGAGTTAATATAGGATTTTAAATGCCTATATTGCTCGAAGAAGTGCAACCAAAATCATTTCTATCTTATTTGGTAGGGTTCCTAACTTGTAAACCTAATGCAACAAATGAATATTTCATTTCATGGCCTAAAAGACTCATACGAGTCTCTTTTGGATAGCTTTTGACCGAGCCTGAATTACAGTCCTTATAAAAGAACTCATGGATTGGTATGATCATACTAATTGCGAGAATACCCAGACTCTTGTCATGCGTGATGATGATAGTTCTGAGAGATTCTTTCACCCGCATCAATGGTCGGGTTTCAAAAGCTTTTTTTTTTCATGTGAGTGAGAGAAAGTTCTTTCTAACTAAAATTCCTCATCCAATTTGATTAGGATTATTAGAAGAATCAGATAGACTTTCTCATCGACAAATCCCCAGCGGAGCTTAATAATGCAAGCAAAAACTCGCGAGTTTTTCTAGCATATGATGTTGCATTAACATTGAGTCTATGCATATCATCATCTTTTTTAAGAGAATGGATAGGTATGATGCAGTCAGCCTATTCACCACTTTCTCATAAAATCTAGGTAAGTTTTCTGATCTTTTTTTTAAATCGATCTTAGTCGTAATCCTTCTTGTGGTCGCACTGATAATTTTTTAGGTATCATACTATTTTGTATTCATACTGATCCAATTTAGGTGATATATCACCTCTTGTCTTGATACGGTGAGATCTGCTTGAGAAGGTCGCAAGAGATTATTTTTACCACCTCATGATGACCTGTTGAGGAGGTCCCAATAGATCTCTTGTCTTGATACAGTGAGACCTGCTTGAGAATGGCACAAGAGATTAATTTTACTGCCTTATGGTGACCCGTTGAGAAGGTCCCAAGAGATATCTCTCGTCTTGATACGATGAGACCTTCCTATGAAAGTCGTTAGAGATTATTTTTACAGACTTAGACTGACCCGTTGAGGAGGTCACAAGAGACATTCTACCGCCTCATGGTAACCCAATGAAGAGGTCCCAAGAGGCATATCTCGTCTCGATACGATGAGACATTCTTGAGAAGGTCGTGAGAGATTATTTCTACCGTCTCATTCTGATCCGTTGAGGAGGTCGTAAAAGACATTATACCACCTCATGGTGACCTGTTGAGGAGGTCCCAAGAGGCATCTCTAGTCTTGATATAATGAGACTTTCCCGAGAAGGTCGCGAGAGATCATTTTTACCGACTCATTGTGACCCGTTGAGGAGGTCCCAAGAGACAAATGGCCAGCTTGAACCATAACTCGAGCACATTTTCAAATCTACACAGATCTTGCACCGTTTCGCATCAGAGAGAAATTTTCAGTAACAGATGGGCTCAATACCTTAAAATCCTAGCATCTACAAAGAGATCTAAAGATTAAGGGAATTATCAGCATATGCGATATTTGGTAAAATAGGTATTTTCATATGCTATCCATGTGCATGTTTATCCAATAAGGTGAAAAGAGAAATTTTTAGCACATGTTATTTATAGTACTGTATTTTATGCATCATTTCACGTGCATCAAAAAATGGGACTTAAAGTCCTGCAAAAAAATCATCATTTATTCATTTGTATTTGCAAAATTTTTGTTTCAATTTTAGTCTTTAAGCAAACCTTCTGTGAATTTCCACTCAAAGAATGGTAGCTGTTGACACATAAATTTTGATTTTTAGGAAATTCATTCATTTAAACATAAAATGAGAATTAATCATAATTCTCACAAAAATAAATTATTATGTATTGCATTTTTATTCAGTCATGTGATTTGCATTCGTATTTTTTAATATTTTTGAAAAACAGGAAAATGGATGACAAATTATTTAAAATAGCATTTGAGGTCACAAAAATATGAAAAAATAGTCAATATTTTTCTTTTAATTTCCTTGTATTTTTAACCTCATAAAAAGTCTAATTTCAAGTTCAATTTTATGTGCTCATTTGTTACACGTATGATTGAATTTGGTAAAAAAAATATCAATTGAGTCTTTTAATTTACAATTTTTGCATTTTTAGGGTCTTTCCATTCAATCTAATTGTCCTTCATTGCAATTTAGTCTAATTATTTGCACAAAATTTTCAATTGCATGAATTGGCAAAATTGCATACTTTATTGCGATTTAGACCTTGAATTTGGGCTTAATTGAAATTACTTTCAATTCAAGGGCTACCTTTGCTAATTGAAGCCACTGCCCAATGTATTTCACAATTCTAAGTCGATTAACATAGGTGGTTTGGTCCGATTTGACCGTTTGAGCCCTCAATTTGCGCAATTTTTCGATTTGCAATTAAGTAAAAATTTGGGATTTTTTATAGCAATTGATGTGAACTTTTGGGGAAAATCACTTTTTTAGACAATATTCATATCCTAAGTTTGATTCTGAGGTTTAATTGTAAAAATTCCCCACTAATTTGGGCTAATTTCGAAAATTCCAAGTCGGAATCGGTTAGATCGCCCAATCAGACCGATCGAACTGATCTGCTACAGTGTCATCGTCTTCCTCAGGACTCCCGTGCAAATGAACAGTTCCCAAGCGAATTTTGATCAAGCAATCGATTGGACAATCGGCCATAATCAGAGGAGATTAGGTGGGCGTTTTGTTCCTCACCTTAAGACCTTTCAATCAAGACTAGCCTTAAGACAAATGGTTGCCGGACGAGCTTCGGCGAGGTCAATCAAACTTGCAAATCTACAAGAGTCAACATTTCTCAAACTTGGCTCAATTTCGTGTCAAATTCGCACTAAATAAGACCACCCGAAGAACTAAATGGATTTGGACGGAATGCCCATTGTCCCCAATGCTGTTTGGACCTAAAGGCACGTGACCTCACGTGCTATTTAAGTCGGTATACACCTCCCCGTTTGGCGCCAAAATCCGAAGATGGTATATAGCTTGAACAAGCTTGGGGGGAAGAGGAGGTTTGTTCATTCTATTTCCCGAAGAAAACAGAATAGAGAGAGAGAGGAGAGAGAGGAAGAGAGCTCACCTTATATCGTCATTGTCGAAGGTTTGAGCTCAAATTTACAAAGCATCGGTTGGGCTCTTTCAAGCCTAACCAAAGTTTCTAAAGGTCGTCGGGAGGTCGCCTGGACTGAGAGGAAGCAATCGCCGTCGATCGCGCAAACTGAAACCACGAAAATAGGGGAGCTCAGTCTTCAAGCTTTCTTACTGTGCATCAATGGTGGATTAGGTATCCGGCCATCATTCTTCGATTTCATCCGGGCGTTTTACTCCCCAAACATTACTGACCACGATCACATCCCATTTTTGTCTCGATTTTGCATAATAATCCATGTCTGAGTATCCGAACTTCTCGCCATAGATCGAGAACTGTTCATTCTTGCCTAGCCCAATCTAGGTCGAGAGAGCTCAATCGGAGATCGAGGTAAGTCTTCTAAACATCGAATGATGCTTCTGTGTGGATGAATTAGCTTAAAATACCATGAATCGTATGATTAGAATGGTGAAACATGTACTGATTCGAACTTGATTGTGCTTGATCCAATGTATGAAATTGTGTGATTCTACGATATGTTGTGTGCGACGATGAGACAAGTTGATTGGCCTCGGTCTCGAATGATTTTTTCAAGGTTTTACCGTTGGATCATCGCTGGAGATTCATAGCCGTTCGTTTAGGTTATGTTGAGAGGTTGAAGATGAAGTATACGTGGCTGGTCAGAGAGTCAAAGGTCTAGGTGGCATCGTGTGATTGGTCTACGTGAATGTCGAGTCAGCTCGACCGTTAGTTTGTTGGTTGAATCAGTTTTGATTGGATGGCTTAGATTAATCGAGTTCTATTTTTAGTGACCGTCCAATTATAAATTAGGAATATCCGAAAATATTTTATAATCAGAAAATCAAAATGAACTAAAACGGTGTCGTTTAGGTTAGTAGTTAAGCGGCGTCGTTTAGGTTAGTGGGGATGAATGAACCATATCAAGTTTTGGGTTTTAATCGTGGCCGTAGGTTTAAGTAATCAGATTTGACGGTTGAGGAGTAGTTGATGTGACATTCTGATTTCCAATCAATTTCAGACTCTGTAATGAGAAGTTTATATATATATATATATATATATATATCAAGCGATGTATTTTAGTTGTATTCCGCTCAAATCTGATCAATTTGAGTAGACTGACCAAAGGGGAAAGGCTAACGCGAGACGAGATACGTGGACTTAGGTGACTCGGATAGGAAATGACGCTTTGACCATAAGGATTGTCGAGGGGATATTTAGAACCACCAAAAGGCCGATCCAAGAACGATCAAGGATTATCATGCAAGTGTCGTACGATTGGAGCGCGGGTGATGTTGCTTAACTAGCGTATGATTTGCAAAATTATCCTAAATCGAACTGTGACGATCGGGAACATAGGGACTAGCGATAAACCCTCATAATTACATGACAACCAAAGCCATCATGAATTGACGAGCCCTAAACGTGATATGAATCACGGGGTCGATACACGTAATATCTGCAAAAGTTGCCCGTCAGTACGGGATAAGCTGTAATCACGTCTGATAGAGAAAACGACCAGAAACGAGTCTAGAAAGATTTGAAATGAAAAATCAAGAATTCCAACTTTATTTGGAATGGCCGTCGCCCTACCGAAAAAGTCAGAAACGAGAAAAATGACGTTCGGAACGTCGGAGGTAAAATGATCGTTTTACCCCTTAATCTTGAAGCCTTGCCTATACAACTCAAGAAGGGAAAATTGGACATTATGCCCCCCTTGGCTGCCGAAAATTCAAGAACAAAAAGTGGCCATTGGATCTTCATGAAAACTAACAATGCCAAGTGTCAAGGATTAAACCAAGGATAGTCATGTCACCTTTTTGCCACCTAACATTCAAAGCCATTGACCAAGCTTTAGATATAATTGAACTCTCTCTCTCCTCTCTCTCTTCATCACCATTCGGCCAAACCACCCAAAATCAACCGAGCTTCATCATCTTCTCTTGTTTCTTCTTCTGCTCACCACTCGACCAGGACTAAGCCGTCCGTTCGGCCGGTTCGACCGCTCCCTCCGGTCACCAGCTGCTGCCGGTCGACCACCCAAACGTAGGCCAACGTCTTGCCGACATCCTTCAACAAGAATCAGGCCATTTAGAGCACTGTGGAATTCAGGGCAAGCAATCTCCCACAGGCCGACATATTTTGCTCCAGTTTGAGGTAGGTTCGGTTCTCACCCCTTTTGACAGCCGAAATCTTGGAATATAGAGCTCAAATTTGGTGGAGATCAAGTAGACACATAGATGATTATGTAGTAAAAATTTGAGCTTGATTTGATAAGGTTTTGACCATAAACTGATCTTGTACATTATGCCCAGAAACTGCCGATATTTTGTGTTTGGACAATCCGGCGAACTTCGACGACTTTCCGGCAACCAACCGACTCCAAATGACCGATGAGCCTCCCAAACCCTTAGGTAGACATATTAAGAGGTAGAATAAGACTTGAATGAAGGAATTGAGGAGGATTGAAGGTTGGAAACACTCGATTTGCACATAACCGAAGTAAACCGGTTCGGTTCTGTGCAAAACCGGTTCTGTGGGTTGCAAGAACAGAAGCTTATGGGACTTAAATTGACGTTTATGATGTGTTAAGATGTTGAGGATTGAGTAATGGATGATTTGGATGGATGAATTGAGGAATTGGACTTGGAAATTGACGGATTGATTGAATATTCTAGGTGGCGCGACAAATTGACCCTTGAAGTTGGTGTTGGCCGAAACTTTGAAGCTCAAGGAGGTGTAATTGGTGTTTTCAAGCTAAGGTAAGGGATTTCCTAAATGTAGGCTAGGGGGATTGGACTCGATTGGGTGAGTCAAGGCCTAATTGAATGGATTTGTGTGGGAATTTGGGTAGAGCTAGTTTGTATTGTGTCCTAAAATGATATAGGACGTATATGTGTATGACCTTGGTTATGTTTGATTGCTTGCCATGTCTGGACATCATTCGAATGCCTCGTATGCCATGAGATTTGTGAATTGCGCTTGATATCGTGAATGCATACGATTTGAAAAACATGGCATGAGTTGTGGTGGAGGCATGGCTGAGATGAGATGAGCCCTGAGGCGTGTGAGGCACGGGGCGGGAGGTTGAGACCCTGATGCGACGAGATTGCGGGGTGAAGTATGGTTGGTGGCGCCCTGTTGCGACGAAGTCGCGGGGTTAAGATAGCCACAGTCCTGATCCGAATGATTTACGGGACGGAAAGTGAATTAATGAGTATTGCCTGGAGATTCATCGGACCTGATGCGTTTACGCGGGTCACTGATGACGGTCTGATGCGTTTACGTAGACTAAGCTTGAGGCGATTAGTTCGCGGCTAGGAAATAAGGCAGGTGGAGGTTAATGGATATGGTGAAGTGGCAGGCTGAATATACATGTGCATATGAGTGTGACACGAGATCATAAATGGCATGTCTTCTGTATGTGTTTGTTTATTAAATTGTAATTGTTATGCCTATGTATTTGTGAGTTTGGATCTGTTAAGGGAAGCGACTCCCGAGTGGACTGTCAACCTGATCTATGGTTAAGTTTTTCTTACTAAGATGTGTATCTCACCCCTTTTGGGGAAACCTTTACTTTACAGATTCTAGGTCATAGCCATGTGGCCTATTCGATTTGGTGATCCGAAAGGAGATGACGACCTTCTATGATGAGTTCCCTGATAGGCAGGGGAACATTTATGTAAGAAAATGTACAGTGGTGTGGGTTGATGAGAGCAAGCCGGACTGGAAGCCTCACAGGTTCGAGGCATGGTTCAAGAGAGACGGGGACAGACAAGTCGGGCCGCTGAAGCCTCATGAGGTATCGGAGGGTGTCATACCTGACTGGTGCCAACGATAGCGAACCGGGAGCTTCCCGAGGGATCGATGGTTGGGTCTAGGAATGGTCCGGAACGAACACCGACAGCGGAGTATTCTGTGCCACCGCCGGAGGATGAGGTCATAGTGGTGGAGTTGTTTGAAGGAGACCTGGTTGAGCCGTCGCAGGAGGCGACCGTGGAGGATTCTGTCGAGGTCCCATCAGAGAATTTCTCCGAGTACGAGCCGACAGAGTAGACTTGGGACACCACAGATTCTAACAGTTCTTCCTAGGCGACTCCTGATGACGACCCAATCTTTTGACTGACGACCTGACCCCGCTCTTGATGGATTTTGTAGATATCTCTTTTGACATGCTTACTCTGTCGTCTTTTTGTTTAGTAGGTTTAGTATTTGGGTCATATGAACAGTACGCTTTGATATATGAATGACATATGCTATTCAGGTCTCACTTAATTTATATATATATATATATATATATATTGTACGGGGATCTTTTGATTTATCACTTCTGTATGCGTGATGAAGATTTTATATCTCTCGATTCCTATTGGTGATCGAGCAGTGAAATTGCTCAAAATTAGGACTTGGGTCTGGAGGTTGGTCAATCCTTCTGTTTGGAATTTTCACTTTTCATTTGTTTCTGAAATGACGGTTTTACCTCTCAAAAGGATAAATCGCTCCAAAAATTCCAAAAAAATTCTGAAAATTTTCGAAAAATAGGAAATGGATTGGTTTGATGACTAATCCTATTTCCATCATCTTTTGACTACATATTTCATCTGAAATGATAAATTTTTCATTTTTGGGTAAATTGTCCCAAAATTCTTCAAAATTACGATTTTTCCCCTCAAGGGCAAATCACGTCAAAAATATTCTTGAGCCTTGATTGACATTTCTCCAAGCTAATAGAGCCTTATTAGGGATGCCATGTTGATTTCATGTGATTTATCCGTACGTTTTGGATCCTAGATTTGCGCATTCATTCTATTGACTATTAGTGTTAGGATAGTCACTCCTATCTGCATGAACTCCTAGTGTTAGGGTTCGCGCCTCACTCATCTGCATGAAATCTTAGGTTAGATAAATCATTCAACTTAGGTGTGAAAGGGCGTCAACTCTGACAATTGGCATAACAAAGTTTCAGATCCCACTTCTCTAGTCTTCGCAGAATTGAATAGATTGCTCCTAGTTATTCGATAGGGTTTCCAATCGTACCCTTCACGAAATGATTGGTGACGATTTTTTGGCATGTGCACGTATCACATGTCACCAGACCGCATAGAAGGTCAAGCACGTATACCGCCGTCGCGACTTGGATAACGGGCCTTGGGAGAGGCCCGCATCCGACCAGAGTGGATGGCCCATTACCCTCCGAAAGAGCGCGCGAGAGAGTTGCGGCACTGGGGCATAATGAGGTATGCCGAAAATTTGAGAAGGCTTGGACTTATTTTCAAATTTAGCCCGTTTTGCTCATGTAAAGTTCGAAAAAGGCTTTAATTAATTGACCAATTATTCGAATAAAGCCTAAATCGAGCCCAAAAAGAACAGGACAAGCCCATGGATATGTGCCAGATTTTTCATAAAAAAAGCTTTAAAATAATTAATTTATTAAATAGCATTACTTGGACAACAATTCAGAAAAATTGTAACCCTAGATTACTCTCTACGCTATAATTTAGGGTTAGACAAAGGTGGGGTATACGCTCAAAAAATAGAGAAATCAAAAGGAGAGGGAGCCGGTTCAAGAGGACTTCGATAGGATTCCTCTGCAAATTTGTAGAGATCAATTCCACTCCTTAATCCAAAGTCCCAAGTAACACACAAGGCCAAGCTGCTGCTCCATCATTTCTTTTGGCCACGTTCTCGCCGACAGCTAGCAACTTTTAGCCATATAGTTATGTCTTCGAGCGAGTTTATTACTATCGAAATTTTTGTCCCATATCGGTGTAATTTTCTACGGCTGCGGAAGACGAATCCAAACTAATTCGAAGACCACGACGTGGTTGATTCGATGCTTCCAGTCCCATACCGGTGTTTTCAAGAGCAAAACAGGTGCGGTCAAAGCTGACTCAAAGTACCGCATCGGTTACCAAAGGGATTTTGGCGGTTCTGGTCATATATCCAAGGTCACTGAAGGGCACGAATTTCACTGTTGGACTCACTGGTGGTAAGCAATCCAAATTGTGCTCGGTATCCTTCAAGTTGATCGTCATACTTGGAGATTTGATACAAACGTTGGAGAAAGGACTCAAATTGGAGGCTTATCCTTGCAAATTAGGTACTTTTCTTGGTTTAATTGTGACATTATGATTTCCTGTCATTTTTAGACTTATTAATGAGAATATATCTAATGATGTATTTCAGTCGTATCTCACTCGGATATGATCAATCTCGAGTTAACTGACAAAAAGGGGAAGACTAACACGAGACATGGTACGTGGACCAGGGAAACTCGAATAGGAAATGACACTTTGACCATAAGGATTGTCGAGGGTACATTTAGAGCCATGAAAGACCGATCTAAGAATGATTAATGAATGCATTGCTAGCGTTATACGATTGGAGCGCGGGTGATGCCGCTTAACCAATGTATAATTTGTAAAATTTTTCTAAATCAAACAATGACGAACGAGACCGTCGGAACTATAATAGACCCTCGCAGTTACATGGCAACCAAGGTCACCATGAATTGACAAGCTCTAAGTGTGATATGAATCATAGAGTCGATACGCTTAACGTCTGCAAAAGCCGCTCGTCAGTTCAGGATAGGCTGGAATCACACTTAACAGAGAAATGATTCAGAGACGAGTCTCGAAATTAGAAAATGAAAAATCAAGAATTCCAACATTATAATTGGATTGGGCGTCGCCTCATCGAAGGAAATTTGAATTATAAAAATGACGTTTCGAAAGTCGATGATAAAATTACTATTTTGCCCCTCAAGTCTTGACCTTGCTTTAATAAATAGATAAGGGCATTTTGGTCAATTACAATACCCCTTGGCTGCCGAAAATTAGGAAAAAAAAATAGCCCTTGGATGAAGACTTGATTGACATGAAGACAGGTGTCAATGGATACTCAATTGACATTAAATGTCCAACTTTTAACCTACCATTCTTTATGGTTGACCCTCAAATTTGTGCATACAACCCTTCACCCCCTCCATTCTGCCAAACCCCCTCTCTCCATAGCCATCTTCTTCTTCTTCTTCTTCTTCTTCTTCTTCTTCCTCTTCTTCTTCTTCAAGTCGTGAGCTGCCGCACCGCCGACTAGCCATTGCCGCAGTCTTCGCACCGCTCGCTGCCGTCTCCAGTGACCTCCAACCGTCGAACTGACCACCAGCGTCTTCTTCATCCTCTTGTCTACTAGCTCCAACTTGAATCAAGTCTGACCCACTGAGAAGCTCCGGCCAGCCATTTTCTTGAGAGTCGACGGAAATCGTCGTAACTGGAGATAAGCTGCTGTTTGAACTCCGTAGGACCTCGAATAGTTTGAAACTTTC
This sequence comes from Rhodomyrtus tomentosa, assembly GCA_028455895.1. Lineage (NCBI taxonomy): Eukaryota > Viridiplantae > Streptophyta > Magnoliopsida > Myrtales > Myrtaceae > Rhodomyrtus > Rhodomyrtus tomentosa. The sequence goes on from JAPCWY010000004.1 coordinate 23,380,980, forward strand.
GACCAAATTTTGTGGACATCAAGGGCACATGTATACTGAGTTTTGGTACAAATTTGGGCTGAATTTGATAGAGATATGATGATGAAATGGTATCGCCTTTGATGGACAGAAACTGACCGGCGGTAGGCTTAGAGGAACCGGCGCCGTTCATGGACCATTTGACATCGCTTTGAGCTCAAATTTTTGGTGAGGCTTCCCAACTCCTAGAACTACATGTTAGCAAGTAGATTAGTAGATAAAATTGAGGATTTAGGATAATTTAAGGGCTGATCAAGGGAGGTATGTACAAAACCGAAACACGGCTCCGAAAATGCCGTGTTTCGATTCTGTGCAAATCAAATTGTTGAGGGCTGAAGGGAGTTGAAATTGAGCTCAAATTTCATCGTTGAGACGTACTAAGATGTCGATGAATGTGTCGTTGAGGTTTATGCTCCGTGAATTGGTGAATTGAGCGAGAAAATTTGACAAATTGATTGGTTCCGCTATGATTGTTCGCTGCCTTATTGAGGATTGGTTGGACCGAATTGTCGAAGTGCTTGAGAGGAGAATTTTGCTAAATTGAGCCTAAGGTAAGAAGTTTCTAAACATTGGTTAGGAGGATTGGACTCGATTGGATGAATTGGAGTGAATTAGGTTGATTCTTGTTAATTTTGGTATGATTGTCCATTGTGCGTCCTCGTGAGGCGTCGATGGCTTGAACGCTTGTTGAATACTTGTGCCATGAATTGATTGCCTCTTATGAATGATGAGATTGGTTGCCTTGCATGCCATATATATCTAGCTCGATGCATGAGTTTGTACTCGATCATTAAGTTTAAATTGAAATAATGTCTGGCATGCTTTGAAACCTATAATATCCTGAGGCGTTGAGACGCGAGGCTGTATGGATTGATATCCTGAGGCGTTGAACTGCGGGATTGTATTGAATTGTACCCTGATGCGTTGAAACGCGGGGTTGAAATGGCCAATGTCTTGATGCGTTGAGATGCGGAACGGAATTTGATATGTGTCGACACAGGCCTGGAATGAAATTGAAAACCTGATGCGTTTACGCAGGTTTGTCAATGGGATGGTCTGAGGCGTAATTACGTGGACCGAGCCTGAGACGTTATAAATGCGGGCGTGAATCAATGGAGGCTTGGAAGGGTGGAAGGTGTGACCTGACTTGGTAATGCGTGTTTGGTTCGAACAATGAGATATGATGCCATGATTGTGTGCTTGACGCTCGTCTATGTCAATTTGTATTTAATAATTGTTAAATGCTTCATGTGGTTGTTTTGGCATTTTATTCTTGATTGCATTCACTTGAGTGTATGGTTAGCCTAACCTAAGGTTAAGACCTGTCTTACTGAGATGTAAACCTCACCCCATTGCGGGATCATATTTTCATATCCTAGACTGTGAGAATGTTGCCGATCAAACTAGTTGACCCGAAGGAAATGTCCGCGTATTTTGAGGAGTTATCGGACGGACGGGAAAGGCTACAGTCTATGATGCAAATCTTTAGAGAAATGTTGCATAAAACTGTAAAATGCTACGTGGATTACCCAGCCGTAAAAGCCGTAAAGAAGTCGACCACTTGGCGGATTTACGAAAACTCTTCCTTAGGCTTAAGCAATACAACCTGAAGATGAACCCTCTAAAATGCTTCTTCGGAGTATTGTTAGGGAATTGTGTACATTAGGAAATGTACTGTAGTCTTGGCCGATGAGGGAGGAAAGAGCTGGAAGGCTCACAGGTTCGAGGCTTGGTTTCGGAGGGTAGGAGAGTTTACTACTGGACTACTGAAGTCCTCTGAGGTACCCCGTAGGGTTAATCTCTATAGATTTACTTTTCAATGTGCCAGAATAAGAAAATGCAGATCAATCTGCTTAGATATCACTGAAAATCATTAACAGACTATGGTAACCTCCATGCTGGAAACAAACAAGATGCTATTTAAGCAACAAAATGAATATTTACTTGCGAAACTAAAATTTTACAATCATGAGCAACCAAGGGAAAGATCTCCGATCACGTTAATCCCCTAAACAGTACGTTCAAGAAGCAGCTTGAGAAATCTGACAGCTTTCCTCTCCTACTTCTCATTGCTAGTCAAGGACCAAATAATGATGCACATACTCCAATCGCAATAGCCAGAACTGCTTTTCTTATTGACAGGAGATGTCCTCATCTTTCGTACTTTTTTCGGCGAAACTCCAGTGCTTTCAACCGACTTCGACATCTCGGTCCAGAGCAGTTGGATCGTACTCCGAGCCTGCTGCCTGTTGGATTCACCTTTATCTGTTGCCGCAGCTGGCATTGATGTCTTTGCAGCGGCAGATGGTTTTCTGCGTCCTTTCTTCTTAGCCGCCTCTGCTTCAGAATCCACCATCTTGGAGTCATCATCTCCACTGTGCATAGCAGACATATCCACAATGCCATTCTGTGACGAATCAATAGCCATGGAAAGTGTCATTTCATTTATGATTGCCCCATGTGAGAACTTATGCAAGGGCACAAGGCCGCATTACGTGCTGCTGCAATTTCTACCTTGGGAAATGGAATATTTCAACTCAGTTTTTGGGATAGAGCGTTGAAGGAAAAATAAAATTGAAAAAGCCGACCAAACAAAAACAGAGCGTTGAAGGAAAAAGGGACAGAAAAAAAATGAAGTAATACCAATAATTCAACAATTACAATAAATCAATATCAGATGGTGAAACATGTTCATCTTTCCATTAATAACGCAAAGAAAGCGCAAACAAGCAATGACCAAATGCCTTAACAAATTTGAATTTCAGTCAATGAGAAAATGTATGTTGATAATATGGCACAGTGCATTAGATGAAGAAAAATAAACTAGTAACCCCACTGCCAAAACTCATGCGGCTAGATGTCATGTACCCAAATGACTTCTCAAATGTGCCATACCCCCATCCCCTCAATTCATTTCTTCAACTGGCGTAGTTACAGCATATCAGCTTTGGGTTAAACAAATAAGTTGACACAAACGCCCATGATTGAAAAAATAAATATAATTAGATGGCCAAAGAAAAACAGAGCTTCGAAGGAAAAATAGAAAAAAATGAACGAGTATCCATAATTCAACGACTATAGTAAATCAATAACAGAAACTGAAAGAGAACGTCAGGATGGCAATCACTGCCTCAAGACATCTCATAAATATAATTAACCCCTGTCCATACAAGCTCGCCTTCAGGACATACCCAGATTTTAAGTAGCCATCCTACGAAGCAAAATTTTTATTAGCTTGTAAATTAATATTGCAAAGAAAGTGCATACAAGCAATGACCAAAAGCCTTCAAAAAATTCGAATATACAGCCAAGCAGAAAATGTATATTGACAATATGACACAACACTTAGATGAAGAATAGTGTTACAAATAAACTAGCAAACCCACTGCCAAAACTCATGCAACTAGATGTCACTTAAAATGCGATTCTCAAATCACTTCTTAAGTGTGCAATTAGGCAAAGTTGTCTCTCATAAAATTCCAAGAGACGAAGAAAGAAAGAAATAAGGCTTCCAATCAACTCCTTTTTATCCCCTTCACTTCTTTGCTATTAATGTGGTTCAACTCCATGCGTGACATTATCAAATTGATAGGGGTGTGTATACAAAACAAAGCCAGCATTTCGAGCCCCTATACAAGATAAATTACCATCAATCAATATCATAAAACTGTCCTCCGGTTTTGTCAATATCATCAATCATCAAATTCCCTCGAGAGAAGTCACTTTAAAATGAACTCGACCCATGAAAAGGGTTAGCTAAGCATGCCAAACGAGAGCTTCTTAGTCAGAAAGGACTTCTCACATGCTTCCAAGAAAAAGCTATTTGATCACACCCATTAATGTGCGAAATAAATCTGATCACACGATGTAACTCACACTACCAGTGTTCAAGGCTCCAGAAACATTCGCAATAGGTACACATTGACCAATCCAAGAGGTCTTCTAAACGATCGTAATGTGGGCTTGGTCACGGTTCGAACAATGGATAAACACCATCGGCTATGAAATGAAATGACCATTGATCACCATCTTCGCTGGGTTTACAAGTCAAGAAACCTTAAGATGAGATAAGACAACCTTGCTCCCACTTCCTCGAGCGATAGCTTTCAACGTGAAACCTATACGTTAGCTCAACCAAACCCAATATGAAGAGACTTGATTAAGGGATATAATGTAGGCTTGGTGTTGGGGTTAAGAAATGAAAGGCTCAATTGGCTCAAAAAGCATAGCAAAGGGCTTTAGGGTTGGTAATCATCTCACATCATTTCGGAAACATCTCTTGTTTTCGAGATCTCCCAATTCCTTGGCTTTCCACCAGTCTTGAAAGTAGCTCCACTTAACCATTACATGTTTTGAATGTATGAGCTTTGCTTTTTTTCTAAACATCAGATTGGAATGCACGCCTAAATTCTCTGTTGTCTTTCTCAGCACGTTTCTACATTTATGGGCATTTGCCATTGCTTTTATGTGGCACTGCTTTTTTATGCCCTGAGCTTTTCATTGTTTTTCAACTTCATACATTTTGGCTTTGCCATTCAAAGGCTTTTTTTGAGCCTTGTCTTCAGTCACCGCACTTGGCGAATCATTTGCCTTGCCCCAATGCAGAAGATGATCACCAACTAGGATTTGAGAAATGAACTAGTAGGCTCAAATGGCTACGCAAAGGGTATAAGTGTGTAGGGAGAGAAATGAATGCTCTTCTTCATTTTGGGATGTCTCAAACTTCCATTTAAGTTCACCCGAAAGACACCACAAGAAGATTGATGCAAGTGAATGCAAAGAGGTCTTTCTCACCTTTTCCACCGAATGATGTCAACCAAAACCTCCATATTTGCCCCATTGTGGGGTGCTTCTTGATAGGGCTTTCTTTGTAAAAATTCTTCACATTTAAAGGCTCAAAGAGGCTGACTATGGTCACCTGTAGTGTGTAAGATAGAGAAAGGAAATGTCTCTTATCATTTCGATCCAAGTACCACTTGCGAATGAATCCCTCGTCCTCAAAAGACACCGGTTTTCTTTTTCGCTCAACTCTCAAAGTGTTTAAGGTACATGTTTACGAATAGCTTGCTGTTCTTCATTCTAAGTATTTCTCATTTGGCATGATCAACATCTATTCTTCACATTGTTGAGAGGGAAAACGGGGGAAGGACTTCGTTTGAATTGAGGTCGCGTCACGCTCATGCGTGTTGCTTTCGATTCTAGAGCGACGACACGTCGACACCTCGCATGTCCAATACATGTTAATTGGCTTCTAAATATTTTGTAAAAGAAAATTCGAGTAGTTTGTTTTCATTTCTTAATTACAAACTTGGTTGATTTACAATTAAACTAAAACTAATGTAAAGTAATGTTGTTATCCATGGGTGCGTGGTTTTTTTACTTTTCTTCCATTCTTTACTCAAATGTCATTAATTTAAAAAAAGCTCCGAACGTGCTCTTAGTATTCAACTAGTGTGAAAATAATAATGGAAAAATATTTTATGTGCCGTTGATTTAAATTTAGTATCTTTTATATGAAAACATACGGATTTAGTTTAAAGCGTGCTTGTCCATAGCGTGATATGTTTTACATAATCAATTTTATTTATATCAAATAAATCGTAATATATATTTAGATTTTCATAGTGTACATGGAGATTAAGAAATTCTTTTAACATTTTTTGTTTTTCTTAGCAAAATCCTTAAAATTTCTTTCCGAAGCATACTCAAGATCATCTCCCATTGTCATTGAAAATTTTGAAAAAAAAACCATAAGAATTATGTGATTGTTAAAACATAGATATCCGTTGCATAATAATAAAAATTTTCTCGTCGCTCTTATGCTTATTTCACATGGTGATTAGGTCAATCAACATAATGCTATCGCGGACCGCCACATCAAAATCATTTTTTTTTATTATTTTTAGAAATTGGCGAATCAAATTATTATTTTTCTTTTGTTATGCATAATGATAATATAAAGAATGATAAGATTTTATTATGTACATTTTATGATGCAAGTGCCGCCTACTTTAAACTCTATATAGAGCTAAATCTAGGCCCGTCAAACAGGTGATTTGGTACCTAAATATCATGAGATACCACCTATGATTGCGCAACTTGCTGTGATTCCGACTCTCCTAGCTCTGACCTAAAAACCATAGGTAAAGCCCTTTAAATTATATCATTGGCAATTTTCTGCACAAGTGGTAGCAATCGCTTTGTTACGTCCCGTTAAGGTTCTTTCAACACGTATAAATACCTTTGGGAAAAAAAACTATAATAGATAATGCTTTTTGTTTAGGGTTAATATCATGAAAAATTTTCGAACTAGTAAATCCATGACAAATTTAGCTCAAACATTTTTTTTGCCACGAAAAACCCGAAATCGATACATTTATGACAAATTTTCCCCAAATCATTTTTTTACCTCCAAAAATCATAAATTGACACATCTGTGATAAATTTATCATAAATTTAATTTTTTTACAATGAAAAATTCCAAACGGATACACCCGTGACAAATAAATTAAAAGTCATGCATTACATATAAATTAGATTTCATTTAAAAAGTTAAAATCCAAAAGAGAGAATAAATTATTTGGTGCATACTCCCTACTTGTTATTTTGAGTTCTAGATGTTTATTTAATTGATGCATTGGTGTGATAACCTTTGCCAGTAACATGGTTTAAAATCAATTAAAGTCACTTGATCAAATGTTCTCATGAAATGAAATGGCACTAAAAGGGCATTAGAGTAGTCTAGCGTAACTAAGTACCTGAATTTATAATCTCTGTTTCGTAGAAATAAAATAGTACTCTCGCTATTCCTATTGAAAATATTTACATGTTAATAAATGAACCTAAATTGTGAATTGGTAGAGTTTGTGAGAACTCGAGCTAGATTAGTTAGTTTAATTAACTTACTAATCAATTAATAAAGAAACACGATTTTTAGGTTGCGATAACCCTTATGTAATATTATTTAACCGTCGAGATTGAATGAGTCATTTTATACCATACGCAGGAGAAACAGGTGAAGATTGTATTCAACTTGAGAAACTTCAGACATACATTGTGACATTTTGATTTTCAATCAACTTCAGACTCTATAGTGAGAAGTTTATTTATATCAAGCGATGTATTTCAGTTGTATTCCGCTCAAATTTGATCAATTTGAGTAGACTGACCAAAGGAGAAAGGCTAACGCAAGACGAGATACATGGACCTAGGCGACTCGAATAGGAAATGGCGCTTTGACCACAAGTATTGTCGAGAGGATATTTAGGACTGCAAAAAAGGCCGATCTAAGAATGATTAAAGATTACCATGCGAGCATCATACGATTGGAGCGCGGGTGATACCGCTTAACCAACGTACGATTTGCAACATTATCCTAAATCGGACTGTGATGATTGAGACCACAGGGACTAGCGATAAGCCATCGCAATTACATGACAATCAAGGCTGCCATGAATTAACGAGCTCTAAACGTGATGAGAATCACGGGGTCGATACGCATATAGTCTACAAAAGCCGCCCGTCGGTTCAAAATAGGCTGGAATCACGTTTGGTAGAAGGAACGCTCAGAATTGAGTCATGAAAAAGTTTGAAAAAGGAAAATCAATAATTCCAACGTCAATTAGATTGGTTGTCGCTCTATCGAAGAACTCAGAAACGAGAAAAACGACGCTCTGAACGTCGGGGGTAAAATGACCATAATGCCCCTCAAGCTTAGGACTTTGCCTTTATAATTGAAGGAAGGGAAAAATAGACATTTCCCTCTCCCAAACTGCTGAAAATTGAAGAGCAATTGATGGCTATTGGATGCCCTTGAGAAGAACAATTGCCACGTGTCGTAAATCTAAGGGTAGAAGATCAACTCTTCATTTATTGCCCACCTACCAATCATTTCAATTAATTAAAATTTTTGGGGAAATAACCAGCTCTCTCTCTCTCCTCAAACCCCCCCATTCGGCCAAAAATACAAAGAACCACCATTTCCCTTTCTTCTTCTTCTTCTTCTCCAGTTTCTGCTTCACCCGACCCCACCGGACACCGTCGTTCGGTCCTTACAACTGCCACCTCTAGTCGTCCCCTACTGCCAGCCGACCACCCAGACGTAGCTTCATGTCTTGCTGACGTCCTCCAACTTGAATCAGGTCATTTGTAGCTATGAGGAATTTAGGGCAAGCATTCTCCCACAGGTCGAAGGATTCTACTCCAGTTTGAGGTAGGTTCGGTTCTGAACCCTTTTGACAGCCGAAAACTTGAAATCTTTGGGTCAAATTTGGTGGAGACTTAGTACACATTTTTAGGAATCTGTGGTAAAAATTGAAGATTTATTTGATAATTTTTTGACCATGAACCACCCTTGCCAATTTCGCCCAGAATTTGCTGGTAATAAGGGCCTTGGACAACTGGCGAACTTCCGACGACTTTCCGGCATCCACCCGATTTGAACCCCATGGTGAGCACTCCAAACTCTTAGGTAGACATTATAAGAGATAGCAATGTGTATAATTGATGGCTTTGAGGTGGATTATAACCGATTGGACCCGGCACAAGTAGAACCGAATGGAACCGTTGCAATGCCGTGCCTAAACCGAATCTGTGGAGGGCTAATTAGGCTAGAATTGAGTTGTAATGTGGTGTGTATGATGTGTTAAGATGATGAGGAGTATGTATTGGGTGATTTGGATGGATGAATTGAGGAAGTGGATGTTGAATTTTGACAAAACGATCGATTATCCTAGGTTGCGCGACGTATTGACCGTAAACTTGAGTTGGCCGAACCTTAGGAGGTGCAAAGAGGAGTAATTTGTGTTATTAAGCGAAGGTAAGAAATTTCCTAAATCAAGGCTAGGGGGACTGGATTCGATTGAGTAAGTCGAGTGGGAAATTAATCGATTAATGGGCATATTTCTAAAGTAAAGAGGCTTAGTATGTCTTAGGATTAATTAAAGAGTTTATGTGTGCCTTGACTTGTATTGGAATCGCGTGTCATATTTGGATAATAATTGAATTGCTTTGCATGCCATGGGATTATGAATGCTACTTGAAATGTAATTGACATTGAGTGTGTGAATGTTAGAAGATCATGGCATGAATCATGATTGTAGCATGACATGGCATGGCCCTAAGGCGTGTGAGACCCTGAGGCGAGAGATTGAGACCCTGAGGCGACGAGGTCGCAGGATGGATGATGATTAGGAGGCGCCCTGATGTGACGAAGTCGCGGGGTGAGATAGCCACAATCCTGATGCAATATAATCGCAGGACAGAATACGAGCTCATAGACTCTGCCTTGAAATTGAACCGGGGTCTAATGCGTTTACGCGGGCCGAGCCTGATGCAATCTAATCGTGGGCTAGAGAATGAGGTAGACAGAGGTTGATTGATGTGGTGAAGTGATAGGCCGAGCATATACATGCAACTGTGTGTGACATGAGAATATAAATGCATGCATGTCCTTTATGCATTATTGTTTATTGAATTATGAATGTTATACCTGCAGGAGCACATGAGTTGGATAGGTTGAGTGACTTGACTGCCTGAGTGGACGGTCAACCTGACCTAGGGTTAGGTTTTTCTTATTGAGATGTGTATTTCACCTCTTTTGGGGAAATTTTACTTTATGGATCCTAGGCAGTAGATATGAGACCTATCAGGTTCGGGGACCCGTAGGAGATGACGGCGTATTACGATGAGTTCCCCGATAGGCAGGGAAATATATACTTAAGGAAATGTACAGTAGTTTGGGTAGATGAGGGCAAACCAGACTGGAAGCTTCATCAATTTGAGGCTTGGTTTAGATAGGACGGGGATAGGAAGGTCGGGCCGTTGAAGCCTCACGAGGTTCTAGAGGGTGTTATATCTCCATGGTGTTAGACGACTTCGTATCAGGAGTTTCCGGAGGGTTTAGTGGTTGGGTCGAGAAATGGCCCGGAGCGGACGTTGACAGTTGAGTTTTTCAAGCCACCACCAGAGGATGAGGTCATCGTGGTGGAGCTGTCCGAGAGAGATCCATCCGAGCCGGACCAGGAGGCGACCGTGGAGGGAGACCAGGCTGAGCAGTCGCAGGAAGCGACCATGGAGGACTCTGTGGAAGTTCCATCGGAGACTTTCGAAGAGTACGAGCCGTTAGAGGAGAGCGAGGACATCGGAGATTCCAGCAGTTTTTCCTAGGCGACTTCGGATGATGACCTGACCTTTTGACTAGCGACCTGACCTCCTTCCCTGGTGGATTTTGTGGATACCTTTATGGCATGCTTACCCACCGCCCCTGATGTTTAGCGGATTTAGTAATTATCGGTCTGTAGCTGATGATGTACGGCTTTCTTGATGCTATCCATGTCCTACTTAGTCTATATGTGTATATACATATTGTACGGGAGACATTGGGAACCGCTTTCGTGTGCTTAATGTAAATTATTTTATCTCTCGACCTTTCTTTTTATATGAGGTGGATCCTTGGGACTGCCGAGAAATTGTTGTTGTTTTACTTGCAGGGATGATTGCGTGCTCGCGATGGGGCGCGGGGCGTGACATACATTAATCGCTCATAACAATATACAAAATCGAGTCACCAATGAGGTCACAATAGGTGCAATTGGTTCTCGAACTAGAGCTTCTACGGATCAATTTTTTTCATTTTTATGCTCCAAATGGCCATATGCAAATAACAGTGTTGACATCCAAATTTTGATTTTTAGGAAATTCATTCATTTAAGCATAAAGTTAGAGTTAATCATAATTCTTGCAAAAATAAATTCTCATGCATTTCATCTTTATTCAGTCATGTGATTTGCATTTATGGTCGGAGGTGAGTCATTTGAGCTTAACTTGACAAGCGACTGAACCCAAATTTAAATGAAAAATTCTGCTGGGGCATGATAAGGTGTGCCAGAAATTTGAGAAGGTTTGGACTTATTTTCAAATCCAGACCGTTTTGCTCTTTTGAAATTTGAAAAAGGCTTTAATTAATTGACCAATTGTTCGAATAGAGACTAAATTGAGCCCAAAAAAACAAGACAAGCCCATGGATATGTGCCAGATTTTTCATCGAGAAAAAAGCTTTAAAATAATTAATTTATTAAATAGCATTACTTGGACAATAATTCAGAAAAATTGTAACCCTAGACTACTCTCTATTCTATAAATAGATGTGTTTAGGGTTAGACAAAGGAGGGGTTCCACACATTGATATACGCTAAAAAAATAGAGAAATCACAAGGAGAGGGAGCCGGTTCAAGAGGACTTCGACAGGATTCCTCTGCAAATTTGTAGAGATCAATTCCTCTCTTTCATCCAAAGTCCCAAGTAACACAAAAGGCCAAGCTGCTGCTCCATCATTTCTTTTGGCCACGTTCTCTCCAACAACTAGCAACTTTCGGCCATATAGTTGTGTCTTCGAGCGAGTTTATTACCATCGAAATTCTCGTCCCATACCGGTGTAATTTTCTGCAGCTGCGGAAGACGAATCCAAACTAATTCGAAGACCACGACGTGGTTGATCCGATGCTTCCAGTCCCATACCGATGATTTCAAGAGTAAAACAGGTGCGGTCAAAGCTGATTCAAAGTACCGCATCGGTCACCAAAGGGATTTCGGCGGTTCTGATTGTATATCCAAGGTCACTAAAGGGCACGAAGCTCACTGTTGGACTTACCGGTGGTAATCCAAATTGTGCTCGGTCTCCTTCAAGTTGATCGTGACACTTGGAGGTTTGATACAAATGCTGGATTAAGGACTCAAATTGGAGGCTTATCCTTGCAAATTAGGTACTTTTCTTAGTTTAATATTCTGTGATGTTTGATTGCTGTATTCGTGCATTGATTGAACACTCTATCACATAACTTGGAAAAAATTAGGTTGTCCAAGAATTGCCTAATTTGACGACTTTGCATGAAAATTAGATAATGGGTGTTCTCGGAACTGTGAGCATGAGATTGCGTATTTTGCATGAATTGATTGATTCAATTGACTTGTACGATTCGGTTGCTCAGTCTAAGACAATGCAGTATTCGGTTTCAATAATTTCATGTTGAAGTCAAATTTTGGATGTCAAAGATAAGGAAATCTTACAATAGACATTGGTTCGCCAATCTTGAAAATTCGGATTGGATTTGATTTTTGAACATATCATGTGCGCATCACTTGCCAAATTTAAAAGATTGTGATTTGGTTGAAATATATCTTTGGGGATTTTTGCAAAACTTTTGATAATTTGTAAATCTCTTGAAGATACTCAAGATATTTAAATCTTTCTAAATGTGATCGATTAGGAAAATTTCCTAATCCGCAACCGCATATAATGTCACGGCTCGCACCACGGGCAAGAGCGCACGACTCCCTGCAAGCAAAAACTATATCTTGAGGTACTAGACTCAAATATAAGTCGAGAGAGATATCATGTAGAAAGCACGTGGAAGCGACGATATAAAACTCCTCCGTACAAATATAAAATGAGACTTGGGTAACGAAGGTACCAATAATTCATGAACTTTCGAATATCCATACATGGCACGACCGCTAAACATACCGGTCCTTGTGGCAGCAAAGCTAACACAAAAGACAATCGTATCGGCACTCAAAAAGGGACAGGCATCATGGTCACCATCAAACTGCCAGATTAGGAATAGAAACTCATATGTCGAGCTACTGGATTTGTCAGTCTCCTCCTCAACCTCCTCAGTGGGATCGTACTTCGAGAAGATCTCTGAACAAACCTCCACAGTATCCTCCAATGTCTCATCAGCTGATGGCTCCACCTGGTCATCCTCGGTGGCCTCGATCACTATGATCTCATCGGTGTACTCCAGGGTCGTGGTTCTCTCAGGACTAATCCTCGAGCCAACGACGGACCCCTCGGCCTCCACTGAATCTTGAGCGGGATGGCACCAATTGGGTATCACCCCACGGGATACGTCAGTGGGCTTTAGAGGCCCTGTGGAAACGTCCCCTACCTTCCTGAACCATGCCTCATACCTGTGAGGTTTCCAGCTACTACCACCCTCATCTACCTAAACGACTGTACATTTCCTAACGTAAACAATCCCCTGTCTGTCTGGGAAATCATCAAAATACACTGACATCTCTTTCGGATCTCCAAAATGGATTGGCCACATGATCACGGTCTAGGATTTGAAAATAAGGTCCCTCAACAAGGTGAGATATACATCTCAGTAAGGTGGATCCTAACCCTAGGTTAGGCTGATCGTCCACTCGGGCAATTACAATACAAGCAATTTATACAAAACCACATGAGGCATTCAACTTGCACGAAATAACACATGGATGCCAAGTATGTAATCATGGCATCATACAGTATCGTTAGAATCAAGCACATTATGCCAAGTCGGATTACACCTTCCATCCCTTTCCAGTCCGCCTCACTCTCATGCTCGCGTTTATAACGCCTCAGGTTTGGTCCGCGTAAACGCATCAGACCGTTTCATTGACAAATCCGCGTAAACGCATTAGGTTTTCAATCTCATCCAGGCCTGTGTCGACACATCTCAACTCCATCCCGCGTTTCAATGAATCAGGACTATGGCCTTCTTAACCCCGCATCTCGTACGCCTCAAGGTGTCATTCAATTCAAAACCCACGCCTCAGCGCCTTAGGGCATTCATTCACACAACCTCGCGTCTCATACGCCCCAGGGTGTCACAACTTCTCAGACATGCCACAAGTTCAATTTATTTCATAGCACAAATTCGAATACAACTTATGTGGCTAACGACACTTTCATAGCAAGCGAGACAATTTATTTTGACATTCAAATGCGACACTCAATTCATAGCACAAGCAATGTCAAATATTCAAGTCCCTTATATGTTTCTAGGACATGCATTAGACAACCACACTATGACTTTCAAGAATCGATCAATTCGCACACATATTACCCAATTGAGTCAATCTTCCTATCAAAGGTTTAGAATCCCCTTACCTCAAGCTTCACTCAACAAAATTCCTTCCCAAACACCTCAAGAATTCGGTCTAAATGGCTCAAGAACAACTCAGCCGCACAACCTAAGGAAATTCATCCAATCATCAATCTTTCTTACTCAAATTATCAATCCAAGGGACATAAACCTTATAGACATGTCTATTAACATCCTAGCGTGCCTCAATGATGAATTTGAGACCCAATTCCAACACCAAAAGTCCCCAACAGAATCGATATGAACAGAACCGAACAGAGCATACTCGATTATGTGCATATCCTTACTCAACAACCCTTAAATCAACTTAAATCCTCAATTTATTCACTACTCTAGTTGCTAACATGTAGTTCTAAGGGTTGGAGAGCCTCATCGAAAATTTAGAGCCAATGCGATGCTAGAAAGTCCTCGAACAGCGCTGGTTCCTCCAGGTCTGCTATCGATCAGTTCTGGCCCTTCAAACACAATACTCATTTGGGGTCAAAACTCCATCAAATTTACCCAAATTTTTACCACAGCTCAGTCTATGTGTCCCCTAGATGTCCACAAAATTTGATTGAAAAAATCCAATATTTCGGGGTCCTATGAGGCCTAAACCGTGGCTTACCTCTGGATGCGACTTTCGGGAGATTGGCCGGCCGGAGCTCCTTAGTTGGTCAAATGACTTGCTTCCACTTCGAAAATGTCGGCAAGAGGATTAGGAAGTAGCGGGTGGTCAGCTCGGCAGCTGGAAGTCACCGGAGACGGCGGTTGACGGCGGCGAGTAGCAACGATAGAACCGGTCGAGCGGCGAGCTTCACGGCAAGGAAGAAGGGAAGAAGAAGAAGAAGAAGAAGAAGAAGAATTCGGTGATGGAGGGGGTGTTTGGCCAAGAGAGAGAGAGAGAGAGAGAGGTTTATTCAATTTTCAAGAGTTAACTTGAGTTGAATGGTAGGTTAAAAGTGATTCCATCAACTCAAAACTTAATCTACTGACACTTGTCCAAGGGGGTCAATCAATGCTCATCCAATGGCTCTCATTCCTTCAAATTTTCAACAGTTATCGGGTGTGATTTGTGACCAAAATGCTCTCATCCAATCATATAGGCAAGGTTAGGGTTTGAGGGGCAAAATGGTAATTGTACCTCCGACGTCTGGAACGTCGTTTTTCTAATTTCTAATTTCTTCGATAAGGCGATGACCAATCCAATTGTAATGTTGAAATTTTTTATTCTCCATTTTCAAATTTCAAGACTTGTTTCTGAATCATTTCTTTATCCAATGCGATTTCAATCTATCTCGAACTGACGAGCGGTTTTTGCAGACGTTAGCGTATCGACCCTGTGATTCGTATCACTATTAGGGCTCGTCAATTCATGGCGACTTTGGTTGTCACGTGATTGCGAGGGTCTATCACTGGTTCCGATGGTCTCGATTGTCACCGTTCGATTTAGGAAAATTTTGCAAATTATATATTAGTTAAGCGGCATCACCCGCGCTCCAATCATATAACGCTAGCAATGCATTCCTTATTTGTTCTTAGATTGGCCTTTTATGGCTCTAAATGTCCTCTCGACAATCCTTATGGTCAAAGTGCCATTTCCTATTCGAATTTCCTGGGTCCACGTGTCTTGTCTCGCGTTAGCCTTTCCCTTTTTAGTTAGTCAACTCAAAATTGATCGGATCCGAGCGAGATACGACTGAAATATATCGTTAGATACTTTCTCATTAATAAGTCTTGAAATGACAGGAAAGATTAGAATGTCACAACTCTTCCCCCCTTACAAAATTTCGTCCCCGAAATTTACATTAAACTCGTTACTCAAACAAATGGGGGTATTGACGCCTCATCGTTTCCTTGCTTTCCCACGTAGCGCCTTCGGTTCCATGGTGCTCCCAAATAACTTTGACCAATGAAATCGTTTTATTCCTTAGAATTTGCTCCTTTCGATCCTCGATCCTAACCGGCTTCTCCACGTAGGATACTCTGTCGTCCACTTCTATAACCTTGTAGTCTAGTAAATGTGTCGGGTCGGGTTTGTACTTTCGTAGCCTGGACACATGGAAGACGTTGTGCACTTGGGATAGATTAGGCGGTAAGGCAAGTTTGTAGGCTAAGGTCTCAATCCGCTCTGGGATCTCAAATGGGCCTACGTACCTTGGACTCAGTTTTCCTTTCTTTCCAAATTGAGATAATCCTCTCATCGGCGACACCTTAAGGAAAACATGATCGTCTACTTCAAATTTCAAAGGCTTACGTCATTTATCCGCATAACTCTTCCGACGACTCTGTGCCGTCTTCAATCTATCCCGAATTATCTTCACCACTTCCACCGATTGTTCCACCAATTCTGGGCCTGTGATACTCCTTTCTCCAACCTCTTCTGTCAAGCCCCGAACCTGTCAGGCACGCAAAATCCCACTAGGGCCGTCTTGTCTTTCGATGGTACCTAGGATTTGTCGGCCAACAATTAATAACTTCTAAATGATACAAACACGCGGAAACGATGAAACTTCTCCATTCAATTCAACCTTAAGATGACTCAGGCATAGGGTACGTCTTCTTATAAACACCAACTACAGGTTCGGATGATACAACTCTAACTTCAAGGTAACATGAAATCTCTAAATTCACCAAAGTATAAATCCATTTCATATAATTACTTCTTCAAACACCAATCATTGGCAAGCTCAAATTTCCATCGCCTAGGACTTGAAAAAGTTAATCCCACGACGGGGTGAGATATACATCTCAGTAAGGTGGTTCCTAACCCTAGGTTAGGCTAACCGTCCACTCAGGCAATTACAATCACAAACAATTCATATAAAATCCCAACAGGCATTCAACTATCACGAAATAACACATGAACAACAAGTATGCACTTCAGGCATCTTATCACGTCATTTAGTCCAAGCATGCATAAACAAGCCATGTTACGCCTTTCACCCTTTCCTGCCTTTTCACTTTCATGCCAACGTTTAGAACACCTCAGACTCGGTCCTCGTAAACGCATCAGACCGTCTCATTGACAAACCCGCGTAAACGCATCAGGTTTTCAATGTCACTCCAGGCCTATGTCGACACATCACAACTTCGTTTCGCGTTTCAACGCATCAGGACTATGACCTTTTCAACCTCATGTCTCATAAGTCTCAGGATGCCATTCAATTCAAACCCCGCGCCTCAGCGCCTCAAGGCATTCAGCCACACAACTCCGCGTCTCATGCGCCTCAGGGTGTAACAACATCTCAAACATGCCATAAATTTCAGTTCATTTCATAACACATGTTCGATTGCAAGCTCGTGCGACGAACAACACATCCATGGCATGCGAAACAATTACATTTGACATACAAATGCAACAACCAATTCATGACACAAACATCATCAATCAATCAAGCCCTCAATAGCTTTCTAGGACATACATTGGGCAACCACATAACAACTTCCAAAAATCGATCGATTCGTATCCAAAAATCACCCAATCGAGTCCAATCTTTCTATCAAAGGTTTAAAATCCCCTTAACTCAAGCTTAATGCAATACAATTCTTCTCCCAAGTACCTCAAGGGTTCGGTCCAAATAGTACAAGGACAACTCAACTGCGCAACCTAATAAAATTCATCCAATCGTCAACTTTTCTTGCTCAATTAGCCAATCCATGGGACATAAACCTTATTGACATGTTCATCAACATTCTAGCATGCCTCAATGATAAATTTGAGACTCAATTCTAACACCAATGGTCCCCAACAGAACCAGTATGCACAGAATCAAACTGGACATTTTCTGTTCTATGTATACCCCAACTAATCAGCCCTTAAACTACCTCAAATCTTCAATTTATTCACTAATCTACTTGCTAACATGTATTTCTAAGGGTTGGGGAGCCTCATAGAAAATTTGGAGTCAAGGCAACGCCGAGAAGTCCTTGAATGGCGCTGGTTCCTTCGGGTCCTCCAATGGTCAGTTTTTACCCTTCAAACACAATACCCATTTGGGGTCAAAACTCCATTAAATTCCTCCAAAATTTTTACCACAGCTTATCCAACTTTAATACTATAAGTTTAGAAGACCTCGCCGAAGATTTGAAGCAATTTGAAATTCGGAAGACCTCGGAACAGGTCTTTCCTCAAAACCGGTCAGAATTTGATCTCGCCTAACCTTTGTCCACTCAAATCGAGTTACGGGAAGATCTAATGGATCAAATTGAGCTTATAATATATCTATGGAAAGATAAGATAATAAGCTTTCACTTGGCGATAGTTTTACCTCGATCCGGTATCGAAAAAAGAAGATATGGTCAGGATAGTGGGATGGTCGGGACTGGTCGGCTGGGAGCTCTCGGATTCAAAACTAACCAGCCTGACCTTTGATCCTTCAAATGGCTCTATGAGACAAACGGCTTGGTGGATTTGGGCCCATAATACATTGTTGGAATGGAAAGACGATAAGCTTTCCAATGGTAGGTGGTACACCTTAATCCGATGACGGACGAAGATGTTATGGCCGGAACAATGAAGGAGTCAGGATAGGGTGATGGGCTGGCTGGCAAGAGAGAGAAGAGGAAGAAGAAGAATGCCGGCAATTGTGGGGTGTTTAGCCAAGAGGAGAGAGAGAGAGAGGTTTATACTTCAATGAGCTTGGTCAACTTGAGTTGAATGGTAGGTTAAAATTATTTACATTAACTCAAGGCTTCATCCATTGATACTTGTCCATGGTGTCAATCAAAGCTTATCCAATGGCCATGGTTTCTTTAAATTTTCGGCAGCTATTGGGTGTGATTTATAACCAAAATGCCCTTGTCTAATCATCAAAGCAAGGCTAAGGCTTGAGGGGTAAAATGATAATTTTACCCCCGACGTCCGGATTGTCATTTTTCTGATTCCAAATTTCTCTGATAAGGCGACGGCCAATCCAATTGTAATGTTAGAATTCTTGATTCTTAATTTTCCAATTTTGAGATTTCATTTCATATCTCAAGCCTCGAGGGGGCGAAAATTCGGAATGTCACAACTCTTCCCCCCTTAAAGAAATTTCATCCTTGAAATTTGCAATCTTCTGACCATCTAGCCCTTTGAGGTATCGGCGTCTCATCGCATTCTCATTCTTCCAAATAATTCCTTTCATGACTTGACGATTTTACTTGTCCTTTCCAACCAAAGCCATCTTTCCCTAGGACTTGTCTCCTTCAGTCCTCAATTTGATTTGCTTCTCTCCATTCTCTTTTGATACTCCTACATCTGTCAGCAGTTCATCCTCAAGCGTTCACATCATCTCTCTCATTTGTCCATCACCATTATTACTAAACCCTCGCCAAAATGCACTTTTTAATGTCCATACCATTCGGCGTATCAATCCTTTCAAGGGCATACCTTTTTCTTGTCGGCACGTTCAATACTTGACCTCATGTTTGACTAACCAAATTTTCTGTCCATTCCATCGATAATATCGATGCAAGTCTAGCACACCTTTGTGTCATCCCAAGGGACACCATAATTCTCCCTTTGAATTTCTAATGAGGTCATTTCTTTAAGTTCTTTTTCAATATTTGACTTGTACTTTCGTCCATGGGACTTTAAGGTTTCTACCCTCAACTTTGAGGTTTCTTTCTCAAGTATCCAAAAATCTGGATTTACTCCATTTTCTATCCATTTCCATAACCCTTTAAATGTCAGAGTCTATTCATCGCAGCATCTCAATTCCTTTCTGACTTCAAGCTTGATGCTTCAGGTAGTTATCAAACTAGTCAATTGACAAACTTTCAATTTAGGAGTTAGAATCTCTTATTTCCTTAAGTAAAGCCTATCCTTTATCCGCCAAATGCATGATGCTCAATTTTCACTTATATGCATCCGCTACTTAAATCACCATTTTCTAGGCGATATAGGATATTTCATCCTTAGTCCTTAAGCAATCTCCTTCATACACGTTGTTCCTCATTCAATTTTTTCTAGGCAACCACATACCTCAAATTCTTATAGTTCGTGTAAACTTGAAACATCTCCATGCGAGTCGTGTTTTCCAACTTCATCGCAAGAACATTTGCAAGCCAACTCCAACCATGCATTAGATGTTCCAACTCATATAGCTTTACTATCATGACATATCGCATAGCCCACTTCAGTTTGTCTTGCTATGCCTCAAATTTTCTTTCTGTGTCATCTTATTATTATTCACTCGACCCCGTTTTAATTTCAAATAGGAACACTTTTGTCAGCGTAGTCATCAACTTGACTTAAGTTCTCGAAAACTCTTTTCGTATTCATTTATCCACGGAATTGCTTTTGTGGGAAATCTTCCCCCGATCCATCCATAACAATTCACCAATTCCATAAAACTTTCAATTTCCGCAACTTACATCAATCTTAGTCGATTCATCACTTATTCTATTTTTCGAGGGCTCCATAGGGATTTCATTTCCCAAAAATTTGACTATTGAGGAATCTTACCTCATTAGGCCCGCAACTCGTGCTCTTCACAATTAGCAGCACACAACGAGCATCTCTTTAGAGTCCATAGAATACTCTTGAAAGTTATTCATGTTTCTCATGACTCCTTAAACGAGTCTATTCATCGTCTCTAAAGATGGTAACAATCAATCCAATTATTCCTTGGATATTCAATCTGACTTTTATCAATTTCTTTCTGCCAGATGTCGAATCTTCAAACCGTTTTTCATACATTTCACTTGAGAGCTCAAACCTTGGCCCTCTACTCTCATGAGTCCCCACTTGAACTACACAATATTCTCTTCATTTTTGTCACTCCTTTCTCAAGAAGCATTAATGCCTTGACCTCTTGATTTCACAACCAGCTAATGCGACCTTATTCAATTTCGTCGTTTTAACTCAACATCGACATCATTCTGGAATTCAACGTTGTTCACAGGATAGCTTTTCAGACTTGATTTCCAAAATAAATCATTCAAGCATACGTCCTCCTCGTTAGTCTAGACGTTTCATTTTAGCACCAAGACGATTGGCATTTTTTTTTCTTCCTTCAACACTAGGATCTCTTACCCTATGAAGGAAACCATACACATTAGTGGCACTCTTTTACTTTGAATCCACCTTGTCTTTCTTATCTTGCAGGACATTCATCTTGGAGTCTCGCCAACAATAATTCCTTTACTTCCGGATTTTAATGCCACTACACTTTAACATTTTCCTTCTAATAGTTCAGCCACCTTAAGTGACAAGTTTCATTCTTCCTTGGTCTCCACAAATTCATATTTTAGATATTCAATTCAACTTCCTCAAGTCGCCTTGCGATTACAATCTAAGCACCCTTTTTGCTTATTCATCCATTCATTAAAATGGCAAGTAACTAGGACCATCAAGCCTATTCACCTTTCTCCCCATCAATGATCATGTCATGATTCAATCGTCCTTAAGGACAACGCCCTATTCTCTAGGAGTGATAATTCACAATGTCACTTTTAGTGGTTTCGATTCAATCTCAATCAATCTCATAAAATCCACAAGGTTTGACAGACTGACACATCAATCTCCTTATTATTCCTCATGACAACAAAAGGTTAATCACCATAAGCCTTATGTCATAGTAACGACATTTCCTTACAGGCACATTCTGTGTTCCATAAGTGAAGTTATCTTTTCTCACAATCCATGAACAGAAATTCTCTTACTCATTCCGCTTCCGATCATCCACTTCTTTCCTTGATGTCCCTTACGGTTCATTAGATTCAGGAATAGTAATTGGCCATAAAGCTTTCAAATTCCAATCCACTTAAAGATTTACTTATCTTATTCAAGGGTCCTTGACCACCTTTACTAAATGCTTAAACGACCTTGAGAACTCTGTCTCACACTGGTCAATCGTCCTCTAATCCTTACAAAAGTATCAGGATCCAAACAACCTTTGTTCTCAAACAATCCAAGAAAAGCACTTCCATTAAACAATTCAATAAAGGCAGTCCAGGCAAATATCATGCCTTCGAGGAAACCCTTCCTTTGGTGACCTTTCACCAATTATAAACAGCCTCTAAGACTACAATTTGCCAGGGTCACTTTCTTTCCCTAGTGTACCTAAAACCTCTAAGGTTTCCTTACCAAGATCCCCAATCTAGAGGGAGACAACTTCAAATCTCATCCCTCCTTCAAACTTGGTCAATCTCAACCTTATACATGGCTTCACAAGCTTTCAAAACTCTCGTGGTTCTTCCCACTCATTCAATTTAGAAAGGATTAACTCGGAGTCACCTCTCTCGTGACTTCTATCATTTAACTCATCAGCACTAGCTTCAATCGTCTCAGCGACTTGAGTATAATGACAGCTCCTTCTCGAGTCTGTCTACCCATCCACTTTCTCATTTCCATTTAAAGTTCTCATGACCCCTTCAACTCGTAGGTCTTGTACAATCTACAAGCTTGAGCCAAACCGTTTTTTTTAGAACTCGTATTCCGATTACTCATCTTTACTCAATTCTCACAGCTCCCTTCAGTTCTAGAGTCATCTCATATCTTGCATGCTCGAGCCAATGCTCCTCTAGTGACCATTCTCATATCATTCAACCTCATTAGGTTCTTATGGCACTCGAACCACTACAATTCCCTCTAGAAATCAAATACTTAAGTCATCTACTCAAGTTCAGCAGTCTTAGACTGCTCGTCTCATCATCTATCACCATCAAACAACCATCCATTAGTCCCTATGCAATTCTCAACTAATTACCAATCATTCGAGGATTCCAAAACATCCTTAAGCAGCAGCCACGTTTCAAACCAGCCTCAACGAGGCAATTTCTCAATTAACAGTCAACTACTAAGCAAGCCTTAGCTCGACAACTATCAAATAAGCACTCAAGGCATCAATTCAATGAGTCAATCGATCATGCTATAAGTCTAAGGCATTTACCACTCTGTCATAAACACGACATGCTTTCTCATTCTCAACAAGCCAATCATAAACGTCTATTTTTCTTTTCAAACGGCATCCACCGCCAAGCACAAAGTTTTTAATTATGCCAATCACAGGCATCATTTCACATGTCATGCCACCTTTGAACATGTTCTTCGAGGATCAATCTCATGCCATACATCTCTTAACCATAATTGGACTCAACCTGATACCTAGACTTTCCCTTTCAAGTTATGACTTAGGCCATTCCTGCCTCTTGCCATCTTAGAAGCCCACTAAGAGCCATTTCTTGTCTGGACTTCTCTGTCCCGGCGATCACTCCCCGCCCTTATCAGACCTGGCCGTTGCAAGTTGTCCCAAGTCATACATCTACGGAGAAAGCCCCGTTCCACACATTCTATACCATGTTTCATGATAATTTATAGGTATCCCATCAACTTGTCTCATACCAAGCGACATTTTATTAAGTCTAATAATGATAAGCTCATGCACACACCTTTCTCGACTTTCATTTTAATGCCACAAACACATGTGCGTCCTGATTGTCCTCGCCATTCATCATTCCATAATCATCTCCAGATCCATTCTTATCCATTGAAGATTTTTAATTCCATCAATGACCATCACATCTCATAGTTTAATTGCCTATGTTCAACCATAAATCCCAAGTTTAGTTACTATTCAAGCCAAATCCATATGCATTCAATCGCAACTGGCCTTTAATCCAATATTTCTTGTGCACACCTCATCTCATTTCATCCAAAGCCGACAATAACAATTGATAGCTAAACCATCAAGATATCACGCAATTCAAACCTGAATCCACTAACATCAGTCGCCTCTTTATAACTCGTACTCCTCAAGTTGAGTCATCGACAAACCAAGATCACAATCATACACTTCAATTGACCTTTCATTCATAATTTATTCTCTAGCAACCTCAAATCCAGGCTTATGACTCCTTAATTTTTATTCACTTCCTTGTGAGCCTTATTCATAAATCACTCAAGATCATCCCTTAAATCGGCACTAGGACCATTGGAATACTACATAAATTCAAACCTATAGTCCTCAAGATTCAGCAATCCATGCTTATCCCTCAAGGTCTCACTACCTAATTGTCTTCAAGTCATTAATCCTTATCACTCCAAGTCTCAATTACATTGGATCGAGCTGACCTTGCTCTGATACAAACAAACGGGGATGTCACGCCCCGAACCTGTCAGGCATGCAAAATCTCACCAGGGTCGTCATGTCTTTCGGTGATACCCAGGATCCGTCGGCCAACAATTAATAACTTCTAAATGATACAAACATGGGGAAGCGATGAAACTTCTCCATTCAATTCAACCTTAAGATGACTCAGGACATAGGGTACGTCTTCTTATAAACACCGATTACAGGTTCAGAGGATACAACTCTAACTTCACCAAAGTATAAATCCATTTCATATAATTACTTCTTCAAACACCGATCATTGGCAAACTCAAATTTCCATCGCTTGGGACTTGAAAAAGTTAATCCCACGACGGGGTGAGATATACATCTCAGTAAGGTGGGTCCTAACCCTAGGTTAGGCTAACCGTCCATTCAGGTAATTACAATCACAAACAATTCATATAAAATCCCAAGAGGCAGTCAACTATCACGAAATAACACATGAACAACAAGCATGCACTCCAGGCATCTTATCACGTCATTTAGTCCAAGCATGCATAAACAAGCCATGTTACGCCTTCCACCCTTTCCTGCCTTTTCACTTTCATGCTCGCGTTTAGAACGCCTCAGGCTCGGTTCACATAAATGCATCAGATTGTCTCATTGACAAACCCGTGTAAACGCATCAAGTTTTCAATATCACTCTAGACCTGTGTCGATACATCACAACTCCGTCCCGCGATTCAACGCATCAGGACTATGGCCTTCTCAATCTCGCGTCTCAAACGCCTTAGGTTGCCATTCAATTCAAACCCCGCGCCTCAGCGCCTCAGGGCATTCAGCCACACAATCCCGCGTCTCATACACCTCAGGGTGTCACAACATCTCAGACATGCCATAAATTTCAGTTCATTTCATAACACATGTTTGATTGCAAGCTCATGCGACGACCGACACATCCATGGCATGCGAGACAATTACATTTGATATACAAATGCATCAACCAATTCGTGACACAAACATCATCAATCAATCAAGCCCTTAATAGCTTTGTAGGACATACATTGGGCGACCATATAACAACTTCCAAAAACCGATCGATACGTATCCAAAAATCACTCAATCGAGTCCAATCTTCCTATCAAAGGTTTAGAGTCCCCTTACATCAAGCTTAATGTAATACAATTATTCTCCCAAGCAGCTCAAAGGTTTGGTCCAAATAGTCCAAGGACAACTCAACCACGCAACCTAATGAAATTCATCTAATCGTCAATTTTTCTTGCTCAATTAGCCAATCCATGGGACATAAACCTTATTGACATGTTCATCAACATCCTAGCATGTCTCAATGATAAATTTGAGACTCAATTCCAACACCAATGGTCCCCAACAAAATCGGTATGCACAGAACCGAACCCGGCATTTTCGATTTATGTATACCCCAACTAATCAGCTCTTAAACTACCTAAAATCTTTAATTTATTCACTAATCTACTTGCTAACATGTAGTTCTAAGGGTTGGGGAGCCTCACCGAAAATTTGGAGTCAAGGCGACACTAGGAAGTCCTTGAATGGCGCCAGTTCCTTCGGGTCCTCCAATGGTCAGTTTTTGCCCTTCAAATACAAGATTCATTTAGGCTTAAAACTCCATCAAATTCCTCCAAAATTTTTATCACAACTCATCCAACTTTAATACTATAAGTGTAGAAGAACTCACCGAAGATTTGAAGCAATTTGAAGTCCGAAAGACCCCGGAACAGGTCTTTCCCTAAAACGGGTCAAAATCTAACCTCGCTTGACCTTTGTCCACTCAAATCGAGCTACGGGAAGATCTACTGGGTCAAATTGAGCTTATAATATGTCTATGGAAAGATAAGACAATAAGCTTTCATTTGGCGGTGGTTGTACCTCGATCTTGTATCGGACGAATAAGATATGACCGGAATAGTGAGACGATCGGGACTGGTTAGCTGGGAGCTCTCGGATTCAAAACTGACCAGCCTGACCTTTGCTCCTTCAAACGGCTCTACAGGACAAACGGCTGGGTGGATTTGGACCCATAATACCTTGTTGGAACAGCAAGACGATAAGCTTTCCAATGGTAGTTGATACGCCTTAATACGATGATGAACGAAGAAGTTATGGCCGGAATAATGAAGCTGTCGGGACAGGGTGACGGGCTGGTCGGCAAGAGAGAGAAGAGGAAGAAGAAGAAAACTGGCAATGGAGGGGTGTTCGGCCAAGAGGAAAGAGGGAGAGATTTATGCTTCAATGGGCTTGGTCAACTTGAGTTGAATGGTAGGTTAAAAGTATTTACATCAACTCAAGGCTTCATCCATTGACACTTGTCCATGTTGTCAATCAAAGCTCCGCCCGGAATGTCGTTTTTCTGATTCTAAATTTCTTCGATAAGGCGACGACCAATCCAATTGTAACGTTGAAATTCTTGATTATCCATTTTCCAATTTTGAGATTTCATTTCATATCTCAAGTCTCGAGGGGGCGAAAATTCGGATTGTCACATCGTCCCAGAAAATCGGTGTTCTGCAAGCCCTTCCATAGAGCGCGTCAAACGGTGCCATTTGAATACTCTATTGATAGGTGTTATTATATGCAAATTCCATCAAATGTAGCTGATCCTCCTATCCACCTTTGAAATCTATTACGCACGCTCGCAACATGTTCTCAAGCATCTGAATTGTCCTCTCCGATTGTCTGTCCGTTTGTGGATGGTATGCCGTACTAAATTACAGTCGAGTCCCCATGGCATCCTGAAGACATTTCCAGAAGTTCGCTGTGAACTTGGGATCTCTGTCTGATGTAATCGTTACAGTTACTCCTTGTAATCTCACTATCTGTCTCATGTACAATTCGGCATACCTGTCCATTGCGAAATCCTTTTGCATAGGATGAAGTGCGCGTACGTGGTCAACCTGTCCACGACTACCCAAATGGAATCGTGGCCTCTCTAGCTCCTTGGGAGTCCCATTACAAAGTCCATTATTACGTGCTCCCACTTCCATTCAGGAATCTCCAGTGGCTGTAATAATCCTCCAGGCTTACAGTGTTAGGCATTCACCTGCTGGCATGTCAAGCACTTTGCCACATACTTCGCCACACCACTTTCATCCCGTTCCACCAATAATGTTGAGCAAGTTCTGATACATCTTTGTGCTTCTTGGATGGATACTATAATTGCTCCTATAAGCCTCTGATAAAATCATTTCCCTGAGTTCTTCGTCCTTTGGCATACATAGATGTCCTCGGAATTTCAAGATTCCATCCTCTAATACTTGGAATTCTAGCTTCCTTTTTGTCGCGTCCATTTCCATGATTTTCTGAATTTCTAGATCCGTATGTTGTAGGGCTTTTATCCTTTCCTGGACCTCAAGTTCTACTCTCAGTGTGGCCATCAAACTGGAGAACTGACAGACTTTCAATTTGAACTCAGAATCCATTAAATCCTCGATTGAAGACCATCCCTTCACTAATAGACAAGCAATGCTCGACTTTCGGTTGAGCGCATCCGCGACTCGGTTCACTTTCCCAGGATGATACATTATATCGCAATCATAATCCTTAAGCAGCTCTATCCATTGACACTGCCTCATATTCAGTTCCTTATGGGAAAATAGATACTTCAGGCTCAGTGGTCAGTGTAAATCTGTTTCGCCACACAGATAGTGCCTCCAAATCTTCAAAGCAAAGATGATCGCTGCTAATTCCAAATCGTGAGTTGGATAGTTCATCTTGTGCGGTCTCAATTGTCGGGATGGGTAGGCAATTACTCTTCCATGTTGCCTTAGCACACAACCTAATCCCTTAAGCGAAGCATCGCTATGTATCTCATAGCCTTCAGGTCCTGTTGGAATCGTCAACACCGGTGCGGTTTTCAACCGATGTTTGAGCTCTTGGAAACTCCTTTCGCACTTATCCCTCCATTCGAACCTCATTTTTCTTTGTCAATCTCGTCAATGGGATGGCTATGGATGAAAACTTCTCCACAAAACGTCTGTAGTATCCTGCTAATCTCAAGAAACTTCGGACTCCGTGATCGTAGGTCTAGGCCAATTCGTAACGGCTTCGATCTTCGTAGGATCTACCGTGATTCCTTCTCTAGACACAACATGACCAAGAAATGTCACTTTATCAACCAGAACTCGCATTTACTAAGCTTAGCGTAAAGTGAGTGTTCTCTCAGGGTCTGTAAAATAATCCTCAAGTGCTCCTCATTTTCTTCGTTACTCCTTGAATAAATTAGGATATCGTCGGTAAAAACTATGACGAATCTATCCAAGAATTCCTTGAACACTCGATGCATCAAATCCATAAATGCGGCTGGAGCATTAGTTAATTCAAAAGGCTTCACAGTGAATTCATAATGACCATACCTTGTCCTAAAAGCAGTCTTAGGTATATTTTCCTTCTTGATTCTCAATTGGTGATACCTAGTTCTCAGGTCAATCTTAGAAAATTCCGCAACTCCTTGCAATTGATCAAATAAATCATCAATCCTCGACAGAGGGTACTTATTCTTCACTATCACTTGATTTAACTGTCTATAGTTGATGCATAGACGCAAGCACCTATCCTTTTTCCTTATAAACAACACTGGCTCTCCCCACGGTGAAGCACTCGGTCGGATAAATCCCTTATCCAGCAACTCTTGCATCTGTACCTTTAGCTCCTTCATTTTCGATAGGGACATCCTATAAGGTGCTTTCGAGATCGTCTCCGTTCTAGAAGCTAACTCAATCACGAACTCTATTTCTCGCTCTGGTGGCAATCCTGGTAACTCCTGGAAAAATGTCAAGAAACTCACGTACTATCGGAATGCTTTCTAGTTTAGACTCCTCGGCAGTCGTGTCCATAACTACTACTAAGTACACCTGACATCCTTCAGTCATCAACTTCGTCACTTCAAGAGACGAGACTAAACGAATCGAGGTTCCTCCTCGACTTCTTACAAATTCAAAACTAGGGCGACCTTTTGGATAGAAACGGATTATCCTATGACCACAATTCACTACAGCCCCCTGTTTACCCAACCAGTCCATTCCTATGATCACATCGAAGTCATACATAGGCAATACAGCTAAATCAATACTCTCCTTATTACTACCAATTATGATCCTACACTCAGCACAACCCAATGAAACCAGCATATTATCTTTCAACGGGGTGGCAACATGTAGAATCACACTCAACAGTTCTAACTTCATATCAACCAAATCAGCAAACCGAGTAGATACAAACGAGTGTGTTGCGCCAGGATCAAACAATGCATATGTAGCTTGGCCACGCAAATAAATCGTACTTACGATCACGCTTGGAGTTTCTTCTGCCTATCTGCGGGCTACTACATAAACTCTTGCCTGAGCTGGGGGTCGATTCTGATCGATTTGAGGAGTGACAGCTAACGGTCCAGCCTGCGATCGCTGCCCTTGATGTCACGCTTCGAACCTGTTAGGCACATAAAATCCCACGGGGCCGTCTTGTCTCGGTGGTACCCAAGATCCGTTGGCCAACAATTTATAACTTTTAAAAGATACAAATATACGGAAGCG
Source organism: Rhodomyrtus tomentosa (assembly GCA_028455895.1). Classification (NCBI taxonomy): domain Eukaryota; kingdom Viridiplantae; phylum Streptophyta; class Magnoliopsida; order Myrtales; family Myrtaceae; genus Rhodomyrtus; species Rhodomyrtus tomentosa. The sequence goes on from JAPCWY010000004.1 coordinate 23,410,512, forward strand.
ATGAAACTTCTCCATACAATTCAGACTTAAGATGACTCAGGACATAGGGTACGTCTTGTTATAAATATCGACTACAGGTTCAGAGGGTACAACTCTAACTTCAAGGTAACATGAAATCTTTAAAGTCACAAAAGTGTAAATCCATTTTCTATAATTACTTCTTCAAATATCAATCTCAGATTTCCATCGCCTGGGACCTGAAAAAGTTAATCCCACGACGGGGTGAGATATAAATCTCAGCAAGTTTATCCTAAACCTAGACCAGGCCATTAGTCCTCCCAGATTATGCAATAAAACAACAGACCAAGATTCAAAAACAACACATGACAATGAAACATCAAGGCACCTCAATACGTCTGGCATAACTCAATCATGACTCTAGGACGATCATATCATCACAACTTTCAATTCCAATGGCCAAGCCCGCGTCAATACGCATCAGGCTAATCACAAACTTAATCTCAATGGCCAAGTCCACGTCAATACACCTCAGGCTAATCAACGTCTCGATTGGCAACCGCATTCTGATGCATCAGGTTCCAAAGGCCATTTCGATACTTGTGTCGACACGTATCAAGACTATTCCGCGTTTTGATGCATCAGAATATCAATTCTCTTTTCAATATTTATACCCGCGTCAACACGGCTCAGGCTCGATCCGCGTCATTACGCCTCAGACCATCAAATTGACAAACCCATATTAAACGCATCAGGTTTTAATTCTCTTTTCAATAGCTATGCCCGCGTCAATACGCTTCAGGCTCGGTCTGCGTCATTACGCCTCAGACCATCAAATTCACAAACCCGCGTTAAACGTATCAGGTTTTCACTTCTCTTTTCAATAGCTATGCCCACGTCAATACGCCTCAGGCTCGATCCGCGTCATTACGCCTCAGACCATCAAGTTGACAAATTCGCGTTAAACGCATCAGGTTTTCAACGCCATTCTCGGCCTGTGTCGACACATAATCAATCTCGTTCCGCGTCTCAACGCATTAGGACATTGGCCACTGCAACCCCACGTCTCAACGCATCAGGGTACTAGCCATCACAACCCTGCGTCTCAACGCATCAGGGTACCACAAGCTCTTAGGCTCACAAATCAAACTCCCCTATTAAGGAACTTCATGATCGAGTACAATTTTTATCAGCCAAGTAATTATTCATTAACATGCGAGATGTCAAGGCCAAATGCCCACAAGGTGATATCAAGTACATAGCAAGACAGTCAATCTAACGGTTTGTTCTCGTGCTAACCCATTCATATTTCTCAACAGTCGCCATTCAATGCCAAATATCACATAGCCATACCAGCATCCATGTCAATTGAATGCACACAACAACAATTTAGCCATGAGAGTTATAATTTCTCATCATCAGGAGTACACACGACTCACACCTTCATTATCTCAGTCGATCATGAACAATCAATGCAATAATAGACTCCCAAATTCGTCAATATATCATCCAAACACATCCAGTAGTGTCTTAACTTTCTAGCAAAGGTTTAGGAGTCACTTACTTTTCAATTTAATCCGTAAAATTCCCTCCAAGACTCCTCCAAAGATTCAGTTTCCTTGATCCCAAAACAAGGTAGCCGTGTGACCTAGTACAAAGTTCGTCAAACGATCAATTTTTCTAGTCCAATAGCCAATTCACGTAACATACACCTCATTAACATCTCAATTAACATTATTGTATGTCTTAACGATGAATTTAAAGTATGGCTACACGTCCCACAGCCCTCAAAGAGCTCGGTTTATCCAAATCGAAATAGGGCAGAATTCGGCTCTGCCTTCTACCTCCTTAATCAGTCCATAATTCAACTATAAACCTTGATTTACCATAAAATCAACTTGCTAACATATTTTTCTAGGAGTTAGGAAGCCTCACCGAAGATTTGGAAGCAAAATAACACATCAAGGACTTCCGATCAGCCTTGTTCCACTCGATGTACATGCAGTAAGATTTTTCCCTAGAAAAATCACCTCAAATCAGCCATGAAAACCCATCTTAACTCAACTAAAATTACAATCACAGCTCATCCAACTTTAATATTATAGGTTTAGAAGACCTCACTAAAAATTTGAACCAATTTAAAGTCTTGAAGTGGCCAAACGAAGACATTCCCCCAACTCGGTTAGAATCTACCTCGTCTGGACCTTTGTCCACTCAAATCGAGCTATGTGAAGATCTACCGAGTCAAATTAAGCTTATAATATGTATATGGAAAGATAAGAAAATAAGCTTTCATTTGGTAGTAGTTTTACCTCGATCCGATATCGAACGAAGAAGATATGGCCGGAATAGTGGGACGGTTAGAACTAATCGGCTGGGAGTTCTCGGATTCAAAACTGACCAGCCTAACCTTTGCTCCTTCAAACGGCTCTACGGGACAAACGGCTGGGTGGATTTAAACCTACAATATCTTGTTGGAACAGCAAGACGATAAACTTTCTAATGATAGGTGGCACGCCTTAATTCGATGACGGACAAGGAAGTTATGGCCAAAACAGTGGCTGGCTACAGGATTGGACAGTGTTATGGAGAGAGAGGAAAGTGAGGAAAATGAAAGAAAGGTGAGGGGGAGAGGGTTTGGCCGAGCAAAATGAGGGAGAGAGAAAGAGTGAGAGGCTTTCTTTCAATCTTTCAATTGGTCAAAGGCTTAGAATGGTAGGTTAAAAGGTGACTCAATCAATGTCAATGCCTAATCCTTTGACATTTGTCCTCATGTCAATCAAGGCTCATCCAATGGCCCTCATTTTTCTTTATTTTCGATAGCCTATAGGGTATTGTGATTGACCAAAATGCTCTTATCCAATTATATATATAAGGCCAAGGCTTGAGGGGCAATGGTAATTTTACCCTCTACGTCCGGAACGTCGTTTTTCTGATTCGAATTACCTTTGATGAGGCAACGTTTAATTCGATTAGAACATTGAAATCTTTATTTTTTATTTTTCAATTTTGAAATTTCGTTTCATATCTCAAGCCTCAAGAGGGCGGAAAATTTAGAATGTCACACTTGAGGTCGATTCGTTGGAGCTTGGTTCGGGCAAGTCCTCATCTGGTGGCCCATCTGGCCACACTTAAAGCATGCTCCAGTTCTTGCTGGACATGGTCCATTACCATGCCTTCTGTCTCAGAGGCGACAGTTCCAGTTCATGGGGTTCGATGGCTTCACAATATTCTTCCTCACGGGTGGAACAAAACGCCTATTACCAGTCACCGGTCTCTTACTCATCTGACGATTGTCTCTAAATGAATTAAATCGTGATCCAAACGCGACATTTCTCTCCTTCAGATCCCTCTTAATCATTTGACCCCGTTTATAGATTTCCTTGTAGGTTCTCAGATTCAGGGCTATCATATGGCTGCGAAACTCAGGTTTCAATCCATCCCGAAATCTCCGCGCCTTCTCTTGGGGATCTTCTACCGATCGAGGCGCGTACCTCAATAATCTGGAGAACTCAGCTTCATACTATCAGCTGGTTCTGACGCAATTGTAAGAACTACACTTGCTTCCTTTCCCGAGCTGTTTTCGAGAAATACTTGTCATTAAATGCTGTAGTAATGGCATCCCAGGTCAAAGCCATTTCTTCTAGAAAGACTCTGTTCTTGGTGGCAGCCCACCAGTCATTTGCGATACCTTCCAGCTAGCACACCACCGATAGTACCTTCTCGTCCGTGCACCTCAGAACTTTAAAGGCTTTCTCTAGTTTCTTGATCCACCTCGGTGCTAGTTTGGGGTCTCTAGTCCCATCGAATTGGGTTGGCTTCAGCTTGATAAATTGTTTGACTAGCTGGCCTATCTACCTGGCCGCAACAATTTCTTCCTGGGCATTCACTATCTCATTATCTTGGTCGTGGTCGCCATTGTTTCCGTTGCCCCCATTGTTGCCGTTTTTGGCGTTGACGGCAGCTATTGCGGCTCCTACAACTTGGGCTATGGCAGCATCCCTATCTTGGAGGTCGCCAACCCTTTCGAGCGCCCTCAGCACTCCGTCCATCCTCGGGTCCTCTGCTACAGGTAACCTCGAGCTAGAGGCTCCGCTCTTAGGCCTTCCAGGTGTCCTAGACGGATTAATTGTTCTTATACGCTTCTATTGAGCCTGGTCCACCACAATTTCATTAAGGAGTTAGTAATTCATTCATTCAACCAAGTGCAGGGCTACCACACTATGCCTTAATAGAAACAGTTACAATACAACAGCCTTCCACACAACAATTTCCACAGATTCTTCAATACACAGTTCATGGCTATTCCTCAATTCCGTTCACCCCAACGATTCAATAGAAATAAGCCATGCTCATTCACTTAACAAGCCAAAGTCCAGAAATGACTTTCAATGCTAAGCATGAAACTTAATCCTTATACATTACCACAACTCTACCAAACCCAAAATTCAATCACATGTGCCAAGCCATATGCCTTGCATCTCGTGCCCTACTCTAACTAGTTTCTTAAGGTCTTGCTACCCATCCTTGTCCCAACTTAATCCTTTTTATTACTCCAATCCTCAATCAATTTTGGATCAAGCTGACCTTGCTCTAATACCAAGCAAACGGGGATGTCACACCCGGCGCCTCGGGCACGAGCGCACGACGCCCTGCAAGTAGAAACTATCTCTCGAGGTCCTAGGATTCAAATATAAGTCGAGAGAGATATCATGTAGAAAGCACGTGGAAGCGACGATATAAAACTCCTCCGTACGAATATACAATGGGACTTGGGTAATGAAGGTACCAATAATACATGAACTTCTGAATATCTATACATGGCACGACCACTAAACATACCGGTCACTGGGGCAGCAAAGCTAACACAAAAGACGATCGTATTTGTACTCAAAAAGGGATAGGCATTGTGGTCACCATCAAATTGCCAGACTAGGAACAGAAACTCCTATGTCGAGCTACTGGAGATGTCAGTCTCCTCCTCAGCCTCCTTAGTGGGCTTGTACCCCGAGAAAGTCTCTGAGCAAACCTCCACAGTGTCCTCTAACATCTCTTGAGCTGATGGCTCCACCTGGTCATCCTCGGTGGCCTCGATCACTATGACCTCATCGGTGTCCTCTAAGGTCGGGGTCCTTTCAAGATCAATCTTCGAGCCAGCGACGGATCCCTCGGCCTCTACTGAATCCCGAGCGGGATGGCACCAACTGGGTATCATTCCACGGGATACCTCAGTGGGCTTTAGTGGCTCTGTGGAAACGTCCCCCACCTTCCTGAACCATGCCTCATACCTATGATGCTTCCAGCTACTACCATCCTCATCTACCCAGACGATCGTGCACTTCCTAATGTAAACGGTTCCCTGTCCGTCTAGGAACTCGTCAAAATATATTGACATCTCTTTGGGATCTCTAAAACGGAATGGTCACATGATCACGGTCTAGGATATGAAAATAGGGTCCCTCAACGGGGTGAGATATACATCTCAGTAAGGTGGGTTCTAACCCTAGGTTAGGCTGACCGTCCAATCGGGCAATTACAATCACAAGCAATTTATACAAAACCACATGAGGCATTCAACTAGCACGAAATAGCACACGGATGTCAAGCATGCAATCATGGCATCATACAATATCATTAGAATCAAACACATTATGCCAAGTCAGATTACACCTTCCATCCCTTTCCAGTCTACCTCACTCTTATGCCCGCGTTTATAATGCTTCAGCCTCGGTCCGCGTAAACGCATCATATCGTTTTGTTAACAAATCCGCGTAAACGCATCAGGTTTTCAATATCATCCAAGCCTATGTCGACACATCTCAACTTTGTTCCGCGTTTCAACACATCAGGACTATGACCTTCTCGACGCCGCATCTCGTACGCCTCAGGGTGCCATTCAATTAAAACCCTGCGCCTCAGCGTCTCAGGGCATTCATTCACATAATCCCGCGTCTCATATGCCTCAGGGTGTCACAACTTCTCAGACATGCCACAAATTCAATTTATTTCATAGCACACATTCGAATACAACTTATGCGGCTAACGACACTTTCATGACATGTGAGACAATTTATTTTGACATTCAAATGTGACATTCAATTCATAGCACAAACAATGTCAAACATTCAAGTCCCTTATATTTTTCTAGGACATGCATTAGACAACCACACTATGACTTTCAAGAATCGATCAATTCGCACACAAATCACCCAATTGAGTTCAATCCTCCTATCAAAGGTTTAGAATCCCCTTACCTCAAGTTTTGCCCAACAAAATCCCTTCCCAGACACCTTAAGAATTCGGTCCAAATGGCTCAAGAACAACCCAGCTGCGCAACCTAAGGAAATTCATTAAATCAAATCTTTCTTGTTCAAATCATCAATCCAAGGGACATAAACCTTATTGACATGTCCATCAACATCCTAACGTGCCTCAATAATGAATTTGAGACCTAATTCCAATATCAAAAGTCCTCAACAGAACCGGTATGCACAAAACCGAACAGGGCATACTCGATTCTGTGCATATCCCTACTCAACAGCCCTTAAACCAACTTAAATCCTTAATTTATCACTATTCTACTTGCTAACATGTAGTTCTAAGGGTTGGGGAGCCTCACCAAAAATTTGGAGCCAAGGCGATGCCAGAAAGTCTTCGAACGGCGCCGGTTCCTCCGGGTCTACTATCGGTCAGCTTTGGCCCTTCAAACACAAGATTCATTTGGGGTCAAAACTCTATCAAATTTACCCAAAATTTTTACCATAGCTCATTCTATGTGTTTCCTAGATGTCCACAAAATTTGGTTGGAAAACTCTAAGATTTCAGGGTCCCATGAGGCCTAAACCGTGGCTTACCTCTGGTTGGGATGATTTCCGTCGACTTTCGGGAGATTGGCCGACCGGAGCTCCTTAGGTGGTCAAACGACTCGCTTCTATTTGGAGAACGTCAACAAGAGGAGGAGGAAGCAGTAGGTGGTCAGCTCGGCAGCTGGAAGTCACCGGAGACGGTGGTCGATGGCAGCAAACAGCAGCGGCAGAACCGATCGGGCAGCAAGCTTGAGTTTAATGGTAGGTTAAAAGTGATTCCATCAACTCAAAACTTAATCTACTAACACTTATCCAAGGGGTCAATCAATGCTCATCCAATAGCTCTCATTCCTTCAAATTTTCGGCAGCTATCGGGTGTGGTTTATGATCAAAATGCCCTCATCCAATCATATAGGCAATGTTAGGGCTTGAGGGGCAAAATGGTAATTTTACCCCTAGACGTCCGGAATGTCGTTTTTCTGATTCCAAATTTCTTCAATAAGGCGACGGCCAATCTAATTGTAATGTTAGAATTCTTGATTCTCCATTTTCAAATTTCACGACTTGTGTCAAAACCATTTCTCTATCCAATGCGATTTCAGCCTATCCCGAACTGACAGGCGGCTTTTGCAGACGTTATGCGTGTCGACCCTGTGATTCATATCACAATTATGGCTTGTCAATTCATGGCGACTTTGGTTTTCATATGATTGCGAGGGTCTATCACTAGTTCCGATGGTCTCGATCGTCACTGTTCGATTTAGAAAAATTTTGCAAATTATATATTGGTTAAGCGACATTACCCGCGCTCCAATCATATAACGCTAGCAATACATTCCTTCTTCATTCTTAGATCGACCTTTTGTGCCTCTAAATGTTCCCTTGACAATCTTTATGGTCAAAGTGCCATTTCCTATTCGAATTCCCTAGGTCCACGTACCTTGTCTCGCGTTAGCCTTTCCCTTTTCGATCAGTCAACTCATGATTGATCAGATCCAAGCGAGATACGACTGAATTACATCGTTACATACTTTGTCACGCCTCACGCTCCGGCACGAGCGTGCGACTCCCTGCAAGCAAACCAAATATCTCTCGCGGTCCTAAGATCTGCAAATAAGTCGAGAGACATGATATATATGCCAAGCATGCGGAAGCGATAGCAATAAAACTCATCCATGCAAAATTTAAGTGGGACCTCGATAACCCAAATACTGTCATACATAAAACCCGACAGTTCGTACAGACGCATAACTACTATAACTGCTAACACATAGGGCGACGGGGTAAGTACATAAAAAGGGTCCATTGACATCATACATCAAGAGACAGGGCCAGGGTCACCATCAAAAGATCAACTGATGTGCTGGGAGTCCCTAAGACGAGCTGCCGGAGTCCTCGGGGTCCTCTGCATCTTCCGTGGGCTCGTACTCCGAAAAGGTCTCAGAGCGAACCTCTATAGTATCCTCAGCGGTCTCCTCAGCAAATGGCTCCATGAGACCCTCCTCGGTCGCCTCGACCACAATGATCTTTTCCTTCATGTTTTCTATGGTTGGGGTGCTCTCGGTTTCATTCCTTGACCCGACAATCGAAATCTCAGCTTGATCTAAGTCTCGGGTAGGGTGGCACCAACTAGGAACAACTCCCTAGGGCACCTTATTGGGTTTCAATGGCCCGGCAGATATATCCCCGATCCTCCTAAACCAGGCCTCATACCAATGAGGCTTCCAGCTCGTACTACCCTCGTCTACCCAAATCACAGTACACTTCCTTACATAAATAGTTCCTCGCCGGTCAGGAAACTCATCAAAATAAGTGGACATCTCCTTCGAGTCTCCAAAACAAATGAGCAACATTGCCAAGGCCTAGTATCTGTAAAAGAAGGGGGTCCCCAACGGGGTGAGATACATATATCAGTAAGGTGGATCCTAATCTTAGGTTAGGCTGACTGTCTACTCAGGCGGTCACACACCCCAATCATTCATACTCATAGACATATAAGGCAATACAAATTTAGATAACCACACACAGATGACAGGCATGCAATAATGGCATCATATCACATTCGGATGATCATGCATGACTCACCCTGCCACATCACCATAACCATCTTTTCCTGCCTACCTCATTCTCATGCCCGCGATTAGATCGTATCAAGCTCGGTCCGCGTAAACGCATCAGATCGTCATTGACAACCCGCGTAAACGCATCAGGTTTCAATGATACTCTAGGCCAGTGTCAACCAATCACAGCTCCATTCCGCGTTTCAACGCATCGGGACAGTGGCCTTCTCAACCCCGCATCTTGTACTCATCAGGGCGCCACACAACTCCAACCCCGCGCCTCAACGCCTCAGGATACTCATTCCTCCACCCCGCGTCTCATGCGCTTTAGGGTCCCGCCATGTCACACTCATGCCATGATTTTCAATTCATTTCACTTACCTAACAACAAGTGCAATTCAAGCACAATTCATATGCTCATGGCATGCAAGACAATCAAAGTGACACTCAGACATGGCAGATAATTCAGGCACAAGCATTAGAACACATTAATCCCATATACTATCTTAGAGCGTACTAAGAACAATCCTCTTGAAAATCTCTCACAAGTCAATCAAATTAATGCTTGACTCGCCCAATTGAGTCCAATCTTCCTATCCTAAGTTTAGAATTCCCTTACCTTGAATTTGATATCACAAATTTCTCCTTGCAAATAACCCAAGGGTTCGGCCAAATATCCCAAGGATCTAATCCACCGCACAACCTATGGAATTTCAATCAATTCGTCAATTTTCCTTTGTCCAATTTACCAATCCACGAAAAGGTTAGGTTTGGTTTCCCCTAAGGGAATGTTAATTGGAAAAACATTCCTAAATGTCGGTCATAAACCTCCATAACTCAATCCTCATCATCCTAGCATGTCTTAATCACCAATTTGAGTCTCAAAATCAACAACCCTCGGCCCCCTATAGATTCGGTCTTGCACAGAATCGAACCGGCTATTTTCGGTTCTGTGCAAACCGAGCATGTCCAGTCCTTAGTCTACTCCAAATCCATCATTTAATCACTAATCTATTTGTTAACATGTCTATCTAAGGGTCCAAGAGCCTCACCGAGAGTTTGAGGTTGTGTCATCCCCCGAATCTCTTCGAAAGTCGCCGGATCCTTCAAGACAGTAAACCGACAGATTCTGTCCAAGATTCACAAGACCCATTTGGGGTCAAAACTTCATCAAATCAAGCTCAACTTTTTACCACATATTGATATACAAGTCCGCTAGATCTTCACAAAATTTGGTCTCAAGACTCCAACATTTCGAGGTCCTCAAGGGTAGAAAACATCACCTACCTCAGATTGGGTCAGTTTTCGTCGGCTTCAGGGAAAATGCTTGTCCGGAGCTCCTCGGTGGTCCAATTGGCTTGCTTCCACTTTGAGGAGATCGGCAAGAGGTGGGGTAAGGCTTTGGTAATTGGTTCGCCGATTGGTGGTTGTAGGAGAGCAGCGTCGGCAGCAGCGAACAGGAATCCCAGAAACTGTTGCCGGTGGCAGAAAGAGGAAGAAGGAAGAAGAAGAGGTGATCTTGAGTTGGGGGTGATATGGCCGGTCAATGGGAGAGGAGAGAGAGAAAAAAAAGGTTATATTCAATCCTCAAGTCAAGGAGTTGAATGGTAGGCAGTGAATAGTGGACATGACCACTCTTTTGTCCATCCTTTGACACATGTCCTAAGTGTCAATCAACTCAATCCAATGGTCACAATCTCTTCATGTTTTCGACTGCCTTGGGGGATGTATAAAGACCAAAATGCCCTTCCTCCATGGCATTAGCAAGGCTAAAGCTTTGAGGGGCAAAATGGTAATTTTACCCTCATCGTTCGGAACGTCTTTTTTCACATTTCGATAATCTTTCATAGGATGACGACCAATCTGAATATAACGTTGGAATTCTTGATTCACCATTTTAAATTTTCAAGACTCATTTCTGATTGTTTTCTCTGTCAAACGTGGTTCCAGTCTATCCCGAACTGACAAGTGGCTTTTGCAGACTTTACACGTATCGACTCTGTGATTCGTACCACATTTAAGGCTCGTTAATTCGTGGCGAATTTGATTGTTATGTAATTGTGATGGTCTATCACTAGTTCCTATGGTCTTGATCTTCACTGTTCGATTTAGGAAAATTTTGCAATTTATACGTTGGTTAAGCGGCATCACCCGTGCTCCAATCGTATAATGCTAGCAAGGCATTCCTTAATCGTTCTTAAATCGGCCTTTTTTTGTTCTAAATGTCCCCTCGACAATCCTTACTGTCAAAGCGACATTTCCTATTCGAGCTCCCTAGGTCCACGTATCTTGTCTCGCGTTAGCCTTTCCCTTTTGGTCAGACTACTCGAATTGATCAGATTCGAGCGAGATATGACTAAAACACATCACTAGATATACTTCTCATTAAAGAGTCTGAAATTGACTGGGAAATTATAATGTCACAGCTCTTCCCCTTACAAAAATTTCATCCACGAAATTTACATCAAACTCAATTACTTAAATAAATGGGGGTGTTGTCGCCTCATCGTCTCTTTGTTTTCCCACGGGCACCTTCGGTTCCATGGTGCTCCCTCACCACTTTGACCAATGGGATCTTCTTATTCCTGAGGATTTGTTCCTTCTGATCCTCGATCTTTATCGGCCTCTCCACGTAAGATACCCGATCGTCCACTTCTATAGTCTCGTAGTCTAGCACATGTGTCGGATCTGGTTCATACTTTCGCAGCATCAACATGTGGAATACATTATGTACCTGGGATAGATTAGGCGGCAAGGCAAATCTGTAGGCCAAGGTTCCAATCCGCTCCAATATCTCAAATGGGCCTACATACCTTGGGCTCAGTTTCCCCTTCTTTTCAAATCGCGATAATCCCCTCATCGGTGACACCTTGAGAAAGATATGATCGCCCACTTGAAATTCCAAAGGCTTATGCCACGTATCTGCATAACTCTTCTGACGACTTTGTGCTATCTTCAGTTTATCCCGAATTAATTTCACTGCTTCCACCGATTACTCTAACAACTCTGGGCCTGTGATACTTCTTTCTCCAACCTCATCCCAGCAAATCGGGGTTGTGCAGGCCCTATCATAGAGTACTTCGAATGGTGCCATCCGGATGCTCTGCTGATAGCTATTGTTATGCGCAAATTCCACCAAATGTAACTACTCTTCCCATCCATCTTTAAAATCTATGACGCATGCTCGCAGCGTGTCCTCAAGCTTCTGAATCGTCCTTTTCAACTGTTCGTCCATCTGTGGATGATACGTTGTACTAAACTACAATCAAGTTCCCAAGGCCTCTTGAAGACTCTTCCAAAAGTTTGTCGTGAATTTGAGATCTCTATCCGAGGTAATCGTCATAGGCACTCCATGTAGCTTCACTATCTGCCTCATGTATAACTCGGCGTATCTATCCATTGCGAAATCCTTTCGCACAGGAATGAAGTGGGCGGACTTGGTCAATCTGTCCACGACTACCTATAAAGAGTCGTGACCTCTTTGGCTTCTCGGGAGTCCCATCACAAAATCCACAGTTATATGCTCTCACTTCCATTCCGAAATTTTCGGTGGCTGTAGTAGTCCTCCAGGCTTGTAGTGCTTCACTTTCACTTGCTGGCATGTCAAACACTTAGCCATATATTTCGCCACATCCACCTTTATTCCGTTCCACCAATAGTGCTATCGTAAGTTCTGATACATTTTCGTACTTCCAGGATGGATACTATAATTGCTCCTATAAGCCTTTGACAAAATCCTTTCCCGAAGCCCTTCATCTTTTGGTATGCATAGTCGCCCCCGGAACTTCAAAATTTCGTCCTCTGACACTTGAAATTTTGGTTTCCTCTTTGTTGTGTCCATCTCCAGAATTTTCTGATTCTTTGGGTCCATAGATTATAAGGCCTTTATTCCTTCCTGGACCTCAGGTTCTACCCTCAATGTCGTTATCAAACTGGACAACTGGCAGACTTCTAGTCTGAATTCGAAATCTCTCAGATTCTCGATCATTGACCAACCTTTTACTAACAGACCGACGATACTCGACTTCCGGCTAAGCACATCTGCAACTCTATTTACTTTTCCAGGGTGATACAGTATATCACAATCATAGTCTTTGAGCAGTTTCATCCACTGACGATGCCTCATATTCAGCTCTTTTTGGAAAAACAGATACTTTAAGCTTTGGTGGTCGGTGTAAATCTGAAATTTTTCGCCACATAGGTAATGTCTCCAAATCTTCAGAGCGAAAACGATCGCTGCTAATTCCAGATCATGCGTTGGGTAGTTCATTTCATGTGGTGTCAACTGCCGGGATGCATAGGCCACTACTCTTCCATGCTGCATCAACACACAGCCCAATCATTTCAGTGAGGCATCGCTGTAAATCTCATAGCCCCCTGGTCCTGATGGAATCATCAACATCGGTGCGGTCGTCAACCGATGCTTGAGTTTTTGGAAACTCCTTTCACACTTATCTGTCCATTCAAACCTTGCTTCCTTCTTCGTCATCCTTGTCAATAGGATGGCTATGGATGAAAATTTCTCCACAAATCGCCTATAATACCCGACCAATCCCAAGAAACTTCTGAATTTAGTGACAATAGTAGGCCTAGGCCAATTGCTTACCGCTTTGATCTTTGCAGAATCTACCGCAATTCCTTCACCAGATACCACATGACCAAGAAATGCTACCCTGCTCAGCCAGAACTCACATTTACTCAACTTTGTGTAGAGCGAGTATTCCCTCAAAGTCTGCAGAACAATCCTCAGGTGCTCCTTGTGTTCTGCATCACTCCTCGAGTAAATCAAGATATCGCCTATGAAGACTATGACGAATCTATCTAGGAATTCCTTAAATACTCGTTGCATCAAGTCCATAAAAGCAGCTAGAGCGTTGGTCAAACCAAACAGCATCACCGTAAACTCATAATGACCATAACTCGTCCTAAAGGCAGTCTTAGGTATGTATTCCTTCTTGATCCTTAACTGGTGATACCCGGTCCTCAGGTCAATCTTGGAGAATATCGCTGCTCCTTACAACTGATCAAACATGTCGTCAATCCTCGGCAGTAGATACTTGTTCTTCACTGTTACCTGGTTCAGCTGCTGATAGTCAATGCATAGACGTAAAGATCCATCCTTCTTCCTTACGAATAGCACCGGCGCTCCCCACGATGAAGCACTCGATCAAATAAATCCCTTTTCCAACAGTTCTTGCATCTGCACTTTTAATTCTTTCAATTTTGACATGGACATCCTATAAGGTGCCTTCCAGATTGGCTTCGTTCCAAGAGTTAACTGATCACGAATTCTATCTCTCGTTCTGGTAGCAATCCTGGCAACTCCTAGGGAAACACGTCGAGAAATTCACGTACTACCGAGTTATTCTCTAGTTTTGGCTCTTCGGCAGTCGTGTCCATTACAGCAACTAAGTACGCCTGACACCCTTCTGACATCAACTTGGTCACTTCCAGATATGAGACTAAAGGAATCGAGATTTCTCCTCGACTTTCCACCAATTCAAAGCTAGGGTGGCGTTTCGGATAAAACTGGATTATCCTATTACCACAATCCACTACTGCCCCCTGCTTACCCAATCAATCCATTCCTATGATTACATCAAAATCAAACATGGGCAATACAGCTAGGTCAATACTCTCCTTACTCCCTCCAATCATGATTTCACAACCATCACAGCCCAATGAAATCAATATATTATCCTTTAACGGAGTGACAACATGCAGCATCATATTCAACGGTTTTAACTTCATGCCCACCAAATCAACAAATTGAGCAGACACAAATGAATGCGTAGCACCAAGATTAAACAATGCATATGCAGCTTGGTCGCACAAGTAAACCGTACCTGTAACCACGCCTGGTGCTTCCTCTGCCTCTCTGCGGGCTACTGCATATACTCTTCCCTGGGCTGGTGGTCGATTCTTCTTGATCTGGGGAGTGGCAGTCGACGGTCCAGCTTGTGATCTCTGTCCTTGAGATCGACTCGGCGGAGCTTGGTTCGGGCACGTCCTTATTTGGAGGCCTAGTTGACCACACTTAAAACAAGCCCCAATCATTACCGGGCATGGCCCATTTCCGTGCCTCCTACCATAAAGGCGGCAGCTCCAGTTAGTGAGATTCGATGGCTTCACAATATTTTTCCTTACGGGAGGCACAAAACGCCTGTCCGCCATCGATCTCTTGCCCATCTGGCAGTTATCTCTGAATGACGTGAACCACGATCTTGTTGCGGTGTTCCTCTCCTTCAAGTCCCTTTCTATCATTTGGCCCCACTCGTAGATCTCCTTATAAGTCCTCAGATTTAGGGCAATCACAAACCATCCCTAAATATCCTTGCTTTCTCTTGAGGATCCTATACAGATCGAGGTGCGTACCTCGACAGCCTCGAGAACTCGACCTCGTACTGATCTACTCTCAGTTGATTCTGACGTAGCTATAGAAACTCCACCTGCTTCCTTTCCCTGGCCGTCCGAGAAATATTTGTCGTTGAACGCTGTCTTAAAGGCACCCCAATTCATGGTTGTTCTTTCAGGGAAAACTCCATTCTTGGTGGCAGCCCACCAATCATTCACTATACCCTCCAGCTGGTACACTACTAGTAGCACCTTCTCTTGGTCCGTGCACCTCAGCACACCAAAAGGTTTCTCTAACTTCTCAATCCGTCTGGGTGCTAGCTTAGGATCTCCAGTCCCGTCAAACTGTGTCGGCTTTAGATTTATGAACTGCTCGACTAGCTAGCTCATCTGTGTGGCCACGACGATTTCCTCTTGGGCATTCGCCGCCTCATTACTTTGGTTAAGCTCACCCTGGCTTCCATTACCACTGTTGTTGCCGTTGTTGGCATTGACGGTAGCTATGGCAGCTCCTACTGCCTGGGCGATGGCAGCGTCCCGATCTTGGGTCTACCTATCAATCAAGTCACCAATTCTCTCTAGCGCCCTCAACACGCCATCCATTCTTGGGTCCTCAGCTACAGGCCGCCTCGAGCTAGAAGCTCCGCCTCTAGATCTTCCAAATCTCCTGGATAGGTTGCTCATCTTTATCTCCTTCTACTGAACCTGGTCCACCACAAGTTCTTCGGCAAGGAGTTAGTAACTCATTCATTCATTCAAGTCTAGAGCTACTAACTAAACCTTAAAAGAAATAGTCACAACATAGTAACACTCCACACAACAAGTCCTAGAGACATTTCAACCAATACCCCATGGCTGTCTCTCAGTTCCGTTTACTCCAACGGTTCACTAAAACAAGCCATACCCATTTACTTATCAGGCCATACTCATTCACTTATTAGGCCAAAATCCAGAAATGACCTTCAACATTAAGCAAGGAACTTAATCCTCATGCATTACCACAACCTTGCCAAGGTAAACACCAACCTTAAGTGCCAAGTCACATGCTATGCACCCCATGCCTTATCTTAACTGGTCTCCTAAGACATCGCTATCCGTCCAAGTCCCAACTTAATCCTCCTTATTACTCCAGTCCTCAATCAACTTTGGATCAAGCTGACCTTGCTCTGATACCAAATCAAACGGGGATGTCACGCCCCGCGCTCCGGCACGAGCACGCGACTCCTTACAAGCAAATCAAATATCTCTCGTGGTCCCAAGATCCACAAATAAGTCGAGAGACATGATATATATGCAAAGCATGCGGAAGCGATAACAATAAAATCCCTCCGTACAAAATTTAAGTGGGACCTAAATAGCGTAAATACTGTCATACATAAAACCCGACTGTTCATACGGACGCATAACTACAATAACCGCTAACACATGGGGCAACGAGGTAAGTACACAAAAAGAGTCCATCAACATCATACATCAAGAGACAGGGTCAGGGTTACCGTCAAAAGATCAATTGATGTGCTGGGAGTCCCTAAGACGAGCTGCTGGAGTCTTCGGGGTCCTCTGCGTCCTCTGTGGGCTCGTACTCCGAAAAGGTCTCAGAGTGAATCTCTATAGTATCCTCAGCGGTCTCCTCAGCAGATGGCTCCATGAGATCCTCCGCGGTCGCCTCGACCACAATGGACCTCCTCCTCCGTGTTCTCTATGGTCGAGGTCCTCTCCAGTCCATTCCTTGACCCGGCAACTGACCCTTTAGCCTGGTCTAAGTCTCGGGTAGGGTGGCACCAGCTAGGAACAACTCCCTAGGACACCTCATTGGGCTTCAGCGGCCCGGTAGACACATCCCCGACCCTCCTAAAGTAGGCTTCATATGATGAGGCTTCCAGCTCATACTACCCTTATCTACCCAAACAATAGTACACTTCCTTACATAAATAGTTCCCCGCTTGTCAGGGAACTCATCAAAATAAGTGGACATCTCTTTTGGGTCTCCAAAACGAATGGGCCACATTGTCAAGGCCCAGTATCTGTAAAAGAAGGGGGTCCCAACGGAATGAGATACACATCTCAGTATGGTGGGTCCTAATTCTAGGTTAGGCCGACCGTCCACTCAGGCAGTTACACACCTCAATCATTCAAACTCATAGACATACAAGGCAATACAAGTTTAGATAACCTCACACAAATGACAGGCATGCAATTATGGCATCATATCACATTCGGATGATCATGCATGGCTCGTCCTGCCACATCACCACAACCATCTTTTCCTGCCTACCTTTAGATCGCATCAGACTCGGTCTGCGTAACCACATCAGACTATCATTAACAACCCACGTAAATGCATCAGGTTTCAATGATACTCCAGGCTAGTGTCAACCAATCACAGCTCCGTCCCACGTTTCAACGTATCAGGATCGTGGCCTTCTCAACCCCGCGTCTCGTACTCATCAAGGCGCCACACAACTCCAACCCCGCGCCTCAACGCCTCAGGGTACTCATTCCTCCACCCCGCGTCTCATACGCATCAGGGTTCCACCATGTCACACTCATGCCATGATTTTCAATTCATTTCACTTACCTAACAACGAGTGTAATTCAAGCACAATTCATATGCTCATGGCATGCAAGACAAATAAAGTGACACTCAAACATGGCAGATAATTCAAGCACAAACATTAGCACGCATTAATCCCATACACTATCTTAGGGCGTACCAAGAACAATCCTCTTGGAAATCTCTCACAAGTCAATCAAATTAACACCCGACTCACCGAATTGAGTCCAATCTTCCTATCCTAAGTTTAGGATTTCCTTACCTTGAATTTGATATCACAAATTTCTCCTTGCAAGTGCCCCAAGGGTTCGGCCAAATATCCCAAGGATCCAATCCACCACACAACCTATGGAATTTTAACCAATTCGTCAATTTTCCTCTGTCCAATTTACCAATTCACGAACCACAAACCTCCATAACTCAATCCTCATCATCCTAGCATGTCTTAATCACCAATTTAAGGCTAAAAATCAACAACCCTCGGCCCCCCACAAATTCGGTCTTGTACAAAATCGAACCGGCTATTTTCGATTTTGTGCAAACCAAGCATGTCCAGTCTTTAGTCTACTCCAAATCCATCATTTAATCACTAATCTACTTGTTAACATGCCTATCTAAGGGTCCAAGAGCCTCACCGAGAGTTTGAGGTCACGTCGTCCCTAGAATCTCTTCGAAAGTCGCCGGATCCTTCAAGATAGTAAACCGGCAGATTCTATCCATGGTTCACAAGACCCATTTGGGGTAAAAAAATTCATCAAATCAAGCTCAAATTTTTACCACAGATTGATATACAAGTCCCCTAAATCTCCACAAAATTTGATCTCAAGACTCCAACATTTCGAGGTCCTTAAGGGTAAAAAACGTCACCTACCTCAGATTGTGTCGGTTTCTATCGGCTTCCGGGAGAATGCTTGGCCGGAGCTCCTCGGTGGTCCAATTGACTTGCTTCTACTTCGAGGAGGTCGGCAAGAGGCGGGGCTAGGCTTTGGTGGTTGGCACGCCGGCTGGTGGTCGCTAGAGAGCGGCGTCGGCGACAGCGAACAGGAAGCCTAGAAATTATCGCCGGTGGCAGAAAGAGGAAGAAGGAAGAAGAAGAGGTGATCGTGAGTTGGGGGTGATATGGCCGGTCAAGGGGAGAGGAGAGAGAGAGAGAGAAAAAGGTTATATTCAATCCTCCAGTCAAGGAGTTGAATTGTGACATTTTGATTTTCAATCAGTTTTAGACTCTGTAATGAGAAGTTTATATATATCAAGCGATGTATTTTAGTCATATTCTGCTCAAATCTGATCAATTTGAGTAGACTGACCAAAGGGGAAAGGCTAACGCGAGACGAGGTATGTGGACCTAGGCGATTCTGATAAGGAATGACGTTTTGACCATAAGGATTGTCAAGAGGATATTTAGAACCGCCAAAAAGCCGATCCAAGAACGATTAAGGGACGCCTTGCGAGTGTCATACGATTGGAGCGCGGGTGATGCCGCTTAACCAATGCATGATTTGCAATGTCTTCCTAAATCGGACGGTGAAGATCAAAACCTTAAGGACTAGTGATAAACCCTCACAATTACACGACAACCAAGCTGCCATGAATTGACGAGCCCTAAACGTGATATGAATCATGGGGCCGATATGCGTATAGTCTGCAAAAGTCGCACGTCGGTTCGGGATAGGTTGGAATCACGTCTGATAGAAGAAACAATCAGAAATGAGTCCTAAAAAGTTTGAAATGGAAAATCAAGAATTTCAACGTCATTTGGATTGGCCGTCGCCCTATCGAAGAAGTCAGAAACGAGAAAAATAACATTCAAAACGTCGGGGGCAAAATGACCGTTTTGCCCCTCAAGCTTAGAACTTTGTTGTTATAATTGAAGAAGGGCAAAATGAGCGTTTCAACCCATCCATGGCTGCCGAACACAAGGGTAAAAAGGAGCCGTTGGATCTCTTTGGACAGAGCACATGCCAAGTGTCAATGGATGCTCTAAAGATTAGTCTTGTCCACTAAATGCCCACCTACCAATCAACTCATTTGACTAAATTTTGGGATAAACAATTCTCTCACCTCTCTCTCTCTCACTCTTGCATTTGTCCAGAACCACCGAGCACCACCATTCCTTTTCTTCTTCTTCTTCTCCGTCATTCTGCTGCTCGCCCGACTGCCGCTGGACCGCTTGTTGGCTGGCCATGACTGGCATCTCCGGCCATCATCTGCTGCCGCTCGACCACCCAGACGTAGATCCACATTTTTTCGATCCAATAAGAATCAGGCCGTTTGGAGCACTGTGGAATTCTGGGCAAGCAATCTCCCAAGAGCCGACAGATTTGGAACCAACCAGAGGTAGGTTCGGTTCTCACTCTCTTTGACAGCCGAAATCTTGGAATCTATAGTTCAAATTTGGTGAAGATCAAGTAGACATATAGATGGTTCTATGGTAAAAATTAGAGATTTATTTGATAAGTTTTTGACCACGAGCCAGCCTTGAACATTTTGCCTAGAAATTGTTGGTATTCTGTGCTTGGAAAAACCGGCGACATTCGACGACTTTCCGGCTACCATTTGGCTTGAAACAATCGGTGAGCTTCCCAAACCCTTAGGTAGATGTTATAAGAGGTAGGATAGTGTATAATTGATGGATTTGGAGTAGATTAGGACCGGTTGGACCTAGCATGAGCAGAACCAAATGGAACTGGTTCAATGCCGGGCCAAACATATTTTGTGGGGGGCTGAATTTGATGGATTTGTGCTGTGAATTGGTGTTTATGATGTGAGGAGATGATGAGGGGTGTATTATGAGTGATTTAGATTGATAAATTGAGGATTTGGACTTGAGAATTTGACAAATCGGTTGATTTTTCGAGGTTACGCGACAAATTGGCCTTGGACTTGAGTTGGCCGAATCTTAGGAGGTGCAAGAAGGAGTGAATTGTGTCGCCAAGCGAAGGTAAGAAAATTCCTAAACCGAGGCTAAGGGGATTGGACTCGATTGGGTAAGTCAAGGGCCGATTGGATTTGTTTATGGGAAATTGACAAATGGGGTAACCTTGATACATCCTAAAATGTTAAAGTATGATTGTGTGACATTATATATATATGCTTGAGTCATTTGTCATGTTTGTATCCCATTTGATTGACTTGCATGCCATGGCATTTATGGAATGCATTGAATGCGTGTTTGCCAGCAAGTGTAAAATTGAATTGAAAATCAATGCATATGATGTGGGGTGACATGAGCATGGCATGGCGAGGCCTTGAGGCATGTGAGATGCGGGGCGGGAGGTTGAGACCCTGATGCGACGAGGTCGCGGGTGAAGTATGAATAGGTAGCGCCCTGATGCGATGAAGTTGCGGGGTTGAGATAGCCACAGTCCTGATGCATATTATTCGCGGGACATAGCATGAGCTCATAAACCCTGCTTGGAGATGAATCGGGATCTGATGCGTTTACGCGGGTCACTGATGACGATCTGATGCGTTTACGCGGGCCAAGCCTGATGCGACTAGTTCGCGAGCTTGAGAATGAGGCAGGTAGAGGTTGATGGATGTGGTAAAGTGGCAAGTTGAATGTACACATGCGTATGAGTTTGATGTGAGATCATAAATGCATGGCTGTCTTCTATGTGTTGTCGTTTATTGAGTTGTGATTGTTATACCTATGTATTCATGAGTTTGGATATGTTGAGTGACGCAACTACTCGAGTGGACTATCAACTTGACCTAGGGTTAGATTTGTTTTACTGAGATATGTATCTCACCACTTTTGGGGAAACCTTCTTTTTACAGATCCCAAGCCTTAGGAAAGTGGCCTATTCGATTTGGCGATTCGAAGGAGGTGACGGCCTTCTATGATGAGTTCCCTGACAGGTAGGGAAACATTTATGTAAGAAAATGTACAATGGTATGGGTCGAAGAGGGCAAGCCGGAATGGAAGTCTCACAGGTTCGAGGCGTGGTTCGGGAGGGACAGGGATAGACAAGTCGGGCCACTAAAGCCCCACGAGGTACCACAAGGTATCATACCCGATTAGTGCCAAATCGTGGCGGAGCAGGAGCTACCAGAGGGATCGGTAGTAGGGTCTAGGAATGGCCCGGAGCGTACACCGACAGTAGAGTACTCCGTGCCACCGCTGGAGGACGAGGTCATAGTGGTGGAGTTGTCTGATGGAGACATGGCCGAGCCGTCGCAGGAGGCGACCGTGGAGGACTCTGTCGAGGTTCCGTCAAAGACTTTCTCCGAGTACGAGCCGACAGAGGAAACTGGGGACACCGGAGATTCTAGCAGTTCTTTCTAAGCGACTCCAGATGGCGACTCGATCTTTTGACTGGCGACCTGACTCCATTCCTGACGAGTTTTTGTGGATATCTCTGTTGACATGCTTACCCTGTCGCCCTAATATTTAGCGGATTGTAGTAGTTGTTGACCAGTAGGTTGTGATGCACGATGTTTCTTATGCTATCCAGGTCCTGCTTAGTCTTAATCTATATATATATATATATATATATATATATATATATATATATATATTGTACGGGGATTTATTAGAGTGTTGCTTCCGCATATGTGGTGTATTTATTATATCTCTTGACCTTGGTTTGGTGGATCTTGGGACCGCCGAAAGATTTTTGTTGGTTTGCTTGCAGGAATGTTCACGTGCTCATGCCCGAGTTGTGGGGCGTGACATGAATGGTAGGTGGTGAATAGTGGACATGACCACTCTTTAGTCCATCCTTTGACACATGTCCTAAGTGTCAATCAACTCAATCTAATGGCCACAATCTCTCCAAGTTTTCGGCTGCCTTGGGGGATGTATAAAGACCAAAATGTCCTTCCTCCATTGCATTAGCAAGGCTAAACTTTGAGGGGAAAAATGGTAATTTTACTCCTGAAGTTCAGAACGTCGTTTTTCTCGTTTCAATAATCTTTGATAAGGCGACGGCCAATCTGAACATAACATTGGAATTCTTGATTCACCATTTTCAGTTTTTAAAACTCGTTTCTGATTGTTTTCTCTGTCAAACGTGGTTCCAGCCTATCCCGATCCGATGGGCGGCTTTTGCGGACTCTACGCGTATCGACCCTGTGATTCATATCACATTTAGGGCTCATCAATTCGTGGCGAATTTGGTTGTCATGTAATTGTGATGGTCTATCACTAGTTCCTATGGTCTTGATCGTCACTGCCCGATTTAGGAATGGGAGTTAAATGATTTTGCAGAATGGGAGTTATAAAGGGAGGAGTCCGTGGCTAACCCTTTGTTCTGCAGGCTTGGTGATTGTTTTTGAACTTTGGAGCGGTGATTGATTTAAAATGTTGTACATGTCTTTAGAATAATTGCACTACACCTCATCGACTTGTGATTGAACCCGAGTCACCCAATAGTTTTAGGATGCTATTTAAGTGGTTCTTTAACCTTGGCGGTAAGGCTTCGCTAAAGGTTATCCTACTTGGGTCCCGAAATTCTTCCAAAAAATGGCTCAAGGGACATTCTCATGCATGTGAGGCCATGATGCATGGGCATTACCCTTGTCGACCAAACCAAGCCAAAATGATTGGGCTCGACTAGTCATGACTATGTATGCAAGGCGGCAACTAGTCATGATGAACGTGCATAAGGCTACGACATGTTGTTCTGTCCTTCATTTCACTTTGCTAAAAGAGCTAAAATTAAATCAACAACTCATGTGCATGTCATTGTGATTGACATTTTCTCCCTAAGTGTGGTAATTTCTTAAACCTTATCTCTTTTTAATTTGGGTCGGTCCATGGCAAGTTAGGTTTGTCCCTTTGATCATGTGAATTTATGTCATTTATGCACGTCCTTATGTTCATATTTCTCGTGCTTAGGAATTTTTTCGGATCCCATGATTGTAATACCTTAGTTGCATTTTAGGTTAATGAATCAGTTCTGTCTTCTTTCCGACCTTGTTGGCTTACTCGATTTTTTGCACATTATTGGAGTTGGATCTAGTCTCAGCACTTCGAATGAAAAGTGTTTGTGAGATTCATAACTGTCATGAGAAAACATTTGGCGCCAATCCAATGTGTTTTCTATTTAATACGAAATTAATGGCCGTAGTGGAGCAAGATGGAATTTAGACTCCAGATCATTTTGCCGACTATCCTTAATAAAAGACCTCCCCTATTAAATCACAAAACATGAAAGTTGTAGGTTGATGTTTCAAATAATAACTTGCAAAATTTTAGATTTTAATTCATACTTTAAAGAGGTCCTTCGTTCATTTAACCATGGGCGGTCGAAATAGTTTTCTAGACAAAAATTTTCCAAAGACGCATTAAACTGTATTAATCGGTGCATTTTTAACCTTAAGTCCAAACATAAAAGTTGCTCATCATTGTGTCCCGTATCAGCTCGTAAAATTGGGAATTGTTCGATAAATGTACGAATTATGACGAATTTTATCGCAAAGATCGACGAAACTAAAAAATTGCTTGATTTAGTTCTCTGCTTATATCTGGTTTGTTCGTCAAGTTTAGAGGGTTGTCATGGGCCGGCTCACTATCCTCGCTCATTATACTGATTTTCGTGTGATCTTTCTTTGAAGGTAATCTACCACGGGTCATCCACACATCACTAGGTCAGTCGCGAAGAAAATGACTGACAAGGCAGAAATGAATACTACGATCCAAGAGGCTCTCTAGAGACATACGCTTTCAATAACATAATTGATAGCATGGTCTCCTAGATGGTGGATAAAGCACTGGCAAGCCTTATGGCCAAGATGCAGCTGCCTGGACTGTCTCCTCAACCTCTGGCACCTCCTCCGCCTCCTGCAGCTGACAATCCGAACAAGAATCAGGAACAATGTTCTTTTCTAGCTATGTCGTTTGAGGTCATGCTCGTCCCGGGCGCTAGTTCGAATGCTCCGCTAGTAGCCTCAATTCCTCAAGTTAGCCCTGTGGCACTAGAGCTGAATAATGACGCGGCAAAGTTGATGGCTCAGATGGAGCAAAAGATGGAAGAAAGTTCCAGGAGATTCAAGGAACCCACAGTATCCCCCATATTGACTTCTCTGCTTTCTCAAAAGTTGATGTGCCTAAGAAGTTTAAGGTGTCCGACTTCAAGAAGTACGACGGCACATCCAATCCTGTGCAGCATGTCCGGATGTATTAGGCAAGAATGAGCAAGTATGCTAATAACGGCCCTTAATTAATTCAGACTTTTCGAGCCAGTCTAAAAGAAGCAGCTATGTGATGGTATGCTGACTTTGAGGTATACAGCATGGAGGATTGGAAGGAGGTAAACAATTGTTTTTATTAAACCTTTCAGTTTTAACATAGACATCCTTATCACTAGGGAAGACCTAGAACAAGCTGAAATGAAGAAGGGCGAGACGGTCAAGCAGTATACTACTAGGTAGAGGAACATTGCCTCTCAATTGAAGCCTATTCCCCCTAAGAGGGAGCTCATGAAGCTGTTCGTCTCTACCCTCCCACAGACAATACGGATTAGAGTCCTAGACACTTCTGCAAATTCGTTTGGTCGCCTCGAAGCAATAACCGAAGTAGTAGAAGGTGGCATGAAGAAAGATTGGTACGGAGATGCTAGCACGCCCGCTAAACAATTCGTAGCAAAGAATGACGAAGAGGTCGTCCCTCAGGTCAACATGACGAGTTCCTCATCGGCTGTGCAAGTTCCTATCAAGCAGCAAGGAAACTTTAGCGAATAGAGGTAGAAGAGGAATTCATGTCCATCCCGACAATATACATCTTTGCTTGGAACACTTTCTCAAGTCTTGGCTGTCCTCCACAAGAAGGACCTGTTGTCAACGGAACCTCTAAGATCGAATTATATAACGTATGCAGGCTATGACCCATCCAAGAAATGCAAGTACCATCACAGTGAAGTCAGCCATGACACGGACAATTACTTTATACTTAAAAATCGCATCCAAGACTTGCTTGATTCTCAGGCATTCTCGTTCCAAGGCGGCGGCCAACCACAAGTCCAAAATAATCCTCTGCCCGATCATACGAATAAAACCAATGCTGTATTCGATTGTAATACCCAACTGGTGTGTGCGTACAAGGTCCAAGGGCGAGTATTATTGATGCTCTGGTTAGGGCAGGCTATTACCAGACTGAAGAGCTTGTATCGTTGGATCAATTAAAGAGAACGATTTCGGTCCTAATGGGGGATGGATTAATAGTCAAGATCAATCAAGCAGAAATGATTGCCACTATTTCTCAAATCATCATCAATTGAGATCAAGTGTTTGCTATCTTGACCATGACCCAGTCCAAATATTTTTTAGAAATGGAAGTAGCTGAAGCCGACGCAGCAAGTCTGGTCAAGCTTGATCCAGAATTGGCTGATATGCCTCCTCTCGAAGATGCATTTGATGAGGACTTGGGAAATGTATTCCCTGATTCACCAAAGGACCGAAGTATTGTTGTTGAGCCAATGGCTCTAAACAAAGATGGAGTTGATGATGGATTCCTGAATCTCGCTAGCTAGTTTGATGATCTTGTTACTACAGTTATATCTGAAGATCGTGTGCTAGCTGATGAAGCACTGGAGAAGGAGCCTTGCATGGCGTTTAAGTCCCCAAATCCGTCTGTCGAAGCCATAGTTGATGATCCATTGGAGGGTTCAGAGTAACATTTTTGAGTTTTGCAATCTCCTGCGTAGGATCTTTCCAGCTTTCTCTAGGTTGCATTAGGATTTTCAATTCAGGTTGCACATTAGGCTTTCATTTCAATTCAATATTGCATTTCCATTCACTGAGATGTAATTTATTGATTTCATATCAATAAAATTACTCATTTTTTCATTAATTCTGGAATCTTAATGAGGTATCCCAAACTGACCCGATGACGATAACCCACGATCAAATAAATTTGTCATCCATGGTAAGCATTGAGGGTTGGCCTTTTCAAGAATTCTCAAAAACAAAAGGTTCTCCAAGGAAAATTTTCAAAAAAGGCTAGTGTCTGGTTAAACTTTGGTTGTCCTCCTGACCCATTTATTACATGTTTCAGAGTTAATTCAAGGACAAGGGGCAAATTCTTAAGTCTGACCATGCATTAGCCCCGGTTAGTCCTTGGACATCTCGCGCATGCACAAATGATGACCCTTGAGGCAATTCTTAGCTGATTGACTCATCAATCACATCACATTAGCCAGTTAAAAAAATAGTTCATCAATAAGTCGAGGGCAAGAGCAAAAACTAAGGACCATAAGTCAAACTTCCAACTTAGGGCGTATTCGAGGGGCAATTCCTGATTATGCCACCTGATAGAAAATGGGGCAAATCAACTGTAAACTCCGACTTGGAATAAGGGAGTATATTCTTCTTCGAACTACATGCTTCTTAGAATAACACATTTTCCCCTTGCAGGACCATACATCAGCCATGACGGTCTTCATCATTGAATAAGAGAAATCAGAGCATCCTGAGTCCTCGATTGACTGATCTCATGTGCATTGCTCTTTATACTGGAGCAATCCATATCTTCTCATTCCTTAAGATTTTTTAATATACTTGCATGGTTTATGCATGTCTACACTTGATTCTCACTCACCTTTTTAGATGATCAAGTCAAATTAAACTTCATGAATCTTGTCTCATCATATTTTTTTTGTTTGCGTTACTAATTTTCACTAGGAGATAATTTCAAAAAGGAACTCTTTGATCCAATTGAATTGATCATTTTGAATGAAGAATATTAGGACGATGAAAGACGAGTCATTTCGATACACGTCCTATATCACAATCCCTAGTGAGTAACATGAAAGTTTCCTTGCTCACAAGGTAAAAATATTATCTCGCAAAAAGTATGATAACCAAAATGATGTGAGGCATTTATTCCCTCTATCTAAACACTACAGGTTGCCCTTTGCTTAACCCCTTCGAACGGTGATTTTATTTTATAACTCTGTCAAGAACAACCCCAAATTTGGGGTAGATTTTAGAAAATTCAAAAAAATGAGTGGGATTTTCTTACTTTCACTAGCATCAATCTTTGAGTGAGTTTGTTGCATGCGAATTATGTGTTAGCTTGAGCGCCTTAAACACAACGAAGAGCATTTCATTTCTACACCCATATATACTTATCATTTGCTAAACTCAATTTGAGCAGTGGATTCATTTCTCAAAATCCATTTGGTGATCATCCTGAAAAGAGATTGTTCCGAATTATTTGACGGATGAGCAAAATGCTTTGGCACAAACTGAAATTTGAAAATTTGTCAGATGAGATTCTTCCTTCCATTTCAGAAGAGCAAAGCTATAAAAAAAAAAGAGAGAGAGAAGATGGCGAAGCTTGCCATGCGAAAAAGGAAAAAACAAAAGGGGGCGAAAACGTCCACTTCCATCAAAAGAAAAAAAGAAGAAAAAGAGCTCTCTCAAAGAATCTCTGGAAAGAAGGGAAGTCTTACATGAATTGGTCCAAGAAATGCTTAAAAAAAAATGCTCCCCAAAGAAAAATCATTTCTGAAGTGCGAAGTGACAAAGGTGGATGATCACTTATTTCCTCATCATACAACCCCTTGTTGAAAATAGGCTTTTCATTTCCAAGCCTACCCTGAACCTGCATTATAATCTTCACCAAAAGTCTCTTCAGATTATGACACTTGTGTTAATATAGGATTTCAAATGCCTATATTGCTCGAAGAAGTGGGAGCAAGATCATTTTTATCTCATTTGGCAGGATTCCCGACTTGTAAACTCAATACAACAAATGAAGATTCCATTTCATGGCCTAAAAGACTCATACGAGCCTCTTTTGGA
This sequence comes from Rhodomyrtus tomentosa, assembly GCA_028455895.1. NCBI lineage: Eukaryota > Viridiplantae > Streptophyta > Magnoliopsida > Myrtales > Myrtaceae > Rhodomyrtus > Rhodomyrtus tomentosa. The sequence continues at coordinate 23,438,993 of JAPCWY010000004.1, forward strand.
TAGCCTTTGACCGAGCCTGAATTACAGTCCTGATAAAAGACCTTATGGATTGGTCTGATCATACTAATTGCGAGAATACCCAGACTCTTGTCATGTGTAATGGTGATAGTTCAGAGAGATTCTTTCACCCGCATCAATGGTCGGATCTCAAAAGCTTTTTTTTTCATGAGAGTGAGAGAAAGTCATTTCTGACTAAAATTCCTCATCCAATTTGATCAGGATTGTCAGAAGGATTAGATAGACTTTCTCATCGACAAATTCCCTAGCGGAGCTTAATAATGCAAGCAAAAACTCACGAGTTTTTCTAGCATATGATGTTGCATTAACATTGAGCCTATGCATATCATCATCATTTTTAAGAGAATGTAAATGTATAATACGGTCAGCCTAGCCACCACCTTCTCAAAAAATCCAGGTAAGTTTTCTGATCTCGTTTTTAAACCGACCTTAGTCGTAATCCCTGTTGCCGTCGCACTGACAATTTTTCAGGCATCACACTATTTTGTACTCATACTGATCTAATTCGGTGATATATCATCTTTTGTCTTGATACAGTGAGACCTGCTTGAAAAGGTCACAAGAGATTATTTTTATCGCTTCATGGTGACTCGTTGATGAGGTCTCAAGAGATATCTCTAGTCTTGACACTATGAGACCTGCTTGAGAATGTCACAAGAGATTAATTTTACCGCCTCATGTTGACCCGTTGAGGAGGTCCTTAGAGACATCTCTCGTCTTGATACGATGAAACCTTCCTATGAAGGTCACCAGAGATTATTTCAACCGACTCAAGCTGACCCGTTGAGGAGGTCGCAAGAGACATTCTACCGCCTCATGATAACCCGTTGAAGAGGTCCCAAGAGGCATATCTCGTCTGGATATTGTGAGACCTTCTTGAGAAGGTCACGAGATATTATTTCTACCGACTCATGCTGACCCATTGAGGAGGTCGTAACAGACATTCTACCCCTTCATGGTGACCCGTTGAGGAGGTCCCAAGAGGCATCTCTTGTCTTGATACGGTGAGATCTTCTTGAGAAGGTCGCGAGAGATCATTTTTACTGACTCATGGTAACCCGTTGAGGAGGTCTCCAAGAGACAAATGTCCAGCTCGAACCATAACTCGAGCACATTTTCAAATCTACATAGATCTTGCGCCGTTTCGCATCAGAAAGAAATTTTTAGTAACAGATGGGCTCAGTACCTTGAAATCCTTGCATCCACAAAGAGGTCTGGAAATTAAGGGAATCATCAATATATGAGATATTTGGTAAAGCACGTATTTTCATATGTGATCCATGTGCATGTTTCTCTAATATGGTAAAAAGAGAAATTTTTAGCATATGTTATTGATAGCACTGCATTTTATGCATCATTTCATGTGCATCAGAAAATGGGACTTAAACTCCCACAAAGAAAAAAAAATCACCATTTATTCATTTGCATTTGCAAAATTTATGTTTCAATTTTAGTTTTTGAGTGAACCCTCTGCGAGTTTCCACTCAAAGAGAGGCAGCTGTTGACACCTAAATTTTGATTTTTAGGAAATTCATTCATTTAAGTATAAAATAAGAGTTAATTATAATTCTCGCAAAAATAAATTCTCATGCATTGCATTTTTATTCAGTCATGTGATTTGCATTTATGGTCGGAGGTGAGTCATTTGAGCTTAACTTGACAAGCGACTAGACCCAAATTTATATCAAAAATTATGCTAGGGCATAATGAGGTATGCCGAAAATTTGAGAAGGCTTGGACTTATATTCAAATTCAGCTCGTTTTGCTCATTCAAAGTTCAAAAAATGCTTTAATTAATTGACCAATTATTCGAATAAAGCCTAAATCAAGCCCAAAACGAACAAGACAAGCCCATGGATATGTGCTAGATTTTTCATCGAAAAAAAACCTTTAAAATAATTAATTTATTAAATAGCATTACTTGGACAATAATTCAGAAAAATTGTAAGCCTAGACTGCTCTCTACTCTATAAATAGATGTGTTTAGGGTTAGACAAAGGAGGGGTTCCACACATTGATATATGCTCAGAAAATAGAGAAATCAAAAGGAAAGGGAGCCGGTTCAAGAGGACTTCGACAGGATTCCTTTGCAAATTTGTAGAGATTAATTCCTTTCCTTCATCCAAAGTCCCAAGTAACACAAAAGGCCAAGCTGCTGATCCATCATTTCTTTTGGCCACGTTCTCGCCGACAACTAGTAACTTTCGGCCATATAGTTGTGTCTTCGAGCGAGTTTTTTACCATCAAAATTCTCGTCCAATACCGGTGTAATTTTCTGCAGCTGCGGAGGACGAATCCAAACTAATTCGAAGACCACGACGTGGTTGATTCGATGCTTCCAGTCACATACCGGTGATTTCAAGAGCAAAACAGGTGCGGTCAAAGCTGACTCAAAGTACCGCATCGGTCACCAAAGGGATTTCGACGGTTCTGGTCGTATATCCACGGTCATTGAAGGGCACGAATGTCACGCCCCACACCCCGAGCACGGGTGCGCAACTCCCTGCTAGTAAACTCTCGAGCATCCTAGGATTCAATTATCGAGAGATGCATAATAATAGTAGCGTACGGAAGCGTTAACACACACGCTCCATACACACATCAAAAGGGGACTTGGGTAACGAGAACATCACATAAACATCCCATGAGTTTATACAAAAGAGCAAGTAATCTATTCCTGCTATTAGCTCGGGAGTCGGGACCAATAAAAAAACTAATACAACAGGGTCCTCAAAAGAAATAGACCGACAGGGTCATCAAAAATAGCCAAGTAAAAGCAGGAAACCCCTAGGTAGAACCGTTGGAATCATCAGTCTCCTCGGCTTTCTCGGTAGGCTCGTAGTCAGAAAAGGTCTCAGAACGTACATCCACGGTATTCTCCATCGTAGTGTCCTCCTGATCACCCTCTGAGGTGTCGATTTCAATCATCTCAATCATATCCTCCATAGTAGGGTTCTTCTCGGGTATGTTCCTTAAGCCAGCGATAGACCCTTCAACCTCTATTGAATCCCGAGTGGGATGACAACAGCTAGGGACAGCTCGGCGAGATATCTCCGAGGCCTTCAGCTGACCAGTGGTAACTTCACTTACCCTACAAAACCAAGCCTCAAACCTATGTGGTATCCACTCGTCTTCACCCTCATCGACCCAGACCACAATACTCTTTCTAACATACACGATGCCTCTACCATCCGGGAACTTCTCAAAATAAGTGGTCATCTTCTTAGGGTCACCTAGTCGAATCGGCAGCATCCTCACGGCTTAGGATCTGAAAATATGGTCTCACGACGTAGTGAGATTCACATTCCAGTAAGACAGGTCCTAACCCTAGGTCAGGTTGACAGTACACCCAGATGAATGCAAACAATAAACAAGAGTATGCACTCAGCAATATAATACACTCATCAGTCAATATGCCACAGATATGCAAGCGTTTGTCAACCACACAGTAATAGTATCATATCATGTTAATCAATTCAGGCATGGCGATACTAGATCAAGCCACAGATTTCACCCTTCCAACTTCTTCATGATTCTCACCGCGTTTAAAATGCCTCAGGCTTGGTCCGCGTAATTACTCCTCAGACCATCTAATTGATAAACCCACATAAACACATCAAGGTTTTAATTTCATTCCAGGCCTGTGTCGACATATATCAAATCTCGTCTCGCATCTCAACGCATCAGGACATTGGTCATTTCAACCTCGCGTCTCAACGCATTAGGGTACGGTTCAACACAACCCCGTGTCTCAACGCCTTAGGGTATCACAAGTTTTTCAAACATGTCGAACATTCATTTCAATTCAAGACTTCATGATCAAGTACAAGCTCATGCAACAAGCAAAATACCTATGGCATGCGAGACAGTGAAATTCATCATTCAAATGTGGTAATCAACTCATGGCATATGCATCTAGCAAGCATTCAAGCAATCACCAATCCACGGAAACGAACCTTGGACAAATGAACAATAATCTCACGGAAATCCACCATCAACTCATCTAGTCGAGTCCAATCTTCCTAGTCAAGGTTTAGAAACCCCTTACCTTGTGTTAAAATTGATAAAAATCCTCCTCCAAGTGCTTCAAAGGTTCGGCCCCCAAAGAGTCCAAAATAGGGCAGCTTGCACCTAATACCAATTCCATTCATTTCATCAATTTTCTTCGTCCAATCATCAATTCACTAAGCATATACCTCATTGACATATCGATGGACATCCTCATAAGCCTCAACAATGAATTTAGAGCTTAATTCCTCCGTAGACAGCCCCTAAAGATTTGATATGCACAGAACCGAAACAGGGCATTTTCGGTTATGTGCATATCTCTCTCAATCAGCCCATAGACTACCCTAAATCCTCAAATTATCTACTAAACTACTTACTAACATGAGGTTCTAGGTGTCGAGGGGCCTCACCGAAAATTTGAAGTCAAGGCGACGCCAAATGGTCCACGAACAGGCTCAGTTCCTCAGGGTCCTTGCCAGGTCAGTTTCTGCCCTTCAATCACAACGTCGTTTCGGCATCAAAACTCCATTAAAATCGTCCTAAATTTTTACCATAGCTCAGTTTATGAGTGCCCTAGATATCTACAAAATTTGGCCAAAACTTTGAGACAAATCGAAGTCCTACGGAGCTCAAACAACGACTTACCTCCAGCTGCGATGGATTCTGTTGACTCTCGAGAAAACAGCTGGCCGGAGCTCCTCAGTGGGTCAAACGTTGAGCTACCACTTGGAGGTGGTCGGCAAGAGGATGAAGAAGGTGAGGGTGGTCGGCTCAGTGGCTGGAGGTCGCCGACAATGGTGCTTGAGTGGCGCGAAGTGGCGGTGACAGCTTGGTTGGGCGAAGCTGCTCCCGGCCGAAGAGAAGAAGAGGAAAGGAAGAAGAAGATGGTAGCTTGGGAGTGGTTTTCGGCATAATGGAGGGGTGAGAGAGAGCTATACACCAAATTGAGAGTCGATCAAGGTGGAATGGTAGGTTAAAAGTTGATAATTAATGCCTAAGCTTCATCCTTTGACACTTGTCCACTAGTCAATCAAGTCTTCATCCAATGGCTGATATTTTTCCTAATTTTCGGTAGCCTAGAGGGTATTGCAATTGACCAAAATGTCGTTCTCCATTTATTAAGGCAAGGCCAAGGCTTGAGGGGCAAAACGATAATTTCACCCTCCACGTTCGAAACGTTATTTTTTTAATTCAACTCTTCTTCGATGAGGCAACACCTAACCCAATTATAATGTTAGAATTCTTGATTTTGCATTTTCTAATTCCGAGACTCGTCTCTAAGCCATTTCTCTGTCAAATGTGATTTCAACCTATCCCGAACTGACGGGCGGCTTTTGCAGACGTTACGCGTATCAACTCTATGATTCATATCACACTTAGGGCTCGTCAGTTCATGAAGACTTTGATTGTCATATAGTTGCGATGGTCTATTACTAGTTCCGACGGTCTCGATCGTCATCGTTCGATTTAAAAAAATTTTGCAAAGTATACACTGGTTAAGCGGCATCACCCGCGCTCCAATAGTATAACGCTAGCAATGCATTCCTTAATCGTTCTTAGATCGACCTTTTATGGCTCTAAATGTCCCCTCGACAATCCTTATGGTCAAATTGTCTTTTCCTACTCGAGTTCCCTAGGTCCACGTACCTTGTCTCGCGTTAACCTTTCTCTTTTGGTCAGTTAACTCAAGATTGATCAAATCCGAGCGAGATATGACTGAAACACATCGTTAGATATATTCTTATTAATAAGTCTCAAAATGATAGGAAAATCAGAATGTCACAACGAAATTCACTGTTGTACTCACTGGTGGTAAGCAATCCAAATTGTGCTTGGTCTCCTTCAAGTTGATCGTGATACTTGGAGATTTGATACAGGTGCTGGAGTAAGGACTCAAATTGGAGGCTTATCCTTGCAAATTAGGTACTTCTCTTAGTTTAATATTCTGTGATGTTTGATTGCTATATTCTTGCATTGACTGAACGCTCTATCATATAACTTGGAAAAATTAGGTTGTCCAAGAATTGCCTAATTTGATGACTTTGCATGAAAATTAGATCATGGGTGTTCTCGGAATTGTGGGCATGAGATCGCCTATTTTGCATGAATTGGTTGATTCAATTGCCTTGTACTATTCCATTGCTCAATATAAGACAATGCAGTATTCGATTTTAATAATTTCATGCTGAAGTCGAATTTAGGATGTCAAAGATAAGGAAATCTTGTAATAGACATTGGTTCGCCAATCTTGAAAATTTGGATAGTATTTGATTTTTGAACATATCGTGTGCGCTCACTTGCCAAATTTAAAAGATTGTGATTTGGTTGAAATATATATTTGTGGATTTTTGTGATACCCTTTTGATAATTTGTAAATCTCCTGAAGATACTCAAGATATTTAAATCTTTCTAAATGTGATCGATTAGGAAAATTTACTAATCCGCAACCGCATATATGGAAATAAGTCTATCTATCAGGCTTTAGTTTGAATTATTTCCATCGCGGGTGTTTCAAATTTGAGGGTCAATATGTCAGGCCTCAAATTGAACCATGATACAAAAGAAATAATTATCTTTTCATTAAAAGATTTACAACTTCAATTTAAATACATTGATAAAAACTGAAAATCTCATAAAAAATATGAAATTAAAAAAAACAAAACAAAAATTCATGTCTCTTTTGTTTAATTTTCATGTCAGAAAATCTAAAAAAAAAAATCAAAAGGTGTAATAAGATATGGTTTCTTAAAAACCACGTCTTATCATTTTTTAGAAAGATAGTATTTTCTAGAAATCCTATCTCATGGATCACATTCAAAAAATAAAATCTTTTTAATCCATTTCAACTTTTAAAATATGCAGACGTAGGGTGAAAAGATTTTCTTAAAAATTTTGGGATTAATGCAGATTAAATCCGAAAACATTAAGTTAATCTTGAACCAATTCATTCTCATTTTCATTAATTGTTAATTTCGAAATTGCATAAAAAAACAAAAAAAAAATCATAAAAAGAAAACACAAAAAAAAAATTGCACCTTTGCACTTCAAGTCAGAATTCATGACAATTGCCAAATTGAACATTTTTTATGAAATTGGTACCAAAAGTGCATTAATTGAAAATTAATGTAACCAAGTCCCGAACTTAAAATCTCTGGTCGTAAAAATAAAATAAATTTCTTCGGCTATTTTATTAGGTTTTCAATTAACCTACCAAAAAAGTGATTAGTAGCACATTGATTAATTAAGTTAGCACCTTAATTAATCAGTCAGTTATGAGGCAAATAAAGCTTTCTTCTTTCCTAGAGAGTTGGCAAAGCATAGTACATCTTTGTCATCTAAGTCTCATTACCTATCGAAACGATGAAAGCTCTATGATTATAGATTATTCCAAGCAATTATGACAGCGGCTGCTATAGTTTCAATTAGCAGCATGAGTGAGGTCCAATTCATACATTCCTTTCCGACGGTCTATGAATTGCACTAAATTACTATGCACCTGAGCAGATTTGCAGGCGGATTCCAAGGTTTTTAACCTCCAGTTCAGCAGAAGGATGTAATCAAAACTGGAGTTGTCATAATTATATCAAAAAATTGTACATCTTGTCATTGAAAAATCCTGGAAGAAAGTTAGCACCTTTCTTTTAGATCAAGAGTTCCTCCAAGTCGAATGATTTAACTGTCTTTCTTAAGCATATATCCATAAAAATAAAATAAAACAAACCTCAAAGCAATAGCCGAACATCCACAACATTTCCAAGAGGAGAACCTAATTAGTGAACTATCATAATTTGCAGCAATAACAGAACATAATAACTACGGGACTTGGACAGTTAAAATACCTGCAGCTTGGTGCAGTTCATGTGACATTGATCTGTAGGCATGCACCAGCAACTTATAGTTTTTTCTACTATCCAAACTGAGAACCAAACTCAATCGAAAATGTACGAAATTTCTGTTCGGTTCGGTTCGATTCAGGTCTTGATTCAGTTCTGACACCCCTATATGTAGGCATCCATCAGCAACTCGTTTTGGTTCTCCATGTGTCTGCTCAACAATAATTTATCCAATTTCATTGACAAAGTTCAAAAGCCCTCATACACCAAACAGCCACATAGCCATCCACCTAAACAAGAGTTAACCCACATAACATTAGATTGACTAAAAAAAAAACATCCAAGGGAAGAGGTGGCAAAAAACTCCCTATGGAACTAACTCCTAGAGACAGTCTGAAGTTGATAAGAGTCCACGAGGAATTTTGAAGCTCTGTTGTCACGCTCCGCGCCTCGGGCACGAGCGCGCAACTCCCTGCAAGCAACAACTCTCCCGAACGTCCCAGGATTCACATATATCGAGAGATGCATTATATCAATAGCATGCGGAAGCGACAATATACAAACTCCTCTGTACGATAATAAAGGGGACCAAGGTAACAATAACGCCAATAATAAACACAACCTCCCATCCTGTTCATACAACAAAACACTGGCAGGCTAAACCCGCTAGTCTAACGAGGGGCGACAGGGTCAGCACAAAAGTGGGTCATCATCATCTCCAAAAGAAACGATGCATCGAAACCATCATTAAAATACATCAGCCCAGAAAACAGAAATCCCTAAGTCGAGCTGCTAGAGCCGTCAGACTCCTCAGCGTTCTCGGTAGGCTCGTACTCCGAGAAGGTCTCCGAGCGTATCTCTACCGTGTCCTCCATCGTCGTGCCTGCTGACTACTCCACTAGGTCGTCCTCGAAGGCTTCAACCTTTATAACCTTGTCGGTGTCCTCCAGGGTCGGGGTCCTCTCAAGGATGTTTCTCGAGTCGGCGGCTGACCCCTCCACCTCCACAGAATCCCGAGCGGGATGACACCAACTAGGGATCACCCCACAAGGTACCTCAGTGGGTTTCAGTGGCCCCGTAGTCACTTCCCCTACTTTCCTAAACCAAGTCTCGAACCTATAAGGCTTTCAGCTCTTTGCACCCTCGTCAACCAAGACCAAGTATACTTCCTAACATATACATTTCCCTATCCGTCCGGGAACTCCTCAAAATATGCCGACATTTTTTTCAGGTCGCCAAATCTGATTGTAAACATGATCACGGCCTAGGATTTGAAAATGTGATCCCGTGACAGGGTGAGATTTACATCTCAGTAAGACAGGTCCTAACCCTAGGTTAGGCTGACCGTACACTAAGGTGAGTACAATCACAAACAACGATGCACAAGCAATCACATGAGGCATTTCATAGTCATTAAATAACATACAGATACAAACGAGTGTCAAGCATGCAATCATGGCATCATGTTACATCGGTGGAATCAAGCACATATTATCAAGCCAGATTACACCTTCCACCCTTCCATGCCTCCATTTGATTCACGCCCGTGTTTAGAACGCATCAGGCTTGGTCCGCGTAAATACGCCTCAAACCATCACATTGACAAATTCGCGTAAACGCATCGGGTTTTCAATTTCATTCCAGGCATGTGTCGACACATCTCAAATTTCATCACGCGTCTCAACGCATCAGGACATTGGTCATTTCAACCCCGCGTCTCGTACGCCTTATGGTACTGTTCAACTCAAACCTCGCACCTCAACGCCTCAGGGTATCCATCCACACAGCCCCGCGCCTCAACATCTCAGGGTGTCATAAGTTTCTCAGTTATGCCAAATGCTCATTTCAATTCAGAACTCATAATCAAGTGCAAACTAATGCAACGAGCAACACATTTAGGGCAGGCGAGACAATTAAATTCAACACTCAAATGCGACAATCAATTCATGGCACAAGCATTGTCAAGCATTCAAGCCATCTATATCTCTCAATGACACACAATGGACAATCACACCTTAAACTTCCAAGAACCAATCTAATTCACACACAATTCACCCAATCGAGTTCAATCCTCATAGCCAAGGTTTAGAAATTTCTTACCTTGTGCTAAAACCAACACAAATCTTCTTCCAAGCACTTCAATGGTTTGGTCCTATTAGTCCAAGAACAAGTCAATCGCGCAACCTAAGGAAATTCATCCAATTTGTCAATTTTCTCGTCCATATCGTCAATTCACTAAACATACACCTCATTGACATATCGATTGACATTCTCATACATCTCAACGGTGAATTTGGAACTCAATTCCATCACTAATAGCCCCCCATAGATTCAGTATGCACAGAATCGAAATAGGGCATTTTCGATTCTGTGTATATCTCAGCTAATCAACCCTTAAATTAACTTAAATCCTTAATTTATCCACTAATCTACTTGCTAACATGTAGTTCTAGGAGTTGGGAAGTCTCACCGGAAATTTGAAGTCAAGGCGATGCCGGAAAGTCTTCGAACGGTGCCAGTTCCTTCAAGTCCTCAACTGGTCAGTTTTTGTCCTTCAAACACAAGACCCATTTGAGGTCAAAACTCCATATCCTCTAGTTATCCACAAAATTTGGCCAAAAGATTTAAAGGTTTCGGGGTCCTACGGAGTCTAAACAGCAGCCTACCTCCAGCTGCAAAGGTTTCCGTCGACTTTCGGGAGAATGGTTGGTCGAAGCTCCTCAGTGGGTTAAATGACTTGATTCCACTTGGAGGTTGTCAGCAAGAGGATGAGGAAGGGATTGGTGGTCAGCTCGGCGGTTGGAGGTCGCCAGAAGTGGCGATCAATGGCAGCGAAACCGGCAGGCAGTGCTGGACGGCGGTGTAGCTTCTCGGTGAAGAAGAAGAAGAAGAAAAAGAAGAAGATAGGCAGATGATGGTGATGCTCGGACGAAGAGGGAGAGAGAGAGAGTCGTATATACACATACTCAAGGGTCAACAAGGTTGAATGGTAGGTTAAAAATATTTCCATCAATATCAATGCCTAATCCTTTGACACTTGTCCATGTGTCAATCAATGTTTCATCCAATGGCTACCAATTTCTCCAATTTTTGATAGCTATAGTAGGGGTGTCAATGACCAAAATACTCTTGTTCAATTATAAATGCAAGACTAAGGCTTGAGGGGCAAAATGGTAATTTTACCCTCAACGTTTGGAACGTCGTTTTTCTAATTCCAAATTTCTTCGATAAGGCGATAGCCAATCCAATTATAAAGTTGAAATTCTTGATTCTCCATTTTCTAATTTCAAGACTCGTCTCTAAATCATTCCTCTATTCGATGTAATTCAGTCTATCCCAAACTGACAAGCGGCTTTTGCAGACGTTACGCGTATCGACTTTGTGATTTATATCACACTTAGGGCTCGTCAATCATGGCAACTCTGGTTGTCATGTAATTCCGAGGGTCTATTACTAGTTTTGACAGTTTCGATCGTCATCGTTCGATTTAGGATAATTTTACAAATTATACGTTAGTTAAGCGGCATCACCCGAGTTCCAATCGTATAACGCTAGCAATGCATTCCTTAATCATTCTTAAATCGGCCTTTTATGGCTCTAAATGTCCCATCGACAATCCTTATGGTCAAAGTGTCGTTTCTTATTTGAGTTCCCTAGGTCCACGTACCTTGTCTCACATTAGCCTTTTCCCTTTGGTTAGTCAACTCGAGATTGATCAGATCCGAACAAGATACGACTAAAATACATCGTTAGATGTATTATCGTTAATAAGTCTCGAAATGACAGGAAAAATCAAAATGTCGCAACTCTTCCTCCTTACAAAAATTTCGTCCTCGAAATTTACAAATAACCAGTTACTCAAATAAATGGGGGTATTGACGCCTCATCGTTTCCTCGCTTTCCCCACGTAGCGCCTTCGGTTCCATGTGCTCCCAAACAACTTTGACCAATGGAATCGTCTTATTCCTTAGAATATGCTCCTTTCGATCTTCGATCCTGACTGGCTTCTCTACGTAGGATACTCTGTCATCCACTTCTATAACTTCGTAATCCAATGCATGTGTCGGGTCCGGCTCGTACTTATGTAGCATTGACACATGGAAGACATTGTGCACTTGGGACAAGTTAGGCGACAAGGCAAGTCTGTAGGCTAAGGTCCCAATCCGTTCCAAAATCTCAAAAGGTCCTAGTACCTGGGACTCAGTTTCCCTTTCTTTCCAAATCGAGATAGTCCTCTCATTGGCGACACCTTAAGGAAAACATGATCGCCTACTTGAAACTTCAAAGGCTTACGTCGTTTATTCGCATAACTCTTCTGATGACTTTGTGCCGTCTTCAGTCTATCCCAAATTATTTTCACCGCCTCTACTGATTGCTCTACTAACTCTGGGCCTGTAATGCTTCTTTCTCCAACCTTGTCCCAGCACATCGGGGTTCTGCAAGCCCTTCCATAGAGTACCTCTAAAGGTGCCATTTGAATGCTCTGTTGATAGCTATTATTATATGCGAACTCTACCAAATGCAGCTGATCTTCCCATCCACCTTTGAAGTCTATCACTCATGCTCGTAACATATCCTTGAGCATCTGAATTGTCATCTCCGATTGTTCGTCCGTTTGTGGATGGTATGCCATACTAAATTGTAAACGAGTTCCCATGGCATCTTGAAGACTCTTCTAGAAGTTCGCCGAGAATTTGGGATCTCTATCCGATGTAATCATCATGGGTATCCCATGTAGTCTCACTATCTGTCGCATGTACAATTCAGCATATTTATCCGTCACGAAGTCCTTTCGTACAGGAATGAAGTGTGCAGATTTGGTCAATCGATCCACGACTACCCACATAGAATCATGGCCTCTCTAACTCCTTGGTAGTCCCATTACAAAAGCCATCATTACTTGCTCCCACTTCCATTCAGGGATCTCTAATGATTATAACAATCCACCAGGCTTACAATATTGTGCCTTTACCTACTGGCATATCAAGCACTTCGCCACATACTTTGCCATATCCACTTTCATCTCATTCCACCAATAATGATGACGCAAGTTCTGATACATTTTCGTGCTACCTGGGTGGATACTATAATTGTTTCTGTGAGCCTCTGATAAAATCCTCTCCCTAAGCTCTTCGTCCTTTGGTACGCATAAATGCCCTCAAAATTTTAAAATTCCATCTTCTAACACTTGGAACTCTGGTTTCCTCTTCGTAACATCAATTTCCAGGATTTTCTGAATTTCTGGGTCTGTCGACTGCAAGGCTTTTATCCTTTCTTGGACCTCAGGTTCTATTCTCAGTATGGCCATCAAGCTGGATAACTGACAGACTTCCAATCTGAATTCAAAATACCTCAAATTCTCAAATAACGACCACCCTTTCACTAGTAGACAGACAAAACTCGATTTCCGACTGAGCGCATCCGCGACTATGTTTGCCTTCCCAAGGTAATATAATATGTCGCAATCGTAATCCTTAAGCAGCTCCATCCATCGTCGTTGCCTCATGTTCAGTTACTTCTAGGAGAATAGATACTTCAGACTCTGGTGATTCGTATAAATATGAAATTTCTCGCTACACAAATAATGTCTCTATATCTTCAAAGCAAAGATGATTACTGCCAATTCCAAATCGTGAGTCAGATAGTTCACCTCGTGTGGTCTCAGTTGTCGGGACACATAGGCAACTACTCTTCCATGCTGCATTAGCACACAGCCTAGTCCATTTAGCGAAGCATCGTATATATCTCATAATCCCCAAGTCCTGATGGAATCGTCAATACCGATGCGGTTATCAACCGATGGTTGAGCTCTTGGAAAGTCCTTTCACACTTATCTGTCCATTCAAACTTCGGCTGCTCTTAGTCAATCTCGTCAGTGGAATGGCTATGGATGAAAATTTCTTCACAAAACGTCTGTAATATCCTGCTAATCCTAAGAAACTTCGGACTTTCATGACCGTAGTAGGTATAGGCCAATTCATAACGGTTTCGATCTTCGCAGGATCCATCGCAATTCCTTCTCCAGATACCACATGGCCAAGAAATGCAACTTTATTCAATCAGAACTCGCATTTACTAAACTTAGCGTAAAGCGAGTGCTCCCTCAAGGTCTGTAAAACAATCCTCAGATGCTCTTCGTGTTCTTCGTTACTCTTTGAGTAAATCAGGTTATCATCAATGAAGACTATGACAAATCTATCCAATAATTCCTTGAACACTCGATGCATCAAGTCCATAAATACAGCTGGAGCATTAGTCAGTCCAAAAGGCATCACGGTGAATTCATAATGACCATACCTTGTCCTAAATACGGTTTTAGGTATATCTTCCTTCTTAATTCTCAACTGATGATACCTAGTTCTCAGGTCAATCTTAGAGAATACCGCAGCTCCTTGTAACTGATCAAATAAGTCGTCGATCCTCGGTAGTAGGTATTTGTTTTTTACAGTCACTTGATTCAACTGCCTGTAATCGATGCATAAACGCAAGGACCCATCCTTTTTCTTTACAAACGACATCGGCGCTCCCCACGGCGAAGCACTCGGTCGAATAAATCCTTTATCCAGTAATTCTTACATTTGCACCTTTAACTCCTTCAGTTCTGATAAGGACATTCGGTAGGGTGCCTTCGAGATCGACTCCGTCCCGAGAGCTAACTCAATCCCGAATTCAATTTCTCGCTCCGGTGGCAACCCTAGCAATTATTGAGGAAAAATGTCTAGAAACTCACACACTACCAAAATATTTTCTAATTTAGGCTCCTCGATAGTCGTGTCCATAACTGCGACTAAGCATGCCTAACATCCTTCAGTTATCAGTTTTGTCGCTTCAAGAGATGAGACTAAAGGAACCAAGGTTCCTCCTCGACTTCCTACAAATTCAAATCTAGGGTGACCTTCCAGATAGAAACTAATAATCCTACTACAACAATCCACTACTACCCTCTGTTTACCCAACCAATCCATTCCTATAATCACATCGAAGTCATACATGGGCAATACAGCCAAGTCTATACTCTCCTTACTGCCGTCAATTACAATTTTACAATCAGCACAGCCTAACGAAACCAGTATATTATCTTTCAACGGGGTGGCAACATGCATAATCACACTCAACGGTTTTAACTTCATATTAACAAAATTAGCTAACCAAGCAAACACAAACGAGTGTGATGCGCTAGGATCAAACAAAGCATATGCAACTTGATCACATAAATAAACCATACATGTGACCACGCCTGGCGTTTCTTCTGCTTCCCTATGGGCCACGGCATAAACTCTCCCCTGAGCTGGAGATCGGTTCTGATCATTTTAGGGAGTGGCAGCCCACGGTCCAGCCTGTGGTCGTTGCCATTGAGGTCTATTCATTGGGGCTTGGTTCGGGCAAGTCCTCATCTGATGGCACATCTGACCGCACTTGAAGTACGCTCCGATCCTTGCCAGGCAAGGTCCGTTACCATACATTCTGCCACAGAGGCGGCGGCTCCAATTCATTGGGTTCGACGGCTTCACTATGTTCTTCCTTACGGGAGGGAAGAAGTGCCTATTGCCATTCATAGGTCTTTTACCAATTTGGCGATTGTCTCGGAACGAGTTAAACCGTGATCCAGATGTGGCATTCCTCTCCTTCAGATCCCTCTCAATCATTTGTCCCCATTCATAGACTTCTTTGTAGGTCTTCAAGTTCAGAGCTATCATCTGGCTGCGAAACTGAGGCTTCAGTCCATCCCAAAATCGCCACACCTTCTCTAGGGGATCCTCTATCGATCGGGGTGTATACCTCGATAATCTAGAGAACTCAGCTTTATACGGGTCCACTGTCAAGTGATGCTGACGCGGCTGTAAGAACTCCACTTGTTTCCTTTCTCGAGCGGTCTCCGAGAAATACTTATCATTGAATGCCGTGATAAAGGCATTCCAGGTCAAGGTCGTTCCTTCTAGAAAGACTCCATTCTTGGTGGCAGCCCACCAATCATTTGTGGTCCTTTCTAGCTGGTACACCACTAATAATACCTTTTCTTCGTCCATGCATCTTAAGACTCCAAAGGCCTTTTTCAGTTTCTCTATCCATCTCGGTGCTAGTTTAGGGTATCTAGTTCCATCAAACTGGGTTGGCTTCAGCTTAATAAATTGCTCAACCAGTTGGCCCATCTGCCTGGCCATAACAATCTCTTCCTAGGCATTCACTGTCTCATTGCCCTGGCCTTGATCGTCGTTGTTTCCATTAACCCTATTATTGTCGTTATGTTGACAGTAGCTATTGCGGCTCCCACCGCTTGGGCTATGGCAGCATCCCTATTCTGGGTCTGCCTGTCAATGAGGTCGCCAATCCTTTCAAGCTCCCTCAGTACTCCGTCCATTCTCAGGTCTTCCACCACAGGTGACCTCGAACTAGAGGCTCTGCTCCAGGATCTTTCAAGTCTTCTAGGCGGATTACTCATCCTTGTATGCTTTCACTAAACCTAAACTACCACAATTTCATCGAGGAGTTAGTAACTCATTCATCCAACCAATTCCAAAGCTACCAAACTATGCCTTAACAGAAGTAGTCATAACACAACGACCCGCCACACAACTAATTCCAGAAGTACTTCACTAAACAGTCTATGGCCATTACCACATCCATCCACTTCGACGGTTAACCAAAGTTAGTCACGTTCATCCACTCAACAGACCAAAATCCAAAATGACTTTCAACGCTAAGCATGAAACTTAATCCTCGTAAATCACTACAATCTCATCGGACCAATGTCAATCACATGCGCCAAATCATATGCCATGCATCTCGTGACTCATTCTAACAAACTTCCTAAGGTCTCGCTACACGTCTTGTCCTAATTTGATCCTCCTTATCACTCCAATCTTCAATCAACTTGGATCGAGCTTACCTTGCTTTGATACCAAGCAAACGGGGATATCACGCCCCGCACGTCGGGCATGAGCGCGCAACTCCCTGCAAGCAATAACTCTCTCAAACGTCTCAGGATTCACAAATATCGAGAGATGCATTATATAAATAGCATGCGGAAGCGACAATATACAAACTCCTTCGTATGATAATCAAGAGAACCAGGGTAATGAGAACGCCAATAGTAAAACTAACCTCCCATCCTGTTCATACAACAAAACACTGGCAGGCTAAACCCGCTGGTCTGACGAGGGGTGACAAGGTCAGTACAAAAGAGGGTCATCATCATCTCCAAAAGAAACGATGCATCGAAACCATCATCAAAATACATCAGCCCAGAAAACGAAAATCCCTAAGTCAAGCTGCTAGAGTCGTCAGTCTCCTCAGTGTTCTCGGTAGGCTCGTACACCGAGAAGGTCTCTAAGCGTACCTCTACTGTGCCCTCCATCGTCGTGCCTGCTGACTACTCCACCAGGTCGTCCTCGGAGGCTTCAACTTCTATAACCTTGTCGGTATCCTCCAGGGTCGAGGTCCTCTCAGGGATATTTCTCAAGCCGGCAGCTGGCCCCTCCACCTCCACAGAATCCCGAGCGGGATGACACCAACTAGGAATCACCCCACAGGGTACCTCAGTGGGCTTCAGTGGCCCCATAGTCACTTCCTCTACTTTCCTAAACCAAGCCTCGAACCTATGAGGCTTCCAGCTCTTTGCACCCTCGTCAACCCAGACCATAGTATACTTCCTAACATATACGGTTCCCTGTCCATCCGAGAACTCATTAAAATATGCCAAAAATACTTTCGGGTCGCCAAATCTGATGGGCAAAATGATCACGGCCTAAGATCTGAAAATGTGATCCCGCGACGGGGTGATATTACATCTCAGTAAGAGAAGCCCTAACCCTAGGTTAGGCTGACCATATACTTAGGTGAGTACAATCACAAACAACAATGCAAAAGCAATCACATGAGGCATTTCACAGTCATTAAATAACATATAGATACAAACGAGTGTTAAGCATGCAATCATGGCATCGTGTCACATCAGTGGAATTAAGCACATATTATCAAGCCAGATTACACCTTCCACCCTTCCATGCCTCCATTTGATTCACGACCGCCGTTTAGAACTCCTCAGGCCTAACCCGCGTAAATACGCCTCAGACCATCATATGGACAAACCCGAGTAAACGCATCAGTTTTTCAATTTCATTCCAGACCTGTGTCGACACATCTCTAATTCCATCCCGCGTCTCAACGCATCAGGACATTGGTCATTTCAACCCCGCGTCTCATACGCCTCAGGGCATTGTTCAACTCAAACCCCGCGCCTCAGCGCCTCAAGGTATCCATCCACACAACCCCGCATCTCAACGCCTCAGGGTGTCATAAGTTTCTCAGACATGCCAAATGCTCATTTTAATTCAGAGCTCATGATCAACTGCAAACTAATGCAACGAGCAACACATTTATGGCATGCGAGAAAATTAAATTCAACACTCAAATGCGACAATCAATTCATGGCACAAGCATTGTCAAGCATTCGAGCCATCTATATCTCTCAAGGGCGCACAATGGACAATCACACCTTAAACTTCCACGAACCAATCTAATTCACACCCAATCGAGTCCAATCCTCCTAGCCAAATTTTAGAAACTTCTTATATTGTGCTAAAACCAACACAAATCTTCTTCCAAGCACTTCAATGGTTCGGTCCTGTTAGTCCAAGAACAAGTTAATCGCACAACCTAAGGAAATTCATCCAATCCGTCAATTTTCTCGTCCAATTCGTCAATTCACTAAACATACACCTCATTGACATATCTATTGATATTTTCATACATCTCAATGATGAATTTGGAACTCAATTCCATCACTAATAGCCCCCCACAGATTTGGTATGCACAGAACTGAAACAGGGAATTTTCGGTTCTATGTATATCTTAGCTAATCAGCCCTTAAACTAACTTAAATCCTCAATTTATCCACTAACCTACTTGCTAACATGTAGTTCTAGGAGTTGGGAAGCCTCACCAAAAATTTGAACTCAAGACGACGTCGGAAAGTCCTCGAACGGCGCCGGTTCCTCTAAGTCATCAACTGGTCAGTTTTTGTCCTTCAAACACAAGACCATTTGAGGTCAAAAATCTATCAAATTCACCCAAAATTTTTACCCCAGCTCAGTCTATATGTCCTCTAGCTGTCCACAAAATTTGGCCAAAAAAGTTAAAGGTTTCGGTGTCCTAGGGGGTCTAAACAACAGCTTACCTCCAGCTGCGACGGTTTCCGTCAACTTCCGGGGGAATGGCTAGTTGGAGCTCCTCACTAGGTCAAATGACTCTATTCCACTTGGAGGTTATCGGCAAGAGAATGTGAAAGGGGTTGGTGGTCGGCTTGGCGGCTGGAGGTCGTCAGAAGTGGCGGTCGACGGTGGTGAAACCGACGGGCAGTGCTAGTCGGCGGTACAGCTTCTCGGTGATGAAGAAGAAGAAGAAGAAGAAGAAGATAGGTAGATGATGGTGATTCTCGGATGAAGAGGGAGAGAGAGATTGGTATATACACATATTCAAGGGTGAACAAGGTTGAATGGTAGGTTAAAAGTGTTCCCATCAATATCAATGCCTAATCCTTTGACACTTGTCCATGTGTCAATCAATGTTTCATCCAATGGCTATCTATTTCTCCAATTTTTGGCTGCTATAGTGGGGTATCAATGATCAAAATGCCCTTGTTCAATTATAAATACAAGACTAAGGCTTGAGGGGCAAAATAGTAATTTTACCCTCGACATCCGGAACGTCATTTTTCTGATTCCAAATTTCTTCAATAAGGTGATGACCAATCCAATTATAATGTTGAAATTCTTGATTCTCCATTTTCTAATTTCGAAACTCATCTCTGAATCATTCCTCTATCCGATGTGATTCCAGTCTATCTCGAACTGACGAGTGGCTTTTGCAGACGTTACACATATCGACTCTGTGATTTATATCACACTTATGGCTCGTCAATTCATGGCAACTCTGGTTGTCATGTAATTGCGAGGGTCTATTACTAGTTTCGACGGTCTCGATTGTCATCGTTCGATTTAGGAAAATTTTGCAAATTATACATTAGTTAAGTGACATCACCCGCGCTCTAATCGTATAATGCTAGTAATGCATTCTTTAATCGTTCTTAGATCGGCCTTTTATGGCTCTAAATGTTCCCTCGACAATCTTTATGATCAAAGTGTCATTTCTTACTTGAGTTCCCTAGGTCCACGTACCTTGTCTCGCGTTAGCCTTTCTCATTTGGTCGGTCAACTCGAGATTGATCATATCCGAGATAGATACGACTGAAATACATCGTTAGATACATTCTCATTAATGAGTTTCAAAATGACAAGAAAAATCAGAATGTCACTTCTGTTGTTCTAGCTCTGAACCGAATAACCTTTTATTTTTTATTTTTATGTAGGCAAGTAGCCATGGGTTAAGATTTCACATCTGCCTTAACGCACTGAAACTTGAATATCCGAAGATTTATTATCTAAAGTTCACTGTTGTAACAGCCATTAAGACTCTAGACAGTTATTTGTTTTAGCTGAATGCTCAGCAGATCACGAACACACCAAATAAGAGAAGTTCATAGATAATTGCTCAAGATCCTATAAGCAATGAGTACACATAACTGGAATAAAAACATTTGACCAAAGTAAAAAACCAATGATGGCTACACAGAGGAAGTATTGAAGAGTCTAGTGCGAGAAATTACTTCAACATCTCTCCAGAATACTTGGCATCCATTTTGTTTCCCCTGGATCTGCAAGAATAAAAAAACAACACAAAAAAATATAATAATTGAGAAAAGGGGATCTTGAAATGGTTATTCCTTATTTTTCATGTATGATGAATTCAATACACGACACACCATTTTATTATAGTAATTCATAGAAGGATAAAGACTTGCGTGGGACTTTGTCATACTGATATTCAGTTTTTTTCGGGGAAAATGAATGAACTGGAAAAGTTTTTTTCTCAAATGATTATTTGTATCACTTGAAATAATTAGTCAATGAAAAGTATTTGATTACAAATGTTTAGTCATGGCAAGTGAAATTATTTATTGTTCATTAAAAGTGATTATTTTATAAAAATATTTGCAAATTATTTATATTTCGCGAAATAAAAGGAGCCTAGAAAAGCATCAATTCACTTCTTATTATGAGTGCACAATGACCACCATTGAATAATTGCCTGAAGAAACAAAACTGCATTAGGAAAGACGAAAGCCAGACGTCGCCTTGAGCTTCAAGTCAGGATTTCATAAGTGAATCAAAACAAACATCTGTAAACTGTAAATGCACCTGAAGTGCAAAAGACATCTTAGCTCATTTTTCTACTTCTTTTGGTCCTCTGGGGTATTATAAAGAGGGCGACAGCCTCGATAGAAAATGGCCCTTCTAATTACAATTAAGCTAGCTTGATCCGCCAGCAACAATTGAAGTATCTCGGGTGGATGATGAACCCAAGACTTTGAGCTAATACCTTCAGTTAGGGCTCTCTCTCTCTCTCTCTCTACACCTACGCCTTCTTGTCTAGACCAAGACCTAATCACCAGTGTCCATTCACTCGTGGTCATTGTTCGCAACGCTGTCGGTGTCGTCATCAATTGCCATACCGCACGGATGTCGCATATGATGAACAGAGAGCCAGGGCACACAAAGAAGAGAAAAAAGAGAAATTAAGGATATTTGCTCGAGAGAAGTGAAATATACTTATACGACAGTTTTTTACCTCTTGAGATTGAGAGCATGTTGCGCACTACCGAAATTCAATAACAAATACTTATAAATTGTTGTGAGATTTACTCATTCAAGAATTTGTGACCCACAATATGTTGTTATTCTCATAGTCACCCAAAAACTATTATGCTAGTAAAGCCTGAGAAAATATCAAAAAAGTGCTAAACTTATTGTATTGATATCAATTTAATTGAAAAAGTTCAATTTAGTGTTAAACCTTTCCACATCAGTGTTAATTCAGTTCATGCTCATCCAAAATATAAACGCCCCAGATTATAATCTTTGAAATCCAACTGTGGAGATGGCTTCGCGGCCTTTTGATCTCAGATAGGGTAGGGAAGTCATTTATTATAACATTGCAGGTGTTGGCTCTGTTCTTAACACATTACAGAGACGCGCGTCATACGGACGCTCAAACGCTGTTCTGTTCCAACATTCCAGATCTGAGGATTTCTCTCAAGGTTAGTAACGATTTCATTACTGATTCCTTCGTTGTTGTTCCGATGTTACTTCTGCTGCTTTGAAACGGGTTAGTTCGTTACCATCGATTCGGTTGATAAATGAAAGAATTACTTCGCAGTTTGTCTTGCGCCCTAAGCAATTTTCTCTTCCGTCGTTTCCAAAATGGGGGAGTCGATCGATGTCTGAAGAGAATTCTTTAGAACCACCGCAAACACCGACGTCTTTGAGTCCATTAACAAGGCGATCACTATCGCCGCGCTCATTCGCCCCCAAAGACTTTCTATTGCGAAGAGACCGTATCGCCTAGAAAATGAGAGCACTTCAGACCATTATTTGAGAAAATGAGAGCACTCCAAACCGTTATTTGGAATTCGACCTTTTTTATTTTTAAATTCGCACCAATTCTCAATAAAAATAAGAATTCCCAATTTTCTTGAACCAAAAGTAACTT
This sequence comes from Rhodomyrtus tomentosa, assembly GCA_028455895.1. Lineage (NCBI taxonomy): Eukaryota > Viridiplantae > Streptophyta > Magnoliopsida > Myrtales > Myrtaceae > Rhodomyrtus > Rhodomyrtus tomentosa. Next base: position 23,461,459 of record JAPCWY010000004.1, read on the forward strand.
TCTCCTTCTCTTCCTTCCACATGAACTAGAGATAGAAAAGACGAAGATGCTAGTTTTTTTAGAAATTTCATTACTCATTCTCTTGAATATATTTACTTAAAATTTAGTTTCTTCTACTTCATTTTTATTATTATTTAATTATAAATCTCTTTTTATTATTATTTTGACCCCTTTCCATCATTTCTTTATAATTTTTTTCATTAAATAACAAATTATACTATTATACTTAAAATATTTAATGAAATAGATACTAAGTGTGTGTATACATATACAAACTATATATTATAAAGAAGAAGAAATCAAATTATAAATATGATTTATAAAAAATAAAAATAAAAATGACTTTTTATTTTGATTTTTTTTCTAACATTAGAATTCAAATTTATTTAAAAATAATTACTATTTTAATTTTATTATATAAGAAATTTGTTATTCAGAAAAATAGTTTTTATACTATAAACAAAAGAAATTCTATCCACATTTATCCTACCTTCCCCCCAAGATAATTATATCCAAGGTATATCCCCCTTATATCCTATTATATCCTATCCTGAGTAGGAACTAAACACATGATATGATAAATTTTATCTTATCCTGACTTATATCTTGACTGCCAAACGTAGCCTTAGGGTATTATAAAGAGGGCGATAGCCTCAATAGAAAATGGCCCTTGTAATTACAATTAAGCCAGCTTAATCCGCCAGCAACAATTGAAATTTTGAATTTCCGACCACTCGAGGATTGAGATATGGAATAGAATCTCAAAATTAAAAAATGAAAAATAAAGATTCCAACGTTCTAATTGAACTGGAAAAATGACGTTTCGGATGGCGAGAGAAAAATTACTATTTTGCCCCTCAAGTCTTGGCATTGCTTTAATAAATAGATGAGGGCATTTTGGTATTTGACCACACCCTATAGGCTGTCGAAAATCAAGAAAAACAACAGCTCTTGGATGAAGACTTGATTGACAATTGGACATGTGTCAATGGATGATGAGTTTGCCTTAAATGTCCAACTTTTAACCTATCATTCCTCATAGTTGACTCTCAAAATTGTGCATATACCCCTCTTCTTCCTTCATTAGGCCAAAACCACCATCACCATATCCATCATCAAGCTTTTCTTCTTCTTTTTCTTCACCGAAAACTGCTCCCGCCCGACCAAACCTACTCGCCGCCGTCGCTGCCGTCGACCGCCCCTTCTGGCTGCCATTTGAGCTTAAGCCGACCATCAATGTTTTCCTCATCTTCTTGCCGACAAACTCCAACTTGAATCACGGCATTTGACCCACTGAGGAGCTCCGGCTAGCCATTTTCCCGAGAGTCAACGAAACCGTCTCTGTTAGAGATAAGCTGCTGTTTAGACTTCGTAGGACCTCTAATTGTTCGAATCGTTTGACCAAATTTTGTGAAATCAAGGGCACATGTAGACTGAGTTGTGGTAAAAATTTGGGCTGAATTTGATGGAGATTTGATGATGAAATGGTGTCGCCTTTGATGGACAAAAACTGACCGGTGGTAGGCGTGTGAGAACCTACGTTGTTCGAGCACTTCCGAGTGTCGCCTTGACTTTAAATTTTCGGTGAGGCTCTCTAACACCTAGAACCTTATTTTAGCAATAGTTTAGTGGGTAATTTGAGGATTTATGATAGCTTATAGGCTGATTGAGTGAGATATGCACATAACCGAGAATGCCCTGTTTGTGTTCTGTTCATACCGAAACTTTGGGGCTGTAGGTGATGGAATTGAGCTCCAATTTCATCTTGAGGGTTATGAGGATGTCAATCGATATGTTAATGAGGTGTATACTCCATGAATTAGTGATTTGAGTAGAAAAATTGATGGTTTGACGAACTTTGGATTAGGTCACACAGTTGTCTTGTTTTGGGATCAAGGAAACCGAATCTTTGGAGGAGTCTTGGAGGGAATTTTACGGATTAAATTGAAAAGTAAGTGACTCCTAAACCTTTTCTAGGAAGTTAGGACACTACTAGATGCGTTTGGATGATATATTGATGAATTTGGGAGTCTATTGCATTGATTATTCGTGATCGGCTGAGATAACGGAGGTGTGAGTCGTGTGTACTCTTGATGGTGATAAATTATAACTCTCATGACTAAATTATTGTTGTGTGTATTCAATTGACATGGATGCTGGTATGGCTATGTAATATTTGGCCTTGAATGGCGACTGTCTGATAAATATGAATGAGTTGGCAAGAGAACAAACCGTTAAATTGACTATCTTGTTGTGTTTTTGATATTACCTTGTGGGCGTTTGACCTTGACGTCTCGCATGATAATGATTCATTACTTGGCTGATAAAAATTGAATTCGATTATGAAGTTCCTTAAGAGGAGAGTTTGATTTGTAAGTCTAAGAGCTTGTGGCATCCTGATGCATTGAGACGAATGGTTGTGATGGCTAGTACCCTGATGCGTTGAGACGCGGGGTTGTGGTGGGTAATGTCCTGATGCGTTGAGACGCGGGACATGATTGATTATATGTCGACACAGGCCGGGAATGGCATTGAAAACCTGATGCATTTAACGTGGGTTTGTCAATTTAATGGTCTAAGGAGTAATGACGCAGACCGAGCCTGAGGCGCATTGACACGGGCATAGCTATTGAAAAGAGAATTGAAATCCTGATGCGTCAGAACGCGGGATAATCTTGATACATGTTGACACAAGTATCGAAATGTCCTTTGAAACCTGATGCATCAGAATGCGGGTTGCCAATCGAGACCTTGATTAGCGTGAGGCGTATTGACGCGGGTTTGACCATTGGAATTAAATTCGTGATTAGCCTGATGCGTATTGATGCGGGCTTGGTCATTAGAATTGAAAGTTGTGATGAAATTGAGGACATATCTTTGTTTATAAATTTAATGTTGTGCTAGTATGAAGCTTGGTTGTGATGATATGATTGTCCTTGAATCGTGACTGCATTATGCCAGACGTAGCGAGGTGCCTTGGTATTTTTTTGTCATGTGTTGTTTTATCAATGAATCCTTGTCTATTGTTTTATTGCATAATCTGGGAGGACTAATGGCCTAGCCTAGGTTTAGGGTGAACTTGTTGAGATTTATATCTCACCCCGTCATGGAATTAACTTTTTCAAGTCCCAGGCGATGGAAATCTAAGCCCGCCAGTGATCGTTATTTGAAGAAGTAATTATATGAAATGGATTTATACTTTTGTGACTTTAGAGATTTCATGTTACCTCGAAATTAAAGTTGTACCCTCTGAACCTGTAGTCGGTATTTATAACAAGACGTACCATATGTCCTGAGTCATCTTAAGTTTGAATTGTATGGAGAAGTTTCATCGCTTCCGTATGTTTGTTTTATTTAAAAGTTATAAATTGTTAGCCGATGGATCTTGGGTACCACCGAGACCAGACGGCCCTTGTGGGATTTTGCTACCTGACAGGTTCGCGGCGTGACATCCCCGTTTAAGTAATATCAGAGCAAGGTCAGCTCGATCCAATGTAATTGAGACTTGGAGTGATAAGGAGCGATGACTTGAAGACAATTAGGTAGTGAGACCTTGAGGGATAAGCATGTGTTGCTGAATTCTGAGGACTATAGACCTGAACTTGTATAGTATTTTAATGGTCCTAGTGTCGATTTAATGGATAATCTCGAGTGATTTTATGAATAAGGCTCACAAGGAAGTGAATAGAAATTAATGAGTCATAAGCTTGGATTTGAGATTGCTAGATAATAGCTTATAAATAAAGGGTCGATTGGGCTATATGATTGTGATTATGGTTTGTCAATGACTCAACTTGGGGAGTATGAGTTATAAAGAGACGATTGACATTAGTCGATTCAGGCTTGAATTACGTTGTATCTTGATGGTTTAGTTATCGATTGTTATTGATGACCCTGGATGGTATGAAATGAGGTGTATACAGGAAAGTAATGAAGGAATATTTGGATTAAAGATCAGTTGTGATTGAATGCATATAGATTTGACTTGAATAGCAACTAGATTTGAGGTATATGGTTAAATATAGGCAATTGATCTGTGAGAGGTGATGGTCTTTGTGGAACTAGAGGTTTTCTATGAATAAGGTTTGATGTGGAGACGATTGTGATATGACAAGTGGTGAGAACGAACATGCTATACATGCGTTTGTGGCATTGAAACGAAAGTTGATGAGGGTGCATGCACGAACTTATCGCTGTTGGACTTAATAAATTGTCGTTGGTATGTGACAAGTTGATGGGATACCTATAAACCGTAATGAAACATGGTATGGGACATGTAGAACGGGGCTTTCTCCGTAGATGTATGACTTGAGACAACCTGCAACGGCCAGGATTGATGAGGAAGGTGAGTGATCGCCAGGACAGAGAGATCCGGACAAGGAGTGGCTCTTGGTAGGCTTCTAGGATGGCAAGAAGCAGGAATGACCCAAGTCATACTTGAAAGGGAAAGTCTAGGTATCAGGTTGAGTCCAATTGTGGTTAAGAGATGTGTGGCACGTGATTGATCCTCGAAAAGAATGATCGAAAGTGGCATGGCATGTGTAATGGTGCATATGAATGGCATGGTTAAAAGTTTCGTGCTTGGCAGTGGATGTCCTTTGAAAAAGAAAAGTGATGATTTGTGATAGGCCTATTAGGCATGTTTTATGATTGGCATTATGTGATTGGCTTGGCCAAGGTATAACTGAGAGGCTAGATGACCTGTGGGGTTTATATCCATTGAACTGATGTCTTTTGAGAATGAGATAGCCTGTCTCGTTTATGATAGAGTGATAGATGTCTCTAGACTTAATGTATGATTGATTAACTCATTGAATTAATGCCTTGAGTGCTTGTTTGATAGTTGTCGAGCTAAGGTTTGCTTAGTAGTTGACTGTTAATTGAGAAATTGCCTAGTTGAGGCTAGTTTGATATGTGGCTGCTGCTTAAGGATGATTTGGAATCATTAGATAATTGGCAATTAGTTGAGAGTTGCATAGGGACCACTGGATGGTTGTTTGATGGTGATAGATGATGAGATGAGTAGCCTGAGATTGCTAGACTCGAGTAGATGACTTAAGTCTTTAATTCCTAGAGGGAATTGTAGTGGTTTGAGTGTCATAAAGACCTAATGAGGTTGAACGATAAGAGAATGGTCACTAGAGCATGCAAGATATGAGATGACTTTTGTCACGCCTCGCGCCTCCTGCACGAGCACGCAATCATCCCTGCAAGCAAACAACAGCCATCTCTCGGCGGTTCCAAGGATCCACCTATATATATAAAGAAAGGTCGAGAGATAAGATAATTTATATCAAGCAAATGGAAGCGGTTCCCCAACAACTCCCGTACAATATATATATATACATATGCCAAGACTAAGCAGGATCTGGATAGCATCATAAAGTCATACATCGTCAACTACTGGTCCACAACTACTACAAACCGCTATACATCAAGGCGACAGTAAGCATGCCAAAATGGTATCCACAAAAATCCGTCAGTGATGAGGTCAGATCGCCAGTCAAAAGGTCAGATCACCATCTGGAGTCGTCTAGGAAAAGCTACCGAAGTCATCTGTGTCCTCTACGTCCTCAATAGGCTCATACTCAGAAAATGTCTCGGACGGAACCACAACTGAATCCTCCATAGTCGCCTCCTGCGATGGCTCAGCGAAGTCACCCTCGAACGCCTCCAATTCTATAACCTCCTTCTACTCCTGCTCCCCAGTATCCTCCAGGGTTGGTGTCTGCTCCAGTTCGTTCTTAGACCCTACTACCGAACCCTAGGACAACTCCTGCTCCGCTATGATCTGGCACCAGTCGGATATGACGCCCAAAGGTATCTCGTTAGGCTTCAGCGACCCAGTTTGTGTGTCCCCTTCCCTCTTGAACCACGCCTCAAACTTGTGAGGCTTCCACTCAGGCTTACCCTCATCGACCCATACGACGGTACACTTCCTAACATAGACGTTCCCTTATCTGTCCGGGAACTCATCAAAATAAGTCGTCATCTACTTTGGGTCCCCAAATCTGATAGGCCACATCGCTACTGTCTAGGATCTGTAAAGTAAGGTTTCCCCAAAAGGGATGAGATACATATCTCAGTAAGAAAAACCTAACCCTAGGTCAGGTTGACTATACACTCAGGCAGCCAAGTCACTCAACCTATCTAACTCATGGTCACATGTAGGTATAACATTCATAATTCAATAAACAACAACACACGAAGGACAGGCATGCATTTATTATTTCATATCACTCACGAATATACATGTATGCTCGACTTGTCACTTCGCCACATCTATCAACCTATGCCTGCCTCTTTCTCTAGCCCGCGAACTAGTCACCTCAGGCTTGGCCCGCATAAACGCATTAGACCATGATCGACGACTCGTGTAAATGCATCAGGTCTTGATTCAATCCCAGGCAGAGTCTATGAGCTCACATTCTGTCCCGCGATTATATCGCATCAGGACTACGGCTGCCTCAACCCCGTGACTTCGTCGCATCAGGGCGCCACCTATTCATAATCCACCTCGCGACCTCATCGCATCGGGGTCTCAACCTTCCGCCCCGCTCTCACACATCTCAGGACCTTGCTATGTAATGCCACAGTCATAACGCATGCCACATTATAGAAAACAACTTGATTTTTCAATTCAAAAATTCACATTTCAATCGCTAATACAATTTCTAACTCCGTGGCATGAGAATCAATCCAAATGTTACTTAAACACACAAACGACTCAAGCATAGGCTATGTCATGTAATCGTTCATAGCATCTAGGAACACATCAAGCTATTACCATTGAGGATTCTCCTATATACCATTTCTGATCAGCCCTCGACTCACTCAATCGAGTCCAATCCCCCTAGCCTTGGTTTAGAGAATTTATTACCTTCGCTTAATAACACAATTTTACTCCTCTCGAGCCTCCTAGGATTCGGCCAATCCAAGTCCAAAGCCGATTTGTCGCACAACCTAGGATAATCAATCGATTCGTCAAAATTACAAGTCAAATTCCTCAATTCATCCATCCAAATCACCTATAATATACTCCTCATCATCTCTTCACATCATACACACCAAATTACAACTCAAATACAGCACATTCAGCCATCCATAGATTCGATTTAGCCTGACATTGAACCGGTTCCATTCGGTTCTGCTCATGCCGAGTCCAACCAGTACTAATCTATATCAAATCCATCAATTATGCATCATTCTACCTCTTATAATGTATACCTAAGAGTTTGGAAGCCTCACCGTGAGTTTCAAGCTGCGTGGTTGCCGAAAAGTCGCCGAAGGTCGCCAGTCTTCCAAGGTTCAAAATTTCGGCAATTTCTGGGCAAGATATACATGGGTGGTTCATGGTCAAAAACTTATCAAATAAATCCTCAATTTTTACCATAGGTTCCTACACATGTTTACTGAGTCTCCACCAAATTTGAGCTTTAAACTCCAAGAATTCGACCTTCAAATGGACTGAGGAACAAGCCTACCTCACGTTGGTTCCAATTTTGTCGGCCTGTGGGAGAATGCTTGCCTGGAATTCCACAAAGCTCCAAATGACATGATTCAAGTTGGAGGATGTCGGCAAGAGGTGGATCTATGCTGTGGTGGTCGACTGGTGACATTTGGTGGTCGGAGGTGCCGGTTGTACGGACCGAACGGCGAGGCTCGCGGCAGTCAGGTGAGGCAGAATCTGGAGAAGAAGAAGAAGAAGGTTGTTCAATGTTCTTGGGGTGATTTTCTGCCGATTGAAGAGCGGAAGAGAGGAAAGAAAGAGCTGATTATCCCCAAAAAATTGATTAATTGAAGTGATTGGTAGGTGGCATTTATTAATGAAATGATCCACCACCCTTGGATTTGTGACACTTGTCCATTACTCTATCCCATGAAATCCAATGGCCATCTCTTGTCCTTGAATTTTCGGCAACTTAGGGGGGAGGGGGGAAGAATGTCCATTTTTTTCTTCTTTAATTATAAAGACAAAGTTCTAAGCTTGAGGGGCAAAACGGTTATTTTACCCCCGACGTTCGGAACGCCGTTTTTCTCGTTTCTGACTTCTTCAATAGGGCAACGGCCAATCCAAATGAAGTTGTAATTCTTGATTTTCCATTTCAAACTTTTTCAGGACTCGATTCTGATCGTTTCTTCTATCAGATGTGATTCCAGCCTATCTCGAACCGACGGGCGGCTTTTGCAGGTTATACGCGTATCAACCCCGTGATTCTCATCACGTTTAGGGCTCGTCAATTCATGGCGGCTTTGGTTGTCAGGTAATTGTGAGGGTTTATCACTAGTCCCTATGGTTTCGATCATCACAGTCTGATTTAGAATAATTTTGTAAATCGTACGTTGGTTAAGCGGCATCACCCGCGCCCCAATCGTATGACGCTCGCATGGTAATCCTTGATAGTTCTTAGACCGGCCTTTTGGTAGTTCTAAATATCTCCTCGACAATCCTTTTGGTCAAAGCGTCATTTTCTATTCGAGTCGCCTAGGTCCACGTACCTCGTCTCGCTTTTAACCTTTCCCTTTTGGTCAACCTACTCAAATTGATCAGATTTGAGCGGAATACGACTGAAATACATCGCTTGATATATATAAACTTCTCATTATAGAATCTGAAGTTGACTGAAAATCAGAATGTCACGACTCTTTCCCCCTTACAAAAATTTCGTCCTCGAAATTTACATTACACTCGACTACTCAAATAAATGGGGGTGCTGTCGCCTCATTGTCTCTTCGTTCTTCCATGTGGCTCCTTCTGTTCCGTGGTGCTCCCATATTACTTTGACCAGTAGAATCTTCTTATTCCTGAGGATCTGCTCCTTCCAGTCCTCGATCTTTATTGGCTTCTCTACATGAGATACTCTGTCGTCCACCTTTATGGCTTAGTAGTCCAGTACGTGTGTCGGATCAGGTTCGTACTTTCTTAGCATTGATACATGAAATACGTTATGTACCTAGGATAGATTTGGCGGTAACGCAAGCCGGTAGGTCAAAGTTCCAATTCTCTCCAATATCTCAAAAGGGCCTACATATCTTGGGCTCAGCTTCCCTTTCCTTCCGAATCGCGAGAGTCCTCTCATTGGCGACACCTTGAGGAAGACAAGATCGCCCACTTGAAACTCCAGAGGCTTGCGCCGCTTGTCTGCGTAGCTCTGCTGGCAACTCTGCGCCATCCTCAGTCTATCCCGGATGATTTTCACTGCTTCCACCAATTGCTCTACCAATTCGGGGCTTGTGATACTCCTTTTTCCTACCTCGTCCCAGAATATTGGTGTTCTGTGGGCTCTTCCATAGAGTGCCTCAAATGGTGCCATATGTATACTCTGCTGGTAGCTATTGTTGTACGCGAACTCTACCAAGTGTAACTACTCTTCCCATCCGCCTTTGAAATTTATAACGCACGCTCTTAACATATCCTCGAGCGTCTGGATGTTCCTTTCTGATTGCCCATCCGTCTGTGGGCGGTACGCCGTACTGAACTGCAATCAGGTCCCCATGGCCTCTTGCAGGCTCTTCCAAAAATTCGTCGTGAATTTCGGATCCCTATTCGAGGTGATCGTCACCGGTACTCCGTGTAGTCTTACTATCTGCCTCATGTACAGCTCTGCGTACTTATCCATGGCGAAGTCCTTTCTAACAGAAATGAAGTGGGCGGACTTGGTCAATCGGTCCATAACTACCCATATCGAGTCGTGCTCTTTGACTCCTTAGAAGTCCCATCACAAAATCCATAGTAATGTGCTCCCACTTCAATTCCGGAATCTCCAGCGGTTGCAGCAGTCCTCCAGGTCTATAATGTTGCGCCTTCACTTGCTGGCAAGTCAGACACTTAGCCACGAATCTTGCCACGTCTACCTTCATTCCGTTTCACAATAATGTTGTCGTAGATTCTGGTACATCTTTGTACTTCTAAAGTGGACACTGTAGTTGCTCCTATGAGCCTCTGACAAAATTCTTTCTCGGAGTCCTTCATCTTTTGGTACACATAACCGTCCTTGAAATTTCAAGAGTTCGTCCTCAGACACCTGGAATTCTAGCTTCCTCTTCGTTGCGTCCATCTAGATAATTTTCTAAATCTCTGGGTCCGTAGATTGTGACGCCTTTATCTCATATCGGACCTCAGGTTCCACCCTCAAAGTCACTATCAAACTGGATAGCTAGTCGACCTCTAATCTGAATTCATAGTCTCTCAAGTTCTCTATCGTCAACCAACTTCTCACCAGCAGGCATGCAACACTTCACTTTCGACTCAATGCATCTGCCACTCTGGTTGCCTTCCTAGGATGATTATAGTATCTCACAATCATAATCTTTCAACAGCTCCATCCATCTACGCTGTCTCAAGTTCAGCTCTTTCTAGGAAAACAAGTATTTCAAACTCTAGTGGAATGTATATATCTGAAACTTCTCGCCACAAAGAGAGTGCCTCCAGATCTTCAAGGCAAACCCAATCGCCGCTAACTCCAAGTTGTGGGTCGGGTAATTCACCTCGTGCAGCCTCAATTGCCTGGATGCATAAGCTACTACTCGGCCGTGATACATCAATACACAGCCCAATCCTTTCAGCGAAGCGTTGCTGTAGATCTCATATCCTCCCAGTCTCGATGGAATGGTCAGCACTGGTGCGATCATCAGTCTATATTTAAGCTCTTGGAAACTCTATTCACACCTATCCGTTCATTCGAACTTCGTTTCCTTCTTCGTCAACCGCAACAGTGGGATGACTATGGATGAAAACTTTTCCACGAATCGCCTATAATATCTTGCTAGTCCCAAGAAGCTCCTGACCTCCATAACCGTAGTAGGCCTCGACCAATTAGTTACAACCTCTATCTTCGCAGGATCCACTGCAATCCCTTCACTTGACACAACATGACCCAGAAATGCTACCTTGTTCAACCAAAATTCACACTTGCTTAGCTTCGCATACAGTGAATGTTCCCTCAGGGTCCTCAATACGATTCTCAAATGCTCTTCGTGCTCTATGTCGCTCCTCGAGTAAATTAAGTTATCGTCAATGAAAACTATGACGAATCTGTCCAGAAACTCCCTGAATACTCGATGCATCAAATTCATAAAAGCAGCTGGAGCGTTTGTCAATCTAAACGACATCACCGTAAACTCGTAATGACCCGTCCTGAATGTAGTCTTCGGTATGTCTTCCTTCCTGATCCTCAGTTGGTGATACCCCGTCCTCAAGTCAATCTTCGAGGACACTGCTGCTCCTTGCTGCTGATCAAAAAGATCGTCAATCTTCGGCAGCGGATACTTGTTCTTTACTATCACCTGATTCAGCTGCCGGTAGTCAATACATAGCCTCAAAGATCATCCTTCTTCTTTACAAACAGTACTGGTGCTCCCCACGACGAAGCACTTGGTCAGATGAATCCCTCATCCAGCAACTCTTGCATTTGCACCTTTAACTCCTTTAATTCAAACAGGGACATCTTGTACGGTGCCTTTGATATTGGCTTCGTTCCAGGAGCTAATTCAATCACAAACTCTACTTCCCGCTCCGGTGGCAATCCCGACAATTCCTGGGGAAACACATCCGGAAACTCACGCACTACAGGAATATCCTCTAACTTGGGTTCCTCGACAGTCGTATCCATTACGGCTACTAAGTATGCTCGACATCCTTCAGATATCAACTTAGTTACTTCCAAAGACGAAACCAAGGGAATCGAGATTCCTCCCCGACTTCCCACCAACTCAAAACTAGGGCGGTCTTTCGGATAAAATCGAATTGTTCTATTGCCATAGTCTACAACTGTTCCCTATTTACTCATCCAATCCATTCCTATAATCACGTCAAAATCAAACATAGGTAATACGGCTAAGTTGATACTTTCCTTACTTCCCCCTATCACCATCTCACACCCAGCACACCCTAATGAAACCAAGACATTATCTTTCAATAGGGTGGCAATGTGCAATATCATACTCAATGGTTTCAATTTCATGCCTACTTATTCAGCAAACTGTGCAGATACAAAAAAATGCGGGGCACCCGGGTCGAACAATGCATAAGCAGTTTGATTGCACAAGTAGATTGTACCTGTGACTACTCCGGGCGCATCTTCCGCCTCGTTGCGAGTTACAGTGTATACCTTGCCCAGTGCTTGGGGTCTGCTCTATTCAATCCGAGGTGCAGCAGTTGACGATCCTCTTTGCGACCTCGGTTCTTGTGGTCGACTAGCCGGTGCTTGATTTGGACACGTCCTCATCTAGTGGCTCAGTTGACCACACTTGAAATAGGCTCCTATCCTCGCTAGGCATGGCCCATTTCCATGCCTTCTGCCACACAATCTGTAGTTCCAGTTCGCCAAGTTTGGCGGTTTCACTATGTTCCTCCTTGCTGGCAGCACGAAAGGTCTGTTACCTGTCATCGGCCTCTTGCCCATTTGGCGATGGTCTCTGAAAGATGGGAACCGTGATCCAGTTGCAGTATTTATTTCCCTCAAGTCTCACTCAATCTTCTGACCTCGCTCATATATCTCCCGGTAGGTTCTCAAGTTCAAGGCTATCATCCAGCTACGAAGTTCGGGCCTCAGACCATCCCCGAATCTTCGCGCCTTCTCCAAAGGGTCTTCCACCGATCGAGGTGCATATCTTGAGAGCCTCGAGAACTCAGCTTCATACTGGTCTATCGATAGCTAGTTCTGTCGCAGTTGCAGGAACTCAATTTGTTTCTTTTCCCTGATCGTTTCTGAAAAGTACTTATCGTTGAACGCCCTCTTAAAAGTGTTTCAGTTCAGGGCCATACCTTCAGGGAAGACTCCATCCTTGGTAGCGGTCCACCAGTCATTTGCCGTATCTTCTAGCTGATACACGGCTAGCAGCACATTTTCCTCATCTGTACATCTTAGCACCCCAAAAACCTTCTCTAGCTTTTCTATCCATCTGGGCGCTAGCTCGAGATCTCCAATCCCGTCAAACTATGTCGGATTTAGTTTCATGAACCGCTCTACTAGTTGGCCCATCTATCTGGCCGCAACGATTTCCTCTTGAGGGTTTACCGTTTCATGCTCTGGTTCGGCTCGCCCTGACTTCCACTTCCACCAGCATTGCCAATGTTGGTATTGACAGCTGCTAGGGCAGCTCCTACTGCCTGGGCTATGGCAGAGTTCTGATCCTGGGCTTGCGTCTCTATCAGCGTTGCCAGTGTTGGTATCCTTGAGTCCTTAGACAGTCCACTCTTGGATCTTCAGCTACAGGCGGCCTCGAGCTAGAGGCTCCGCCTCTTGGTCTTCTAGCCCTCCTAGGTGGGTTACTCATCCTTGTTTCTTTCTACTGAACCTGATCCACCACAAGTTTAACAATGAGTTAGCAACTTACTTATCCATCCAATCCAGAACTACTAACTACTCCTAAGTAAAAATAATTTCACAACAACAGTATTCCATACATCCACATCAATTCCATAAATGTTTCAACCAATGGCTCATGGCCACACTCAGTTCCATTCACTGCAGTGATTTACTAAAATCAATCACTTTCAAGCATCAAGCAACCCAGGGTCCAGAAATGACCTTCAACCTTAAGCAGAGAACTTAATTCCTTGTACCTCACCATAACCTTACCAAGGTCATACACCATCCATAAGTGCCAAGTCACAACTAGGCATCCCAAGCCTTATCTTGATCAGTCTCCTAAGGTCTAGTTATCCGCCCTTGTCCCACATAGTCCCCCTTACCACTCCAATCCTCAACTAACTTTGTATCGAGCTAACCTGGCTCTGATACCAAAATAGAGGGAGATGTCTCGCCTCGCGCCTCCTGCACGAGCACGCAATCATCCCTGCAAGCAAACAACAACCATATATTGGCAGTTCCAAGAGTCCACCTATATATATAAAGAAAGGTCGAGAGATAAGATAATTTATATTAAGCAAACGGAAGCGGTTCCCCAAACACTCCCCGTACAATATATATATATATATATATATATATATATATACATATGCCAAGACTAAGCAGGATCTGGATAGCATCATAAAGTCATACATCGTCAACTACTGGTCCACAACTACCATAAATCGCTATACATCAAGGCGACGAGTAAGCACACCAAAATGGTATGCTTAAAAATCCATAAAAATCCGTCAGGGATGGGGTCAGGTCGCCAATCAAAAGGTCATATCACCATTTGGAGTCATCTAGGAAGAGCTACTAGAGTCGTCTGTGTCCTCTGCGTCCTCAGTAGGCTTATACTTAGAAAATGTCTCAGACGGAACCTCAACTGAATCCTCCATAGTCGCCTCCTACGATGGCTCAACGAAGTCACCCTCGAACGCCTCCAATACTATAACCTCCTCATGCTCCTGCTCCTCGGTATCCTCCAAGGTCGAGGTCCGCTCCAGTCCGTTCCTAGACCCTACTATCGAACCCTCAGGCAACTTCTGCTCCTCCACGATCTGGCACCAGTCAGGTATGACGCTCGGAGGTATCTCGTTGGGCTTCAACGGCCCAGTCTGTGTGTCCCCTTCCCTCTTAAACCACACCTCAAACCTGTGAGGCTCTCACTCAGGCTTACTCTTGTCGACCCATACGACGGTACACTTCCTAACATAGACGTTCCCCTGTCTATCCGGGAACTCATCAAAATAAGTCGTCATCACCTTCGAGTCCCCAAATCTGATAGGCCACATCGCTACTGTCTAGAATCTATAAAGTAAGGTTTCCCCAAAAGAGGTGAGATACATATCTCATTAAGAAAAACCTAATCCTAGGTCAGGTTGACTGTCCACTCAGGCAGCCAAGTCACTCAACCTATCCAACTCATGGTCACACATAGGTATAACATTCATAATTCAATAAACAATCATACACGGAAGACAGGCATGCATTTATTATTTCGTATCACCCACGAATGTACATGTATGCTCGACCTGTCACTTTGCCACATCTATCAACCTCTGCTTGTCTCTTTCTCTAGCCCGCGAACTAGTTGCCTCAGGCTCGGCCCGCGTAAACACATCAAACCGTGGTCGACGACCCGCGTAAAGCCATCAGGTCTTAATTCAATCCCAGGCAGAGTTTATGAGCATATATTCTGTCCCACGATTATATCGCATCAGGACTATGGCTACCTCAACCCCGCGACTTCGTCGCATCAGGGTGCCTCCTATTCATAATCCACCCCGCGACCTCGTCGCATCAGGGTCTCAACCTTTCGCCCTGCGTCTCACACGCCTCAGGGCCTTGCCATGTAATGCCATAGTCATAACTCATGCCACATTATAGCAAACAACTTAATTTTTCAATTCAAAATTTCATGCGCATTCTAATACAATTTCTAACTCCGTGGCATACGAATCAATTCAAATGTCACTTAAACACACAAACGACTCAAGCATAGGCTATGTCATGTAATCGTTCAGTAGCATCTAGGAATATATCAAGCTATTACCATTGAGGATTCTCATATATACCATTTCCGATCGGCCCTCGACTTACCCAATCGAGTCCAATCCCCCTAGCCTTGATTTAGAGAATTTTCTTACCTTCACTTAACAACATAATTTTACTCCTCTCGAGCCTCCTAGGATTCGGCCAATCCAAGTCCAAAGTCGATTTGTCACGCAACCCAAGATAATCAATTGATTTGTCAAAATTTCAAGTCAAATTCCTCAATTCATCCATCCAAATCACCTATAACATACTCATCATCATCTCTTCACATCATACACACCAAATACAACTCAAATCCAGCACATTCATTCATCCACAGATTCGGTTTAGCCTGACATTGAACCGGTTCCATTCGGTTCTTCTCATGCCGAGTCCAACCAGTACTAATCTATCTCAAATCCATCAATTATGCATCATTCTACCTCTTATAATGTCTACCTAAGAGTTTGGAAGTCTCACCGTGAATTTCAAGCCGCGTGGTTGCCGAAAAGTCGCCGAAGGTCGCTGGTCGTCCAAGGTTCAAAATTCAGGCAGTTTCTAGGCAAGATATACATGGGTGGTTCATGATCAAAAACTTATTAAATAAATCCCCAATTTTTACCATAGGTTCCTACACATGTCTACTGAGTCTCCACCAAATTTGAGCTTTAAATTTTATGAATTTGACCTTCAAATGGACCAAGGAACAGACCTACCTCAAGTTGGTTCCAATTCTGTCGGCCTGTGGGAGAATGCTTGCCCCGAATTCTACAAAGCTCCAAATGACCTGATTCAATTTGGACGACGTCGGCAAAAGCTGGATCTATGTTGTGGTGGTTATCTGGCACCAGCTGGTGGCCGGAGGGGCCGATCGTATGGACCGAACGACGAGGCTGGCGGTAGTCGGGTGAGGCAGAATCTGGAGAAGAAGAAGATGAAAAGGTTGTTCGGTGTTCTTGGAGTGATTTTCTACCGATTGAAGAGTGGGAGAGAGAGGAAAGAGAGAGCTGGTTATCCCCAAAAAATTTATTAATTGAAGTGATTGGTAGGTGGTATTTATTGATGAAATGATCTACCATCCTTGGATTTGTGACACTTGTCCATTACTCTATCCATGAAATCCAATGGCCATCTCTTTCCATGAATTTTTCGTAGCTTGCGGGGGGGGGGGGGAGAATGTCCATTTTTACCTTCTTTAATTATAAAGACAAAGTTCTAAGCTTGAGGGCAAAACGGTCATTTTACCCCCGAAGTTCAGAACGTCGTTTTTCTCATTTTTGACTTCTTCAATAGAGCGACGACCAATCCAGATGAAGTTGAAATTCTTAATTTTTCATTTCAAACATTTTCAAGACTCGATTCTAATCGTTTCTTCCATCAGACGTGATTCCAGCTTATCCCAAACTGATGTGCGACTTTTGCAGGCTATACGCGTATCGACCCCGTGATTCTCATCACATTTAGGGTTCGTCAATTCATGAAGGTTTTGATTGTCATGTAATTATGAGGGTTTATCACTAGTCCCTATGGTCTCGATTGTCACAGTCCGATTTAGGATAATTTTGCAAATCGTACGTTGGTTAAGCGGCATCACCCGCGCTCCAATCGTACGACGCTCGCATGATAATCCTTGATAGTTCTTAGACTGGCGTTTTGGTGGTTCTAAATATCCCCTCGACAATCCTTATCGTCAAAGCATCCTTTCCTATTCGAGTCACCTAGGTCCACGTACCTCGTCTCGCTTTAACATTTCCTCTTTGGTCAGTCTACTCAAATTGATCAAATTTGAACAGAATACGACTGAAATACATCGATTGATATATATAAACTTCTCATTACAAAGTCTGAAGTTGATTGAAAATCAGAATGTCACAACTTTAGAACTGAAGGGAGTCGTGAGAATTGAGTAAAGATGAGTAACCAAAATACAAGTACTAGAAAAGCGTTTGGCTCGAGCTTGTGGACTGTACAAAACCTAAGTGTTGAAAGGGTCATGAGAATTTTGAATGGAAATGAGAAAATAGATGGGTAGGTAGACTCGAGAATGAGCTGCCATTGTTATCCCAGTCACTAAGACTGCAGTTGCTTTTGCTAGCAAAGTGAATGGTAGATATCATAGGAAAGGCAATAGAAAATAAAAATCTCTTGATGGAAAGCTTGTGGAACGATGTATAAGGCTGAGATTGACAAGGTTCGATGGAGAAAATGATGCTTAAACTGCCTTTCTTTGGATTAAGAATTTGAAAAAGAACCTTAGAGGTATTGAATTCACTGAGGAAGAGAAGCGACTCTAATAGCTACTAGCCTGAAGAGGCCGTCAATGATTAATGAAAGGTCACCAAAGAAAGAATTTCCCATGAAGGCATGATATTTGCCTAGATTATCTTCGTTGAATTGTTTCATGAAAAGTACCTTTCTGAGGTTAGTCGAGAATAAGGATTGCCTGAACTTTAATAGCTTTGAAAGGACCTAAGGAAGGTTGATCATTATGAGACAGAATTCTTAAGGTCGTCTAAGTGTATTAAAGGTGGTCAAGTACCCTTTAAATGAGACGTGAAGTCTCTGAGTGGATTGGAATTGAAAGCCTTATGGCTAATTGTTATTCTTAAATTTGATGAACCGTAATGGACATCAAGGAAAGAAGTGGATGATCGGAAGAGGAATAAGTAAGAGAATTTCTGTTCATGGATTGTAAGAAAAGAAAACTTTACTTATGGAACATAGAATGTGCCTGTAAGGAAATGTCGTTACTATGACATAAGGCTTATGGTGATTAATCTTTTGTTGTCGTGAGGAATAATAAGAAGACTGATGTGTCAGTCTGTCAGACCTTGTGGATTTTATGAGATTGATTGAGGTTGAATCGAAACCACTAAAAGTGGCATTGCGAGTTATCACCACTAGCAAATAGGACATTGTCCTTAAGGACGAATGGATCATAACATGATCATTGATGAAAGAAAGGTGAATGGATTTGATGATCCTAGTTACTTGCGATTTTAATGAATGGATGAATGAGCAAAACGGGTGCTTAGATTGTAATCGCAAGGCGACTTGAGGAAGTCGAATTGAATATCTAAAATTTGAATTTGTAGAGACCGAGGAAGAATGAAACTTGTCACTTGAGGTGGTTAAACTATTGGAAGGAGAATGTTAAAGTGTGGTGGCATTAGAATCCGGAAGCAAGGGAACTGCTGTGAGCGAGACTCCAAGACGGATGTCCTCTAGGATAAGAAAGACAAGATGGATTCAAAGTAAAAGAATGCCACTGAAGTGTATGGTTTCCTTCATAGGGTAAGAGATCCTAGTGTGGAAAGAAGAAAAAAAAAATGCCAATTGTTTTGGTGCTAAAATGAAACGTCTAGACTAACGAGAAGGACGCATGCTTGAATGGCTTTTGAAAGTCAAGTCTGAGAAGTTGTCCTGTAAACAATGTTGAATTCCAAGATGGTGTCGAGGTTCAGTTGAATGGACGAAATTGAGATAAGGTCGCATTAGCTGGTTGTGAAACCAAGAAGTCAAGACACTAATGCTTCTTGAGAAAAGAAGGACAAAAATGAATAGAATATTGTGTACTTCAAGTAGAGACTCATGAGAGTAGAGGGCTAAGGTTTGAGCTCTCAAGTGAAAAGTATGAAAAATAGATTAAAGATTCGACACCTGGTAGAAAAAAACTGATAAAAGTCAGATTGAGTATCCAATGAATAATTAGATTGATTGTTGCCATCCTTAGAGACGATGAATAGACTCATTTAAGGAGTCATGAGAAATATGAATAACTTTCGAGAGTATCTTACGGACTCTAAGGAAATGCTCATTGTGTGCTGCCAATTGTGAAGAGCACGAGTTGTGGGTCTGATGAGGTAAGATTCCTCAGTAATGAAATTTATGGAAAATGAAATCCCTATGGAGCCCTTGAGGAATGGAATAAGTGATGAATCGACTAAGATCGACGTGAGTTGCAAAAATTAAAAGTTTCCTGGAATTGGTGAACTGTTATTGATGTATCGGGGGAAGATTTCCCACAAAAGCAACTCCATGGATGAATGAATACGAAAAAAATTTTCGAGAACTTAAGTCAAGTTGATGACTACGCCGACAACAGTGTTCCTATTTGGAATTAAAAAGGGATCGAGTGAATCATAATGACGTGACGCAGAAAGGAAATTTGAGGTATAGCAAGGCAAACTGAATTGGACAATGCGAATACGTCGTTATAGTAAAGCTACATGAGTTGGAACATATAATGTGTGGTTGGAGTTGGCTTGCAAATGTTCTTGGACGAAGTTGGAAAACACGACTCACATGGAGAGATTTCAAGTTTACACAAATCATAAGAATTTGAAGTATGTGGCTACCAAGAAAAAAATTGAATGAGGAATAACATGTGTGAAGGAGATTGCTTAAGGACTAAGGATGAAATATCCTATATCGCCTAGAAAAGGGTGATGTAAGTAGCGAATGCATATAAGTGAAAATTGAGCATCGTGCATTTGGCGAATAAAAGATAGGCTTTGCCCAAGGAAATAAGAAATTCAACTCCTAAATTGGAAGGTTGCCAATTCACTAATTTGATAATTACCTGACGCATCAAGCTTGAAGTCAGAAAAGAATTGAGATGCTGCGATGAACAGACCCTAACATTTAAAGGGTTATGGAAATGGATAGAATAGGGAGGAAATCCAAATTTTTGAATACTTGGGAAAGAAAACTCAAAGTTGATGATAGAAACTTTAAAGTCCCATGGACAAGAGAATGAGTCCAATATTGAAGAGGAACTTAAAGAAATGACCTCATCAGAAATCCAAAGGGAGAATTATGGTGTCCCTTGGGATGGCACAAAGGTGTGCCAGACTTGCATTGATATTATCGATAGAATGGACTAAAAATTTGGTTAGTCGAACATGAGGTCAAGTATTAAACGTGCCGACAAGAAAAAGACATGCCCTTGAAAAGATTGATACGCCGAATAATATGGACATTAAAGAGTGCATTTTGGCAAGTCTTAGTAATAATGGTGATGGACAAATGGAAGAGATGAGGTGAACGCTCGAGAATGAACTACTGACATATGTTATGAATATCGAAAGAGAATAGAGAGAAGCAAACGCAGATTGAGGACTGAAGGAGATAAGTTCTAGGGAAAGACGGCTTTGGTCGGAAAAGACAAGTAAGATCGTCGAGTCATGAAAGAAATTATTTGGAAGAATGAGGATGCAATGAGACGCTAATAACCCAAAGAACTGGATGGTTAGAAGGTTGCAAATTTTGAAGACGAAATTTCTTTAAGGGGGAAAGAGCTGTGACATTCCGAATTTCCGACTCCTCAAGACTTGAGATATGAAATAGAATCTCAAAATTGAAAAATAAAAAATAAAGATTCCAACGTTCTAATCGAATTAGACGTCGCCTCATCAAAGGTAAATTGAATTGGAAAAATGACGTTTCGGACGGCGAGAGCAAAATTACCATTTTGCCCCTCAAGTCTTGGCATTACTTTAATAAAAGGATGAGGGCATTTTGATCTTTGACCACACCCTATAGGCTGCCGAAAATCAAGAAAAATAACAGCCCTTGGATGAAGACTTGATTGACAATTGGACATATGTCAATGGATGAAGAATTGGCCTTAAATGTCCAACTTTTAACCTACCATTCTTCATAGTTGACTCTCAAAATTGTTCATATACCCATCTTCTTTCTTCATTGTGCCGAAACCACCATCACCATATCCATCTTCAAGCTTTTCTTCATCTTCTTCTTCATCGAAAACTGCTCCCGCCCGACCAGCCTTGCTCGTCGCGTTCGCTGCCGTCGATCGCCCCTTTCGGCCGCCACCTGAGCTCGAGCCGATCATCAGCGTCTTCCTCATCCTCTTGCCGACAATCTCCAACTTGAATCACGGCATTTGACCCATTGAGGAGCTCCGGCCAGCCATTTTCCCAAGAGTAGACGGAAACGTCGCTGTTGGAGGTAAGCTGCTGTTTAGACTCCATAGGACCTCTATTCATTCGAATATTTTGGCCAAATTTTATGGACATCAAGGGAACATGTAGATTGAGTTGTGGTAAAAATTTGGGCTGAATTTGATGGAGATTTGATGATGAAATGGTGTCACCTTTGATGGACAGAAACTGACCGGTGGTAGGCGTGTAAGAACCGGTGTTGTTCGAGCACTTCAGGGTCGCCTTGGCTTCAAACTTCCTATGAGGCTCTCTAACACCTAGAACCTTATTTTAGCAAGTAGTTTGTGGGTAATTTGAGGATTTATGGTAGCTTATAGGTTGATTGAATGAGATATGCACAGAACCGAGAATGCTCTATTTCGGTTCTGTGCATACTGAAACTTTGGGAGTTGTACGTGATGGAATTGAGCTCCAATTTCATCGTTGAGGCTTATGAGGATATCAATCGATATGTTAATGAGGTGAATACTCTGTGAATTAGTGATTTGAATAGAAAAATTGACAGTTTGACGAACTTTGGATTAGGTCACACGGCTGTCCTGCTTTGGGATCAAGGGAACCGAATCTTTAGAGGAGTCTTAGAGGGAATTTTACAAATTAAATTGAAAAGTAAGTGACTCCTAAACCTTTGCTAGGAAGTTAGGACACTATTGGATGCATTTGATGATATATTGATGAATTTGGGAGTCTATTGCATTGATTGTTTGTGATCGACTGAGATAATGGAGGTGTGAGTCGTGTGTACTCCTGATGGTGAGAAATAATAATTCTCATGGCTAAATTGTTGTTGTGTGCATTCTATTGACATGGATGCTGGTATGGCTATGTGATATTTGGTCTTAAATGGCGATTATCTGAGAAATATGAATGAGTTGGCAAGAGAACAAATCGTTAAATTGACTGTTTTGCTGTGTAATTGATTTCACCTCGTGGGCGTTTGGCCTTAACGTCTCGCGTGATAATGATTCATTACTTGGCTGATAAAAATTGTACTCGATTATGAAGTTCCTTAAAAGGGGAGTTTGATTTGTGAGCCTAAGATCTTGTGGCACCCTGATGCACTTAGACACGGGATTGTGATGGCTAGTACCCTGATGCGTTGAGACGCGGGGTTGTGGTGGCTAATGTCCTGATGCATTGAGATGTGAGACGAGATTGATTATGTGTCAACACAGGCCAGGAATAGCATTGAAAACCTGATGCGTTTAACATGGGTTTGTCAATTTGATGGTCTGAGGTGTAATGACGCGGGCCGAGCCTGAGGCGTATTGACGCAGGCATAGCTATTGAAAAGAGAATTGATATCCTGATGCGTCGGAACACGGGATAGTCTTGATATGTGTTGACACAAGTATCGAAATGGCCGTTGAAACTTGATGCGTCAGAACGCGGGTTGCCAATCAAGAACTTGATTAGCTTGAGGCGTATTGACATGGGCTTGGCCATTGGGATTAAATTTGTGATTAGCCTTATGCATATTAATGCGGGCTTGGCCATTGGAATTAAATTCGTGGTTAGCCTGATGCGTATTGACACGAGCTTGGCCATTGGAATTGAAAGTTGTGATGAAATTGAGGACACGCCTTTGCTTATGAATTTAATGTTGTGCTAGTATGAAGCTTGATTGTGATGATATGATTGTCCCTGAATCGTGACTGCATTATGTCAGACGTGGTGAGGTGCCTTGATGTTTTTTTGTCATGTGTTGTTTTATCAATGAATCCTTGTATGTTGTTTTATTGCATAATCTGGGAGGACCAATGGTCTGGTCTAGGTTTTGGGCGAACTTGCTGAGATTTATATCTCACCCCGTCGTGGGATTAACTTTTTCAGGTCTTATGCGATGGAAATCTAAGCCTGCCAGTGATCGTTATTTGAAGAAGTAATTATATGAATGGATTTATACTTTTGTGACTTTAGAGATTTCATGTTATCTTGAAGTTAGAGTTGTACACTTTGAACTTGTAGTCGGTATTTATAACAAGACGTACCCTACGTCCTGAGTCATCTTAAGTCTGAATTGTATGGAGAAGTTTCATCACTTCCGTATGTTTGTTTTAAAAGTTATAAATTATTGGCCAACGGATTCTGGGTACCACCGAGACAAGACAGCCCTAGTGGGATTTTGCGTGCTTGACAGGTTTGGGACATGACTTGAAGTATCTCCATCGGATGATGAACCCAAGACTTTGAGTTGATACCTACAGTTAGGGCGCTCTCTCTCTCTACACCAACGCCACCTTGGCCAGGCCAAGACTTAATCACCAGTCTCCATTCACTCGTGGTCGTTGTTCGCAACGCTGCTGTTACAGTCGTCAATTGCCATACCGCAAGGATGTCGCATATGATGAACAGAGAACCGAAGCGCACACAAAAGAGAATAGAGAGAAATTAAGGATATTTGCCCGGGGGAAGTGAAATATACTTATATGACAGCTTTTTACCTCTTGAGATTGAGAGCATGTTGTGCACTACAGAAATTCAATAACAAATACTTATAAATTGTTGTGAGATTCACTCATTTAAGAATTTGTGGCTCACAATATGTTGTTATTCTCATAGTCGTCTAAAACTTGTTATGCTAGTAAAGTCTAAGAAAATATCAAAAAGGTACTAAACTTATTGTATTGATATCAATTCAGTTGAAAAAGTTCAATTTAGTGTTAAACCTTTTCACATCAATATTAATTCAGTTCATCCGACCAATTTATATTTAAAATTACAGACGTGGAAGTCATCCTATGTGGCATGACTATCGCTTATGTGGATGTTTTCAATTTTTTTATTTTCCTTATTTCCCTTCGCAAGTCACCAACCTCAGAGGCTTGCCATATGAGGTCGCGCGCCGTTGGCAAGGCTAGCATTCGAGAAAGGAAGGAAAAAAGGAGAGAGAGTACCACATAAGGTACTTAGCATCTGCATCTGTAATTTTCGGCCTAAATTGATTGGATGAACTCAATTGGTACCAATACGAGAATATTTACAACTAAATTGGTTTAATTGAAGTGTTTATTACTAAATTGGTATCAATGCAATAGGTTTAATATTCTTTTGATACTATCCTTAATATTTGCACTAAAGAAAAATTGTGCTAACCCATAATGTTTTCATGTGTCGGGGGCAAGTCTTCCAGAGGCAAATAAATACTTACAGAACTAAACTAAATAAAATAAGAGGTTTAAATTTATTTTCTAGCCCATGTTAAACATATCTCGTAGGGGCAATTTTGAAAAGATTCGAGAATCATATTAGGAGAAGTGCATTTATCATGAAAAAAGTTTCCAAGACGACTTGGGAAACGATTTTAAACAAATTCAATCGATCCCAATTAGAGAAGGAATTTTTCTTCGGTATTTTCTCGAAGGTATGAACCTTCTAAAATTGCTTGATCATGACTAGACTGATGGGATGCATTTTAATTCTCTATTGCAGAAGACCGTTCGATTACAGAATAAGTGCAATTGAGTCTCAAAACTTTCGGAAAATGTAATTTACAAAAGAAATTAATTTTATTAATTTGACAAGTTTTAGGACTTGATTATGCTTTTTGAAAGTTTTAGGATTTAATTGTACCCTTTGAATGTCTAAGACTTTATTATATTTTTATGATAAGTTTTAGGGATTCCAACGGACTTATCTTTTCAATGGTCAAGTTGCTGATGCATCTCTTTTGAATTCCAGACCTTACCAAGAATCACCGCCCCTCCGCCGGGTTGTTCATTAGAAAGGGTTAATGAACGGTCAGACGCCTTTGGAAAAAAAAGAAGAAGAAGAGAACGATATGACATCTTGCCAAGACGAGGAACAACAGTTTATTTCGTTTTTCCGAGCACAGGAAAATTCCTTATGCAATTTGAGCCCTCTTTTACAAAATCATTGTGAAATTTTCTCAAAATTAAACCAACTAGTGGTCACACCTCACAATGGAGCAGGGAGTTGTAAGATGTTAGGAAAAATCGATTTAGATGAGAAAAGTGTTTGACAAAAGGAGCATTCCTTGAAATGACAAACAACAATTTGATTCGAAATCTAAACACGAGTGAATCTTTTACTTTGTCAACTTGAGCATCCTATTTCCATTTCAGTTCACGTAATCAAGTTAACAGCCCCGCAATGGGGCAAGGCAACTACAGATGCTTATTGGGAATTCGAAAGTGAAAACCGGACAGAGGTAAGTCTTGGGTTAAATTGGAGTCTTGAAATTTACATTTTAGTCAATGGTTTGTCCACAAGAGACCAGCACGACCAACAAAAAGATTTTTTTTTTTTTTTTTTTGGCAAGTGCATGAGCACTCGTGTTGTTGACACTCAAAATTGACCTGAGCCTTAACAAGGTATAGACACTCATAGGACGTAATTGACATATCGAACGATTCTCATTTAAGTATCATAATTTATTTATTTTTTGCTTACTTAATCTCTACATCAGAGTAAAATCGACCATTTGAGCGTCATTTCCGCAAAATCATTCTACCTGAATCTTTTTATTTAATTTTTCTTTTCCACGTCGAAATTGTTACTATTTTTTTAAGTGTTAATTTTCTTTTTCTTTTTTCTTTCTTTTAATTTTCTATGCCAGCGAAGGTCATGGTCAACCCTCGCCAATCGCGACAGCCTTGCCCTTGGCCAGTAGGGTTGCCAATGCCAAGGTGAGGCAGCCCTCACCAAGTCTACATGAGCCTTTGCGGTCGGCGAGGGTTGTCAGCACAAAAAAGAAAAACAAAAATGAAAAGAATATAATGTAAATATTAATAGAAAATTCATAAAAAGTTAAAAAAAAATTTGTCCATGTCATATTTTTCGGCATTCAAGTCGGCTTTTTTGATGCCTCATCAAAGTTCCAACGAGGCAAATTGCCGATGGCACTAAAATGATTGTTTTTAAAAATTGTGACAGTTAAAGTGATCAAAAAAACATATTACAGGGCGTTGTATGAAAATTATGACACTCCTACTATTATTGTTCATTGTTTTCCTCACCCACCTTGAGAAAATTTTAAATAAGGGGTTGATGTCACGCCCGAAGCCCGGCGGGTCGCGAGCATCCTACCTTCGCCGTTACCTTTAATGATCTCCTAGGATCCATCGGCCTTAACAATTTAGAACTTCCAAATGATACATGCATGCGGAAGTGTGAAACAACCCCATACAAATAAAACAACAAGATTATCACGCCCCGATCCGTCGACCACACGACCATCCCTGCAAGCAAACAACACATCTTCGTGGTCCCAAGATCCACAATCAAGTCGAGAGATAATATATATATGTCTAGCATGCGAAAGCAATACTCAAATAAATTTCCATACAAATAAGTGAGACCTGGATAGCATAATAATTGTCATACACCATAACGTACAGTTCGTACAAATGCCGGCTATTACAATCCGCTAACAAACCGGGCGACGGGGTAGTACACAAAAAGAATCTCTCATGACATCCAAAAGAACAGGGTCGGGTCGCCTTCAAAATCTCAGGTCAACGAACTGGGGTCCTAAGATGAACTGCTGGAATCCTCGGTATCCTCGGCATCCTCCGTCGGTTCGTACTCGAAGAAAGTCTCTGATGGAACCTCGATAGAATCCTCCATGGTCGCCTCATGAGACGGCTCCGCAAGGTCTTGCTCGGTCACTTCCAAGACGATGACCTCATCCTCTTCCACTGTGAAGTCCAGCGTCGGGGTCTTTTTCGGCCTGTTCCTAAAACCAACTACGGACCTCTCTAGCAACTCCTGCTCCCCAGCAGTCTGACACCAAGCAGGGATAACTCCCTGGAGTATCTTGTGGGGCTTCAGCGGCCCAATCTGCTCATCCCCGACCCTTTTAAACCATGCTTCAAACCTATGAGGCTTCCAGTCAGGACTACCCTAGTCAACCCATACAACAATGCATTTCCTTACATAAATATTCCCCTGACTATCCGAGAACTCATCAAAATACGCCGTCATCTCCTTGGGATCCCCAAAATGTATAGGTCACATATCTAAGGCCTAGAATCTGTAAAAATAAGGGTCCCCAAAGGGGTGAGATACACATCTAGTAATAACCCTAGGTCAGGTCGACCGTTCACTCAGGTACTCATACTCCCCAATAATTCCACTCACATGCATATCCAGATCAATAAAACAACAACATACAAATGACAGGCATGCAACTATGACAACATGTCACACTCAGATGATAATGCACAATTCCTCTCGTCATCTCACCACAACCACATCTTCCTGCCTGCCTCAATCTCCAGCCCGCAATTAGATCCCATCAGGCTCGGTCCGCGTAAACGCATCAAACCGTCATCGGCAATCCGCGTAAACGCATCAGGTTCCGATGAATCTCCAGGCTAATATTATCATCTCATACCTCCGTCCCACGAATAGTTCGCATAAGGACCGTGGCCATCTCAACCCCGCGATTTCATCGCATCAGGGCACCACACGACATCAACTCCACCCCGCGATCTCATCATATCAGGGTATCCACCTCCCGCCCGGCGTCTCATATGCCTCAGGGCCCCGCCATGTTATGCTCATGCCACAATCATAACTCATGTCATGATTTTCAATTCATTTGCACACACAATGCCAAGTGCAAATTCAAGTGCAAGTCGTAAATCCTGTGGCATGCAAAGTACATCAACTGATATACGAACAAGGCAAATGACTCAAGCACAAACAATGCCACACACAATCATCCTATAACGTCTTAGGATATAAAGAAAGCTATCCCTTCGGATAAATCCTCATAAATCAATCAATTCAACCCTCGACTCACTCAATTGGGTCCAATCTCCCTATCCTAAGTTTAGAAATTCACTTACCTTGCGTTTAATAACACCAAATTCACTTCTTGGATCCTCAAAGTTTCAGCCTCCTAGGGTTTAAGGTCGAACTCGTCGCACAACCTAAGAATTTCAACCAATTTCATCAATTTTCAAGTCCAATTCAACCATCCATGAATCTTAATCCTCCATAGCATAATCCTTAACATCTTAACATGTTTTATTTACCAATTTGAGACTCAAAATCCAACGCCAACAGCCTCCACAGCCCCGGCCTTGCACAGAACCGAATCGGTTCTCCCCAGTTCTGTGCAAACCGGGCAAAATCAGCCCTAACCCAATTCTAAATCCATCATTTAATTCTCATCCTACCTCTTAACATGTCTATCTAAGGGTTCTTGAGGCTCACCGTGAGTTTGAGGTTGATTGGTCACCGAAAACTCGTCGAACATCGCCGGATTGTCCAAGGTCAGAATCCAGCAATTTTCTGTCCATAATTCACAAGATCATTTCGAGGTCAAAACTTCTTCAAATTGAACCCTAATTTTTATCACAGATTCATACACATGTCTACTAGATCTCCACCAAATTTTTCCTCAAAAATCCAATATTTCATCCTTCAAAAGGGTTAGAAATCGGACCTACCTCAGGTTGAGCTTGATTCTGTCGGCTCTCGGGAAAATCCTTAGTCGGGACTCTTCGGTGCTCCAAATGGTTTGATTCCTATTCAAGGAGGTCGGCAAGACGTATATCTAGGTTGGTGTGGTCGGCCGGTGGCCAGGCGGTGGCCGGAGGTAGCTGTCGTGGGCGACGAACAAGAGGCTCAATGGCGGTCAGTGGCGAGCAGATTGAAGGAGGAAGAAGAGGAGGTGTTCGGTGGTTCTTGGGGGAGGGAATGGCCGAATGAGAGGAAAGAAGAGAAAGAAAATTGGCTATATACAAGGCTTGATCAATGCTTTTGAATGGTAGGTTTGTAATAGTAGACATGACTTCTCTTTAAGGCATCCATGGACACTTGTCCTCTTGTCTTTCCAAGGTGATCCAATGGCCCTCATTCCATCACCTTTTTCGGCAGCTAGGGGGAGGGTTCAATGACCAAATTGCCCTTATTCAAATGCTTTGGCAAGGTTCTAAGCTTGAAGGGCAAAAGGGTAATTTTACCCCCGACGCTCAAAACGTCTTTTTTTTTCTCATTCCAATAACTTTCGACAGGGCGACGGCCAATCCGAATAATGTTAGAATTTTTGATTTTTCATTTCAAATTTTTCAAGACTCGTTTCTGATGGTTTCCTCTATCAGACGTGTTTCAGCCTATCTAGAACCGACGGGTGGCTTTTGCGAACTTTACGCATTCGACCCTGTGATTCTCATCACATTTAGGGCTCGTCAATTCGTGGTAATTTTGGTTGTCATGTAATTGTGAGGGTCTATCACTAGTTCCTATGGACTCGATCTTCACTGTCTAATTTAGGAAAAATTTACAAATCATACGTTGGTTAAGCGGCATCACCCACGCTCCAATCGTATGACACTCGCAAGGCAATCCTTAATCGTTCTTAGATCGGCCTTTTTTGTGGTTCTAAATATCTCCTCGACAATCCTTTTGGTCAAAGCATTATTTCTTATCCAAATTTCCTAGGTCCACGTAACATGTCTCGCGTTAACCTTTCCTTTTTGGTCCGTCTACTCCAATTGATCATATTCGAGCGAGAAATGACTGAACCACATCTCTAGATTCATTTCTCATTAATGAGTCTGAAATTGATTGGAAATCAAAATGTCACAAAGATGACTTAGGACAAAAGGGTACACCTTTCATAAAGGTCGATCAAATTGTAGATGTTACAATTCTAAATCTCTAAATTTCATCATTACAACCCTAAGGTCACAAAAGGATTCATAACCGTTTCTTCCAGTGACTTCATTGGATGCCAATCCATGGCAGTCACGGTTTCCTTCGTCCTAGACTTAAAAAATGTTATCCCACGACGGTGTGAGATATATAATCTTAGTAAGTCAAACCTAACCCTAAACTACGCTGCCAGCACCTCCCAACACTTTTGAAAAACGGGTATTTTGGGATAAAATATTTGGCATGGTAAAACAGGGTACTTATCAAAACTTGGCATTTCAGTACCTTCATCATCCTAACTCAGTCATAAATCATGACGAATCTAAGCTTTGTACAAAGACAGGGTTTTCAATCAAAAGTAAATACTCGACACCATTTCAAAATAATTCTATTTCATGAATTTCCAGAAAACATATCCTTTTCTATCACGCCTTTCTAGGGTCATTTTTAACTCATGAGGCAAACTTAGAACTCGTGAGGTAAACCTCCATACTTGAGGTAAATCATCAAAACATGAGACATATTCAATTTCTCAAAATCATTCTTGATTTTTTTCGAAAAATAGATTTTTCATATCCGGCGATCCTGGGCCGCCCACTTTGGGGTTGCGAGATGATTCGGTCTCCATATGACCCGTCGGTCCATATGAGACTCTCATGTCCGGACCTAGAGATGATTAGGTCACCATACGACCCTCAACGCCTATTTTCAATCAAGATGAATCGTGCCAGTATGAGACTCTCTAGCCACACGATCTTGTCAAGTCAAATGGAAGTAATTCCCTCCCAATACGTTGGCCAAATAAAATTTCTCGGCAATCCCACACGCCATTGGCAATCCCACACGCCGTGCATTTATAATTTTTACGGCGATCTCACACGTCATTTTATTCATAAAAATTTCAATTATAGAAAGCCTCTGATTTTCACTTGAATAAAATAATTCATGCCTCAAAATTCATCATTCAAAAACAACTCATGAAATCAAGTAGTTTATCGCCTATTTGAGGCATTCATTCCAAATGTCCATCAACTAGACCAAATATATTTCTCATCATGAAATTCTCAGTAAAATAGAAGCATCACTTAGCTAAAACCAAACCACTCAAATTTGGTTACTCACAAGTCAACTTAAGACTCGATTGGTAAACCAATCCGCTTAATGCACTCAAATCACAAGAGAATTTCCACAAAACATGCCGAATGGCCCAACCACATGCCATGACCGATTTAGATTCCGCAAATCAATTTCGATTTCAAAATACTCATGCCACAAAATCACTAAAGCTCAATTCATCAAAGTAGGTCAAACTTGGTTTCCTCGCGCCTCTTACAAAATCAGTCCATAAAACCTTTCATTTCGACTCAAAACTTCATCATTTAGTAACCTAACATCCTAATAAAGGTTTAGGCATAACTTACCTTGAGCTTAGGCCAAGCAATTCATAAAACGATCGACACATCGTCGCGGCACCAAGCTGTCCACTCTTGGTCTTCCATGACCAGATTCAATCTCTCAAAATCTTAAACTTCAAGATCTTATGGACATGTGGGTGAAAACGAAGCTTAATTTGGACACCGGAAGACCTAGAACAAGCCATTTCAAAATTAGTGCGCGCTAGGAACAAATTTACATGGCTATCGGCCTCTAACGTGTTTCACCTCAAAATCAGCCCTTAAAACACTTCCAATTCAACCACAATTCATTTATTAGTAACTTAACACCCTAACGAAGGGTTAGAAGTCGACTAACCACAAGTCAAGCAAGTGAAATCCCACAATTTGCAGCCACCATTCTCGATTCCAAACATCGACCGGCGCAGGGCAATTTTCTGTCCTACAGAAAACCATATATAACCAGCCATGAAATTCCAATCCAACTCACATACTTCTTGTTAACATGTAATACTATGTTCTAAGGAGGCCTACCAACAATTTCCAAGTCTAACGAAGCCTCGAAGGTTCCAAAATGTGTCTTGGTTTCATGATCGCCGGCGAGGATAGAATCTGCCCAATTTTTTGTTCGAGAAAAAACACACACAATCAGCCCTTGAATCCCACTATAATCCAACCTTAAGTTTATTACCAGAAATCTATATGTATTAACTAAGCTTGAGAGGTGGCCTTACTAAGAATCAAACCATAACAAGCTCGAAATTCCAACTTGAAGCTCCTCGGGTCCGAATCTGATTGGTCAGCGATCTTTGCTCACTCAAACGGACCTACGTGACAAACGGATGGGTGGATTTTTGTTCATAATACCTTGTTGAAACTGCAAGACGATAAACTTTCCGATGGAGGTAGTTTTGCCTCAATCCGATATCGGATGATAAAATGATGGCCGAAATAGTGAAGCAGTCGGACAGGGTGACGAGTTGGTAGGCGAGAGAGAGAAGAGAAAGAAGAAGAAAATGGAGAAAGTGAAGAGAGAGAGGGATGGCCGGCCAAATGAGAAGGAGAGAGAGTATTCCACCAATAATTCACTTGGTCAAAGGCTTGGAATGTTGATCGGGATAAGATGAACAATTAATGCTAAAAGGATAAGCTTTATTCTCACAATGACACATGGCAAGCTTCTAGAAGATCTTTGGTCAACATTGACTTTCTTTGACCAATCCTTCATCAACTTTCAGCAGCCCTTGGGAGGTTCAAATGACCAAAATGACCTCCATTAGTTCCTAAGGCAAGGCCAAAAATCAAGGGCAAAATGGTCATTTGGCACTTACCATCCGAAATTCTAATTTTTTTATTTAAATTACCTTCGATTAGGAGGCGTCTAATTCATTTCCAATGTTGGAATTCCTCATTGTCCGATACCCAATTTCGAGGTCCAATTTCATATCGAGTTCTCGTCGACTGTAATTCCTATTTATCTCAAACTAACTGGCGACTCTTGCAGGCGCTACGCGTATCGACCTTAGGATTTCTTAAGTTGTGGCGACTTTGGTTGTCATGTGATTGCGAAGGTTCATCGCTAGTTCCTGCGGTCTTGATCATCAGAATCCGATTTAGGAAATTCTCGCAAATTACACATTGGTTAAGCGGAATCACCTGCGTCCCAACGTATAACGCTAGCAAGGTATTCCACGATTGTTCCTAGATCGATCTCTGCTGGCCCAAAACATTCCATCGACAATCCTTATGGTCAAAGTGTCGTTTCTTACTAGACTTCCCCAGGTCCATGTACTCGAATCCGCGTTAGTCTTTCCCTTTTGGTCAGTTAACTCAAGAGTGGCCAACTCCGAGCGAGCTAAAACTAAAATACACCGATCATTATCCTTCCATTTAATAATCTCGAGAGGGGTCGAAATTCGGAATGTCACAACTCTTCCCCTTTAAAGAAATTTCGTCCTCAAAATTTGTCATTTTCCAATTATCCAATCCATGGGGTACTGACGCCTCTCCGCGTCCTCATTCTCCAAATTAGTTCCTCCCATTACTTGAAGTTTCCACTTGTTTTCTCTGACAAAAGTTATCTTATTCCTTGACTTGATTCCCTCTGTCCTCAACCTGTACTTGCTTTTTTTCTATTCTCTTAATATCTATCGATGTTACACCTTCGAGCATTCGAATCTACCTTTCAATCTGCCAATTGTCCGAGATAATACATACATCACACTGCAACCTTGCGTTTGAAATTCCCAATCGGATGACTTTTGCAAAACGTCGCCTTAAATTCGGATTCTTTTTCTCTCACGATCATTATCAAATCATCATGAAAACGCACTCCTTGGTGCCTCTATCATTTAGCATAATCATCCAATTCAAACGTACTTCGTATCGTTGGGGATGCACAAAATCCATTAGCTTACCCTCGATTGTCCAAATCGAACCATAACCTTCTCGACTTCTCAGGCAAACTCATAATTGAGTCCTTAATAACTTTTACTCAATTATATTCGAGATTCTCAAATGACCAATTAATCTACCAACTTGCAACAGTTATGCTTTCCTTCATTAGTACATTTCCTTGTCTATGAAACTCCGTAGTTTCCATCCTCAATTTCAATGTTTCTCCTCCAGATACTCAAAAGTCTGGGTTTTCTCCCAATCGCTCTTATTCGTAGTCCTTATGCAATTTCATCCATGTTACTTCTCATTCAATTCTCTTGGGCAAGTAAATACTTCATATTCTTTGGGCCTTCATAAACTCAAAACCTTTCTTCACTCAAGTCTTGTTTCCCCCAACTCCGTCGCGGGTACATTTACAAGCCTACTCCAATCATGCATTAGGTGTTCCAACTCATATAACCTTACTATCGCGATGTACATGCAATGCCATATCAGATTGACTTGTTACGTCTCAAATTTTCTTTCTGCAACACTTCGTCATGATCCTTATGATCTTTTCACTTTCCAATAGAAACAACAGTATCAGTGTGGTCATTAACTAGGCTTAGTCCTTGGGACTCCTTTTCATATTCGTTCATCCGCTCGCACCACACCTCATCCTTAGTCCATTCCCTTAACGAAATAGCTCCTTTGGGAAATCTTTCCACAACATCTATACCGGACTATTTTAATCCATCAGACTTAGGAAGTCTCAAGCCTCAATAGCTCACGTCGGCCTTAGTCAGCCTATCGTCATCTCCTACTTTCGAGGATCCACAGGAATTCCACTCCGCAAAACTACCTAGCCAAGGAATTTCACCTTATCAGGCCCACAGCACGTGCTATTCAAACTTAGCATAAGACGAGCATTCTCTTAGGGTTCATAGGATGCTCTCAAAGGTTTTTATCATATACCTCACAACTCATTAAACAAATCTGATCATCGTATCTCAAGATGGTAACAACCCATCCAATTATTCCTTAGATGCTCAATCTGGCTATTGTCAACTCCTTTCTACCAAGTGACAAGTCTTTCAAACTGTTCCTCACACTTTTTACTTGAGAGATCAGACCTTGGCTCTCTTTGTCATGGGTCTCCACTAGAACCACATAATATTTTGTTCATTTTTGTCACTCTTTCCTTAGGAAGCATAAGTGCCTTAGCCTTTGGGTTTCACAACTAGTTAATGAGACCTTATCCCAATTTCATTAGTTCCACTGAACGTCGGCATTATATTGGAATTCAACATTGTTCACAAGACAGTTTCTCATACTTCATTTTCAGGAATCATTCAAGTTTTGCGTCTTCTTTCTCAGTCTAGACACTCCATCTTAATATCAAGACCATTAGGATTTTCTCTTCCTCTCACGCTAGGGTCTCTTACCTGTGAAGAAAACTATATACTTCAGTGGCATTCTTTTATTTCGAATTCACCTTATACTTGTCATTTCATAAGACGTCAATCTTGGAGTCTGTGCCAACGGTGGTGTTTTACTCCAAGATTTCCAAATGTCACCAAACTTGACATTCCTCTTTCAGTAACTCAGTCACCGCAAATGACAAGATTCGTTCGTCTTTGATCTCCGCCAATTCACGTATCGAATACTCAATTCGACTATCTCGAGTCACTTTGTAATTACACTCTAAGCGCTCTTTTTGCTTACTCAACCATTCATTAATGTCGTGAGCGGCTAGGCTATCAGGTCCATTCGCTTTCTTTTCCATCAACGACCATCTCATGGTCCAATCATCCTTAAAGACAACGCCCTATCCTTTAGGGAACAACAACTTATAATTCCATATCTAACGGTTTCAGTTCAATCTCGATCAATCTCATAGTCATTAAACTCAGGCAAACTAGCATGTCGGTTTTCCCTTAACGCTTCTCATAACAAAAGAGACGGACTATTAATTCAATTTTTCTACCATGGGCATTACACTCAAGTAATCAGCCTATCTACCATTCCTTATAAGCAATTTTTATGACCCATGAACGTTAATTTTCTCACTTATACCTCTTCCAATCATTCGGCCTTTTCATTTATGCTTATTATAGCTTCTTCAGATTCTTGCAAAGCCATTAGAGATCAAGCAATTCTTGCTCTCGAGTAACCTCGGAAAGATACCCTCCATTGCACAATTTGACGAAGGCAATCCAGTTAAGTACCACGCCTTCAAGGAAAACTCTTCTTTTGGTGGCCTTTTACCAATAATCTATAGTCTCTTAAGGGTAGGAACTGTCATGGTCACTTTCTTTCTTCAGTGTACCCAAAATCTCAAAAATTTCCTTTCCAAGTTCTTAATCTAGAGAAAAGCAATTTTGGAATCATCTTCCCCATCGAACTTCAGTCGATCTCAAGAAGCATTTCACAAGCTATTCAAAACTCTCGTGGTTCTTATCCACATTTCCTATTTATATGAATAGTCTCAGAGTCACCTTTCTCATGACTTCCATCACTTAATTCATCAACACTAGCATCAGTCACCTCAGTAACTTAGGCAATAATGGCAGCTTCTCGAGTTTGTCTACCCATCCATTTTTCTCATTTCCGTTTAAATTTCTCACAACCTCTTATCACACTTGGGTCTCGCATGATTAACAAATCAAGCCATATTCTCTTCTAGAACTCATACTCCAATTGTTCTTTTTACTCAATTCTAATGATTCTTTTCGGTTCTCGGATCTTTCATACCATGTATACTCGAGCCCAATGCTCTTCTATGACCATACTTTAGTCGTTCAACATTATTAGGTTCTTATGTCACTTGAACCACTATAATTCTCTCCAGAAATTAAAGACTTAAGTCATCTAAGTCTAGCAGTTTCAGGCTGCTCATCTCATCATTTATCACAAGCAATCAACTATCCAGTGGTTCTAAGCAAATCCTTAATCAATTGCCAATTACTCAGGGATTTCAAATCATCATTCATCAGTAATCACTTATCGAGCCAGCCTCTTCCAGGCAATTCCGCAGCTAGTAGTCATCTACTAGGCAAACTCTCGAGTCACAATTCATTGGGTCAAGTGTTCACACCTTAAGTCCAGACGTATCTGCGACTTAATAATAACTCAACAAGTTATCTCAACTTCACAAGATATAAGTCAAACGACATTCGTTGCCAAAACTAGCCATACAGGCCAAACACACGCGTCAATTTCCTTTTTTTTAAGTGACACCCACTGCTATGTACGAAGCTCCTAACCATGCCAATAACATATGCCACTACAACTACCATGCAATTTTGAAAATTCACCTTGAGGGTCACTTCAGTGCAATACATCTCTTAACCAAAATTAGACTCAACTCGATACCTAAACTCTCTTTTTCAATTTATACCTTGGGTCATTCCTGCCTCCTTGCTATCTTATAAGCCTTCTAGGAACAGCTCCTTGTCCAAACCTCTCTGTCTCGGCGTATACTCTCCACCCTCGTCAGACCTGGTTATTACAGGTTGTCCCAAGCCATATATCTACGAAGAAAGTCCCATTCCACACGTCCCATAACATGTTTCACTACGGTTTATAGGTATCCCATCAGCTTGTCCCACACCAAGTGACGGTTTATTAAGTCTGATAATGATAAGTTCATGTATTCACCTTCCTTAACTTTCATTTCAATGCCATAAACACATGCATTGAATGATCGTCCTCAATACTCGTCACACCATATTCGTTTTCAGATCAGTTCTTATCCATAAAAGGTTTCTAATTCCACAAATGAACATCTCATAGATCAATTACCTATGGTCAACCATATACCTCAAGGCCACAATCACGATCATAAAATCCAAATGACTCTCAGTTCTTAGGCTATTCTCTATTAACCTCAAGCACATTCACAACCTCAAATCCATGTTCATGGCTCCTCAATTTCTACTTGCTTTCTTATGAACCTCAATCACACCGTTACTCAAGATCATAGATTAAAATCGATACTATAACCATTAAAGCGTAACACAAGTTCAAGCCTATAATCCTCAAGAATCGACAATCTATGCTTAACCCTAGAGGTCTCACTACCTAATTGTCCTCAAGTCATCGCTCCTTATTATTCAATGTCTCAATCAAATTTGATCGAGCTGACCTTGCTCTGATATCACTTATACGGGGATGTCGCGCCTCAAGCCCGACGGGTTGCGAGCTTCCCACCTTTGTCATTACCTTTAATGATCTCCTAGGATCCATCGGCCTTAACAAGTTAGAACTTCCAAAAGATACATGCATGCGGAAGTGTGAAACAACCCCATACAAATAAAACAACAAGATGAGTTAGGACAAAAGGGTACACCTTTCATAAAGGTCGATCATATTGTAGAGGTTACAATTCTAATTTCTCAAATTTCATCATTACAAACCTAAGGTCACAAAAGGATTCATAACCATTTCTTCTAGTAACTTCATCGGATGGCAATCACGGCAATCACAGGTTTCCTTCGTCTGGGACCTAAAAAATGTTATCACACGACGGGGTGAGATATATAATCTCAGTAAGTCAAGCCTAACCCTAAACTAGGCTGCCAATACCTCCAGACACTTTTGAAAAATGGATATTTTGGGATAAAATCTTTGGCATGGTAAAACAGGAAACTTGTTAAAACTTAGCATTTCAGTACCTTCAAATCATCCTAACTCAGTCATAAATCATGACAAATCTAAGCTTCGTACAAAGACATGGTTTTCAATCAAAAGCAAGTACTAGACGCCATTTTGAAACATAAGGATATTTCCAATTCCATTTCATGAATTTACAGAAAACATATCCTTTTCTATCACACCCTTCCAGGGCTATTTTTAATTCATTAGGCAAACTTAAAACTCGTGAGGTAAACCTCCATACTTGAGGTAAATCATCAAAACATGAGGCATATTCAATTTCTCAAGATCATTCTTGATTTTTTTCGGAAAATAGATTTTTTCATATCCGCCCATCCTAGGCCGCCCACTTTGGGGCTGCGAGATGATTCAGTCTCCATATGACCCGTCGATCTATATGAGACTTTCGCGTCCGGACCTAGAGATGATTCGGTCACCATACGACTCTTAACGCCTATTTTCAATCGAGATGAATCGTGTTGGTATGGGACTCTCTAGTTGCACGACCTCATCAGGTCAAATGGGAGTAACTCTCTCCCAATACATTGGGCAAATAAAATTTCTCGACGATCCCACATGCCAATGCACTTATAATTTTTTTTGGCGATCCCACACACCAGTGCACATATCATTTCCTCGGCGATCCCACACGCCATTTTATTCATAAAAATTTCAATTATAGAAAGCCTCAGATTTTCACTTAAAGAAAACAAATCATGCCTCAAAATTCATCATTCAAAAACAACTCATGAAAGCAAGCAGTTTATCGGCTACTCGAGACATTCATTCCGAATGTCCATCAACTGGATCAAACATATTTCTTGTCACGAAATTCTCAGTAAAATACAAGCATCACTTAGCTCAAATCAAACTAATCTCAAATTTGGTTACTCACAAGTCAATTTAAGACTCGATTGGTAAACCAATCCACTTAATGCACTCAAATCACATGAGAATTTTCATAAAGCACGCCGAATGGTCCAACCACAAGCCATGACC
The DNA here is from genome assembly GCA_028455895.1 of Rhodomyrtus tomentosa. Classification (NCBI taxonomy): domain Eukaryota; kingdom Viridiplantae; phylum Streptophyta; class Magnoliopsida; order Myrtales; family Myrtaceae; genus Rhodomyrtus; species Rhodomyrtus tomentosa. The sequence goes on from JAPCWY010000004.1 coordinate 23,500,870, forward strand.
GATTTAGATTCCTCAAATCAACTTCGATTTCATAATACTCATGGCACAAAATCACTAAAGCTCAATTCATCAAAATAGGATAGACTTGGTTTCCTCGCACCTCTCACAAAATCAGTACATAAAACCTTTCATTTCGACTCAAAAAATCGTCCTTTAGTAACCTAACATCCTAATAAAGGTTTAGGCATAACTTACCTTGAGTTTAGGCCAAGCAATTCCATAAAATGATTGACGCATCTTCGCGGCACCAAGCTGTCCACTATTGGTCTTCCACGACCAGATTCAGTCTCTTGAAACCTAACATTTTTTTACGGATATTTTCTAGAAAAAAGTTCTAGGATCTTAAACTTAAAGATCTTACGGACATGTGGGCGAAAACGGATCTCAATTTGGACACCAGACGACCTAGAACGAGCCATTTTAAAATTAGTGGGCGCTAGGAACAAATTTACATGGCTCTCGGCCTCTAACGTGTTTCACCTCAAAATCAGCCCTTCAAACACTTCCAATTCAACTACAATTCATATATTAGTAACTTAACACCCTAACGAAGGGTTAGAAGTCGACTAACCACAAGCCAAGCACGTGAAATCCCATAATTTGTAACCACCATTCTCGATTCCAAACATCAAACGACGCAGGGCAATTTTCTATCCTAGAGAAAACCATATATAACCAGCCATGAAATTTTAATCCAACTCACATACTTCTCGCTAACATGTAATACTATCTTCTAAGGAGGCCTACCAACAATTTTCAAGTCTAACGAAACCTCGAAGGTTCCAAAATGTGTCTTGGTCTCATGATAGCCGGCGAGGACAAAATCTGTCTAGTTTTTTGTCCAAGTAAAACCACATACAATCAGCCCTTAAATCCCACTATAATCCAATCTTAAGCTTATGAACACAAATCTATATTTCTTAACTAAGCTTGAGAGGTGGCATTACCAAGAATCAAGCCATAACAAGCTCGGAATTCCAACTTAAAGCTCCTCAAGTTCGAATTTGATTGGTCAGCAATCTTTGCTCACTCAAACGGACCTATGAGACAAACGACTGGGTGGAGTTTTGCTCATAATACCTTGTTTGAAAGGCAAGACGATGGGTTTTTTGATGGCGGTATTTTTGACTCAATCCGATATAGGATGATAAAGTTATGGCCGGAATAGTAAAGTAGTTGGACGGGGTGATAGGCTAGTTGGCGAGAGAGAGAAGAGGAAGAAGAAGAAAATGGAGAAAGTGAAAAGAGAGAGGGATGGCCAGCCAAATGAGAACGAGAGAAAGTTTTTCACTAATAATTCACTTGGTCAAAGGCTTGGAATGTTAGTTGGGACAAGATGGCCAATTAATACTAAAAGGATAAGCTTTATTCTCACAATAACATATGGCAAGCTTCTAGAAGGCCTTTGGTCGACATTGACTTTCTTTTACCAACCATTCATCAACTTTCGGCATCCCTTGGGAGGTTCAAATGACCAAAATGACCTCCATTAGTTCATAAGGCAAGACCAAAAGTCGAGGAGCAAAATGGTCATTTGGCACTTACCATCCGAAATTTCACTTTTTCGATTTAAATTACCTCGATGAGGCGACGTCTAATTCATTCCAATGTTGGAATTCCTCATTGTCCAATACCTAGTTTCGAGGTCCAATTTCATGTCGAGCTCTCGTCGACTGTAATTTCAATTTATCTCAAACTGACGGGCGACTCCTGCTAGCGCTACGCATATCGAACTTAGGATTTCTTAAGCTATGGCGATTTTGATTGTCATGTGATTGCGATGGTTTATCACTAGTTCCTGTGATCCTGATCATCGAAATTCGATTTAGTAAATTCTCGCAAATTACACATTGGTTAAGCAGAATCACCCGCGTCCAATATATAACGCTAGCAAGGCATTTCACGATTATTCCTAGATCGATCTCTACTGGCCCAAAACATCCCCTCGACAATCCTTATGGTCAAAGTGTCGTTTCTTACTAGACTTATCCAGGTTCACGTACTCGACTCCACGTTAGTATTTCCCTTTCGGTCAGTTAACTCAAGAGTGGTCAACTCCCAGCGAGCTAAAATTGAAATACACCAATAGATATCCTTATATTCAATAGTCTTGAGAGGAGTCGAAATTCGGAATGTCATACTTAAAGTGCCCTCATTTTCTCAAATAAGGGTCTGAACTGAACTTTATTTCAAACAAATGCCTAAAATTGTTCAAATAAGAATATGAAGTGGCTATATCAGTCTTAAAGAAAGGCTTAACCCCACCATCTAGGTGAGGACATATTCTTCATTTTTTTTTTCTTCTTTGTTAATTAAATTAAATTAAAAATAAATGATGTAAAAAAAACTTGTAAGGGTCCTAAGTGGCCCTTGTCGCCACCCCCATCTCTACAACCTTCGTTGAAAGGGCTAGCGATGGTTGAGCAAGCGTCTATCGGGGTCGTTGGGCCTTGGCCAGTGACCAACAACCCTGGCCATCTTTAGGTGAAGGTTGTGGCCCTCTCCTTTATCGGGTGAAGGTCGTCGCTGGTGGGGTTGCCTCTTAGAGCTACCACATGGCCGTGTTCAAGTGGAAGGACTGTGCAACACGATTGAGGACAAGTGGTGGGATTTGCTTGCCCTTGTCTATGTTGTCAACCAGGTCGATGCTGAGCAAGACCGTGAAGGGGTGGGTGAGTGGGCTTAATGATTTACCAAGGGTTGAGGGTTACTATTGGTTGGGGTGGGGCTGGCCAATGACCCTGTCAGTGACGGCTAGCCTTGAGATTGGCGATAGGCTAGGGCCCGGCGACCCCAATCAACCTCATTGACCCTTTCAATGATGGCTCTGTGGAGAGGGGGGGGGCTTGTAGGGGCCCTAACTGATTTTCTATTTTATTAATTCAATTTATTCTTGGCTAGCTGGTGGGAGTGAGGCCATTTTTTAGATTGGCATGGTCATCTTAAACTCTTAATTGAAATAAAGTACACTTCATATCTTTATTTAAAAAAAAATAAAAAAAAATCTCTTAGTTTAAATAAAATTCACTTCAAATTTTTATTTGAAAGAAAGAAAACACTTTCAAATCTTTTATCTGAAAATTTTCGCTCACCATTGCTGTGATGGATAAACAGATGTCTTCAAAAATATCACCAAATTCTTTCTTGACTTCTTTTTTTCTGTTTGCCTTTCCTCCTTTCTCCTTTTGACCCTCCTCGCCTGGCAACCAAGCACTCAGGACTCTCTCTCCCGCGTCTTGTTTCTTGGATGATCTGTGCTGCAAATTTCGGGCGAAGAATCGTCGCTTGAGGGTACATCTCGTCATTCCCTCCTCTTGTACGAGTCAAGCTTTCCATCGTTTCGTTTGGACTTGTTCGTTTCCCTCTCTGATTTGGGCATTTTCAGTCGCGATACTTCGAAAACACCCATTGAATGCCGGAATAGGGTCGTAACTCGAGTATGTTATAACGTGCGTGGAAATATTGTGCTGGAGGCTGGTTTCAATCTGTGTTCAATTGTAGATTCTTTGTCATTTTGCTTGCAGAGTTGAAGCACCCATCTTTCTTTGCTTGTCTTTCACGTCCTTTTCGTTTTGGTTGTGTGATTCTTGATTTTGAATGGGATTAGGATTCGTTTGGGATTGCACTTGCGTCGTGTTGAAGAAACAAATTTCCTGGAAGACTTCTCCTGAAGCAGAATTCTCCAACCAAATCGCTACTTTTTACTTTACTTTAGCAGTGGGGAAATGCTGGGTCAAATCGTATCAAGATATGCAATCCAATCCAACGTGAATATTTTCTTTTGTTGAAGTTTTTCCTTTCTATAGGAGATGCGAATACTGTCTGTGCGAGTGAATTTACTAGAAAGTTAATGTGAAGGGAGGTGGTGGCAACAACATGAGACAAACCAGAAACCCCTAAATTTGGTCCAATATTTTCCATGTTGTTATTGCTACTATCATGTTTTTGTCTCCCGTTGCTGACCGGAAAGAATGCACATTATTAGAGATTGTTTTTTTCTCCTGAGGATTCAGCATTGATTGAGGTATCAATGTAAATACTATATCAAAAAAGGCAGGACGTGATCTGGTTTGGACACCAAATGGTGGTCAACTGCCGATAATTCTATCTCCTCGTACTCAGAGGTATTTTGAGGATAAACTCAGTAGGTAAATGGCCTGGCAGGAAATATGTAATAGATCGGAGTTTTACTAAAGGAAATCATCCTTGGAGGTCGTTACTCTAATCATTACCTTCTGGAACTTAGATGTATTGATGCTTGGATGCTAGCTCTGCACATGCAAAGATCATAGCATATCTTCTCAAAGTTAATCAAATGCTTATAGCCTGTGATGAGAACTATTACTTTAAAGTGTCCCTTTCTATTAAAATGGTTTATGTAGATATGGAAATTTCCTTAGAGCATGGTAATTTTTAGATTAAATGGGTTATTTTTATTGCAAATAAATGGGTCATAATTGGTTAAAAGACCAAACCCAAAATCGGCCAACCCACTTGTTGGACAGGCCTTAGCAGTTCAAAGATTTTTTGTCTCAGTTTATCCTCTGAGGGAGATACTTTATTTGTTGTCGGCGGATCAAGCCAGTGCAGTTATGAGTGCTATTTTATAACTATCTGGGCTTTCACCCTCTTTTATACCTAGAAGGGCAAAAAAGAAAAGAATCATTGTGACTTTAAATTGACCTAAATTATCTTCATCACTTCAGCTGCAATACTTTACAGTTTCTATAAATTTGACTGATGATTGTGAAATCCTGATTTACGGTGTTGCTTGTTGCTTAGAACATCAGCACTCTTGTTTCTTCAACCGATGAAATAAAAGGCCTTGTTGTGCATTTTTGCTCTGCCTGATGTTGTTGGGCCACAAAAACTTTGTGTCACCCTATGAAGCATCTTTCTTCTAAGATGTCTTTTGACTTTCTGACACACTTGTTTTGGTTATAGTTTAGTGAGTGCATTGGTTCTTCTGCCGTCATGTATTTGCTTTGAGTTTTATTTTCAGCTGAACTTTTTTGTCTTCTGCTTTTAAGTCAAATATTTATTAGTGTGGTTTCCATTATTTTAGAAATAATCACTGTGGCCTGGGTTTAATTAAATAAACTTGCTTTAAAAGAAGTAATATACAAAACCCTGCGGTGTGGTCTACATCTGAATAGATTGCTCTGTTTGGTGTCTCAGGTTATATGAAGGCAACTGTAGATGGAAGAAACGTGCAAAGAACTAGAATTGAACTCACTGTCGGCAGGGGTGTATGTCCTGCCTGGAGAACCAGCTGTAGTAATCAATGGGGTGCCAAAGTTGAACTCTGGCAATGGCCCTGCTGCTTTTTCTGATTTCAAGCATGAAGCGAAGTCACCCGAATTCCAAGGTTTTGGTGAATGGTTGGAAGGGAGAGAAGTTTTTAAACCTTTTGAAGGGCAATATTTTTCTGGTACTGTTGCGCAGTTTGATAAGGAAACTGGCTGGTACAGGGTGGTCTACGAAGACGGTGACTCTGAAGATCTTGAGTGGCATGAGCTGGAAGATATTCTACTTCCTTTGGACATCACGGTTCCTCTGAAATCTTTGGCACTAAATGTCATCAGGAAAGGTCCAAAATCCACCAACGAAAGTGGAAGGAGCTTGATGCTGTATTGAAAAGGTAAGGCCGCTAATTCGGGAACAAAGATGATGATAAGCAATGGTGGTTGAGGAAGCTGGTCACTGGATTCGTACCGTGTGAATGCAGACGCTGAGCACCATGGATTGGCCAAAGGATGGTAAAACTACCCTAGGAATATGAATGAACTATAAATGATTTTGTTCCCCAACTCTTTTGCTCCCTATCTTAGGTGTCATTTATTTCAAATCTTGTCTTTGTTAAATTGATATGAATATATACTACCCTTGATCTCAACCAGAAAGTTATCTGCTTGTATTTCTTGTCTTTGCTGAGGATCATCAAAGAAAAGAGGTGCCTAAAAGAATTTACGCACTTCTGGATTTGTCTAAATCTTCATTTAGGTATACTTTGCTATGGTCTTCTGGCGGGGGTCGTCTTTAGGTGCATCTATCCTCCAAATCATCCGATTATGCGATAAGAAGCCTGTCACATCTCAGGACTATATCTCTTTAGCTAACCTAATGTCGACTGTGCTCCATGTGACCATTCTGTGTGGTGAATGCACTAAAAATCAGGTAATCTCAGGACCGCACCTCTTATGAGTCACTTTATCATATTCGCGGCTGCCACCATATTGTTCTTGATGTTATATGGTGTAGGTGCCACCTAATGATCTGCATTTGATCAAATTCCAGTTTCATCTTCGACCGTCTTTTTTCCTAGTTTTACTTTTCTTCGTGGCGGCTAAGCGGACAAACATCCCCCAGTCATATCACCTCAAAGTGTACTCGATGAGTCATAGTTAGTGATGTGAGTGCCGTGTTTGAACATCTTTCAGAGCTGTACGAGGAATGAGATAAATGAAACAAAAGAGAGCCTGGTGTGAATGCTGGGACACCTGCACCAATCTGTGCTTATGTTGGCTTACTCGAAGAACCTGTCATCGAGTTTTTCTTCTTCTCTCGAACTCTACTGTTGTTTCATCTATATTCCAAACCAATTTCAGAAACCAACTTCATATTCTAACGGAAATAATCGGGCTGAGCTAAGTTTTCGTTTGGCAGCATTTCATAGAGATTCGAGCTCTGAGCAATCCATGACATTCAGTCGAATGCAGCACAATAGGCTTTTCGTTGTCTTTTAGTTTTTTAAATTGCTCCGTCTTTTGATAAATAAATTGAAAATTGATTCTTTAATAGTCAGCAATCTATTGTTCTAATGTTATGCACGGAAAATAACTACCACCAAAAACATTGAAAACCCCATTTTCTGCTAATCTATGGTCCAGTCGGTGCGGGACCCTAATAAAAAGCTCACGTGGGTAAGTCATGGTCTAAATTTGCTCCACCACGTCAAATTCCATGCTAGCAGGTATTAAAGTTTTGAGCCAGTAAAAGTGTGTATGGCAGTCATTCTGATCTAAAAAAGTGATTCCGATTAAAATGACTTTTTTTATTATGTTTCTTGAATGAGTTTTAGAGAATCAGAACGCTTTTGGTAATTGTATAAAATTTTTGTTCTTAGAACACAAATTCGTTTGATAATTGCATATAATTTTTATGAAAATAAGATCAATCTAGCATCATCTAAGATTCTTCTATCTTTAGGGATTGTTTGAATTTTTCCCTTTTTTTTGAATTTTTTATTTTTTATTTTAATTTTATTATCTTGTATATTTTTCTTTGAAAATGAGACCTTATTCTATTTTAAGTTAAAGAAAAAATGAGAGATGTGAAACTTCATTCTGTTTTGTGATTTTAAAAAATAATTCTTTTGTCCAAAATTGTTCCCGAAAACAGAATCAAAATCAAAATTATTTACTCTACCAAACAATATTTTCATTTTTTTTTTTTGTTCTAGTGAACAGAATCGCCATAATGGTTACCATACAGGTCCTAAGAATCTTTATTGCAATGGAAATGTCGTTAAAGGGTGACAGAAAAATAATCAATGTATACAATTAATATCATGCGAGCACTCATCCTATTTTACTTATGTCAATTCATTCACAAACCTTTCAATTTAGCTAATTTAGTCCTAAGTCTTCTAACAAATCTTTCGCTTGTGCCGATTTATTTCCAAACTTTTTGAAGATATGCTATTCTGGCCAATTTAGTTGGGAAAAATCGTTGATGTTGACAATTTTTTTTAAAAAATTTTTTTAAAAAATTTTTCTTCATTTATTTTTTTTCCTAACCATAGGATAGCGAGATCGTCGGTTAATCCTTGCCATCCACAAGCGAGGGCTGTAACTCTCTTGTCGGCCAACGGGCGAGGGTCGTAGACCTTAACTATCTTAGATGAGGGCACAAGGGTGAGGCCCATGATGTCTTCTAACAAATCTTTCGCTTGTACCGATTTATTTCCAAATTTTTTGAAGATACGCTATTCTGGCCAATTTAGTTGGGAAAAATCGTTGATGTTGACAATTTTTTTAAAAATAATTTTTTAAAATTTTTTTCTTCATTTATTTTTTTTCCCTAACCATAGGATAGCGAGGTCGTCGGTTAATCCTTGCCATCCACAAGCGAGGGCTGTAACTCTCTTGTCGGCCAACGGGCAAGGGTCGTGGACCTTAACTATCTTAACCTTGGGCACAAGGGTGAGGGCCACGAGGCCTTCGCTTTTGGCTGGAGAGGGTCGGTTGGTGACCTCCTTGGCTCAAGGTTAGGAAAAAAAAAAGGGGGGGGAAAGAAAATATAAAAGAAAAAAAAACAAATGAAAAAAAATAAATAAAAAAAGTAGAAAAATTTTATGAATTTAAAATATTCCACGTCATGGCCCTACAATTTAAAGAAGTCGCGAGAGGTGCAATCCTTATCCTTCTTTCTTCTTTTCCCTTGTATTCGCCCCGCATTTTTTTTCTCCCCTTCATGTTGCTGTCGGTCCTTTTTGACCAAGTCAATTTTCCTTAAATTTGTCTCTTTCTTTGACCAAGTTGCAATTGACGATTAGAACAAGGAGTGCGACTTGGAGTGATCCGTACGCAGACGCCAGAAATTGAAAATGTGCTCATACGACTAGTAAAGTGGCCCGCAGCATTATGCTGGTACTTTTTCTTCAAGCGTAGTATCAGCAATTTTACTTGTTAATTGCTCTTATGGATCTTTGTGACTTCATAATTGAGCAGGTTCAATCATTTAGTCTGCATCAATGGATGCATAAATTGTGATCCCATACCATAACTATTCCTTCCTCTCTCTTTTTTCCATACTCCTTGATTTATCTCTGAATTTATCCGTGTTGATCATGCTATAAACCCATTTGTTAACACATATATGATGGGCTAAAGTTGTTGCATGGGTTATTATATTCAATGAATGTGTCATGGAAAAGGTTTACAACTTATTTACATCCAACCCACCTTTATGATTTGTTCTTCGTTCTCAATCTCAACCTCACTCACTCCGTACTCTCACCTCATTTTAGGTATGAGTTTTTCAAGATTTGACTATATACAGAATTGTTTTAGGAATATGAATCGTGTTTGGTATGAGTCAATGAATCTATACTGCAATAAAAATGCTTAACTCGCTAATCGATTTTGACCTTCATAAAACCAAATTGCACATGTAATCCCCAAGTGATTGCTCTTATTTGTTCGTCCCTCTCGCAAAATCGCCTTCTCTCCGTCATTCAACTCCATATCCCAAGCCAACATTGTTGAGATTGGGAAAGAGCTGAGTAAACTACTCAGTCCCGTTCTCTTCTCTTTTTCCTGGCATCAATGCAGACTTTGTGCTAATCGGTTTGTACGTTGGGACAACTGCACCAATTTGTACTTGTAATGGGTGATCCGAATATCGCATAATCTAGGATTAACAAGATTTAGCTGAAAATGATTTCTAAAAATCCCTTTTTCATATTTTCACAAGTTTGATTGCCCGAAAAATGAAAAATCATTTACGGTTAAAGAAACACACGCTCCATATTTATTTCAAACTATTTTTTCAACGACAAAAAATGCCAAAGATAGCTTAAAATTTTGAACAAGCGGAGAAGAATTTTCTTTTATATTTTTATTTTTGTGTTTGGCAGCATGTGATAGAGATTTTTGTTCATAGCATTCTATAGCATGCAGTCGAATAGAGCGGCATAGGTTTTTGCTAAAATGCCAAAACTAGCTTAAAATTTCAGGGTTCATATTATTGGTTGTCATCGGTTAACTTGTTTTAAAAAAGATCCAAACAATGAGGAACCACTTCCGTCTTATCTAGGATCTTCGTGTCGTGATGTTGAGTGACCATGGCCCAGTCCAATTTTGTTCGTCCACGTCAAATTCCATCCAAAAGGAAGAGTGGGATATGTTAAGCTGAATCTATAAAATAGAGTCTTTCCTCGTCGGGAGCTTCTTCTGTGTGAACTGCCATACTCCCATCATTACCACAAGAAACGACAGCCACATCAAATACAACGTGCCAAAGACTATGCAATCAGCGTGCCTTATCTTCACAATTACTCACTCTTTTCTCTGGTAACACGTCCAAGTTGGTGTATCTTTCTTCTCTGGCTGAGCAGTGATGGCTGCTGAGTATCACTTTGCAAAGGGCATGATTAAGCCGGTGGCGGCACTCGCCGTGGTGGCGATGGCGGTGGGACTGTCCTACTTGCAGAAGCTGGGCTTGGAGAGGGAAATGGTTTACTCCATCTTCAGAGCTTTCCTTCAGCTCTCAGTCATCGGTTTCATTCTGCAGTTCATTTTCAGCCGCCAAAGCGTTGCTTGGATCTTCTTGGCTTACATTTTCATGGTTTGCAATCTCTTCCTCCTATCATCAGCTCTGAATTTGTTGTCTTCTTTATAAAGTTTCAGTCTTTTTCCCTTTTGGATTCGCAAGCTCGGGCGGTTTTGTTTTAGTTGGTTATTGATGTGGGAGTTTTTCACACAACCAATACTCGAAAGCAACTCTTTCTTTTCCCCAGTTATATAAGCATCTCTGTATGTCTGAGACTCGAGCCTCTGTGTTGTCCTGTGCTTAAAAATAGGTTGTAGGAAAATTCTCTTATCTATGAGTGTTGATCCAGCCGAAGTCGGTGGAATCTCGACAAGCCGATGTCGCTGAGGAAATGCAACAGTATTTGTTTTCGATCAGTAGAATCTGCAATGTACTTTGAGCTCAGCTGGAGGCGCAGATTTTACCATTCCTAGCGAGTAGAAATTTGAGACAAGATATCACATTCAACTCAAGCACAAACGTTCATAATTCCATTCCATTCAAGTACCACAAGATTCCGATAGCTTGGGTTGCACCAAACATAGGTGGAAAATGTCCTTGGAATCGTTAGTTATTGGATCTCCGTCCTGTTTTGCTTTCCGAGTCTGATGAAAAATTATGTGAAGATTAGGGCCACCGATTAGAGTTGCTCTGTCATGGATATGGTATGATCTATTGGCATAGATGTAATGTGAGCCAAACAGGTACAGAATTGGTCGGGGTTCTTTTTCTGAAAAGGCGACAAGTTGAACGGAGAATTTTAATCGATCTGTACATGCTCATTCTACAATTTGCTTCGTATAAAGCTTACATTTGAAGTCATTCAAGGGCATTTTATTGAAAGATTTCAATGTCAGCTTTGTAACGGCAATGGCTTAATTGATATCAAGTTCGGCATTCTCCTTGTTGAGTAAATTTCATTGGCATTGATCAGGTGAACCACGCCTAGGAAATAAAAACAGGATTTCTGCTGATCTTCTCTTTTCCTTTCCATTAAGTGCAGGTTTGTGTTGCCGGTCACACAGCAGGACAACGAGCTAAGCACGTGCCGAATGGCAAGTACATCGCTGGAGCCTCAATTTTGGCCGGAACTTCGGTGACTATGTTGGCGTTGGTGCTGTTGCGCGTGTTTCCTTTCACTCCTCGTTATATTATACCAGTTGCAGGCATGATGATTGGAAATGCGATGACAGTTACTGGAGTCGCCATGAAGCGACTTCGAGACGACATCAAGTCACAGATTAATCTGGTTTGCCACCACAAATCACAGTACCTAATGATGTTTCTTTCTTCTCCTGGAATACGTTGACTAAAACTTGTCCGGAAGATGATAAAGAAAGTTCTCATTGATGAATTGGATGAGAGCAATTACTTTGTCCAGGACCCAACCCTTCCAAATAAGCTTATCAAACCATCTTCATATAGATTTTAGCGTCAATATAAGGAAAAAAATGCAGGTTACTTTCTCTGGCAGCGCACGCTTTAACTAATTACTCACGAACTTTTTGATAGGTGGAGACGGCATTGGCTCTTGGTGCGACCCCTGAACAGGCCATAATGCGACAGGTGAAGAGTGCGCTGGTGATTGGACTCTCGCCGGTGTTGGACAATGCCAAAACGGTGGGTCTGATCACGCTTCCGGGAGCAATGAGCGGGCTCATAATGGGAGGCGCTTCCCCCCTCCAGGCCATTCAGCTTCAGATCGTGGTGATGAACATGCTTGTCGGCGCTTCCACGCTAAGCAGCATCACGTCCACTTACCTCACCCAGCCTGGTTTCTTCACCTATGCTCACCAATTACGAGTCTCTGTCTTCTCTCCAGATTGAGATTGCATCATTTATGGTGAGAAACGTGATCGTTGGTGCAAAAATCTGAGTCAAAGATCGATTGGTCATTTTCTCCCCGATACCAATTTGTAGTTGCTTTACTTTTATTTCTTAGCCAGAGGAGGCTAAGATTCATATGAAACTGAGAATGCTATAGTGTATAACTATAGACAAACAACAGTTTGGCTTTGCGGAAGATCCGGTATTCGTCGACCACTTGCAAGGTGCCCCGCAACTGCATTTTAGGCTCGTCCAGTATTCGTCGACCGCAGATTACTCTCGAGTCTCATTGACTTAGGAGTAGAGGACAAGTCACACACTATGCGTACTGTTGTATCACAAGTCACTGGATCAGGCCAATCTAAAAGTTGGAACTTCGAACTCTCACATTTAACAGGCTACTATATCCACATAACTCAAATACTGTCGGTGCAGAAATGATTAGAGCGGTTGGATGCACTATGAGCACCCCCGTCACTGAGAGTGCGTCTGCTGAACTGAGGCCTGTTTTCCAGTGGCATTTTCGAAATTAATCAGCGAGATGGACTACAGAGACAGAGTTTTAGATTCCGGAAGTTGTACCCGCTAGTGGGTCCAATACGTCAGTCCCAGCTTGAGGTGTAAAAACGGGTGGGTAGGGTTGATTTTGAGTGGGGTATAACATATTCCGATCCATATTGATTAAATTTCATACTGTATAAATTTAGATATTCATACCTGATTCGTATAATTTAAATATTTAATCAAATCGAGAAATAATTATTTCATAAAAATTAAAAAAAAATTGTAAAAACCGTTTCACCGACCGCCCCCTGTTGCCACCGTGGCTTGCCCGCCCACCCGCCGCTGCCGCCATGGCCCGCTTGATTGTTGCCACCGTGGCCATCCATCACTGCCACTAGCCTGCCACTGTTGCCACCGCCCACAGCCGCCAGCGCCACCACCTGCAACTACCGCCACCGCACACCACTGCCTGCCCACCTGGGCATTCCCCACTAACCGCATGCACCAATGAATCGGCCTACATGACTAAAGAGATCGACTGTCATAATCAGATCTCCTTGTGATAATCTCAGCAGTTTCGCACATCGCAGAACCATCCCTCAAGCAATAGAGAACGCTCTCTCCATCGATGCCGCGGCGATCATTGCCTATATGCTTATAAATGAAAAAAAAAATTGTAATGTTTACGATTGTTTTTTCAACAGGGGCGACTTTCACTCTGGTAGTCTTTCACTGGACAATCGCGTTCGCTAGTTTTCCCTCTCTTGGCTCTTCTCTCTAGTGCGAGCGGAGCAAGAACTTGAGCGGAGCACACGAGTCTTCTTTTCGGTATCACTGGCCAACATCATCCGTGCTTGATGAATTCCTAAAGGCAAAATGACACAAATATTACCTAAACTTTGGCATAATGTGCAATCTACTCTTTGAACTTTTAATTTGCTCAATTTAGTTCTTGAACTTTGGCAGAATGTACAATTTAATTTCTAAACTTTTGACTTGTTCAATCCAGTCCCTGAACTTTTAGTAAATGTTTAATTTAGTCCCTAGACTATATGAAAATATTCAACATTATCCCTAATGTTAAATTAACAAAAAGACTATATTGAACATTTTCCTATGATTCAAGGACAAGATTGAACATGCACTTAAAGTTTAGGGACTAAATTGAATAAGTCATAAGCTTAAGGACCAAATCGCACATTCTACCAAAATTCAGGGATTAAATTGAATAAATTAAAATTGCAGGGATCAAATTACACATTCTGTTAAAGTTAAGGAACCATTTATGTAAATATACCATTCCTAAACTAGTATAACGCAAGTTGGTGGTCACTGGTCAATAACTGAGCAGAGGTGGATGGGACGACCTGCATCATGCGGCTCAAACCATTCTCAGAAGTCTTGCTTAGAGGTGATGACAGAAGAGAGAGCAAGCTTGGGCGGGGTGAGTGGTGGTAGCAACGACCGTGGTTGGCAAGTGGTGGCGGCGGCGAGCAGCGGTTGGGGTTGGCGGTTGGGTGGGCGGCGGCGGCGGTAGGGTGGTAGTTTTGGGCGGACCGGCAGCAGTGGAGGGTAGGTGGGCAGTAGAGGCGAGCTACGACAGAGCGCGGGCATTAGGCGGCACTTTGCAAGTGAATAAAAGAGGTCTCGCAAAGATATAGGTCACGGGATCAAATATGGGTTGGATTAAAAACCATATTTGGATAGGCTTTGTAAGGTTATACCCATATTTGACCTATTTTTTAAATTTGTTGAATCCGTTTTTGATCCAAATAAAAAAAAAGTGAGTTAAAAAGTGGTTAAAACACTTTACACCTCTATTCCCAACTGGGGCTTTTATAGAAAACCGAACCAAAATTCAGGTCTTTCTAGCTTGGGTATCTTTCAATTCGGGCAACAGATATAAAAATTCGTGCCTTGATTCAGCTCGGGTCATAAACCCGAAGCAAACCGAAACAAACTGAAAACTTTACTGAAATTATGCAAAGGTATTGCCACGATCCCCGCCTTCTCAGTGTTAGGTTGTTAGGAGTGAGGTATTTCGTACAGTTTTTACTTAGAATCTTCTTGTCCGAATTGGTACCTCATTTTTTAGAACTTAAAACCAGCCCTATGTGCCCTGGAATCTAGAACCTACTCTATCATAGATTCTAAAATCTACTAAAATTTCATTTGTATTCTCAATTGAACGAATGTAGTAAATAATAATCATCACTTGCTACTACAATTTATTGGCCGCAACTTGTATTTAGATACGTGAATAAAAGCATTAACAAAATAAAAAAAAAAGTACAAGTCATAAATATTGTCGCAAATGAAAACTTAGACTAGTGTTTTCAAATTATACATTCATAATCAGACGCCATGGAATGTTGTGAGATCGCACGAGGACATATATTAAGAAAAATATAAAAAATTGTTCTAAGTTCCACCTTTGGAACCTTAAACCTACTTGTCGAAATCGATTTCTCGATTTTTGAAACTTGAAATCTACAATACATATTTTGAAATTATGGTCATCCCTACTTGGTGATTTCCAGTGGAATAATAGATTACCTTATGATTTCCATTTATTTGTTTTGCAGCAACACCGGAGTCGGACGGACGCCGAGGAAACTTTTGCTATATTTAATCACTACATAATTCTTTCTCTTTGTGACTAAGTTGTCATATGCCGAGAAGACATCTGCTTATTTTAAATACTTGCGATGCTTGGATTTTTTTGCCTTGTAATTACATTTGCTAATGAATTATTTAGATTATAAAGTAATGAATTGTCGACTTTATTCATACTTGATGTTATGAGATAATGAATTTTCAAACATTATAATCTAATCTTCATATGGTAAAGGTATACCGAATCAAATTCCAGTTACAAACGGAGGGACTACGTCTATGGACCATGGTGATGAAAATAAAAATGTACTACTCCATGCATGGCTTGAAAAATCAAGCTACTGCGAAGACAATTCATTGTTATTCAACTGCAAATGGCCGTGAGAAGAAGACGACGGTCTTCGCCGGTTGCCACGACAAGTCGAATGTTAAGGGCTTTCCATGACGTTTGGCTGCTCTCTTTGTTCTTCTGCTATTCTTTACCAAGTTACACAGGAATCAATTTTACTTGAGATGTCTTGTTAAGCAGCCGAAGGTGATTTTGTTATGCATCCTAAATGTCCTGGGCCAATCCCTCTTTCTATTTTCGCCATTTTATGGCAGGCTGTCATGCTCTTAATGCAATTCTGAGTTCAGTGAACAGATGTGATCCAAGTCCTGCGAATTGCTTGCTTTCTGTTCTCATTGTGATTAACAAACTGCAATAACTTAGCTTTGGTTGTTCCACAATTTAGGAGAAAAAGAGCTATAGATACTTCTGTCTTGTTGATCTTTTCTTCCTGGTTTGAATCCAGTTAGCTCCTTAATCTCCGCCTGTTGGGGCTGCAAAATGTTGCTGAACTCTTTATTGTTTTCATTCACCTGTTCATATGCCCGGTGTTGTTAGTTTGAAACATTCAACTTCAGACATATTTGTGAGAATAATCTAAGGTTCTAGACTTTTCTTTAGGAAAACAGAGAGACTTTTCTTCTATATCGGTTGAGAAGAAAAGACAAAAGGTCAAATATTTAAGTGATTATGTGCTTGAACTGAATTCGTATTTCTGGTAAGATAAGCAATGTGTTTTGCTTTTCACGCATTCAAACTTCTATATCCTTAATTGCGTGTTAAACATATCCATATTCGGAAATTATTTTGTCATCGTAAAAAAGGGGGAGATTATTGGGAATGTTACTAATGTAATGATTGTTGAAAAAAACTCCAATATTATTTTGATGATAACAAAAGCAATCAAAGGCTACTAATGTGTGCACTTGCTGAGTATATCAGGTTACATATGCACAAGCCTAAATGCGGATGAAGAGATAAAAAGCACAAGTTGTTCCTTGGACAAGATCTGCTTAGCTAATGTTTGGAGAGCTCTGCCGATCTTTTTGGGATTGGTAGCCAATTTTTTTATGTGAATGAGATATTAGGTGATGAAGATGTCTACAAGTTGGAAGGATCTTTGGAGAGATGAACATTAAGATAGAAATGGATCGAGGTGAACAAGCCAAGAAAAACGAGGATGTTCGTGACGGTTTGGATGGACAAAGATCGGGTGAACAGTGGAAAAACCTGGAATAGCGAACAAGCCTAGAACCGTGATGTTCGATAAACCTCGAAAGGACCATGAAGATGAACAGTTTGGTGGAGTCGAAGTAATCAATATGCCTGGAAGGATTAGAAGAAAGATCGGATGCACCGGATTGTTATTGGAGCAGCAGATCCTTTGGCAAGAGGAGCTTTCTTTTTTTAATCTGGTAAAAAATCGGGGGAGCAGTATCAACAGAGCAGTAAAGATTTGGACGTCTTGATTATGGGTAAGGGATCGTGCAGATGTTTGATTCTGAAAGGTGTTAGAGCTTGATCAACTAACTAGGTCTTTGGTACTGAAGAAAACGTGGGGGATGCAAAGATGTGGTGATATCAATTAACTGAGTTTAGCGAAGACTAGGCACAAGCGTGTTCAGAATGACTTAGACGTATCATAGTCAAACTTTCATCAACATGACGTCTTTGGAGATTGAGATACTCAAGAGGTTCATTGGATATTTGATCACAAGTCATTCCCATGATTTTTTATAAAACAAGACTAATGGACCAAAACATGAGGTATGACAATGTTTATGTCGACATCAGGTTGGTGCCGTTTTAACAACGGATATGTGTGGATGTTTCGTTAAAAGTGGATATAGCCATTGGCGGGTGAAAGATCCACAGAAAAAGATCAAGCAGTCTATCGAGTGGAATGTAGTAGTTGCAATCTGATAGCTTTTCAGAGCAGTATTAGATTGCATATATTTCAGAACAATTTCAGAGACAGTAACTGCAGCAGCTCCAACGGATCTCTAACGGCTAGTTGGGCTTCACAAACCCCTTCAACGGGAAGATTAAAGATGTCTATTTATTAGAAGACCTTCTGGGCGAAATGTTGGAGGGTTAGAGAGAGTGAGTACAATGTAAAATATACACTTGTTGTGACCTGAGTTTTTTCGGAAACCACTTGCTGTAATCTTTCCGTGTTGTAATCTTGTGAGAGATTAAGTGTACATTAGTGAGAGCAATACGTGAGTCCTGAAAGTGTCATCTATTGGAAAGGCGGTACTTGTTATTCATAACTCGTCTTGAAGATTACTAGTGCATTACAGCCCGTGTTGTGGCTATTAGTCTTGAGAGTGTACGTAGGCTTGTGGATAAAGACGAACCACTATATATCTATTTACAAATATTCTACATCCTCTTTCTTGCTCGTAAACATCACCATCAGTCAAACGGTGGCATAACCTGACTTGTAATATGTCTTCGTCGATGTTTGACTAGATGTTTGTTGTGTGCTTTGGTTTCTCATGATCTTTATACACTTGCGCACATAATCAGCCCACACATTTGAATTATCTACTGACATGATGTTTACGATGTTTCTCCAAATTTGTGCTTGCTTTGCATAGTCGACACTAACATGGACAATTTAAATAATATTTTAAACATTTTAAATTTTAAAATATTTTATTTTAATTTTTCATTTCTTTTCCTTTCTTTTCCTTCTTTTTACTATGGCTAGCGAGGGTCATCGGGACGGCCACTAGGCCCTCTCTGACTACAGACAAGGGATCCGAAGTGTTGAGGCCCTTGTTGGGGATAACAATACAACCTAGAGGGGTGAATAGGTTATTTGAGAACTTTGAATAACATTTGCGGAATAAAACAAGTTCTTCTTCAAACAACATTTCAAACATCTGCAGAATGTTGTAAAGATCACGTCAGCAGATATTTGACCTCTTGTAAGAAGAATGTGTGCTAAAGTTTATGAAGATCACGAGGAATAAGAGCACACAAAACAATAGGCAATATAAAAAGATTTGGTGAGCAGATGTTTTACAAAATATTTTAACGTTCATGTCAGTGATTTCCCTTTGAAATTGATTAGATGGATTGAATTGGAAAAAAAAAATGAAAAAGTTTAGGTATCAATTAGCATAATAAAAAGTTTATGACTGAATTGACAAAAGTATAATAAGATTTATTACATTTTTGGTAATTTTTTCTTAACGCAATAGTACGAGCATGTTTCCGTGGGACTTGCAAATCAAAGTTTGAGATTGAAAGTTGTCTTCGAGTCCTCAATAACTTAAACGATTCTAATATTGGGGGAGCCACTTTTCAGTGCATATATCACCATAGCAGAGACAAAGAAGCTATACAATATTGCCGAAACCCTGACAAAAGCACTTAAATCGGCAAGTGAAGAGGTCCTCGACACATCAAAAAACATGATCATCACGAGAATGGACTAGAAGAGGGTGGGGTGTAAATTGGAACAACAAAAGACCATAAATCATTTAAGAGAAATCACAAAATTTTGGGATTGGGATCATATCTGGCTAAATGAAAATCGTGTGAAGTCTTGAAAAATAAATAAATAAAAACCCACACAACATAAGGACACTTCAAGTGATAATATTTACGTATGACGTTCATTTAGATACTAAATTTTTTGCCAGTCACTTATGTACCAAAGTGAAGAAAAATAATAATTTGGTGACATGGCATTTTTATTTCAAATTATTTAGTGACATGGCTTTTTTAATTAAAAAAAAATCAATTTCACGTGTGCAAAGAGAGCAACGTCGCGCGATCGACATGGCTGGGATGTTTTAAATTTATAGCACTTTTGTGATCATATTTTACAACTTATGGCACTTAAATGATCACTCTCAGAAAAAAAAAAAAAAAAAAAAGTTGGCACCGAAATGACCATAATTTACAATTTATGCACTGAAAGTCACTCCGTGGAATTGGCTAAACAACATCATTTGTGCTTTGGAAGCTGACTAGGATCTCCGACGATTGAGTCCTAAAACTTGCAAAAAGTTATATCGACTCCTAAAACTTGTCAAATTTGTGCAATCTAATCATCCGTTAACTCCACCCAAGTTGATTATTGGAATATTTTGTCGTGATTTTTCTTAATATTTCTCTCTACTACATGGTAATAATGTGCCTAAAACAACATTGTTTTAATCAAAATCTATTTTTAATATAATTTTAATTGGAATTAATGTAAAAAATAAACAAAAACAATATTTAAAAAAAAAAAAAAAAAAGTCAATGCAGAAGTTACAAAACCAGCGGCAAGGACCCTTGCCGCCGCCAACCCGCCACTGCCTGAAAGGGTCGGCAATGGTGGGGAAGTGGTCGACGGTCCGTCGTCCAGATCTGGGATGGAGTTGTGAGTCGTGGTGGAAGTGGTCGTGGTGGGTTGCGATGTTTCTGTCCCTCCATCCACCCCCAATCACTCAGTTCGCTAGCTAAGGGAAGAGCGAAATCGGAGGTGCGTCCTCTTATCCTATGATTGTTGATGGCTGTTTCTGTGCAACTCGGCATGCGATTGGAAGTGCAATGTGTTGTGTTATGATTGCTGGTGGATGAAGATTGCCCCGTCGAGTCGAGTGAAGCAACGCACCCGAAGGTCCTGAGCATGGGCTTCGAGAAGTAGTCCTTCGGACAACTGGACACGCTAAAAAGAGAACCCCGACCCTTTCCCGCGAAGTTAGAGCTGCGGCGGCAAGGGAAACCGTTGGTTTTGCAGCTTCTACTCCTGAGGTTCTTCTTCTTTTCATAACTATTTTTTTTCTTACTGCTTAGTTAATTTAAACACAACTCAGTAGTTTTTAACAAACACGACATCGTTTTTAGCCACATATGAGAGGAAAAATATTTAAAAAGCCACATTAGTATTTTTCATTAGCTAGATTAGACGGAGTTAAAAGAGAGCTCGATTGCATCAATTTGATAAGATTTAGGGTTTCATTGTAATTATTTAAAGTTTTATGACTTAATTGCACTTTCGTACACGAGTTGTAGGACTTTTAATAAATATATCCCTAATTTTATGCTAAGTGTTGCTCCACACGAGTAAATAAATTTTCTGTCTTTTCTTGAGATTATTTTGATTGTATGAGTGGTATGAAAAATTGTGAAAAAATCATGACTGCATATGACACGTTATGAGAGGAATTCGCTTTTCTACGATTCATGAAATTCCCTATAGAGACTAAAGTTATTTAACTTGAAATTTAATGATAAAAATACTTTTTTTGAGGCGTGTTATTCTTGAAGCTTACTTTTCATTTCTTTATGTTTAATTGGACGCATTTTGCTAATGACATTGAAATCATTTTGAAGTTCATTTTTGCAAAATAATTTGCCCATTCAGGTTTCGAGTACGGACTCCAGAGGGTTCAGATCTGGCTCTCCAAGGTCTCAAATTTTGCATTTCAGATTTGTTAATTTTGTATGTGCAGCCTAAGCTATAGTTGAGCTAAGTTGGGTCGATACACGGCCAAATCCAAGGTCTTACTCCATTTTGCATTCGGTGCTTGAAATTCAACTCGATCTCGATGGAATAACCATTTTTTTTTTCAATATGGCTCATGCTAGAAAGCAGAGATACTCGAGTTCAATTTAATTTGGCTTGATTACAATTAATTTAAATGAAGTCGAGCTCGAGTTCAATAAGCTCGAATGTTATGCAAGTCTTAAGGATTTTGTGTTTACCATTACAACCATTAAAGAAGCTCGAAAGGCCAATGGGCAAGTCGAGCTGAGCACCGACAAGATCAAACTCGACTCGTAAATGCCCTTGAGAAGCTTAAGGTTAAGCTCAGTAATTGCATAAGTCCATCTCGAGTAATCATCCAGTCTAGTCTAAGCTACTGACAGTGGGCTATGAAGAGTTTGACTAAGTTTCACCACTATGTGCAGTTGTAGGTATGATATCCTGATTTTCTCGCCCAACTAATTAAATGCAATAAGCATATTAGAACCAAATTACCTGACCTAGAATTAACCAATGTCATGTAACTTTTTAGGGTCGATAATATGAGCTTAATTTCTTGGATGAGAAATTATAGATAACCACCATATGAAGGGGACATCTAAGCAGCCAATCAAGTACGGTTATGGTATAAATTAGATGTTGATTTTTCTAAGTCGAATTGTGTTAAGAAATCAAATTAAAGGACTATAGCATACATCAACCCCAAAGTAAAATTATCAAGAGCATAATACACGATATTAGAAATCATCGGGTATTAATTAGAGCATGTCATTGTCACGACCCTCTCGAGATGGGGCTCGTTGGTCAGAGCATTCTTAGGATTAATGGGTCATCGTCATCCAACTCGCAATGATTGGATTTCAGGCGCGGCATAATCCCAACGTCCATTACCCAAATCGCAACAGCGGGATAGAAAAGGAATTAAAATCAAATGGGGATGACCTTAGTGCAGTCCAATGGTATGTGTATAGTGTACGTGCCATTGGAGTCGTAACTAACCATTTTTCAGAGGATATGGTCGGAAACCCTATTGAAAGGTCAGTAGTTACCAACCTATTTAACGAAAATCAGAAAAATGGGTTTGGAGATTTGATTACGTCGAGAATGTCATCGACACCCTTCCAGTACCTAAGTTGAGTGATTTTTAATCTAAGAATTCATGCAGATTCTCTCAGGAGTTGAGGTGGGTTCTAACGACTTATGAGTATCATGTAGATCGAGATTTTTTACCCAATCAATCGCAATCAAGAATTAAGGTGCGCTAATCTTGGAATCAATGGCATGTAAAGATAAATCATATCAAATTAATCAATCGGATCAACGTGGCATACCTACAATAACCCTATAAGCTTAGGGAATGTCCTATCGAAGTCCAGGGTTTGGTTTGGGAAATGTGATGGCCAAATGTCCAGAAAGGCAAAACAATAAATTTTGAAAGTTTGAGAACCCAAAAATCACAATTTGGGGTCAAACCAGTTGAATACGGTCATATCTCTTGTTTTTGTGATATTTTGGATTTTTTTTTTTGAAATTTTTTGATTTTTTAATGATTTTCTTTTTTTTTCCTTTTTAAAAATTATACAGACCGGGTCACTCAGTCCACGAGGACTGAACCACCCGACCCTGACCCAGCTCTGAACCCATGTAACCACCAAACAGTATCGTTCCTATTTTTTGATTTTTTTTATTTTTTGTAAACCTATTTCCGAATATCCATAATTCTAATTATTGATCCCAAAGCCTACACTAAACCACGTGGCACACTACTAGCCATCCGATCATTTTATTATTGTACTGACAGAATAACTGACTACGCTGACGTGTGCGTCACATGTCAGGCCATGTGGCGCCACATCAAAGCCAACTAAGCCGTTGATTGATCAAAATGGCCACGTCCGAGTCGTCTTCCCCGAGCGACTAAGTACATAATGAATGGCCGAGGTTTCTCCTCAGTTGATCGATGGCGAAACCTCGGCCAATCGACTGGCCTAATCTCCTTTACAACATATCAAAGAATTATGCAATTTCATCCACAAAATCAACCAATCAAAGCTCGAACTAGTGCAGCCATGGCTGCTCTAATCAAGCAATATAGAGCATATGATCCAATTTTTTCACATAATAGCACCTCAATGAGCTCAGGAAACTTACCTCGAGCTTCCATTGAGCTCGTATGGCCTAGATTTAGCTAGGCAAGTTTCAATAAGTTCAGTAATGGCGATGAGGATTGCGAGGCTCAGACACGGTGTTTTATGCAAAATTGAAAAACAAATAGAGTTCGATCGTGATCAGTGATGCTCAGAGAGTAAAACGCACAAGATAATTTGCAAAATGATCAATGGATGAGTGAAATGCCAGTGAGGAGCTCGAAACTGCAATTCGCCTTTTTCGACGATGTTGAGCTGCAAGACCAGGGGCGATCGCTTCCTTAGAGCTCAGGAAGCTTCCTGAAGTGATTTTGAAGCTCGATTTGCTCTAAATTCGCCGACCTAAACTCGCATAGTGGATGATCGAAGCTCCAGCTATGGAGATGTAAGGAGCCCTTGAGAGGTTCTCTCTACCTTTTTCTTTCTCTCTCTAGTCTATTAGTGTGAGAACACGAATGAGCCTCCTCTCTTCCTTCTAGAATTCTTTGGAAGGCCATATCTAAAATTGAAAATTGGCGCGCGCTCGGGGGGTGTCCACCAACTTGTATCTCATGTGAGCTCGCGTGATTTTTGGTTCAAATGGCATCGAGAACAGAGGGGATCCTGTCCAGCTCCATTAGCTTCTCCGGCATGCACTAATTTGATGTGAATTTTCTCAAAATTTGGTCTGCATTTAGCCAAGCTTGGTCGGCGCACAAATCAACCTCGTCGTCGCAACTCCGGCGGCCATTAACCCTGATAATGGTCCGATCAGTTCAGACAAGTGAGGGAATCAATGCCCAATCCATAGGAGCTCCAATCATGGTCGAATTGGTCTTACATTTGATCGTTGAAATTCAGTCTGCAAAATCGAAATTGGGCCAAATACGTTGGGGAAGATGATATTGTTCGACCGAGTCGCTAGTCGGTCCCTGTTCGATCACGCAGATTCAGTTGATCTAATTTTTTTGAAATTGACCTATGATTCTTGATAATTTATCGAATTAAACAACATAATTGGGGTCAGGGGCACGAATTATATTAGAAAAATGCTATTTTTCCCAAAAAAAATTCAAGGAATTGCATGAAAGCCCCAAATTTGTTCCCCGACCCGACAATTGAAATTGTCAAATTGGAACCCTAAAAGGCCAAATTGAACCTGGTCATTTAAATAATTAGCTCGTGAAAAATATTTTTTTTATCATAGACAACAATTTATGTCTATTTTTTGTGAATAATGAAAATAATTTTCAATTGTTTATTTTGTAAGCGACGTAAGCAATCGTTTTAAGAAAATATTTTTGAACTAATTTATTTTTCATGTATTAACCAGACTTTTTTTTTTACAAAAACAAATGCGCTTTAGCCTATGATGCTTTTCTAGGAATATGTCAATTATAAGTCTCAAAACTTGATCCGAAAGTGTAATTAAATTTTGAAACTTCAAAAAGTGCAAATCAATCCTAAAATTATCAAATTGGTATAATAAAGTCGTGACATTCTAATTTCCAGTCAATTTCAAACTCATTAATGAGAAGTAAATCTAGAAATGTATTTCAGTCGTATCTCACTCGAATTTGATCAATTCGAGTAGGCTGACCAAAAGGGAAATACTGATGCGAGACAAGGTACGTAGACCTAGGAAACTCAAATATAAAACGGCGCTTTGACCATAAAGATTGTCGAGGGGACATTTAGAACCGTAAAGAGCCGCCGATCTAAGGACGATTAAGAGATGCATTGCTAGCATTATACGATTGGAGCGCGGGTGATGACACTTAACCAATGTATAATTTACAAAATTTTCCTAAATTGGACAGTGACGATCAAGACCATAGGAACTAGTGATAGACCCTCACAATTACATCACAACCAAAGCCGTTACGAATTGACAACTCCTAAATGTGATATGAATCATAGGATCGATACGCGTAAAGTCTGCAAAAGTCGTCCGTCGGTTTAGGATAGACTAGGACCATGTCCGATAGAGAAAACAATCAGAAACGAGTCTTGAAAATTGAAAATAGAGAATCAAAAATTTCAACGTTATATTCAGATTGGTCGTCACCCTCTCGAAGAATATTGGAACAAGAAAAACAATGTTCCGGACGTCGGGGGTAAAATTACCATTTTGCCCCTCAAGCTTAAGCCTTGCCCATGCAAATAAAGAAGGGCATTTTGGTCTTCATACACTCCCCAAGGCTGCCGAAAAAGTGAAGGAATTGTGGCCATTAGATCAAGCTTGAATGACAGTTAGGACATGTGTCAAAGGATGGACTAAAGAGTAGTCATGTCCACCTTTATCCACTTGCCATTCAACCATTGACCTTGAGCCTTGTATATAGTCTTTTTTCTCTCTCTCTCATCTCCCCTTGACCAGCCATTCACCCCACCACCACCGAAAACCTCTTCTTCTTCTCTTCTTTCTTCTGCCGCCCGACGACAACTTCTTCCCTTGCCGTTCGTCGCCGTCAACGCCGCCGACGCCGCCCTCCGGCCACCACCTGGACTTCGGCCGACCACCTGAGCTTAGTCCCACCTCTTTCCGACCTCCTCGAAGTAGAAGCACGTCGATTGAACCACCTAGGAGCTCCGGCCAAGCATTTCCCCGTAAGCCGACAAAAATTGACCCAATCTGAGATAGGCCGAGTTTCTAAACCCTTAGGATATCGAAATGTTGGAATCTTGCGATCAAATTTTATGGAGATCTAGGGGACTTGTATTGATATCTGTGGTAAAAAAATTGAGCTTGATTTGATGAATTTGTGACCCCAAATGGGCATTGTGAACCTTGGACAGAAACTGTAGGTTTACTGACTTTGAGGACCCGGCGACTTTCGAAAAGATTCCGGCGACGACGCAACTTCAAACTCTCGGTGAGACTCTTAGACCCTTAGATAGACATGTTAAGAAGTAGGTTAGTGATTAAATGGTGGATTTGGTGGAGATTTAGGACTGGTTATGCTCGGTTTGCGCAGAACCAAAAATAGTCGGTTTGGTTCTGTGCAAGGCCGAATCTATGGAGGCCGATGGCTATGGGTTTTGAGTCTCAAATTGGTGAGTTAGACATGCTAGAATGATGAAGATGTGTTAATGGAGGTTTGTGGTTCATGGATGGGTGAATTGTACATGGAAATTGACAATTAGTTGAAATTTCCTAGGTTGTACGGTGAGATTAGTCTTGGACCATTGAGGACCGAATCTTTGAGGGCTCAAGAAGAGAATTTTGTGGCATCAAATTTAAGGTAAGGGAATCCTAAACTTAGGATAGGAAGATTGAACTCAATTGGGTGAGTCAAACGTTAGTTTAATTGATTTGTGAGAGATTTCCAAGATGATTGTTCTTGATACGCCCTAAGATGATATAGGGGATTAATGTGTGCTAATGCTTGTGCTTGAATTATCCGCCATGCCTGTGTGTCGCTTCGATTGTCTTGCATGTCATGGGTGTATGATTGTGATTGAGTTGCACATTGCATTATGAATGCGAAATGAATTAAGAATTATGGCATGAGTGAGGTATAGGCGTGTGAGACGTGGGGTGATGTGGCGGATACCCTGAGGCGTTGAAGCGCGGGGTTAGAGGTTGTGTGGCGCCCTAATGCAATCTAATCGCGGGTTGAGATGGCCACGGTCTTGATGTGGTTACGCGGGACGGAAATATGAGATGTCAACACTGGCCTGGAGTATCATTGAAACCTGATGCGTTTACGTGAGTTGTCAATGACTGTCTGATGCGTTTACGCGGACCAAACCTGATGCGATCTAATCGCGGGATGAGAATGAGGCAAAAAGGGAAATGGTGGATGTGGTGATGTGGCAGGACGAGTGTGCATATCATCTGAGTGTGTTATGATGCTATAACTATGTGCCTATCATTCGTGTGTTGTTATCTATGCTTGCATTTACCTCCTATATTTATGAGTTTGACTTATTGGGGTATGTGACTGTCTGAGTGAACGATCGGCCTAACCTAGGTTAGGACCCACCTTACTGAGATGTGTATCTCACCCCATTGGGGACCCCTATTTTTACAGATTCTAGGCCTTGACGATGTGGCCCATTCGTTTTAGAGACCCGAAGGAGATGTCCACTTATTTTGATGAGTCTCCTAACGAGCAAGGAATTATTTATGTAAGAAAGTGTACTGTGGTTTGGGTAAACAAGGGTAGTACGAGTTAGAAGCCTCATCGGTATGAGGCCTAGTTTAGAAAAGTCGTGGATGTGTCTACAGGGCTGCTAAAGCCCCATGAGGTGCTTAAGGGAGTTGTTCCTAGCTGGTGCCACCCTACCAAAGACTTAGACTAGGCTGAAGAGTCTGTTGCCGGATCAAGGAATGGACCGGAGAGGACCCCGACCATAGAGAACACGGAGGAGGAGGTCATTGTGGTCGAGGCGATCGAGGAGGATCTCATGGAGCCATCTACTGAAGAGACCACTGAGGATACTATAGAGGTTCGATCTAAGACCTTTTCGGAGTATGAGCCCACGGAGGACGTAGAGGACACATAGGACTCCAGCAGCTCGTTTTAGGAGCTCCCAGTACATCAGTCGATTTTTTGGTGGCGATCCTGACCATGTCTCTTGTCATGTGATGATAATGGACTTTTTGTGTATTTACCCCGTCATCCCATGTGTTAGTGGTTCTAGTAGTTATGCACCTGTATGAACAGTCGATTTTTATGTATGACAGTAATGGTGCTATCCGAGTCTCACTTATATTTTGTACAGAGGAGTATTTCGTTATCGTTTCCACATGATTGGTATGTATATCATGTCTCTCGTCTTATTGGTGGATCTTGGGACCACGAGAGATATTTGTTTTGCTTGCAGGGAGTCACGTGCTCATGCCTGAAACGGGAGGCTGACAAAAATCATTTTGTCATCTCCATCAATTTTGCCTAATGGAAATTGGTAATGTAGTTTTTTTATTATTTTATCTCTCCTACATGGTGCTAACATTGCTAAGACAACGTGATCTTGGTCTAATCATGTGAATTATATTTACAATAAATTACATTTAAAAAAAAAGGGAAACCAAGCGAGAGTAGCAAGCCCTCGTTGTTGCCCCATAATCGCCAAGAAGGGCAGAAGATGTTGGGGGATGGCCGACCAATGGTCGATGAGGGTATCTGGTGACCCTCACCGAGCATAGATGACGATGTGTAGGCTCTCGCCCAAGGGCGAAGGTTGCAACTCTTACCCAAATTTAGCAAGAGTCGCTGGTCCTTGCTCAAATCCGATCTTGGGCAACCACTAGCGGGGATTATTGGCTATGCGCTGCCCTCGCCTATAGTCGACGAGAGTTATCAATCAATGATCATGTCCCGACTACCCTAGTAATCTTTAACCAGCCATTCCCACCAACGCCAGTCCTTCCCGTTGTAGGTGGGGTTGCAGTGGCAAAGTCTTGCAGCCCTCGTTGTTTTTCCAATATTTCAAAGTTTTATTTAAATTGCATTTAGATAGAAAACTATTTTTAGATTGAAATTACATCGTTTTAGCCTTATTCTTGATATTTTGACCACATAATTGCCACATAAGAGAAAGAAAAAAGAAAAATAACCTGCGGGAATGATTTGGAAGATCCAAAACCAATAGCGGCTCTTTCCAAAAGGCGTGAATGCAAATAAAAAACATCTATTTGGTCAAATACCTAGCGACAAACTCCTATGTTCCTTTGCATGGCGAAAAGGAGCATTGGGGTCCTGAAGCACAAGGAGATCTCCGTTCCAGAACCGTACGTGAGATTTTCACCTCATACGGCTCCTCCCTTATGTTTTTTATCTTCAAATTTCCCAAAATGGAGGACTTTTACCCCAAGATTGGTTGATTAGTCATCCTGATTCACAACAATTCTTTCCTTTTAAAAAATTCGCGTCGTCATTAACCATTTGAGGTTCTAGAACCGCTAAACCTACGTTACACGCAATAGTACCTTCCTCTACAAGGAATGGAAGTGTGGATGAATCGACATAGTGCGCTTTAGGCGCCGAGCGAGAAAGGTCTCTTCTTTATACTTGATTCAAAAGGTTCTCATAAAGACCAAAAATATCTGTTTTACTCGGACTAGACCCAAAAGATCGTTCTGTCTTTCAAAATTCCATAAAATTTTGGAATGAAAATAAATAAAAAGAAATAACTATCTTTGTAGCTCCAGAATGTTTCAGTTTATGCTCCTACCTATTATCTGTACAGAAATGGCTATCACAGAGTTTCTCTTATTCGTATTAACAGCTATTCCTAAACTTCTTTTTTTATTGGACTTGCGCTCAAAAAAGATTCCAGAAGATGTTGACCGTAAATGAGAAGATTGATTACGAAGAAAAAGATTCCCTGAGTAAGAACCATTGGATCATCACTTATTCAATGAATTGATTGATCAAAAAGAAGAATCTACTTCAACATATAGAAATTTCTAATAGATTCGATGAAATCTCAAAGAATCCATGGCTGATCATCCTCTCGGACCAGCTACTGACAACTTGGATGCCATGAGGCGGACCTTGGAAAGTTTTATAATAAGCAGGAGGGATTCGCGCTACCTGCTATTCCCGAGAATTGAGACAGCTAAATTTCACTAAAATAGTTTCATTAGCACCTGAAGTATTATAAGATGAGATCATACGTAATATAGTTATATTATACATAGTATTCCTTCTAATGACCGGCATATCTATGATTCTTTGCTCCCAGATGAAGCAGCAGGCATCGGTCCGTAGAACCTATAAAAAAGAGATGGTTGAGTTGTTTCATGCCATAAATAAACTCGAACGCTCAAAAAATCCGTTTTTATGACCAGAAAGAATTTCTTGATTTCCATTTCAAATTGTTCTCTGGACTTTTTATCAATATGTACCTGTTTTTCTAGGCATGTTCGGACATACGGTTCCCGCGGAAGATCAAGTTGGTGAACCGCATCCAATCTCCAAAAAAATTCCAATTGTTTCGAACTTTCTATTTTTGGGTTAACATTTTTCATTAAATAAATTGACCGAGTTGATGAAATGACTTAATTGCATAAATTTAATAAATATTAAAACTTGATTGTAGTTTTTGTAAGTCGTAAAACTTAATTCCACTCTCCTAGTGTAAGTTTTAGAACTCTGTCTATATATATATATATATATATATATATATTAACAAAGCTGATTTCGGAAAAACAAAACAAAAACTGCAAAAACCCTAAAACCCTCGTGCGCCACTGCCCATCTAGCTTTTCTGGCTTCTAGGTTGTCTCGACTTGAAAGCACCATAAGACGGGCTGGCCTGAAAGCTCACTCTGAACTCTCTGCCACCGTCATCTTGCAAGGTAGATGCCATTCCAACCCATGTTCCTGTCGTCGACATCGCGTTCATGCTCTGTTTGTGTTGTTTGGTCTAATGTCCTTGGTGTGTATCGCTTGAACGAAGACGTCGCGCAATTTGTGGGCAATAATTTGTGGCTGCAAAAACATCTTTAACATATAGAGCGCAACTGTTTTTACTTTTATCTCGTGTTATCCACGACGTTGTTTTGCATGCTCGTGCCTGACATTTTGTCCAATCAACTGGGTGTGTACTTGGTGGGGTTGGAACTTTATTTTGATGCGTCTGTATTTATGCACTTGAAAAATTTGTAGGCTTTGCGCCTCTCATGGTGGGTGAATTCATTGTTTTTTCCTGTTGCCAACACTGCGTTCATGGTCTGTTTGTGTTGTTTGGTCTAATGTCCTTGGTGTGTATCGCTTGAACGAAGATGCCGCGCAATTTATTGGCAATTCTTTGGGGCAGCAAAGACGTCTTTAGCAGATAGAGGGCAACTCCTTAACATGTTTAGCTCGTGTTATTCACCGATGTTGTTTTTCATGCTCGTGCTTGAAATTTTGTCCAATCAACTAGGTGTGTATTTGGTGGGGTTAAAAATTTATTTTGATGCATCCGTAGTAATGTATGTTAACTCTGCGCCTCTTATGGTGGGTATTTTTACTGTTAAGCAAGTCCTTATCTTCTTCCTCATTGTTTTATGTGATCTTCAGTATTGAGGTAAGTTCTTCTAATTAAGTTGTGGATTTGCCACTAGTAGGCAAGTAAGTTTTGCCAATCATTCAATACGAAGCATGTCTCTCCCGGATGAAGAGATTACCAGATTGTTTAGAGTCCGGAGAACGGTTTTGCAAATGCTGAAGGATAGAGGCTACGCTGTTGAGGAATCTGAGGTAGAAATGACAAGAAAAGATTTTGTTCAGAAGTTTGGAGATAACATGAAGAGGGAGGATCTTCTCGTCTTAAAAAGCAGAGAGAAGGATTCATCCGATCAGGTATATGGTTTTTCCTTTCTATTTTCTTGTTCCAAACTTAGGGTATTGTCCTCAGTTAATTCTTCTCATTACAAAGAAAGTAAGATATTTAGTTAAGTAGGTGGATCTTGGTTCAGCATGGTGTTGACTCTTTTAGCTATATACCTTTTTTTCATTGTGTCAGCTATGCCAGGTTTCTGAAATTTGTTGGAACTGTCAAATGAGTGCAGAGTGGGGTTGCTGCTTGCTATATTGCATACTTTCTCTCTAAATGATTTCGTCGCAAAAGTGCATAAGGTTTTCCTTCTGCTAGTTGATTTAGGGAATTTGATATCTCTAGTGAAGTTTTCTTCAGTTTATCTGTTATATTCGAGAATTTTTTATCAACACGATTCTTGTGGTCAAAAGTCAAGTGACGGGCTGTTGTTAAAATGGTTGCATGGTAGAGTCTCTCTTAATTCCAAGATACATGTATACTTTACAATGCCTGCCCACTATTATTTGGTCTTTCACAGATTAAATGTTCAGTCTTTTTCATCAATTCTTTAAGTAGTAAACTAGTGGAAGACAAAAGATAATTGTGTTTTGTAATTTGAGATTGAACATAGTGTAAGCAATCTCTTATGCAGCTTCTTCAATTCAACATACATGTGTTCTTAACATATGAGACTTGCCTCTGCATCTCTAGGAATATCGAGATACTTTTGAATGTTTCTCTTATTGCTGGTTATTACTGGACTAGATTTACGTCTTTTTTCCTGAGGGAGCAAAGTCTGGCGTGCCTGTGGTGAGAGCTTTTCTCAATCGCATGAAAACAGATAACGTCCCCTGTGCAATCTTGGTTGTCCAGAAGGGTCTGACTCCCCCTGCCAAAGCGGCTGTAACCGAAATTAATGCATGCTTCCGGATGGAGGTTTTTGAGGTAAATAATAATTAGCCAATGCTGCTTTCGGTTTGCTTCTTTAGATTGTCATAAGGTCAGATTTTGGTCTTTGGTCTTATAGGCAGCCTTCAATAGATAAATAGAACATGGACTATCGTTGGCTATGTTTGCTCCTTTCGATTTAACTTTCTGATCTTTGACTTGAACATAGTATACCCATGTGAGAGGAATAAAAAAGCTATGGTCAATGCATCAATGTCTTAGACAATGTTGAATAGAAAATGTGGGACAAATTGTTCTGGACTTGTTTAATGGTTCTCTTTATCATCCTCGAGTGGTTTTATTACCTAAGGCAAGTTTCTTAGGTAAAACTAGCTTTCGTGATGTTGTCACTTGTAAATTGTCGTTGAGTTTTTGTAATTGGTATTGCAGTGACGATTATGTATCGTTTCTTTGGGGCCACAACTCATACAAAAGAAAGCAATCATACAAAAAGATAAAAATAAAAAAGAGCACAAGACACCAAAAAGGGCTCAATTACAGGAAAAAGTATGTCGATCAATGCATTACAGCCGCACACGTATTTCCACTATACCAAACATGTAAACTTTTGAGCCAATTTTCGATTGAAACGAAAAAGGAAGATGCCTAAGTAAATAGTGTGAAAATATCCTGGAAAGCATCTCCAGTCTAAATTCTAATACATGAGTTATTGCATCGTTCAACCTTTGTCCTTATGCTTTTTGCATTTGTCTTGTTTCGCTTGTTTATGTACCGGTATAGTGATTTTTCAAGTTTTTTTTTTCTTTTTTGACAGAAATCTTCAAAATGTGGGAGTTTTTGAAATGCCAGATATGATGGCTTGTCGAAGTTCTTGCTAGATATGTTATTGCGTTTTCCTTGTGCCAGAAATTGTGTTTTTTTATTTAATTTATTCTTCAGGAAAACATTGCATGTCCCTTTGACCTGCTATTCCCTACTATGCTGGTGAATTTTTTGGCACGTTAAAACATTCTCGTGGATTAAGTTGTCAAAGTTATGCACGATTAACTTCTATCAAAGTAATACCCAGTATTGTGTTAGAAGTAAGTTGAAATTTTTGTAGTGATTCTCCTTAATTTCTAAACGCTGGAATGGTTCAGGAAGCGGAGTTGCTGGTTAATATCACGGAGCATGCCTTTGTTCCTCAGCATAAGTTGCTTAGCAGTGAGGAAAAAAAGGAAATACTGGCAAAGTATGGGGTAAAGGAAACACAGGTTAGTCAATTAGATCTTTTAGATAACAGAAATGAGCTTAGAATTTTGTTTTTTATAGCCCTTATCAGGATACATATTGTACTTGGGTGTTTCCCCCAGTGGCGGGATAATATTGTTTTATTTTGCATTATTATTTTTAATTCTAGAAACTGATTTAATTGTGCTGCCTCAACAAAAGTCACAGCAGTTGACTGAAGTAAGAAGTTCTTTTCCATTTTTCTTCTTCCCCTCGTGTCCTCTTATCATGCCGGCAGACCTACCTTGGTTTCTATGGGAGAGTGGGACATGCTTATTCTGAAATGCGGCGGGGTTATGATTTTTCCGACCTGCTGAAAACTAGCATTTGCATTCTACTGATTGTCTAACTGGAACCAATGAAAGCTTATTTCTATTGAACATATAATGCACAATGTTTCTCACTTTAACATGAACTAGAAAGCTGATATCTCCAACTGTTATCCTTTTCTCTTGTACATTAAAGGCAGTAACATCTTACAGACTATGCCTTGTCCACCTTTCCTTTTCAGTGGACATAAATGTAAGAACCTGGTCACTTGTACATTTTTTCTTTGTATATTTAAGTTTTGTGAACAACTCCTGTTGTTAAGGGGAAACAGCATTGGCCTTCCTATCGTCAGTCGTACTTTTTTACTTGAAATAAGTCTCAACAGTTGATTCAGTCTACCAACTGCATCTTGCAAAAGAAATCAATAGCTCCAATCTTGATTACTTCACCTCTATTTATTTTAGGAGAGAATCCTGCCTCGTGAAAGGAATTCCTCAAAATTTTCTTCCTGTTATCTTTCAGTAAGTCCAAGTGCCTGTGGTTGCCTTCCGGAGCTTCCAGCTTCTCCACATTCTTGTCATCGTGATATTTGATAGACCACAACAAATGTTAATTGTCTGCCTGTTTCCTTGGCTGTCATTTTATTCGGTCACAATCTCTATCATGGTGAATTATCTTTGCCTAAGTTCTTGGGCCTGGTACCCATTGAGATAGTGGAATCACCGTTCTCACAGCAACATAATGAAATATGGGAGAGAAAGAATAGTATTTGAGAAAGCCAAAATAGCTTAATGTATTGTTGCAAATACTTAATGAGAGAAAAGATGATGTGCAATAGTGTTGAAGCTATTTACTTGAAAACCATATTAAGAGTCTCATCCTCAGGTTTTTAATATGCTTGAACATTTTCTTATTTTAGCCCTTAAACCTAAGTAAAATGCAGTCTAAAAAAAGACAACTATGTACTGAACAAATAACTACCAGAACTTCACAACTCATTAGCCTGATTAATGTTCTTTTAGTAGTTTAAATTTCTTAATGCGCAAGCATGGTTCAACCTTGGTTTTGCAGCTAAAAGAATGCATAATCAATTGCATGTAGGAAACAATTGTTTCTGAGTTTGGTGATTTCAAATGAGTGTGCCTCTCTGACTGGGGGGAAAAATGAGTGCTTCTTTCCCCCTTTTTGGGTCGAGAAGATCGGTATGCCTTTTTCTAGTTGATTCTATAGGTAGCGAAGTTTTTAGATAGCCTTTCGCAAAAGTGATCTCAATTCCTGAAATCATGCAGTTAAGCTAGCAATTGGGAGCTCTTTCCTTCATAATGAGGAACTTTTTCACGGGATTGTTCAGCTTTTATGCTGCTACATTTGTTTTGGCCATAAGCTTTTATGCTACCACATCTCTATTTGCATTTATGTTGTGATTTGCAGTCATTTGTTGTACCTAGAAATTTTTCAAGATTTTCTTCATCAGCTTATCCTTGGGAAATCCGTGTTCCAACATTTGAAGCACACCCTTTTCTCAATCAGTAGCCAATTTTAGTTTGCTGCATTGCTTTCAATTTCTTCTGTTGAAGAACTTCTTGAAGGCTGGTCGACTAACATTTGAAATTCAAAGTTTCCAACTATAATTTCTGATATAGCTTTCGTGTGGCAGCTGCCTCGTATCTTAGTTACTGATGCAGTTGCTAGATACTTTGGGCTAAAGCGTGGACAAGTCGTGAAGATCACAAGGGAAAGCGAAACTGCTAAAACATACGACACGTATCGTTATTGTGTGTGAGCCTTCCTTCTCCATTGTCATTCTTGAATTGCTGGCTTGGGAGTGATCAGCGAGGAAAAGCAGTTAGCAACAGTTTGGAACTGACAAATCGGTGCATGAACTCCGTTGAGCAATCTTTTCAACCAACGGATTCCCCCTCTTTGTTTCCCAATCTTTTTCATTTATTGCTTCTAAAAAGATTTTGCACCACATTTCAACCCTTTAGGCATTTCTTCTTCTTTTTATTTTTTATTTTTCCCGCGCAAGCTTTTTTCGTGTCGGCCTTTGTTGCTGTAGAGGGGTGCCGGGGGCAATGTCTCAGCACAAGCTACTCACATGCCTCCTGGAATGCGACATTCGGATGGAGAAGTGAAATAATGTCTTTTTGTTGACCATTGTTGCTTCATAACATGAAGTTGAATTGTGCTCTTGACAGATTCAATTGATTAATTCCTCGTCGTGTTGATTCACCAAATCTGTAAAGTTTGAAGTTAAAAATCCCTCGTCCACAATATTCAAATACTCAACAATCTGCTGCAATTTACAATCTGTTCTTTTGTTGGGCAGCTTGTTGTAGCATTGCTTATGCCCTAGGATATCTGAGGCTTTTCCCAACACAGTTAAATCAAATGAAACGTGGAAGTAAAATGACTTATCCGTTGGGCATAATAAATTTTGTTTTTTGGTGGATTGTGGGGTATCAAGATTATCTGTTGGTTAGATCGAGGCTTCTT
This sequence comes from Rhodomyrtus tomentosa, assembly GCA_028455895.1. Classification (NCBI taxonomy): domain Eukaryota; kingdom Viridiplantae; phylum Streptophyta; class Magnoliopsida; order Myrtales; family Myrtaceae; genus Rhodomyrtus; species Rhodomyrtus tomentosa. Next base: position 23,537,279 of record JAPCWY010000004.1, read on the forward strand.
CACTTGATTGGTATCGAAAAATTATTGTTTTAACCCAAGATTTGTTTCTAAACTCAAGTGTTAAATATAAGTAATCTTATTCTATACTCTTTTTTACTATATCCAATTACAGAATTGATCGACTGATTAGTGTTCATCAAAGAACTCTAGAACATTCCCGAACCCAAAAAAAAAAAAAAGGACTCTAGAACATCTGTATGTATTAAGTTTATTTCCCTTTCTTGGTAGGAGCATAGGGCAAATGGCACATATGAACCTTGAACTTTAGCTCATTGTGCATAATATGATATTTATAATCTTAAATTTGCTCACCGTAGTCCTTGAATTTTCAAATTAGACATTTTAATATAGTTTAATAACTAAATTGAATATGGATCGAAAATTCAAGAATCATTTTGAACAAATTAAAAGTTTAATAATGACATTACATATTGGATTAAAATTTAGAGAATACATTGAACGTATTTAAAGTTTATAAATTATATTGTATATTGGATTAAAGTTGATAAATCATTTGTGCCCTGAGCGTTAAAACAATACTGGTCGTAGAGGGGCAGCTGCGCAGGTAAGCAAGGCCCACTTTCCTAAAAAGGCAAAGCAGCCCAGTGGAAAACCTCGTCTCTGTCGCTTGGTGCCAGTGCCATCAATGCAAAACGCAAAACTCACCAGCGTTTCATTGGGCCACGCAAGGATAGAGTTTAGAACACCCGCGGTGTGAAATCAATACCTGAAGAACGTATCGATTCAAGAAAATATCATAACTAATTTGCCTTAATATTGTCTGGCAATTTAAATATTCTGTATAGAGTTTGAGACATTTGGACAAATCAATCCAAGTCGAGCTCTGAATCTCAATATTATCTCATCGTCGAACGCTTCCCGAGGGAAAAAAATTGAGTTTATTTGCCTACTGCTATCGATTATTTTCGACATTTTTAATTGGAATATAACGCATTGAAACTTTTATGTTTGGTGATCCACACCTTAAAAGTGGGCTATGCGCGCCCATTGTTGAAAACCCATCTAGCTTCGAAGGTGTTATTATATTTGAGTCACAGCCGATAATGGTCCTTCACCCGTTGCACCATCGGATAATTATCCGAACAAGTATAAATATATTCAATTGTACCAATACAGTCCCGAATATTTCGATATCTTACCAAATTAGTTTAAAACCTTTCCGTTGTGTCAATTTAGTTTAAGCCTCTTGAAGATTTTTCAAATCGATCCTAAATCTATTATTTGGGTAATTGGCCGAAAACTACATCAGTAAATCGTCAACATGTTTTAGGACTAAATTGATACAATTGAAAATTTTTGGGTTTAATTGATAAATCGTCAAAAAATTTAGGATTAAATTAGTGTAGTTAAAATATTTAAGCTCGAATTAACGGCCGTACATTAAATCTATCACTTTTTGAATAATTTGCCCTTATCCCATGCGCATCGAGATTTGCCTTAAGGTTCTGCAGAGGAAGTGGCGAAACGAGCAGTGAACAGGCAAGAAAATATTGAGCAACCCGGCCTCTCCACGTCACAGTGTGACCCGCCCAATCGTAAGTTGTCGCGTGTTATATTTGGATCCCATTTTGTCAGATTTGTCAGAACCCCAAGGCCATGGGCTTCTCTATCTGTTACTCTCTCTCCTCCTTGACTTCCATCTCCATTAACGCTCGCTCGCGCTCTCTCTCTCTCTCTCTCTAATCTCTTCATCCTCACTTTTCTTCTTCCTTGTTTTTAAAGAGAAAGTGTCAAAAAAGTCATAAACCTTTTATATATTTTTTTTGGTAAGGAATAAACCTTTTATATTGATATCGATTAAGTCCTAAATTTTTTTTGGGTGTCAATTCAGTCATAAACTTTTTCTATTTATGTCAAATTAGTCCTAAATATTTTGTATTTATGTCAATTGAGTCAATTCGATCAATTTTGATCAAAAAATCATTGGCGCAAACATTAATTGTCCGACATCGCACGGCTTGTGCTAACGTGGATTTTTTTAAAATATTTTTTGATATTTTAAATAATTTTTAACAATATTTTTTAAAGAAAGAAAAAAAAATTCCTTTTTGTGAAATTTTTTTATTTGTTTTTCCAAACAAGCGCACCCCATTCATCTTTCTTTTTTTCCTTAGATGTAATGCGCATGTGAGAGGGGCTGAATGCCAAAAGGGGTCCTGAGTTCTGACAACCCTTGCCGATCCTTACCCAGCCAACCTCCACCAACACCAATCCTTTTCAATGATGGTGGGGTTGCGGTGGCAAGGAACTGGACTAATATCTGAATAAAAAATTGAGCTGAACTGAAATTTCGTAAATGTTTTATTTAGTTCAGTTCTCAGTTTGGAATCTTTGGATACTTAAAAGAACCACAAAATCATTATCAGTTCAGTTTTTTTGTTTTTCCTTCATTCATTTCACTGAACTGGACTATTTAAATATAATATAAGACGTGAGTAAGTTATGGCAGATAGACCTCTCTCGGGGGTTGCATTATAGCGCAGCACATGCTCCCAGCCGCAACTGCAAATTCCTACACCGCAGCAAATCTCAGCCTCGATACCAAGAAGACGTTAAAGCTCTTTGGCTCGTGCCCTCAAACTCATTTTTACGTGCTACAATCTATGATAAGGCTGAAACGAGTTACTGTCTATAGAAGGCTTTTTAACTTAGAAATATATCCATAAATGAACAGGAACAGCCAAGTCCCACTTCCATAGAGCCCACAAAAACTTCATTATATGCTAAAACAAATGCAACATCTTTAAGATTTTTCTAACACATTTCCTTTCCTCACGCAGTTTACACAAGGCTTTTTAACCTAGAAATATATCCACAAATGAACAGAAATAGCCAATGGTTGAGGCCGATCGTGGGTGCCAAGTTCTACAGCTCTTGCAAGATTCATCTCTCCAAAGAGCGCAATTACTATTGTAGAGTCTGCATGCTCTCTTTCTGCAAATATTGCAAGGGGCAACACGACCGCTCCAAACACGAGATCCTCACATTAATAATTTCATCTAGAATCGTCAACATCCCAAGAATTTTAAGGGCGCTTTTTTTTTAAGCATTGGTTGCAAAAGTGTGCTATATAGTACTCCCTATCTTTGTATGATGAGAAAACAGGAAATTAAGATTACTTATATTGATACTGATTTTATTTGCCTACTGCTATCGGTTATTTCTGACTTTTTTGATTGGATATAACGTATTGAAACTTATATGTTTGGTGATCCACACCTTAAAAGTGGGCTATGCGCGCCCATTGTTGAAAACCCATCTAATTTCGAAGAAGTTATTATATTTGAGTCACAGCCGGTAATGGTCCTTCACCCGTTACACTATCGAATAATTATCCAAACAAGTATAAATCTATTCAATTGTGCCAATACAGTCCCGAATATTTCGATATCTTACCAAATTAGTTTAAAACTTTTCCATTGTGTCAATTTACTTTAAGCCTCTTGAAGATTTTTCAAATCGGTCCTAAATCTATTATTTGGGTAATTGGCCGAAAACTACATCAGTAAATCATCAACATGTTTTAGGATTAAATTGACACAATTGAAAAATTTTAGGTTTAATTGATAAATCGTCAAAAAGTTTAGGATTAAATTAGTGTAGTTAAAATATTTAACCTCAAATTAATGGCCGTACATTAAATCTATCACTTTTTGAATAATTTGCCCTTATCCCATGCGCATCAAGATTTGCCTTAAGGTTCTGCAGAGGACAGTGGCGAAGCGAGCAGTGAACTAGCAAGAAAATATTGAGTAACCCGGTCTCTCCACGTCACAGTGTACCCCGCCTAATCGTAGGTTGCCGCGTGTTGTTTTTGGTTACCATTTTGTCAGATTTGTCAGAACCCCAAGGTTATGGGCTTCTCTATCTGTTACTCTCTCTCCTCCCTGACTTCCATCTCCATTAACTCTCTCTCTCTCTAGTCTCTTCATCCTCACTTTTCTTCTTTTTCGTTTTTAATGAGAAATTGTCAAAAAAGTATTAAACCTTTTATATTGATATCGATTAAGTCTTAAACCTTTTTTTGGTGTCAATTCAGTTCTAAACCTTTTGCATTGATGCCAATTTAGTCCTAAATATTTTGTTTTATGTCAACTGAGTCAATTCGATCAATTTTGATCGAAAACTCATTGGCGCAAACATTAATTGTACGACGTGGCACGGCTTGTGCTAATGTGGATTTTTTTAATTTTTTTTTTGATATTTTAAATAATTTTTAACAATATTTTTTAAAGAAAGAAAAGAAATTCCTTTTTGTGAATTTTTTTTATTTGTTTTTCCAAACAAGCGCACCCCATTCTTATTTCTTTTTTTTTTCCCTCAGGTGTAATGCGCATGTGAGAGGGGCCGAATGCCAAAAGGGGTCCTGAGTTCTGACAACCCTTGTCGATCCTTAGCCAGCCAACCCCCACCAACACCAATGATGGTGGGGTTGCGATGGCAAGGATCCTTCAGCTAAGGTGTCAGAACTGGACTAATACCTGAATCAAAAATTGAGCTGAATTGAAATTTCATAAATTTTTTATTTAGTTCATTTCTCAGTTTGGAATCTTTGGATACTTAAAATAACCACAAAATCATTATCAGTTCAGTTTTTTTTTTTTCATTCATTTCACTGAACTGCACTTTTTAAATATAATATAAGACGTGAGTTAGTTATGGCAGATAGACCTCTCTCGGGGGTTGCATTATAGTGTAGCACATGCTCCCAGCCGCAGCTGCAAATCCCTGCACCGCAGCAAATCTCAGCCTCGATAGCAAGAAGACGTTGAAGCTCTTTGGCTCATGCCCTCAAACTCATTTTTACGTGCTACAATCTATGATAAGGCTGAAACGAGCTACAGTCTACAGAAGTCTTTTTAACCTAGAAATATATCCATAAATAAACAGGAATAACCAAGTCCCACTTCCATAGAGCCCACAAAAACTTCATCATATGCTAAAACAAATGCAATATCTTTAAGATTTTTCTAACACATTTCCTTTTCTCATGAAGTTTACATAAGGCTTTTTAACCTAGAAATATATCCACAAATGAACAGAAATAGCCAATGGTTGAGGCCGATCGTGGGTGCCAAGTTCTACAGCTCTTGCAAGATTCATCTCTCCAAAGAGCGCAATTACTATTGTAGAGTCTGCATGCTCTCTTTCTACAAAGATTGCAAGGGGCAACACGACCGCTTCAAACACGAGATCCTCAAGTTAATAATTTCATTTAGAATCATCAACATCCCAAGAATTTTAAGGGTGCTTTTTTTTTAAGCAGCGGTTGCGAAACTGTGCTATATAGTACTCCCTGTATTTGTATGATGAGAAAATAGGAAATTAAGATTACTTATATTGATACTGATTTTATTTGCCTACTGCTATCGGTTATTTCCAACTTTTTTTATTGGATATAACGTATCGAAACTTATATGTTTGGTGATCCACACCTTAAAAGTGGGCTATGCGCGCCCATTGTTGAAAACCTATCTAATTTTGAAGATGTTATTATATTTGAGTCACAGCCGGTAATGGTCCTTCACCCATTGCACTATCGAATAATTATACGAACAAGTATAAATCTATTCAATTGTACCAATACAGTCCCGAATATTTCGATATCTTACCAAATTAGTTTAAAACTTTTTCATTGTGTCAATTTAGTTTAAGCCTCTTGAAGATTTTTCAAATCGGTCCTAAATATATTATTTGGGTAATTGGCCGAAAACTACATCAGTAAATCATCAACATGTTTTAGGATTAAATTGACACAATTGAAAAATTTTAGGTTTAATTGATAAATCGTCAAAAAGTTTAGGATTAAATTAGTGTAGTTAAAATATTTAAGCTCGAATTAATGGCCGTACATTAAATCTATCACTGAATAATTTGCCCTTATCCCATGCGCATTGAGATTTGCCTTAAGGTTCTGCAGAGTACAGTGGCGAAGCGAGCAGTGAACAGGCAAGAAAATACTGAGTAGCCCAGCCTCTCCACGTCACAATGTGGCCCGCCCAATCGTAGGTTGCCGCATGTTATTTTTGGGTCCCATTTTGTCAGATTTGTCATAATCCCAAGGTCAAGGGCTTCTCTATCTGTTAATCTCTCTCCTCCCTGACTTCCATCTCCATTATCGCTCTCTCCCTCACTTTCTAATCTCTTCATCCTCACTTTTCTTCTTCTTCGTTTTTAAGGAGAAAGTGTCAAAAAAGTCCCAAACCTTTATATTTGTATCGATTAAGTCATAAATCTTTTTTTGGTGTTAATTTAGTCATAAACCTTTTGCATTGATGCCAATTTAGTCCTAAATATTTTGTATTTATGTCAATTGAGTCAATTTAATTAATTTTGATCGAAAAATCATTGGCACAAACATTAATTGTCCGACGTCGCACGGCTTGTGCTAACGTGGATTTTTTTAAAATATTTTTTGATATTTTAAATAATTTTTAACAGTATTTTTTAAAGAAAGAAAAAAAATTCTTTTTGTGAATTTTTTTTATTTTTTTTTCCAAACAAATGCACCCCCATTCTTCTTTCTTTTTTCCCTTAGATGTAATGCACATGTGAGTGGGGCTGAATGCCAAAAGGGGTCCTGAGTTCTGACAACCCTTGCCAATCCTTAGCCATCCAGCCCCCACCAACACCAGTCATTTTCAATAATGGTGGGGTTGCGGTGGCAAGGATCCTTCAGCTAAGGTGTCAGAACTGGACTAATACTTGAATAAAAAATTGAGCTGAACTGAAATTTCGTAAATTTTTTATTTAGTTTAGTTCTCAGTTTGGACTCTTTGGATACTTAAAAGAACCACAAAATCATTATCAATTCGGTTTTTTTTTTGTTCATTCATTTCACTGAACTGAACTATTTAATTATAATATAAGATGTGAGTCATTTATGGCAGATAGACCTCTCTCGGGGGTTGCATTATAGTGCAGCACATGCTCCCAGCTGCAGCTGCAAATCCCTACATCGCAGCAAATCTTAGCCTCATTCGCAAGAAGACGTTAGAGCTCTTTGGCTCGTGCCCTCCTCAACTCATTTTTACGTGCTACAGTCTATGATAAGGCTAAAACGAGCTACAGTCTACAGAAGGCTTTTTAACCTAGAAATATATCCATAAATGAACAGGAACAACCAAGTCCCACTTCCATAGAGCCCGCAAAAACTTCATTATATGCTAAAATAAATGCAATATGTTTAAGATTTTTCTAACGCATTTCCTCATACAGTCTACAGAAGGCTTTTTAACCTAGTAATATATCTAGAAATGAACAGAAACAGCCAATAGTTGAGGCCGATCGTGGGTGCCAAGTTCTACAGCTCGCGCAAGATTCATCTCTCCAAAGAGCACAATTACTATTGCAGAGTTTGCATGCTCTCTCTGCAAAGATTGCAAGGGGCAACATGACCGCTCCAAACACGAGATCCTCACAGTAATAATTGCATTCAGAATCGTCAACATCCCAAGAATTTTAAGGGCGCTTTTTTTTTAGCAGTGGTTGCGAAACTGTGCTATATAGTACTCCCATTCTTTGTATGATGAGAAAACGGGAAATTAATATTACTTATATTGATACTAATTTTATTTGCTTACTGCTGATATCGGTTATTTCCGGCTTTTTTTGACTGGAATATAACATATTGAAACTTATATGTTTGGTGATCCACACCTTAAAAGTGGGCTACGCACGCCCATTGTTGAAAACCCATCTAGCTTCGAAGATGTTGTTATATTTGAGTCACATCCAGTAATGGTCCTCCACCCGTTGCACCATCGGATAATTATTCGAACAAGTATAATTCTATTCACTTGTGCCATTACAGTCCCGAATATTTCGTTATCATACCAAATTAGTTTAAAACCTTTCTGTTGTGTCAATTTAGTTTAAGCCTCTTGAAGATTTTTCAAATCGGTCCTAAATCTATTATTTGGGTAATTGGCCGAAATCTACATCAGTAATTCGTCAACATGTTTTAGGACTAAACTGACATATGGAAAATTTTAGGTTTAATTGATAAATCGTCAAAAAATTTAGAATTAAATTGGTGTAGTTAAAATATTTAAGCTCAAATTAACGGCCATACATTAAACTTATCACTTTTTGAATAATTTGCCCCTATCCCATGCGCATCGAGATTTGCCTTAAGGTTCTGTAGAGGACAGTGGCAAAGCGAGCAGTGAACAGGCGAGAAAATATTAAGTAGCCCGACCTCTTCACGTCACAGTGTGGCTCGCCCAATCGTAGGTTGTCGCGTGTTATATCTGGGTCTCATTTTTTCCAATTTGTCAGAATCCCAGCGCCATGGGCTTCTATATCTGCTACTCTCTCTCCTCTCTGACTTCCATCTCCATTAACTCGTGCGCGCGCTCTCTCTCTCTCTATCTCTCTAATCTCTTCACCCTCTCTTTTCTTCTTCTTCGTTTTTAAGGAGAAAGTATTAAAAAAAGTCATAAACCGTTTATATTGATATTGATTAAGTACTAAACCTTTTTTTGGTGTCAATTCAGTCCTAAACATTTTGCATTAATGCCAATTTAGTCCTAAATATTTTGTATTTATGTCAATTGAGTCAATTCGATTAATTTTGATCGAAAAATTGTTGGCACAAACATCAATTGTTCGACATCGCACGGCTTGTAGTATATCAGAATCGTCAACATCCCAAGAATTTTAAGAGCGCTTTTTTTTTTAAAAGCAGTGGTTGCAAAATTGTGCTATATAGTACTCCCTGTCTTTGTATGATGAGAAAACGGGAAATTAAGATTACTTATCTTGATACTGATTTTTTTTTCCTCAGGTGTATAAAACTTCTCACATGGCGTCGTTTAGAATAGAAGACTTGAAGCCGCTATGGGATATCTCCAGAATCTGCACATACACTTTCAACGAATGGCTAGTCGCCTTCATATATAAAAGAGGAAGTGGGATCTCTCACTCCCGCAATAAGAATAGCGTAGCAAAGTGTGAATCTTGCCAGTATGGGGTCAAGTCACCGAGCGCCAACTACTGCACCGTGGAATGCAAGGTGACGGTCGAGCATGATTCAAGCGCATCCTTATTCTTCTTTCTTTTTCCCCTTAGATGTAATGGGCATGTGAGAGAGACTGGATGCCAAAAGGGGCCCTGAGTTCTGACAACCCTTGTCGATTCCTAGCCAGCCAGCCCCACCAACATCAATCCTTTTCGATGATGGTGGGTTTGCGATGGCAAGGATCCTTTAGCTAAGGTGTCAAAACTAGACTAATACCTGAATCAAAAATTGAACTGAACTAAAATTTCGAAAATTTTTTATTTACTTCAGTTCTAATACTTAAAAGAACCTCAAAATCATTATCAGTTCAGTTTTTTTTTTGTTCATTCAGTTTACTGAACTGAACTGTTTAAATATAATGTAAGACGTGAGTCAATTATGGCAAATAGGCCTCTCTCGGGGGTTGCATTATAGCGCGGCACATGCCCCCAGTTGCAGCTGCAAATCCCTGCACCGCGGCAAATCTCAGCCTCGATCGCAAGAAGACGTTAAAGCTCTTTGGCTCGTGCCCTCCTCAACTCATTTTTACGTGCTACAATCTATGATAAGGTTGAAACGAGCTACAGTCTACGGAAGACTTTTTAACCTAGATATATATCCATAAATGAACAGAAACAGCCAAGTCCCACTTCCATAGAGCCCGCAAAAACTGCTAAAACAAATGCAATAAGTTTAAGAATTTTCCAACACATTTCCTCATATTCGTTTCTTGCTATTTGTCTTATTTCTGTGTCGGTGGTTTTTATCCCATTGTATTGATATGTGGTTTATATTTTGAGAAGCATGTCATGTAACTTAACTCTAGATGCCCACTTAAACTAAGCTTGAAACGAAAATATGAGTCAATCTATCAAGTATAAAAAATACGAGTTTACCATTCAGATTATACTTGAACAATTTCACTGCGAACTCCAACTTATAAACGGCAAAATTTGAACTAAAATTTGCTGGTCAAGTAAAATTAAAGGCAGTGGAAGTTTATAGAATCATAAATTTGCCGACTCCATTTCTTCCCTTGCTGAAGTTGAGCTTTGTTCCAAAGACCATTGGGTTTCGTTCTCTTTAGCTAGCCCATAAAGAGTGCCCACTTCAACAAGAAAAGAGGGTGGCCACAAAGGGAGAAGGTCCTTCAGACAAATTACTCTGGGAAACAAAAAAGGGATCGGCTCGCACTTCCACTTGATGAAATGCTATCGAAGTGGACAATAATATCACTACGGGTTTGTCAAATAAAATAAGATTGGTATACCTGGTGATGTGATTGTAATTTGGCAACAGAAGAATAATGTGTTTGCAAATGAGCATTTTACATGGATTAATTGATGAAGATTTCCACCACATTTTAGTAGCCGGACAAATGCCATCATTTTGAATGATAAAATTCCACTCCGAAACCTATTGTTTCGAAAACCAATTGAATCTCTGGTATTAGAATAGTGATCTGCCATGGGAGAGTGATAAGAGTCAAGGACCCTCTTCGTATTTGAAGCTAATGCTACACGTATGTATTTCCTGTCTTCACATGAAATGATCTGGTCCTAGCAAGCATTAATACCTCGAGAAAGTCTCCAAGGATAGTTTTCATTGTCGCATTTTTATCTGAAAGCACAATTATCTATGTGACCCACTAAAGGAGCACAAGTTCCATACAGTTCCTGCACGGTAATGGTGGATTATGTTCATCGTAAGCTAAGTCCATACAACCTTATCTCATGTTAAGACCAGGATGCATGTGTATCCAATTCATCTTGGCGCCGGCAGTCAAAATCATGTCGTGCTCACAGGATTCAACGACTGTGGCATTTCGGGTACGCACCGTCACCGCATAAGAACACGATGGTCACATCACCTTGCAGTGGCACGTTCTCATAGTCTTGAGGCCGGTGACAGCAATGTCGGCCACCTTGTTCCAGATGAGACATGGTGGGGACGTCCTGATAAGGAAACCACTACCACCCATTTGACATCGAGAATCCTACTGGTGGGAAAAACGTTCTGCCACAACATGCCATTTCCACGAATGGCGCGCGCTTTCGGATGCGATAATCTCAGCCCTATGTTGTGCACAAACTTATGTGGGCGGAGTCAGTTTCAGCTGGAGCCAAAGCCCAAGAAGAAATAAATCACATCACGTCGAAAGATGCTTTGAGGATCTGTTTCGCCAACTGTGGTTGCCGGAAAAGAGGAATGATATAAGTGGAAAACCAACAAGAAAGTATTAAATTTATCATAAGTTTATCAATTCAATTTTAAATCCTTTTTTTGATCAAGTGAGGCCTAAAACCATTTATCTTTATACCAATTCAATTTATCTGGCAAACTTTGGCTGATCTACTCTGAAATGGACACCAATTGACATTGATATAACAATTTTTATTAACTTCTAATATTATTAATTCTTTATTTATATTTTCTTTTCTTTTTCTTCTCTTTCTTCCTCTAGTCGGTCACTAATTCCGGCGACCGGCCAAAGGCGAGGTCAACCTCACGGCCATAGAGCAATTGTTGTCGGCAAAGTCTAGTATCGAACGGAACTAGTGTGTAATCATAAGACGTCACACAAGTTGACGACCGGTGGACAGTATGTTGATATGTGCTGTCGCTTAGAATGTGGACATGTATGCTCCAGTCAACAGGTTGGTCTGCCGGACATGAGAATGAAATTGAAAGTGTGGCGCTTGGTTGATTGGTTTGATACTTCCCAACTAAGGCAAGCAACATAATTTAGAACACTCATCATGACCCTATAAGCCCTGGAACCAATCGAAATGCCTCTCATGTTTTGTTTCATCATGACCGATTATGTTGCAGATGAAGCTGCTGGCCCGTGGGGGAAAAAAAACTAGTGTCTCCGGTTTAAGGGTTAATGGAAAATATTAGAATGATTTAATTAATGTCGTTCATTTCATCGTAGCGGGATGAGGTGTCATCTCTAAATAAATCAGCAATTCTTATAATAGTTAAGCCTGTACGTGTGTGGTGTTCATAGCTTGTAATTGAATAATCAAATATATGGATGACATATTTATTACAATGAAAATCTAGTGACACATGTCCGACCCGACCTATCACACTAAAATATTTCCATATTGGACCAAGAAAATCTCATGCCTAAACTAAGGTGAGAGTACAGAGGGAGCGAGCTCGAGATCGAGTAACAGCAAGATAGAATGAAGAGAGAATTATAAAGGTGAATTAGGTCTAAATAGGTTGTAATTCAGTTTATGATCCATTTACGTCCCATTTATGGCACATTTAACACTCATATTATGTTCAATCCATTTTGAACCATTTACTCAATATAACTGACATATACAATAACACAACTCATCATATATGGGCTAATAAACGAGTTTATGACCCTTGGCAATATGCAAGGGACACCATGTGTGACTCGCGGCGATGGTCGCGTGTTGTGGCATGAAGTATGGTGAGCCATACGATTGTGGAGAGAGATGGAGGGACATAGAAATTAGAGAGTGTGGGTTAAAGGAGAAGGGGTTTGGGTTCTTTTGGCTTTGGTGTAAATTTCTTGAAGACAAGGGATGTTTTGGTCAATAGGGGTGATTGGCCCAAATCATTGCGGAGATAGTTGAATTGCAATTTTTGTAATTGGTTTTGGCAAGCACAATTTAATCGTGGGGGTCGTCACGTAGTGGCCAGAATGCTCGATGCTCGTCGAGTTTGAAAGACAGAAACATGTGGACTCGTCCTAATATTATCAGCGTATCACGACTGCCTTTTGTTCCTTGCGGAAGAGATCAAGGCAGAGCACGTGTAGTGTCTCGAAGGGCCCCATCAATGTTGAGAAAGCTAAGTGTGCCTTAGCCGCCCAATTCGCGATGATCCGAAGATAGTTTGGACACTATTCCCGCAACTATTCTGATTTTTGCTTTTTGATTTTCTGCTTCAATGCCCTACCACAACTGACGAATAAAGCCTGAGAAAATTCGAACTCTGGACGTCATGCTACGATACCATGCGAATTTTTGTCTACGATACCTTTACGAGTTTTTGTAAATTTCTTTCTTGTTAGCACTAGTTATTGAAACTTTCATTTCTAAATATGTGCAATCAGCCTTTTCCATACAACCTCACTCACGAGATGATGGAAGTCGTCTCCAAGGTTACTCCATAGGGCTTGATTTGGCTGCTACCCAAGTAATATGACCGTCAAACGGTTGGTGGGATCGGGTTTGATCGGGTCATAAATGGTCTGACTCAAATAAATCCATTTAATCCATTTAATCCATTTTTGACCCATTTATTACAATGCAAATCTAGTGATTTATACTTGACCCAAAACAGACCCAATTCATACCTGACCTCGATCCATATTTTGAACACACAAAAGCACCAACTAATTCTTGCTTTGCTTTGAAAGATTACTGTTTGTAAACCTATCAAAATGGGTGATAAATGCATTTCTTAACCCATATATATCAGGTTGAGTTGTTAAATTGGTTAGTTATTATATAAATGAGGTTAAATATAATATGAGTGTTGGATGAGTGCATAAATAGGTTTACAACTTATTTACACCCTACCCACTTCTATGACTCTCCATCTCATGTTCACTCACTCGGCATCTCATCTCAGTTTGGATATGAATTTTTCTAAATTGGATTAAATATGAAAGTATTATAGGAATATAGATCGGATTGGATATTGGGTCTATTTGGATCGGGAGTTAATGATCCGAACCACATGTTTGACGGGTCTAGCTATTACTATTAGTAAGTCCCCTCCTTCGTGCAAAGGAAGAGCCCCGGATCTTGAATGAGTGAATATTTATTGTCTGATCATTGTTCGCATAATTATCTAATTCGCCCATGTAGAGAGAGTCCATATGTATATTCAGTTCACATATAGCTGGGTGCCTACTTGTCGATACCAATTGCTTGTACTTTTTTAGGCCTGTTGGATTATGATACAACGTTTACCTAATCATCAACCAATGTTTTTGTTTTCCCAATGAAGGTGCAGGATAATGAAATTCATAGTCTAATCGGAAAAATTTTAGCGACCGGTTTCATCATGCAATGTTTTTGTTGGATTATGATCTCTATCAATTGATGAGATCGTTACTGCTTTAGGTCGCCAAGAAGACGGTGAAATGAAGAATGTTGACCCATCTCCAAGCAATGTGTATTGCCAAAATGGAGAATATATGTCACCCGTGCCCCACTCCTATATTACGCCGAGAGGACAAGATGTATATAAATATTTTTGTATTATTTCAAAGCCAATCTCGTAATTATGTTTGAGTTATACTTACTTCGGATGAAGATGAGTATGCATATATTGATAACAAAGAAGACTGATGGTCCATTTGCTTGAAGGAAAACTGTATTTGCGAAATTATTTTACGACTTCCTGGTATTTGAATAATGGAAAACAAATCGATTTACAGAAAACGTTCGACATGGGAAGAAAACAACGAGCTTAATTTAGGAAAAAATGACTTTGCATTTTAGCAATAAGGAAATTACTTTTCCTAAACCAATCAAACAAAATATAACCTATTTCTCTTAAAAATGATTTTCACGGAAATATCAAGAAATTTTCAATAAAATAAGCACATCATTATAGTCAAAATCTTGAATACCAACTTTTATTGTCGACAAGTAATGGACTCGATAGACTACGGCAAGGATTGTACGAAAAGCACGCCTAGCATCTCCAAGGACGTGCAATACTAATTGTAGAGTTTAACAACTTGTTTTTAAATTAGGGTTGAGCAAAAAAGACCGTTCGAACTGGGAGACCGCCTGGACTAGAAAGGAACCGATGGTTTGGTTCTTGGTTTCAGAGGGATCCGGTCCGATTCTCGGTTCCTAAAATTAAAATCTATGACCGGGCGGTCCGGCTCCCGGTTCCAAACTTAGGACCGAATTGAATCAGCCGGACCGGATTGGTCCTTTTTTTTTTAAAAGTAATTTACTTGTTTAGGTTTAGAGTTTGCTTCGCATATCTCTTTTCTATGGAGATCTCTTTTCTTGCCTTTCACGTTTCTACTTCATGAATCTACTTTTCGGTTCTTGTGATGGACGTAGTTGATAATTTTGGGATTTAAATTTGACCGGACCAAAACTAAACATTTGCGATTTTTTTGTTGCGAACACCGATTCCCGATTTCGAGAGTGGCCGGTCTGGTCCGCGGTTCCGAAAAATGAGAATCGGGACCACCAGTCTGGTTCTCGATTTTTTAAGGGAATCGAACCGGATCGAGAACCGCTCAACCCTATTTGTAACTATCGTAAGTGGGATGTAGATACCCAATTGGCACGAATGATCCCTAGCACTTGCAATATTCCTTCAATTTATGTCATGTGAATTTACTATTCCTGCACTTTAAATTCTAGAGCTCGCGTTTTACTTCCACACAGTACAGTTATCCGTTCCTGATCATTGATGATGGCGGTCCTTATTGCGCCATTCGTGCCAAATTTTGGTGCCAACATAATTGTACCAAGTAATTCCTCGATGTACTAAAATTTAATAATGAGCATGTATATTCCCCCTCTCAATACACCTTAAAAAAATAAAAAAACGTTAACAGGTGTCGGGAGCAGCCGCTGAATGTACTTTATAATGAAAGCCATAATTAAAAACATTTGTTATGTAATCTCTACGAATAATTAATATATAAAAGCTGCAAAATTTTCAATAAGTGATATAATAAATATAGCAGCACTGTAGGAGCACCCCTCACCCCATTTGTATATTCCTCCGGATGATCCGGACTCGCTGGCGTCTCTTTCGTCGTCTTGTGTTTTGGCTGCAACTGCACATGGGGGTTGGAGATCAATACGTTTGTCTTTGGTGTCTCGGGAATAACAAAGCGATCGATCGTTGGGCGGGAGTAGGCGCTGTAGATGCACCCTTGTCATTTTCTAACTTGTTAACGTGCATAGATTCAACAAGTTTATTGAAAACAAATTTCACGTAACGTTCCATTCACGAAAAATAAATAATATAAATTATTTTTTAAAAAAAAAGTTGACTTTTTGAATCGCTTGAAATAATAATTAATGAAAAATGGTTTCGAAACTGACGAGTAACAACATATATGTTCAAATCCTTTTCGGAGACGACGAAAACAATTTTTCATGTTCATTTTCGTAAGCGACACAAGTAATTATTTTTACGAAAATATTTTTTAAATAATATAATTTCCACTAGACAAAAGAAATTTTTGGGGTCTCAAGAGTATTGCTGGTTGAGAAATCGAAATTCTTCTTGTTAAACGTACTCGATTAGTAACATCGAGATTCGATAGTCATTAACATGAACTTATAAAACTTACGGTGTCGAGTCATTTTCACTATTGAAGCTAAAGCAGAGTTGGATACACGATGAAGCACGCAGCAAATATCCGATTCCCATTTCGCACAGTGCACATAATTTCACATTGAGGGTCCAACAACTCGTTTTAACTCGGACGATACTTGGGATTTTCTTACTTAAAAGTGAGTTTTTTTGTTTTTTTTTAATGATTCTACTCTATCCTATTTTAACTTTACAAATCACGCTGCATACGTGCGCTATCTTACGAAACCCTCGCCTCTCGTATAAAAACAAGTTGTTTTACCGAGCATGTGAACTACTTTGGTAATGCTCTGTCTTGGTAACATTAGATTATTGCATCCACTAATCCACGGTTCCACCTAATCCCACGTTCTGCGCCGCTAAACCATCATCATCAATCCCACGATACTTCGTTCTTTGGAAGACGAGAAAAAAAGAGAGCCAAAGTCGTAGAAATTTGATGAGGATTTTCCGTCTGCATGTGCGTGCAGCATGGGCTACGGAACGGGCGGTGGGGCCATTCTTAACTTAGCTACATTTGAAGGCCACAAATAAAAACATTATTTATTGAAGCCGACCTAATTTGATTTTTATTCTAGTTCCCCGACTCTCCGATCCTTGACTGCCTATTTTTTTTAGATCAAATGAGAGAGAAAATACAGCTATTTTGACTAATGAAATGGACCATCAAAGACCCTTTTCCAACTACAACTCTTTCCCATGTCTTATGTTCAAATTCGTTTTTTTTTTAACCATTTCGTTTCGTGCAAAATAAATAATTTGAAAAAAATGTATTTTCTTGAAAATGTAATGGAGGCATTTCTCTCATCATTTGCGAAAATATTTAGAAATAAAATGGAAAAAGAAAAATCATTCACTAATTATTTCAAACGATACGGACGGTCAATTTTAGGAAAGCATTTTGCGAATCATTTATTTTTCAATAAACATACGGATCCTCAATATTATTCCAACTCTTTTGATTTTTTGTTTATTTCTCTGCGAAAAAGTGGAAAATGTATCAGAACCTAATTAAGAAATTGGTTGTCCAAATAAATGCAATTGCAGAAGTACAAGGAGTCATAATGGTACCTTTTAATTAATGCAAAATTATTTGACCAATGATGGCGGTCATTGGCCAATCATACCTTCCAAACTATGCGAAACCGTGCGGACAAACTTTAAGGAGGGTCGCCCAACTACATGTCTTATTCTTGCTCATATTGCTAAAAAAAATTACATTGTCCTAACTTTAGATCAACTTCCAATAATTTAGAATTCATTCAATCAGGAAAATGGGCGCTTTAAACTGAAATCACGGATGATTGATGTCACATGAAATGTCTTAATTAGTGTAGTAATTGAAGAAATTGATGAGAGATAAAGTGGAGTCCAGCATGTACTTTTGATTATGCTATCGTGATACAAAAAAAAAGAACATTAATGGGTGGGTGTTTTTCATATAAATGATGAAGCACATCAGACATTACTACAACCACAAAAAGGGCTAAGGTGGCAAAATATAGAAATTTTAGTGCCGTGGTCAAAGGGAACAATTTTTACTTTTTCTTCTTTTTTAAACCGTTTGTGGCCTTTGTTCCTTGCCCTTTGCTTTAGGTGATAATTTTTTTATAGGTTTTGTATCACGAAAAATCTTAAACTGTTACACACATAATAAATTTATCTCAAATTAATTTTTCAACCACTAAAACTCCAAACTAGCATACATATGATAAAATTACCCTCCGTTAATGTCGTTAAATTGAATTAATATTATGAAAAACTCTAAACTAATATACCCGTGATAAACATATGGTAAAAATTCCAAATCGGTACACTAATCAACTATCACGTGTCATCTAACTTACCAACTTAATGGTAAAATTTAATGAAGTTTAAGGGAGGATAAATTTATTACAAATGTACTATTTTGGGATTTTTGAAAGGCAAAGAAATTTAATTTGGGGTAAATTTATTAAAGGTATAACAATTTAAGGTTTTTCATGGGATTAATCATTTTTTCTAATGATTTCGTCACCAAAAGTGACCATGGCAACATTTTTACTTCATAAATCAACTTCCTGATCAGAGAAAGGCGCTGGATAACAAGAGAAAATTTCTAGTTCTAGAACAACATTTGGTAACAATTGAAAATTTCAACTTTTGATATATTATCAACACAAAATTTTCTATGTAGAATTATCGATCCTAAACTAAAATTCATGTTATTCGAAAAAAAGTAAAATGAAATTACTAACGAATTTACGTTATTATTTATGCAAATGGGGATCAATTTCATGATGAAAGTGATATTAATGAATATAATGGCCGAGCTCATATATCCACGCTAAAAACATGGGCAGTTTCAGTGCTTCCTAGCCTGTGTCTAAAGATGTCAAACAGGTGAGTCAGATCAAATTTGGATTGGATTGAATATAGTCCAACTCATATTGATTCATTTAACCCGTTTTGTTCATATAATACAAATTTAATGATACATATCCGACTCGACTCAACCCTTATTACTTAAATACTTATATACTTAACCACATCATAGAATATTTGTTTCTTATAATTTATTAAGAAAAATGATATTGCTAAAACACTATCGTACAATTGAAATTATTTTTAATTTTTTTAATTTTTTTTAAATTATAACAAATTAATATTTACTTTTAAAAAATTAAAAGTTATCATTTATTTTTTACTCCAGTGACCGGAGTTGCGACTCCTTATTACTTAAGTACGTATATACTTAACCACATCATACAATATTTGTTTCTTATAATTTATTAAGAAAAATGATATTGCTAAAACACTCTCGTACAATTGAAATTATTTTAAATTATGTTAAATTTTTAGTTTTTAATTTTTTAAAAAAGTTATTACAATTTATTATTTACTTTTTAAAAATAAAAAAAATTTATCAGTTTTTTTTTACTCAAGTGACCGCAGTTGCGACTCGGTGGCGAGGGTGGGCAGTGGTAGCGATAGGTGGTCGACAGTAGACGACAATGGGCAGTGACGGCATAGGCATGGTAGGGGATGAGTATAGAGGGTGATTAGCAATTGGAGAGGGGGGGGGAGAGAGAGAGAGGCGTTGGGAATGAAAAGAGACCGAAGTAATAAAGAGTTAGGGCAAAATCAGAAAGATATTGATGTCAAGAGATTTCAACTTCTGAAATAGAAGTAACATTTTTTTTTTCAGTTTTGAACGTGGGTTGAAAATAAATTTTGTAGAAAAAAGTTACTTTACGAAAAAAAAATGAATTTGTGTAACAAAATAAATTTCTGTTTCAAAAATTATTTTACCAGACATTTGTTTTCTCGCATTTGATGGGCAGAGCCGCAGAAGGGAGGGGACAAGATAAGGTTGTCTTGCTTGTCACCATTGAGTTGACCAAAGGCGACAAAACTCAATTGCCATTTCCCATGGCTAGGACAAAGGCGACCGAATTTCGCACGAATTCTCGTTGCGTTAAACAAGTCTATGATGACGAAATTGCGTCGAACTTCAGGAAAAAAAAAATAAAAATCACACACTCTCGCAACTTTTGATAAATTCTGACTTTCTAACAAATTCTCACTATGCATAAAGGATTCTTGCAATATGGACCACAAGCGCCGTTCAACCCGATTTCGGGGTGGCGACTGGCAGTACTTCTAGGCTGGTGATGGCACTTCGATTTCTTCCCTGCCCCCAACGACGTAGGAAACTCCTGGTTATACTTCACTTGCTGCACTCACGCAAAAACAAGAATTTCAAAGACGACCGAACAAAACAGCTTGATAATAAAACTGCTGTCTATCTTGATCGGCAATCAAATTTTCCCAACAATAAGTAGTTTAAGCTGCTTGAGGCTCTTCGTCATGGCACTTGAGAGTTAAGGCTCTCGCGAAAACGAATGATTTAGAAATCATTTTTCCTAAAAATCATTGCTTGGCGCTTAAGTGGTCTTTTTAAAGTTTTAGCACTGAAGCGGTCGTTTTTCAAAAAAATTGACACTTAAGTGACCATTTTAAAAGTTTTGGCACTAAAATGAGTGTCGTACATAATTTTTGACACTTGTTATGTATTTAAGCCCTTAAAGGGATACTGTTCGACAATTCGTCACTATAAGAATAACCGAAGGTTGACTGCTTAAGAATACAAAAGGTAAAGCTCTCGACGGTTGGAGACACGAGAACGCTTGTTTTTTCATTGCCAATTACGCACAAATGGTAGCCCTCGTCCAACCTCTGCCCCCGAGAGCACTTGCCGTTTCCTCGCTAGGGGGTAAAAAGAGGAGGCCATTGAACAAACTCTTTAATTAGATAAGCATTCCTGAAATATCGATCGATCTGTTAGCTCCGTTTGTTTTGGGAAAAATGAATGATTTGAAAATTATTTCTCTGAAAATGACTGTTTGAATCGCTTACAGAAATGAATGAACAAAAAATATCTTTATTGTCCATAAAAATATTTAGATATAAATTATTGTCAATAATGAGAATATTTTACATTGACCAACAATTTGAAGCGATACAAGTGGTTATTTTATAAAAATATTTTTCAAATCATTCATTTTTTGCGAAATAAATAGAGACTTCAATTCTGAATCCAAACACGGGTGAATTGCCTTTGTTAAGCCAGGTTGAGCCTTAATATTTCTGTTTTATTTAATCTAGTTTAGTTTCCAACTCCAAACTAGGGCAAGGCGAGTTTCGATGCTAATAGGTAGTTCACAAATGATGCCTACACAATGCAGAGTGTAGGCATTGAAAAGAGAAGAAGAATAAAAAAAAAATGAGTGAAAAGAGTTTTCTTTTGTTTAAAAAAACGAGTTTTAATAATGAAAACAAGCGAAGTGTGTGACGAATGAAATGTATAATGAAATAGGTCAACGAAAGATCAAGGTAGATCAAGAGAAAAAGGAGCACCATCTTGTAAACTCCTCTAGCTCAATATATAATGTCATCTTTGAATTTTTTTTTTATCACGTTCAATACGATCCTTGAATTACCTCTATACATTCAATTTAGACCATAAACGTTTGATTCATTCAATCTAGTCCCTCAACTTTTCATATAAAAGTCAAAAGTTTTCATAATTAAACATTACCTAGATTTATGATATAATTTCATTCCAATCCATTCCCTAAATTTACAAAAGAAAACATGAGTATCTTTTTATTAGTTTTTTTTCTTTTTACATTTTTTGGTCTTTGTGAAGAATAGGATAGTTCTGTTATGCATACTCTCAGTTACGATATCAATAACAGTATAAGTAGTTCCTCATTTAGAGTTGTATCGGGTTTATATTCATGCTATTATAATTTCTAAGTTACATATTTAACTATATTTAATCAAGAAAACATGAAACAAAAATTGAAAATTTGGCTTATCTAAAACGGTAAGGACAATATTTAAATTGATATAAATGAGAGAAATATATAGATAAATTAATATTGTCATGGGAAATTCTGATGACAACACTTATAGATACGACACTTTTAAGTATACTTAAGTGGAACTATAGTAATATCTATATAGATAAAAAAAGATATTACAAAGAGATCCATTTTTTTGGTTAATTTAGGCAATGAATTGAAATGAAAGATATTTAAAATATGGGTAATAGTGAATAATGAAAACTTGTGAAATTACAGAAGGATTGAGTTGACTTTTTTATGGAAATCTGCATGACTAACTTGAGTAAATTAAAAATTTAAGAATTAAAATGAACAATTAAAAATAGTTCAAGGACCACATTGGACAAATTAAAAGTCCAAATATGACATTACACGTTGGGCAAAGCTTATGATTTATTGGTGTAGTTTCCCCGGTTAAGAACACCGGGAACACCCGAGCGGTTACTTTAATTTACCATCAACCTTCAACTTTTAATGATATTTTAACGTATTTCTTAATGTTTGGTTGGCTAGGTTAAAGAATGAAAGTTTCAAAATATGAGTGATTGGGGGCAAAACCAGAGAAAATTATGAAAAAGATGATTCGGACTGATGACTGGATGAGTCTTGCAACGATTACATAATCAATTGGAAGATTATTTCAGTTCACTAAATGAGGCCTCGAGCATGTGATTATTCATTTCATGACTTTGATTTGAAAAGTGATTTTGTTTTGCATATGATTTGCCTTGCCATACTACATGTGATTATTGTCATCTCCCATCATTTCATGATTACAAGATTTGCCATGTCATGCTCATGTGATTATTCCCCTGTCATCTTAGCTACTTATCATGATTGAATTTTGCATATGGATAGACAATTTCATGCATACTTTCACAAACAAACATAGTCAAGCCACTATACATGAGAAACCGGTTTTTGTGGATTAATTGCATAGTCAAATGAGTGATTTGGTGACATTTCGAGATTTTAAATTAAAAATATCAATGTTCTTTGAAAACCATTTGATGAATGTTCTATGAATTAGCCAAAAATAGAGTTGAGGCACCAAAAGGGCGTCTCATACCATCCATGCTTAGCCACACCCTCGGACCTAAGATCTCTGGTACTTATTCGACTAGTTCGTCTGTTGGTATCTTGTAGATCTAGATTTAGCCTAAGGAAAACTCCATGCCTCTGTTACCTTTTGGGAGGTCTATGCACCATAGAAACCATCCAAATGTTTATAAAAATGCGTGATTTTACTATAGAAATATGTTTTTTTCCCTAGAATTGCCTAGTATTTGAAGAAGTAAAAGTTATATAATAGTTGAATGGTAAAATTTGAGGCGTCAACGCAAATCTACCCACGTAAAGGATCATGCCTTGCGCAGGAGAACATATAGGCGATACTTTGTATTGTAAAGCAAAATCTCTTGCGTACTTAGGACATTATATGATGAATGGTTCAGGATTTAACCGAATGTAGGATTACAAGACCGAAAGAGCATAGTAAGATGTTAAGTGCGTGCTTGTTTTGCAAAAAATTAATTCAAGATTCGAAAAACATTTTCCGAAAAATGACTGACTATATTGCTTAGAAAATGCATAAATGAGAAATATCTTCATCACCCATGAAAAATATTTAGGTATAAAATGTTGTTGATGATGAAAACATTTTTTGTTGGCTAATTTTTCTAAGCAATATACTCAATCATTTTTTGGGAAATGTTTTTTGAATATTTAATTTTTCGTAAAACAAACACCTTAAAGATAAAAAGATTTGAGTAATTGCATTTGTTTCAGCAGATTCATAGCTAGTTTTTTAAAAAATATATCCATAACTTTTTTTTATCTCATAAAGACAGATTAGCACGCCTCCGGGTAATTAAGAAAAAACCTTCAACTTTTTATTTTGTCCCAAAAAAACCTCAAACTTTGGTCTTTATCCCTAAAATATCCACAACTTTTTTTTTCCTCCTAAAAAACTCCAACTTTTGATTTTATCCCAAATTAATCACAGTTATTTAAAAAAAAGAGTATTTTGCATCTAGTTGAATAGAATCCATGATTGTTCGACAAAGATCAAAATGCACTTTCAATTATTTCAGGGGAGAATGTTTGACATATTGCAGCCACATTCACTCATTTCGAGACATAATTAAGGTACCCGAGATTCACAAATAAATTTCGACAGCAGCTTGTTGTCACAGATGCAGGGTCGGCACGATGTTCCTCAATGGGAGTCTCGATTGGTATCGAGAACTATCAACGGATAAGGAGCTGATGACGAGGGTTGCTACTGTCTCGGAATAAGGCCACATCATCGGATAACGGTTAAGAATCACTTAGAGTTTCGACAGAAGCTCAACAGCCGACGTCGAAGTCGTCAGGAATTCTACGATATGGGTTTTGGGACAAATTCAAAAGTTGAAAGTTTTTTAGGAGACAAAAAAAAAGTTGTGGATATTTTTAGGACAAAGGCTAAAGTTTAAGGTATTTTTGGGATTGGATTGGTAAACTTGGGATAAAATCAAAAATTTAAGGTTTTTTATAAGACAAAAAAAAGTTATGAATATTTTTGGGATAAAGTCTAAAGCTTGAGATTTTTTTTTTGGGATTGGTGCATTATTTCGAAGACGCCACGAATAGAAGGTCTTAAAATGCCCAGAGACCAATCCAAAATTAAAATAAGGAAACAACGAATTTCTTTTGCTGGAGGATTTTTGATAGAACAGATAGGGAAGTTCTGCGTTGGAATCGACAAGGAGAAATCTAAGGCAATTGAGGAAGCACCTCCCTCAAGAAGCAAAGAGGAGTTGCAGCGCTTGATTAGACAGATCAATTTTCCTGGCGGCTCATCTCCAATTTTGGATGGAAAATCAAGCCTTTCGCCCTACTTCTAAAGACAACATAGGATGAAGGGTTTTTTTTTTTTTTTAGGACTATAGCCATGTCGCTTGCCTCATTCTCTGCTTGGCACTTCTACTTCACTAAGCAGTATTTTACTCGTGAAGTGGGTGTATGGGGTAGCCTCATCCTATCGCAATGGTGTCTGGTGTCAGAGGTTGTTGCAAGTCGTGATTACTATTACCTGCCTTTAAAAAATGCGTTCGATACTACAGCTACGGTCCTCTCTGCTTTGCTTAATAAGTATATCTATCTCCCAAGTTCTTAGAAAGTGTGCAGCATAAATAAGAATAAGATAAGATAAGGAAGAAGTGGAGTTTCGAAGTTCTTATGCTTGAACGATCTTAAAGCTTAAAAAAACATGTGACCTTAGAGTTAGTTCTTTTAAGTTAAATTCATGCACATATCGACCATCTATTAATGAATGTGCGAAATTACATTTTACACCAAAATGAGCCTAATAAAATCGCCATTTGTATCCCCAAACTTCCAATTTTTGCCACCCACCTCTTAATTCATAGCGTGCATTGCAAATCACCGAGGCAATTGGCCAAGTAATAAATGGGTCACTTGTCTTCTACGAGATTGCGAGTCAATTCATGTTATGGGTGAGTTTTTGGGGCTTTATTTGGAGAGACTTAATAGCATCTTGAGGGCGAAGGGAATCAACAAGCCAACTTCGAAAATTCGAGTCATGGCTGGTGCGGAGCAATTATGGCTCAAATTAGTGATTTCACGACGCCTATCAATCCTTCCCAACCAGATTACAAATAAAGAAAAAACGAAGAGGAAAGAAAGATGAATTGCAATGCGCAGGTGCCCATGGCGGGGCTTACATGAGGGTCAACTGTGGTCGATGGCGCACGTGTTTCAGCTCGTTCCGGCTGCAAAGTGGGGTTTTTCGCGGTTCCGCCGGAGCGGTCGGGGAAAATCGAAATTGGGGACCAAAGGGGGAGGGCAGAAATGGAATTGCTGCGTGGTAGAACTATTAATCAAACCCCAACCATGGTTAAGTGGAGGTGAAATTAATTAACCCCCTCCACTTTCCTTTGGGTTCCCTTTAAACTCCCGCTGGTCAACTCAGTCCTCCAATCGCCGTGCCCCCGGTTAAAACGCTGTCTGTCTTAATCTCCCCTGCCATTTTCAAGGACACACGGAGACAGGAGGGGAGAGGAGAGAGAGAGAGAGAGAGAGGGGTTAAACTTAATCAAGATCTTCGTATTCTCTCACTGTTTCTAGAGAGAGAAAGCATTGTGGAGGAAGAGAGAGAGAGATAGAGAGAGGTTGATTGTCTGGGTGGTGTAGGGAAAGATTGGGGCAAAGCTTCGGCGTTCGGTCGCGGAGGAGCTCAACATTCCACAATCTCTCTCAGCGTAAAGTTGTCGGCTCCTCCACCGGCAAGGAAATTTCCGGCCGCCTCGCTTGAGTTTCCTCGCCGTCGAGTCAAAGGACCCGTCTGTTGACCCCCCCCCCCTTTTTTTTTTTTTTGCTTTTTTCTTTCTCCTTCGAGCTGCAACTGCATCTGGGTCTACCTCTCCTCCCGGAGGCATTCCTCAGCCTTTTTCTTTCCTTTTTTACGGTTCCTCCGTTGCTTTCCCGTGAGAATTTTGCAGGACGTTTCTCTCGCCTGATCGGCAAGCTTCACACGAGCTTGCCTCAGAAACTTACCTCTCCGTTGTGTTCTCCCTTACAACATACGACCCTTAAGTGGGGAAAAAAAAGTGCTCGCTTCACCGGCAAAGTGTTGCAGTGGCCGATATTGTGCGCTCGCCGGAGATGAAGAAGAATCGGAAAATGAAGGCATTGAGCTATTGCTAGGAGGTTCGGTTTTCGTCCGCCCCTAGTAAAAAGGGGAGAAGAGTTGTCGGAAGCAAGCGATGAAAACGCCGGCGAGCGGTGCCGGTCCGTTGGCAACCTCTGCCGCCAGCCCGTGCGAAGGTACTCTCTCTACATATCGTCGAAGCTTCTGGTTTTGAGATTTGTAACTTTGACTTTTTTTTTTCGCGTTCTGCGGATCCGTTCATTTTCTTTGGAAACCACGGGAAAGTAACGGAAAAAGGAAACGGCCATCTGAAAGATCAATGGTGACACGTGGCAACAGGTGGAGGAGAGAAGAAGAGCCTGATAAATCCGGAGCTGTGGCAAGCTTGCGCCGGCCCGTTGGTGAACTTGCCGCCGGCTGGGACTCACGTTTTCTACTTCCCTCAAGGCCATAGCGAACAGGTTTTCCCGCGTACTTTTGTTTTGTTTTTTTTTCCATGTCCTTTGGTTGTTCCACCAATATATTTTAGACTTCTTGTGCATTGTAATAATCTAATTGATGACTCAAGTCTGAGATTTCCCAGCTGGGATTGCCACCTTTCAGTTCATTAAAAATGGGGTTGCATGGATACGACAGACGGATTCATCAAGAGTATATGTCTAATTGGCCTTGTGTGGTTCTGATTTTGAGGCTTTCAGCACTTCCTTCATGTGGTGATTGAACCTGGGCTTATTGCTCATAGCAGCAAAAAATTGGGAAGTTTATTATAAAAAAACAAAGGAAAGGAAAGGGAGGAATAGAAACATGGTCTGTCAATCATGTTGAGCTGCTTTCTCCGGAGACCGGCATCATTTTCCTCCGACTATGTAACAACTTTTGACCCTTGTCGATGAGTTACTTGTGCACCTTTCAAGCTGTCGATCCATCTGATCTCTATCTTTATATTGCTTGAGTGGAGTGCTCATTTTCTGATGATTAATGCTAGTGATCCTGGCTAGCTAGTTCTTGACTTAAAATGAGTTTTGAATCCAATTGAATGGTTGACTTTGCATAATCACAAAGTCCCTGACTAGCTTTAAGTCTATGTTAAAAATTGAACATTTATAATGAAAGTTCTCTTTTGGCTAAAAAGCTTGTAATGGATTTGGAAAGGCGTCTCAAGTACAACATAAGGAAGTCGGAAAGGCGTCTCAATTACAGCTTTAAGTGTCTTGAGTCTATCTTTGCCCAATATTTCTTTCAGTCAATCTCTAGCATGAAAGAAAACTTAATTCAAGTGAAGCACCAAACTTGAGGTTTTGATGATTTGAAAGGGGTCTATCTAGAATAGCTTGTTTTGCTAATTCCTCTTCTTTGGATTGGGTAATGCTAGGGGTGTTAACCGCCCTTTACAAAATTTTGTCTAACCAACTGACTTGGCAAATTTAGACAAAAGTTTAAACAAGTGAGTTTCATACAAGTGCTTGTTAGAGTCTACTGCATCACTTTGTAAACCAATCTCAATGTCCAACCAGATGTGATTGTAAACAGAACTGATGATTGGTACCAGTCACCTTTATCGTGGCTATTATGTGCTGTAGAGAGCCATCCGCCCGATCTCCAATGCAGTTTTTGTTGCTTCAGGTTGCAGCATCTATGAAGAAAGATGTGGAGACTCAAGTACCAAACTACCCAAATCTTCCCTCCAAGCTGCTATGCCTGCTTCATAGTGTTACATTGCATGTGTGTACTTTTCTTTGATTTGATTATTTTTGTAGCACGCAAGCGTATCTCTTGCTACCTATGCACTTATTAATTGCGGCGATTTTTCATTTTCATGCTTTAGGCAGATCCAGAAACAGATGAAGTATATGCTCAGATGACTCTACAACCTGTTCCTTTAGTAAGTCTCAGTCTTACATTGCATCTGCCTAGTATGGTAGAGATAAAAGATTTGAGATTTGTGAGCGCCCGACTCAAATTGAAGTTGATTCTTTGCAGTATGACAAGGACGCTTTGTTGACGTCAGATCGTGCACTCAGAACTACTAAGCCCCAACCAGAGTTCTTCTGTAAAACATTGACCGCAAGTGATACAAGCACCCATGGAGGTTTCTCTGTGCCTCGTCGTGCAGCAGAGAAGATTTTCCCTCCTCTTGTGAGTAGTTGCTTGCTCTTTGCATTTGAATCAGAAGAATTAGTTCTCTACTTGTGCTCGAAGGGAATGGATTTATTTTTTTGGTGACTATTCGAATATAAAGAACTTGATTACCTTGTTAGGATTTCTCTATGCAACCACCTGCTCAAGAACTTATGGCAAGAGATTTGCATGACAATATGTGGACCTTCCGCCATATCTACCGTGGTATGTCCTCATGTTGCCCTTTTAGCTCATTCACAGAGCTGTGGTGTGCTTTTCGCCATATGTGATGCAAAACCCCAGTAAACTCTCATCACAGGGCAACCAAAGCGCCACCTCCTTACTACTGGATGGAGCTTATTTGTTAGTGGAAAAAGGCTCCTTGCAGGTGACTCAGTTCTTTTTATCAGGTAAAATCAGCCTGATATTCTTTCATTATTTCTCTGAGGAAAAGATGTTCTTTTTGTGTTGTCCATGCTTGCATGACTAGATGGATCTGTTAATCTGGGAATTTTTTTTTTCTACTAACTCATGCTAATTACCTGTGAGTAGGGATGAGACACAACAGCTGCTCTTGGGCATTAGACGGGCTAACCGGCAACCAACTAATATATCCTCATCAGTATTGTCAAGTGATAGCATGCATATCGGCATCCTAGCCGCAGCTGCTCATGCTGCTGCCAGTAATAGCCCCTTCACTGTGTTCTACAATCCAAGGTCAGTCTCTATTTTCTTTTTTCTCATATGGCTCAATCCAGCTTTACTTTGACATACTACTGTTTTAATAGTGCTCCTAAAATTATTGTTTCTCTCAGGGCTAGTCCATCAGAGTTTGTTATCCCTTTGGCCAAATACTACAAGGCAGTTCACAGCAACCAAATATCACATGGTATGCGATTTCGCATGATGTTTGAAACTGAAGATTCGGGAACAAGAAGGTACTCTTTGTTCTTTGTTAATTGTGACCATCCTTATCAATGTTGTGCATTAATGAGTAGAAACTATTGAGTTAGGGGAAAGATGATATAACAAGGAAACCTGAGTTGACCTCTCATTCTATCTCTGTCTGCGGCTACGCCATTTGATGTTTTAGTTATCATTGGTTATAAAACTATTGACATGAGAAAGCTCGAGTTGTGGAGTTTCCTTGTGTAACGCCGCTAAATATAGCAAAGAAGTATCCAACTAAGCCACTTAAACTTTAGCTTCAGCCACTAAAGTTTTTGATAATCCCCTTAAAAAGTTAAAAACGAAGTAATTGACTAACTCTTTCAGAAATTAGGATTAGCTTGCCCTTGAGAGTGACCACATAATGTTTGGCTTAAGTTCCAGTTTCAGATTATGATATGTTGGCATCTGATCTGCAGGTTCATGGGTACTATAACAGGGATCAGCGATATTGATCCCGTTAGATGGAAAAACTCACAATGGCGCAATTTGCAGGTATCAATTGTCGCGCTCCTAAAATTTTTCCCTGTTTTGCTAGACTTGTGCTCCTTGTATGAGAATATGATTTCTATTTGAATTCTTCTTGGTCCTAAATAGTTTATTTCCTTGGATAGGTTGGTTGGGATGAATCAACTGCTGGGGAAAAGCGTACACGTGTCTCTATTTGGGAAATTGAACCTGTGACTGCTCCATTCTTCATTTGCCCTCCTCCGTTCTTCAGAACCAAGCGTCCAAGACAACCAGGCATGCCTGGTAAAAACTCATAAAACCGAATCAAATGAAATTTGATTTTGTATAGTCTTAGGGAAAAATGAAAATGAAAGCTCTTCTTCCCTTGCTTGCTGATTTCTTAGCTGGACTGGTCTTGTAAATATCGATGCGCAGTCGTGCTTTTGTGTATTGTAGTTCTCCGTTTCCTATAGCCAAGGCTTACATAGTAAATATCTTTATCTCATCTATCCTACTAGCGAAAAAGAAGCCAGATTAATACATCCTGATGTATTATCTCTGGTGGAGATCCGATTCCTACTGCATGAATCTACTGATGAATGGAACTTTGAACACATTGTTCTATGAAAATCTGACAATGAATGCTAGTTTTGAACCTAAAAGTAAACTCTGTCTACATTTCATGGTATGATTTTCTTTATAAAGGATAGGAAGATAGACTTCCATTGATGATGGGAAATCTTACCTTTTCCATTTCCTTTTGCAGATGATGACTTCTCAGACTTAGATAGCCTGTTTAAGAGGACAATGCCATGGCTTGGTGATGACCTCACTATGAAGGATGCCCATGCTCTCTCTGGCCTAAGCTTAATGCATTGGATGAACATGCAGCAAAGTCCTTCCTTTGCAAACTCAATACAGCCAAATTACATGCCCAACTTATCCAACTCTGTCGTACAAAGTCACTCTGGAGCAGATCTGTCGCGTCAACTAGGGTTTTCAGCACCACAAATGGCTCAATTGAACAATTTACAGTTCAATACCCAGAGACCGCCCCAACAAGCACAACAGCTTGATCAACTAACCAAGCTCCCTTCCATGTTGAATCACCGAACCAACATCATACAGCCACAGCAGCAACAGTTAACCGAAATGAGTCAACAACCGAGGCAAAGCTTGATTAATCAGACTCTGCCTTCTGCTCCAGTTCAGGCCCAAGTTCTTCAGCCCCAATCTCTGATCCAATCTAGTACCCTGCTCCCACTGCAATCCTTGAATCAAAACCAACCATTCCATAGAAGCCTTCCTCAAAGTTTGCATCAGCCACAGCAGCAACAGATTATGGGTCAGAATCAACAGCAGAGCGCATTGAACTCACATATGCCTGATCAATCAAGCCAACAGTTACCAATGTCTAACAACCAGATTCAGCTTCAACAACTACAGAAGCTTCAGCAGCAGCAACAGTCGCTTGTGGCACAACAGTCGCTTGTGGCGCAACAGTCGGCGTTGCAGCAACCAAGTCATCCCCAACGACACCAGGAACAGAGACAACATCTCGATGTCTCTCAGTCCATGATACCAACCCACATGGAAATACCTCAAAGCACACCAAACTCTTTTAGTCAGCCAAATATTATACCCCAGCAAATTCAAAAGAATAGTAGCCAAGTGAATGTGCGGTTCTCTAATCCATCTCAGCAACGAAAATTCCAGCAAGAGCAATCAAGGATGCTACCTGAAATGATGGGGCATATGGGACTTGCACAAATTTCAGCAGCAAGTCAGGCTTCTGCTTCTACTAGTTTGCTGACTGGAGCTGCCACAGGTGGGCCATCTGTAACTACAGATGATGTGCCTTGTTCAACTTCCGCATCGGGACAAAATTGTGCAAATATCTTCCAGTCAATGATAAATGGTAGGCCTCCCCAGAGCGCGTCAATTAGCGAGGACGTGTCACAGTCAACTGCAACTTTCTGGAACCCCAGCGCGTTGGAAACCATTGGGTCTAATGGTAATATCATTATGAAAGACTTCCAACAGAAGCCTGATGTAAAGCCTTCTCTGGATGTATCAAAGGGCCAAAACCAAGGATTTTTCTCTGCTCAGACATACCCGAATGGGGCAACAACACAAACAGATTATTTAGATGCGTCATCTTCAACAACTTCAGTTTGCCTTTCTCAGAGTGATGTCCATTTTCAGCAAAATAACAGCTCTGTCTCCTACAATCAGCAGTCAATGTTGTTTAGAGATACAAGTCAGGATGGAGAGGTTCAGGCCAATATTAGAAGTAGTGTCCCTTTTAGTTCTAATGCTGATGTACAGGCTGGAATTCCTGTGAATTCTGACTCTCTTTTTGGAAAGGGTATGGTTGGATTGGGCAAAGATTTTGGCAGTGATCTTCCTTCTGCTGGCATACTTGCTGATTACAACTCCAAAGAACCTCAACAGCTTTCATCTTCGATAGTTGCTCAATCTTTTGGAGTTCCGGATGTGACATTTGACTTGATGGAATCCGCATTAAATGAAAGTGCGTTAGTGAACAGGGGTCCGTGGGGACCTCCAGCTCCTCAGTTTCAGCGAATGCGGACATTTACCAAGGTCTGTTGAAAATGAAAGAAAATGCTTACCCATTAGATTTTTTGTCTGTTCAAACTACTTAGTGCTATCAATATTTCTGTGAAGGTTTACAAACGCGGAGCTGTTGGAAGATCTGTCGATATCACCCGGTATTCAGGTTATGACGAGCTCAAACAGGACCTGGCTCGTAGATTTGGTATAGAGGGACAGTTGGAAGATGGACAAAAAATAGGCTGGAAACTAGTGTATGTTGATCACGAGAATGATGTGTTGCTAGTTGGAGATGACCCTTGGGTGTAAGTTTTTCAATTTTCCACTCTGTAGTTTATACAGTAATGTCCTAATTTTCTCAGTGCATTTCATTCCTTCCGGCTGGTGATATGTTTTTCATAAAATATTTTGGTCACATTATATTGGTTTAATTACAGCTTTGTTCCTCAATTTAGGATGATTCACTTTGATTGTTGAAGTTAATTGCGTTGGCTGATTGTTTTTACATACATTATAAGTAAAACAAGCTGTAGTAATTGCTTCATCCTGACAAGTGCATTGTTGGCATCTATAAAGTGCTAAGTGCCAAGTCTCTAATATGACTTCCTCCTATAAACAATTCCAATTTGGTTTTCTTCTCACGTTCGGTTTTCTTCTCTGTTCCAGGGACTTTGTGAACTGTGTTCGCTGTATTAAGATTTTGTCCCCTCAAGAAGTCCAACAGATGAGTTTGGATGGGGATTTTGGAAACACTCCCCATCCGAATCAGGCCTGCAGTAGCTCAGATGGTGGGAATGTGTGATGGTACTTCTGCAAAGACACCTTTAGCATTTTGTTTGGCGAAGATAACCTCTGTTGCTTCTTGGAATCTCGTTGGTGGTTTTCCTCTGACATATCCTATGCCACACGTTGTCCAGTCACGGCTGACCAATATTAGATGCAGCACAGTGACATATAGATAGGCTTCCTAACGCTCTTTTTAAACGACAATGGAGACTGCGATGCTTCCTTTTTAAGTGGAAACTGTGACGACTCTGGTACTGAAAGAGGCTTCCAGGTGCCAATCGATGTAAGTCTGTTGGTAACTCTAAATCTAAACTTGTTAAAATTTCCCTGAAGTATTTATCCATTTCCAGCTTTTATGGAAGGAATGCGTTCCTGCTTACGGTTCCTCGGACTTGTAATATACAGCTGTTGCTTAGACAAATAGGTTGGTTTTGTCATCCTTTTACTTTTTTCTCTTCCACTAGTCTTGTATGAGGTTGCTTTGAAATGTATAGAAGAATGTTCGATTGATTGTCGCCTAGTAAACTGCGTCGCCTGTATGATTCATACTCAGAGTAAAGTGTTGTTGCCTCGTGTCGATGGACAATGGATGGGCCAAATCGCAGGTGCAAAGGCCAGTCTCACACATAGGATTGTTGTGTGCCCTCGATCGCTCTGTCGCGGGACATCTTGATCAGGGTGCCCTCGATAAGGCGAGATCCAATTCCTTTCAATTATTGGAATTCCTCACTGTCCATTTTCCAATTTCAAGATTCCATTTCACGTCAATAGCCTTGAGGAGGGTCAGAATCCAAATGCCATAGTCGTGCCCTCGATCTATTTGTCGCGGGACATGTTGATCCGTATCAATTGCGGAGCATCGGTTGTTGAAATGATTAGGGTGAAGACGCGATCGCCGTTTGCTTCTGGACCCCTAAATGCTTCCTCAGGCAAGAGTTACGATGGAAGTATTCAATCACGATACTTAGTTGAAAATTTGCGATTTCTATGGCTTGTTGTCCATTATCTATTCAATTCTTGACCGAAGCCGGGGTTTCTGGATTGTTAACGCGATCGTTGGTCCTAAGTTTACTGGATGATGTTGCGAGTTCAACATCTTCAAGATTTGCGTGGAAAGCATCAATGGGCCGTACGTCGAATTTACTTATCCATTTGAGCAGATGGTAACTTTTCATCGACATTTGCATGAAAACGCGAACGAGATGGCGACGCAACAGTTTTAAATCCTAATATGAAAATGACTTTCCAACGATGATAGCCCATTTTCACCTGTCGCTCTTTCTAAAGGGAGGACTTGTCAAAAGGAGCCAAAACACTTAGCAAGGCTCAATCGTTCAGAACCGATTATGATGCCTGATTGAGCACCTATCGTTGGTAAAAGACCATCTGGGAAAAATTCTAAGAAAATTGACGTCCTCCTTCCGTCATTCATTTGCATCATTCCTCGTCTTCACTAGTTTATCACTTCTTACTGCTCTTACTCTCTAATACCGTTCGTCAATCTCGTAGTTTTTTTTTTCCCATTATAATGATTTATGACGCTCTATTTATCCGAACCGACAGCAACAACCGTTTCCAACCATCCCGCCATTGTGCAAACTTCTCTTGGCAAAACATTTTCAAGTCCTTCGACGTGTTTTGCGAATTCGAACTGTCCGGGTTACTTTGAGGAGGCACCGTGCTTAGCATGATGCACAGATCACAGATGGTCGGGGCTAGAGGGAGCTCCTTAAGCACAACATCTCTTGCCAGAAACCTTGTTGCAACCTTAATTTAGGCCCATCCATTGAACAAAACACAAGAAAATGCAAGTTGCTATCTAAAAAGAGAAGGATGGTGTTGGTGCATCTTCTTTCCAAGGGTATCTTTCGAGCCTTATTTAGGTTGTGTTTGTTTGGGGGAAAGCATTTTAAGGGATAGTGTTTTATGAACTTTGGTCAGTTTGGTTCGCGAAAAATGATTTGGTTAACGAAAAGTACTTTCCAGTCAACAAAAATTTTATTCATTAAAATAGGAAATTGAATTCCCCAAAATAAAAAAATGAAAATATTTTCCCAAATTTGAGTCTCTCACTCCTTTGAAAACGAGGCTTGCGCTGATCCTCGGCGACTGGGATCAAAGACCGCCAGGACTGGGACCGGGATTGGTATCGAGGCTGGGGTAGCCAACTGGGGCTAGGACCAGGGCGAAGCCGGTGTCGAGACGGGGGATCGGGACCGAGTCAGCAACTGAGGCCGGGATCGGGGCTAGAAACAGGGCTCGGGACTGGGATCGACACTGGGGTCGGGACTGGGGACCGAGGTTGGGACCATGGATAGGGACTGGGGATCGGGGCCGGGGTCGGCGATTGGGGATCAAGATCGGGGCTAGGGACCAGTTTTGAGGCCAGGGATCAGGACTGGAGTCGAGGCTGGCGACCGGGGCTAGGGTTGAGACCGGGGCTAGTGTCGGGGCTAGGGATGGAGAGCGGGGTCGGTGTCGAGGCCAGAGATCGAGACTGGGCTGGGGGCCAGGGATCAGGGTCGAGGCCGGGGATTGGGTATCGCGACCGGGGCTAGTGACGGGGATGGGGACTGAGGTCAGGGCCAAGGATTAGGGTCGGGGCTTGGGACTGTGATCGGGAAGGGGACAGGGACCCGGGCCAGGAATAGGGGCCGGGGCTAGGATCGATGTCGAGGCCGGGGATCGGGACCGAGGCTAAGGCTGGCGATCGGGGTCGGGGATCGGGGTCGGTGTCGGGGTTGAGAATTGGGACAGGGACAGGGGCCGGGGATCGAGACCAGGATTGACGACCGGGGCCTAAGTCTGGATCGGGACCTAGGCTGGGGCCGGAGCAGGGGCCGGCATAGGGATAGGGGTTTGGGCCAGGGATCGGGGCCTGTGTCGGGGCTGAGGATAGGTACCGAGGTAAAGGCCGTCGACTAGGGCCGGGGATCAGGACCAGGATAGGGGCTGGCGACCTAGGCGAGGTCGGCGATCGGAACCAGGGTCGGTGTCGGGGTCGAAGATTGGGACCGGGGCCAGCAACAGGGATTGGGGATCGGGATCGAGGTCAGGACTGAGACTAGGATCGGGGACTAGGGCCAGGGACCGAGACCGGGCCGGGGTAGGGGACCGAGACCGGGGCTTGGGTCGGGCCCCGTGACCAGCGACCCCGGAGATCGGCGATCGAGAATGGGGATCAGGATCATGGACCGGGATTGGGCCGGGGACTAGGGAGCGGGGGTCATAGACCGAGACTAGGACTGGGACCGGTACCAAGGCTGGGGCCGACGACTGGGGCTGGGACCAGGGCGAGGCTGGTGTTGGGGCAAGGGACTAGGGCCGGGCCGGCGACTGGGGCCAGGATCGAGGCTAGCAACCGGGGCTCGGGATCAGGATCGACGTCGGGGTCGGGACCGAGAACCGAGGTCGGGGACCAAGGATTAGAACTGGGGATTGGGGCCGGGGTTGGCGACTAGGGATCGAGACCTGGGCTAGGAACCAGTGTCGAGGCCATCGATCGGGATCGGTGACCGGGGCAGGGGCCGGGCTGGTGTCGGGGCTAGGGATGGGGACTGGGGTCGGTGTCAAGGTCGGGGTCGGAGATCAATATCGAGTCCCGGGATTGAGACCTGGGTCGGGGCTGGGGATTGGGTATCAGGACCAGGGCCAGTAACGGGGCTGGGGACTAAGGTTGGGGTCGAGGATCGGGGTTGAGTCTTGGGATGAGGACAGGGATCTGGGCCGAGGCTAGGGCCGGAGCCGGGACCGATATCGAGGCCGGGGATCAGGACCGGGGCCATGGCTGGCGATCGGGGTTGAGGACCCGGACCGGGGTCGGTGTCGGGGCTTGGGATTGGGACCGAGGCCGAGGATCGGGACCGGGATAGGTGACTGGGGCCTAAGATCGAGACCCGGACCGAGGCTTGGGCCGGGGCCAGAGCCGAGACCGAGATCGAGACCGTGGATAGGGGCCGGGGCTAGGGATCGGGGCCGATGTCGGGGCTGAGGATCGGGACCGGAGCCGAGGCCGGCAACCGGGGTCGGCGACCAGGGCTAAGGATCGGGGCCGGCAACCGGGATCGTGACCGGCGACGGGGGCGGGCCCGGCGGCCGGGATCGTGGCCGGCGACCTGGACGGGGCCGGCGACCGGAGTCGGTGTCTTGGCCGGGGATTGGGACCGAGGCCAGCGACAAGGGTTAGGGATCAAGATCGAGGTCGGGACAGGGAGCAGGATCGGGGCCTAGGGCATGGACCGAGATTGGGCCAGGGTAGGGGACCGAGACCGAGGCCTTAGCTAGGTTTAGGGACCAGCGACCGGGGCTGGGCCGGGGGATTGGGATCGGGGGCCGGTGCCAGCTACCGAGGTCGAGTCCGGGGACCGGAGATCGTGGCTGGGACCGGGACCGCAGCCAACCGGCGACTGTGGTCAGTTTACGTCAGCTCTCTCATCCCTCTGCCTCTATTCAGTTTCAAGAACAGTCTCATTGATGAGATTGAAATCATTTTCCACATGAAAACTAAACATCGAAAATTATTTTTGGTAACATATTACCAAACAAAGGAAAACAAATCATTTTTCGAGAAAGTAATTTCCAGAAAATCACTTTCCAGAAAACGAATTGCTGAAGTTCACTTTCCTTGAAACAAACACACCCTTACTTTTAATTTGGGGAGCAGCGCTGCCAATTACGGGTATTAGGATTGTCGCGGGCCATTCAATTGGTGACATTTCAACTCTGATGTTTAAAATGTTACCATTTTCGCGAGAATTCTAAAATGCCACCACGAAATCATGTTTGCTATTATATACCTAGCTTCAATTCTTTCCAACTCTAAGCTTGTTTCGGTTCTTTCAACTGTCATTTCCATTCCCTACAACGTTACTTAGTAGATAGGTAGTGAAGTTCAATGTGTTGAGCAACCTAAAGGGTGGTGACTATGTTGTTTAAAGATTAGGACAATCTTTTGTGGAAATCAACAACCAACGCTAATCAACCAGTTAAGATAAATAATATCAGGTGTGTGTGATGCCATCGGTAATCTTATCACACATTGGAAATATCAAACGAACAGATCACACTTCCATCAGTCGAGAAAACAACAATGAACATTAACAGTTTTCCTTTATTTTTCGTCCAATCCCGTAAGCATTATTAATCCTTTTTTTACGTGGGCGTTTCAATCTTCCCATTGGAGATAGTCTTAAGGGGAAAAGTGATGGGATTCACGTAACACGTATGAGCAAAATAAAAATCTATAAATGTAGCGGAAATAAATAAATGCCCATACATGCATCTTCGGAGGCGTAATTCGTGCATTTCAATATAAAATCATAATAAACGAATAGAGTTAAAAAGATTACTTCTTGTAGTATGCTTAAAAACAAATTGGTTCAGATGTTCTTCTATCCGAGTCCCACAAATGTCGAGCCTCTAATTCAGACACACCACCAATCATGACGACGAATGGAAGAACGAACTCGCGAGAATCACCACTCAATTGTATTGGCAATATCGATGATGCAATACTCCGCACCCGTTCTTAAATTTTTGGTCACCATGGGAGAATGCAAAAATGAGAGAGAGATAGATTTGAAATTTTTCTGCTCACAAATGCACACCTTTAATCCAAGATATTATCCTTTGATTATGCATTGCACACACATATACATGCATAATTCTAGGATCCGATCCAAGGATTATGCTGCCATACAATTAGTAATTTAGCCCATCAATCAATTATCAAAATTATGGCAATTAATCAATTTGGCTCTTAATGGGCATAAATTTTCAACATCTCCGACACGCCCACAAATGCCTAAATTGACACACAATAATAAATAATATGTGTGCAAATAGGCACAACAATTCTGTATCGATTTAATCCGTACATGTGCCTCATATACACTTGTGTCTATGACAAAAAAAAAAATTAAATCACATTTAATCTAATTTCGTTATTGCAAACATATTTTCAATATTGTATTTTTGTTCATTGTCGTCATATATTGGTTAATGTGTGTGACATCCCTAGGTTCATCACTGAGCTGGCAATAAGACATGCACTAGCACATTAGTATTTCCAAGAGAATTACTTGTCCCGATTAACCTCTAGGTCTCACGAGCCATGAGTGACATCTAGCAATATGTCATGACTACCCAGACAGTGTGAATTCTTTAAGAACATAATGAACTTGTCAATTTTGGCTACAGTGTAATTCAATCCCTCCATCTTACTATATCCCGATCGAACAAAGATCGTGGAATATTTGTCAAGTCACCAATTTG
The DNA here is from genome assembly GCA_028455895.1 of Rhodomyrtus tomentosa. Classification (NCBI taxonomy): domain Eukaryota; kingdom Viridiplantae; phylum Streptophyta; class Magnoliopsida; order Myrtales; family Myrtaceae; genus Rhodomyrtus; species Rhodomyrtus tomentosa. Next base: position 23,576,847 of record JAPCWY010000004.1, read on the forward strand.
ATCATATGCACGAATTCAATCGACTTGCATTTATACGAGACATAAACATTTCATTCTCGTTTATAACCCCGGCCGATGATTTCGATGCATTGTCATAATTGAATCGCATAGGATATCATACCTTGCATATAGCAAGGAGATAAATTCCATTTTGCGCACACGTGTGACTTCGTATGTGTATAAACTATGACCATCAAGTACAGAGACGGATCGACGAACTGTCAATATGCGTTCTCGTGAACCATAGCCATCCAACACGCAAGTCAACATTGTACTTTAGGTCTAAAGATTATTTACATAAGACCAAAGCATGAATGATTAGAAATTGACCACGCTAAAAGCTTCCATGTCGCTAATCGTTCAATGAGTGTCACGTTCAGTGAACTTGTCTAATACAAACACCTGTGTTCTAACTCGGCCATTAAAATACCCAATGACTTGTGACTCGTCATTCCTTAAGTATTCAATACTTAATTGTGAAGTTAAGAACACACCGATCTCAACAGGATTATTGATATCCATTCAATGATCCATCGATCGAGAACAGTTTAAAGATTTAGTCTAACTGTGAATCCGTCACTCATATTCTCAACGTATCAAGAATAGATTCGGTCATAACTAATCTTATGGAATTTATTCATATAAATGAGTAATTGGACAAATAAATAAATACGTCTTTGCCATTGATTAAATAAGAAATCATAAGTACAACTGAAATCCGTAATATGTAACTATTACATGATTATTTTAAGGAATATCTCTAACAATCTCCCACTTGCACTAAAGCAAACCGGGTTAGTACCTTAAACTCATTTTGTCAATGTGTCTTTCAAAAGAAGACCGAGGTAAGGCCTTAGTAAAGGGATCGGTCACGTTTTCTGCTGAGGTAATTTTCTGCAAGGCGATATCACCTTTCCCGATTATTTGTCTGATGAGATGGAAGTGTCTCTCAATGTGCTTGGACTTTTGGTGAAACATTGGTTTCTTAGCTTGAACTATTGCTCCATTGTTGTCACAAAATAATGTAATTAGTTGCTCAATGGAAGGAACTACTCCTAGTTTAGAAATGAACTTCTTCATCCAAGCTGCTTCCTTTGCCGCTTCAGAAGCGACTACATACTCTGCCTCAGTGGTGGAATCAACAATTGTGTTTTGTTTGGAACTCTTCCAACTAACTGCATCACCATTGAGTGTAAAGACAAACCTAGATGTAGACTTATAGTCATTCATATTTGACTGAAAATTAGAATCAGTATAAGCTTCATCTTTAAACTCTCATTCTCCATATATTAAGAATAAATCCTTAGTCCTTCGCAAGTACAGTCCTTCGCAAGTACTTAAGGATATTCTTAACTGCTATCCAGTGCTATTCCCTTATATCAGACTGATATCTACTAGTGATGCTCACAGCATGCGCAATATCAGGTCGCGTATATAGCATAACATATGTTATGCTTCCAATAGCGGATGCGTAAGGTATCTTTGCCATCCGCTCTCTTTGTTCAGGAGTGTTGGGACACATCCCTTGGAAAGATGGATTCCATGCCTAAAAGGTAATAATCCTCTTTTAGAACATTGCATGTTAAACCGTGGAAACACTTTATCTATATACGTAGACTGTAAGAGGCCAATAAATAGTCTCGATCTATCTCTATAGATCTTGATACCTAAAATATGGGTTGCCTCTCCTAAATCTTTCATGGAGAATTTCTGTGACAAGAACAGTTTGATCGATGATATCGTTAGTATATCATTTTCGATTAAAAATATATCATCGACATAGAGAACTAGAAACGCAATTATGCTTCCACTGACCTTCTTGTATACACAAGGTTCATCCAGATTTTTTATGAAGCCAAACGATTTGACTATCTCATCGAAACGGATGTTCCAACTTCTGGAGGTTTGTTTGAGTCCATAAATGGATCTCTTAAGCATACACACCTTCTGACTTTCACCACTATATTCAAAACCCCGTGGTTGTTCCATATAATTGTCTTTCTCAAGGAAATCATTTAGAAAAGCCGTTTTGACATCCATTTGGAATATCTCATAATTAAGGTGCGCTGTCATAGCCAACATAATCCGAATAGATTTTAGCATGGCTACAGGTGAGAAAGTTTCGTCGTAATCGATCCCTTCTTTTTGACGATATCCTTTCACTACCAGCCGTGCTTTGTAAGTTCCAATCTAACTATCAGCATTCATCTTGCTCTTGAAGATACATTTATACCCAATTGGTACAATACCATCAGACAGATCAACTAGAGTCCAAACATCATTGGAATACATTGAATCTATTTCGAACTTCATGGCTTCTAGCCATTTACCAGAATCGATGTCCGACATCGCCTCCTCATAGGTGCTAGGATCACTCAGTTGATCACTATCATTCACAATGAATAGTGGCTCAATATCTTCAACTGAGTCTCTATAGCGAATAGGCAGACGAGACGTTCTCACACTACTCCTAAGAGGTTGTGTATCAGAGGCTCCCACTGATCAGAGATCGGTGTCTGAACTTGGTTACTTGGTACTTCATTATTTTCTTCTTGTAAGACTATTTTTTGCCCAGCACCACCTTCCTAGACGAACTGATTCTCTAGAAAAGAAGCATGCCTACTGACCGAAACTCTTTGGTCAGAGTGAAAATAAAAATAATATCCAAGAGTGTCTTTTGGATATCCAATGAAGCGACCTTGTTCAGACGCAGCCTCCAATTTTTCTATACTCAGCTTCTTGATGAAAGCTGGACAACCCCAAATCTTGATATGATTAAGACTTGATTTCCTACTATGCCATATCTCATAAGACGTAGTTGGAACAGACTTGAAAGGTACTTTGTTCAGTAAATATGCAGCTGTCTCAAGGGCATGTCCCCAAAGGGATATAGACAAATCAGTATAAGTCATCATAAATCGCACCATATCAAATAAAGTGCAATTTCTTCTTTTAGATACACCTTTATGTTCTGGAGTTACATGGGGTGTCCATTGTGATAAAATGCCATTATCTTTAAGATAATCTAAGAATTCAGTATTAAGGTACTCACCTCCTCGATCAGATCGAAGAGCCTTAATACTTTTTCCTGTTTGTTTCTCAACTTCAAATCTGAATTCCTTGAATTTTTCAAAGGATTTAGATTTATAATTCATTAAGTACAAATAGCTGTACCGTGAATGATCGTCGGTGAAGGTAATGAAGTAAGAATAACCACCCATAGCAGTTTCATTAATTGGTCCACTTACAAGCTCGCACACCATGTCCTACAAAGGGCGCTTTAGTCATTTTTCCTAGAATACATGCATCACAAATCGAGTATGGCTCAAAACCAATTGGATTAATATATCCATTATTATTCAACTTGTTAATCATATTTTCTCCAATATGACCTAATCGGAGATGCCAAACATACTTTGGATTCAGACTATCTCTAGGGCGTTTATTAGTTTTGGCATTTACATCGTAACTATCTTGCTTATTGACATTGGTAATTGTATTGCCGGACATTGAAATGGTATAGAGATTTTTAGTTAATAATCCAAAACCAACACACATGGTATTATAATAAATAGAACATATATCACCAGTAAAAGAAAATTCATAATTCTCCTTACCCAAACTAGGTATAAAGATGATATTCCGAACATCATTCTCATAATGCAAACAATTATTTAAAACCGAAACATTTCCATAAGGCAAACATAAACAGAAAGTCCTTATAGCTGATGCATCAACTCTTGCCCCATTTACAAATGTTAGGACTATTTCATTTCGCCCCAGCATCTTGCTTATTTTTAGATTCTGTAAAGACATACAAATATGTGAGGTTGCACAGAATCTAGAATCCATAAGCTAGATTCAGCATTAATTATATGATCAGTTTCAATAAGCATAGACATCATACCTTCGGAAGGTTGGTTCTTGGACTTGACTTTCAAGCTTGTGAGATACTTTTTACAGTTCTTCCTCTAGTGCCCCATGACACTATAGTAATGACATTTCCCTTTTTCAATCTTGAGCTTTGATTGCACAGCATCTTTCACAGGCCTATTCCATTTTTTTTTCTTCAAAGCAGTCTTACTCTTTGAAGAAGAAACCTTAGCTATAGCCATTACATTGGGCCTTGTATTGTGCATTTCCCTCTCATATACTACCAACATACTATGTAACTCAGCTAGAGTTTTCTCCATCTTATGCATGTGGAAGTTTTGGACAAAACCAAAGAAGGAATCGAATAAAGATTGGAGGATCAAATCCACAGCTAAATCATTGTCCATGACAAGATTCAACCTAGACAATTCTTCTATGTGCCAGATCATTTTCAGGACATGATCATTAACCGATGATCCCTCAGCCATCCTCATATGGTACAATGCCTTAGATATCTCATATCTAAAGGTTCGACCATTATCATCAAAGAATTCCTTCAGGTGCAATATGATTGACCTAACATCTTTCATTGCTTCGTACTTTTTTCTGAAATTCATTATTCATTGAAGCAAGCATATATGACCTAACTTTTAAGTCATCATCATGCCACTTATTATAAGTGATGTTCCTTTTAGGTCCCACCCTCAGGAAAGTAGGTAGGCATAATTTCATCAAGCACATACCAGAGTTTTTCTGAATTGAAAACAATTCCCAAATTCATTACCCAGTCGGTGAAATTGGGTTCAATCAAACAATTCTTGTCTAGTATCGAAGCGAGCGAGTTTGTGTTCACCATTTTTCAAAGTAATAAATATCTGTGCAAAAAATAAATTGTTAGCCGTTGTCTTTCAAAATAACTATTTTATTTTTCCCTTTAAATGAAATAAATCCTCATACTAAATTTATATTCGGATCACATACTCTTTAAAATGGAAAACGGTAATCTTTGTCGGGTAAAGATTACTAGTGGAATTGGAGTCCCACCAGCTCATAGTCCACCTCACATAACAGTTATTGGTGTTCTGTAAGCTTAGTGAGTGAATCAACTTATTCAATGCATTATATGCGAGTCCTAATCATAATTTTGGCCTCTAGATCATGATACTCTCACCTAACAGTTATTGAGTTCATGATCATAGTTAAGTCTAACCCATCGTCTCATGCAAGTATTGAAAACACAAACGATCCCCTTACCTAACAGTTATTGGAAATCATTTGGCTTCAACCTTACAACATCATATGTTTAATGGATTGATCCATTATTATGAATGACAATTGACCTATGTGTATCCATAGCTAGTCAATCAATCACTATAATAAAAGATCAAACCACGACGATGGAAAGCCATGAGTCCAAAACCCGTTACGACTTAATATTATTTTAAAGAGATTTTGAGTCATTATTAAAGGCCTCACTTTGCACATTAACCGGTTTAACATGCTCATAAAAATAGAATAAATAAATAGATATCAATCGCATAAACATCTGCACTGCCGAATAGACCCACTCAGCGCAACATTTCTCCTACGTGGTGATCATGGAATTATGGTTTAATGGGTCTCGATCAAATGAGACCACATTTAACAATTTTAATATTTTAATATTAGAGATCCACTCATTGCTTATTCTTGGTTCCTCAAACTCTTCGAAGACCGGGCCCAAAGAGCTCTCTGGCTTTATGATTCCTTCACGTAATCCTCGTAGCATTTACATCAACAATTGACTATGCTAAACTACACTAAAAATAAAAATTACATGCAAAATAAAAAAAGGACGCAGCCTCCATTTTAAAATTACAACAACAAAAATATCAATAAACACCATACATTCATCAATCACATTGATTAAGGATTTTTCCATGATCACCACCCTTCCACGTGAGCAATAAATTCATAATTTAAAGTTTTGGAAGGCACAAAAAAAAATTATGCATTGAATCAAATTCATAATCGAGCAACGCAAGCCATATCAAGAAATTAACGTCGGAGAAACAAATTTCACGTGTGTAATTTAAACGGTAATAGCATTCTCGATCTTATATTCGCAGCCATGAATCATTTTACAGAATTCATACGTAATATAAAACTCATTACCGATTTTCGATTCAAAATTGATTTAGTCTCAATTTTTGCTACGTTGATTAATTTTATCACATAAAATTATCAACTTCTATCGATCACATAAAAAGAACAATTATTTAAAAATAAATTGGCCTTAGCATCACAAAAAATCATTACGAACTAGAATCAATTAAATGCACGAAAACGCATAAAGGCAAAATAAAAATATGTAAATGCAGCATAAATAAATAAATGCTCATACACGTATCTCCGGAGGCATAGTTCGTGCGTTTCAATCGAATATCATAATAAACGAATAGAGTTAAAAGATTACCTATCGTAGCTTGCTTGAAAACAAATTGGTTTTGATGTTCTTATATTTGAGGCACGCAAATGTCGAGCCTCTAGTTCAGACACACCACCAATCACGACGATGAACGGAACTCGCGGGAATCACCATTCAATTGTGCTAGCAATGTCGAGGATGCAATACTCCGCACTCGTTCTCAAATTTTTGGTCACCATGGGAGAAAGCAAAAATGAGATAGAGATAAATCTGAAATTTTTCTGCTCACAAATTCACACCCTTAATTCAAGGATCTTATCCTTTGATTATGCATTGCACACACATATACACGCATAATTCTAGGATCCGATCCAAGAATTATGTTGCCATATAATTAGTAATTTAGCCCACCAATCAATTATCGAAATTATGACAATTAATCAATTTGGCTCTTAATTGGCGTAAATTTCCAACAAAAAGAGCCATTGAGAATAGTTAGAAGCTACTTGTCCGAGAATAGGGTTGCCCATACAACCTTTTTTTCCTCGAACATGAGCATGGTTTCCCAAAATACAGACTGTTGGATCATCACATTGCCTGATGATCTAACAGTTTGATAAAAAGCTATCAAACCTTTCTATGATGATTTTCAGTTCTCCTATTGGGGTCTTCCCAACTGCTAATAGCTATAATCTTTGTCTCTAGAGATGATCTTTAGATGAGCGTAACAACAACATCATCAACAAATCGTTATCAACATGATCTCATGCTCATAATCAACAATGCACATTATCACCAATCTGTTGAAGCTATCTATAGATAAAACCATGAAAAATGACATGAGATTTACTTCTAATGAGATTTTAATTCTAATGATTCTTCCAAGCATATCAGCTTCTACAGACTTCACAGATCGACCATGGTCCTTCCGAGTCCTTATGAACACCTTGTCATATTTGACTGGTTTACCTCTATTGAAATATACATCACAGTAGTTACTCTTCACTAAGCTCTTCAGCTAAATGGATATCATCACAATTTTTGAGCTATTACGACGAGCATCTTCTTTTTATTTATTTTTATAGTGGATATTATCCCAATGATTGTTTTGGAGCCGTCATAATTTCATAGGGATGTTTTTCAGCAATCTGCATTTTTTTTTACGACAAAACTATTTCACACAAGTAGTAAAAATAATTCAAAAATTTTCTATGTAAAGTAAAGGATCCCGTAAAAAATCACGACAATGTCGACAAGGAACATTCAAGCAAATATCGCGTCCCTAGAAATTTTCAATGAATAAAGAGACGCACAGCTAGAAGTGTCAGAAAGATATGAGTGCACAATCGGGAAAATTACCATAAAATTACTAAATCTGTTGCAATTATATCAATTTAACCCTAAACTTATTATTTTACTGATTCAGTTCTAAACCTTTTATAGTTGTGCCATTTTACTTCATCCGGCAAATTTTGGCCAATTTAAGCCTAAACTTATTATTTTGCTGATTCAGTTCTAAACCTTTTGTAATTGTGCCATTTTACTTCATCCGGCAAATTTTGGCCGGCCGATGGTAACGTGGCCGCTGGCCGGCGACTTTAATATTTTTTTTTTGATTTTTTTAATAGTTTTTATTTTATTTTATTTTATTCATTTTTCTTTTTGCCCCCTCCCCTCCCCTTCCCTCCCCCAAATCGCCGCTGATGGTAGAACCCAGAGAAGGCTGACGTCGAGGATATGGTGGAGGTGTAGCTAGAGGCCCCCGTGAGGAGAGGCCTGAAGGAGGCGGCCTTCTCGTCGTCGAAAGGGGAGGAGATGAGGAGATTCGCCATCTGGTCGTCGTTGGCGGCGCCGTCCTTGGAGAAGAAAAAGGCAGATGCCGGAGAACAAGCGAGGGAGGAGATGGGGTGGAAGGAGGAGGCATGGCGAGAGGATGGATTTTTTGGGTTTAGCTTCGGTGGAGCTGAGCTTCGGCGCCGTCCTTAGAGCTGAGCTGTAGATTTACTGTGAGAGCTCGAAATCTATTTTTGGGTTTGGCTTCGGTGGAGACCTGGAAAATGTTGGGGGCCAAGGATGATGACGACCATCTCTCTCGCTCCTTCCCTCCTTTGCTTCTGCTGGAACAGTGACGATCCTTCGTCTTCGATCCATCGATGGCGAGGGTCGAGCCCTGCCATGGCCGGCCGAGGCTCGAGCTCACCGGCCCAGATCTAGGCTGAACCTCGTCGGGCTAAGGCGGGCTCGACTCACCGTCGCTGCCTCGCCCGGCGACGGCGAGGTCAGCCCTCCGCCGGCCGAGCGAGGCCCAGCCTCTCCGGCCATGCCTCTGCCGGTCGCCGGAGTATGGCAAACTGCTGGAGGTGGGGAGGGAGCAGAAAAAAGGAAAAAGAAAAATGAATAAAAGAAAATAACATAAAAACTATTAAAAAATCATTAAAAAAATTTAAAAATATTAAAATATTCGGTCATGGGTCGATGGTCACGTCGGCGTCCGCGTCCGCTTGTTAAAATTTATCGGATGAACTGAAATATCATAATTGTAAAATATTTAAAACTGAATAAAAAAAATAGATTAAGGACTGAATTAGCACGATTGATATAGATTTATTATTTTTTTGGTAATTTTCCCATGTACAATCACATATTGTTCGTTTAGAGTCAGTTTCATGCTAATATAGAAGGGATGGCAGATAAAGTTTAAGACAAGCATTAAGACATAAACTATTAAAACAATATTGCTCCCCCTATCTAGGTTCTAAATCTCTCAATATCATCTGCAAGTATTATCAAAATAACATTCTCCAATCATAATATCCATTCATCATGATATCATTCTCCCCTTTTTTGTAATCGGCAAAAACATTAACGCACTATGCAAAAGAAAAATTTATTAACCAGCGATAAGAAAAAACAACGGTTATAAAAAAAGTTGAACATCATCAGTCCTAATGAATAACAATTTAAGTTAATAAGTTAAGCATAATACAAAATATGATTAATCAAAATTAATCTCGAGAGATGAGCATAAGCAAGTAATTATCCTAATATTTCTAACAACCCTAATTCAATATATTCACTAAAAATTTCATCCAAACTTCGATTAGAGGTCTATAATGTTGAAAACTTTGCTTTTCACTCTTTAAGACAATTGATAGGAGTAACATTCTCCACTTATATTGTTATCCAATTTAGAATATTTCAGTAGATAAATAAAACTACAATTACTTGTAATGTAACCTGGTATTAAATTTTAATTTAATGATTGTTTCCATTTTTTCAACAAAATGGGTTAAGTTAAATAAAAAGGTAGATAAATAGTTAAGATTTGTCGTAAGCGTCGCACCTTCTATGAAATGCTTGTTTGAGCCAAAGTTTCTCATTTTACTTGTGACTTGATCGCTGATGGTCCGAAGTAGACGAGTCCATCCAAAGTTTGTCATTTTACTAGTTTCGTTGGATGAGTGAAAAATGAGGACGTCTGTCCACATGATATGACAAATGCCTACTTTACAATTCCCTCAATAGTTCACTCTCGATTAATTTCAGAAAAGGAGAAAAGAAAAACTCAATAATTGAAAAAGAAATGAACAAAATTATAAGGCTCTATTTGTTTTTTGAAATTTGGGGAGTGTTTTATCGATTAAAATGATCAATCAATAAATGTGATTTTTTTAATGTCTATATTAATTTATATATACACGACGAGAGTTTCAATTTTTTAGGCTGATATAATGAATCACATTTTAGAAAATACATCTTCTATATTATTCATCTTTAGCAAAGTAAACGAAACTTAAATCGCAACCCATCAGTAGAATTGATGAGCCTCTTTTATGCTGGATAAGCCGAGAAAATAATGAAACATAAATTATCATAATTTACCAATAATGAGAAGAAAAAAATAAAATATTAGAGAGAACAATAATTAGAGAGCAAAATAGGTTACTAGAGATGATGATGATGGTAATAATAGTAGTAGTAGTAACAATAATAATAATAATAATTTACCAATAAAAAGAAATCAACTATAAAGTGAATTCGAGTAAGGTCAAGCGCGCACAGCTTGATTCCTAACCAACAACTTCGGCGGAGATTTCAATCCCACCCTCGAACGCATCGACCCCTCCTCTCCCCCATTCTTCTTCTTCCTCTTCTTCTTCTTCGTCATCACTCGACTGCTTCCCATCCCAAGCGCTCTCTTTCTCTCTCATTCATTGATCTGCGGTGCTCACTTCCGCACATTTCAAGGTGATCGACCGGGCCTCCGATCGGATTGCTTTAATTCTCTGTACGTCGCTCGAGCTCGAGTTCACTCTGGTCGTTCTAAAAAATGTCTCTTTTCTCAGGTTTTCAGGCGTCGCCGCATTCGATATGGAGGCCGCATTGCCAATTTGCAAATCCGTTGCCTCCACTACTCCAGTAAGCTCTGTCTCTGACGCCCTTCTCTAGTATTCGCTCGCCTTCGTCCCCCACTCCCTTTTTTCCCCGATTTTCCCTTTGGTGTGCTGGAATCGTGTTCATCTTCTATTGGGAGTCAATTGAATTACGAGCTTGATAGTGAATTGTCCACCTCGGCAACGCGGTAGCTGTGTGGCGCTGTCTAGCATATTTAGTTGATGTTTGTTTTGCCAAGTTGACGGCTGAAAACTATGTGCTTTAGAAGACTCTTCACATTTCTTTACGTTGCTAAGTAATGAAATTACCCTTTTTCAAGTTCTAATGTTATCTCTTCAACTAAAGCCTGCAACTTGCTGATCCGCTCATAGAAAATATCTTCGCATCTTGCCTTAGTGATAGTCCTTATGAACAAAATTCATTTTTTTTAATCAAGTTTTGACCAAGAGAAGTTTGAGGTCATGAATGAAACTCCTTGATAGTACCCATGAAAATAATGGCATTTCCACATAGTAATCGGGAGATTTTGCATGCTTAGGGGCGCGCGCACTTTTGTGGGCATTCCTCTTACTAATGCCTTTAATTGCCGTATCGCAGGGTCTATTTTTCAGAAGAACAGACATTGTCCAGAGTTCTCAATGTAGCTTTCTGATCGGAAGTAGCGTGAACTTCCCTAAACAAAGATGTCGTGCTGTTAAAGTTGGTCATGCTTCTAAGAGGCGTGGGGGAGCTCTTAATGCTACTTGCCGTGCTGATAAGATCTTGGTAGCAAATAGAGGTGAAATTGCGGTCCGCGTTATTCGAACTGCTCATGAGATGGGTATTCCCTGTGTGGCTGTTTACTCAACTATCGACAAGGATGCGCTTCATGTGAAATTAGCTGATGAATCAGTTTGTATTGGTGAAGCTCCAAGTAGCCAATCGTAAGTTGCCTTAGTTAGTGTGTTTGTTCACTTCGCTGTAGTAAAAGTCTGGAAGCATTGTGCAACTCTTGCAAGCCGCTCTTTAAAGCTTTAATTAACTCTGATATCACAAGAAGATGGGCAATTCATTCGTGGACCATCCATTGTGGGTTAAATTACTCAAGCATTTTGCAGAAGAGTCTAAAAATTTTGTAGTTCGTGGGGCAACCTTTGGGAGCATACTATTTCTCTGATTAATTCGATATGATAATAAAAATGCAAAAGAAAAAGACTGATTATTTATGTAAATCTTGCTCAATATTAAGAGCTGTATTGCAGCTCTATAAGTAGCTGGGCACCTGGCATCCCGAAAACAATGTGATATTTCACCTTGCACGAGCTTTTTGATAATATGCTCCCTATGCAGCCAGTTAGCTATATATTTGGAAGCTCTCTGTGAAGGAAGATGTTGTAACGTCAATGAAGTCACATTATCTAACACCATATCTGCTAATTTCTTAAAGAATTTGTTGAATTTCATTTAGTCGTATGAAGAAGAAGAATTTGATCATAGTTTTCAAACTTTTACTTCAACCAAATGCCCGCATGAGACCAACGGTGTTCTGTTGCTGTTTACAGGTACTTAGTGATCCCGAATGTACTGTCTGCTGCTATCAGCCGCGGCTGCACTATGCTTCATCCTGGATATGGGTTCCTTTCTGAAAATGCAGTATTTGTTGAAATGTGCAGAGAGCACGGCATTAACTTTATAGGACCTAATGTAAGTGTAATTTATGAGGAGTTTCATGGCAGAAAGTTCCAGAGTTGCTAAGTTTTGAGAAGCTTATTTCTGATTTGCAAGTAATTTTGCATGGTCTGAAATTTTTTGGTTAATCACTTGACTGATGAGATTGAGGCAGTTGATCCACCAATATTATGAAGAAACAATGGGCATCTTTTTGTTACGCATGGCATGGAGAAACTATGCAACAGTACCTTTATTTTTCCCAAAGGACCCAAACTGAGCTCCTGAATTAATTTAAGCATTGACCATTATAAGCAGATAGGTTACTTTCTAAGAACTAAGAACAGACCATAGTATGCTGTTGTCCAAATTATAGAAACTTCAGGTAGATTTTTTTTTGCTAAATGATGCACAATATTTACTAGTGCCTTTCTATATAGCATGTTTAAGCTCAGTTTTTATTGCATTGCAAATGTAGTATCCATTGGCTTCATTTGATTTTCTCCAGGGTATGTCGTTTTTTACGGTACTTATACTGGAATAGCAACTGTTGGAACTTCTCTATACCTCACTCAGTGGTTTTTAGTTGTCACGGAGATTGTGGACTCTTGAAGAGAACTAGCAAGAATTAAAAATATACACGTACATTATTATAGAAAGGCATTCTAGCCCATGGAGCTCCCTCCTCTGTAAGGGTTGTCTACTGTGCACACCCCTTCCTTTGCATTTTTTTTAATATGCTGTTTCCATTACTTGCGCCTTGACCTTCTAGAAACACGATGGGTTACCTCACCATTACTCCAGTGCTTGCCCTCATTAGATGTAGATATTTTATTGCTACGCCTAAGTTCTTGCATGGATTTTGCAGCCTGAGAGCATCCGAGTGATGGGTGATAAATCAACTGCTAGAGACACAATGAAAAATGCTGGTGTTCCCACCGTTCCGGGAAGTGATGGGTTGTTGGAGGTATTAGCTGCTTCCATGGGATGCATTCGCGGTATTGCAATGTTCCCATTATTGACATTAGATTAATTTTGACGGTTATTGCAGAGCACAGAGGAAGGAGTGAGGCTTGCTCACCAGATTGGTTATCCCGTGATGATTAAGGTAAATTGCTTGGTCTAAGTAAAGTATGCTGAGTGTTTGGAGAATCCTGATCATCATCAATCTTATTTGCACTCAAATGCTTCTGGATTTATCTGACAAAAAAAAAAAAAAAGCTTCTGGACTTCATGCTCTATATTTTTTTTGTTGTTGCTAAAACAGCGAGATATTGCGAGCTTGTCTTTTGTTTTTCTTTAGAGGTTCTTGTTCATGTGCTCGAACAGTTCCTTGATATTTTCGTTGATAAAAGGCGGTGGATGTTAGCTAGGACCTGTAGTGCTTCCTTATGTTCCTATATGATGGACATACTGTGCCCTTATGTTAATGGCACTCAACCTTTAGACACTGAGTGCCCATCTCAACATGACATGATGCTTGTGTGGGTATGTATTCTGTTAATGCTTCTTTTACCTTCTGAAAGAAGAAGGGAAGTGAATCTAATATTTGAGGGTTAAATACAACAAAAAATTAATTTTATTTTTGGGGTCTAGATACTTCAACCTTTCCTTTCTACTGCTTGTGCTAATTACTCATGTGATCGAGGCAGGCAACTGCAGGTGGTGGAGGACGTGGAATGCGTCTTGCTAAAGAGCCTGATGAGTTTGTGAAGTTGCTACAGGTACTGCTTCTGTCTGCACCATCCTTCTTGGGGATGCATAGTTCATAGTTCAGATTTGGGTTGTTGGCTACTAATTATTCTAAGCAAATCTGCTATAGGAAACAGAAGTTTTTTAAATCATGATATTAATGCTGTGACATTTATCAATTATCAATTTTGGTTGGGAGCTATGTGGTTGTAACATTCGATGAACAGAAAATATAATCCATTTTGTGGTCCATGTCCAGCTTTCTAGTTGTGACTGAATATATGGCCATCAACACAAGTTAAAGAAAAGAATAAAATAAAACAGTGTACTAATGTTGTCCGCCAGACAATATTTGTAGATCTAGCTTTAATGAGATGATTAGTTTAGGGGTATTTTTGATTATTTTAGCAGCATCCAGGATATGACCTGGATCAAGTTTGATGAAAACATGGAACTATGCTATACCCTTTAGACTTAATGCTTCATTGTGTTACTAGTATTGTCCCAATGCTTCTATTTTTGGACAATCTTAGATCTTGTTACTTGTCTATTAAATAATTTTGAAATTCGAATAATAAATGGATGTTGATTCTTTAATCCTGCATTAGCATGTTTTATTGATCTTCTGATTATGTTGGGCCTGCTCTGGATGTGTTCTATAGCAAGCAAAGAGTGAGGCTGGAGCTGCATTTGGCAACGATGGAGTTTATCTGGAAAAGTATATTCAGAATCCAAGGCACATTGAGTTCCAGGTAATTGCTGTCTTTAAACATTGACAAGGCTTGCTGGAAATGATCACATTATGGTATTTAGTTGTAGAATTCAAATAATAACCTGTCTGCTCAGCCAATAAATGTTGTTTTATCTTATTTTCAAATAGTAAGGCATAGAGATGCTACTGCATTTGAGTGGCTTAGCCTTTGAGCACCAAAGAAAATAAGTGAGTGGTGGTACATTTTTTATCTATTTCTTGGATTGTATTGGTGGATTTTGATCAAATTTTGTCTGCTTTCCATGGCTCTTCAGGTTCTTGCTGATAAACATGGCAATGTTGTTCATTTCGGGGAACGTGATTGCAGCATTCAGGTACTGCTGATGACTTCATTCTCATTGCAATTTAGTGTTGTGTCCAGGGGTGAGCATGTTCGTGGAGGTACCAAGTCCAGGCTGGGACTCTGGAACCAGGAAAAGAACCGGATCCTCCCTTTCTGTTTAACTTTCAATTTCAAATCAATGTTAAACAAAACCTAAATTAAACAACAGGGAAGAAACTGTCTGTATAAGAAATTCAGGTCCAAGACAGTTAAGTATCCAAGCAAACTTGAAAAAATAACATTAAAGTGAGTTAATAGTCGATATTGAGGCCCAAAATATGCTCAACCGCCTCTGATGTTGGCACTTTGTCTAGGGCCTCTAAATCAACTATTGAATGAGTACTTGCAGGCCCCATAGTTCCACCTTGACCAAAAGTTATGGCACAGGGCTGTGAGTTCCTACCCTAGGCTCCTTTACTAAACTTTAACTAAGCCACCACTCTACATAATCCAAAACCACTTTAAAAAGCCGGTGCTACCTTGGAATAGTGGCCTAGCCTGTTCAGTTTCAAGGTAGAACCACCTATTCCAAGGCTGACATCAGAAAGCTATTCAGATATGGGTCGCTTCTAGACCTTGGAAGCGAACCAGCCAGGCTGGTTCGGGCAGATTCCCAAGTTGAAACAGGGCGGTGCTCAATTCTAGTTGTTATATTTGCGAAATTTAAGGTGCACGACATTGCAAAATTTCTCATGTTTATAGTGAATATCAAACGGTTTCTTGACCCAACAAGACGTATATTGTACTGTATCTAAAATTGGAAGCATTTGGGAAAGAATATGGTGGTTAGATTGGTTAAATTGCAAGTCTTCAAATATCGAGTGCCTTCTGTATAAGATGTAGGTACTCGCTTGAATTTGATGAGGAAGTATTACCATTGGAGTTTTCTAGTAAGCCGGCTAACAGCAGCCGCGGTAAGACGCGCGGGGGAGGGGGGGGGGCAAGTGTTCTTCGGAATAACTAGGCGTAAAGGGCACGTAGGCGGTGAATCAGGTTGAAAGTGAAAGTCGCCAAAAAGTGACGGAATGCTCTCGAAACCAATTCACTTGAGCGAGACAGAGGAGAGTGGAATTACCATTGGAGTTTTCTAGTAAGAGTGATGTTTATTGGTCTCTCTTCTACTCAGTGGCATGTTATACTTTCAAAACATGTTCCTCTAGATCTTGAGCATCTTTTTGCATAGTTGGAGTTGTTCTTATCATGAATTAGCAAGTTGCATGATTTCATCCCGAAGATGAAAGAAATCTTCATAAAAGATAATCTCTAATCAAGGTTATTTCTTATGATTGTTGAAAACTGTACTGGGCTAGACTTTCATTCTGACATAGCTACTAAATGTGTAGCTGAGTGAAACCTGGTGATCTGCTGATATGGTTGCAGCTGGGTATCATGTTTTATATTTTGGTTCTCATGAAAAATGTCCAGTCAACTTTCTAGTTTGTAAGTAAGAATATACCATGTTTTGGAATGTCATTTACCGTTCTTTATTCTCTTCCACTGGTTGTGCATAGAATAATACGTAGTTCAGATATAATATGCGAACATGACTATGTACATGTATGCAAAGTCAGGGTGGATATGTTTGGGATTTCTTTCTTATCATATTAGTTTGTCATAAAAGAGGTCTGGGAAATTATAAAATGGCATCTTTCACTCCCTTCTCTAGCTCCCTCCATGCTATTCATGTGTTTTTGTGTGTCATCTACAGGGCAGTGGGTATGTTTTGGTGCGAACTGGGTAATTTTCACCGTTGAACTTGGGTTAAACCCATGTACCCTGCATATACATGCCTTTTTCCTTTGATGAATGAAAATTGTCCAAATGTCAAAGTCATTCTGATATGTTGCTTGATTTTGCTCTGTGTTCTTTTGTGGAATGAACTAGGATAATAGTAGCAGCAACAAACAAAGCTTTTATCCATTACGTGGAAAAATAAGTTCTAGCATTAAGACAGAATAGCTTGCCATGGTCAAAACAAAAGCAAACCTAACATTAGAGGACTCACAATATTATCTTTAAGGGATGGCCCATCAGTCTATTCTTTGCCAGAGCATGTCAAGATTTCAACATACCCTATGCCCGTCTAAATTTGCAATTTGTGATAGTTGGATGTTCAATGAGATCTCGTCCCTTGAGGAGGCTGAACAGGAGTGGGATTAGCTGACCATATATAAGTCTGAGATCCATTACAAAGTTGTAGATTTTGTTTGCTTCTAGCTTTAATCTCATGAATCTCATGAATATGATTTTTTGAGCAGAGGCGGAATCAAAAACTTTTGGAAGAAGCACCTTCTCCAGCATTGACCCCAGAGTTGCGAAAAGCCATGGGCGATGCAGCTGTTGCAGCAGCAGCATCTATAGGATACATTGGTGTTGGGACAGTTGAGTTCCTTTTGGATGAAAGAGGATCCTTCTACTTCATGGAAATGAACACTAGAATCCAGGTTAGAGCTGTTCTTCTGCTCGCAGATACAGTTTTGAGAGTTTATGCTAATTTTCTTTACAAAAGTTGATGATATTTCCCTTTCCCCCCCTTCTTGCTCTGGTGGATTCTATGTTCAGGTTGAGCATCCAGTAACAGAAATGATTTCTTCTGTCGATCTGATCGAGGAGCAAATTCGCGTGGCAATGGGAGAGAAGCTCCGCTACAAACAGGTAGAGAACGTTGGAGAGCCGATAGGCTGCTGAAGTTTGACTTCGTGTCTCCTTGTTTAGATTTTTCCTGTTTGCAGGAAGATATTGTTCTCAGAGGACATTCAATAGAGTGCCGTATCAATGCTGAGGATGCATTTAAAGGATTCCGGCCTGGACCAGGTACCATTGATATACTGCGATGAAACTTGGGGTGATGGTGTGAAAGATCTTGCATGCACGAGCACAAAAAATCAATAGTACCACTGCCTCTTTTCATAGGTTCAAGCTGTTAATTGTTGTAAATTTATTATAGATTTTTTCCTCCCTTAATTGTATTCTGTCATAATTCATGATTTGATAGATAGAATTTTCCTTGCTTGACTGGAGCATGTAGTTTTTCTACTGCTAGTCTAGAAAGCGGCGATTCATAGCTTCATGGTTTGTAGTTGTAGTCGTCAGAATAGGATATGAACCGTGAATCAAAATGTTTAACCCGTCTTTTGTGGATCATGTGTCTAATCGGTTCATAAGGTTTGGCAAAGCAAAAATTATTTCGTCATGACATAGATACATATGAAATAAGTAGAGTTGGCAAGTGGGTTTGGGTGGGATGGCCTATTTAGTTCATATTCTCCCAATTTTATGTGAATATTATAATCTGCATGACTCATACCCACAACCAGTCCCAACCCAGAATTGATTCAAACCTGTTTGATTAGCCTTTTTCAATGCAATTACTTAGCCCACCACCTCTATCACTCTGGTGCAACTGCCACCGCCACCTTGACGGACCACAGGCCTGTCACCACTGTTGCTGCCCCCAATTTGATACTGAATTAATCACGGCTTCTGCTATTAGACAACGAATCTGTAGTAACATATTTCCGTCAAAATTTGACCAAACTTTTGTGGTTTTTCTGGCACTAGCCATACCTATCGACTTGCCGTGGAAATTTGATTTTTATTCATTTGTGTGATATATTTATAATATTTAGCCCTTAAATCAAATTGAGTTGCAAGATTTCGAGTTTTATCTGATAGTATTGGTTGTAGGTTTATATCCTCTGTCATTTTAATTGGTTGCAGCTTTTGCCTTGAGGGACCACAAGCTTGTCACCACTGTTGCTGCTCCCATCTTGATACTGAATTAGTCACGGCTTAGACAACTAATCTGTAGAAACATTTTTCTGTCAACAGTTGACCAAACTCAACGTTTAGTGCATTTTCTGGCACTAGCCATACTTATTGACCTGCCATGCAATTTTGATTTTTATTCATTTGTCTGATATATTCATATTTTTTGGCCCTTAAATCAACTTGAGTTGCAAGATTTAGTCTACTCTGTAATATTGGTTGTAGGTATAACAGTCATTTTGATTGGTTGGCTTCTTGTTTATTTCCTTCACTACCCCTTTTGTCTTTTGGTCATGACATATTATTTCATTCACTCATTATCTTTATAATTTGCCTACATAAAATTAATCTGTGATCATAAATTTTCTCATTTCTTGAAAACCAGGGAGAATAACTGCATACTTGCCTTCTGGAGGTCCTTTTGTTCGAATGGATAGCCATGTGTATCCAGATTATGTGGTTCCTCCAAGCTATGACTCCTTGCTTGGGAAGGTTAGTCAAAATGTTGTCCCTCTCTTTTGTTTTGTGAGATTATGGCATAGCGAGCATGAGGTTTCTTTTTTTCCGATTCTAAATTTTTTTAATTACAATAATCAACAAAAAGCACCGGAAATTTTACATATACATATAATAAACTATTCTCAATTTTAAAAACCTTCAATTTGCGTCTCCTCCAATATACAAGGACACATTTATTCCCAAACCCTACAACCATCTCTTTTCCATCCGTCTCTCTCTTCCAACAGTCTTTACTTACTCACACATAGTAGACTCTCTCTCTCTCTCTCTCTCTCTCTCGCGTGCGCGCGCATCACCGGTGTCACCATCGCGCAACATTGCCTCCTGTACCCCTCGCGGCAATCCCACCCTCTCCTCTCTCTCTCACGGAGCTCCCGGCAATAGGAGTTCAAGCTTGCGTGGGTTGCAAGCTCAAACAGGATGGCCTTGCATTCAGTCATGGGGCTCATGTGAGCTTGGCGAGCTCTATGACAGAGCTCAAGGAGGCCATGGGAGACTAGAACTTGATCTGGTGCAGATCAGGTCGCGACCATATATAAGGCGGTGGTTGTTGCTGGACTCGAGTCTCGGGCTGGTGATGGTTGGGGACAGCAGGCGGCTGGGCGTGGAGGCAGCGGCTGGTCGGTGATGGTAGGAGAGAGATGGTGGAGGAGAGAGAAAATGTGTATTAGGGTTTGTGGGTCTCTGTCTCGGAAATAGCAATTTGGGAAGGAAAATTGCAATTTCTTTAAATAAGTAGCATTGTGAGGATTCAAGTTGAGATGAAAGTGAAAAACTTAGGATCTTAGTTGTAAGTTCTAAAGTGAGGACTGTATTTGATATGTGAGTGCAAACCTTAGGAAGCTTCTTGCAATTATCCCTTAAAAATTTGATTCTGTGGGCAATTTTGAATTTAACATGTATAAGGATCATGAAGATCCAGCATATTGAAGACTTAACATAATCTAAGTATGTCACCGAAGTGAGAAGAAATGCAAAATAAGAGTGAGAAACGAGAACTCATTAGCATTATAATTGTTGACACTGGCTTCTTCATTCTCATGAGCTAAAAGGCCAGTTCTATAAAGATGATAGCGAGACAGTCTATGAAGTTGGGTTCTTAGCTTTAATAGATGACTCTTATTTGTTGATATTATCCGTCACTCTTCAGCTAAATGCATGCTTCTGCATGATGATTTACATGTTTCCTCTTATAATCTGTACATGCTCGCTGCAGCTTATAGTATGGGGTCCTACAAGAGAAAAAGCAATCGAGCGTATGAAGAGGGCCCTTGATGACACTATCATAACAGGTAAGCAGTGTTTTACTAGCTTTTTAGCTCCAATTGAAGAATTATTCCCATCTCCTTTCATTGTCCTTTCGGTCCAATTTGGAAGAATAACCTTGGTCTGTGATTCTTTTGAGGAACAATAAGGGGTTAGCTTGCAAACCAAGATATCTCTTATCCAAATATGCTTTCTATTCACTGCAGGGGTTCCCACGACCATCGAGTATCACAAACTTATTCTTGACATCGAGGTTCGCACACATCTTACGCTTGCATTGGATAGGATCATCCGACTGGTCATAACTATTTTTAGTCAATATGAAGCTATTGAATTTGGTTTCTTTTGCTTTACAGGATTTCAGAAATGGCAAGGTGGATACTGCCTTTATACCTAAGCATGAGGACGAGCTAAGGGAGGTAAGGGTTTGGAAAATTCAGAGCATTATGACCAGACATGAATTTAGTAGTTTGCTATTCAGCAGATTTGGAACGGTTTACCCTGAACCTGAACATTTTGTTTTGAGAATATTCAACCATTCTTCGCCATTGTCTGGGTGAAAAACGACAAATATTCAAAAGAATTGTTGGTCATCAAATTGTACTTAAATGCAAACTTAGATATCTGCAATTAAATTTGGGACGAATTCACTCATAAGAATACTGAATTTTCTTTGATCTGCGTCCAGCATATTCTCTCTCTCACACAAACACACACACACCCACACACACACACCCACACACACATATATTCCTTCACGCGCACATAGATGTTCATATGCATTCCAATAGTATTAATAATGAGACATTTCACAATGCCTGTCTTGGCTCAATTTGTTTTGCATTGTTTTGCGTCGTGTTCTGACAGCCTCAGAAGATGGTGTTGGCAGCCGCAAAGGAATTAACTAGTGCTACAGCCTAGATGGATCCTGTTACTCGAGGTCACTAGCATCCACAATGTTCATAGCTGGACCAAAGCATTGCATCCTCAAGCGGGGAGCTGAAAATCATTAATTTAAGCCGGCGCTGCGGGTTTGTCTGTTTTAGTTGGAATAAGTTATAGATCTTTGTTTCGTCGAGTGGCAGCCTGTCCGATAGCATGTCGACTCGTTAAGTTGCTAGAGCCATTTATGGGGCTGTTTCTTTTCGTATTACATGTACACTTATATTTACATTCTTTCCCAGTTATATTTCAGATTTGCCTAATTGGTTTCGCCACGAGGATAAGAGGATTAGTGTCGATTTTCTTGTAATTTCCTGCTCTGCCTGTGCTGCATGCCACGAATGATCAGATCATATTAGTCCTTTGGCTTCAGAAACGATCTTCAAATTTCATCTTCAGATACACCCAAATCCTTCCCACACCCTCCCTTCCCTCTCTCTCTCTCTCATATCAGCAATCTCCTCGTTGACTGGCGCCGCGCCCTTTGACACAAGCTGCCTCGTCCATCAGCGGTGACGGGCCATCACCCCTCTCCGTCCCTCGTAACCCTCTGTTACACCACCGTGCCCTCTCTCTCCATTGTGCACCTTAGTCACAGCCGGCATCGAGCGCAAGCTTGTCCTTGTCCCCATAACAGAGCTTGAGTTCGATGCCAGAGTCTCACTTGAGCTCGATGTTTTGCCCTCAAGCGTAATAATGTCAGAGGCAGATGGGCTGAGCAGTGGGTAAGTGAGGGTGGGCTTGGATCAGCGAGATTGTGGGTGCATCAAGAATGGTGTGAGTCTCAGAGGGGTGAAATTGCAAGGAGAATCACATGTTAGATGTAACTCTCGACTCTTTGTCAAGATGTAAATTGATACTGGGGACAAAACTGAAAATGATTTTGGAAATAATTTCTTTTCTAGTTGTTTTTTTCTTTTCTTTATGCTTTGGGTTAAAACTCTGCGTCAAAGACGAGAATTGATACTGTTGCCTGGAACGGGCAACGATGATTTGAATCATACATAGGTGGAACCGGGATTCATTCCTCCGCAATTTATGCTTGAACCTATGAAGATGACTCTAAAATTAAGTTGAACAGAGTTCAGAACTCGTGCCAACCATGGAAAGATTCGATAACTTTTCAAGTCATTTTTAAATGGTATTCTCTGAGCCCTTGTTAAGCAACTAAATTGACGCATGCATGAATGGACGAATGCTTTTTGAGCGATTCTGGAAACAATAATGGATCAAACAAAGTTTTTAGGATGGGTGTTGAAGGATGAACATGAATAGAGATAGGATATGATCAAATCAAGGCCTAAAGGCACACCACCAGCCAAGAGTCAAGATCGGGATTCGAGACAGAAGCTTATCACCAAGATTTAAAGGATAACTACCAACCAAAGGTGAACGGTTTTTAGTTCACCACCGAGGAAGAATTCAATTTTCAAGGCTAAAGAAATTGATATAAAGCAAATTCAACTCAAGAGAGCAATTCTCATTCATTCATCAAATCTATTCTTACAATGGAGAAGCATCATCAATTAACGAAGGACTAAGATAAATCAAAAAGGAAATAAAAAGACAATGATTTTCGTCCACAAACCTTGTACATCCAATAATAATATCAAAAGATCTACTAATATCAAAGGAAATCACTTCAATTAGCCTCCCATTGATATGTCTTTGATTTGCTATCAAATCAGTAAGTAATTAGGCAATATATGGCTTGAAAATCAGCAATCAATCACATTTTGAATATGCCATAGATTCAGTAATCAATCACATCTTCAATATGGCATCGAATCAATAATAAATCGCATTTTGAATATTCCTTTGGATGTTCAATCAATCCGATCAACAATCAATCTAGTGAATTTGATTTTCTTATTGGAAAGAAAATAACCAAAACTTCATTATCAACAATTCTAATCGACGGTATTCATGTAGACACGATCCATCGAAGTAAATTGCGACCAAAATCAGCCTTGGTCTGAATGAATAATGAATGTGCAGAGCTTGCGTATGGAATCAAAGATTGCTCATTAACACTGGATGTATCATTGGTGACATATTCAGATGCTATTGCATCATTCTTCCGGGTTGTTTGAGATTTGACGTCAAATCTAGTAGGTCTTCATTCTCCAAGTAAGGAGATAGATCTCATACATTAAAAGTTGCGAAACTCCAAACTATCCAAGAAGTTCTATTTTATGTGTATTGCCGCCAATTATCTCGAGAACTTTAAATGGACCATAGACTCTCAGCATCGGCCTGTTCTTTCTCTTGGATGTAAATCTTTTCTTCCTTAGATGAATCCACACAAGTTCATCTAGTTGGAAATGAGCCTTCTTTCTGTGCCTAATAGCTTTCTTCTTGTAAAACTCATTGGCCCTTTCAATCTTGCATCGAATTTGCTCATGAAGCTTCTTCATTGATTGAGCTCTTTTATTGCCATCAAAATTAACTTGCGAGTTGGATGGAATAGAATCAAATCAATTGGTGTGAGCAGATTAATTCCATACAAAAAATTCAACTAGGTGATCCACTAGTAGTATAACTTAGTGATCGAAATTTTTCAAGGACTTATTCACCATACATCGGAGGAGAATAGTGAGAGTGCGTTGGCTACCTCCGTTTGGCCATTAGTTTGAGGATGACAGGTTATGCTGAATAAGAGTCGAGTATCAATCATCCTCTATAAAGTCTTCTAGAAGTAACTCAGAAACTCGGAATCACGATCAGAAACAATGGTTCCGGGTACTCCATGCAAACGAATTATCTCCTTACAGTATAAATCGGTAATATGAGAGACATCTTCCGTTTTGTGACATGGCACAAAATGAGCCATCTTAGAAAACTGATCAACAACTACTCTAATGACATCTTTTCTCCATTGAGCCTTAGGAAGAGCCACAATAAAATTCACACTCACATATGCATAGGAACATGAATTGGAGTATATAATCCCTGATGGAAATGACTTTTGGCTCATTAACTAATCGCGCACTTTGAGATAACATCATGCACATCTCCATTCAACTTTGGCCAATAAAAGTGTTCTTAAGGTACCTCAAGAGTTTTGTTGATGCCGAAATGACTAGCCAGTCCATCACCATGTACCTCACGATTCAACAATTCTCTAAAGGAACTCTTTGGCACATGGAGTTTGTTTTCTTTAAAGAGGAATCCATCTTGAACAGAATAAACACCATGACTTCCATGTTTGCAATAAAAAATGATGGATGAGAACTCCATATCTTCATAATAGAGTTCTTTCATCGAGGAGGAACCTCGACTGTAGTGATCTCGTCGTTGGAGACGACTCGTCTGTTGGAGAAAGGATGCCAATGTTATTTGGCTACTGCAGTTGACCCATCTGTTGGAGAACTTAAGTTGGAGGATATTGCGGTAGTGTGTGAGTTCCTATATGTTTTCTCTCAAGAGTTACTTGGCTTATCACCAGAAAGGGAAATCGAGTTTGTGATAGAGTTAACTCTTGGGACGAAGCCGATTTCTAAGGAGCCTTATAGGATGACGTTGTCGGAACTGAAAGAACTCAAGGTTTAGATGCAGGAGTTGCTTGATAAAGGGTTAATTCACCCTAGTGCATCACCTTGGGGAGCGTTTGTATTGTTTGTGAGGAAAAATGATGGATCGTAGTGGTTGTGCATCGAATATAGGCAGCTGAATCAGGTAACGATCAAGAATAAGTACCCACTAACGAGGATTGACAATCTTTTCGATTAGTTGCATGGAGCATTGCTATTTTCCAAGAACGATCTACGGACGGGTTATCATCAATTGAGGATCAGGAAAGAGGATGTACAAAAACGGCATTCAGGACGCGTTATGGACATTATGAGTTCATTGTGATGCCGTTTGGTCTGACGAATGTTCCTGCCGCTTTTATGGACCTGATGAATAGAATATTCAAGGAGTTTTTGGATCGCTTTGTGATTGTGGTCATAGATGACATCTTGGTGTACTTGAAGAGTTCAGAGGATCATGAACAACACTTGAGGATTATGTTAGAAACTCTTAAAGTGCATTAGTTGTATGCCAAATTCAGCAAGTGCGAGTTTTGGTTAACTTGTATGGCATTCCTAGGATATGTGGTATCTGGTAAAGGTATTGCTATGGATCTGTCTAAAATTGTAGCCATTATGGATTAGTCGAGACTGACGACCGTGACAAAGATCATAAGTTTCTTGGGTTTAACAGGCTATTATAGATGTTTCATGGAGAAATTCTCAGTTATAGCCTCGTCTTTGACTAAACTGCTGAAGAAGGACACTAAGTTCGAATGGACAGACAAGTGTGAGCGTAGTTTTCAAGAGCTTAAGTATAGGTTGACTACTGCTCCTATTCTGACAATTCCGTCTGATCTTGGAGGATTTGAGATCTATAGCGATGCTTTGCTTAGGGGACTTGGTTGTATCTTGATACATCATGAAAGGGTAGTAGCGTATGCTTCTCATCAATTGAGGCCGCACGAGTTGAACTATCCGACGCACGACCTGGAATTGGCTGCAATCGTGTTTGCTTTAAAAATATGGAGGTATTACTTGATTGGAGAAAGTTTTCAAGTGTATACCGATCACCAGAGCCTGAAGTATCTGTTCTCTCAAAAGGAGTTGAACATGAGGCAGCTTCGATGGATGGAGTTACTTAAATATTATGATTGTGGGATCTTGTATCATCCGGGTAAGGCGAATAATGTTGCAGATGCCCTGAGTAGATAATCAGTGATTGCTCAATTACAAGTCCATAAATGACATTTGTTAGAATAAGTGAGAGACTCTGACTTTAAGTTGGAAGTAAGCCGTTTGACTACACTAAGGATTGAGCCGGGAGTGCAGGCGAGGATTAAGATCTTGCCGTCGACGGACCCTGCCATTCAAAAGACATTTCAAGAGGGCTCAGCTAAGCGAAGAGTCGACTTCCAAGTAGCCGAGGATGGGATACTGAAGTTTAGAGAACGTGTAGTTGTACTTGCCGATGAAGGTTTAAGGGAGGAGATTTTATCGGAAGCGCATCCTAGCAGTTATAGTATCCATCTTGAAAGTACAAAGATGTATTAGAATTTGAAGCAGCGCTATTGGTGGAATGACATGAAAGCGGATATAGCTAAGCATGTAGCTAAATCTTTGACCTGTCAGCAGGTCAAGGCACAATATTGTAAGCCTGGAGGTTTGCTGCAGTCATTAGAAATCCTAGAGAGGAAATGAGAGCATATATCAGATGGACTTTGTAATGGGATTGCCAAGGAGCCAAAGAGGGCATGATTCAATATGGGTTGTAGCCGACAGGTTGATCAGTGCATTTCATCCCAGTGAGAAAGGACTTTGCTTTGGATAGATATGCAGATTTGTGTGTGAGGCACATCGTGAGATTGCATGGAATGCCAGTGACGATCACATCAGATCGTGATCCTAAGTTCACTGACATATTCTAGAAAAGTCTACAGACTGCATTAGGAACAAAACTGTAGTTCAGTACGGCCTATCCCCACATACTGATGGCCAGTCTGAAAGGATGATTCAAAATTTGGAGGATATGTTGAGGGCATGTGTTTTGAATTTCAAAGGCAGTTGGGTGGACCAGTTGCATTTGGTGGAATTTGCTTATAATAACAGTTATCAGCAGCATTAAGATGGCGTCTTTCGAGGCATTGTATGGCAGAGTCTATAGGACACCGGTCTATTGGGATGAAGTAGGTGAAAGGAAGATCACTAGCCCTAAGTTAGTAGAACAGTCACTGGAGGCAGTTAAAGTAATCAGAGACAGACTAAGGATAGTGAGAGTCGCCAAAAAAGTTACGCCGATAGGTGGCACGGACCTTTAGAGTTTTAGGTGGGCGATCATATTTTTCTGAAGGTATCGCCTATGAGAGGGATATCTCGCTTTGGCAAGAAAGGAAAGCTAAACCCAAGGTATGTCGGACCGTTTGAAATCCTGAAGCGGATTGGAAATCTAGCCTATTGTCTTGCGTTGCCGCCAAGACTTGCTTAAGTGCATAACGTATTTCATGTATCGATGTTGAGAAAGTACGAACCGGATCTCGCTCATGTGCTGAGTTACGAAGAGATCGAACTAGATGAGCGAGCATCGTACGTGGAGTGCCCAGTCAGGATTGTGGACAGAAAAGAGCATGTGCTTTGGAATAAGACAATCTCGGTTGTCAAGGTGGTCTGGCAACACCATGGAGCCAAAGGAGCCACTTGGGAGAACGAGGAAGTGATGAAGAACAGTTACCCTGATCTTTTCGAATAGTTTTAACTGCAATGTAATTTTGGGGACGAAATTTCCTAAGGTGGGAAGAGTTGTGACGCCTTGGAAATTTGCCTTTTGTAAATCATTTGAATTCGATAAAAGGAATGAAATTGAATTTTAGTCGATATGAAATTTTAGATCATAAGGAATTAAGAGACGGATTTTGGACGATTCTCGAGATGTGGAGTGACCTTTTGGATTAGATATGGAGTTAACCTACCGACCATTGTCTCTTTTGAGGTCATCGAAAGCCGCCCCGAAGAATGGGGTTATATATTGTTAGCTCTATGGGGTTAATTAGTATCTGCTTTGCATGAAGATTGAAGTTGTCTTTTGATGAATTGATTGAATGAATGTTCCTGCTGACTTATCCCATGATGATTTTGTTGTTTGGGAGTTTGGCACGTTCAGCATGCGTATTTCAATTATAGGTCGATAGCGAGCTTGAGACGCTATCCTTCATGACCTAAGGGAGTCAAGATAGAGATGTCGCGAGCTCGAAGATCTGTGCGTAACAGCTCCCTAGTGAGTGGATGGGAGATTCAGATGGAGCAGCGCCTTTTGAACACTAGAGGGTTTTTATAAATTAAACTCATAATTTTTCATTAATAGTTTGAGTTTGGACTCATAAATAACTATTGGAGAGAAAAACAATGAACAAAAGAGACAATGAATTCTCCCAATCGTCAAAACGGATGAACGATCTCTCGGGGGACTGAATTGTGGACATTTAGTTTGTGAAAACTCGAAATATATCTATTCTATGATGTATTTCTCCGACCAGTTACTTAAGAAGATCCTAGCGCTTATTAATTCCGCGTAATTCGCTGCGTATGTATTGGGGATTGGTTCGAGAATGGCCGGTGGGCCTCCCTGAATTCAAGCTTTTTTTTTTTTTTTCGTTTCGTGGGTCAGATGAATTCGAGCTTTGACCTTCACCGTAATAGAGTGTAAATAATTCATGCTCAGTACCCAATAAAACTTTATCTCATCACCACTTTACAATACCAATATTTTTATAATCAGGCAGTGGAAATATAAATAAAGGCAACGAGAAGATATCGTTATCCGTTGGGGGAGTGACGTTACTTTCTGCTCAGTTTCTTTCCACTAAGGAAGGGATGATGGCTTCTTCCCCCGTTTCCTCTCTCTTCCTTCCTTCACCTTCACCTTCACCTCCACCTCCACCTCCGACTGGTAACTTCCATCACCCTCTCTTTCTCTCTCTTTCTCTCATTGTGCTCTGTTTCCTTTCGTTCGATTTGTTTGTCCTGTATTGTGTTTCTCGAAGCGTTCTTCCGCTATGTCAATTCACTGATCTGCAAGCTTCGAGGTATCTTGAATGGTGGCGAGTGCTCATCATGCGTGTGCCCATGGAGACTTTTCTAAGCAAAAACTTAAAAAGGTGTGACGACTCTCTTTATACGTCGTGTTGGGCCATTTGGTGCAGTCATGTCATCTGATGCTAATGAATTAATCAGACTGTGGAAACGGCTAACAATGCTTCGTGCTCTGAGAAGATCACACACGAGCATTTTGTTGACCCTATGGCTGGTGGGGCTTCATTCTGGAGTTCGATTGGGTCCCTCTAGAATCTACCTTAAGTCGGCCAAGTTTAAGTAGTTGGGTCGAGCTATGATGCTTGCATTTCCCAATTGAAAGCTGCATTTTTCATTTCTAGGACTCAGGTTGACATTTATGTGTGTCATGTCTCCAGTTTGACAAAGATATGTAATGACAGGCTGTGGAGGAGGCTAGATTCCCAGTACTTATTGAAGTGAATATGCTGTTGCGATAGAACTTGCAACATTGTGCTCGAATTTAACTACTGATCAAAGTGCGAAACTTTTATTTTTAAGTTACCCCCATTCGACCAAAAAAAAAAAAAAGTTGGCCCTGTAAAAAGCTGGATGGAGTTGTTGACTGTGTGAGTAGCACTAATTGGCTGTTATTTTTTTGAATAAAATTGAATGATATTCTTCTGAATGTGTTCTAGATTTATCCTGTGTACTTATTTGTGGGTGCCAGATATGATGAGGAGTTGACATTTTGGTAGGTTTGGATAGTGGTAAAACCTCGTGTACGAGTTGTCAAAGCAATGCTGGGAGAAGTTTTGGAGGACCATTTGTGCAGTGTTCTGGTTCAGTACCCAAAGTTTCAAATGTAGTGAAGCGCGGTGGGTATCTAACCTCAGTCAAACGTCGAGATGCCATCGGGTTGCTGTGCGGACTATCTAGTTTCTTCATCAACTCATTCGAGGTGAATGGAGCAGGCATACCACTAGAGGAAAAGCCCAAATTATGTGATAGTACTTGTGAGAAAGAGCTTGAAAATGTATGGTGAGATCACATTCCCTCTTCTCCTATGTTTAACTAATTCTAGATACTTGAGTCTTGAGATGGCATAGCACACTATCTAAGATGTTTTTGGAGTTACCACTACAAAAGTCGTACACAGTTTTTGTCGGAAATCTTATCTACTGATAGGTGCTGCTGTGGAATTTTTTGGGGCTTCACATAAATTATCGATCCATTATATATGACCCTGTTATTGAACTTTCCCTTCGAGGTGTTTCAGAATTCGGGCAGAAGTGCTAGGATCCCAGTGTGTTGATGGCAGTTTCTTAATATGTGGAAAATCTTCCGACAGGATTTAGTCTGTTGCTTAAGTCTAGAGTAGGACAATATGCTACTCAGATATTGCTTTGGCATATACGTTCACTTTTGACATCAAGTACGGATATTGTGGTGGCTACGATCATTCACTTATTTATTTGCTTCTTCTTTATTCTTAGTGGTCATTCTTAAGTTTGAATTTTCTGTGCTATGAAGGTGCCAATGGTAACTACTGAATCTGGTCTGCAGTATAAGGATATAAAAGTTGGCGAAGGCCCTAGTCCACCAATTGGATTCCAAGTCAGTGAATCCCCTTCTGCAAACTGGTTCTTCTACCTTCCTTCACTGAGAATAATTTTGAATGAATTGCCAACATTGGAATCTTAAAGTTCTCACATATGTAATTGCTACATTTCTTCTCCCTAGAGGCACTTGACTGTACTGGTAAGGCTGATCAGAATTTCCTGAGTATAACATTTGATAATGATGTTGATACGAATGATTCATGAGATATATCTACACTCTATTTACGGCACTGGCATGAGATATGCCTAATTGTCTTAGTACATAACACGAATGGGTAATTAATATTCTTTTTCTCCCTTTTGAAAAGAGCAGTTCTTTACATGTTCCCAAGAGTTTCAGCATAAATTTAATTTACTTCAGATCAAGTTGTCTGAGTTGATCGGGTACTGAGTTAAAAATAATTCCGCTTAAACATTGAGCTGTTGGTAATTCCGCTCACGTTTTGGCATGGAATGTTTTATGGTAGTGGAGTTCCAGTTCACTACCATAGATCATGTGCTGGTGTGAATCAACATGTGCTGCCTAGCCATTTGACCTTAAATTATGGAAAACTTCAGGCAGAGAAATTTCCAAATTTAGAGCTGCCTCATGTTGACTATTAACTTGCTTTTCTTAGAAACTTATCCTCTCAAACTGACTTTCTTCACCACCCTCAGGTAGCTGCTAATTATGTTGCTATGGTTCCATCTGGACAAATATTTGACAGGTACAAGATGCCATTCTTTTGCTACTATCTTCAATTTTATTTTGAAATATTATACGGACAGTAATTTCCTTTTAACATCAGAAGTTTTTGTCTGAAATCTTGATAATTTCTCCTTTCTCTTAACTGCATTGAGTTCAATTCGGTTCAATAAAAGGTGTGTGTCTAATTTTCAATTGAACTAGGCAGTTTATGTGTTGGGAGGGACACTTATGGTTGGTGAAGGGAAAGAACTTTCTCTTCAACGGCTAGAGTGTAATGTGGATTCGTGAGGTCATCGATCTTTTACACCGGAAAGAAGCTCGTCTTTGCCTGTGCCAACAAAAACCTGTGGGACAAGGAGATATTATTTGTGTAATTATATCAGACGTTTCCTCAATGCTGGTGTTAAATTTGGAGGCAATGATTAAGCCAAGGTTCATTTGTTGAGCTTTATGTTGCTTCTTTTTGTCTGGAGGTTGAAGATATTTTGATGCCAATTTTATGTTGTGTGCTTGATAACTATGTATGCTTCATCAATAGATTCGTTCAATTATTCCCACATTGCTTATCTATGGCATTTCCATGGGCCGCATATTCATATAGTCTCACTCCATCTATTCGCTGAAGTTTTTAGGTTGGAGATTCTAACAATCTTCAGAATCATTTTCATGTTTCGCTTTGCAGCTCGCTGGAGAAAGGCCAGCTTTATATATTTCGTGTTGGCTCTGGTCAGGTGTGTTCTGCATATGTCTTATACAAACCATGTTGGTCATCAAACCATAAAAAGAGTATGGAATTGTTTATGTTCACCTCTTTCCTGAAAATAGAACGAGTGCAATGTTGAACATTAGTTCTGTTAATTGTCGTAGGAATATTAACATTTGAAGCTAAGCATTCTTTCTTGTGATTGCCAGAGTCTTATTTGGCCGTAGAAGATGCACTAATCTTGGTCTTGCCTTTTGATTTGTACATTTCTCCTTTACAAGAATTGTCATCCCAACTGAGTATTGGAATTGCTGATGATGATCTGGAGGGCTTGATCGATTGGTTTGAGATAGCAGTGTTTTGATTTGCGAACCTACAAATATCCTTCAAACCCAGGTTGCATTTCCTGGTTGAGCTTTTAACCCGACCTTAACTCATGTGCGAGGTTTTAATCCAGATTTATCACAATGGATATCAAAATGATGTATTTGTATCTCTTGTGTTTCTCAGGCGATTCTAAATTTCACGAGTTAATCTGGAAATGATGTTAGCACAAATTGGGAACTACGGGCCAAGTTTGTTGCAGTTGAAACTGCTTATCGATAATTTCAACACCGACATGTTTGAATCTTCGATTTTGATTTTTAGGATGGCATAAATTGGGAAGAAAAAATTTTATGCTGTCGACACCTACTTTTCAGGAAAAAAGAAGACCCTCTTTTTGATTCACCAAGTTCTAGATTTGTGTAAGCATGTACTGAAGATTTTTTTGATTGCTTCTTCAGTCATTACAATCGTGGACCATTTGTAGGATCAGCTTTTAAGAATTTGCAAACTTAATGAATTCAAATAGAATCGGTAATTTCGATCATCTTTTTGCTCTGGCCAACTATTGGTTCTCTCTATTTCGTATAATATTAATGGTAATTTCTTCGTAAACCAGAAGAGCCATATAAATAGAACTTATAGTGCCAGTATTGTGTCCTTTTTTTTTGGAAAGATTTCCATGTTGTCTTGCATGAGTGATTTAAGAGACCCAAATGTCAAAGTTGCTACATTTCTGCAGCTAATGGTGTTGATTTGCTTTGTCTACGGAACAAGCGTACTGTATCTACCATGGCTTGTGTTGGTGCGCATAAGCATGAATAGATATACATAATCACACAGCATGACAGTAGATATGACATGCCTATCATTTTGCAATAACAAATAGCAGTTGAAACGCTGGCTTAGGTGATCAAAGGACTTGACGAAGGGTTACTGAGTATGAAAGTTGGGGGGAAGCGTCGACTGTACATTCCAGGATCCGTAAGTTCCTCACCTTCACAATGCCTGATTTTCAAAGGGAAATTGTTGTGGGGAAGGTTCCCAAATAAAAGCAGGAAATGTGCTAGCAGCTGAATCATTCTTTATACGTTGGAGGCGTCCATGATAATCTTTCTTTTCGTTTGGTGTGGAACTATGAATTAGAGGAAAAGAGAGTGGAAACTGAACTTGGTTAGCATTCAATCTTATTTCTCGAAACTGGACCGACCACTATAAAGAAGTGCACTATCCTAATTCATCTAGCATTTTTTGCTTCATTAATCAGAGGATTATGGTTTATGAAAACAATCTGGAAATTGAAGGGGATTCGAATCGAACTTTCCGGTAGTTTAGCAGTTACAGGTAAAGGCAGCAAAGGGATTATTTAAGGAGGGAAAGCTTTCGGCATGTCATCTCTTATTTTAAATGTTTTGGAAGTTGAGTGCTAAATTCATGGCTTGGCATTTTATCCTGCCTTTCTAACTACTTGCATTTTGATCATCTTGCGATTTAGCAATTGTTCGTTGTCATACTATGCTTGTCTTTCAAACTTACGTGCATGTAGAATCGAGTAGTATTTATTTCCCTAAATGAAGATTCTTGAAGATTGATTCGAAAATCTTTTCGACAAATAGCGGTGTCGGCTTAGTTCTGATGGTATGATTCGCTCCTTGGACAGTTGGCATTCCCAAAAGGTCTCACTTCAGCTCCAGGAAGGCCAAGGGTGGCTCCAAATAGTCCTGTTATCTTTGACGTCAGTCTGGAATACATACCGGGACTCGACGTGGACGAAGAATGAAAGAAACGGTGGGCCTTCTTATGTACTCCGGTGAACTTGGATGGTACATGGTACATCTATTCCGCTACTTTCATGGTATCACTGGTTTAATTCGTTGATTCGATTGCTGCTACAGAGACTAAAGTCGACTTGGAACTTGGACTCCACCTAAAATATGTCGGGAAATTCGACCTTTTGATGTGGATCGCGTTTTACCATTCCCTCAAAAAAGAGAACCTCTTGAATCTTGTATTGAAGGATTAACCACGATTGGCATTTCACGACTTCATTTGCAAATCCTTCGACTCCCGCCATCAAAATTTTCCAAGTAGGGCATGGAAATAAATGTGCCCTTTCGCCTTAACAATAGTCATGTCCAGGAACGATCATTAGTCACTGTCTTCGTTTCTTGTTTCATTTCATTCACCCGAGAGAGAGAACAAACGTTCATGGCATGGCTTGAGCGAGCGAGGACCGCTTGCTTTACGGACTGCATAAACGGCAACAAGAGCGAGCCATCAGCAGAGAAAGAACGTGCTTGACTTTTGCTACGACGGCTCGCTTATTTACTTTTTCTTGGATAAACGCCGGTGATCCCTCTGGTATCGCATGAATGAAACATCATTCTTTCACCTTTTTATGTTGTTTTTTGCCAAAATGGTCGAATAGAAACTAAAAATGTATTGTCCAAATATATAAATACTGTCTCATTTCATGGATAGTGTCAACCATCGTGTGGATGACCATTCTAACTCCCAAGACGCATGCACGAACTAGTAAATGAAACAAGACGTGTCTTTATTGTAGTGTAGTTTTCAAGAGTCATTATTTGTTCATGTTTCTAGAGTAGATCAAGAGGCGTGTAACAAGTCTATAAATAGGCGTATCTTGTAATCATTTTTTTTTTGGTAAGGTAAATCTTGTAACCATTTTGATATGGGTAAAACATAAAATATTATAAAGCCATCTTAGCCTCCTCCTCTTTCGTAAGCAGAGTTAAGTTGTGAGTGTTTGTTGAGAGTTTCGCTTTCGATTTATCCCATCAAATTAATATCAGAGCTTACTATCTGTGATGATGGCTACAAACACTCAATTTCCTCTTCAATGTCCTCGTCTTACCAAAGAAAATTTTGGTGATTAGGCCTCTAGAATGAAACCTTGCTCGGCAGCGCCCATAGCGTATGGGAAGTGGTCAACACCGGCTATGATGAGCAAGCCATGTTGAGCCAGAATCAGAGGAATGCGTTGGAGGAGGTTCGAACAAAGGATCGACTTGCCCGATCGATCATCTATCAAGCCTTATAAGATTTCATGTTTGGGAAGGTGTCGAACGCCACGATGTCTAAAGAGTCATGAGAAATCCTTCACAACATGCGCCAAGGTGTTGAAAAAGTGAAGAAGATTCGCCTTCAAGCTCTAAGAGGCGAATTCAAAGTAATCCATATGAAAGAATCTAGAGTTGATTGCCGAGTATTTTGCAAGAGTTTTAGCTATTGTGAGTCAGATGAAAAGGAACGGTGAAAATGTTCCTGATGTTTGAGTCGTTGAAAGGATACTTTGGTCTTTCGACAAGAAGTACATCCACATAGTCATTGCAATCGAGGAATCCAAATATCTGGATGCCATGATGACTGATGAACTTTTGAGTTTATTGCAAGCCCATGAAGAACGATTCGGAATAAGCCAGCATGAGTCGATGAAGGAAGTACTCCAAACTCGGTTGACTATTCGAGATGCGATGAACCAAAGTGGAGTCCTTGCACAAGCTCGAGGGACTAATCAAGATCAAGGTCGAGGCCGAAGTTGTTTTCAAAATAGAGGTCGTGGACGAAGCAAATGAGATGTTGTTTGCAGCAACAACAAAATCCAGAGCCAGAGAAGTGTTCATGGAGGAGAACAAAACACAAACGGCCAATAGTATGATAAACAAAAAACTCGATGTTATCATTGACATAAACTTGGTCATTATGCTTCTAAGTGTTGGAGCAAAGAAAGTAGTGGAGCAAATAAAAAGGCAAACTTAGTGAATGATGCCGACCAAGTTCTTATGTTGGCCTTTAAAGAGGATGAAGGTGAAAAAAGAGATAGTGGTGTGTAGACACCGGTGCAAGCAACCACATGTATGGGCAAAAGGAGATGTTTTTCGAAGTAGATGAGATAGTTAAAGGAAAAGTCTCGTTCAGAGATAGCTCCAAAATCACTGTCGAAGGCAAAGATACAATCCGAATTTGCTTGAAGAATGGTATACGCCAGTTTAATGTGTATTATGTACCGAAAGCGTCAAGCAACATTTTGAGTTTGGAAAAGCTTTTGGAGAAAGCCTATATTGTCCACATGAAAGATACCAACCTTGTGCTAAGTGATCATGATAACAAATTGATTACGAATCTGAAGATGTCGAAGAAGAAGATGTCGAAGAATAAGATATTCATTCTCAACATAAAAAATGAGATGGCTCGATGCTCGAAGGCACGTGTCGATAATCCTTCATGGTTGTGGCATCAGTTTCGGATATCTGAATTTTAGCGAACTTGATTTGCTTTCTCGGAAGAAAATGGTGCTATCGTGACCTAAAATTGAGAAAATTTTTGGTTAATGAATTATCAAGTTAATTATTTAACTAACTTGACTCAAATTCTCCCAAATCCGTACCAAATCCCAACTTAAGGTTCAATTGTTTAACAAGCAATATATTTTGAATTCAGAGTCATTACTAATCATTTTTGGTGAGTTAATTAGAAATCTAAATAAAATGGTGGGAGAACTATTTTATTTCTACGAATCAGAGATTAAGAGTTCAGAGGTTTGATTACCTAGATTATTCTAACGCCCTATTGGTATCATTTTGTTTCATGAAAAAATCATTTGATAAGGCAACATTAATTGATTTTAACCTAAGTCATTAATAAAGGTTATCATTTTATATTTTGAATTCAGAGTCATCACTAATAATTTTTGGTATGTTAATTAGAAATCTAAATAAAATAGCGGGAGAACTATTTTATTTTTACGAATCAGAGATTAAGAGTTCAGGGACTTAATTACACTAGATTACTCTAACGCCCTATTGGAACCATTTTATTTCATGAAAAAATCATTTAATAAGGGAACATTAATTGATTTTAACCTATCATTTGATAAGGCAACATTAATTGATTTTAACCTAAGTCATTAATAAAGGTTATCATGCGGATGCATAATCAATTAATTAAACATCCATAAATTAGTATAATCAAGGGAGCATGCGCCACACAAGATTATTCTTTTTTTATTTTTGATTTTCATATGAATGCATGAAAGACTAGACCATATGCGATGCATGAAATTATTTTAGAATGCAATGACATGGATTAAATGTAAGACCAATATAAACATGCATATTAAATGAATGTATAAATGAGACCACGATTAAATTAGCTATATGATGCGTAAATTAATTAAAACCTAGACATGCAGTTCTAATATGCAATTTAAGCTAAAATCCAATCTACTATGACATGACAAGAATGATGACATGACAAGGATGACGTGGCATAGGTGACGTGGCAAGCATGAATGATTTTTTTTTAAATTTTCGGATGAATTTATTCCTAAAATAGAACTATGCCAAAATAATTTTTATCTTGCATATTTTAGATTTTAAATTGACCTAAATCCTAGTATATTAAAGATAAATTATTTTAAACGAGAGATTCCATTTAAACATGCAATTTCTAACCTAAAATGCAATCTAATCTAAATATTTTACAAAAAAGATTGGATATGCAATTATCTACATGATGCTATATTAAAAAGATATGCAATTTTCAAATATGGAAAGTGAATGAATGCAATCTTTTTTAGAATTTTTGAGATAATCACATGCGACATATATATTCTAAAAAAGATATGACAATCAAGTAATTCAAATCAAATTGGGAAAGTGAATATGCCAATCAATTCAATAAAAAAGTGGATAAATTAATCAATTTTTGAAAAGATTTTGCATATATCTGAATCCAATCTTTAATTCGTAATCTTATTATGATTAACGAATGAACTCAAATCCTTATCTAGTCGAGTATTTCATCAATAATATTAAAGATGTACTTTCTCAATCGTGTGGCAAGTTGCGGACTCGGAAAGATTTCCTAATCGACATGTACTTTAAAAAAAAAGATATCCACTTTTATGCAATATATTCAAGATATGCAATATATGTCAAGATATGTAAATATTTAGGTAAGTGTACACTTGTTTTTGCAAGAATAAAAATCTTTCACCGAAATTAGTTCTTTGATTTTTATTAAGAAGGTCCTATGGCTTGTGGTGAAGAACATGTCATAAAGAGAGAAGGTATGTAAATGAGTGGAAATAGATGGATTAAAGGTAGATTTGAGATCAACAAAGAGTCTGAGTTACATTACAATACTCTTAAGAAAACTATAAATGACTGGGAAATATACTAGGTTGCGAAAATTATAAGTACTGGAAAAGTAATGTACTTTGAAAGCTAAACCGCAGAAAAAATTGATTGTCTTTGGATGCGTTGTTGATCTGTCTTCCTCTTTTTTTTTCCTTTCGGATACTTGTATCTTCTCACATTTTGTAACTGCGTCGTCGGTTATCCTCTTGTTTTCAAATCTTGAATCTTGGTGCCTTCAATA
The DNA here is from genome assembly GCA_028455895.1 of Rhodomyrtus tomentosa. NCBI lineage: Eukaryota > Viridiplantae > Streptophyta > Magnoliopsida > Myrtales > Myrtaceae > Rhodomyrtus > Rhodomyrtus tomentosa. Next base: position 23,615,748 of record JAPCWY010000004.1, read on the forward strand.
GCCTCTCTTTTGCCCACTTCTTGTCCGTTAAAACTTGATCTTCAATTGCCAAAATGCTTTTGAATTCGAACCTTTTCATGTAACTTCCCATGATCTGCTCATGCTCATTACCTTTGTTTCCTGCTTGTAACTTCCTGCTGACGTGGCTAAGTTAGCTGACCCATGACTCTCTTTAAGCCTTCCACCCTTTATCACCGGCCTTCTGTGATTTTCGAGATGTTCCCAAATCATGATTATCTTGTCAAATCTTGAAAATTAATGGCCTCGCTCCCCCACTTCCTGAATATCGGGTTTAGTATTCTTGCAATTTTCGGCACGTCACAGTCAACTTATCGAACTTCGGGAAGTGGCTCATAGCTCCCGATTTACTGAATTTGGGACATGGTGGCATTGACGGCCATTCTGTATATGTGCTTGTTATTATTTTGGTGTCAGCAAATGCCCCATTTTAAAAGAATTCCAAACACGAAAAGTCACTTACTTTTTGCTTCAACCGCCATTTTACTGCCCCGTTTCGTGCACTCGCTTTTTCAACCCTTTTCACATTAGTTTATATGTATCCATAACGAGATAGCTACCTTCCCACGTGACATCGGCTTTATCTTCCCAAATAAGTTGGCAATAAATCTTCTAAGGAAATTAATTTTACCGAGTACCATCTGAAGTTGCTTCTTTGATGTAGGATGAGAAAGTTCCATGATGGACTTTGTCTTGTTTCTATCAATCTCAATCCCTCTTTGATTGACTTAGCAGCCCAAGAAATTTCTTGCTCGAACTTCGAAAGCACACTTAGTTGGATTCATCTTGAGCTTGTATTTCCTCATCTTAAAAAAAGCTTGCTTGAGATAGCCCTGATCTTTTCGAGTTGATTTCACCACAATTTCATCAATGTAGACTTCAATGAACTTATTATCATGAAAGATGAAGTTCATCGCTCGTTGATATGTTGCTCCTACATTCTTCAATCCAAAAGGCATAACTATCCATTGAAAGGTCCCGATCGCACCAGGACATGTGAATGCTGTCTTCGGGACGTCTTCACTAGCAATGAAAATCTGGTTATAACCCGAATGACCATCCATTAGAGACAACATCTCATTTCTCGACGAACCTACTAGCATGTCTGCCATAAACATTTGATACTCATCCATCGGGGTAGCATTGTTAAGATACCAAAAGTCAATACACACTTGCAGCTTTCCATTTTTCTTCTTCACTAGAACAATATTTGAGATCCATTCTATGTACCTAGTTGTCTCGATGAATTTTTCCTTTAGCAGCCTTTCTATTTCTTCCTTAACCTTACCGACCACATCCAGGGCAAACCTCCTTGCTGGCTGTTTGTGTGGGAGAAATCTTTTTCTCAATTGGAAGGTGATATTCAACAATATTTCTTGACAAACCAGACATCTCGTGATAATCCCAAGCAAAACAATCTTTGTGCTTTTCAATCAGCTCAATAAGGTCTTCTTTTACGCCTCCTTGCAGGAAGGTACTTACATAAACTGGTGGTGACATCTAAATTCTCCTATATCAACCTCCAATAGTGGATCTTGAGCCTTTACCGACTTACTCTCTTCCTTGATTGGTCATTCTTCCCACTCTTCAATGAAGTCTGAAGCTTCAGTGCTTTGCCAGACCATTTCTGCCAAGTATGCAAAGTATCTCTCACAAACTTCTTGCAGTTAGGACTCTTTTTCCATAAATAATATGTAGTTCGTCTAATGCCAAGCTTGACTTAGAGATCCACTCAGTCTTTTGATCTCCGAAGAGGCATTGTTTTCTCATGAAGTAATCTGGCTATGATCGACGCTTTTAAGGTATCTATTGTAAAGGAATTTGAGATGATGGATAGTAGTCTTCATGATTTATTCCTTGGCTTAGAAGTGAAGCAAAGTGCACATGGGATTTTTATTTGCCAAAAAAGGACATGTTGAAAATATCCTTGAGAAATTCAAAATGAAGAATTATATGATGGTCAATACTCAAATGGAGTGCGAAGCTAAGCTTTTGAAGTTTTATGAAGGTGCGATGTTGATCCAATGTAGTATCGAAACTTGATTGTAAGCTTGATATACTTAACATGTACGAGACTGGACATCATGTATAGTGCTGGTATTGTGAGTCATTTCATAGAGAAACCAAAATCGACTCATCTTAAAGTTGCCAAAAAGATACTTCGCTACATCAAATGTGCTGTCTCTCATGGTTTATACTACTGTAAGTCTAAATGTTTTCATCTTAGGGGTTATTCATACAGTGACTATGAGGGAGACATCAATGATCGAAAGAGCACTATAGGCTTTGTATTTTTCTTGTGCGATACTACATTCACTTGGTCATCAAAAAAGCAACCAAGTGTTACTCTATCGACATTTGAAGCTGAATAGATTCTAGTATCCTCATGTGTTTGTCATGCGATATAGTTGAAAAGACTGCTCAAAGAAATTCATATGGAGCAGACAAAATCAACCGAAAATTTTCTTGACAATGTTTCTGCTATTGTTTTGGTGAAAAATCCAATTTTTCATGGATGAAGCAAGCACATAGACATTGACACTTTAATTTTGGCTGACTATTTAGAATTAATAGCATTAGAAAATTAGGGACAGAACTTAGTCCATAGCAAAAATATTTATTTCATTCTCGTATAGTTTAATTTTAGCATTCATATGTTACATTACATTTTAATTGGATTGGCGGCGTGTGAATTTGAAGTAATGGCTATGGCTCAATTTAATCAATTGGGCTAAGCCCGCGGTGAGGAACATTTGATCAAGCCCGCAAAACTTCATGTTGGCTGAAAATTGCATGTGCTACGCGTAGGGATTGTTCTGAACTTGGAAAGATTAGGAGTAATAAGACTAAAAAAAAAAGTCTCAATTATAGTGAGAATTGGTGTCATCGTATTCATAATAGGCAAAGATCTTCCCTAAAGGATTAAGAATCATAACTTTTGTACGAAGATCACTTGAGTGCCACAACTTGTTTTTCGATCACTTGAGTATCATAACTTTTAAAAATAGACCACATGAGTGCCATCGATTATTTGGGCCACCAGAAAATCCAACGTGGCACTAAAATAATGTAAAATCAACCCATGTGGCTCGTTGGAAAGCTGAATCAACAAATAAAAAGGAAACGACGTCGCACGCTTCAAATTAAACTTTCATAAAGTGGCCACTTAAGTACTACATCTTTTTAAAAGTGGTCACTTAGACTCCTCAATTTTTGAAAAGTGATCACTTGGATTCTTTAATTTTTTTAAAAGTGGTCACTTAGGTTTCTTAATTTTGGAAAAGTGATAACTTAGGTTCACTTTAAGAACGACACCCTTCAGATTGAACTTTTACAAAGTGGCCACTTAAATACCATATCTTTTTAAAAGTGGCCACTCAGGTTCCTTAATTTTTGAAAAGTGATCACTTAGATACTTTAATTTTTTAAAAGAAGTCACTTAGGTTCCTTAATTTTGAAAAAGTGATCACTTAGGTTCATTTTAAGAACAACACGTTGGACAAGAATTTCCACATCATAATAAAATATTAAGTAGAAAGTCTACGTAGGATGTTTAGTCAGAAATGACACTCAAGTGATCCATTTGCTCCGATTTGATACTCTTGTGATTGAAAAAAAAGTTATGGCACTTAAGCGATCTCCGTACAAAAGTTATAACACTTGTACTATTCTTACCCCTTTCCTAAAAGATGAGAAGGACCAACCATCTACGTTGACCATAATACAAGATATATGGTTGGTTTAAAAATCAGGAGAGAGAGCGAGAGAGAGAGAGAGAGAGAATCGAGGTCTGTGCACGTGATTGATGGTGAACATGAGCGAAATAGGGAATTGAAAGATTTAATCTTCATGGGCAGAGCAAGAAAATATAAATATTCGAGGCAACAGAAGAAGAAGGAAAGAGAACAAACTGAGAGAGAGCCTTTTTTTTGGTCGAAAGAAAGATTCTACTAATTAATAGTCAAGAGAGTTATATAGAATACTTCCAAACTCCAAAAGCCAGTAGAAACAAAACTTAGAAAGCCAATTCTGCGACTAAAGGCACATTCAAATGTGACATTCTGAATTCCGACTCTCTCGAGACTATTGAATGTAAGGATATCGATAGGTATAATTCAGTTGTAACTCGCTCGGAGTTGGTCATTTCCGAGTTAACTGATCAAAAGGGAAAGACTGACACGGAGTCGGGTACGTGGACCTAAGGAATTTGAATGAGAAATGACACTTTAACCATAAAGATTGCCAAGGGAATGTCTTGGGCCGACAGATATCGATCTAAGGATGATTATGGAATCTCTTACTAGCGTTATACGTTGGGACATGGGTGATTCTGCTTAACCAATGTGTAATTTGCGAGAAATTCCTAAATCGAATTCTGATGATCAGAATTGAGGGAACGAACGATAAACCCTCGCAATTACATGACAATCAAAGTAGCCACGGCTTAAGAGAAATCCCAAGGTCGATACGCGTAGCGTCTGCAACAGTTGCCCGTCAGTTTGAGATAAATTGGAATTACAGTCGACGAGAATTTGACATGAAATTGAACCTCGAGATTGGGTATTGGACATTGAGGAATTTCAATATTGGAATTGAGGTGGACGTCGCCTCATCGAGGGTGGTTTATACTGGAAAAATGAAATTTCGGATGAAAAGTGCCAAATGACCATTTTACTCCTCGACCTTTGGCCTTACCTTAAGAAGTTTAGAATGTCATTTTGGTCATTTCTCTTCCTCTATATGCTACCGAAAGTTGGATGAGGATGAGTCAAAGAGAGTCAAAGTCAACAAGCAACCAATGGAAAGTTGCCAAGTGTCAATCAAAGAGAATGTCAAACATTAAATGCCCATTAATTACCCATATTATCTAATTGATCAGAGTGCATTATTGGGATGGAATACCTTCTCTCCCTTCTCATTTTGATTGGCCACCTTCATTCCCACCATCTTCTTCCTCTTCCTCTCTCTCGGCCGAATGGATTCCTCGCGGACAGACAGAAACCGGCTCACTATTTCGGCTATAACTTTGTCGTACGATATCGAATTGAAGTAAAACCACTTCCATCTTAAAGATTATTGTCTTTCCTTTCTAAGAAGATATTATGAGCTTAATTTAGCCCAACTGTTTATTCCGTAAGTCTATTTGAATGGACAAAGGTCAGATTCTGACCCAGTTTTGGAGAGGCTGTGTTTTTGGAAGCTTCTGGACTCCAAATGACCTCAAATTTTCGGTGAGATCTTCATAACATCTATTACTTGAGTTGACTGAGAAAGTATGATTATTGAGGATTTATGGTATTTTCATGGCTGAACAGAGGTAATTAAAGTCGGACAAATTCTGATTGTGTGAGGATTGTGGAGGAAACCGGGATGGTCAAAGGCTTTGAGGTGTTATTTCGATTTCAAATTTTCGGTTAGCTCCCTTAACATGTAGATTAAGGTTATGGCAAGTTAATTTTGTGATGGATTGAAGTTTAGAATTGATTCATGGACTGATTGAGGAGAGGAAGGGTAGAACAGAATTTTGCCCTATTTCGGTTTGGATGAACCGAGCCCTTTGAGGGCTGTGGGAGGTGTCGCCATGCTTTAAATTTATCGTTAAGACCCCATAAGATGTTATGTGAAGTATTAATGGGGTGTATGTGAAGTGGATTGGGAATTTGAAATGATTTAAGGACTAGTTGGTGCGAAAATACCAAGTTACATTCGGCCTTACATGTTGATGCATGAACCGAATGTATTAAGGGTTTGTGGAAGTATGGTCATGTGTTCGATTGATCGATGAGGTATTTTGAGTTGCCAATTGAATGGCTATTGAGGGATTGGGTTAATGGAAGTGAGAATTCAATGGCTTTTTAATCCAAAATTGATGAACATTTCTAGGTTGACGAGGGATACTCGGTGGATTGCATACTTGTGGCATTGAGGAGAGTCACTTGGTGTGGAATTTTGCTAATCGATCAAGGTAAGTGTTTCCTAAGCCTTTATCTGAATGCTAGGACACTACTAGATAGAGTGGTTGAATGACTTGATTGCTTGGTGAAGCCTATGGCTTGAATTGCTTGATTTGGTGATGGATTCCATGACCTAAATGTTATAGTATGACAATTGAACTGTGATATGCCTTAATGACATATTTGGCTATTGAGCCCTTGATGATTTAATTGGGTGGGATGCCTACATGATTTATATTGCTATAGTGCCTGTGATATCTATTGGCTATGAAGCCCTATTAGTGAATTGGCTTTAACGCCCATGCTACATAAATGGTTATAGTGTCGATGCTATATGAATGAGCTATATTGTCCTAGCGATCGTTGGCCTGTGGCCTAGAGATCGCGTTGGCTGTAAGTTCCTGAGATGATAAATGGCTGTTAGCCTCTGAAGTACCGATTGGCCTGTGACCCTAGTGGTACCAATTGACTAAAAGTTCTGATGATACCGATTGGCCTGTGGCCCCAGTGGTATTGAGCGGCTATGAGCCCTGAAATGACAATTGGCTATGAACCCCATGAGATACCGATTGGCGTGTGGCCCTAGTGGTATAGATTGGCGATGAGCTCAGAAATACCGATTGGCCTGTGGCCTTAGTGATACGAGTTGACTAAAAATTATTACGATAACGATTGGCCTGTGGCCCCGATGATATCAGTTGGCAAGAGTGCTAGAGAAGTACATCGCGGCTGAGAGCCCATGAGATGAGCGGTTGTGAAAATTGTGATGATTATGTGCTGGTTATGTGAGCTATGGGCGAGGAGCTTGAACCCTGAGATTGAATGTGATTAATTATGTTGTTTGACCATGCTAGCTTTGTTGATTTACCTGATTTGGTGTTAGTTTCATAGTCTGGAGGGGACTGGTGATCAGGTCTAGGTTTAGGTTTCACTTATTGAGATTTATATCTCACCCAGTGGGGGCTTAACTTTTTCAGGTCTTAGGTGAAGTAAGCTCGAACTTGCCAAGGATTGACATTTAAGGAAGTGGTTGATCAAATGTATTTATACATTGGGTGACCTTAGAGATTATATATATTATTTGGTGGATGTAGAAATTAAATCTTTAGTTTTGGCTATTTATGAAATTTGAGGTGTATTATATAGATACGGGAAGTGTATCACTTTTCCGTCCTAAGTGATCTTGATTTTATTTATGTACGAAGTAGTTTCTTGCTTCCGCATGTATATGATTTGGAAGATGAGGGCCGCAAGACCTTGGATGGCACAGCTTAATTACGGCCTAGTGGGATGTTCACGTGCTCGCCGGGTTCAAGGCGTGACATCCCTGTTTCAGTGGTATCAGAGCAAGGTCAGCTCGATCCAATGTGATTGATGTTTGGAGTAATAAGGAGTGATGACTTGAGGACAATTAGGTAGTGAGACCTTTATGGTTAAGCATGGATTGTTGAATCTTGAGGATTATAGGCTTGAACTTGTGTGCACCCTAATGGTTCTAGAGTTGATTTCGATTAATGATCATGAGTAATTTTATAATTAAGGCTCACAAGAAAGCAAGTAAAAATTGAAAAGACATAAGCATGAATTTTGAGGTAGTAATTATGCTTGAGGTTTGTAGAGAATTGTTTATGAATAAGGGGTCGATTGGAGTATATAATTGTGATCATGGCTTGTCGATGACCTAACTTGGGGAACATGAGTTGTAAAGAGAAGACTGATATTAGTGTATTTAGGCTTGAATTGCATTGTATCTTGATGGTATAGTTATCGATTTCTATTGACAGTTTTGGATGATGTGAGGTGAGGTGTATACAAGGAAGCAGACAAAGAATATTTGGCTTAAAGGCCAATTGTGATCGAATGCATATGGATTTGACTTGAATACCGACTAGACTTGAGGTATATAGTTGAATATAGGCAATTGATCTATGATAGGCGATGGTCCTTGTCGAGTTAGAGGTTTTCTATGGATAAGGCTTGATGTGAAAACAATTGTGGTATGACAGGTGGTGAGAATGAACATGCTGTGCATGTGTTTGTGGCTTTAAAACGAAAATTGATGAGGGTGCATGTATGAACTTATCGCTGTTGGATTTAATAAACTTTTGCTTGGTATGGGACAAGTGGATGAGATACCTATAAATTGTAATGAAGCAAGGTATGGGACGTGTGGAACGGAGCTTTCTCGGTAGATGTATGACTTGGGACAACCTACAACGGCTAGGTCTGATGAAGGCGATGAGTGATCGCCAGGACAGAGAGGTCCGGACAAGGAGTGGCTCCTGGCCGACTTCTAAGCTGGCAAGAGGCAGGAATGATCCAAGTCATAACTTGAAAGGGGAAGTCTAGGTATCAGGTTGAGTCCAATTGTGGTTAAGGGATGTATAGCACGAGATTGAGTCCCAAGTGAATGTAGAAAGTGGCATGGCATGTGTAGTGGCACATATGAGTGGCATGGTTAAAAGCTTTATGCTTGGTAGTGGATGCCGTTTGAAAAAGAAAAGCGATGTTGTGATTGGCCTTTTAGGCGTGTTTTGTGATTGGCATCATGTGAATGTTATGGTCAATGTCTAACTGAGAGATTAGACGGCATGTGGGGTTTATACCCATTGAACTGATGCCTGTTGAGAATGAGAAAGCCTATTGCGATTGTGTTAGAGCAGAAGTTGTCTCTAGATCTATGGCATGAACGATTGAAATTACACTTTGAGTGCTTGTTTGATAGTTGCCCAATTGAGGCTTGCCTAGTGATGGCTGTTAACTAAGAAATCGCCTTGTTGAGGCTGACCTGTTGAATAGTCATTGACTGAAGAGGATTTGGAATTCTTGGGTAATAAACAACTAGTTGAGAGTTGTTTAGGAACCACTGATGGTTGATGGTAAAAGATAATGAGATGAACAGCCTGAGACTGCTAGACTTAGATTACTTAAGTCTTTGATTCCTGGAGAGAATCATAGTGTTTTAAGAGACATGATAACCTAATATGGCTGAACGACCAAGGTACGGTCGTTATAGGATCACTTGGCTCGAATATGTAAGGTATAGGAAGATCCAAGAATTGAGATAGCTCATGAGAATTTAGCAAAGATGAGCGACTGTAGTATGAGTACTAGAAGAGAATATGGCTCGATTTGTTAATCGTACGAGATCCAAGAGCTGAATGGGTGGGGAGAACTTTAAATGGAAATGAGAAAATTTATTGGGTAAGCAAGCTCGAGGAGAAGCTGCCATTGTTGCCTGAGTCACTGTGGTGACAGATGCTAGTACCGATGAGTTAAACGATTGAAGTCACGAGAAAGGTGACGTTGAGTTAATCCTTTCTAAATTGAATGCGTGGCAAGAACCATGAGAGACTTGAAAAGCTTGTGAAGCTATGTATAAGTTGAGATTGACTGAGTTGAAGGAGAGATGACATTTGAAATTGTCTCCCTCTGGATTGGGGATCTTGATAAGGAAACCTTAGAAGTTTTGGGTACACTGAGAAAAGAAAGTGACCCTGAAAAGTTTAGCTTTAACAGGGTGTTGATGATTGGTGAAATGTTACCAGAGGAAAAGTTTTTCTCGAAGGCATGATATCTTCCTGGACTACCTCTGTTGAGTTGTTCGATAAAAAATATCCTCTTGAGATTGGTCGAGAGTAAAGGTTGGTTGGATCCTAATACTTTTGCAAGGATCAGAGGATGATCGACCAGTGTGAGACAGAGTTTTCAAGGTCGTTTAAGTATATGGTGAAGGTGGTCAAGGACCCTTGAATAAGATAAGTAAATCCCTGAGAGGATTGGAGTTTGAAAGTCTTATGGCTAGTTGTTCTTCCTGATTTTGAGGAATGGTAATGGGACTCAGTAAAAGAAGAGAACTCCTGCTCATGGATTACAAGTAAATAAATGTTCATTATGGAATATGGAACGTGCCTACGGGAAATGGTTGATTACCTAGGCGTAAGACCCATGGTGGAAAATGGGTAGTCCGTCTCTTCTGTTATGGAAGGAGTCGAGGAAATATCGGCATGCTAGTTTGCTTAAATTAATGATTTCCTGGGATCGGTTGATTGAACTGGAACCATGAGAAATGAAATCATGAGTTGTTGTTCCCTAAAGAATAGGGTGTTGTTTTTAAAAGGCGATTGGACCATGAAATGGTCGTTGATGAAAAGAAAAGTGAATGGACTTGATCGTCCTGGCTGGTTGTAATTCTAATGAATGATTTAATAAGCGAAAAGAGCGCTTAGAGAATACTTGCAGAGTGATTGAGGTAATCGAATTGAGCATTCGATATGTCAACTGGTGGAGACTAAGGATGAACGGATATTGTCACTTTAGGTGACTGAATTATGGAAAGAAGAATGCCGAGTATGGTGATATCTACGTTCTAGAGTAAAACATTGCTGTTAACATAGACTCCAAGATTGACGTCCTATGGAATAGGAAGAACAAGATGGATTCGAAGTGAAAGAATGCCACTAAAGTGTATAGTTTCCTTCATAGGATAAGAAACCTTAGTGTGGAAGGAAGAGAAAATTGTCTTGATATTAATATAGAGCGTCTAGACTGAGAAAGACGACGTAAAACTTGAATGATTCTTGGAAGGGAATTTAAGTTCCAGAGACTGTCTTGTAGACGATATTAAATTCTAGGATGATGTCGACGTTCAATGGAACAGATAGAATTGGGATAAAGTCACATTGACTGGTTATGGAAACCAGCGGTTAAGGTAAAGAGTGTTTCATCAAGGAAGAGCGATAAAAATAAGCAAAATATTGCATGGTCCTAGTGGAGACCCGTGGCAACAGAGGACCAAGGTTTGAACTCTCAAGTGAAAAGTGTGAGGAACAATTTGAAAGATTCGACACCTGGTAGAAAGAAGTTGATAATAGTCGAATTAAGTGTCTAAGGAATGCTTGAGTTGATTGTTACCGTCTTGAGAGACAATGATTGAGCTCGTTTACGGAGTCATGAGAAACATGAACAACTTTTGAGAGTATTCTATGGATTCTAAGGAGATGCTCGCTGTATGCTGAATGTGAAGAGCACGGGCTATGGATCTGATGAAGTAAGATTCCTCAGTCGTGAAATCTCTGAGAAATGAAATCTCTGTGGAGCCTTGGAAGATTGAAATGAGTGATGAATCGACTAGAGTCGATGTGGGTTGCCGGAAGTTGAAATTTCTTGAGATGGGTGAATTGTTACAGACGGATCGTGGGAATATTCTCCACAAGAACTGTTCCATTAGTGAAATGGACTAAGGACGAGACGTAACACGAATGGATGAATGAACATGAAAAGAGTTTTCAAGGGCTTGAGTAAGCTGATGACTACGCTGTTTATAACGTTTTCGATTGGAAATTGAAATGCTTATGATGGTCGCAATAACGAGACGCAGAATGAAACTTGAGGTATAATAAGGCAGCCGGAAGTGGGCATTGCATATACATCGTGACGATAAGGCCATATGAATTGGAATGTTTAGAGAATGATTGTAGTTGGTCTGCGAGTATCCTCACGACAAAGTTTAGGATACATTGTTTGGGTCTAAGAAGATTTCAAGTTTTTATCTACTCCAAAAGATATCGAGTAGCAGTTTCCTGAGAGAAATTGAACAAAAGGCAACGCAGATGTATAAAATTGCTTGTGGATAGTGTTGTTTAGATAAAGAAAGACCTTGAAGTTATGTGAACTAAAAGAAGTTAAGAGCATGGACAGCCTTGAAGGAAATTGGTGGAAAGGCACGTGGAACGAAAAGATCACCCAAGTGTTGTTATAGTGATATTCATATCGCTAAGGAAGAGTGAATTGTTTAGCGGATGCTTACAGTTGAGAATTGAGCATTGCAGAATTGGCGATGGAGGTCCCTCAAGAAATAAGAGATTCAACTTCTAAATTGGAAGTTCGCCGTATGGCTAGTTTGATGGCTACCTGAAATATCAGATCTGAAGGTCAGAAAGGAATTGAGATATTGCCATGATCAGACCCTGATGTCTAAGGGGTATGGAAATGAATAGAATATGGAGAATTAAGGTGTTCCTTGAAATGGCACAAAGGTGTGTCGAAATTGCCTTAATATTATCGGTGATATGGATTGAAGGTCAAATTAGTGTAACGTGTGGTCGAGCATAAGACATGCGGACAAGAGAGAGAGACATGACTTTGAAGTGGTCAAGAAATTGCCTAAATATTACTATGATCGTTGGAAATCTTCAAATGACGTCGAAAGTAAATTAATACGAAAGTAACCATGAGCTTGATTAAGGAGTCAAGAAAGTTATGACTCGATTTGGTTGAGAAAGGGCGTGACATTCTGATTTCCCAGTCATTTTCAGACTCGTTAATGAGAAGTATATTTAGTGATGTATTTCAGTCATATCGCGCTTGAATCTGATCAATTTGAGTAGGCTGACCAAAAGGGAAAGGCTAATGCGAGACAAGGTACGTGGACCAAGGAAACTTGAATAAGAAATGACGCTTTGGCCATAAAGATTGTCAAGGGGACATTTAGAACCACAAAGGGCCGATCTAAGGACGATTAAGGAATGTATTGCTAGCGTTATACGATTGGAACGCGGGTGATACCGCTTAACCAATGTATAATTTGTAAATTTTTCTAAATAGAACAGTGACGATCGAGACTATAGGAACTAGTGATAGACCCTCACAATTACATGATAACCAAAGTCGCCATGAATTGACGAGCCCTAATGTGATATGAATCATGGGGTCGATACGCGTAACGTCTGCAAAAGCCGCCCGTCGATTCGAGATAAGCTGGAACCACGTCTGATAGAGAAAACGATCAGAAACGAGTCTTGAAAATTGAAAATGGAGAACCAAAAATTCCAACGTCAGGTTTGGATTGGCCATCGCTTTATCGAAGAATATTGAAATGAGGAAAACAACGTTCTGGACGTCGGGGGTAAAATTACCATTTTGCCCCTTAAGCCTTAGCCTTGCTTATGCAATTGAAGGAGGGCATTTTGGTCTTTTATACACCCCAAGAGCCACCAAAAATTTGAAGAGACCTTGGCCATTGGATGAAGCTTGATTGACACTTAGGACAAGTGTCAATAGATTAGGTAAAGAGTGGTCATATCCACTTTTCCCAACTACCATTCAATCATTTGACTTGTGAAGACTTGCATATAGCTCTCTCTCTCTCTTCCATGACCGGTCATCACCCCCATTTGGTTGAAAGTCTCTTCTTCTTCTTCCTCTCTTCTACCGCTCGTCGATCGGTTCTGTGCCGCCCGTTCACCGCCACCGACGACCACTTTCGACGACCTTTAGCCAGCGAGCTGACCATCCACACCTAACCCGACCTCTTGCCGATATCCTTGAAGTGGAAGCGAGTCGTTTGACCCACCGAAGAGCTCTAGCCAGCCATTCTTTCGGAAGTCGACGGAAATCATTGCAGCTGGAGGTAAGCTGCTGTTAGGACTCCGTAGGGCCTCTTAACGTTTGAATTGTTTGGCCAAATTTTGTGGAGATCTTGGAGACACATATACTGAGTTGTGGAAAAAATTTGGGCCGAATTTGATGAAGGATTGATGATGAAATGGTGTCACTTTTGATGGACAGAAACTGCCAGTTTGCAGGCTTGGGTGAACCGGCGACTTTCAAGGTGTTTCCAGCGACGACTCAGCCCCAAATCTTTGGTGAGCTTCCTAAACCCTTATATCTACATGTTAGAAAGTAGGTTAGTGAATAAATGGTGGATTTAGAGTAGTTTTAGGACTGCAAAACCTTGGTATGCACAGAACCGAAAATAGCCCGGTTTGGTTCTGTGCAAATCGGTTTTGTAGAGGCTGTCGGCTGTTGGTTTTGAGTCTCAAATTCATCAATGAGACATGTTAGGATGTTGAGAAATGTCTTAATGAGATTGATGATCCATGGATTGGTGATTGGGCAAGACAAAATTGACGATTGGTTGGAATTTCATAGGTTGCACGATGGATTTGATTCTTGGACTACTTGGCCGAATCTTTGAGGCTCTTGGAAGGAGAAATTTGTCACATTAAGCTTGAGGTAAGGGAACCCTAAACCTAGGATAGGAAGATTGGACTCAATTGGGTGAGTCGTGTGGTAATTTGATTGATTTTGAGAAAACTTAATGAGATTATTCCTTGTGTGTCCTAGGACGACATAGAAGATTGAACGTATGATAATACTTGTGCTTTATATTGACTACCTTGTTTCAATATCAATTGAATCGTCTGCATGCCACGGATACATTGTTTGTGCATGAGTTGCACTTGGTCTTGTGTGCATGAATCGTGATTATGGCATGACGAAGACGTGGTGAGACCCTGAGGCGTATGAGACGTAGAGTGGTGTGATGGATACCCTGAAGTGCTGAGGCGCGGGGTTGGAGTTGTGTGGCACCCTGATGCATTTGAGACGCATGGTTGAGATGACTATAGTCCTGATGCGTTGAAACGCGGGACGAAGTTGTGATGTGTCGACACTGGCCTGAAGTAACATTGAAACCTGATGCGTTTACATGGGTTGTTAATGATGGTTTGATGCGTTTACGCGGACCAAGCTTGATGCGCTCTAAACGAGGGCATGAGAATGAGGAGGGTGTGAAAGGTGGAAGTGGCGGTGAGACATGGCGGAATGTGCATGATTTTAGTGATGTGTTGTAATGCCATGACTGCCTGCCTGACATCTGCATGAGTGTTGTTATTTGAATGCCTTATATGCCTATTTGCATGGTATGTTAATGTTGATGACTGCCTGAGTGGACGGTCGACCTAACCTAGGATTAGGACCCACCTTACTGAGATGTGTATCTCACCCCGTTGGGACCTCCCTTTTTACAGATTCTAGGTCTTGAAGATGTGGCCTATCCGTTTTGGTGACCCCAAGGATATGTCCGTTTATTTTGATGAGTTTTTTGACGGGCAGGGAACTATTTATGTCAGGAGTACTGTGGTTTGAGTAGACGAGATTAGTACTAGCTGGAAGCCTCATAGGTATGAGGCTTGGTTCCGAAAAGTTGGGGATGTTTCTACAAGGCCGCTGAAGTCCACTGAGGTGCCCCAGGGAGTCGTCCCTAGTTGGTGTCATCCCACCTAAAACTTAGAGCAGGCTAAGGGGTCAGTTGTCGGTTCGAGGAATGGACCGGAAATGACCTCGACCTTGGAGAACACGGAGGATGAGGTCATAATGGTCGAGGTGACTAAGGAGGATCTGGTCGAGCCGTCTACTGAAGAGACCATGGAGGACACCATAGAGGTTCGCTCGGAGACCTTCTTGGAGTGTGAGCCTACGGAGGAGGTAGAGGAGACCGAGGACTCCAGCAGCTCGTCTTAGGAGCTCCTAGCTTGCCAGTTTGATCTTTTGACGGCGATCCTGACCCTGTTTCTCGTTGGATGATGATGATGATGGACCTTTTTGTGTACTTACCCCGTCACCCCCCTTGTTAGCGGATTTAGTTGCCATGCGTCTGTATGAACTCTTGGATATTATGTATGGTAGTCTTCTCGCTATCCCAATCCCATTTTACTATTTGTACGAAGGAGTTATTACATAGTCACTTCCGCATGCTACGTATATTATGTCTCTCGACTCATGTGTGGATCTTGGGACCACGAGAGATATTCTGGTTTGCTTGCAGGGAATCGCGTGCTCGTGCTCGGGACGCGGGGCATGACAAAGAGAAAGTTGACAAAGCCTTGAATCTCTGATGGTACAAGAGAACATTTGAAGGGAGTGATACGTCAATAGGCATGAGTGCCAAAAAGTATATGATTGCGATGGTTTAATAAGGAACAGAGTTATTTTGAAGAATGAGAATGCGATTAGGCGTCAGTACCCTATGAGATTGGATAATTGGAAAATGACAAATTTCGAGAACGAAATTTCTTTAAGGGGGGAAGAATTGCGACATTTCGAATTCCGACCCTATCGAGGCTATTGAATGGAAGGATATCGATTGATGTGTTTCAGTTGTAACTCGCTCGGAGTTGGCCACTCTCGAGTTAACTGACCAAAAGGGAAAGATTGACGCGGAGTCGGGTACGTGGACTGGCGAATTTGAATGAGAAATGACATTTTGACCATAAAGATTGTCGAGAGAATATCTTGGGCTGTCAGAGATCGATCTAGGGACGATCATGGAATGTCTTGCTAGCATTATACGTTGGGATGCGGGTGATTCCGCTTAACCAACGTGTAATTTGCAAGAATTTTCTAAATCGGATTTCGATGATTAGGATTGAAGGAACGAACGATAAACCATTACAATTACATGACAATAAAAGTCCCCACGGCTTGAGAAAAATCCCAAGGTCGATACGCATAGTGCCTGCAAGAGTCGCCCATCAGTTTGAGATAAACTGGAATTACAGTCGATGAGAGTTCGGCATGAAATCGGATCTCAAGATTTGGGTATTGGACATTGAGGAATTCCAATATTTGGATTGAAATGGACATCATCTCATCGAGAGTGGTTTATATTGGAAAAAAATGAAAGTTCGGACAAAAAGTGAAAAATAACCATTTTGCCCCTCGACCTTTGGCTTTGCCTTAAGAAATTTGGAGGGTCATTTTGGTCATTTAACCCTCTATATGGCTGCTGAAAATTGATGAAGATTGGTAAGGGAAGTCAATGGTGGACAAGGCCTTCTAGAATCAAGACAAGTGTCACTCTTTGAGGAAGACAAGTGTCACTATTTAAGAGGGTAAGCATTAATTAAACTCACCTAACCATCTTATCT
Organism: Rhodomyrtus tomentosa; assembly: GCA_028455895.1. Classification (NCBI taxonomy): domain Eukaryota; kingdom Viridiplantae; phylum Streptophyta; class Magnoliopsida; order Myrtales; family Myrtaceae; genus Rhodomyrtus; species Rhodomyrtus tomentosa. Next base: position 23,632,432 of record JAPCWY010000004.1, read on the forward strand.
TTGACCAAGCTCAATTATTGTGGAAGACTCTCTCTCTCTTCCATTTGGTAGGCCAAAACCCTCTCTCTCTTCTTCTTCTTCCTCTTTTCAATCTCTGCCTGGCAGTTTCTCGCGGACCGGGAAAAACGTCTCCATTATTCCAGCCATAACTTTGTAATCCGACTTCGGATTGAGGTAAAACCACCGCCATCTTAAAGCTTATCGTCTTTTCTTTCTAGGAAGGAATTATGAGATTAATTTGGCCCAGCTATAGGTCCGTTTTAGTGGGCAAAGGTCAGGATGGAGGCTGATTCCGACCAGTTTTGGGGAAAGATCTGTTTTGGGGGCTTCCGAACTTCAAATGGCTTCAAATTTTTGGTGAGATCTTCATAACATCTAGTACTAAGGGTGGATTGTCTATGGTTGTAAGTTTGATGGTGTTAAAATAGGGTTTCATCGATGATTATGGATGATTAAAACTGGACAGAATTTGCCCGTTTGAGGATCGTGGAGAAAACCGGTTGGTTCGAAGGCTTTATGTTATTATTTCACTCCAAAACCCTCGGTGAGCTCCCTTAACATGTAAATTGAGGTTCTAACAAGTTTATTTTGTGAGGAATTAAGGTTTGGGATTGAAGTATAGCTTGATTGAACGGATTGAACTAGAAACCGATTCTGTTTTGGGAGTACCCTGCCATGACCGATTCTGTTGGGGGTTAATTAAGGAGTATTTTGACTTCAAATTGACTCATAAGATCCCATAAGACATGATGTGAAGTGTTAAAGGGGGGTTGGTGAAGTGGATTGAGAATTGAAGTGATTTAAGGGCTAAATTCGTGCATAAAACTTCGAGTTATATTCGGCCTTACATGTGACTACATGAACTAAATGAATTGATGGTTCGTTGAAGTATTGTCATATGTTTGATTGACCGATAAGGTATCTTGAGTTGCCAATTGAATGGTTGTTGAGAGATTAGGTTAGAGAAAGTTGAATGCATGGCTTTATGATTAGAAATTGATGAACTTTTTTAGGTTGACGAGGGATCCTTGGTTGATTGCATACCAGTGGTATTGAATAGGATCGTTTGGTGTGGAATTTTGCTAATTGATCGAGGTAAGGGGTTCCTAAACCCTTACTTGAACCCTATGACGCTACTGGATAGTTGTCTTATGTAGCGTGATTGTACGATAAAAGCATGTTGATTGATAGTGTGTTATTGAATTGGCTGTGAGCCCTGTTCTTGTTATTGAATTTGCTGTGAGCCATGTTCTTGTCATTGAATTGACTATGAGGCCTGTTATTGTTAAGGAATTGGCAGTGGGCCCTGGTGATGACATCGCGGCCGTGAGCCTTGGAGATGATTTGGCTTGGAGCCCTATGAAATTATATCGCGGTTTGGAGCCCTAGTGATACATCACAGCGATGAGCCCTGGCGATGATTTGGCTTGGAGCCCTATGAAACTATATCGCGGCTTAAAGCCCTAGCGATACATCACGGCCGTGGCCTTGGCGATGATTAAATGGTTTGTCATTGACTGATTGGTGAAGTCTGTGGCTTATATTAACAGCTGCAATTATGTGGTGAGTATATTATGATTGGTAATTTGGATTTAGAATAGCTAGAGAGCCCTAGTGATATCAATTGACTATGAGTTCTAGTAATACCGATTGGCTTATGATCCCAGTAGTATTAAATGGCTACGAGCCTCAAAAGTACCGATTGGCCTGTGGCCCCAGTGGTACAAAGATATCGATTGGCTTGTGGCCCTAGTGCTATCAATTGGCATAAGTGTTAGAGAGTTACATGGCAGCCTGAGAGACGGGCGATGATTGATTGTGGTGACTCTGAAAGTCATGGTGCTAGTTTATGTACCATGTACTCGAAGAATGAACACTTGAGGTTGATTATGTTTGACTGTGACTCCTAATTATGCCTATCTTGCTAAGATAGTTGATTGATGAATGCTTACTTCAGGTGTTGTTGAGTTGGTCTGGGGGGAACTGGTATTTAGGTCTAGGTTTAGGTTTCACTTATTGAGATTATATCTTAGCCTAGTGGGGGTTTAACTTTTTCATGTCCTAGGCGAATGAAATTCGAAGGTGCCACGGGATGGCATTTGAAGAAGTTGTTGGAGTTAGAATTGTAACTGATCTTTTTATTGATGAAAAGTGTATACCCATTTGTCCCGAGTCATCTCATTATGGAATTGTACGAAACAATTTTATGGCTTTCGCGATCTTGTTCCTTTGTCAAGTTGTTATTTGATTGGCCGAAGGATCCTAGATGGCATAGCTTGATTACGGCCTGGTGGGATGTTCGCGTGCTCGTGTGTTCAAGGCGTGACATATAAGGTCAAAGGATGTCAAAGCTCATGGATTGAATTATTGAGGCTTGCCAAGTGTCATCCATTGAAGGCCTCATGCATTTAATGCGCATAAGATCAATCTTGTCAAGGTTAAGCTTTATTATTTGTATGAAACGCTTCATTATACACCGATGCCATCCGTGACCTTCTCTCTCTCTTCTTCCTCTTCAATTTTCTTCTTCTACTCTTTCTTGGCCGAACAACCCAGCCCAACTAGTCTCGAGAACCACTCTTCCTCCGACCATAAATTTTTTGTCAGTTATCGGATTGATGTAAAACCATCGCCATCTTAAAGCTCATTGTCTTATGGTTCTATAGAGACATTATAAGATTGATTTAGCCCAGCCGTTTGTCCTGTATGTCTATTTGAGTGGGCAAAGGTCAGGACAAGGTCAGTTTCTGACCAGTTTTGGGGAAAGACCTATTTTGGGGGCTTCCGGACTTCAAATGGCTCCAAATTTTCGATGAGGTCTTCTACACTCAAAGTATAAAAGTTGGCTAAGCTGTGATTATAAATTTAGTTGAATTTTGATGGGTTTCCATGGTTGATTTGAGGCGATTTTTCTAAGGCAGAATCTGACCGCATGTACACCTAGTGGAACCGGGTTGATAGGAAGTTCTTGGGGTGTTATTTCACTTCCAAATATTCGGTGAGCTTCCTAAACATGTAGATTAAGGTTATGGCAAGTTGGTTTTGTGATGGACTGTAATTTGGAGATAATTTATGGACTGATTTGTGCAGGTTAGGTCAAAATCGATTCATCCTTGTTGGTACTCCATTAGAACCGAACCTGTTGGGGGTTAAACAATGGATGTTTTGGCTTTGAAATGATTAGTAAGACATCATGAGTTATTATATGAGACGTTATTGAGGAGTATGCGAATTGGATTAGAGATTAGAGTTGATTTAACATCAGAATTATGCACGAAACTCAAGTTATATTCTGCACTGTTAATGGATTGTTTAAACAAAATATTTTGGGGGTTCGTGGAGATGACTCTGTGTCTTTAAATGGATATTAAGACAACGTGGGTTGTCAATTGATGTGTTATTGAGGTATTGGCAAAGTGAGGTTGCGAAATGATTGATTTTCTTTTTGGAAATAAATTTTTCCTAGGATGGCGCGTGACCCCTACGGTGGCCGTGAGCTTGTTGACCTAGAAGGGTCGTTTGAATTGAATTTGCTAGCTTGCTGAAGAGGTAAGTGTCCCTTAAACGTTTACTCGAACGTTAGGACACTGCTGGATGAGTTTGGGTGGTGAATTAATGAAATTGTGCACGTAAGGTGTTTGAATTGTTAATGGTCGCATGGAATGTGAGTGGACCGAACCATACATGCTTGACTCGGTGAAATTTTAATTTTTCATGCTTGAATTGATGACTTGCATGCTTGAATTGATGACTTGCATGCTTGAATGACATAGATGCTTGCATGGTCGTGTAGTATTTCAGCTTTAGTGGCGATTGTGTGATGTAAGTGGCTATTGATCTTGGTAATATAGTTCGGCTATTGTGCCCTGAATTTATATGAATTGGCTATGAAGCCCCTGCTAGCGATTTGACTATAATGTCTATGCTATATAAATGGGCTGTAGTGCCCTAGCGATCAATTAGCCTGTGGCCCTGGAGATTGCATTGGCTTGGAGTCTTGATGATATCGATTGGCCTGTAGCGCCGGTGATATCAATTGACTATGACTCCCAATGATACCGATTAGCCTGTAGTCCCGGTGGTTTTGAGTGGCTGTACGCCCCTAAGATGATAAATGATTGTGAGCTCCAAAGGTGCTGATTAGCTTGTGGCCCCGGTGGTACCAATTGACTAAAAGTCTTGATGATATCGAGTGGCCTGTGGCCCCGGTGATATCAATTAGTCAGAGTGCCTAGAGAAGTATATCGCGACTAAGAGCCTAGGTGATGAATGATTGCGATGACCCTGAAGTCTATGTGTGCTAGTTTATATGCCATGTGATATTGTCTGGCCGAACTTCTGCTTTTTGCTGGTTGTGTAGTCTCGGGGGAACTGACGGTCAGGTCTAGGTTTAGGGTTTACTTACTGAGATATATATATCTTACCCCGTTGGGGATTAATATTTTTTTTTCAGGTCCTTGAAGATGGAAATACAGGCATGATGAGGATGAGCTCTCGATGAAGTAATAAAATGAATGGTTTTATGTGTTTGTGGCATTATGGATTGTATTCAGATTTTGAGGATTTAGAAATTGAATTATGGGTACTTGACTGCGATAACTTCTGAGGAGAATTTTATTAATAGGAGAAGCATAACCCTTTGTCCTGAGTCATCTCGTTGTAATTTCTATGGAGTTGTTTTATTGCTTCCGTGACTTTGTTTCATTTTCAAGAATATTGTGATAGGCTGAAGGATCCTGGGTGACATCGAATCAAGACGGCCGGGTGGGATGTTCGCGCGCTCGTCGGGTTCGGGGCTTGACATCCCCTTTTAGTGGTATCAGAGCAAGGTCAGCTCGATCTAATGTGACTGAGGTCTAGAGTGATAAGGAATGATGACTTAGAGACAATTAGGTAGTGAGACCTTTAGGATTCAGCACAGATTACTAAATCTTGAGGATTATATGCTTGAACTTGTGCGGTATTCCAATGGTCCTCGTGTTGATTTAATGGATGATCTCGAATGATTTTATGAATAAGGCTCACAAGGAAATGAGTAGATATTGAGGTGTCATAAGCCTGGATTTGAAGTTGTTAGAGAATAGCTTATGAATGAAAGGTCAATTGGAGTATATGATTGTGATCGTGGTTTGTCAATGGCCCAACTTGAGGAGTATGAGTTATAAAGAGGAGACTGGCATTAGTGGATATAAGCTTGAATTGCGTTGTATCTTGATAGTTTGGTTATTTATTGCTAACGACAACCTTGGATGGTATGAGACGAGGTGTATGCAAGGAAGCAGACAAGGAATATTTGGATTAAAGACCAGTTGTGATCGAATGCATGTGGATTTGACTTGAATACTGACTAGACTTGAGGTATATGGTTGAATATAGGCGATTGATCTATGAGAGGCGATGGTTCTTGTGGAGCTAGAGGTCTTCTATGGATGAGGCTTGATGTGGAAACGAATGAGGTGTGACCGGTAGTGAAAATGAACATGTTGTACAAGTGTTTATGGCTTTGAAATGAAAGCCGATGAGGGTGCATGCATGAACTTATCGCTGTTGGACTCAATAAACTATCGCTTGGTATGTGACAAGTTGATGGGATACTTATAAATCGTAATGAAGCATGGTATGAAACATGTGGAACGGGGCTTCCTCTGTGGATGTATGATTTGGGACAACTTCCAATAGCCAGTTCTGATGAGGGCGGGGAGTGATCGCCAGGATAGAGAGGTTCGGACAAGGAGTGGCTCCTGGCAGGCTTCTAAGATGGCAAGAGGCAGGAATGACCCAAGTCATAACTTGAAAGGGAAAGTCTAGGTATAGGGTTGAGTCCGATTGTGGTTAAGAGATGTATGACATGGGATGGATTCCCAAGTGAATTTTTGAAAGTGCCATGGCATGGTAATGACGTCTATGATTGGCATGGTAAAAAGCTTCGTGCTTGATAGAAGATGCCTTTTGAAACAGAAAATTGATGCTTGTGATGGGCTTGTTAGGCGTGTTTTATGATTGGCATCATGTGATTGTTATGGTCAAGGTCTAACTGAGAGATTAGAGGGCATGTGGGGGTTTACACCCGTTGAACTGATATCTATTGAGAATGAGATAGTCTGTTGTGATTATGACAGAGTGGCAGATGCCTTGTGCTTATAGTATGAGCGTTTGACTTATAGAAGTAACGCCTTGAGTATTTGCTTGTTGTTGACCTAGTCGAGTTTTAGCCTAGTTGAGGCTTGCCTAGTGATGGCTGTTACTTGAGAAGTTGCCTTGTGAAAGCTGGCGTGTTATGTGGTTTCTAATCAAGAATGATTTGGGATTCTTGAATAATTGGAAATTAGTTGAGAATTACCTAAGAACCATTAGAGGTTTGTTTGCTGGTGATAGATGATAAGATGAGCAGCTTGAGACTGTTAGACTTGAGTAGACGACTTAAGTCTTTGATTCCTCGGGGGAATCATAGTGGTTTAAGTGACATGAAAATCTAATGACGTTGAACGACCAAAGTATTGTCGTAAAAAGGTATTGGGCTCGAGAGTACATGGTATGGAAGATCCGGGAACTGAGAAGAATCATGGGAATTGAGTAAAGAGAACAATTGAAATATGAGTACGAAAAGAGTGTACGGCTCGATTTTGTTAATCATGTGAGACCCAAGAGCCGGATGGGTCGTGAGAACTTTAAATGGAAATGAGAAAAGTGGACGGGTAGGCAAGCTCGAGGAGGAGCTGCCATTGTTGCCCAAGTCATTGTGATGACAGATATTAGTGTTGATGAGTTATGTGATGGAAGTCACGAGAAAGGTGAGTCTGTGTTACTTCATTCTAGAGTGAATGTGTGAGAGGAACCACGAGAGTTTTGAAAAACTTGTGAAGCTATGAATAAGGTTGAGATTGATTGAGTTTGATGAAGGGATGATATTTGAATTTGTCTCCTTTTGGATTGAGGATCTTGGTAAGGAAACCTTTGAAGTTTTGGTTACACTGAGGAAAGAAAGTGAACATGGTATTTATTAGCCTTAAGAGGCTATTGATGATCGGTAAATGTCACCAGGGGAAGAGTTTTCCCTCGAAGGTGCGATATCAGCCTGAACTACCTCTGTTGAATTGTTCGACGGAAAGTATCCTCCTAGGATTGCTTGAGAGTAAAGGTTGTTTGGATCCTGATAATTTTGCAAGGATCAGGGGATGATCGACTAATGTGAGGCGTAGTCCTCCAAGTTATCTAAGTGTACTGAAAGTGGTCAAGGACCCTTTGAATGAGATGTGAAGTGCCTGAGTGGATTGGAATTTGAAAGCCTTATGTCTAATTGCGATTCCTAGTTTTGAGGAACTATAATGGATTTTAATAAGAGGAGTGAATGATCGGAAGACTTATGAATAAGAGAACTTTTGCCCATGGATTACGAGCAAAGAGATGTTCATTATGAACATGAAACGTACTTGTGAGAAACGGCTATTACCTTGGCGTAAGGCTAGCAATGAGGGATTGACAATTCGTTTCTTCCATTGTGGTAAAATTAAGGAAATAGTTATGTCAGTTGTTTGACATTATTGATTAAAATGAAAATGATTGAGATTGAAATTGAACCACTAGAAGTGGCGTTACGAGCTATCACCCCTAAAGAGTAGGGTGTCATTCTTAAATGGCGATTGGACCATGAGATGGTTGTTGATAAAAAGAAAAGTGAACGGACTTGAAAGTCCTGGCTGTTCATAATTCTATTGAATGAGTGAGTAAGCGAAAAGAGCGTTTAGAGAGTAATTGCAAAGTGATTTGAGGTAATCGAATTGAGTATTCGATACGTGAATCAGTGAAGACCAAAGACGAACGAATCTTGTCACTTGCGGTGACTGAGTCACTGAAAGAAAAATGTCAAGTCTGGTGACATTTGGGAATCTTGGAGTAAAACACTGCCGTTGGCGTAGACTCCAATATTGATGTCCTATGAAATGGGAAGGACAAGATGAATTCAAAGTGAGAGAATGCCACTGAAGTGTATAGTTTCCTTCATAAGGTAAGAGACCCTAATGTGGAAGGAAGAGGAAATTCTAATTGTCTTGGTATTAAGATGGAGTGTCTAAACTGAAAAAGAAGACGCAGGACTTGAATGATTCTCGAAAGTGAAGTACAAAAAACTGTCCTGTGGACAATGTTGAATTCTAGGATAATGTCGACATTTAGTGGAATGGACAGAATTGGGATAAAGTCGCATGGATTGGTTATGGAAACCAGTGGTTAAGATAAGAGTGCTTCCTTAGAGAAGAGTGACAAAAATAAACAAAATGTCGCGTGGTCCTAGTGGAGACCCGTGGCAACAGAGAGCCATGGTCTGAGCTCTCGAGTGAAAAGTATGAGGAACAATTTGAAATATTCGACACATGGTAGAAAGAAGTTAACAATAGTCGAATTAAGTGCCCAATGAATGATTGAGTTGATTGTTACCGTCTTGAGAGACGATAATTGGACTCATTTAAGGAGTCATGACAAATATGAACAGTTTTGAGAGTATCCTATGGATTCTAAAGAGATGCTCGTTGTATGCTAAATGTGAAGAGCACGAACTGCGGACCTGATAAGGTAAAATTCCTTAGCTGTGAAGAATCTGAGAAGTTAAGTTCCTGTGGAGCACTTAAGAAATGAAATCAGTGATGAATCGACTAGAGTCGATGTGGGTTACTGGAAGTTGAAATTTCCTGAGATTGATGAATTGCAATAGATAGACCGTGGAAAGATTCCCCACAAGAGCTGTTCCATTGTTGAAATGGACTAAAGACGAGATGTAATGCGAATGAATGAACGAACATGAAAAGAGTTTTCGAGGACTTGAGTCAAGTTGATGACTACGCTGGTAATGACGTTCCTGTTTGGAATCAAAAGAGTCGAGAGAATCTTAGTGATGTGACGTGAAAAGGAAATTTGAGGCATAACATGGTGATTTGAAATGGATATTGCTTATACGTCATGACAATAATGCCATATAAGTTGGGGTGCTTATAGCATGATTGGAGTTGGTTTGCGAATGTCCTCATGACAAAGTTTGGAAAATCTTGCTTGGGTGGAAGGAGGTTTTGAGTCTATATCTACCACAAGAAATAAGGTAGTAGTTTCCCGAGGGGAATTGAATGAGAGACAACGCCGATGGGTGAAATTGCTTATGAATTTGAGGGCGTCGCTTGAATAAAGAAAGACCTAGAAGTTTTGTGAACTATAAGAGGTTGAGAATTGCGTATTGTGTAATTGATGATAGAGGGACAGATTTTCTGTTGAGAAATAAAAGATTCAACCTCTAAATTGGAAGTTTGTCAAATAACTAGTTGACGGCTACTAGAAGCACCTAGCCTAAAGGCCAGAAGGGAATTGATTTATTGCCATGATCGAACCTTGATACTCGAGGGGTTATGGGAATGAATAGAAACCTTGAGGCCCTATGGACGAAAGTACAAGTCCAGTATTGAAGGGAAACTTAAGGAGATGACCTTATCGAAATTCGAAGAGAGAATTATAGTGTTCCTTGGGATAACACAAGGATGTGCCAAGATTTTTTTTTTACTTTCGGTGATAAGGACTGAAAGTTGAATTAGTCTATCATATGGTCGAGCATCAGACATGCCAATAAGAGATAGGGACATGACCACGAATGTTGAAGGATCGCTTTGATCCAAGGGGATTTTCAGATGGAATCGAGAACGGATTACTACGGAAGTAATCATGTAATTGTTTAAGGAATCGAGATGGCCATAACTCGATTTGGATAATGGAGGGCAAGTTGATAAAACTCTTGAATCTCTGTTGGTACAAAAGGACGGTTGAAAGGAGTGATACGCCAAATGGTATGGATACTAAAGAGTGCATACTGGCGAGGGTTTAATAATAATGGTGATGGACAAATGGAAGAGATGATGTGAACGCTCAAGGATGAACTGTTGACAGATGATAGGAATATCGAAAGAGAATAGAGAGAAGCAAATACAGATTGAGGACTGAAGGACACAAGTCCTTGGGAAAGATGGCTTTTGTCGGAAAGGACAAGTTAGAACGTCAAGTCATGAAAGGAATTATCCTGAAGAATGAGAATGCGATGAGACGCCGATACCCCAAAGGACTAGATGGTTAAAAGGTTGCAAATTTCGAGGACCAAATTTCTTTAAGGGGGTAAGAGTTGTGACATTCCGAATTCCGACCCTCTCGAGGCTATTGAATGGAAGTATATCAATCGGTGTTTTTCAGTTATAATTCGTTCGGAGTTGGCCACTCTTGAGTTAATTGATCAAAAGGGAAAGACTGACGCGGAGTCGGGTACGTGGACCTGGGGAATTTGAATGAGAAATGACACTTTGACCATAAGAATTGTCGCGGGAATATTTTGGGCCAATAGAGATCGATCTAGGAATGATCATAGAATGTCTTGCTAGCATTATAAGTTGGGACGCGGGTGATTCCGCCTAACCAATGTGTAATTGACGAGAATTTCCTAAATCATGATCAGGATCGCAGGAGCTAGCGATAAACCCTCGCAATTACATGACAATCAAAATCATCACGGTTTGAGAAAATTCCAAGGTCGATACGCGTAGCATTTACAAGAGTCGCCCGTCAGTTTGAGATAAGTTGGAATTACAGTCGACAAGAGTTCGACATGAAATTGAACCTCGAGATTTGGGTATTGGATATTTAGGAATTCCAACATTTGGGTTGAAATGGAGGTCGCCTCATCGACGATGATTTATATTGAAAAAATAAAATTTTGGACGGAAAGTGTAAAATGACCATTTTTCCCCTCGACCTTTGGCCTTGCCTTTAGAACTAATAGAGGTCATTTTGATCATTTTATAACTCTCATGACTACCGAAAATTAATGTATATAAGGCCAAAGGAAGTCAAAGCTCTTGGATTGAATTATTAAGGCTTGCCAAGTGTCATCCCTTGAAGGCCTCATGCATTTAATGACTATAAGATCAATCTTGTCAAGGTTAAGCTCTTATTTGTGTGAAATGCCTCATTATACACCCATGCCATCCATGACCTCTCTCTCTTCTTTCCCTTCAATTTTCTTATTCTTCTCTTTCTCGGTTGAACAGCCCAACCCGACCTGTCCCGATCACCTCTCTTCCTCTGGTCATAACTTTTGCGTCTGATATTGAATTAAGGTAGAACCACTGTCTTCTTAAATATTATTGTCTTGTGGTTTTAGGAACATATTATAAGCTTGATTTGGCCCAGCCGTTTGTCTCGCAAGTCTGTTTGAGTGGGCAAAGGTCAGGACGAGATCAGATTCTGATTGGTTTTGGGAAAAGACCTGTTTAGGGGGCTTCTGGACTTCAAATGACTCCAAATATTCAATGAGGTCTTCTACACTCATAGTATTAAAGTTGACTAAGCTATGGTTGCAAATTTAGTTGAGTTTTGATGGGTTTCCGTGGTTGATTTGAGGCAGTTTTTCTAAGGCAAAATTTGACCGCATGTACACCAAGTGGAACCGGGCTGATCGAAAGTCCTTGGGGTGTTATTCGCTTCCAAATCTTCGGTGGGCTTCCTAAACATGTAGATTAAGGTTATAACAAGTTGATTTTGTGATGGATTGAAGTTTAGAATTGATTTATGGACTAATTTGTGCGAGTTAGGTCAAAACCGATTCTGCCTTGTTGGTACTCCGTTAGAATCGAACCTATTGGGGGTTAAACAATCGGTGTTTTGGCTTTAAAATGATTAGTGAGACATCATGAGATATTATATGAGATGTTATTGAGGAGTATGCGAATTGTATTGGAGATTAGAGGTGATTTAACAGCTAAATTGTGCACGAAACTCAAGTTATATTCTGCACCGTTAAAGGATTATTTAAATCGAATATTTTAGGGGGTTCGTAGAGATGACGCCGTGTCTTTGAATGGATATTAAGACATCGTGGGTGCCAATTGATGTGTTATTGAGGAATTGGCAAAGTGGGGTTGATAAATGGTTGATTTTTTATTTGAAAATGTAATTTTTCCTAGGACGACGCGTGCCCTCTAATGTGGCCGTGAGTTTGCTGACTTAGGAGGGTCGTTTGTATTGAATTTGCTAGCTTGCTTAACGAGATAAGTATCCCTTAAACCTTTACTCGAACGTTAGGACACTATTGGATGAGTTTGGGTGATGAGTTCATGAAATTGTGCACCTAAGGTGTTTGAATTGTTTAATGGTCGCATAGAATGCGAGTGGACCGAACCATGCATGCTTGCATGGCCGTGTGGTATTTCACCTTGAGTGGCCATTGTGTGATGTAAGTGGCTATTGAGCTTGGTAATATAGTTCTGTTATTGTGCCTTAGATTTATATGAATTGGCTATGAAGCCTCTGCTAGCGATTTGACTATAATGTCTATGCTCTATAAACGACTATAATGTCGATGCTATATGAATAGGCTATAGTGCCCCAGCGATCAATTGGCCTGTGGTCCCGAAGATCACATTGGCTTGAAGCCCTGATGATATCGATTGACCTGTGGCCCCGGTGATATCAATTGACTATGAGTCCCAGTTATATCGATTGACCTGTGGCTCTAGTGGTATCGAGTGGCTGTACGCCCCTGAGATGATAAATGACTATGAGCCCCAGAGGTACCGATTGGCCTATGGCCCCGGTGGTACCAATTGACTAAAAGCCTTGATGATATCGATTGGCCTGTGGCCCCGGTGATATCAATTGGTCGGAGTGTCTAGAGAAGTACATCGCGGCTGAGAGCCCAGGCGATGAATGATTGCGATGACCCTGAAGTCTATGTGTGCTAGTTTATATGCCATGTGATATTGTTTGGCTGAACTCTGCTTATTACTGGTTGTGTAGTCCAGGGGGACTGGCGGTCAGGTCTAGGTTTAGGATTCACTTGCTGAGATATATATATCTCACCTGTTGGGGATTAACATTTTTTTTCAGATCCTTGAAGATGGAAATACAGGCAAGATGAGGATGAGCTCTCGATGAAGTAATAGAATGAATGGTTTTATGTGTTTGTGGCCTTAGGGATTGTATCCAGATTTTGAGGATTTAGAAATTAAATTATGGGTACTTGACTGCGATAACTTCTGAGGAGAATTTTATTAATAAGAGAAGTATATCCCTTTGTCCTGAGTCATTTCGTTGTAATTTGTACGGAGCTGTTTTATTGCTTCCGTGACTTTGTTTTATTGCTTCCGTGACCTTGTTTCATTTTCAAGAATATTGTGATTGGCTAGAGGATCCTGGGTGACATCGAATCAAGACGGCCGGGTAAGATGTTAGCACGCTCGTAGGGTTCGGACTGTGACAAAGCTACTCGAGGGGAAACAGATGAGGGATGAGTTTGGGTGGTGTGGGCGTGGGTTGGGGGGAGTAAAGCTAGATGAGGGAAAGAAGTTTATGGGGGAGAGGGGGGAGGAGCGAAACCAGATGAATGGGAAGAAGTTGGGGAACGGGGGAAGAGGGAGGGGGAGAGAGAGCTAGCTCAAGCGAGAGAGAGCTGAATGGTGGGACTACGGTGAAGAAGGAGAAGAGCCCTTTGTGAGATCAATTCATGGGCTTTGTCTGTAATAAATGGGCCCAAAGCCCAACTCACGTTCAATAGCCGCAATTCAGCCCACTTACATATTTTCTTCATCAAATATACGCATGAACCAGTGAAGCTAGTGGACAAGGAAAAAGAGAGAAGCTTGACCGAGAAGACGAGAAAGAGGAAAATGAGAGAAAGCTTGCACGTAGTCGATCCGGACTCTCTAATGAAATTAATTGCGAATTGCAATGCCGGGTAAGTATTCAAGTCGATTATTCATCTAATTAGAGTAATTTTGGAAGTTAGGGCAGAAAATTTAGGGTTATGTCGATTTTGAGCTACAAAGTCAGATTTCAAAGTCATCCAGCTGTGAATATATATGGAAATGGTAGTTTAAGGCGTCGTCAAAGCTGTGAGATTTGACGAAATCTGACTCTGAAGTATGGTTTGTTTGGAACAAAATTATGAAATTCCGCATTCAAGTTACGTGTCACGGACGATATGCGTAACGAAGGATGATGGCTGTTGTTGTAAATAGGCTTCTCTTTTAGCGCGTTGGGGTTGTTTTATTGACGATTAAGCATAGTTAAAGGAAATTTTTTCCTTTTGGGTAGTCTATTACTTAGTTGTTAATATTGTTTTTCGATTACTTGTTAGGAATTTGAATGCCTTGGTTATAGTAACCATTATAGGATGTTTTTCAACTTTTTCAGTGAGGGGTGGTATCTCTTCTTTGAATTTGGAAACTCATCTTTTGAAAATGATAAAAATTTTAGCATCGTGCGAGTTATTAAAGCATGTTTGTTGTATAAAATCTGGATCGTGCATTTACTACTTTTCGGTTATTCGTGAATGACTTGAGAGATGTTTTGTGAGAGGAGTTTTGAAATGTTACTGGTTTATGAAACATATTCTGAAATTTTCTGAGAAAAGTATTGAGGAATAAATATATAATACCGTTTGATGAACGAAATTGGGAAACAATATATTTCGAATTTGCGAAATATTTTTGTGCGAGAATTACGAAAAAGTTCTTGATTTTGAGTATGTTCATGAAAAGTTACACATATTGAATTGTGAAATGACTTGTGAAATGTTTTGTTTGATGAAGTGTTGTGAAATGCGATATTATTCTATTTGCAAATCGATTAGCGATATCGATTGTGGTTTTGGATTCCGCATTTTGGAGGATGTTCCCACAGGATATACTTGTGGGCCGAGTTGCTGATATTATAGGTGGAGACCTTGCCAAGAGGGAATCTTGGTCGCCTTGACATGGGGCGTTATTCGTGATTATGGTTAGATATTTGAGCACGAGTTTAGTCAATGGAATGGACTTTTGACATGTGATTTGAAATTAGTTGATTGGACAAACGATGTGACATTCTGAATTTCTGACCATTTCGAGATGTATGAATGAGAAGATATCTATCGACGTATTTTAGTTTTATCTCGCTTGGACTTGATCAATTCAGAAAGGGAAAGGCTAATGCATGACAAGTACGTAGACCTAGGAAACTCGGATAAGGAATGACACTTTGATCATAAGGATTGTTAAGGGAATATTTATAGCCAATAAAGGCCGATCTATGAACGATCATAGAATTCATTGCTAGTTTTATGCGATTGGAGCGCGGGATATACTAAGCATGTGTTGACACGAGTATTGAAATGGTGTTTGGAACCTGATGCGTTAGAACGCAGATTGCCAATCAAAATTATGATTTAGCTTGATGCGTGTCGATGCGGGCTTGACCAATGAAATGGGAAGTATGATGAGCCTAATGCGTGTTGATGCGGGATTTCATTGAAATTGGAAGTATGAAGAGCCTGATGCATGTTGACGCGGGTATAATCATTGAAATGGAAAGTATGACGAGCCTGAAGTGTATAACGCGGGCCTAACTATTCGAGTAAGAGAACCAGGGTGAGATTGAGCTCTTGAGAAGTGTTTTGGTTAGACGAGAAGTGACTTATGAACTAAAGTATGCTAGTATGTCTGAAATGCCTAACGTGCCATGTTTTGCCAGTTGCCATGTTTGAGAGAACTTTGCTTCAAAGCCTACATGTTTTTCAAATGTGCCTGAAGGTACTAATAGCCTAGCTTAGGGTTAGGGTCAACTTACTGAGATTGTTATCTTACCTTGCCATGGGACCAATATTTTTACACCCAAAGACCTGAAGACGCCTCGAAGATGATGAAGAAGAAGAGGAGGAAGATGAAGACGAGTCCGACTAGTTAGGATTTTTTGGCGTCCGTCTTTTTGTGGTCCTGTAGTACTTACCCTAAACCCTACCTCCTTTTAATGTACTAAATCTTTTGTGTGTAAGGTTGTGTGCGTGCTTGGTTTTAATCCTATGCCACCTTGTGTTTATTTTATTTTTTTTGTCTGGGATTTGATTTCGCTTTCGCATGCGCTTTTCATATCGCGCTCATATGAGTTCGCCGTCGGATCTTGGGATAAGCTGCCAAGCTTGACGGTCGTGTGGGATGTCGGCGTGCCCACCGAGGTTGCCATGGATTGACGTTGGAAGACAACTTTGGAAGAGAATAGATAGTGACCTTTTGTAACCTTAAGGATTGCTTATTGAATTTGGGGATTAGAATTGTAACCTCAGTAGTGTACTCTGTTTATGTCCTAAGTCATCTTGTTGTTTTTATGTATGGAGTTGTTTTACTGCTTCCGCATGCATTTCATTTAAAAGCCTCGATTTGGTGTTGGATAGCGAATCCTAGGTATCTTAAAAAAGACGAATGACCATAGTGAGATGTTTGCGTGCCCGCCGGGTTCAGGGCGTGACAAACGACATGTGATTTGATGAGATGAATGGAATTGGCCATTGATATGTGATTTGTTGAGATTGACCAATGAGTTAGACCATTGATATTTTGTTTAGATAGTAATGAGTAATTCTTTATATGTATTAAGCTTTATTGAAAAGATAAATCTTGTTTTGACCTCGTGCATATGCTATATTGTGGGATTGAATTAAATGAGTTTCAGTGTGGTTTTATAATTATGCATTGTGGGTGCATTTACTATTTGCTGAGCTATGGTTGTTGACCCCTTTTTCTTCCCAATCTTTTCATGTTGCTAATAGAGTGAGAGCGATACACACAGAGACTTTTGGGGGGTTTGAGGCTGAATCCTTCAAGATGAAGGATGGCCGTGTCAAGCCGTTTTCTGCTGGGAACTGAGGTGTGACATTATCCGTCAACACTTTGCCGTAGTTCCATCACCGAAGTTCACTGCTAGCCACATGTCCCAATAAAACACTGGAACGCGTCGACTTCCTAACATGTCCAGTTTACTCCCAACTGCTCTTTCCTGTTGCCCGGAGAGTTGTCATCGTTGGTTCTATGAAGAGTAGCTGTTGCTTCGATGCTGCTGTTGATGTCCAGATTTTGCCAAGTCCCGCCATGATCGCAGACTCCCTGCATCCTTGATTCGCTAGTCCCGAGTTATTTTACAGGTTGTCCGAGTTCCACCAGGTGCGTCCAACGGCAGAAAGTACAGTACAAGCGCCATAACTTGTGTATGACCTTCATTTGAGTGCACAACTTTTTTTTTCGCTGACTTGAGTGCCATAACTTTCGAAAATCGTCCATTTAAGAGTCATCGCTGACGTGGACAAAAAATAAAGTTATGGCACTCAAGTGAACAAAAAAATAAAATAAAGTTATGATACTCAAGTGAATGGCACACAAGTTATGACACTCACGGTATACTTATCTCTCCAGCTACTGTCCTAGCATTGTCGCATATCGGTGCCTCGTATGTTCCTGTTGCGATTCGCTCTTGCTGCGAACTAGCGAATAACCCGTTGGAAGATACTCCACAATGATAAGGTTTTGGGAAACTCTCAAGAGGGTCCTTTTAGAGACACTTGGATTTTAACGCAGACTATACTTGACTGACTCTTTGCAGATTTTTTCATGCATTTTGACGTGCCCAATGTTTTGGTTGTCACTTTTTATTTAAGGCCTTACATTTGCAGTCATGCTAATTTTCCTTCGCAGATTCTCAACCTGAGCAATCCTTCTGCATCTTCGGCTGTGATCTTCTCCCGGAGTCCTTTGCCATGCCAGAACAGTTCCTTCGAACATGACCGGCAACCTCACATTGACCGGCCACCAAAGAGAAAAGGACAAGTGAAAGAGGTGCTCAGGAAGTTCACAGCTAGAGGAGACAAAATTCCCTCCCTGCATGGTCCAACGTCATAGGAGGAGAAAGAGAAGTCCGGACAAATCTCTCCTTACCGCACGACATTCAAGAGTTCTTTTTTTATCCTTGGCGTCCACTCACCAAATTATTCGTGGTTAGGCATCTCGGCTTGATCAAAACAGAAGCCGATTGAGAGCACACCATGAGCCCGGCGCACAATCAAGCAAGGATCCTAGAGCTGTGAGTCTCATCGACGTTGCCACCTTGCACCACTGTCGACTGCCTCGAGCTTGGGCGATCTTTTGAGCCAGTCCATTCGCGAGTCCTCCCAGAGCCAGTCCGTCAATTCGCAAGCTTGATAAGCAGGCCGGTCCGAAATTCAAACTTGGGAAGCATATTTCTGGATAAGATAAAATTCTGATTTCTTTGAATTAGAATATATACTTGCCTATTTGAACATGTTGCATATCTAACCATGTAGGTTCGTTTATCAAGCAGGGACTTAAATTCGATAGGCTAATCTGTAAGATTTTAGATTAAAAATGGGATTTAAATATTGCCACGTCTTTCACTATTTGAATTAATTGGTTGGTATTTTATCTACTTTCCTACTTTGAATTGATTGGATTGACTTGTCATCTTTTAGAATATCGTATGCATGATTTAAAATTCTGAAATATATTGTGCAGAATCATGATACCACAAAAATATCACTAAAATCATGAAAATTGCCTAAAAATAAAAAATGCCTGAAAACCCATCTAAACGACCCTGAAACATCAAAAAATGACGTTGACCATAGCAATGCAGTGAATGTTGATTAGCAGCCCGTTTTCATGCAGCCGATCAAATTTGGGCCCATTTGGAGATCGTCAACCCTAAATGCATTATCCTCCCCCGCTAAAAAAAAGATTCGCCCTTAAATCTGCTTCGTTTTCATCAACATCAATCTCCTCGAGTTCTTTCTCATATATATGGTAAGGTGACAAATCTACTAAATTAAAAATCCCGGATACGTTATACTTACTCAGTAAGGTGACAAATTTGCTCAAAAACTTTGAAGGGTTCATCAGCTCTAGGTTGCAGCTTACCAAACCTGCTAGTTGGAAAACGCTCCTTGAGGTAAATCCACACTAAATCACCCTATTCGAAGACAATTCTTTTCCTGCACCTATCCAGCTGCTGTTTGTACTTCATTTCTACTTGTTGATCTAGTTATGAACCTGTGAATGCAGCTCTTTGATTTTCTTAGCATGGTCATCAGCTTATGAACTGAACTTGTCATGTCCCGAATCCGTCAGGCACGCAAAATCCCACCAGGGCCGTCTTGTCTCGGTGGTAACCAGGATTCGTCGGCCAACCATTTAAAAACTTCTAAATGATACAAACATACGGAAGCGATAAAACTTCTCCATTCAGTTCAATCTTAAGATGACTCAGGACATAGGGAATGTCTTCTTATAAACGCCGACTACAGGTTCAGAGGGTACAACTCTAACTTCCAGGTAACATGAAATCCTTAAAGTCACAAAAGTGTAAATCCATTTCCTATAATTACTTCTTTAGATACCGATCATTGGCAAGTTCGGATTTTCATCGCCTGATACTTGAAAAAGTTAATCCCACGACGAGGTGATATATAAATCTCAGTAAGGTAGGTCTTAACCCTAGGTTAAGCTGACCGTCCACTCAGGCAAATGCAATCACAAACAATTTATACAAGTAATCACATGAGGCATTCAATTGTCAATAAACAACATATGGATGTCAAGTATGCAGTCATGACATCATTTCACATCATTAGGATCAAACATAAGTTACCATGTCAAATCACAACTTCCACCCTTCCAGTCTGCCTCACTTTCATGCCCGCGTTTAGAACGCCTCAGTCTCGGTTCGCGTAAATGCATCAGACCATCTCATTGACAAACCTACGTAAACGCATCAGATTTTCAATTTCACTCCAGGCCTGTGTCGACACATCACAACTTCGTCCCGTGTTTCAACGCATCAGGACTATGGCCTTCACAACCCCGTGTCTCGTACGCCTTAGGGTGCCATTTAATTCAAACCCTGCGCCTCAGCGCATTCATCCACACAACCCCGCGTCTCATACGCCTTAGGGTGCCATTCAATTCAAACCCCGCACCTCAGCGCCTCAGGGTATCCAGTCACACAACCCCGCGTCTCAACGCATTAGGGTATCACAACTTCTTAGACTTGTCAAATGCTCATTTCAGTTCATAGCACAAAATTAATTGCAAACTCAAGCAACGAGCAACACATTAATGGCATGCGAGATAATTAAATTCGGCATTCGAATGTGACAATCAATCAAGGCATGAGCATTGTCATACATTCAAGTCATCTATGTCTTTCTAGGACGTACATTGGACAATCACGGTATAATCTCCTAAGAACCGATCAAATTCATACTCATACCACCCAATCAAGTCCAATCCTCCTATCAAAAGTTTAGAATCCCCTTACCTTGTGCTATAACCAACAAAATTTCCTTCCCAAGCACTCCGGTTCGGCCCTAAGGGTCCAAGGATGATTCAATCGCGCAACCTAATGAAATTTTATCCAATCGTTAATTTCTTTGCTCAAATCGTCACCCCATTAAACATATACCTCATGTACCTATCAATTAACATCCTCACACTTCTCAACGATGAATTTGGAGCTCAACTTTAACACCAACAGCCACCCACAGAACTGGTATGCTCAGAATTGAAATAGAGCATACCCGGTTCTGTGCATACCCCAACTTAACAGCCCTTAAACTAGCTTAAATCCTCAATTTATCTACTAATCTACTTGCTAACATGTAGTTCTAAGGGTTGGGGAGCCTCACCAAAAATTTGGAGCCAAGGCGACACCGGAAAGTCCTTGAATGACGCCGGTTTCTTCGGGTCCTCCAACGGTCAGTTTTTGCCCTTCAAATACAAGACTCATCTGGAGTCAAAACTCCATCAAATTTCTCCAAACTTTTTACCACAGCTCATCTAATTTTAATATTATAAGTGTAGAAGACCTCACCAAAAATTTGAAGTAATTTGAAGTCTTGAAGTGGTCAAACGAAGACATTCCCCCAACTCGGTCAGAATCTACCTCGTCTAGACCTTTGTCTACTCAAATCGAGCTACGGGAAGATCTACTGGCTCATAATATGTCTATGGAAAGATAAGACAATAATCTTTCATTTGACGGTAGTTTTACCTCGATCCGATATCGGATCAAGAAGATATGGCCGGAATAGTGGAACGGTGGGGACTGATCGGCTGGGAGCTCTCGGATTCAAAACTGACTAGCCTGATCTTTGCTCTTTCAAATAGATCTACGGGACAAATGGCTGAGTGGATTTGGACCCATAATACCTTGTTGGAACGGCAAGACGATAACCTTTCCAATGGTAGGTGGTACGCCTTAATTCGATGATGGACGAAGAAGTTATGGCCGGAACAGTGAAGTAGTCGGGACAGGGTGACGGGCTGGTCGGCAAGAAGGAAGAGGAAGAAGAAGAAATCGGCAATGGAGGAGGGGGTTCGACCAAGTGAGGGGAGAGAGAGAGAGAGAGAGAATGAGGGTTTATGCAATTTCAAAAGTCAACTTGTTGAATGGTTGGTAAAAAATGGCTCTATCAAGATCATGGCTTGATCTCTTGACACTTATCCAAGGTGTCATTCAAAGCTCATCCAGTGGCCATGGTTTTTTCCAATTTTCGGCAGCTATGGGGGGTGGTTAAAGATCAAAATGCCCTCATCCAATTATATAGGTAAGGCTAAGGCTTGAGGGGCAAAATGGTAATTTTATCCTCGATGTCCGGAACGTCGTTTTTCTGATTCCAAATTACCTTTGATGAGGCGATGCCTAATTCGATTAGAACGTTGGAATCTTTATTTTTCATTTTTTAATTTTGAGGTTCCATTTCATATCTCAAGCCTCGAGGGGTCGGAACTTCGAAATGTCATAGAATTGCTTGTGAACTGGCGATGGCGAGAGATCTAGAGGATTAAAGATTATGCCCATGGACTATCTCGAAAGGGCTCTTGCCTATAATTCGACTCTGGAACCTGTTACAGAGGTAACACCAAGTCTTATTATTGCGGGTTATCTCCAACCAAACTTCGTAGCAAGTTTCCCAAGATTTGGTTGACAACTTTGATCTGACCATCAGTCTGAGGATGGTGAAAGGAGCTAGACTGCAGTCTGGTTCCTATGTACCTCCAAAGAGTGCGCCAAAAGTGACTCACGAACTTCACATCACAATATGAGGTTATGAATTTGGGAACTCCATGCAATTTAACAATCTCTTGCAAAAATACGAGCGATCTGTGAAGCATCAAATGTCTTGTTATAGGAAAAAAATGCGCCATCTTCGAAAACCTGTCGACAACCACCATTATAGAATCTTTACTCCTTTGCGTCCTTGGCAATCCCAAAACGAAATCAAGGCTGACATCCTCCCATGGTACTGCTGGAACAAGTAGGGACATTTATAAACCAGCATTGATACCTTTGGTTTTTACCACGCGACATACCCTGCACCACTTTACAAATCGAGTCACATCGCGCTTCATTCGAGGCCAATAAAAGTGCTCACACAGCAAGGCCATCATTTTATCCACCCCAAAGTGCCCAACTAGACCTCCTGCATGACTCTCAGTAATAATAGATTCTCTCAAAGAACACTGATGAATACATAGCCTATTGCCTTTGAAAAGAAAGACCTCCACAATCAGAAACTACTAAAAAGCCCTATTTTGCATTTTCCCCAAATATCTCCAAAATATGGATCATCGGCATACAAATCCTTAAATGAATCAAAACCCAAAACTCTCATTTGCATCGTAGACAACAGCGAATGTCTTTTGGTCAATGCATTTGCCACCTTATTCATCATTCTTGCATTATGTTTGATGGCAAAACTGAAAGCTTGAATAAATTTCACTCATTTTTGCATGCTAAATTCAATTTATGCTGCCCATTAATGTACGTCAAGGCTTCATGATCAGAATACAGAATGAATTCCTTAGAGATAAGGTAGTGTCTCCAATGTTCCAAGCTCCTTACTATGGCGTAAAACTCCTTGTCATAAGTCAAATGTATTTGCTTTGCTTCATTCAACTTCTCACTGAAAAAAGCAACATGTTTATTTTTCTAGCTCAAGACGTCCCCAATACCAACCTTGAGGCATCACAATGTGCCTCAAAAATCTCACCAAAATCAGGAAGCACTAAAACTGGAGCTTCAGTTACCTTTTCTTTAATAACTGAAAAGCAGCATCTGCCTCTTTTGTCCACACGAATCTAGCTCCCTTTAGACAATCCGTAAGAAGCAAGATAATGGTGCTAAAATCCCGAACAAACCTCCAATAAAATGACACTAGCCCATGAAAGCTACATATGTCATGAATATTCTTTGGAGTCTCCCAACTCGTAATGGCCTCAATCTTAATTGGATCCATCTGAATGGCTTCCCTCGACACAATATAGCCTAAAAAGGTCACACGATCAGTTAAAAAGTGACACTTCTTGGCATTGGCATATAACTTCTGCTCCCTCAAAGCCTCAAATACCCTTCACAAATCCTGCAAGTATTGCTCAATCGAAGCACTGTAAACCAAAATATCATCGAAATAAATGACAATAAATTGGCCAATAAAAGGACAAAAAACCTTATTCATCAGCCTCATAAAAGTGTTCGGTGCGTTAGACAACCCGAACAGCATCACCATCCACTCATACTGACCATCTCTAGTCTTAAACGTCGTCTCCTACTCATCCCCAAATCTCACCCTAATCTAATGATATCTATTTCTCAAGTCTATCTTCAAAAATATAGTCGCCTCATGTAATTGGTCAATCAAATCATCAATGGAATAGGAAATCGATACCTGATTGTGATTTTATTAACAACTCTACTGCACATTCTCCACAAACCATCTTTCGTAGGAATTAACAAGGCTGGCACTGCACATGGACTCATGCTCTCTCGAACTGCACCTTTCTTTAACAGCTCCTGCACTTGTCTCTGGAGCTCTTCATGTTCCTTACAATTTATTTTGTAAGCTTCCTTATTGGGAATAACAATTCCTAGAATGAAAATTGATACAATGCTAAATGTATCTTATGGGCGGTAGCCTAGGTAGCATCTCTTTCGGTACATCAACAAACTCCTCAAGTAAGCGCAAAACTTGTGTCAAAATTTCAAAACTGTCAAAATTCTGCTCCATCACCAAAACGGCAAAAAGCTCGGGCTTGTTTACCCTCTCTTCCTAGAACTCTGACCTAGATAGCAGATTATTCTTCCCCTCCTTTCTTAAATCTGAAGGAACATGGGTAATAGTTCGGCCATCCCTCTTGAAGGTATATGTATTTTTGAAACCATCATGCTGTATCTTTTTGTCGAGCTGTCACGGCCTCCCCAACAGAATATGATAAGCATCCATTGGGACCCCATCACACCACACCTCATCCGCATATTTTTTTTCCCAATCGAGAATTATGCCAGACACCTCATACTCACCTTTACCTCATTCCCTTTCTTAAGCCATGATAGCTTGTAAGGTTGAGGATGATCTTCTGTTTTTAGCCCCAACTTCTCCACCATAGTAGTGGATACCACATTCTCACAACTCCCTCCATCTATTACCATACTACATACTTTGCCTTCACTAGTTCACTTAGTATGAAAAATATTATGCCTAAGCCAAAACCCATCTTCTGTCTCAGCAATATTTAAAATTCGTCTAACGAATAGAGACTCACTAGAATCAACATAGATAATCACTTCCTAATCTGGATCCACATTCTCTTGTTCGTCATCACATTCATAATAGACTGGATCGTCATTGAAAGTTGGATTATCAACAAGTGTGACAATATACCAGTTCAGACAATCGGTAGCGAAATATCCCAAACCTTAGCACTTGAAGCATTGCTTGGCTATTGCTCCTCCCCTGCTAGTTCCAGAACCACTCTGTCCCTCCTTGGATGCAGATTTAGAACTCATACTCTTAGCTGTCGCTAGTGTTGAATTGGTGGATGAACTCCTTGCCTTTCCTCAAAATTCTTTGCCTGACCATTGACTTTTAAATTTGGAACTGTTGCCCTTCATTTTTACACTGCCCGTCGACCTTTAGGGCCAGTCTGCACACATCCTCACAGGTCCAATATTGTTGTAATTAGACAACATCAGAAATTTCATATCGCGGCCATGCCAAATATCGAGCAATTACTTGGCTTCCTCAGACACATCACAATGCATTTGCAATCAAACTCTTTGGTATACTGTTCGACTGGTTAATCTCCTTGCTCAACATTGTGATACTTAATGAATGCCTATTTCCTATAATGTGTAGGTATTTTTTTTTTTGCAACAATTTTTTCATCTTTTCCTAGCGATTAACTTTAGATTTTCCATCTCTAGCACGCTACTTTTTCACATGCTCCCACCATATCGAAGCATGTTTTCGTAACATAATAGCCACTAATTTAACTTTCTGCTCTTTAGTCAGATCCTTATTATAAAAAATCCTCTTTACTGTATGTAACCAATTGATAAATTCATCAGGATAAGCCTTACCTGCAAACTCTGGAATCTCGATCTTCATCTCAATTTTAGGAAAAGTGAACTGATTTCCAGGTTGTACTCCTTGATTTCATCCCTAGTTTAGATCCCCTAAAGGATTGACATCATTCTCTTCACCATTAAATGAATCCTCAGATTTCACACTTTTTTCGAATTGGATACCTAATCTCACCTGCGTAAGTTGTCATTCCAAATCCTGAATTCACCTTCTCTGCTCGTCAATCTCTACGTCTTGCTAGTCTTTCAGATGCTATTGCTCATCTGCATTAGGAACTGTGACATTCTGAATTTCCTGCCATTTTGAGGCTGTTGAATGTGAATATATCTTTCGATGTATTTTAGTTCTGTCTCGCTTAGATCTGATCAATCTTGAGTAAACTGACTAAAAGGGAAATGTTAACGTATAACAAGGTACGTGGACCTAGGAAACTTGAAAAATGAAATGATGCTTTGACCATAAGGATTGTCGAGAGAATATTTAGAGCCAATAAGGCCAATCAGATAACGATTAAGGAATACAATGCTAGCGTTATAGGATTGGATCGCGGGTGAAGCCGCTTAACCAATATATAATTTGTAAATTTTTCGAAATCGAACTATGACGATCGAAGCCATCGGAACTAGCGATGAACCCTCGCAATTACATGACAACCAAAGCTGTTATAACTTGAGTTATCCTCAGTGTGATGAGAAATTTCAATTGGAGCTTGTCAAGGACACATAGATCTTACTTGTGGAAGTTGAAGCACCTTAAATGGACACCGGGAAGGGTCGGTCGACTACACCGAACAGAGAGCTCCAAAACTATTTTTCTGGGCAGTTTTTGGTAAGGTGAGTTTAGAGAGGAAATTGAAGTGAACGTGAGGTAAATGATTTTCACTGCAGATAAGACTTCATTATACTTGTCTCATACAAATAATGAAGCTTAATTTGATAAGACATGGTTAGGTGATGGCATTTAAGGCTTGAGGCTCCCAATGGTTGACAAGTGGCAACTCCAATAATGCATCTTAAAGCCTTGACTCATCTTTAACCCTCCTTGTACATGCATTTTCGATAGCCATAAATGGGAAGAGGAATTGACCATTTTGTCCTTCATAATTTCTTAAGGCAAGGGTAAATGGTTAAGGGGCAAAATGATAATTTTGTACTTTCAGTCCAAACTTTACTTTCCAATTTGAAATTACCATTTGGCGATACATTGTCAAATTCCTATCCAAAATTGGAATTCTCTATTTCCAATTACCAATTTTGAGCTTCTATCTCATGATCATTCGTCCGTCGATCGTAATTCCAGTTTGTTTCGAACTAACGGGTGGCTTTTGCGAACATTACGCGTATCGACTCTGTGATTCTCATTACACTAAGGATAACTCAAGTTATGACAGCTTTGATTGTCATGTAATTTCGAGGGTTCATCGCTAGTTTCGATGGCTTTGATATTCATAGTTCGATTTAGGAAAATTTGTAAATTATACATTAGTTAAGCGGCTTCACCCGCGATCCAATCGTATAACGCTAGTATTGTATTCCTTAATCGTTATCTGATCGGCCTTATTGCCTCTAAATGTTCCATCGATAATCCTTATGGTCAAAGCGTCATTTTCTTTTTCGAGTTTCCTAGGTCTACGTACCTCGTTATGCGTTAGCCTTTCCTTCTTGGTCAGTTTACTCAAGATTGATCAGATTTGGGTGAGACAAAACTGAAATACATCAAAAGATATATTCACATTCAACAGCCTCAAAATGGCAGGAAATTCATAATGTCACAATTCTTTCCCCTTATAGAAATTTCGTTCTCGAAATTTACTATAAACCCAACTTAAGTAAACAAATGGGGGCATTAACGTCTCATAACTTCTTCACTTTCCCACGTTGGTACTTCGGTCCCGTGATGCTCCCAAATCACATTGACTAATGGAATCGTCTTTTTCCTTAAAACTTGCTCCTTTCAATCCTTTATTCTGATAGGCTTTTCCACATATGACACCTTGTCATCAACCTCGATGGTTTCAAAATCCAAAACATGAGTCGGGTCTAGCTCATACTTCCTTAGCATTGACACATGAAATACATTGTGCATTTGTGATAGGTTTGGCAGTAAGGCGAGTTTATAGGCCAAAGTTTCAATTCGCTCCAAAATTTCAAAAGGACCTACATACCTCAGACTCAGTTTTTCCTTTTTCCCAAATCGAGATAAGCCATGCATTGGTGATACCTTCAAGAAAACATGGTCGCCAACTTGAAATTCCAATGGTTTGCGTCTTTTAAAAGCATAACTCTTTTGTTGACTTTGTGCCGTTCTCAACCTCTCTCTCATGACTTTAATTCCTCATTAGACTGTTCCACTAATTCTGGGTCTATGATACTCTTGTTTCCAACTTCATTCCAGCATACAGGCATTCTGCAAGCTCGATCATAAAGTGCTTCAAATGGTGCCATACCAATGCTTTACTGGTAACTGTTATCATACGCAAACTCCACCAAATGCAGTTGGTCCTCCCATCCACTTTTGAAATATATCACACAGGCTCGCAACATGTCCTCGAGCGTTTGAATTGTTTTCTCTAATTGTCCATCAGTCTGTGGATGATACGCCGTACTGAATTTCAATCTCGTTCCCAAAGCCTCCTAAAGACTCTTCCAAAAGTTTGTTGTAAACTTAGGATCTCGATCTGACGTGATCATAACTGGGACTCCATGTAATCGCACAATCTAACGCATGTACAATTCTGCGTACTTATCCATTGCAAAATCCTTTCGCACGGGTAGGAAATGTGCTGACTTTGTCAATCTATCCACAATTACCCAAATTGAGTCATGACCTTTCTGACTCATCGGTAATCCCATCACAAAATCCATCATCACATGTTCCCATTTCCACTCAGGAATTTCTAGAGGTTGCAGTAATCCTCCAGGCTTGCAATGTTGAGCTTTTACTTGCTGATAGGTTAAACACTTCGCTAAATGCTTAGCTACATTCACCTTCATTCCGTTCCACCAGTAGTGTTGCCGCAAATTCTTATACATCTTAGCTACCTGGGTGAATACTGCAATTGCTCCTATGAGCTTCCGACAAAATTCTTTCTTTAAGTTCCTCATCACCAGGTACATAGACGTTCTCGAAATTTCAGAATTACATCTTCAGACACTTGAAACTCAGGTTTCCTTTTTGTTACATCCATTTCAAGAATCTTCTGAATCTCTGGGTCCGTAGACTGCAAGGCCTTTACTCTTTCCTGAATCTCAAGCTCAATCCTCAAAGTTGCCACCAAACTTGAT
This sequence comes from Rhodomyrtus tomentosa, assembly GCA_028455895.1. Classification (NCBI taxonomy): domain Eukaryota; kingdom Viridiplantae; phylum Streptophyta; class Magnoliopsida; order Myrtales; family Myrtaceae; genus Rhodomyrtus; species Rhodomyrtus tomentosa. The sequence goes on from JAPCWY010000004.1 coordinate 23,660,974, forward strand.
AGTTGGAAAATTTCCAATTTAAACTCAGAATCTCTCAACTCCTCTAACAAAGACCATCCTTTAACCAATAAGAGCGCAATGCTTGACTTCCGGCTAAGTGCATCCGCAACTCTATTCTCCTTTCTAGGATGATACAAAATCTCACAATCATAATCCTTGAGTAATTCCATCCATCGATGCTGTCTCATATTCAATTTTTTCTCAGAGAATAGATACTTCAAGCTTTGGTGATCTGTATATATCTAAAATCTCTCTCCACATAAATAGTGCCTCCATATCTTTAGGGCGAAGATGATGGCAGCTAGCTCTAAATCATGCGTCGGATAATTTATCTCATGAGGTCTCAATTGTCGTGAGGCATAAGCAACCACTTTTCCATGTTGCATCAACACGCACCCTAATCCTTTTAGTGAAGCATCGCTATATATCTCATAACCTCTAGGTCCAGAAGGAATGGTTAATACTGGTGCGGTCGTCAATCGGTGCTTAAGTTTTTGGAAACTACTTTCACACTTATCAATCCATTCGAACTTCACGTCCTTCTTCGTTAGCCTCGTCAACGGAGTAGCTATAGACGAAAACTTCTCCACAAATCGTCTATAATAACATGCTAATCCTAGAAAACTTCTAATCTCGGTAACTGTCGTAGGTATAGGCCATTTCATCACTGACTCAATCTTTGAAGGATCTACTGAAATTCCCTCTCCAGAAATCACATGACCATGGAAAGCTACTTTACTCAATCAAAATTCGCATTTACTAAACTTGGCGTAAAGTGAATGCTTCCTCAAGGTCTACAGAACTACCTTTAGATGTTCCTCATGTTCTTCATTACACTTCGAGTAAATCAAGATGTCGTCTATAAAAACAATAACGAACCGATCCAAGTACCCCTTAAACACTCGATGCATCAAATCCATGAATGCAGCAAGGGCATTTGTCAAACCAAAAGGCATAACTGTAAACTCGTAATGCCAATATCTCGTTCTGAAAGCAATCTTTGGTATATCCTCCTTCTTATTCCTCAGCTGGTGATAACCAGTCCTCAAGTCTATTTTAGAAAACACAGCCGCTCCTTGCAACTGATCAAACAAGTCATCTATCCTCGGTAAGGGATACTTGTTCTTGATGGTCACTTGATTCAACTGCCTGTAATCTATACACAGACACAAGGATCCATCTTTCTTTCTCACAAATAGCACCGACGCTCCCCATGGCGATGCACTTGGTCTAATGAATCCCTTATCCAATAATTCCTGCATCTGTACTTTTAATTCTTTCAGCTCAGACAAGGACATCCTATATGGTGCCTTTGAAATTGGCTCCGTTTCAAGTGCCAACACAATTACAAACTCAAATTCTCTCTTGGGTGGTAATCTTGGCAGTTCCTTAGGAAAAATATCAGGACAGTCACATACCACGGCTATACTATCCAGCTTCGGCTCCTCCGCCGTTATGTCTATTGCAACAATCAAATAAGCTTGACATCCTTCGTTCAACAACTTAGTCAACGCAAGCGACGACACCAAAGGAATCGAAGTTCCTCCTCTACTTCCTGCCTAGACAAAATTACCATTTTGTCTCGCCAAATGGTATTGACCGGTGTGAGTCCAAGATTAAAACTAGATGAAATCTGCGCGAGCTGGGACAAGGCCACGTATACCCTCTTGAAATTTCGAATTGACCTCAAATTTTTTAGGAGAGCTTCATAACACCTAGTATTATGTTCAGATGGTTTGTGGCTGCAAATAGATGGTGTTAAATTCGATTTTCATGGCTGAACACTAACGGTAAAGTCTGGACAGATTCTGACCAAGAGGAGATCGGGCTGTTCCGACGTCTTTGGGGTGTCAACCTACTACAAATCACTTCGTGCACCTCCTAAACATGTAAATGAAGGTCTTGGAATGCTGTTTGTGCAAAGAGTTAGACTTGGAATTGAATTATGGCTCGATTGAGCGGTTAGAACCCAAAATTGGTTCTGTTTTGAGGATATAGTAATACTGGCCGGTTCTGTTTGGAGACTAAATGAGGGGTATTTGAAGTTCAAATGGACTAATAATACCCCATATGATGTGTTGGGAAGTGTCAATGGGAAGTGTGAGAAGTGAATTAAAGTTTGAAGGTGATTTATGGCAAGTTTGGTGCACGAAACACTAAATTATGTATTGTCGTGTATATGGCTGAGTAAATCGAACATATTAAGGGTTCGGAGTGAGTGTTGCCATGTGTCCAATTATTATAGAAAGGTCTCTTGAATTGTCAATGGTGTGGCTAGGGAAAGATTGTGTTAATGGAAGTGAATATTCCATGGTTTATGACTCAAGATTAGTTAATCTTGTTAGGTTGACGACGCATTTGTGGGAATTCTGTACTTGTGGCTTTGAGACAATTGCTTGGTGTTGTATTGTGATTTTAATCAGGTAAGTGTTACCTAATCTTTTTTCTAAATGGCGGGACATACTGGATGAGTAATTGAATGACGTGATTGACTGATGAATTTCTATGAAATGAATTGCATGTGTGTCTTGATGGCATGGTGATATTGAGAAAGGTGATGAGGATACCATTTGGTCTGATGACCCCGGCGGTATCGGAGAGTGGTGAAAAGAATAAAAATGTGAATGCCATTTGGTCTGATGACCCCGGCTGGATGGAGTGGCTATAAGCCTGGAGTATATGATTGGTCTGATGACCCCTGTGTATGTAGACATCATACCCCGGTGATGTCAGGTAGTAAGAGTTGTCAATGGAGTATGTGGGTGGTTGAGATAGTGGTGGTCGTGGTGAATGTGATGTATATGTTTGTGTATTGATTATCCATGTCTGGTTAAGGATTTTGTTGCCATGTGACACCTTTTGCCTTTGCATTGTATGTTGTTTTCATTTTGGGTGGCATTTGTGTGTGATCTGGTAGGACTGGCATTAAGGTATAGGGCTAGATTTCACTTTCTGAGAAGTCGATTTCACCCCTTAGTGGGACAATCTTTTCAGACCCCAAACCCTAACCATGTTGCCAATTCGTCTGGGCGATCCGAAGGAGATGATTGTCGATTTTGATGAGTTTCTGTACCGAAAGGGTATTACGTATATTAGGAAGCGCACGACAGTCTGGGTAGACGAATGGAAGCCGGAACTGCAACCCCATTGCTTTGAAGCCTAGTTTCATCAAGTGAGAGACAGCGGCTTGATGGGACCCCTACTACCAGAGGATGTTCCGTGGGAGGTGATTCCTACCTGGTGCCATCCGTCCCGACCTGGCATAGAAGTGGACAACCAAGCATCTATGGGAGGTTCAAGAAACATACCTGAAGTGTTGGAGTCTCCATTATCCTCTGCTGAGTACATGAGCTATGTAGAGATTTCTACTGATGCTATCGAGGCCACTGATGAAGAATGTAAAGCAGAAGAAGAAGAAGAAGAAGAAGAAGAAGAAGAAGAAGAAGAAGAAGAAGCCAAGCAAGGCACCGAAGAACCTTCAGAGGATGTTCCATCCGAGAGTTTTTCGGATTACGACCCAGATACTAAGGGAGACGATGGAAGAGATGATTCAAGTTGTTCTGATGACAAGTCTGTATGAAAGGGGTTAGGTGACCAGGGAACAATTTTGGTGTTAGGCTTTAGGAAAGGTATAGTAGTAGCCTTTGAACCCTACGCCTTAGTTCCTTTTCTACCCAGGGTGTGCGACTTTACATTTTTGTCTTTTCCCTTCCACTATTTGTAATGAATGTTTCTGCTATGTATAAATGGTGTGCTTTTAAGTTCTTCTAAAACTTCCATGTTGTTTTTATTTCTTAGTGTACGAAGATTATCGCTTCCGTTTGTGCATTTCATATCGTACTAGGCCGTGTGAGGTTTTCGGATAATCATTTGGCCTGAGGTGGATGTAATGAGCTCCAGAGGACGCGGGGCGTTACAGGAACGACTCCACCTCCCTAGCCAGCATGACCCATCCATTGATTACCGCGATTATGTTCAGCCATCGGTTCAAGAAACCCGTGCTTTAATACCAATTGATGCTGAAATGAAACGGAAATTGACTAAATAGAAGAATTAAGAATCGATAATGAGGAACAATCTGTTTACTCAGCTGTGATTATCAAAATCAATGATTGTCAAAAGTCTAAGTCTCTTTCATGAGAAACCCTAAACATCCTTATATATGGTGTTAAACCTAATTATAATAGAAAACACAATATTACTGAAATATCACTGAAATTATGAAAATTTCCTAAGAACAAAAAATATCTCAAAACCCATCTAAACGACACTGAAACGCCAATAAACAACGTCGGTCATATGAAAGTGGTAAGTATTGATTAGCAACCTGTTTCCATGTAGCCGGTCAAATTTGAGCACATTTGAAGATCGCCAATCCTAAATGCATCAAATCATGTAGATAAAAGACTTCTATACAGGTTAGATCGCATATAATTTAGGTTAATTGCATATTTACATTAAATTGCATTCCTATAATGGAATCATTTAGATTAGGTTGTCTTATAAGATAGAAATTGCATGCTTAAGTAAAGTTTAGCGCCTAAAATAATTTATCTTTATTAAGTGAGTTTAGGCAAATTTAGACCCAAAAATATGCAAGATAACTATCTTTAGACATAATTCATTTTAGGATCATCCAAAAATCCGAAAATCACATATATAATTTGTTAGAATTATTAGGAGCCATTATGCCGAGAGAAAGACGGAATCGTTAAGAAGAAGAAGAAGAAAGAGGAATGAATGAAAATCTTTTTTGTCGTGTTTTTTCATTGATACAACCTCTTGTATTTATAGGACAATATCTACAATTAAGGAATCATAAATGAAAACTAAATATCTAATTTGATGATTGATGCAGAGGAGAAAAGTCTAATTTGTGATTTGGTGGAGTTTGATTGTTGCTTCTTGATTTTTGATTTAGTGGAGTTTGATTGTTGCTCATTTGATTTTGTTAACTTTTCTTCTGTTGCGTAGCGTGACTACGTTAACATCCTCTCACAAATTGACGGTGCAAAATGGACAATCAACTTGGATTGTAGCATAATGAGAGTCCTTTGGGGAAGATATCAGCCGGTTGATTAACAGACGAGATATAATGAACTGAGAGTTGACAACATGCTAAATGCTCCCATATGAAGTGAAAATCAAGCTCCACATGCTTTGTGCGAGCATGGAAAGTTGAATTTGCGGTGGGATAGATGGTCGAGAGATTTTCACACTAGAGAGTGGGTGGATGTGGAGGTAGTGTGCGAAGGTCAAGAAGAGGAAACTCTATCCAAATGAGCTCAATTGTGGTATCTACTTGGCTTTTGTATTATGCTTCTGTGCTAGAGAAGCAACTGTTCGTTGCTTCCAAGAACTCTGGGAAATAAGGTTGGAACCAAGTAAAATGTAGAAGCCACCAACATAACATCGGTTATCTCGATTATCGGCCTACCTGGCATCGTAGAATTCATGAGGAGCTGTCGATGACATGCCAGTGAGGTGTAGTCCGTGTTGTGAAGTATCAACAAAATAGCGTAGGTTCCGTTTAATAACTTCACAATACATGGTGGTGGAAGCATAAAGGAACCAAAAGGCGGTGCTCACAGAGTAAGCTATATCAGGATGTGTGAGCGTGAGGTACTGAAGAGTTCCGACAATACTCTAATGAAGTGCAATATTAGACATAGGATCATCGGTTGAGTAGATAATAGTTCATCGATCGTGTAAGGAGAAGGTGCATCTAGAACTTCGTACATCTTGGACTAGTGTAAGATCTCTTGAGTGATCTTGACTTAACTGAGTAGAAGTCCGGTGGAGGTATGTTGTTATTCTATTCTAGAAAATTGTGAAGGGCCAAGGTCCTTGATGCTAAATTCATCTTGGAGTGAGTTTAGTAAGGCTTGTAGAGGAGCTTGAGGTGACCCTGTTAGGATTATATCGTTCACGTATACAAGAAGAAAAATACTGTAATGGGAAGTATGCATAATTAAGAGAAAGGAGTACGCAGATATGTAGAACCCGATTTTGAGGAGATATGAATTGAGCTGCTAGTTCCACCGCGCGGTGCTTGCTTCAAACCATAAAGAGAGCTTCGAAGATGGTAGACATGAGTCAAATGATAGGGATCAACAAATCCATGTGGCTGCATCATGTACACTTCTTTCAATAAGTGGCCGTGAAGAAAAGCATTAGAGATATCTAGTTGACGAATGTGCCACCCTCGTGAGTAACCTACAGTAAGGACTATGCAAATAGTGACTGGTTTGGCTAATGGGCTGAATGTCTCTATATAATCAATTCCCAGTTATTAGTGATATCCTTTAGCAACTAGTCGAGCCTTGTACATTTCAAGCGAGCCATAAGATATAAGCTTGACTTTGAAAATCCATTTGCAGCTGATGGGAGAATATGAGAATATGGTGATACAAGTTATCAAGTTTCGTTTTTTATTAAGGTGTCATATTTTTCCGCCATAGCTACTTAAAAATTTGCATCCCAAGATGCTTGCGTGAAGCAAGTGGGCTCGATGAGAGTATGTGTGTTCCTGCAGTCAAAGCAAAAGTTTAATTTTTTATGAGTATTTGCCAGTGAATTGTGCCTTCTCTTAACCAAGTGACCATGGGATGTGCTGGAACTGAGGTGGAAGTGGTCGAACCAAAGGAGTTGGAAATGTTAGGCTATAGAGTCATGGAGGGAGCTACGGATGAGTTAGTGAGGAAGACGGTGTTGACTCAGAGTCAGGATCTACTACTGCGAAGTAGAGAGATGTTTGGAATTGTTCGTTGAAGGTAGAAGCATTGCCACATTTATAGGTGGAGAAGCAAAGTATGGTAGTGTACAAGGTAGATCTCCAAATGGAAAGGTATATTCATTGACAAACGCATCAGATGTAATGAAGATTTTACCCTTTCGCGAGCAGTAACATTGATAGCCTCTGTACCGGAAGATAGCCAAGAAAGATGCAGCATTAAGATCTTGGGGCAAGCTAGTGAGTAGCATAGGGACGCAAATATGGAAAAACTATATGCCCAAAAACTCTAAGATGGGAAATCTCTTGTCACGCCCCGAACCTGGCGAGCACGCGAACATCCCCCTAGGCCGTTGATCTTTAATAATCTCCCAAGATCCCTCAGCCAATCATATCATACCTCAAAAAAAGAAACAAGGTCACGGAAACCATAAACTGCTCCATACAAAATCACAATGAGATGACTCAGGACATAGGGTACGTCTTTTTAAAATCACCAATTACAAGTTCAGAGGATACAACTTTAATTTTAAGGTAACATGAAATCCCTTAAGTCACAAAAGTGTAAATTCATCTCCTACAATCACTTTCTAGAATATCGATCATTGGCAAGCTCGGATTTCCATCGCTTGGAACTTAAAAAAAGTAATCCCCCATTAGGGTGAGATATAAATCTCAGCAAGTGAAACTTAAACCTAGGCCTGAGCACTAGTCCCCCCAAACCATGAAATTAACACCAGATGCAGAACATTATCCAAGCAATGGCACAAGGCATCCACCAATCAACTATCTCAGCAAGATATGTATAATCAAAAGTCACAGTCATACGTACTGAACCTCATGGGTTCAAGCTTCTAACACATGGCATATAAATAAGCACGCAGGCTTAAAAAGTCATCACTCTCGTTCATCACCTGGACTCTCAACCGCTATGTACTTCTCTGGCACACTGGCCAATTGATATCACCGGGGTCACAGGCCAATCGATATCATCAAGGCTCATAGCCAATTGTACTTTTCTAGGCACTCTGGCCAATTTCAGTTTATCTCAAACTGACGGCGACTCTTGCAGGCGCTACGCGTATCGACCATAGGATTTTCTCAAGCCATGACGACTTTAGTTGTCATGTAATTGCGAGGGTTTATCGCTAGCTCCTGCGGTCCTGGTCATCGGATTCCGATTTATGAAATTCTCGCAAATTACACATTGGTTAAACGAAATCACCCGCGTCCTAATGTATAACGCTAGCAAGGTATGCCACGATCGTTCCTAGATCGATTTCTGCTGGCCTAAAATATTCTCTTGACAATCCTTATGGTCAAAGTGCCATTTCTCATTCAAATTTCCTAAGTCCACGCACCCGACTCAGCTTCAGTCTTTCCCTTTTGGTAAGTTAACTCAAGAGTGGCCAACTCTGAGCGAGTTACAACTGAGACATACCGATCGATATCATTCTATTCAATGGCCTTGAGAGGGTCGGAATTTGGAATGTCACAACTCTTCCCCCTTAAAGAAATTTTATCCACGAAATTTGCAATCTTCTCAATTATCCAATCTCCTGGGGTACAGATGCCTCATCACATTCTCATTCTTCAATATAGTTTCTCTCATTACGTGACACTCCCATTTGTACTTTCTAACAAAAGTCATCCTCCTCGAGGACTTGTTTTCCTCAATCCTCAACCAGTACTCGCTTTTCTCTATTCTCTTCTGACATTCGTAATATCTGTCGGTGATACACCTTCGAGTATTCGAATCTTCCTTTCAATTTGCCTATTGGTCCGAGTACAATACGTGCATCACACTACAACCCTATTTTTGAACTTCCTAGTCGGAAGGCTTTTTCTAAACGTCGCCTTAGATTCATGTTCTTTTCCTGCCACAATCATTACCAAATCATCAAAAAAACATACTCTTTGGTGCCTCTACCATTTGGCATAATCATCCAATTCAAATGTCCTTTCGTATCGTCGAGGACGCCCAGATTCCATTAGCTTACCCTTGATTTTTCAAACCGAACCATAGCCTTCTCGACTTCTTAGGTAAACTGATGATTGAGTCCTTAATAGCTCTTCCTTGATTACATTCGAGATCCCCAACGACCAATTTAATCCACCAACTTGCAATATTTATGCTTTCCCTTCAATCCCTTTAAAGCAATTAACATTTCCAACTCTTGTAGATTCCACAATTGCGAGGTATTTCCTTACACGAGCAATGCTCCCGTATCCATAAGCAATTTCATCCATCGGCATTGCTCCTCATCAATTCCTCTCGAGAAACTACTACTCGATATTTTTGGAGTAGATATAAACTTGAAATCTTCTCCACCCAAATAATGTTTCCCAAACTTTCTCACGAGGACATTCGCAAACCAACTCCAATCATGCTCTAAGCACTCCAACTCATAAAACCTTATCAGTACGATGTATATGCAATGCCCACTTCTGATTGCCTTGTTATGCCTGAAGTTTCATTCTGCATCGCATCATTACAACCCTCATAAGCTTTTCAATTTCCAACCGGAAACTCCACAAACAGCGTAGTCACCAGCTTAACTCAAGTCCTCGAAAATTCTTTTCATGTTCATTCATCCATTCGTGTTACGTCTCGTCCTTAGTCTATTTCACTAATGGAACATCTCTTGTGGGGAATCTTCCCACGATCTGTCTGTAACAATTCACCAATCTCGGGAAATTTCAACTTTCCGCAACTCACATCGACCCTAGTCGATTCATCACTTATTCCAATCCTCACAGGCTCCACAGGAATTTCATTTCTCAAAGGTTTCACTACTGAGGAATCTTACTTCATCAGGTCCACAACTCGCGCTCTTCATATTTAGCATTCAATAGACATTTCCTTAGAGTTCATATAATACTCTCAAAGGTTGATCATGTTTCTCACGACTCCTTAGATGAGTCTAATCATCGTCTCTCAAGACAGTAACAACCAATCCAATTATTCCTTGGATACTCAATTTGACTATTATCAACTTTTTTCTACTAGGTGTGGAATCTTTCAAAGTATTCCTCACACTTTTCACTTGAGAGCTCAAACCTTGGCCCTCTGTTATCACGGGTCTCAACTAGGACCACACAATATTTTGTTCATTTTTGTTACTCTTCCTCGAGGAAGCACTTTTACCTTAACCGTTGGTTTCCATAACCAGTCAATGCGACTTTATCCCAATTCCGTCCATTCCACTGAACGTCGACATTCTCCTAGAATTCAACGTTATCCACAGGACAGTCTCTCGGACTTAACTTCCATGAATCATTCAAGTTCTGCGTCTTCTTTCTCAGTCCAGACGCTCAGTCTCAATACTAAGACAATTAGTTTCCTCTTTCTTTAACACTAGAGTCTCTTACCCTATGAAGGAAACTATACACTTCAGTGATATTCTCTCACTTCGAATCCACATTGTCCTTCCCATTTCATAGGATGTCAATCCTGGCGTCTACGCCAAATGCGGTGTTTTACTCCAAGATTTCCAAATGTCACCAGACTTGACATTCTTCTTTTAGGGACTCAGTCACCGCAAGTAACAAGATTTGTTAGTCCTTGGTCTCCACCAATTCACGTATCGAATACTCAATTCGATTACCTCAAATCACTCTGCAATTACACTCTAAGTGCCCTTTTCGCTTACTCAATCATTCACTAGAATTACGAACCGTTAGGACTATCAAGTCCATTCGCTTTCCCTTCTCTCAACGATCATCTCATGGTCCAATCGCCCTTTAAGAACGACGCTCTAATCTTTAGGGGTGATAACAAACAATACCACTAAGGGATAACTCATTGATCATCTCATAGAATCATCAATGTCAGACAACTGACATAACTTTTTTCTTAATTTTTTCCCGTGACGAAAGAAATGAGACATCAATCTCTCATTTCGAGCCTTACACCAAGGTCATAGCCATTTCTTGTAGGCGTGTTTCACGTTCCATAATGAACATCTTTTTGCTCGTAATCCATGAACAGGAGTTCTCTTACTTAAAAGTCTTCCAATCATTCTCTTCTTTTACTGAGTCCCATTACCATTCCTCAAAATCAGGAATAACAACTAGCCATAAGGCTTTCAAGTTCCAATCCACTAAGGGATTTACTTATCTTATTCAAGGGTCCTCAACCACTCTTAATATACTTAGGCGACCTTGAGAATTTTGTCTCACATTGATCGATCATTTTCTGATCCTTGCAAAATTATCAGAATCCAAACAACCTTTGCTCTAAGGCAATCCCAGGAAAGTACTTCCATTAAACAACTCAATGAAGGCAATCCAGACAGATATCATGCCTTCAAGGAAAACTTTTCTTTTGGTGACATTTCACCAATCATCAATAGCCTCTTAAGGCTAATAACTGTCAATGTCACTTTCTTTCCTCAGTGTACCCAAAACCTCTAAGGTTTCCTTGCCAATATCTTCAATTCAGAGGGAGACAATTTCAAATCTCATCCCTCCATTAAACTCAGTCAATCTCAACCTTAGTCATAGTTTCACAAGCTTTTCAAAACTCTCGGGGTTCTTCCTACACATTCAATTTAGAAAGGAGTAACTCAGAGTCACCTTTTTTGTGACTTCCATCATTCAACTCATCAGCACTAGCATCAGTCGTCCCAGCGACTCAGGTACAATGGAAGCTCTTTTTCGAGTTTGTCTACCTATCCACTTTTCTCTTTTCCACTTAAAATTCTTACGACCCCTTATTACACTTGGGTCTCGCACGATTAACAAATCGAGCCATATTCTCTTCCAAGACTCATACTCTAGTCGCTCATCTTTACTCAATTCTCTTGTTCCTTCTCAGTTCTCGGATCTTCCATACCATGTATACTCGAGCCCAATGCTCTTCTACAACCATACTTTGGTCATTCAACCTTGTTAGGTTCTCATGCCAATCGAACCACTATAGCTCCCTCCAAGAATCAAAGATTTAAGTCATCTACTCAAGTCTAGCAGTCTCAGGCGGCTCACCTCATTGTATTTCACCATCAACCGTCCAGTGGTTCCCTAACAACTCTCTAATGGTTCTTAGGCAATTCTCAACTAATTATCAATTATTCAAAGATCCCAAATCATCCTTGATCAACAACTATTTATCAAGTCAGCCTCAACAAGGCAACTTCTCAATCTTCAGCTAATTACTAAGCAAGCCTCAACTAGGCCAAAACTCAACTAGGTCAACACCCAGCAAATACCCAAGGCGTTACTTCTATAAGTCAATCGCCTATACTTTAAGCATAAGGCATCTGCCACTCTGTCACAAACATGACAGGCTTTTTCATTCTCAATGGGCATCAATTCATCAGGGTATAAACTCCCCACACGCTGTCTAATCTCTTAGTTAGACTTTAGCCAAGCCAATCACATGATGCCAATTATAAAACACGCCTAACAGGTCAACCACAACATCACTTTTCTTTTTCAAACGGCATCCACTGCCAAGCACAAAGCATTTAACCAAGCCGTTCATAGGCGTCATTTCACATGCCATGCCACTTTTGAACATTCATTTTGAGAATCAATCCCGTGCCATACATCTCTTAACCATAATTGGACTCAACTTGATACCTACACTTTCCCTTTCAACTTATGACATGGGTCATTCCTGCCTCTTGCCATCTTAGAAGCCTGCTAGGAGCTGTTCCTTGTCCGGACCTTTCCGTCTCGACGATCACTCCCCACTCTTATCAGACCTGGCCGTTGCAGGTTGTCCCAAGTAATATATCTACAGAGAAAGCCCCATTCCACACGTCTCATACCATGCTTCATGACGGTTTATAGGTATCCCATCAACTTGTCCCGTACCAAGCGATAGTTTATTAAGTCCAACAACAATAAGTTCTTGCATGCACCCTCATCAACTTTCATTTCATAACCACAAACATATGCATAGCATGTTCGTTCTCACCATTTGTCATACCACAATCGTTTCCATATCAAGCCTCAATTATAGAAAACCTCTAGTTCCACCAATGACCGTCACAACTCACAGATCAATTGCCTATATTTAACCATATGCCTCAAGTCTAGTAGCTATTCAAGTCAAATTCATATGCATTCTATCACAACTGGCCTTTAACTAAAATATTCCTTACCCACTTCCTTGTATACACCTCATTTTATACCTTCCAAGGTTGTCATTAGCAATCGATATATGAAAGTCATTAAGATATCATGCAATTCAAGCTTGAATACACTAATACCAGTCATCTCTTTATAACTCATATTCCCCAAGTTAGGTCATCGACAAGCCACGATCATAATCATATATTCCAATTGACCATTCATTCATAAGCTATTCTCTAGCAACCTCAAATCCAAGCTTATGACTCTTCAATCTCTACTCACTTCCTTATGAGCCTTATCCATAGAATCACTCAGGATCATCCATTAAATTGAAACTAGGACCATTAGAATACCTTACAAGTTCAAGCATATAATCCTTAAGATTTAGTGATTAATGCTCAATCCTAAAGGTCTCACAACGTAATTGTCCTCAAGTCATCACTCCTTGTCACTCCAAACCTCAATCACAATGGATCGAGCTGACCTTACTCTGATACCACTTAAACGGAGATGTCACGTCCCGAACCCGGCGAGCACGCGAACATCCCACTAAGCCGTTGATCTTCAATAATCTCCTAGGATCTCTCGACCAATCATATCATAACTCAAAAAAAGAAACAAGGTCACGGAAACCATAAACTGCTCCACACAAAATCACAATGAGATGACTTAGGACATAGGGCACGTCTTCTTATAATCACCAATTACAAGTTCAGATGATAAAACTCTAACTTTAAGATAACATGAAATCCCTTAAGTCACAATAGTGTAAACCCATCTCCTACAATCACTTCCTCGAATATCGATCATTGGCAAGCTCGAATTTCCATCGCTTGGAACTTGAAAAAGGCAATCCCCCACTAGGGTGAGATATAAATCTCAGCAAGTAAAACCTAAACCTAAACCTAGACCTAAGTACCAGTCCCCCTAGACCATGAAACTAACACCAGATGCAGAACATTATCCAAGCAATGGAACAAGGCATCGACCAATCAACTATCTCAGCAAGATAGGTATAATCAAAAGTCACAGTCATGCGCACTTAACCTCATGGGTTCAAGCTTTTAACACATATCATATAAATAAGCACACAGGCTTCAAAAGTCATCACTCTCATTCATCGGTTGGACTCTCAGCCGCGATGTATTTCTCCGGCACACTGGTCAATTGATATCACCGGGGCACAGGCTAATCAATATCATCAGGACTCATAGCCAATTGGTACTTCTCTAGGCACTCTGGCCAATCGATATCTCCGGGACCACAGGCCAGTTGATATCATTAAGACTTATGTCAATTGGTACCACCGGGGCCATAGGCCAATCGGTACCTCTGGAGCTCACAGTCAATTATCATTCCAGGGGCGCACAGCCACTCGATACCACCGGGGCCACAGGTCAATCGATATCATCAGGGCTCCAAGCCAATGCGATCTCCGGGGCCATAGACCAATTGATCGCTAGGGCACTATAGCCCATTCATACAACATTGGCACTATAGTCATTTATACAACATAGGCATTATAACCATCTATATAGCATAAACACTATAACCAATTCAATAAAAGGGCATCCCAGCTAATTCAATAACAGAGCATCATAGCCAACTCAATAAATAGGCATTATAGCCAAATTATATCACCAAGCCCAATAGCCACTTACATCACAAGGCTCTCTGACCGCAATGTATACCTCAAGGGCTCAATAGCCTTTTGTTTTCATAGGGCACTATAGCCATCTCATTTCACATAAGGCACTATAGTCATTTCTTATCACAGGAGCTCTTTGGCCATTTAAAATCTCAATTATCAATCACCACAGATTGCACCAAGCAATTTAAGCCATAGGCTTCACCAAGCCAACAATTCACTTAGCCAATCTATCCAGTAGTGTCCTCATGCTCAAGTAAGGGTTTAGGAAACACTTACCTTTCGATCAAATTAGCAATTTCCAAGCCAAATGATCCCCCTAGATCGGCAAACTCACGGCCACATAATGTTCAAGCACAATCCTAGGAAGAATTTATGATTCCATCAATAAAACTCTTCCAATCATGAATCCATCGAGTAAATACTTTGCTAGCACATCAATTAGCATCCCAATATGCCTTAACGATAATTTTATAGCAAGGAGACATCCTCAAGAACCTCCAAAAGGTTCGGTCCAATAATCCCCAAAGCTGGGCAGGATCGATTCTGCCTTAACCGCACAAATCCATCCATAAATCAATCCCAAGCTCCAATTTATCACAAAACCTACTTGTCAGCATATCATACATCATCCATATTGCCGAAAGTCTTGGGGCAGAACGACACTTCAATAAGCACCAAACAACCTTGGTTCTTCACGGTCAGTAGCAAAACATAAACTGAGCTCGTAAAACCCAATAATTTCTATATAAAAACCAATTATAACTTCAACAAACACTCAATCTCAACTTGTTTAGCCCTGACACTAAGAGTCTAGAGGGTCTCACCGAAAATTTGGAGTCATTTGAAGTCCGGAAGCCCCCAAAAAGGTCTCTCTCTAAAATCGGGTCAGATTCTAACTTTGCCCACTCAAAGAGACCTACGAGACAAACGGCTAGGCAAAATTAAGCTCATAATGCCTTGTTGGAATGGAAAGACAATAAGCTTTAAGATGGTTGTGGTTTTACATCAATCCAATGTCGGACAACAAAGTTATGACCGGAACAGTGAAGCCATTTTTGTCTGTCCGCGAGAAAAACTGCTCGGCCGAATTGGAAAGAAAGAAGAAGAAGATGATGGGAGTGAAGAGAGAGAAGTGGCCGGCCAAAATGAGGAGGGAGAGAGGATATTACACACCAATAATCTATTTTGGTCAAATGATAAGATTGGTAATTAATGCTAAACCACCAATTGAATGACACTTGTCTTGCTTCTAGAAGGCCTTGGTCCACCATTGACTTCCATTGACCATTCCTTCCTCCAACTTTCAGTAGCATATAGAGGGGGTTAAATGACCAAAATGACCTCCATTAGTTTTTAAGGCAAGGCCAAAAGTCGAGGGGCAAAATGGTCATTTTACATTTTTCGTCTGAAATTCTATTTTTTCAATATAATTCTCCCACGATGAGGCGACGTCAATTTTAATTCAAATGCTGGAATTCTTAAATGTCCAATATCCAAATCTCGAGGTCCAATTTCATGTCGAGCGCTCGTCGACTGTAAATTTTAGTTTATCTCAAATTGACGGGTGACTCTTACAAGCGCTACGCGTATTGACTTTGGGATTTTCTCAAGCCATGAAAACTTTGATTGTCATGTAATTGTGAGGGTTTATCGCTAGCTCCTGCGGTCCTGATTATCGGAATCTGATTTAGGAAATTCTCGCAAATTACACATTGGTTAAGCAGAATCACGCGCATCCCAACGTATAATGCTAGCAAGGCATTCCACGGTTATTCCTAGATCGATCTCTACTGACCCAAAATATTCCATCGACAATCCTTATGGTCGAAGTACCATTTCTCATTCATATTTCTCAAGTCTACGTACCCGAGTTCGCGTCGATCTTTCCCTTTTGGTCAGTTAACTCAAGAGTCCAACTCCGAGTGAGTTACAACTGAAACACACCGATTGATATCCTTCCATTCAATGGCCTCGAGAGGGTCAGAATTCGAAATGTAACATCTCTAATGGCTTTTTGAATAATGTCCGCCAAGGTATGAGATTATGGAGGAGAGGAGTCGAAGTCTTTTTTATCAAATATACTACCATTTCAAAAAGCATACTTCCAAACTGACAAGGAACTAAGCGCAAGGCCTGTCTTGACAATGTGGCAATGTTTGTGTTCTACTATGCCTTGAACAAGATACTCGCTCATGTATACCATGTTGGAGGAGATGGTTTCGCACTTCAATAGAGCGATGAAATTCTGGTGCACTATCATACTGAATTGTCTAAAGTTGACATTGCAATTGAGTTTTTGCAAATTTATGGAAAACCTTGAAAATGTTTGCCAATTGGTCACGAGTGTTGAATGGATAATACTAAGTGAATCAAGAATGATCATCGATAAAACAAACATAATATTTATATCCCGAAATAGAAGTGACAAGGGACGGGTCCCAAACATCAAATTGAACCAGTTCAAGAGGAAATTTAGCTCTAAACGAGGAAAGGGTGGGGGTTGATGTTTACTCTTATTGAGAGCACAAACCGTACAATGTGTGGTGATACGACTTGTAAAATTAGTTTATATGGACCAGAGCATAGGTGCCACTCTACCTGATGACAGATGACCTAAGCGTTTATACCACAAATTGAAGAAAATAAGTAAAGGAGACTTGTCAAAGATGGAGATCCGATAAAGACCATTCTCAAGATGACCTTAGAGGAATATCTGACTGGTATGAGCACATAAAGCAATAAATGAGGTAGGGGAAAAAAAGAAAATGCAATTCTTATCGCAAGAGAATTTAGAAACCAACAATAGATTTTTTTTTTTAAATATTAGGAACAACCAAGACATCGAAGAGACAGAATTAAGGACCTAATGAAGGCACGAACGTAATTGCTTGAGTGATCGAAAGAGAAACTTTATCACCCACAATCAATTATTGGCTCCCTATGTACGAGGTGATATGGGAGATGCCAAAAATGTTGTTGGTGATGTGGTGGATGGCCTCCGAATCTAGATACTAAAACTGAATATTCATGGCAGAAGGTCGATTAGTAGGAGTGGCATAAAATGTCACTGGTTGAACAGCTCCAGTTAGGGTTAAATAATTTGCCTAAGCTAGTGGTGGTGGTGCCACAAACTAGGGATTAAAGCCCTCTCTATAATTGTTAGCTCAATAGCCCTGATGGCGAAATATCTGACAGAATGGCCCGGAGTTGCGCCGCTTATTACCTTCGCCAGACGATTGGAAGAACCTGTTGGTGTCGACAGAAGTAGGTTGGTGTTGGATCGTCCTGCATTTGATGGGTTAAAATTTTGAGAGCTTGATTTAGCCTGTTGAGGTGTAAATCATGTTTGGTGAGACACAAAAAGCAGTAGGTGGAGGAGCATTAGAGGTCATTTTGCTCTACTTTAGTCTTTCTTCGTGTTGAAGCAGCAATCCGTAGAGAGCGTAATGCGAGAGTGTCCCTGATTGAGAGACGGTAGAGATCGATGCGTCTAATCAGAAAAATTCTGGGCCAAAACCATGGAAGATTTGCATGTGGTACTCATTGGCTAAGAGAAATTCTCCAATGGTGGCCAATTGATCTGCGATGGTTGCTGCTTTTTGAAGGAATTCTATGATTGTGTAGCTTCCTTTAGTGATGGATTGAAATTGAAGCCTCAATGCCAATGCCCTTGTTGTTGATTATGTTGCATAGGACTCAGAGAGGTATTTCCAGATTGTTGCTGCGGAGGTGTGGTTCGTCAATTGTGCCATGCCTTGTACTCTCAATTAGGAACTAGTGTGGTGTTGTTGGTTTCATGCGGAGGAGTTGGTTCTGAGCCATCAAAAATAGAGAGGAGGTTGGCTGCTTGTAGGGATGAAGAAATTTGAGCTTTCCAAATTGGGTAATTTTGTCCAGTGAGCTTCTCCCCTATGGTAGTACATGGGGACCCAAAATACAGGTTGGGTGTTGAGTTGGGTGCTGCAATGTGAGGATTGACAATGCAGTGGTTAATTCTGAGGATGCATGAATTGGATTTGTGCGAATTGAGAGCTTTTGCTGGATGGCTCTGATACCATGTTACAATTACTAGGAGCCATGATCCTGAGAGAAAGAAGGTATTGTTAAGAAGAAGAAGAAGGAGGAGGAGGAGGAGGAGGATGAGGAGGAGGAGGATAAAGGAATAAAAATATTTTTTGTTGTGTTTTTTCATTGATACAACCTCCTGTATTTATAGAATTTTAAAGGGTGAACAATATCTATATTAAGAAATGACAAATGGAAACTAAATATTTGATTTGATGATTGATGCAGAGGAAGAAAGTCTAGTTTCTGATTTGGCGGAACTTGATTGTTGCTGATTGATTTCTGATTTAGTGGAACTTGATTGTTGCTTATTTGATTCTGTTAACATTCCTTCTGTTGTGGAGTGTGATTCTATTAACATAAATCATTGTATGTCATATAAAATGCATACTAGGTTTACATTGCATTTGGAATTGCATGTTTAGGTATTTAATTAATTCACGTCATTTAGTCGATTTAATTAGACTGTAACATAGTCTCTACATTAGTATAATGTAACTGCATGCCATTTAGGTTAGTCATTAATTAATTAAAGGGTTAATACCATGAAAAATCTCAAACTGATATATCGGTGATAAATTTATTCCAAATTATGTTTTTGATCATGGAAAATTCCTAATTGGTATAATTGTGACAAATTTGCCCCAAAATATTTTTTTTTACCACCAAAAATCCTAAATAGAACACTTGTGACAGATGTGCTCTAAATTAATTTTTTTGACAGCAAAAAATCCCAATTAAATTGTGTTAATATCTCGAAAAATTTCAAATTGATACGCATATGACAAATAGAGGATAAATATTCCAAGCTGGTACACCTATCTATTGCTACATGTCATAAACTTAGCACTTTAATAGTTAGATTTAATAAAAACTAACGGAGAGTAAATTTGCTACAAATGTACCAGTGTGGGGTAAAATTATCAAAAGTGTACTAGTTTAGGATTTTTTGTGGTTAAAAAAGTAGTTTGGAGTAAATTTATCGCAGGTGTACCAGTTTGTAGTTTTCTGTGGTATTAACCCTTAATTAAGTTAGTTTCATACGCACTAGCTTAGGATAGCTTGCACTTAAATAATTGCATTAGAATAGAACTCATGCACTACATGCATTTTATTTTCATAAAAGAGAAAAACCCAAAAGTGAGAACGCTTTACCCTGACGCATACTCACTGCAATTATCATGATTTTTGAATGTTCATTTAATTAATTATGTACCTGCACAATAACTTTTGTTAGTGACTTTGGTTAAAATCAATTAATGTTGCCTTCGCTAATGATTTTTAATGAAATAAAACGGTATCAAAAAGGCGTTAATTGAAATGCTAATTTAACCAAGTTACCGAACTCATTTAATTTCTGGTTTGCAGAAATAGAATAATTCTCCCATTATTTTATAGAGGTTTCTAATCAACCTACTATAAATGATTAATGGCAACTCCTAATGAAAATCTTTTGCATTTAAATATTGAATCTAAGATGTAATTTTTTAGAGCTTGGGCATCCTTGAACTAAGTTAGTTAATTCATTTAATTAACTTTTTTTTATGACCAAGGTGTCCGGCCAGCTTGCGCGCATATCGACTATTCCTCGAAGGAGACTAGCACAGCAACTCACCACCATGGTTCTCCACTTAAATCACAGGTGCTCATTTGAAAAATCGAACATGAGACCAGTTCACCTAACCACACAATTCCAAGTGTACTGTAACCAACTGAGCTACGCATGGGTGTTTATCATTTAATTAATTTGGTAATTGACAAACTTGAAAATTGATTTTCAGGTCGTGACAATAGATTTTCGATATCACTTCATCCGAGAGCAAGTGAGAGAGAAAGAAATTGAGGTCTCACATGTGAAGACGAGAGACCAAGTAGCAGACATTTTTATGAAGCTTCTCAAGGTTGATGCATTTCAAAAGTTCAAGAGTTTGCTTGGAATGATTGGCGGAAGTGAATTTGGTTTGAGAGAGAGTATTATAAATAAAATCAAATTCATATATATTGTCTCATTCCATGGATAGTGTCGATCATTGCGTGAATGACCATACAACTCCCAAGATGCATGCACAAACTAGTGCACGGACCAATATGCGTCTTTATTGTCGTGTAGTTTTTAAGATTCATTATTAGTTGAGTCCTTCAAGAGTTTGTTCGTATTCCGATGTGTAGTTACTACAATGTATGTGCATGACGTCGGTTCATGTCTCTAGAGTAGATCAATTGTCGAGTAACAAGTCTATAAATAGGCGTGTCTTGTAACTATTTTGATATGTGTAAATTCATTGTGAATATAGAATATCGTAAAGCCATCTTAGTCTGCTCCTCCTTTGTGAGTTGAGTTGAGTTGTGAGTGTTTGTTGATAACCTCACTTTTGATTTATTCCATCACAGGTAAATTCCAGGTCACCGTTGAGTGCCCGCACCAGATTGGGGAAGTTTCTTTTTTCCTTTCTATATAGATGAAAGGGCATGAGCCATAAGTGACTGAGTAAAGTACTCGAGTGTAGATTTCGGGTCGAACTCGAGAAAAGTAGCTGTTTGTGTTGTCTTCATTGTCTATGTAAGGTGTCGTGGTTATAATCGCGCAAATCGCCTCCTGGTCCTAGGAGAGAGCACAATCTGAGTAGTCCCATGGCCAGAGGACCATACATATTCCAGGATGAACAAAAAGTAATTTCTTCAATCAATTGGTTCTGCATCTCTTTGTGTTTGGAAAAATCTATCCTCGGGAGTCTTTTCCGCTCCTCTTATATGGGTCTGGATCAGGTGGGATCTTGCAATCTAGTGAGAGCTAGAGGAACTAAGCATACTTAGTAATGAGGTCCACTAGTTTCCCTTTGGATGTTGCTTTTGTGTTTGAGTGGGGGTACATAGAGGAACTGCTCTTGATTTTCACTCTCTAGTCAAGGACACCCCCTCAATCGTAGTATAGGTGAGCGACTCGGACGTTTGGATCGGATTGGGATTGATAGTCTGGTTCTCGGTTTTGGAGAGCGGCGACCTCGTTTGCGGTTCCTAAAATTGGAACCGGTAGCCGGGCGGTCCAGTTTCCAATTTCAAGGCATGAACCCGGACTGAACCGGACCTGTTAAATTTTTTAATTTTTTAAAAAAGTAAACCCAAACAGAATTAGGGTTATGAGGAGGGGTAACATACATCATAACTCAACATATGGACACTGGGAAGTTGGCTTATCAATGTTCACGGAAAAGCAGAACTATAATGACTTGTCAATTCAAAATATTCAACGACCATTTTCCCCAGCTTCCACAACTGTGCAAGTGAAACCTCCATGTGAAATTTCTACTTTTGTTGGCTGTGGTCCAAGAGGTTAGAAACCTTCTCAAACTACCACGAGTGCGCAAGGAAAACTTCCATCTGAATTTTCTATTGTAGTGCGCTATGGTTCAAGAGTTCCAAAAGTTGGGTTTACTGGTTTCTTGGAATTGCTCTGGAATCGGATTGGACCAGTTCATTCCAATTTTTGGTTTCGAAAATTGGAAATTGGGACCAATGCTCTGGTTCCTGATCCTTGTTTGATCCGATTTTTAGTTTCGAAAATTGAGAATCAGGATCATTGGTCAGGTTTCTAATTCTCGAGGGGAACCGGACCGTACCCGGAATCGGTCACTACTAAATCGTAGATCTGCAACAAGATGCACTTATCAGTATAAACTTGCCAAACAACTTAGGGAAAATTTCACCTAAGGGCTTGAAGTACACTCATTTTTTCAAACAAAAGCCTAAAGTGTCCTCATTTCCTCATATTTGTGAATGAAATGGACCTTACTTAAAATAAAGGCATGAAGCGGCCATGTCGGTCTCGAAAAGGTATTTGCGTCACCACCTAGTCAATGGCACTTTCGTCATTAGTTTATTTTCATTTTTATTTTCCAAAATTTCTCCATAGAAAAGACAAACTAAAAAAACTAAAAATGGTCAAAACTAAAAAAATAGAAAAATAAAGAAAATAAATGCAGGAGAGCAACCCCTCCGTCTGTGATCTCCACCCCATCTGACCCTCGTTGAGTCTCCAACGATCCCACCAGCCATCACCGACGCCCCATCTGGCGAGGGCCAATACCTAACTGGTGATGGGGCGAAGACCATAGTGTTTTTTTTTTTTTTTGAAAAACTTTTAAGTTTTTTGAAATTTTAATGTAATTTAATTAAAATTTAGGTTAAAATTATCTTTGGATGAAAATAACCCTAGTCGGCCAAAATATTTAGCCGGACAATCAGGTCATTCCCTTATTTGAATCAGCCATATAGCATTTCTGGTCTTTATGTGAGAAAATGAGAGTACTTCAATCTTTTATTTGAAATAAAGTCCACTTCAAGTCCTTATTTGGAAAAATAATAGTATTTCAGGCTCTTAATTAGAATTTTCCATACAATTTATTGAAGATAGTCCACCTAAATGTATGAACTATGCTATCACTAAAAATGCTTCAAAATTCATATATCCACATAAAAATCTTATGTGGCAATTTCTCGGTGGTAGATGTACGTCTCCAATCCAGTATTAAGATTTAAACCTTGATTCAAGAGATGACTGCATTATACTTGACTTATCCTTCCATTGGTCTATGCGACAAATATAGGATGAACAATGCTGTTCATTCTTGTACTTTTGTTCTCAGAATCGTCCTTTTATTTATTTTTCAAAACGGTCCATCCAATATTTAACTCAAGTTTTTTATTAAAAAAAATATGCGACATGTTCCACAAACTTCAAAAAAGAAGAAGAAGAAGAGGAAAACCACAAAAAACCTTAAACCATGCCTATTATGACACATTTATGATGTTTTTTTGTGACATAAAAAAATCCAAACTTATAACCACGTGATATGTTTACTCAAAAATTTTTTTATGACACAAAAAATCATAAACTTACAATCACGGAGCACACATTTATCCTAAATTAATTTTTTTGAGACACTAAAAATCCCAAAAATTCCGTCAACAAGTAAAGTTCATGGCCTTGCCATGCCCGCCTAGCTTGGGCTGCTCCATGCAAGGGATGGGCGTGGGGCCACACCCGATGAAGGCGGGTTTTCCCCGGCAGGAAATGGTTGGCTGAGGAAATGACCCCATTCCGTTGCCCTGGTCCATTGTACTTTTTTTTTTAAAGTATATTTGGTTAAGTTAATATAGATGACAATTACATATATATCAAAATATGGACTATGATTTACGTATTTCGGATGTCTAGTTAAATAATATAGATGGTAACTAAAAATAGATATTAAAATGTAAATAACACAAATATAAGTCATGATATCAAAGTTACCCATTCAAAGCTACGATTTTCATAAGCAAAGATATATATATATATATATATATATATATATATCTCAGTATCATGTGAATAATTTTTCGTTTAACTTTCCTCGATTCATGTATCAGTATTATTATACCATAAGGTACCCAAGTAGGATTCAAATGACATACCTCTAGGTCCTCTACTATTAATTTATCTATATCGACGCTACTACTAATTGGAAGAAAGGATGAAACAATCTTTTGCTATTTTTATGTTGTGAGTTGTTGATGTAAACTTTATATATTTTACAGGTTCATTTGTGATTTAGTACAAAAATCTATTTTGAAACAGGGATGATATATTAACCAATTTCTTAGTAAGCATTGCTAAAATGATTCATCACGTTTGGCCCAAGTAAGATGGCTTGCCCCGCAAAAGCCAACGGTGGGGCGGGAATAGGGGACGCGATCCCAATCCTCGCCTCATCTTGTGCCTATCTCTAATGTACGAGTCATGCTGACTCGGCCCATTAATGGTATGATCGTGCCAATTTGTGCTTACATCATGCTTCGTTTCGTAAATTTTGTCGGAAAATCAAAATAAATGATGAATTGTTCATACTTTTACATTGAATTACTAATTATGAGCACAAGATTATAATCGATCACATAATCATTTAAGGAATACATTGCCTATATATTGCATATGAGCACAATTAAGCAACATATTCAAATCTCTCCCAACTCCAATTTTTGTAGTAATTTTGTAAGTTTAATCTTCGACAAGGGGGACAAAGGTCTAATGTCGAATGGTGGTTCCAGGTTTTGGGCTGTCATCTGCATAGAAACTTTCCCGTACACCAATATATTAGGAGATCCAATTCAATTTCTTTCTCATTTAACATTTCGTCGATCTTGTCTTAGATTTTTAGATCGTCTTTATTTGCAAACAAACTACAGCCAACATATGATATCAAATCCAAAAATAAAAAATAAAAAATTCCGACTTGAGAAACCATGAAAAAATGGCATACCTGAACTCCACAAAATGTTACAGTGAGAAACCATGAAAAATGGTGCAGGAGAAGTTAAAGCGGTTGACGGGAAATTACGACAAGAAGTTGTTACGACGCTCTGAAGCTGTCTTCTTAACTTCTTTCGACATGTCTGTAGGTGGAGGGGGGGACTCAAGTCCTTTTACAAGAGCGGGGAAACAAGAAAACCAAAAACCTAACAAAAACCTAACTGATGAGACGAGCCTCTATTGCGTCCTCAATACGTCCGAAACTGCCCAACAAAAACCCTGGTGATCTAGAAGAAGGGATCTAGAAAAAGAATAATACTAGATAGAAGATGGAAAGAAAGAAAGAAAGAAGCCGAAGCTTGGTGCAGATCCTGAGGCGTGCATCCTATCTCGATTGCATGACGGGCGATGGTGAGTTTGAGAGGGAACAACAACAATGTGGCGGTGGCAATGGCAGAAGGCGAAGGTGGCGGTAGGGAAAGATCGATAGCGGTTGCGATCGACAGGGACAAGCCCAGCAGATATGCTCTCAAATGGGCCATCGAAAATGTCGTCTCCTCCTCGAACCAGACGCTCAAGCTTGTTCACGTCAAGAGCCGGCCTACAACATCCCTTCTTCCATTTCCAGGTTTCTCTCACTCCCTCTCGAACGTTATTAGACTCCTGGTGGATACGCGTCACCGGTCTTCTCTGATTGACTGTTTTCATGAAATATGAGCTATAAGAAAGGCGACAAAAAGGGTTGACAAGTCTAATTATTGTCATCGAAAATTAGTGTTTTTTTTTTCCAATTTATTGATTCATATTTTGGTGCAGCCTGGTCGGAAGAGATGCAATCCGACGCTCAAACAGCGGAGCTCTTCCTTCCCTTCCGCTGCTATTGCATGCGGAGACATGTGCGTTTCCACTTCCACACCTTCCATTCCTATCCAAATTAGTATGAAAATCTTGAGTGAGCTATTAGACTTCAGATTTTGCCTTGCATCTAGCACTAATCGACGGAATTTTCCTCCACGAATGGTTCATTGATATAATTTCTCTGACGATTTCTGTTTTTCTATGGGTAGAGACCATATTGATCTATTATTGTCGCTTGTGAAAGTGGCTTCTTTGAAAACCTTAGTTAATCTAGATTGAATAAAAGAGTCTTTTTGAACTCTTTTAGCTAACACCGATCTTGTAAGTACAATTTCTAGCTTCGGATAAAAAAGGTTCATTTTGACTTTCATTGTATTAGTAGCATTGCTTTTTGTCCTTCAATTTTGAACTTTGACAGGTACAAAGTGAAGTTGTTGTGCTTGAGGATTCAGATGTAGCAAAGGCTTTGGTTGAATATGTCTCAAGACACGCAGTCGACACTCTGTTACTCGGAACGGCTTCACGAATCAGCTTTTCCAGGTACTATTGCTATCCCTCTCATGTTTGAACATTGCCCCTCCATTGCAAACAATACAACATGAAACAATGAGATTATCGTGTCTGGATCCCCTGCCATATCATTGCAACCATTGGATCTTCCCCCCCTATAAAAGGGGGAAGATCCAATGGCCCTCTTTATAATGATCCCCTGCCCTTATGGCAGGGGATCCGGGTCCGAGATTGTCTGATCCATAGTGTGCTGGTCCCATAAGAATTTTCGAAATTCTCGTGATACTTTATCAGAGAGAGCAGCTGTTCGCGGCGCGTTAAAAACCTTCCTTTATTATATTTGTATGATCTCCTTTCAGATTATTCAAGGGTATAGATATACCAAACACCATCTTGAAGTACACACCAGACTATTGCAACGTTTACGTAGTAGGCAAAGGAAAAGCTGTATCCGTCCGGTCCGCCACTCGTCCGGTCCCATACTTGGTGACAATTGAGGAGACGGCACAGCTCGATACACTTAACCATTCGAGGTAAGGATTTTAAGCTTAGGGTGCTTCACAAATGGACATAACAGGCCAAAAAGCAAATTCATGTGATCTGTAGGAAAGGTAGTTTTAGAGTGTTTATTTATTTGCATGTATTCTGTCCTTTAAGGAAACTAATGCAATTCAAAATGTCTAAAAGACGAATCCAATTACTTGACAATCGATGACGGTGGAAAGGCACGCCAGATTGAAGTAGTGTGTTCTAAAATGAATGTGACTTTAACTCAAGGATTTTGATACGTAGATGAAAGGTGATGATGCAAAATCAACAACTCCTGATTATAGACCTCATGCCATTAAATTATGCCAGATTTTCTTGCCATAGTTTAAGGCTATTAATTAGCATCTTAACAATCATGAACTCTTGACGCCTGAGCAGCCGGACGTACGACGAGCTCTCTACCGGGGATTATGATTTCTCGCGTCCAAACTCGGGGAGACTGAGCACCGACAGCAGTTTCCTTTCCTTCTATGAAGATCTGGGATTGGGACGCACGAGCAATTCTTCGGCTAGCGTACATTTTGAAGATGATGAAACGTCCTTGCGGTTGTGCCCTTTCCAATCTGCTTCGGCGCATGAGTCGGCAACACAAGACTCTGAAGGGTCGATGCCGCGGTCACCACGTCTCGCTGTAAGGAACATTTCCAAGTTCAAATGCAACTCAAATTTGTGGATGATTTGCAAATGAAAAATGAAATAAACACTCAGTTACAGCTCGAGTCAAAAGCTACAACCTGCATGGCCGTGTTTCATTTCTCTTAGCGACTCGATTGGTGCATTCATCGTCGGTTCTTCGACTACTTGGCTGACTGAGCCTAACACGAAAAATCAAACAGAAGAAATCATAGCCAGAAATAAGTAGTAGCCTCGAGAGCAACATGGTCTATCAAACATCTACTCAATTTTCCTTTTTTATGTAAAAATATATACGTGCGACTAAGTTATCTGGTTAATTGTCTATATGAAATATCCAGGAAGCAGTGGAAGAGGAAATGTTAAGGACCAAATTGGAGCTCAAGAGGACGATAGACCTGTACCATGCAGCTTGCAAGGAAGCAATTCGAGCGAAGCAGACGGTAATTAAGAGTTACAATTGCATGTATATTTTAAAATTTTGTCCAAGGTTCGATAAATACTATAGGGCTGGTTATTCTTGTTCACATGCGGAACTCGGTTTATTTGCACGAATCATGTGGAATCCATAGTCTTTTTTTAATATAGGATAAATTTTAGAGCATTGCATCTAGCAATAATTTCATCCATTCTATAGCATCTTGACGTGTTATTGCTTTCTTTTATTATTCTAGCTGATATCAAAATAGCTGATCTCGCTTTATATTGCAACCGTCATGCCGCTGCGGCAATTTGCAGGTGAGGGACTGTCAAAAATACCAGAACGAACTGGAGAAGAAGTTGCAGGAAGCACGTTCGTCGGAGCAAGCTGCATTGGCAGCGATGGAGGAGGAGAGAGAAAAATGCAAGACGGCGGCAAAGGCTCAGCGACTGACCGGGGAGAAGGCGAGGAAGAGATTGGACGCCGAGAAAAACGCGCACAAGGAGGTTGAGTACCGGAGCTTGTTCCACATAATGGTGGTTTTGATATTCTTCTGTGTCTATTTTATCTATTTAAATTGACTCATGTCAAAAGGGCTGGAATAGTTTGTATTATTAAGACATGAATGTTTGCTGAATGAACGATGGGACCAGACTGTCTTCATAAGACAACGTTGTATACGAAACCCTTTCTATCTAAAATCTAATTCGTGAAAACATATCAAATTCATCACTTATGTCACTGATTGGAACGAATATATCACGAGGACATACTGTAATTGCTACAAACTAGATGCCCCTTTGCGTTCACGAGAGTTTCTTCATGTCAAATGCAATTCAACAATGAATCAAGGGAGCGAACATCATAGGTCGTTCTTCTTTTCCTTGAAAGCGACAGAGGAAGTAAAAGAGGGAAATCGTTGTTTTTTTGACGTATCGAAAGGAACGTGACCTTTCACGTGTGAATTAACATATAACTGCTAGTGGGTGGGTGTGATTGCCCGTATGGGCGCACACCGTAAGGCCCATACACCATTATCTCTCACTCGCCCATGCAGGGCAATAAGTTCCCACACGCCCATGGAGGACCAAGAACTCCTACTTGTCCATAGAGAACCAAACATAACTCTCTTTATCTTTGCAAAGTTCATATTGACAAATAGTCCAAGAGACCAGCATATACTGAGCTCATTATCATGCATCCATTGGGAGTATATGACAGCTTATAATGGACATAATCAAAGGTAGATTTTTGTATGTTGTACCCTAAATCAATTAGTCACGTATATATATCTCTCACTCGATCTCTTTTAAAACTCTAAATCGATCTTCATCTTCTATTAGACCTCTCAATTTTAGTTCGGCTCGCTTTTCTAGAAGTGTCCCTTTAGATCGAATCAATTTCATGATCATAAGCAACGCTATAAGATAACGAATACTAAATAGAAATCTCGAGAATAATGAAGAGTCATGAGGGCACCAAATGAGAAATTCTTATCCTCGAGAGTCTACATGACTTAGAAAAGTTGAGATCTAGAATTTTGTCTACTCTTATAGGTCAATTCATGCACACGTAATATGAAATAAGTATTACGATATCCTCTCCTTCCCCATAGAACATATGTATATCCATTTAATACCATACAGATGAAAGCTTAGACACTCAATGTTGATTTTTTTTTTCGATTTCAGTCCAAAAAAAATTAACAAAATAAGTCAAAAAATTATTTACCAATTTAATTGCCGTGCCACACCCACGTGGCACTCAAAGTGCCGAGCAAGCTGGCATTTCTTTTAATTTATTTTATTTTTTTGTGTTTTCTTTTAATCATTTTTATTTTTCATTTTCTTTTAATCATTTTTTAATTTCTTTTTCTTGTTTTCTTCTAATCATGTTTTTGTTATTCAATTTGTTATACGTGAGCGGATCTTCTTGATCGCCAAGTGCTTGGTTGTAGTGCCATCGGCAGTTGCGCTGATAAATAAGTCTACATAACGGCCTTCCACGACCTTGCATGTGCTGTTAATTCGTGTGAATATTACATAGCATGATATTATATACAAATTCGTCGCTAATTTGACGTCACAAAACTTACCGATGAAAAATTACAATATTCATCGCTAATTTGCCACGAATTTATTCATCGCTGATTAGAAAATTGGCGACGAATTTTGTTCATTGGAAAAAATGTCACTATTTAGCAACAAACTTGCTGATGAATAATGTCGTGACAAATTAGCTACGAATTATGTTCATCGAAAACGTTGTCCCTATTTAGCGACGAACTTTACGACGAATACGGTGGTGGCAAATTAGCGACGAAAACCTTGTAAATGACATCTTTAGTGACGAATTTTGCTGTAAATATTATTCAGCGACGAAATGTTAATAGTTATTTAGTAATGAATTTTGCGACGAAATTAGAGACGACATCTTTTTTTGTCGCAAATCGTGAAATTTACGATGTATTGTATTTATTGCCAATTAGTGACAAAATTAACAATGACCTGATTTTTCGTTGTAAATATCAGCTCACGTATAACAAATTAAATAATAAAAAATGATTAAAAGAAAACAAGAAAAAAATTATAAAAAAAAAATCTGCCGAACAAGGGATTACTTGGCAGTTAAGGCGTTGGGCAAGCATTGCGCGGCACTTTGAGTACCGTGCGGGTTTCGTGTGGCAGTTTAACCACCGCGCGATGCCTAAACTTTTAAAAAACAATTTGAGTTATTTCGGTGAATTCTTTTTTGGACCCAAATCGAAAAAAAAAACACTCAATCTCTAACTTGAGTTCATGTAACTATTCTGCTCAAAAGTATACACCAGGACTCACATTTGGCAATAAAGACAGATAAAGTGAAATGTATGGGTTATTTCACTTTTGAACATTATAAATAATAAATCCTCTCCTTAACATTTTGTTAAGGCAACATAAGTATTTTAAACTTGTGCTCTCAATTATCACCTAGATAATAAGCTTAAAATTGTTTCATCTCTATTCATCACACAGTAAATAGAGACGATTACCTGTGTAAGTGGGTTAATCTCTCATTTATTCGACATACCTTCTTAACATAATGCACTAAACATTAATATGCACAAATGTTATACAAATTCATAGGCAACAATAATGATAACAAATACCATTAACTATGAACTTTGGAAAATATAAACATTTAGTACTCCAACTTCTACGCACTTCTAGAGATTTTATTGTAGGAAACAAATCCATTTGTCAACAAATGACCAAGTAAAAATATCTCTAGTAATTGACTTCATCATAGGATCTGCTTTCATTATATCCGTAGATATGTACTATATGTTCACATCTTTTCATACAATCATGTCTTTCATAATATCATATTACGTGTCTATATGTTTGGTCTTGCAGTGGATCTTTAGTGTAAGCTCTTGCTATTTCACTATCACAATTAACCAATAATTGAATCTATAATATCCTTAGCAACACCTCATTGATCCAAATATCTCTTAAGCCAAACACCCTCTTGTACTGTTGTTGATAATACCACGAGATCAACTTCTATCGTGGATAATGCGATAAGACTATACATGTTTACTCCTTACTACTTCATGATATGACGTCATTGTTAAGTAAGAATGCAAATTCAGAGGCATAATTTCTCTAATTTAAACTTATTTCTCAGTCAACATCAGTATAGCCTTCAAAACACAGATCTCTATCTTGATAACTCAACAAAAAAATCAGCAGTACTTTTCAAATACCTTAAGATTCTCATGACGGCAGTTTAAATGCTTGACTTGAATTGGATTAATACCTACTTATCATTCCAACTGGATAACAAATATCAGGTCTTGTACACCCATAGCATACATTAAGCTTCTCACAGTACTACGAAATGAAACACTTTTCATTTCTTCATTTGTTTGTGGAGTCTCGAGACACATTTTGCGGCTCAAACCTTTACCTTTTGCAATAGGAGTATCTTTTTGGGTTTATTGTTGTGCATATGAAATCATTCAAGGACTTTATCTATATAAGTCTCTTGTGAAAGATATCACAATCTCTTTGAACAATATCTTGAAATCTCTTAACTCCAAGAATATATGCAGATTCACCCATGTCTTTTATCTCAAAATTGGAAAATAACCAATTATTAATTGTATTAACGAACTCCATATTGCTACCAGTAATTATTATATCATCAACATATAATGATAAGACCATAAATTGTTCTTTGGATCTTTTGATGTATACGCAATGATCTTTATCAATCATTACAAAATCATATGCCATTACGGCATTACACAAAAGTAATATACTATTATCTCAAAGACTGCTGAAAGCCATATATTGATATCAAAAAATCGACAAACTTTGTTGTTCTTGGCGTTTAGAAATACACCCAACTGATAGTTCCATATAAATTTTTTATTCTAATTCTCCATTGAGAATTGCAGTTTTTACATCCATTTGATGTAATTCAAGATCCATACTAATTACTATTGCTAGAATAAGGTGAATTGAGATAAATCTCACCACAGGAGAAAAAAACTCTTCATAATGAATTCCTTCTTGTAGATTGTACCCTTTCATCAGAAGGTGAACCTTATATATATTAATCGAGCCATTAGTTTTACGCTTTACTTTGAGAACACACATACTCCCAATGGCTTTGCGTCCATTCAGAAGATCAACCAGTTTCCAAACTTGGTTTGATCTCATTGGCTCTATCTCTTCTTCAATTTCTTGTATCCACTTTTCTTTATCAGAGAAAATCGAAGCCTCATTTACAATTCTTAGCTCATTCTCTTCTAGTGAATAGACAATGAAACCTTTATATTCAATAGCTAAATGTCGACGAGTCGATAGAGAAATCTTTTACGACTTGTTCGCTAAATTGGAGATTGCATATTTAGTACATCATTCTCCATTACACTCCCACTCGGATTAGACAACGACGACATCTTTTTCACATCAAATGGCTGCAATTGAGATTGATTTGAAACAAATTCCTCACTTCTCACATTGCTCCCACTTGGATGAGATGTCCTAGTAAAATCATTATTACTATCCAAGATTCAAACAGAGAACAGTTTTCACTTATCTTGCTCTTTTTTGAAAATTCATTTACTAAGAATGTGACATATCGTGATTCAAATTAAGTTCACTTCCCAATTTCTTGCTCATCTATAACACATACACATTCAAGCTCCCTCACTATCTCATGAAGATACTCATTTTGTCTCTAGAGCCCATTTTTCCATACTTGCGATAGGACTTGTGTGTATAGAAAGCACATTTCCAAGGTATAAGAAAACTCAAATCTTTATTTTTTATTTGTCCACAACTCATATGGAGTAGAAGTGACTGATTTAGAAGGTACATAGTTAAGTATCTAGACATTAATCAACAAAACTTCATCTCAAAAGATGATGAGAAAATTAGCCTGTGCCATCATAGACCTAATCATTTTTATTGGGAAGTGTTTTTTCTCTCTACAACTTCATTCTGTTGAGAAATCGTTGAAATAGTTAATTGTATTTCTATTCATTTTTCATCACGTAAATATTTGAACTGATCAGATAGATTTTTTCCCAACCTTATTGACACCTGATTTTTTTATTAGTCTTTTTTAGTTTATTTTTGAAAAATTCATTAAAAAAATTCATAAAAAGTTAAAAAAAATTGCAAAATCAACTTTGATAGCCTTAGGCCAAGCCTAAGGAACCATTTTTGACCAAAAAATAATTTTTATATTTTTCACATTTTTTAGTATTTTTAGAAAATAGGAAATGCTCAAAAATTCAAAAAAAAATAGCATTTGAGGTCACAAAAATATAAAAAAATAGACAATAATTTTCTTTTAATTCCCTTGTATTTTTGACATCATAAAAAGTCCAAATTCAAGTTCAATTTCGTGTGTTCCTTTGTTACACAAATGATTGAATTTGGTAAAAAAAAAGTCAAATGAGTCTTTTAATTTGTAATTTGGCATTTTTAAGATCTTGACATTAAATTTAATTGTCTTTCATTGCAATTTAGCCCAATTACTTGCAAAAATTGCTCAATTGCACGAATTAGAAAAAATTGCATACTTAATTGCAATTTAGTCCTTGAATTTGGGCATAATTAAAATTATTTTCAATTCAAGGGCTACCTTTACAAATTGAAGCGACTATCCAATGTATTTCACCACCCTGAATCGATTGGCATAAGTGGTTTGGTTCAATTTGACCGTTTGAGCCTTCAATTTCATAATTTTTTGAATTATAATTAAGGACAAATTTGAGGTTTTTGTAGAAATTGACATAAACTTTTGGGTAAAATCACATTTTTGGACAATTCATGTCCCAAGTTCGATTTTGAGGTTTAATTTGCAAAAATCCCCCGCAAATTGCGATTAATTTTGAAATCAAGTCAGGACCTGTTCTGAATGGTTAGACCACCCGGTCCGATCGGTCGAATCGGTCTGCTACAATGTCATCTTCTTCCCCAAGAGTCTGCGCAGAAGAACAAGAGCAACCCGAACTTTGATGGTCAAATTGAAGGCTCAATCGACCCTAATCGGTAGATCTGTGGAGGGGCTTTCGATCTTCAGGTGGAGACGCATTGATTAGGACTGGTGGCGTCGCCAATGGTCACCGGAGTAGGGTGGAATCGACCGGTCAACGTCGCAATGGCCGTGAAAGTCAACCTTTACGGAGCAACCAAATCGGATGTCCATTCGCGTACGCTGGGGAACCATTTCGACTTAACGGAATTGCCCACCGTCTCTGGCGCCATTTGGACCAAATGGCACGCACGATCACGTGCCATTTCAAGTCAATTAGCCTCCCTCCATTCGCGGCAAAAATTTGAAAGTTGTATATAGCCTTTGGAGGCTTTCTAAAAGAGGGAGGTCTGTTCATTCTATTGTTGAGGCTTAATAGAATAGAGAGAGAGAGAGAGAGAGAGAGAGAGAGAGAGGAAGCGAGAGATGGCTCGTTCTTCGGCTCCCGATGTCGAGAACTTGAGCTCGACCGCAAGGCGCTGGTTAGGCCATCTCCAGCCAATCCAAAGCCTAAGAAGAACGTGGGAAGCTTGCTTGAAGCTCTAGGAAGCGATCGCCGTCGGCTGCGCCGCCTGAAACCACGAGAACAGGTGAGTTAAAACTTCGAGTTTCTCACTGAGTATCAATGGCGGATGTCGTCTTCGTCCTTGATCCTTGCATTTAGTGTGTGCGTTTTGCTCCCCAAGCATCATTGACCATTATTGCATCTTCATTTTGCATTGGTTTTGCTTTAAAACCTCTAATCGAGTCTCCAAACCTTCCGCCATAAATCGAGAACTGTTCAATCTTGCCTAGCCCAATCTAGGCCGAACGAGCTCAATCGGAGCTCGAGGTAAGTGTTCTGAACCTCGTACGATGCTTATGTATTGATGAATTAGTTCGAAATGCCATGAACCGTATGATTAGAGTAGTTATACATGTACTGGTTCGAGCTTGCTTGTACTTGATTCTGTGGATGAAATCGTATGATTCTACAATATGTTGTGTGCGATGATGAGACGAGTTGATTGGCGCCGGTCTTGCGTAATTCCATTGAGATTTCACCGCTAGATCGTCATCGGAAGCCTTCAGTCGTCCGTTTAGGTGTCGTCGGGAGGTTGAAGACGAAGCTGACGTGGCTGGTCAAAGAGCCAAAGTCCTAGGTGTCAGTTTGTCATTGGTCCACGTATTTGCCCAGTCAGTATGGCTGTTAGGATTTATTATCCGAATAAACAGATCGGACAGCTCAGATAAATCAAGTCTAATTTTTAATGGCTGACCGATTAGAAATTAGGAATATTCGAAAACGATTTTAAAATAAAAAAATTAGAATAGGTTGGAACGGTGTCGTTTAGGTTAGTAGTTGAGCGGCTCGTTTAGGTTGAAAAGGACGAACGGTCTAGATCAAGCCTTATCTTTTAATCGTGGCTGTAGGTTTAAGTAATCAGATTTGACAGCTGAGACGTAGTCGGCTTTTGATCTGAGCCATAGGTCCCGGTCAACCAATCCTAAGGTCGTGGAGTAGCCACGCGGTTCAACAAGAACCATTGGATTAAATTCAAATAACCGAAAAATAAAAAAGCGCGGAACAACATTGTTTCGGTGCAGGAGTCGGGCGGGTTCAGGTCTGGGCTGGGTATCCAACCCGAGTGGGTCTGATCAACCTAGTCTGAATCACTTTTTTTAATAAAAATTCAAAATATGATTTTTAAATAATGAAAAAATTAGAAAAATCCTAGAAAATTCTAAAAAAAATGTTAGAAAATCCTAGAAAATCCCAAAAAATTGTAGGAAAATTGTGAAAAATTTCTAGGCATTCTAGAAATTCTCAAAAATTGAGGATTGACCACAGATAACTAGTCAATCCTATTTTTGATATTTCTTTTATGTTCATTTGAAAATTAACCATATTACCCTTTAGGGTTAAATCGCCTCTACCTTATATATGAGATAGGTTGATAATGCCAAGATAAGAATTAGGGTCCGTTAGACGATCAATTCTTCTGCTTGGGTTTTCGAATCTCGTTCTTTTCCTAAGAATGACGATTTTGCCCATCAAAGGGTAAATCATCTTTCTTATTCCGATCGAGTCGTGAAAATTGCTCAAAATTAGGATTTAGGTCTGGTAGTCGACCAATGCTTCTGTTTGGGATTTTCCCTTCTTATCACTTTCTATAATGACAATTTTACCCTCCAAAGGGTAAATCGCTTCCAAAATTTCACAAAAATTTTAAAAATTTTCGAAAAATAGAAAATGGATTGGTTTGATGATCAATCCTATTTCCACCATCCTTTAATTCCATATTTCATCTGAGATGATAAATTTACCCTTTTAGGGTGAATTGTCTCCAAAACTCTTCAAAATTACAATTTTGCCCCTCAAGGGCAAATCATGTCAAAAATACTCCTGAGCCTTGATTGACATTTCTCTAGGCTAATAGAGCCTTACTAGGGATGCCACGTTATTTTCATGTGATTTATCCGTATGTTTTTTATCCTTGATTTGCGCATTCATTTTATGAATTGTGAGTGCTAGGGTAGTCGTTCCTATTTGCATGAACTCCTAGTTTTGGGGTTCGCACCTCACTCATCTGCATGAAATCTTAGGTTAGACAAATCATTCAAGTTAGGTGCCAAAAGGTTGTCAACTCTAAAATTGGTGTAACAAAGTCCCCGATCTCATTTTTCTAGTTTTTGCAGAATTGAATAAAATGCTCCCAACTATTCGATAGGGTTTCCAATCGTACCATCCACAAAGCGATCGGTGGCGACTCCTTGACAATGTACACGCATCACATGTCATCAGACCACACCGAAGGTCGATCACGTATACCACCGTTACGACTTGGGTAACGGGCCTTAGGAGAAGCCCCCATCAAACCAAATGGGACGACCTATTAACCTGTTCGAGAGAAGCCATCTCTCGAGAGTCGCGACAGACCTTGATCAGAATTTTTTTAAAATGATTTTCTAAGAAGCTCAAAAGAAAATTTCTCAAAGCAACTTATGCCTTAGATTTTTGAGAAATAAAAAATAACACATCAGAATCGAGTGTAATCATCTATAAATCTGATGAAATAAATAGTTTCATGCCTTGATCTCACATTCATTGAACCACATGGATCAACTATAAAGGTAACTCAGCTCTTATTCCTTTTCAAAATGGTTCTTCGTTGTTTTCTCCACAAAGCAATGCTCACAAATAAGCAAATCGACTTTTTCAATATTTCCCAATAAGCCTTCTGTGGCTTATTTAAAATTTTGTTGTCGACTAATATAACCCAACCTAGCATGTCATATATTCATATCATCACAGAAGAGGTAAATAGGGAATAACTAACATTCACATTATTGTACTCAGCAATCAGCACAGTGAAACAATTCAGAAATATCTAGAACTATAATAACTTGTTCCCAACGATAAGTCATCACCATCGTTATGAAAGATCAAACTAAAATCAAGTTTAACCAAAACTAAATCGGGAACTAAATTCCATCAATTTTTGGAGCTTACAACACATCATGTAGGAATAAGATACGACCATCACGTATAATAAATTGGCAGGTGCCAATCTTTTTAACTTCCACTCTGGAATTATTTTCCACATTTATCCACTTTTCTCCATATAAAAATCATTGAAATTCCACGAAGGTATTTTTGTCTTTCATAATGTAGTCTATGGCTTCTAAGTGTACAATCCATAAAGGATGAGATTCAGTTATGAAAACTAAACTAGAGGAATAAGTAACACTCTCAAGTGTACAGGGAGTTTTTACTTTATTTGGTTCACTCTAATTGCGAGCAAAGTGACCATTCCTGCCACAGTTTATAAGTGTCAAACTTTATAGTGATATGTCTCAAATTGATGATCGATGTCTAACCAAATTTAACTTTAATGCTTCTCACTTGACTTTGGAATTTTTATGAATGCCTGAACTCACGTATAAAAATATTTCCCATGTTACTCAGCTACATAATGCGAGCAATAGAGTTTATTTTTTTAATGCAACAAATACATTTTTTTATATCGTGCAATATTCCCATCTTCAGGTTCTTCCATAGCCAGGTTAAGAATTTTTAGTGCTTCTTGCTTTCCTAGCACATACTGGATTCTCACATTCCAGTTTTCACAATTTTCGCCATCCAATTTCTCTCCTTTGTTAAGGTCAGCTACGATATTCTAAGAAGTTAAGGCCATTGTATCTGAAAAAAAAATTCTGTAGACATGTATTCAAGAACTATTAATGTCTAACATTTATGCATCTATTTTACACTAACTAATTACATTAATGAATAATTTCACAGCTTCAGATTCGAAAGTTCATTATGTTCCCAATCATCGGAGAATCCTCGAATGAAATTATCATTAACATGATCATTTATGTAAAAATGAGTTCACTAAAGTCACTAAAACTTTATAGAACTCCTCAAATAAAGATCACAATTCTTACTATGATCCTTATATCTTATAATAAAAACATAGCATAGCATGATTTGAACTAATATACTAGTAACTTGTTCATCAAATCATAAACAGATTACAGGATACAAATAGTAAGTACATTAAACATTATACAAGCTATCAACAAAATATGCTCTACACAATCTCTATTAGTTTTCTACATGTAAGACATATTCTGTATTTTTCAAAAACTTGAGAGATATATGTAAAAGTACTTGAAAAATGACCCAAAATACGTGTATCATGTGATTCATATGTATTTTCGTAACATTATATTAATCAAACATATCCAAATGATATGTTCAAATTGAAGATAATTTCGAGACAAACATAATAGTACCTCACACGCTCCCAACGGAGCTCATACGCACCTGTACGAGCTGGTCAAAATTTCTTCTTTGACTAGTCAACGATCGGTCAATGTTGGTCAAAATGCAATTTCTAGACAATTTGAGGACTCGATTGAAATTTTGAAAAGTTGGGGACTAATATGAAATTTTGAATAAATT
Source organism: Rhodomyrtus tomentosa (assembly GCA_028455895.1). Lineage (NCBI taxonomy): Eukaryota > Viridiplantae > Streptophyta > Magnoliopsida > Myrtales > Myrtaceae > Rhodomyrtus > Rhodomyrtus tomentosa. Next base: position 23,700,252 of record JAPCWY010000004.1, read on the forward strand.
TAGGGGTCAAAGTTGAAATTTTCAAAAAATTTGAGATCTAAATTACAATTTTCCAAAACATTAGAGACCAAATCACAATTTAAGAAATTTGGTCTGATCGGTCAATGGACAATGGTTAATAGTTAACCGAGTCAGCGGATTCGGTCCGGGATCGGATCAGCAATCAGGCCGAGCTCCAGGTGATGGGTTGGGTTAGATGACATTAGCGTGATGTCATATATGCAATGTTGCCGCACGTGCGTCGCACATGTTGGTGTGTATCGGCGCCTTACGGTGTCCTCCAACGGCTCTCAACCTCTCTACGCTTGTATTACTCGATGGTATATTCAAAATCAATTTCACCAAAAGAAAGCACGTTTAAAGGCGACATTTCATCGTTGTTCCTGAGGCCCGATACCGCGACGATGCGTGCAGGCACTCTCGGTGTCGGTTTGCAACGGGCAACCACTCAAAATGATCGTCTCGTCGAGCCCGTTCTGAATATGTATTGAAAAATCATTTTTGTTACACAAAATAGAATCAATGGCTGATGAATAGTACACTCGAAAATCAATTTTTTACGCTAAATTCAATTATGAAAAATCACAAAATGATCAGGAAACAAGAACAATGGCTCTAATATCAATGTTGGATATGAAACCCTTTCCACCTAAAATCTAATTTGCGAAAACATACCCAATTCATCACTTGTATCACTGATCGGAATGAATATATCACAAGGACAAACCGTAATTGTAATAAACTAGGTGATCTCAAGAGTTTTTTCATGTCAAATCGCAATTCTATAGTGAATCGAGGGAGTGAGCATCGCATGCCATTCTTCTTTTTCTTGAAAATGACATAGAGACAGTGAAAGAGGGGAGAGCATCTTTTTTAACGTGTCTAAAGTAACGTGATCGTTCATGTTTGAATTAGCAGATAACTGCCAGTAGTCGGGTGTAATTACCTGCATGGGTGCACAACGTAAAGCCTATACACCATGCAAGATTAAGAGAAAAAGGGTGTTGGTTGGTTTGATGTCCTGAAATTTAGACAACTATAAGAAAAATTATGAATTCCAGCGTGAAAAATAAAGTTGGATTTTGAGGATTTAAGAGACGAAGATTGGTAGTTTTAAGGCATTTGTCAGCAAAAAGCCGAGTTTGAATCATCAAGCTTTGACTCTTGGAATCGAGATTCGTCGAGTGTAAATTTAGCTGTAATCGAAACCTAAATGTGAAAATTATAATTTTATCCTCAATAGATCTAGCCAAATGACTGTACGATACCCATTTGTGAAAATACTCTTTTATTCTTGAAATTTATTTAGTTAAGACAAGGTTATTATGTGATTTGAACTTTTATCTAGTGGATCCTATCTTGATACATATTTGCCGAATGCTATTTAGGATTTGAGCAAAAGAACCGTGGGCCCCACTTCCTTTTTGGATTGCAACCAAATTCCTCCTCCCTCTTTATTTAGCTTCAGTCGAAATCCTTGTGTAAGATTTGAAGATGGTGGGCCCTACCCCATTTGTTTTCAACCAGATTTCTCTTGCTATTGGATAGTTCAATTTTAAGGTAACCTTTCTTAGCCGACAAGCGAGCCTTCTCTCTTTTACCATTTACAAGCCTAAGGGGAAGATCGGTACATCGAATCATCGGCCAAAGAAGGGGCCTGCCTCTTGAAGGAAGGAGTCAAGCAAAGGTCTACTCTATCTTCAAACTCGCCTTTGAAAGAGCGAAAGCTTGATTCTTTGAGTTGTAGAACGAGACTTTCTCTACTTAACGAAGGCACTAAGCATAATGAGACTTGATCCTTATGAGCGAAGGCTTATTTTTTAACCCCAACTGAATATCTCCTCCTCCTTTTTCTTTTTCTTTTTGACGTCACTAGTTACCTATGTCATCATGTGAAATATTACTCCTCAAATTTGCTTTTGTGGCCACGTTACTCTCTCTCTCCTCTCTCCTTCTTCTACGATAGGATATGAAGTAGGAACATCCCCTACAATGTCTTCTTCCTCCACTTCTGCTACAAGCTTCTTGTTCTTCCTTATATATTCTGTAACTTTTACTTTTATTTCTGCGTGAGCGAACTAGCCTTCTCCGACAAACACCATTCCTTTGGCTCCATATCTCTGTCTCACTTTCGCACCTCGTTTAGCCACGACCCGCGAAGACCTAGCTGACTGCGACCCGCGCCTCGCGATCGCCTCAAATCGAGGCCCAAGCGCGTCGCCTCGGCCATCGCAAGCCTCATCCACTGATGTCACGCCCCGCATCCTTATCCGAGCACGCCAACATCCCACGTGTGCCATTATCCTCATATTAACCCCGGATCGAACAGCAGGCAACAGGCAAATGAATTTAAATGCACATACGGAAGCGATTATATAATTCCATATAATACTTAACACTTGATGACTGAGGATGATAAAAAATACTTGTACACAACTTGGTATAAATCCAATTTTACAATTTGTTCATAAGCAAGGATACAAGATAGAGTTGGAAAGGGCGAGGGATTTAGTCAAAAGGGTGCATCTATTCTAGTCACGACACTCCTATCCTAAAGGGTGTTCCAAAAAGTTAGGTACCACAGCTATACCTAAAGGTCGAGCCCACTATCGGCTGAGTTGTCCTCGTCAATCAAAGAGTCGTACTCTGCAGAAGCATCTGACTTTAGGTCCATGGGAGCTACCTCCTCCGGGTCGGAATCTATGTCCGCAGGCGCATCAAACTCATCTGCACTCATCTTTGGCTCGGTCTTAGATTCCAACTCGGCGTTAAACTCTTCCTCTAGCTCTCGCTCCAATTCGGACTCAGTGGGTTCTACAGGTACTTCCTCGGCATCAGAGGGCTCCATGACTTCAACATCCTCCGTAGGCTCCGGGGGCTTCGGCTGGCTATTCTCTAACTTGGCTTCTTGATTGAGTACCTCGACATTAGGGGGTGTAACTCTGCACCATCCAAGAATCACACTCTGGGGTACATCGAAGCTCCTCAAGGGTCCGTACATCACATCGCCGTCTTGATAAAACCACGCCTCAAAATAATACAACTCCCAATCGTCGTCTCCTTTGTCAACCCACATTATACTCCCCTTTCTAATGTAGGCTTTACCTGGACCTACGGGATACTCGGTCACTGACTTCTGGACATCCATCGGCTCCCCAAAACGTTTTGGTGGCATGCTTAGGGTTTGGGGTCTAAAAAACTTGAGCCCACGACGGGGTGAGAATAAATCTCAGTAAGCTAACCATAAACCTGAACTAGATCATTAGCACCTCCAGAAACTTTTAAAGCATGCAATGTTCAATCAGAAGAAGTACATGGCAATCGATACATAAGCACATGTCATGGCATATGGCATTACACAATATCGCATTTCAAGGGTCCAATTACTCAGTCAAGACTAAGCTTTCTTACTTGGCACTCACTAGCTCGTAAGTTTATAGGATAGCATTACACTCATTGTGGTTCCAACTTTCAAAGGCCAGGCTCGCGCCTCAGGGTCAAGTAATCGTTGAACCCACGTTAGTACGTCATAGGTCACAACGTCATTCTAGAACTCGCGTTAGCACGCCTGAAGTCAATCCCGCGTTTAACACCTCAGGATATATTCAAACCTCGCGTCTAACGCATCAAGGCATAATGTGTACATAAGTTTATAACCCAATCAATAAATAGTCAATCAAAGCAAGTTACACAATTCATCCATCAAGAGCACCGTTCAGAAGCAAGCATTCAAAAGCAACGTTCAGAAGCAACGTCAGAAGCAGCTTCAGAAGGAACATTAGAAGGAACGTTCAAAGCAGCGTCAGAAGGAACGTACGAAGCAAAGTTTAGAAGCAACGCTCAGAAGCAGCGTAAGAAGTAACGTTCAGAAGCAACGCTCAGAAGCAGCGTCGGAAGGAACGTCAGAAGCAATGTTCAAAAGCAATGCTTAGAAGTAGCGTCAGAAGGAACGCTCATAAGCAACGTTTAAAAGCAACGTTCAGAAGCAACGCAGAGAAGTAGCGTCAGAAGGAACGTTAGAAGCAACGATCAAAAGCAACGTCAAAAGGAATGTCAAAAGCAACGATCAGAAGTAACGCTCAGAAGCAACGTCAGAAGGAACGCCAAAAGCAACCTTCAGAAGCAAAGTTCAAAAGCAACATACTCTCAACAATCACAGCCCTTAAACTATGTTTGATCATCATCAAATCCACCATTAAACACGTCTATTGTAGCCTAAAGTCCTAGGTAAGGTTTATGAGTAACTTACCAAGCATATGAGCAAGCAAAACCGACCAAGGAGGTGACAGGAGTCTATGGTTCAACTTGATTCGGCAAGTACAGGTTTGCCCCTTGAATTAATCAAGAAAACAGCCATGAAAACTCATCAATAACACTTTTAACATCATCTTCCAACCTTCTCACGTACTAAGCTAGGCTCTAGGAGTTACTTACCACAAGTTACGCCAAGAAATCCTCCAAGACACTTTTCCTAAAGCTCCCGATTAGGTCACGTTCAGTGGTGGTTTGATGGCGACGGATGGGCAACTGTTCGATGAGGTGGTGGCGTCGACTTGGAGGTCCCTCGGCCGAACAAGCAAGAAGGAGAAAGAGAGGGGCATTGGTCTCCTCGAGGTCAAACCAAAAGAGAGAGAGAGCTTAAGAGAAAATATGAAGATGAGATAGTGACAGAGAAGTGAATTCGGTCGAATGAGGGAGGAAGGGAGAGAGGGTGATATCCCATTTGCATGAACAAGAGAAAGTGGGGTTGTTCGTGGGATTATTGACTGAGGTGAATAGTATGAATGAATGACTAGTTGGTGGGAGTTGGTCTTGGGGTTTGACTAAGTCTTCTCTCTTATTCTTTTCAATATTCAAAGAGCACTCAAGTCCTTTTTATCTTCCAAGTTTTCGGCCAAAGAGGGGGAGGATTAAAAACCCAATGCCCTTACTTAATTCTAGAAACATGAGTAATTTTCGAGGGGCAAAAGGGTAATTTTCATTTCTCAGTCCAAAATTTCACTTTTCCAATTCCTATAGGTTATACCCTAACCTTAGTTGTCCTCGATGAGGCGACATCCAATCTATTAACATTGGAACCCTTGAATGTCCGGCCTCTGATCTCGAAATACGATTCATGGCCAAATTCAATCAATTGGTATTTCATCGTATCTTAGACTAACGGGCGACTCTTAGGAGTTACATGTATCGACCCGTGATTAAAGTCACGTTTAAGAGTTATTCGAGTCATGATGACTTTAGTCGTCAAGTAATTGCGAGGGTCAATCTCTGGCGCCCTAAGGACCCCATCCACTCTTGGGTCTTCAACCACTGGTGCTCTTGAGCTAGACGCTCCTCTCGAACCTCTACCTCGATTGCTCATCCTTGCTAACTCTCACAGCACCTGAACAGCTATAATTCCATCTAGGAATCAGAGACCTAAGCTATCTACTTAAGTATAGAAATTTGCGGCTACTTATCACATCAACAATTACAACCAGTGATTTATCTCAAATCAAACAATCAAAGGTAACATATCAAGAGTTCTCATTCATACCTCAAGTCCCAACGCATCTGCAACTTAGCATACTCACAACAAGCTATCCATTTATTAGATAACATCAACTAAACCACAACAATCAATGCCAAGTACGAAGCTCTATAGTTTTTTAATCACTCACAGTGATACCAATCAAGTGTGCCAATCACAAACGCCAATTCACATGACATGTGTATCGTGTCTAACTCTAGCCAATCCCTAAGGTATCACTACCTAGTCATCCAAAGTCAACATCAACATCAACATCAACAATGCCTTTATCCCAAACTAGTTGGGGTCGGCGGTCGATGAATCCCAAAGAATCATAAAAATAAAAGCAGAATCAAGGGAGAAAAAAGAGATAAATGTGTAAAAATAAATAAGTATATATCTATTTATCTATACACTACCCCTCCACAATACTAATAGCCTCCCTCCACTCCGTCCTAAGACAAACCGTACGCCAATCTATTTCCCACTCCATTAAATCTTGTTTTAATGCTTTCCCCCAAGTAAGTTTCGGTCGACCTCTTGCTTTTTTCGTGTTATGCTCTCGATAGCAAACTTCTGTTCGTACCGGCGCATCTAAGGGTCTTCGAAAAATATGCCCAAATCATCTCAATCTATGCTCTCTCATCTTTTCCGCCACCGGTTCTACTCTAACTTTTCGTCGAATCTCTTCATTCCTTATCTTATCCATCATTGTATGACCGCACATGCACCTTAACATCCTTATCCTCTACTCCCATTTTATGCTCATGTTTCTTTTGTATTGGCCAACATTCAGCTCCATCTAATATGGCAGGTCTGACTACTGTTCTATAAAATTTTCCTTTTAACCTAAGAGGAATTTTGCGATCACACAAAAATCCCGATGCACTACGCCATTTCATCCAACCTGTTCTGATTCTATGGCTTACATCCTCATCATTCTCTCTCTCCTTTTGTAATATTGATCTCAGATATCTAAATGTATCTTTTTTGGGCACCTCTTGTCTGAGCATATTTACGGCTTCTTGATCCCCTATTCCTGTCGTGTCAAACTTACACTTCAAGTATTCCATCTTACTTCGACTTAACGTAAATCCTTTAGACTCCAACGTGCTTCTCCATACTTCTAATTTAGCGTTAACCCCAGCTCTGGTCTCCTCAATAAGCACGATATCGTCTGCAAATAGCATATACCACGGCACCTCATCTTGAATATTTTTTGTTAGCTCATCCATAACTAGGGAAAAAAGGTAAGGGCTCAAAGCAGAACCTTGGTGTAAGCCTACTGTGATTGGAAAATAATTTGATGTGCCATTACAAGCCTTCACACATGTAGTAGCACCGTTATACATGTCCTTGATTGCCTCGACATACTTTGAAGGTACTTTTTTCTTCTCAAGAATTCATCACAAAGCCTTTCTTGGAACCCTATCATACGCCTTTTCGAGATCAATAAACATCATATGGAGGTCCTTCTGTCTTTCTCGATATCATTCCATCAATTGCCGTATTAAGAAAATAGCCTCCATGGTAGATCGTCCTGGCATAAATCCAAATTGATTGACAGAAACCTTGGTCTCTATTCTTAAACGATGCTCAATAACTCTCTCCCACAGTTTCATTATATGGCTCATAAGCTTGATGCCTCTATAATTAAAATAATTCTGGATATCCCCCTTGTTCTTGTATATAGGCACAAGTATACTCTTCCTCCATTCATCAGGCATCTTATTAGAATGGAAGATCTTGTTAAAAAGACTAGTCAACCAACTTATTGCTACATCCCCTAAGCATCTCCACACTTCAATAGGAATACCATCGGGTCCTAAGGCTTTACTAGTCTTCATCTTTTTTAATGCCTCCCTAACTTCTCGTGCTTTAACTCTACGCACAAACCTTCTATTTGAATTATCAGAAGCATCTTTCAAATCCACCTCACTTCTATCGCTCTCCCCATTAACAAGTTTATTAAAATAACTCATCCACCTGCCCTTGACGTCTTCATCTCTTATCAAGAGTGTTTGATTTTCATCCTTGATACATCTAACCTGTGTCAAGTCTTTACTTTTCTTGTCTCTTGATTTTGCAAGTATCTAGATGCCTTTTTCTCCTTCTTTGCTCCCAAGTTTGTCGTACATATCGGTGAAAACCTTGCCCCTGGCCTCTCGTACAGCTTTCTTGGCACTTTTTGTTCGTCAATCTAAACTTTTGCAAATTCTCTTCATTAGGACATTTATGTAGGCATCTGAAACACTCCTTCTTCTGCTTAATTGCCTCCTGCACCTCTTCATTCCACCACCAGGTTTCTTTTATTTGATGTCCATTCCCTCTACTTTTCCCTAATACCCCTTTTGCCACTGTCTGGATGCAGTTAGACATCTCTTTCCACATCATATTTACTTCGCCCTCTAGTTGCCATGGTCCTTCCTGTAGCATTCTTTCCTTGAATTCTGTTTGTTTTTCCTCATGTAACTTCCACCATATTACTTTGGGGTGCTGCGCACTTCTCTTCATCTTTTGTACTTTGTTATACTGAACTTCTAAGACCACCAACTTATGTTGTGTAACTACACCATTCACCAGGGTATACCTTACAATCTACATACGAAGCTCTATTCTCTCTCCTGGCAAGAAAGAAATTAATCTAGCTACAATTTTGACCACTGCGAAAAGTTATCAAATGTGATTCTCTTTTCATAAAAAAAGTGTTTGCCAACATCAAATCATAAGCTATTGCCACACTTGAGATGTTTTCGCTAGCCTCATTTCTAGTCCCACATCCAAAACCTCCATGAACTATGTCAAAACCTCCACTACTCTGATCGACATGTCCATTTAGATCTCCTCCTATGAATACCTTCTCCTCATGTGGTATCCACCTTAAAATCTCTTCTAAATCTTCCCAAAATCTGCTCTTCTCGGACGCTTGCAGTCTAACTTGAGGGGCATACACACTAAGGACATTCAAAATCAAATCCCCCACTGCTAACTTAACTAAAATAATCCTATCTCCTATTCTTTTAACATCAACCACTCCATCCTTGAAATTTTTATCGATCAGAATCCCAACTCCATTTATACTCTTTGTTGTGCCTGTATACCATAGCTTGAATCCGGTGCCATCCACTTCCTTAGCCTTCTCTCCTTTTCATTTAGTCTCTTGTAGGCAAGCAATATTCACTTTTCTTTTGGCAAAAATATCTATCAATTTCCTCAATTTATCCGTTAAGGTTCCTACATTCCAACTCCCCAATCTAATTCTTACCCCCTAGGCTTTTCTTGCCTCCCATACTCGCCCACAAAAGTGTGAGAATCCTTGCTCATTTATCACCACATCCGGACACCGATGTGGCGCATCACTTTGGGAATGATGGCCTAAGGCTAGCTTCCTTACCCCTTGCACCCACCTATCTTGGTGCAAAGACCCTTGCTTAATTTTCATAGTCATCCAAAGTCATCACAACTTATTACTCCAGGCCTCAACCAACTTGGATCGAGCCGACATTGCTCTGATACCACTTAAATGGGGATTTCACACCCCGTGTCCTTATCCGAGCATGCCAACATCCCACAAGTGTTGTTATCCTCATATTACCCCAGGATCGAACAGCAGGCTACAAGCGAATGAATTTAAATGCACATGCGGAAGCGATTATATAATTCCATAAAATACTTAACACATGATGACTGAGGATGATAAAAACACTTATACACAACTTGGTATAAATCCAGTTTTACCACTTGTTCATAAGCAGGGATACAAGATAAAGTTTGAAAGGAGCGAGGGATTTAGTAAAAATGGTGCATCTATTCCAGTCACGACACTCCTATCCTAAAGGGTGTTCCAAAAAGTTAGGTACCACAGCTATACCTAAGGGTCAAGCCCACTATCGGCTGAGTTGTCCTCGTCAATCAAAGGGTCGTACTCTGCAGAAGCATCTGACTCCAGGTCCATGGGAGTTACCTCCTCCAGATTAGAATCTATATCCGCAGGCGCATCAAACTCATCTACACTCATCTCTGACTCGGTCTCATATTTCAACTCTGCGTTAAACTCTTCCTCTAGCTCTTGCTCTAATTCGGATTCAGTGGGTTCTACAGGTGCTTCCTCGGCATCAGAGGGCTCCACGACTTCGACATCCTTCGTAGGCTCCGGGGGCTTCGGCTGGCTATTCTTTGACTTGGCTTCCGGATTGAGTAACTCGCCATCAAGGAGTGTAGCACTGCACCATCCAAGAATCACACTCCAGGGTACATCGAAGCTCCTCAAGGGTCCATACATCACATTGTCGTCTCGATAAAACTACGCCTCAAAATAATGCGACTCTCAATCGTCGTCTCCTTCATCGAACCACACTATACTCCCCTTTCTAATATAGGCCTTACCTGGACATATGGGATACTCGGTCACCGACTTCTGGATATCCATCGACTCCCCAAAATATTTTGGTGACATGCTTAGGGTTTGGGGTCTGAAAAAGTTAAGCCCACGACGGGGTGAAAATAAATCTCAGTAAGCCAACCCTAAACATGAACTAGGCCATTAACATCTCCAGACACTTTTAAAGCATGCAACGTTCAATCAGAAGAAATACATGACAATCGATATATTAGCACATGTCATGGCATATGGCGCTACACAATATCACATTTCAAGGGTCCAATTACTCAGTTAAGACTAAGCTTCGTACTTAGGCACTCACAAGCCCGTAAGTTTATAGGATAGCATTACACTCATTGTGGTTCCAACTTTCAAAGGTTAGGCCCGCACCTTAGCGCCTCAGGCTTAAGTAATCGTTGTACCCGCGTTAGTACGCCTCATGTCACAATGTCATTCTAGGACTCGCGTTAGCACGCCTCAAGTCAATCCCGCGTCTAACACCTCAGGATATATTCAAACCTCGCGTCTAACGCATTAATGCATAATTTGCACATAAGTTTATAACCCAATCAATAAATAGACAATCAAAGCAAGTTACACAATTCATCAATCAAGAGCACCGTTTAGAAGCAAGCATTCAGAAGCAACGTCAAAAGCAACGTCAAAAGCAAAGTCAGAAGAACGTCAGAAGGAACATCAGAAGCAGCGTTAGAAGGAACGTCAAAAGCAGCGTCAGAAGGAACGTCAGTAGCAACGTTCAGAAGCAACGCTCAAAAGTAGAGTCAGAATGAACACCAGAGGCAACGTTCAAAAGCAACGCTAAGAAGTAGCATCGAAAGGAACGTCAAAAGGAACGTTCAGAAAGAACGCTCAAAAGCAACCTTCAGAAGCAGCGTTCAGAAGCAGCATCAGAAGGAACGGTAGAAGCAATCATCAGAAGTAACGTTCAGAAGCAACATACCCTCAACAATCACAACCCTCAAACTACATTTGATCACCATCAAATCCATCATTAAACATGTCTATTAGTAGCCTAAAGTCCTAGGTACGGTTTAAGAGTAACTTACCAAGCAAATGAGCAAGCAAACCCGACTAAGGAGATGACAAGAGTCTACGGTTCAACTTGATTCGGCAAGTACAGGTTCGCCCCTTGAATCAATCAAGAAAACAGCCATGAAAACTCATCAATAACACTTTTAACATCGTCTTCCAACCTTCTCACGTATTAAGCTAGCCTCTAGGAGTTGCTTACCACAAGCTACGCCAAGAAATCCTCCAAGCCACTTTTCCTAAAGCTCCTGGTTAGGTCACGTTCAGTGGTGGTTTAATGGCAACGGACGAGCGGCGGTCCGACGAGGTGGTGGCGTCGGCTCTGAGGTTGCTCGGCCGAACAAGCAAGAAGGAGAAGGCCGTCGGTCTCCTCGAGGCCAAACCAAGAGAGAGAGAGAGCTTGAGAGAAAAGATGAAGATGAGATAGTGACAGGGAGGAAGTGAATTCGGCCGAATGAGGGAGGAAGGGAGAGAGGGTGATATCCCATTTGCATGAACAAGAGAAAGTGAGGTTGTTCGTGGGATTATTGACTGAGGTGAACAGTATGAATGAATGACTAGTTGGTGGGAGTTGGTCTTGGGGTTTGACTAAGTCTTCTCCCTTGTTCTCTTCAATATTCAAGAGCACTCAAGTCCTTTTTATCCTCCAATTTTTTGACCAAAGAGGGGGAGGATTAAAAACCAAATGCCCTTATTTAATTCTTGAAACTGAGTAATTTTCAAGGGGCAAAAGGGTAATTTTCACTTCTCAGTCCAAAATTTCACTTTTCCAATTCCTATAGGTTGTACCCTAACCTTAGTTGACTTCGATGAGGCGACGTCCAATCTATTAACGTGGAACCCTTGAATGTCTGGCCTCCGATCTCGAAATTTGGTTCATAGCCAAATTCAATCAATTGGTATTCCATCGTATCTCAGACTAACGGGCGGCTCTTAGGAGTTATGCATATCGACCCATGATTAAAGTCACGTTTAAGAGTTATTCGAGCCATGGCGACTTTGGTCGTCAAGTAGTTACGAGGGTCAATCACTAGTTCCAAAGGACGCGATCTTTAGAAATCGGTTTAGATTAATTTGTAAATCATACTATGGTCATACGGAATCACCCATGAACCAATTGCATAATGCTAGGAAATCGTTCTAGAACCATTCTTGGATTGACCATTTAATGGCCCAAAATATTCCTTCAGCAATCCTTATTGTCAAAGTGCTGATCCATGGTCGAGTTCATCATTTCACGTACTTAAATCCTAATTAGCCCTTCCCTTTTTGTTAGTTGACTCAAGAGAGATCAGTTCTGAGTGAGATTTATTGAAATACATCGATAGACATTCATTCATTCATAAGCTTTGAGATAGGGTCGAAATTCAGAATATTACAACTCTTTCCTCCTTACAAAAATTTCGTCCTCAAAATTTACAATAAACTCCACTATTCAAACAAATGGGGGTGTTGATGCCTCATCGCTTCTTCGCTTTCCCAAGTAGCTCCTTTAGTTCCATGATGTTCCCAGATCACTTTCACTAGCGGAACTGTCTTGTTCCTTAGAACTTGTTCTTTCCTGTCTTCAATTTTGACGGGCCTTTCCATGTACGACACTCGATCTTCCACTTCTATGACTTCATGGTCCTGTACATGAGTCGAGTCTGGTTCGTACTTCCTTAGCATCGATACATGAAAGACATTGTGAAGCTTGGTGGTAAGGTGAGACGATAGGCCAAAGTCCCAACTCACTCCAAAATTTCGAAAGGGCCTACATACCTCGGACTTAGTTTTCCTTTCTTTCCAAACCGAGATAATCCTCGCATTGGCGACACTTTGAGGAATACATGATCTCCCACATGGAATTCCAAAGGTCTGCATCTCTTGTCGACATAATTTTTCTGGCCACTTTGCGCAGTTTTCAACATTTCTCTAATAACTTTCACCGCCTCAATCAACTATTCTACCAACTCTGGACCCGTTATGCTCCTTTCACCGACCTCATCCCAGCATATCGGGGTCCTGCAAGCTGTGCCATACAATGCTTCAAACGGTGCCATTTTGATACTCTGCTGATAACTATTATTGTAGGCAAATTCCACCAAGTGTAACTGCTCCTCCCAACCTCCTTTAAAGTTTATCACACAGGCTCTCGACATATCTTCAAGCGTCTAAATTGTCCTCTCGGTTTTTCCATCAGTCTAAGGGTGATAAGCCGTACTATATTGCAGTTTCGTCCTCATAGCCTCTTGTAGGCTTTTCCAAAATGAAGCGGTGAATTTGGGATCCCTATCCGATGTAATCGTTACCGTGACTCCATGAAGGCGAACTATGTAACGCATATACAATTCAGCATACATATCCATGGCGAAGTCCTTTCTCATAACCAAGAAATGCGCGGGCTTAGTTAATCTGTCGGCGACCACCCAAATCGAATCATGGTCTCTCTGGCTTCTAGGCAACCCCATCACAAAGTCCATGGTGATATGTTCCCATTTCTTCTCGGGGATCTCCAAAGGTTGTAACATACCTCCAGGTTTACAATGCTGCGCTTTCACTTGCTGGCACATCAAGCACTTAGCCACATGCTTAGCCACGTCTACTTTCGTTGCATTCCTAGTAGTGTTGGCGCAAATTCTGATACATCTTTGTGCTACCCGGATGAATACTGTAATTGCTCTTATGAGCCTCTGACAAGATCTTTTCTCTTAGCTCTTCATCATTGGGTACACATAAGCGTCCGCGAAATTTAAAAATCCCATCCTCAGACACTTGAAAGTCAGGCTTCACATTTATTGCGTCCATCTCCAGAATCTTTTGGATATCAGGATCCGTAGATTGCAAAGCCTTCACTCTTTCCTGAATTTCAGGCTCAATTTTCAACGTAGCCAATAAGCTAGACAATTGGCAGATTTCGAACTTGAACTCTGAATCCCATATTCCTTCCAGTAGAGTCCATTCTTTGATCATCACGTGCGCGATGCTTGACTTCCTACTAAGCACGTCTGTCACTTTATTAGCCTTCCCAAGATGGTATAGGATATCGTAATCATAGTCTTTGAGCAGCTCCATCCAACAACGTTGTCTCATATTCAGTTCCTTTTGAGAAAATAAATATTTCAGACTCTGATGGTCGGTGTAAATTTGAAATCTTTCTCCACACAAGTAATGTCTCCAAATTTTCAATGGGAAGACAATAGCTGCTAACTCAAAATCATGCGTTGGGTAGTTCATCTCATGAGGCCTTAATTGTCGGAAAGCATAAGTGACGACTTTCTCATGCTGCATCAGAATGCATCCTAATCCCTTTAGTGAAGCGTCATTGTAGATTTCATAACTTCGGGGTCCAGAAGGTATCGTCAATACTAGTGCAGTCGTTAATCGATGCTTAAGCTCTTGAAACCTCCTCTCGTACTTGTCCGTCCATTCGAATCGTGTATCCTTCTTAGTAAACCTTGTTAGAGGAATGGCTATCGAAGAAAACTTCTCCACAAACCTTCTGTAATATCCAACCAATCCTAGGAAGCTTCGAATTTCAGTCACTGATGTTGGTCTAGGCCAATTCGTTACTGCCTTGATTTTCGTAGGATCTACTGAAATTTCATTTCCTGATATTACATGTCCAAGGAATGCAACTTCATTAAGCCAAAACTCGCACTTACTGAACTTGGCGTAAAGCAAGTGTTCCCTCAACGTCCGTAGGACCATGCTTAGATGCTACTCATGTTCCTCAGAGCTCTTTGAGTAAATTAAGATGTCGTCAATGAAGACAATGACAAATTGATCCAAGTATTCCTTGAACACGCGATGCATCAAATCCATGAAAGGGGCTGGGGCTTTAGTCAATTCAAATGGCATGACTGTAAACTCATAATGCCCGTATCTCGTTCGAAAAGCTGTCTTTGGTATATCCTCTTTCTTAATCCTCAGTTGATGATAACCCGTCCTTAGGTCTATCTTGGAGAATACCGATGCTCTTTGAAGTTGATCGAACAAGTTGTTAATCCTTGGCAACGGATACTTGTTCTTGATAGTCACCTGGTTCAACTACCGATAATCGATGCATAGACGTAAGGATCCATCCTTTTTCCTAACAAATAGTACTGGTACTCCCCATGGCGATGCTCTTGGACGAATGAAGCCCTTGTGCAGCAATTCTTGCATTTGAACCTTCAATTCCTTCAACTCCGACAAGGACATCCTATAGGGTGCTTTTGAGATTGGTTCCGTCCCAGGAGCTAACTTAATCACGAACTCTATTTCTCTTTCCAGTGGCAATCCTAGCAATTCTTGAGGAAAGACATCAAGAAAGTCTCGCACCACGGCTATGTCTTCCAACTTTGGTTCCTCGATTGTCGGATCGACCGCAGCGGCTAGATAAGCTTGGCATCCTTCGTTTAGTAACTTAGTCACCTCAAGTGACGAAATTAAAGGGATCGAAGTCCCTCCTCTGCTGCCCACGAATTCGAATCTAGGGTGGTCATTCGGATGGAAATGGATCACCATACTACCACAATCAACAACTGCTCTCTGCTGACCCAATCAATTCATCCCAATAATGACATCAAAGTCATACATAGCCAGCACAACCAAGTCTATCCACTCATTACTACTACCAATGACTATCTTACAGTCCTCGCATCCCAACGAAACTAATACTCTATCCTTTAACGGGGTGGTAACATGCAATATCACATTTAATGGTCTTAATTCAATTCCGACCAATTCAGCAAACTGAGAAGATACGAATGAATGTAATGCTCCAGAGTCGAACAAAGCATAAGCAGCATGATCACATAAAGTAACCGTACCTATGACTACGCTAGACGCGTTCTCCGCCTCCTTGTGCGCCACAACATAAACCCTTCCTTAAGCTGGTGGCCTATTTAGGTTGTTCTGTGGCACAGTCCCAACTGGCGGCCCTGTTTGTAGTCGTTGCCCTTGAAACTGAGGTCCTAGGGTTTGGCTCGGATAGTTCCTTGTCTGATGGTTCAGTTGGCCACACTTAAAGCATGCTCCCGTCTTGCTTGGGCAAGGCCCATTTCCATGTCTCTTTCTACGTAGACGGCAGCTCTAGTTGGACTGATGAGTAGGTTTCCCAATATTCTTTCTAACCGAAGGGACAAAGCGTCTGTTGTTTACCACCGACCTCATACCAAACTGGCGATTGCCCCTAACAGGGGCAAACCGCGACCCAGAAGCCACAGCTCTTTCTTTCATATCTCTTTCAATCATTTGGCCCCGCTCGTACATCTCCTTATATGTCCTCAAGTTCATAGCCACCATTTAGCTACAAATGTTCGGTCTCAACCCGTCTCAGAACCTCCGTGCTCTATCCATTGGATTCTCAACCACTCTCGGTGCATACTTTGACAACCTTGCAAACTCAGCTTCGTATTGATCGATTGTCAGTTGATTCTGGCAAAGCTGTTGGAACTCTACCAGTTTCCTTTCCTGAGCAGTCTCCGAGAAGTATTTGTCATTAAAGGCTTCGGTGAAGGCGGCCCAAGTGAGGGCGGTGCCTTCTGGGAAAACTCCTTCTTTGGTAGCATTCCACCAGTCGTTAGCTGTACCCTCCAGTTGGTAGAACGTCAGGAGCACTTTCTCCTCCTCCATGCACCTTAAGACTCAAAAAGCCTTCTCAAGCTTCTCAATCCATCGAGGTGCAGTCTTCGGGTCTCTGACGCCATCAAACTGAGTCGGTTTTAGCTTCATAAATTGCACCGCCAGCTGACCTATCTGGCAATTCGCATTCTCATTCCCTTGGGCCTTACCATCTCCGTTACCCTGACCATTATCCCCATTGTTTCCATTGTTCTATTCGCCATATTCACGGCAACGACAGTAGCTTCAGCAGCTTGGGCAACAATGGCAGCCCTCTCTTGAGCTCGTTGGGCGACAGCAGCAGCTCTTTTTTAAGCCTGGCTGCCCAATAGATTCTTAATTTGTTCAAGCGCTCTAAGGACCCCATCCACTCTCGGGTCTTCAACCACTAGCGCTCTCGAGCTAGACGCTCCTCTCGAACCTCTACCTCGATTGCTCATCCTTGCTAACTCTTACAGCACCTAAACAGCTATAATTCCATCCAGGAATCAGATACCTAAGCCATCTAATTAAGTATAGAAATTAACGGCTACTTATCACATCAACAATTACAACTAGTGATTTATCTCAAATCAAACAATTAGAGGTAACATATCAAGAGTTCTCATTCATACCTCATGTCTCGACGCATCTGCAACTTAGCATACTCACAACAAGCTATCCATTCATTCGATAACATCAGCTAAACTACAACAATCAGTGCCAAGTATGAAGCTCTATAGTCATTTAATCACCTACGGCAATACCAATCAAGTGTACCAATCACAAACGCCAATTCACATGACATGCGTATCTTGTCTAACTCTAGCGAATCCCTAAGGTCTCACTACCCAGTCATCCAAAGTCATCACTCCTTATCACTCCAGGCCTCGACCAACTTGAATCGAGCCGACCTTGCTCTGATATCACTTAAACGGGGATGTCACTCCTCGCGTCCTTATCCGAGCACGCCAACATCCCACGAGTGATGTTATCCTCGTATTACCCTAGGATCGAACAGTAGGCGACAGGCAAATGAATTTAAATGCACATGCGGAGGCGATATATATAACTCCATACAATACTTAACACATGATGACTGAGGATAATAAAAACACTTATACACAACTTGGTAAAAATCCAGTTTTACAACTTGGTCATAAGCAGGGATACAAGATAGAGTTGTCCTAAGTGATGAATTTAGTCAAAAGGATGCATCTAGTCTAGTCACGACACTCCTATCCTAAAGGGTGTCACAAAAAGTTAGATACCACAGCTATATTTGAAGGTCGAGCCCACTATCTGTTGAGTTGTCCTCATCAATCAAAGGGTCGTACTCTACAGAAGCATCTGACTCCAGGTCCATGGGAGCTACCTCCTCCGGGTCGGAATCTATATCCGCAGGCGCATCAAACTCATCTGCATTCATCTCTAGCTCGGTCTCAAATTTCAACTCGGTGTTAAACTCTTCCTCTAGCTCTCGCTCCAATTCAGACTCAGTGCGTTCTACAGGTGTTTTCTCGGCATTAGAAGGCTCCACGACTTCGACATCCTCCGTAGGTTCCGGGGGCTTCGACTGGCTATTCTCTGAGTTGGCTTTCGAATTGAGTACCTCACCATCAAGGGGTGTAACGTTGCACCATCCAGGAATCACACTCTAGGGTACATTGAAGCTCCTCAAGTGTTTGTACATCAAATCATCGTCTCGATAAAACTACGCCTCAAAATAATGCGACTCTCAATCATCATCTCCTTCATCGACCCACACTATAGTCCACTTTCTAATGTAGGCCTTACCTAGACCTACCAGATACTCTGTCACCGACTTCTAGATATCCATCGATTCCCCAAAAATTTTTGGTGGCATACTTAGGGTTTGGGGTCTGAAAAAGTTGGGCCCACGACGGGGTGAGAATAAATCTCAGTAAGCTAACCCTAAACCTGAACTAGGCCATTTGCACCTCCAAACACTTTTAAAGCACACAATGTTCAAATAAAAGAATTACATGGCAATTGATACAATAGCACATGTCATGGCATATGACGCTACACAATATCGCATTTCAAGGGTCCAATTACTCAGTCAAGACTAAGCTTTCGTACTTGGGCACTCACTAGCTCGTAAGTTTATAGGATAGCATTATACTCATTGTGGTTCCAACTTTCAAAGGCCAGACCCGTGCCTTAGCGCCTCAGGCATAAGTAATCGTTATACCCGCGTTAGTACGCCTTAGGTCACAATGTCATTCTAGGACTCGCGTTAGCACACCTGAAGTGATTTTAGGACTCACGTTAGCACGCCTCAAGTCAATCCCGCGTCTAACGCCTCAGCATATATTCAAACATCGCGTCTAACGCATTAAGGCATAATGTGCACATAAGTTTATAACCCAATCAAAAAATAGCCAATCAAAGCAAGTTAGACAATTCATCAATCAAGAGCCCCATTCTGAAGCAAGAATTCAAAAGCAACGTTTAGAAGGAACGTCAGAAGGAAAGTTCAGAATGAACGTCAGAAGCAGCGTTAGAAGGAACGTCAGAAGCAGCGTCAAAACGAACGTTCAGAAGCAACGTTCAGAAGTAGCGTCAGAAGGAATGCCAGAAGCAACGTTCAAAAGCAACGCTTAGAAGCAGCGTCAGAAGGAACATCAGAAGTAAATTACCAAGCAAATGAGCAAGCAAAACCGACCAAGGAGGTGACACGAGTCTACAGTTCAACTTGATTCGGCAAGTACAGGTTCTCCCCTTGAATCAATCAAGAAAATAGCCATGAAAACTCATCAATAACACTTTTAACATCATCTTCCAACCTTCTCACGTACTAAGCTAGGCTCTAGAAGTTACTTACCACAAGCTACGCCAAGAAATCCTCCAAGACATTTTTTCTAGAGCTCCCGGTTAGGTCGCGTTTAGTGGTGATTTAATGGTGATGGACGGGCGGCAGTTCGGCTAGGTGGTGGTGTCGGATTTGAGTTCCCTCAGCCGAACAAGCAAGAAGGAGAAGGAGAGGGGCGTCAGTCTCCTCGAGGCCAAACCAAGAGAGAAAGAGCTTGAGAGAAAAGATGAAGATGAGATAGTGACAGAGAAGTGAATTCGGCCGAATGAGGGAGGAAGGGAGAGAGAGGGCGATATCTCATTTGCATGAACAAGAGAAAATGGGGTTGTTCGTGGAATTATTGACTGAGGTGAACGGTATGAATGAATGGCTAGTTGGTGGGAGTTGGTCTTAGGGTTTAACTAAGTCTTCTCCCTTGTCCTTTTCCTCTTCAATATTCAAGAGCACTCAAGTCTTTTTTATCTTCCAAGTTTTCAGCCAAAGAGGGGGAGGATTAAAGACCAAATGCCCTTACTTAATTATAGAAACATGAGTAATTTTCGAGGGGCAAAAGGGTAATTTTCACTTCTCAGTCTAAAATTTCACTTTTTCAATTCTTATAGGTTGTACTCTAACCTTAGTTGCCCTCGATGAGACAACGGCCAATTTATTAACGTTGGAACCCTCGAATGTCCGGCCACCGATCTCGAAATCCTATTCATGGCCAAATTCAGTCAATTGGTATTCCATCGTATCTTAGACTAACGGGCAGCTCTTAGGAGTTACGCGTATTGACCCGTGATTAAAGTCACGTTTAAGAGTTATTCGAGCCATGGCGACTTTAGTCGTCAAATAATTGCGAGGGTCAATCACTAGTTCTAAAGAACGCGATCTTCAGGAATCGGTTTAGATTAATTTGCAAATCATACTATGGTCATATGGAATCACCCGTGAACCAATTGCATAATGCTAGCAAATCGTTCTAAAACCGTTCTTAGATCGGCCATTTAATGGCCCAAAATATTTCCTCGAAAACCCATATGGTCAAAGTGTCGATCCATGGTCGAGTTCTTCAGTCCACGTACTTAAATCCTAAATAGCCCTTGCCTTTTGGTTAGTCGACTCAAGAGAGATCAGTTTTGAGTGAGATTTACTGAAATACATCGATACACATTCATTCATTCATAAGCTTCGAGATAGGGTTAGAATTCAGAATGTCACCGCTGGCGTGCTCCACTTTCGACCCTTCAGTCGACATTGCAACCCTCTGACGCCATTATTCGTCATTCATGGGTCGTTGAACTTGCTACTTGTCACTCTGCCAAGGCTCGCGACTCAGCCTTCCTTTGGAACTCGAAGGCCTTGACGATGCACTGGACCACCATCAGCCGTTGCCGCCTCCTGACCTTCGTGGTTTCATGCCAGCCGATGTTCTCGATGCTGGTCTATTACGATTTCGTGTCCCCCGACGTCCGCCCGATCATTCACATCTTCTGCTCCGCCTCAGGCACTGCTGTTTGGTTCCTGGTTCATTGACCCAACACCTCTGGTAGCTGTCCCGACGTCAACTCACCATTGATCTACCGCCCAAAGTCATTGTCTAGCCGCCGGCTCATTGTTCAGACCCACCCGACACCTGCTTTGACTACCTCCAGCTCGTCCAACATCTTGGTTGTTGGTTTAGGCTACGTTTGGTAATGCTCCAGGGAATGTGTTTCTATTCAAAAGGTGTTCCCG
The DNA here is from genome assembly GCA_028455895.1 of Rhodomyrtus tomentosa. Lineage (NCBI taxonomy): Eukaryota > Viridiplantae > Streptophyta > Magnoliopsida > Myrtales > Myrtaceae > Rhodomyrtus > Rhodomyrtus tomentosa. The sequence goes on from JAPCWY010000004.1 coordinate 23,721,309, forward strand.
AAGCACTTTTGGAACAGAAACACGTGTGGTTCAAAAGCGTTCCAAAAGTGTTCCGTGTCGGGGAACACTTTTGAAGAAATAAAAAAAAAACTTACTTCTGGGTTTTGGAACACTTTTTTGAAACACTTTTGGAACCATCAATCACCGCCCCCAAAGCAGCCACCATTCGTCGGCCACTGTTGCCACCAGCCGCCGCCGTCACCGGCCACTGCCGCCCGCATTCAATGGCGGCGTCGAAAAAGTATTTTTTTTTTTTTACTTACCATACGTGTTTTTATTATCAGAAATTGTAGCCGGGAACAGAAATGCAAAAAAAAAAAATATTTCTATTCAGAAACTGTGCTCGTGACCAAAAACGTTCCCAAACGTAGTCTTAAGGGTTGATCGCCATTGGTTGGCTACTGAACGACCAACCCAAAGCCCCCAACGCCTCTGTACCAAGCTTCTCGACACACTCGAAGCCACCACCAGTCCCTATTTGGTTGATCCGATGCCTTTAGTTACAGTTTCGACGTCGATTCATCGATATGCACTCACTTGGAGTTCCTATTCCACGCCCCCGACATCTCCTCTAAAGCTACCATCTACAATACCTTCACCAGACAACCCCTCAAGCAGCTACGATGTCAATCGAAGCTTGACTTATGACCCGAGGTGCCTGACCGACGCCAAGTTCGATACATACTCCACATTCGTAGCTTCTATGGTTGTCGATGTCGTCATGGATTCGAGTTCGGTGCTCTTGAATCAGATTCAGGACCGTCACCGTTATCCGACCTGACATCGATCGTAGGGAGTCATGAGTTTAACCCCTAAACTCTAAATAAGGCGTTAACTACGTTTAAGGATAGATTTAATATTTTTAACTGTTAATTATAATATTATTAGCTAGAATCCGGAATAATTAAATATGGCCTAGATAACTAATTAATTGTTAATTAATCAATAGATGATTGTTATCATGAAATTATTGATTTATTAATGGGTAATTATTTGATGGTCAAGGAATGTCAAGATCGATGTGAATTTGATGATTGATTATCCTACATTTTTAGGATTGTCGCGACCCAATCTCGCGATCCTCGCGGATCCGACGAGTTAATGGGTTGTCCCGTCTGGTCGGACGCGGGCCTCTCCCAAGGCCCGTTAACCAAGTCGCAACGGTGAAATACATGGTCGACCTTCGTTGTGGTCTGGTGACATGTGATGCGTACACATGCCGAGGAGTCGCCACCGATCATTTTGCGGACGGCACGATCAGAAGCCCTATCGAACAGTTAGGAGCATTCTATTCGATTCCGCGATAACTAGAGAAATGAGATCGAGGACTTTAATTACGCCAACTATCAAAGTTGATGCTCTTTCGATACCTAAGTCGAATGATTTATCTAACTCTATGATTTTGTATAGATGAGTGAGGTATGAACCCTAAATCTAGGAATTCATGCAGATATGAGTAATTATCCTAACAAACACAGTCAATAAAAATGAGTGCCCAAATCAAGGATCCAAAACATGCGGATAAATCATATGAATACAACGTGGCATCCTTAATAAGACCCTATAGCCTAGAGAAATGCCAATCAAGGCTCCTGAGTGTTTTTGACATGATTTGCGCTTGAGAGACAAAATCGTAATTTTGAAGAATTTTGGAACAATTTGCTCAAGAAGGGAAAATTTATCATTTCACATGAAATATGGAGTCAAAGGATGATGGAAATAGGATTAGTTATCAAACTAATCCATTTCCTATTTTTCGGAAATTTCCATAATTTTCCTAGAATTTTAGAAGCGATTTACTCTTTGAGGGGTAAAATCGTCATTACAGAAGGTGGTGAGAAGTGAAAATCCCAAACAGAAGGATTGGTCAACCACCAAACCCAAATCCTAATTTTGAGCAACTTTCACGGCTCAATCCAAGTAAGAAAGACGACTTACCATTTGAGGGGCAAAATCGTCATTCTTAGAAAAAGGATGAGATTTTAAAACTCAAACATAAGAATCGATCGCCTAACCGACCCTAATTCTTATCTTGGCATTATCGACCTATCTCATATACCAGGCAGAGACGATTTACCCCTAAAGGGTAGCATCGTCAATTTTCAAAAAAACGAATAAGAAATCCTAAAAATAGGATTGACCAATTGTCTATGGTCATTTCTCAATTTTGGAGAATTTCTGGAATGCTGGGAATTTTCCATAATTTTTCCTAATTTTATGGGATTTTCTAGAATTTTTTAACATTTTTTAGAATTTTCTAGTATTTTTCTGATTTTTTTATTTTTAAAATTATTTTCTGAATTTTTTATTTAAAAAAGGATTTTATTCTAACCGGGTTAGGTGACCCAGCCCACGACCCAAGGGTGGTCGACTCGACTTATACGGATCCGAGTCCGCACCAAAACGACGTCGTATCCATCCTCTCCCGCTCAAATTTCATTCTCGCCCAAACTCAAACCTAAGGCCTCAATTGCGCCACATGTCAGCTTATGAACGGCCTGATCTAACACTAGAAAACAATGGCTTAGATTGAAATGTCCGATTGAACTACAGCCGTCCAATTGTAGACATTTTTTATATCGAAAACTAAGAGATCACGACACATGGCGTCCATCCCACCGTCGGATCAATTTTTTGTTATTCTTGTTATAACTGAACGGCTGATGTGGCCTACACGTGGCTGCCACATCATCGACATGTAAGCATTGACCAGGTCAACCACCGTTGACCGGTTAATGCCTCGTCGGGGAAGAAGATCGGCACCGGCAAGCGGAGGACCTTATCCGACGTCAAAACTAGTCTGAAACTCTGCGATTTTATCACTAAACGACTCTTCACTTCGTCCACACCAACATGTCTCCGATATACAGCTATATCTAGCCTATAACCGACTGGATTTGCATTGGCCGAAGCTATACTCTGGTGAAGCCACGCCCTAGCAATTTCTAACGTTGAACAAGAATTTTTAACTATCATACAGCATCTACGGAGTCAGAGGAAACTTACATGGGGGTCGTGGAGTGTCGGTTTCATTCGGATTGAGCTATTGAGCTCACGACAAGTCCGAGAGTTCAAGGCCGACTCAGTGAATTATATGCAACGAAAACATAAATCAAAGGTAGGGATGGAATTAGCAATGCAGCAGGAGTAATCTAAACTAAAGATCTCAAAGAACCGTGTTTTATATGAAGATTTGCCATTAATGGCGAGCAAGAGCTCGTTCGCGGTAATTACCAGACTAGGCGATGAAAAAGCGCGCCGATCGGTTTTGGAGTTTCCTCAGGACGTCACTAAGCTTAGAGGATGGTTCGTCGACTTCAGTTTTGCTCTAAATGAGATGACAGAGGCTTGGAAGCCCCGGAGGAGCCAGGCAATTATGGCGGTGAAGGAGCTCGTCCAACCCTCTTTTTCTCTCTTCTCTCTCTCTCTCTCTCTCTCTTCATTTTCTTTTTGGTCCCCCTACCAAACAGAGAACTAATTCCCCTCCTTCCTACTCTCTCGATTCCAACCTCCCACTCCACTTTTTATTCTGATCGTCAATTTTATTACAGCCTTACAGGCAGTCCAGGCCAGACTCGCACGTGCGGCGCCGATTCTGGCTAGTTGGAGATCATCGGATCCGCGTAGGTAGATCCCCAGAGCTTCGTCGTGGCCTGGGCATGTTGATAGGCGGTCCAATTTCAGCCCCCGTTTTTCCCCGGGTTCTCTCATGCACAAATAGAGCATAACAATGCTCTTGTGAACTAGTGAGGGTCAATTAGATTGATTGGGTCGGTCAGTTCGACCCAGTCGATCTGGTTCTCTATTTTTGTTCAAATTATGCATCCAAATGTCCAAAATCATGCAATTGACCTTAAATTCAGATTTTATGACATGAAATTCATCTAAGAAAGGTAAAATGGGGTTGAATTGATATTAATTTGCGCAAAAGCCCCAAATATTTATTTTGACCCGAAAACAAAATCTGATCAGTTCGAGCTCTAAATGACAAAATTGGTTCAAGCTAACCCCACCAATGGATTTAGAGAGGTTAAAAACCTATTGGTCAATGTTCATTTATGCATGATAGTCCCAAGATTAAAAGTAATTTCATTTTTTCCAAATCTGGGTACTAAATTATAATAAAAGTATGCAATTTTGCGCAATTAGCGTAATTGTGCAATTTTGGTGAACCAATTGGACTAAATTGCAATTCAGGACAATTGGATTGAATGTCAAAACTATTAAAATGCCAAAATTATAAATTAAAAGACTCAAAACATATTTGTTGACAAATTCAACCCTATGCGTTACAAAGCAACACATAAAATTAATCTTGAATTTCGACTTTTGATGAGGTTAAGATGACAAGAAAATTAAAATAAAAATATAGAACACTTTTTCATATTTTTGGGACATCGAATGCCATTTTTTCTAATTTTTCATCTATTTTTCTATTTTTCGAAAATACTAAAAAATACAAAAAATAAGGAAATTTATTTTTTATTCAAAAATGGTTACTTAGGCTTGGTCAATGTCACCAAAGTTGATTTGTAATTTTTTGACTTTTTATGGATTTTTTTTTATGATTTTTCAAAATAAGATTAAAAAAAGACTAGTCAAAAATCAGGTATCACCAAGGATGCCTTGAGCGAGTCACTGTCCCACTTGAACTTGGGACTCACGAGATTTTATATCTCACCTTGTCATGGGTTACCATTTTCAGGACCAAATTCATGGAGGTATCGTCTGGCTTCCACTTCTGAGCAAGGTGTCAAATGGGCGAGTTGAGTCAGGTTTGGGTTGAGTCAAGTCGGGTTTGGTCAGACCCATATTGACCCGTGTAACCCATTTTGACCCATATTCAATGACTCATACTCGACCCAACCCGCAACATACCAGACCCGACCCGACCCAACCCATTTTGACCCATTATTACCAAATCACAATAATATTCTAAGAAAATAATATTACGAAAACACTTCCACAATCTAGTGAAATTTTTTAAGCGATCGGGATTGAGGTCGACGACCCGAACCGGCGACTATGACCAGCTATTGAGACCGGCGACCGGGGCCGGTCCCCAATCGTCGGCCCCGTCACCGCCCCAGTACTGCCACTTGGCCCTGATCCCGTTCGTAGGCCACGATCTTAGTTGCAAACCCCGGTTTCACGATCCAGTCCCTTTCTTAAGCCCGGGTGCAGGCCCGAGCCCCGGTCCTGGCCCCTGCCTCGACTACCGGTCGCTGACCTCGACCTAGGTCCCGATACGGATCCCAACCCGAGCACCGAGACCAGCCTAGGCCTTAGCCCCGGTCATGGCCTCGGAAGCTAGCCCGACCATAGCCTTGGAAGTCGGCCCTGGTCCCAGCCCTGGTCGAGCCCGATCGCCGGTCTTGGTCGCCAGGCTTGGCTCCTAAAGCCAGCCCTCGCCCTAGTCCGATCCCAGCCTTGGTCCCAGCCCCGATTGTAAGCCCTGGTCGCCGACCCCAGGACCGGCCCTGGCCCGAGAAGCAATGGCTAGCCCCAGTCTAGGTTAACTGCCCCGGCCCTGGTCGCCGACCCCGACACCGATCCCAATCCAGCCCCAGCCCAAGCCTCGATTGCCGGCCTCGAGCCCGATAACTTATCATGGCCCAGTCGCCGGGCCCGACCCTTGTCCTCAGTCCCGACCTGGCCCCTTTTTTAGTTAGTCATTTAAAGTTAATAACTCATATATGACCCATTTTATATAAAATATGGGTCAAATATGAGTTTAGACCCATATTGACAATTGTACTCTTGAGTGGATGTGGCGTGGAGCCCCTTTTAGGAGATTTTTTAGTAGCATGGATTAGTATTAGCCTTAAACCTGATTTGGTATTTTGAGGGTTATAGGAAGTGGCCCTGAGGTAGGGCTTGCGTATATATATACTTTCCAAGATTAGAGGTAAACAATTAAAATGATCATTGTTGATGTTGATTGATGTGACTATTGTGACTATTGTATTATCCTCATTTCCTATCCCTGTAGATTTTATAACTGTTTGAGAGTAGCACGTTCCGCATGCGCTTATTAAAATATAAAATAATGGGTCGATGATGTGTTTGGAACGTCGTTCTTTATGACTGAGGCAATTTGGTAGGGTTGTTTTGGGCCCGGGGATCAGAGCGTGACAGCTGAGGCTGTCCTGGTTTATTCAATTGATGATGAGCAACACCCAAGAGTCCACTGGACTATGATCCAACCAAACCCTCCAACCTCAACCCAAATGCAGATATTCTTTTCTTGATTCCTCTTTTTTATGCAAGTTAAAGAACAAAAACTTAGAGGTGCCAGCAAAGACCTTTTTCAGGTTTGCTCTCTTTCTCCATTCACAATCCTTTTAGGGCTTTAAGTTTCTAGGAAGGGCATGTACGTGCACTTGTTGGGGATGTTCCTGATCATGACGATGGTGCGATCACCACCCTGGTCGATCGGCACCGCCAACTTGTTCCTATTTCCCGCCATGTCTCGGGGCTCCACGATCCTTGGCCCCTTGTGAATATCGGTCGCCATTTCGATGCTGCAACAGTACTCCACATTGGTTGGCAATCTTCAAAATCATCTCCGGTGAACTCAGCCAAGACGCCTGTTTTTTTTTTTTCTTCTAGGTTTTCGAGTTTCGAGAAGCCATTTTTATTGGCCACCATCTTTGCTAAGCCATCCCGGAAGCCTTTTATATCCATTACATGGGTTGGGCAGTGACCAAACAAGTCCAACTCCAAGCTTTCCTTAGAATCACTGTGGCCGAGAAAGCGCAGATTTTTTCCTTCACTTTGTGCCCTGTGACCAACCTCCATTAATGGAGGTTGCCACTCACAATTTGCGGTCGCGCGACTCCATTCATGGAGATTGCAAAATTGCAAGGAAAGACGAAGAAGAAAACAAAAATAAGAAATAGAAAAAATTAAGTGTTTTTTTTTAATTTGAATTAAGCTGAAAATCCACACTATCAATGGATAAAGAGAGAAGAATGCGAGTAGTATTGAGTCTATTGACACATTAGACTTCAACAACATTGGATGGATAGATAACGGGCCCTGATTTGGGTACAGCAGTTTTGTGAGCTCGTGACACGAAAAAAAAAAATGAAAAAGAAGAAGACCCACTCATGGGTATCTCAATTGGTTAAGGTGCACTTGAGATTGTGTGATTAGGTGCATTGGTTCCAGGTTCGATTCCCCATATGAGCATCTATGATTTAAGTGGGGGGCCATAGTGGTGAGTTGTTATGCTAGTCTTCCCCAAGTTCGATTCTCTAGATAAACATTTATGATGTAAGTGGGGAGCCATGGCGGTGAGTTGATGTGCTAATTTTCCTCGAAGAATAGTCAAGGTGCGTTGGGGAGCCATGGCGGTGAGTTGATGTGCTAGTCTTCCCCGAAGAATAGTCAAGGTGTGCGCAGCAGTGAGTTGTTATGCTAGTCTTTTTCAAGGAATATTCAAAGTGCGCGTAACTTGACTCGAACACCTTAGTTGTAAAAAAAACAAAAAAAGAAATTTCGAAAGTGAGATTTGATAGAGTGAAAGTTATAAATTCGTAAAGGAAACGGACCAAATTTTATGGGGGCGAAACTTGTCTTTTAGTCCAAGTTTTTTTTTTTTTGGTCGGACCTTTTAGTGTTTTTTTTTTTTTGGTCGAAATCGGACCTTTTAGTTGACACCAAATGTTTTGGACGTTGTTCTTTTTCGCGTATTTTAAAAAAATAGGGATATACTTATATACCAAAAAGTAATTTGTTATTGCACAGTACATTCATGCATTGATTAGAGTCATCGTGCATTTAGCTCATCTATTATGATAATGTACCATAGTCCCAAACCGTTATGTTGCATTGCCTTAACTTACGTGTTGTGATATGGTATTTGTGATGAACGCTTTATTTATCTATTCATTTTAATTATGGTACTTGAGCAATTAATTAACAATTGTGAAGATGGGTTTTTGCCTAATATGGATAAATAAAATTATGAAGTGTGTTATTTGAACCACTTAAAATTCAACGAAGAAGCACTAGACTACTTCCAATCGAGAGGACTCAAACAAGGGACACTTTATCTCCTTATTTGTTCATCCTCATGCCAAATACCCTTTCAATGTTGACGAGGAAAGCTGTAAACGAAGGGACAATAAAAGGAATTAAGCTAAACAGGATTTGCCTCACCCTATCTCACTCATTATTTGCCGATGATTCTGTATTTTTCTTGGATGGGAAAACTATCGAATGCCATAACCTAGCCATGATCTTAAACTAATACTGTTAGGCCTCTCGACAAAAGATCAGCCTCAACAGATTTGGTCTTTTTATGGGACCACTCTACCCTCAGGAACTTGATAACAAGCTAGCCAAAGCTCTTAAAGTCCATACAACGCAGAAAACAGGGAAATGCCTTGGCATTCCAACTGATTGGGGAGACTCCAAAAAGCAGATGTTTGCTTTGGTCAATGACAAGGTTAATTCAAAACTCGAAGGATGGAAGGAAAAAATAATTTCAAAAGGGGAAAGGGAAATTTTGATCAAAACAGTGGTTCAGGCGATTCCACAATACGATATGTCGATTTTCAAGATACCGTTTTCCATCTACCAGTTAATTGAAAGGAAGATTGTTGCCTTTCGGTGGAAGAATGGTGAGTCAGAAACAGGGCTGCACGGGAGAAAGTGGAACACCCTAAGGCAGAGAAAGAATAACGGGGGGGTCTTAGGCTTGAAAGACTTGATGACTTTCAACTAAGTCATGCTCGGTAAGAAAGCCTGGAGGATAGCGCAAAATGACAACTCTCTATGCGGCAAAGTTCTTAAAGGCATCTATTTTCAAAACAGTAATTTCTTCTAGGCAAGAAAATGAATTAGACCATCTTGGGGCTGGCAATGTCTTCTATATGGCAGAGAAACTATTGCAAATTCTATAAGATGGTCAATCGGCAGTAGAGAATCAACTAATATCAGAGAGGATAGATGGCTCAAAAGGGGTTTAATAGGTGGTGCAGCTCTCAAGTCAGACCCTTTTTGTGTAGCAAATGTAAGGGTAACAATTCTCTACCATAAATCAAATTCTAACCAGAATTTGATTTATCTATTTCTCCTCAAAAGCACAATTTGATTTTTCTACTTCTATTCCAAAAATTATTTTTTATTAGAGAAATTCGTTTGGTAACGGTATAAAATTTCTACTTATGAAACATTAGTAATAAAATCTTCGACAGTGATGATTGGCAGGTGGCGATCGGGGGGTGGCGAGTGGTCAGCGGGCGATGGCAGTCGGCGAGTGGTGGTCGACGGTGATGGGTGGTCGGTGAGGGGCGACGGCGGTAGCAGTCGAAGGCCGCATTTGTCTAGCAACGGCCACGGCAATGGTGGTTGGCGATGGTCGGGCGGCAGCGGTCGTCGATCGGCAGGTGGCGACAGCGGTGGTTGGCAGTCGATAACAAAGGTCAGGTGGTCTAAGAAGTGATTCTGAAGCCAATAAGTGAAATTTTTTTATTTCTCAAACTTGGTAAAAAAAGAACTTCATAAGTTAAAAAAATTCTACCATTAAATAAAATTTTTTATCAAACGAATTTCTCCTTCAGAATTTTTTTGTCAAATGGTTTTCTGCTATAGATTGATTTCTGGAGCAGAAAGTAACTTTTAGAAGCTTCATCATGCAATCCCTAATTTCCAAAGAGGAAAAGCAGTGGGATGAAAACACACTCAGTTTCCTTTTCGACGAGGAGATTGTTGAGGAAATCCAATCTCTCTCCCCGAACCCTTCTCTCAATAAGCACAAATTGGTGTGGATTGAGGATAAATCTAGGAATTACACGGTCAAAAGTGCATACAACTTTTTGAGAACACAAGAAACAAAGCAAAATTTGGCATCTCCTTCATTCCAGCCAGCTCGATCTCTATGGAACAGGATTTGGAAGGCTCATATCCCCCTCAAAGATCAGAATTTTCCTCTGGTCCTTATGCCAGAACGCATTACCCACAAGTTTTCTCCTATTCAAACGTCAGATTATCACCCAACGTCTTTGTCCTATGTGCGAGCACTACATAGAAAACACAGAACACCTATTTCTGCACTGCTCTTGGATAGAGAACCTATGGCTTAACCAGGTCAGTCCTCAACTCCTACAGACCCGCAACACCCCTCGCATTGACGTTTGGCTTCAAATAATAGCAGAAAACCCATCCAACCTTCCCTCCTTTGAACATATCGGAGCAGTCCTCTGGTGCATCTGAAAAGCAAGAAACAACTCAGTTTTTCGGGATAAAATTCCAAGAATCGAGGCTATAATTGATGAAGCGACGCAATCTCAGAAAGTTACAAAATAATTTTCTGAAAAGAACCCACCCTCACCGACCGTCTGGACTCCATCGCAGATGGAGCCATAGCGGGGTCCTCCGCGACTCAAATGGCGTCCTTCTCGATGGATTTGGAGCAAAAATCAGATCGTGCTCGCCGGTTCAACCGGCGGCAAGTGCTCTGCTCACGGGGCTACGATGGCTTATGGTGACTATCGAATCTGGCAACTGCTCTGTCGTCCGTGCGGTCAAAGGGGAGGAAGCTGTTACTTGGGAAGTCGAAGCCTTTATCCGTGAGGCCCAAATGCTCCTAGCCCAACATGATGAAATTACGGTGGCCCATTTCTCAAGAAATGAAAATAAGGCAGCCGACTGGCTTGCAAAGTCGTACCGCTCCAAAAGGGTTGAGAATTTTTGGATTTGTTCCCCGCACCAATCCCTCCGGGACTTATGACACTTGAATGATTGAAAAATAAAATTTATGGCAGTTAAGTGAGCGCCGTGCGAATCAACGATTGAGCTCGAACTAGACTTAAAGATGACAACCATGCTTCAGTTAAATCAGTCGAAGGAAGGTAAAAAGTAGAAAATAGTTATATTCTTTATTTCCATTTTTCCGATTTCATTCGCTGTGTTCAAGTTGGTATTTCATCGAGTCCCTGCTGTTTGATCACATTGAAATATCACATCATGTTTGCTTAGGGAAAATTGTTCAATCAATCCCAAACCTATTGTATGGATTCAATTTAATCATAAGCTTTTTAAATTTTGTCAATTTAATCCTAAATTTTTGTAAAAAAAAAATTCCAATGTGATCCTCTGGCGAAATTTCTGCAAAAAAAAAAAAATGCCCCAGGTAGATAGCTGACAATGACTAGACCGTCACATCAACAGTTTTCAGTAAAAATTGACAAGAAAGATCATGTTGAAATTTCACGCAAAGATTTAGGACTAAATTGACGAATTTGGAAAGTTTATAGCCGAATTAACATTCACACAATAAATTGAGGATTGATTGGATAATTTTCCGCATTTGCTCAAATCCTGTGAATTCATGTGGAAGTCTGTTTCGCTCATGAAAAGTTTTATCTATTGATTTTGTTGTGACCTCCGTTGTAGCGGCGCTTATTTATTGCTAGCTTAGGGTGCGTTTGTTTCAAGGAAAGTGAGTTTCGAGAATTCGTTTTCAGGAAATTGATTTTCTGGAAGCTAATTTCTCGGAAAACGGTTCGTTTTCCTTTGTTTGGTAATATGTTACTGAAAATATTTTTCGGTGTTTGGTTCTCATTAGGAAAACGATTTCAATCTCATCAATGAGACTGTCCTTGAAACTAAGAAGAGGCAAATGGTCGAGAGAGCTGACGGGAACTGACCCCAGTTGCCAGTCCCGGTCCTAGTCTCGGTCCCTAATCTCAGTCCCAATCTCAATCTCGGTCCCGATCCCCGATCACCGGTCCACTGCCGCAGTCGTCGGCCCTTGTCGCCGGACTTGGCCCCAGCCCCGCCCCGACCACGATCCTCGGCCCTGATCTCCGGCCCCTTCCCCTACCCCAGTCCCTGACCCCATCCCCGATCTCTGGCCTCGGTACGGGCCCCAATCTCCAGCCCTAGCCCTAGTTCTGGCCCCAATCGTTGGCCTCGGCCCTGGTCGCCTACCCTGTTCCCCACCCCCATCCCCGGCCCCGGTCTCCGGCCAGGGCTTGGGCCCAAATCTCCGGCCCTGGTCTCTCGCCACGACCTAGCTCCCGTTCCAGTCCCGATCCCAGCCCCCGCCCCCGACCACGGTCCTCGGCCATGATCCTCGGCCTCGGACTCCCGCCCCGATCTCCAGGACTAGGGCGCCCGGCTCTGGCCCCAATCCGGGCCTCGGCCCATGCCTTGTCCCGATCTCCAGCCCCGATCAGGGTCCCGATCTCCGGCCCCGGCCGGGGTCCCAATCTCAGGCCCCTGCCCCAATCTAGGTCCCTATCCCGGGCCCCCGCCCCGACCCTCTCTTGGGCCCCGATCTCCGGTCCCGGTCTTCAGCCCTGGCCCCTGCTCCCGTCCCGGTCCCAACCTTAGCCCCGGCCCCGATCTCCGGCCTCGGCCTTAGCCACGATCCCCGACCCTAGCCCCGGCCTCGGTCCCTAGCCTACATCTCCGACCTCGGCCCCTGCCCCGGTCCTCGACCCCCTCTCCGATCTCCAGCCCCGACCCGGGCCCCGATCTCTAGCCCCGGACCCAGCCACAGCCACAGCCACGGCCCCGGTCTCCGGCCTAGGCCACGCCTTGGTCTTCGACCTCGGCCTTGGTCCCCATCTCCGGCCTCGTCCCCAGCCCCGGCCCCAACCTCAATCCTCGGCTTAGGCCTCGGCCCCCGTCTCCGGCCCCTACCCCTGCCCTGGTCCCCGACCCCAACCCCGGCCCCGATCCCGATCAAGGCCCGGCCTCGGTCCCCGGCCCTGATCTCCTGCCCCGGCCTCGGTCTCCAGCCCCGGTTGCTGGCCTCTACCCCGCTCTTGGTCTCCGATCTTGGTCGGTGACCCCAACCCAGGTTGTTAGTCTTGGCCCCGGGATCAGCCCCAATCCCGTTTTCAAAGAAAGTGGAAAACTCAAATTTGGAAAAGTGTTTTCACCTTTTTATTTTGGAGAATTCACTTTCCAATTTTAATGAATAAAATCTTTATTGACTGGAAAATAATTTCCGTTGACCAAATCATTTTTCGCGAACCAAAAGGAGGAAAGTCCAGAAAACACTTTTCCTAAAAATACTTTTGCCAAAACAAACACACCCTTAGTGTAGAGATGTAGAGGGAACCCGCCCTCTCGGGCGGTCGGAGCACAGTTCTTACGTTTTGGGTCTTGCTTAAGTCTTATAGTATGCTTTGCGATGAGTCCTTGTGTGTTTACGCGAGTAGTTTGGTCGTCCCGGTAGATGGTTTTCGTCTCTTAGTTTAAGTTTCCGTTTTGCAATTTGAGTTGATTCGATTCGAGTCCCGTCGAAGGATTTGAGACAAGATTGTCATTCATTGTCGTACTTGGGTGCTGATAGTGTTCGACAAAGGGTTCATTGGCGATCCTCGGACTGAGCGACTCCACCGAAGGTTGTCGCTAGTTTAATTTTGTTCTTTTTGTTCCCGAAGTTCTTTCATATTGGCAGCATGCTGTGTTTAATCAATAGCATCCTATATTTGTGTCGCACCAAATGTAGTTAGTCATGCGTAGCTTAATGCCCTGTATTCAATGCACTCACCAATCATGTAGGATTATAATTAGGGTTAATACCATGAAAAATCTCAATTTGATACATTTGTAATAAATTTGCCCAAAAATAATTTTTTTTACTATAAAATATTTCAAACTTGTATATTTGTGACAAATTTACCCTAAACTAGTAAATTTGTGCTAAATTTACCCTATGTTAGTTTTCGTTAAATTTAACAGTCAAATTATTGAGTTGGATGACAAATGGTAGTTCACGGGTGTACCAGTTTGAAGTTCTTACACTCTATTTATCATATGTGTATCAATTTGAGATTTTTCGTGATATTAACTCAATTTAACGAAGGGTAAGTATATCATAAATGTGTCAGTTTGAAGTTCACGGGTGTACCAGTTTGAAGTTCTTACACTCTATTTGTCATATGTGTATCAATTTAAGATTTTTCGTGACTCAATTTAACGAAGAGTAAGTTTATCACAGATGCACTAGTTTTGAATTTTAGTGGTCAAAAAACTTAGTTTAGGATAATAAAATTGACATAGATGTACAAATTCAAGGTTTTTTATGTTCAAAATATTTTGAGATAAGTTTATCACAGATATACCGGTTAGATATTTTTCGTGGTTAAATAAATAGTTTAAGGTAAATTTATAATAAGTATATCAGTCTAGGATTTTTTTTTTGTGGTATTATCCCTTAGAATTAACAAATTCTTAGGATTGTGCTGACACAAAAAATAGTTCGTCCGTCAATACACGTGCCTAAAATGTGAAGGAGAAGCAAGGTGAAATACCAGAGCAAGAATATGTCATGCGCACAACACGCGGATATTATCATATGTATACTAATCTATTGGAGATTGTTCACATGCTAATCGATAATGGCATGTATTAATGCCACGTGTCCAGTTGTCGAACACGACAAGGAATTGAAATGGTCACTGATTTTGGCACTAACATGTCATGCTGGTAGAGATTTGCAATGGTCAGGAGAAAATGCGCGTCCAAGTGAAGAATAGTCGTCGGCACCTGATTTTTAGCTGACATGCTATTAAAAAGATGAAAATTTGAGATTAGGGTTTTTGATTGCAACAAGACCCATTTCCGAACCAAATAGAGTCCTTTATTATTCTTTAATACTTTCCTTACAGGAGCACGTTATTCTTGTGTCATTTGCAATTAGTTTTTGAAAAATTGACCATTAAGGTCAATTTTCCAAAAAAACAAGTAAAATCAACCTGTTTCTACCCCCAATTTCATTTTGCCGACATCGATTTTAGGAAAAACCAATTGAAAAATGAATTTTTCCAAAATTAATAACTTCGAATTTCGATTGGTCTAAAAAAATTGCAATTTTTAGACATTTTTAAAGTTGTTTTCTTCACGACATTGGAACATGAGAATATCATTGCCCATAATTTCAAGCCAACTTTTCAAATTCCAAATTTTCCAAAATGGACCTTTTGAGGAAAATTACTAAAATGCACTCGCATTAACATTAATTCATGAATTTATGGCCTAATACTAGCCATCCATCGAGACATGTAACCATGGCCATCCGAAATGACAAAACAAAATTTATGAGCCAATCGAAACTCGAATAAGCCCCCCGTGAAGGGGGCAGTCGCACAAAAAAAAAATTGCCATTGAGAAAAATTATCAAATTTTTATTACATTAACATTAGTCGATAAAAGTTGGCCTGGACACTTTAGTTATAAAAAAAAACATTAGTCGATGAAATTGTCATAACAGGGGACTAATCTTGGTCATCTATTGGGACATGTAATCTTGGGCATCCAAAATGACACATCACAATCTAAGCTATGAGCAATCGAAACTTTTCTTGGAAAACAAGTGGGTATCCAAGGATTCCAAGCCATTAGACCAATCATAGGGCCACAGTTGAAAACCAGAGATATCCAAATAAAATAAATAAAACGTGGGGAATGGGTGAGGGGTTGGTCTATCCAATTTAGGAAAAGCTTCCGCATTTGCTGCACAAGTGTGGGTTATTAAGAAAGGATATATACCTACTGCTTCAGATTTAAGCAAACCCGCTAGAGATTGAATCCGATGCCAGTAATTTGATATATTCCTTGAAGAATACTAGTGTTGACATCCCTAACTGGAACATAACCATGAATGAATCCAGGAACATGTCAGCTGGCATTGTAGCAGGTGACAGATTAAGCATGTGCCGGGGACGCAAATCGTCGTGCGGACAAGTTTAGCAAAGATGGGATTGACGGCATCTATGACATATCTACTTTCGATTGTATTCCTTTCTGATTTACGGACATTGGTCGTATTGGAAAACAAAGAGCCCTATCCTTGGAGATTCGGACAGGCGTTGGCCTTGGTTTGTATAACAACCATGTTTCCCTGCTGGAA
This sequence comes from Rhodomyrtus tomentosa, assembly GCA_028455895.1. Lineage (NCBI taxonomy): Eukaryota > Viridiplantae > Streptophyta > Magnoliopsida > Myrtales > Myrtaceae > Rhodomyrtus > Rhodomyrtus tomentosa. Next base: position 23,737,189 of record JAPCWY010000004.1, read on the forward strand.
AAATGAAAAATCTACAGTAATAGCATTCTCTTGTTGTTGCCTGAGTTGAGTTGAACAAAAAAGCAAAGATTACAACAAGTGTTCTAATCAGTTCGGACTGCGTTCAAACAAATCAATCGACCAACCCCACCTTGATTATGATCCACAGCAACTTTTGCCCCCTTACAAATGAATAAGTTTCGACGAAAGGTACAAAATCAGCCAACCCCCCTAGCTAGTATCAAATTGTAGAACACTTAAATTGCGTTTTCTTTTCCCTCCTCTAAAATGTCAGATCCCTTGTCAAACTCCAAGTCCTACGAGTTGCTTCAGATGGGGATAGTGTAACTGATTTCATCAGATAGCCCCCTTGACGACCGGACATCGCTTTCGCTTGCATAAGAAGAATAGAATTCGTCGTCGTTGTCCTTCTCTCTCACCTCCTGGATCTTCTCCACGACCTCCTTCATGTCCCACCTCTTCTCGACGTCACCCTCGCAGCACCACAGGCCAATCTTCAGGAGCTTAAGCATCTCGCCCTCGCTCCCGCTCTTGGCCCTCATCTCCTTGTCGAACACCTCGACAGACCACTGATCAGCTTCCCCAGCGACCGACCTGACCCACGTCGCTAAGTCATCCTGATCGCTCCCCTGTTGACCCTGCTGCAGGAAGTTCGCAGGGAACTTTCCCGTCAGGATCTCCAGGATCAGGATTCCGAGGCTCCAGACGTCAGTCTTCTTCGTGATGCGCTTGTTCTGAAGGTATTCGGGCGACTTGTAGGCAACCATGAGGTCCTGAGCGTTTTCCTGATTGATCACTGGGATGAGGCCGTAATCGGTGACAAGTGGCTCGAAGGATTCGGTGAGGAGGACATTGGAGGACTTGAGGTGACCGTGTGGGGCAATGAGGCTGGGTAGTTCATTGTACAGGTAGGCAAGTCCTTTGGCCACTCCCTTAACAACCTTCAGCCTCGTCGGCCAGTCAAGAGCAGGCTTGCCTCGAGCATGGTTACCTGTAATTAATGAAGCAGGTGGCGTAACTTCCATGCCCATGAAGCGTCCCAATTATTATGATTCTTATTCGTACCGAACTTGAATCTGTATGCACTGGACTTAATCAAAGCGGAGCGACGTATGTTGAATGCAAATCTATTTTATAAATCGTGTCATATCGACACAACTATAGCAGAGAAAAAGTCCAAATGAACCTATGAAAAAACAAGTGCCTCATAGCAATGAACTTACTGTGTAGATAAACAGCCAAGCTTCCGTTCTCGACGTAATCAGACACCAAGAGCTTCTCTTCCTTTCTGTAGTAGTAAGCCACAAGAGGAAGCAAGTTGGGGTGCCTCAGCCTGCCCAGCCTCCTCATGTGCTCCTGGAACTCCTCTCTGCCAACATTATTCATTTGCCGGAACCTCTTGACCACCATGGCTGGCCCAGTAAACAGGGCTGCTTTGTAAGATGAACCAAAGCACCCGCTACCCAATATCTCTGCCGATGCTTTCAGCAAGTCCTGCAGGTCGAACTTCTCCCGGTCGTCCCTGACAAATGACAGCTTGAAGTTCTCAGCCTTCTTGCCATTACTAGAGTGCTCGGGCGAGCCGTGCCTAAAATGGCCTTCTTCCTTGAAGCTCGCCTTCTTCTGCAGGTTGGACGGTGGAGGGGCCTCAATCGATTGTGAGGTCAGGTTCCGCCTTCGCAGGCACAAGATCAGCAAGATAAGGGTGATCAGGAAGAGTACACAGGCCACGATCGCAAAAATCATCATGCCAGTGGAACTTGAGCTGCTGCTCTTTTTATTTGGCGATGATGCTGATGCTGGAGCGCACGGACTTAACGGTCCTCCGCACAAGCCTTTATTGCCTGTCAGACGATATGTTTTTAGGAGTTCCCTCAAAAAATTGGTTAGAACAAGCACTTTGTTATTCTCTTGTTTGAAGGAAACTTTTCATAGTCATGTCGAAGATTATAATGATCTTATGTTTGTTTTCAATATGGACGAATTCACCAACAGCATGGAGTCTGTATGATCAAGATGTATTCTTAAGAAACTTTTTGTCCTAGCTGATGGAGCATTTTGAAGATGCTTAAAGCATGAGAGCTCGATTAATCTTTTGCAGTAACTGGGGCGTTTCCGCGGTGTAGAACTTACCTGAAAATGAGCTAGAGTTCATTTTAGCGAGGCTTGCCGGGATTGGACCGTCCAGTTGGTTGTTCGATACGTTCAAAAGCAAGAGATCGTGCTGCTCAAATTCCGGGACCTGTCCCGTGAATTGGTTCCCTTCGAGACTCAGCTCCAAAAGCCTGGGCAATTTCGTCAATGACGAAGGTATGGCACCATTGAACTGGTTTTCTGCTAAATGCAGCTTCTTCAAATACGACATACCCTCGAAAGCATTGGCGGGGATCTCCCCTGAGAAACGGTTGTGCGACAGGAACAAGGATTTCAGGGCCGCGAGCTTCTTGATCTCGGGCATCGGGCCGTCGAAGTTGTTGTTCATGAAGCTCAGTGTCCTCAAAGACGGCAACCCCAGCAGGGCGTCCACGTCAATCTCACCCCCGAGCCCCATATCCTCGAGCTGCAGCCCCCAGATGCTGCCGTTCATGCAAAGGACGCCGATCCAATTTGCCTGGTCACCGACGCAAGGGGAGCCGCCATTCCAATTGGCCAATGCGTTCTTCTCATCATCCAGGGAGCTCTTGAACTTGAGGAGGACATCGGCTTCAGAGGAGGCGCCAAAGGTGGTCGCCGCTCCGTCAAGCAATAGGACAACAAACAAGAGGGTCAAAGACGTTGCTCGAGCTTGAGGAACCATGATCGACGATCGTACGGCTATGCACACTCGTCGTCGGGCCGCCGCGTGCAGCGCCCTTTCGAAGGGGCCAGGCTGCAATAGAGGAGGTTCTATTGGGGGGTGGGCGAGAGAAAGGGCTTGGAAGGGAGGCAGGCAATATTGGATGGACAATACACAAGCAAAGGCAAGCACCCTCGAGAGAGAGATTGCCAAGAATAGGAGATGAAGACAAAGTGGGAGGGAGAGGAAGGGGGAAGAGAGAGAGAGAGAAAGGAAGGGGAGGCAAAGAACAAATTAAGGAGGGAGGTTGATGTCTCACTTTTTGCATGAGCTGGACATAATGCTGTCCGCTAGGAGAGATCTTAGGCTGGCCTCTAAGTTGGAAAGACAAATTTGGCAAAGATCACTCTTCATCTAGTTATTACAGTTGGCTGGATAATTTTGCTCATCTGTGACGTAGTAGTGATAAGAAGAAACTAACCCTGGCGTTTGTGAGCTAAAATTGGTCAATTACCATATAGGAGGAGCTCCCGCATTGACAACATAGTACTGGTTCTCGGGCCTTGACCAAGTTTGAGAAACTACTTGGTAATGTGCGATGCAACTGAGATTGCCTAAGGAATTATCTTGTGTCAGGAGTAATCTAGGGGTGATTTCATCATTTGACATACGCGATGGACATGTCACATGATATGACGAGGAAAATATAAATGATATCCTCGTGATGGGAGGGACTGACGTTCATTGACCAAAATTTTCACTTTGATATTGTCATGTCGCCACAAACAGTACAATTTTGTTTCCATTCTCAATATAACCGAAACACACCTTTTTTACTTAAAAAGAGCCCAAAATTCCTCTATAGAAATAGGCAACGAAGTTGGTCACGCTTTCGTAACTCCAAATAACAAATCCGTTACAGTCCCCCCTCCGTAAAATATATGTGTGCGTGTGTGATTTTTAGTTGGTTTGTGCGTGTATCTTTTGAATTTTTATTTTTTTGGCTTCAAGATGGTGTTTAGCTGCCAAATTACCTTTTCTGGCCAACTTTAGTTGCCCATTTAAATTGAGGGCATCTTAGACCAGTCTTTTAGCCAGATTGAGAGTGGAAATAAAATGGCTCCAACAAAAATAAAAATAAAAAATCAAGGATTGAGCAAGAGACCACACGAGTCAAGACTCAGGTAGTTTCATGCTTTGTTTCTTTCATCAATTACGGTGAACTCCTTCGTATTCAGTTCGACACTCTGGACCAATCGAGATTGGGTTGCTTTGCCCCTTGGTTTTGCATCAACAAAGCAGGAACATTATAAATAAATTTGAGGTAGATCGGCTCGGTGGTGGTGGTGTTACCGTTACTAGGGTAGCTCGGTGCACAAAGCTCCCGTTCGTGTGCGGTTCGATTGAAAGGTAAGGCTGCGTATATTACACCCGAATTCGTCCAACCCTGAGAATGTCAAGAGGCTAAAATATTGTTAGTTTAAAAATCATGCACAGTCCTGAGAATTTCATCATAACAAAAGTAATTAGAAGTCCTTTTCGCCACCAATTGAAAACATCACTTCAACGCTTTTACTAACACCAAAACCGTAAGCCAATAAATAAGTCACAGTTCATCCAGGGATGGTACTGCTTTTGCGGATCTTTTAAAGTCATATATATCCAAACTATCTAAAACTGGATCAATTTCCCTGATGGTTCCCACATGACTTGTTCCCTTCGTCCACAATCCTATCAAGCATGACAATTTGATAGGATCAAAATCGGCAAATATCTGTCCGCAACCACAGAGATTGCAGGGAAAATGGAAGAGGAAAGTGACAGTTTATATCAAGAATAATTTGGTTGTTTCACGGCACAACACGGATATCAAGTTGAAGATCCCTTAATGAGGCAAGTGTCAGGATTGAAATCTGTGTATCCGACATCAACGAGACACAGGCCATCAGGAGGAGCTGGAGGAGCAGTCGCACGTCTGCATGTCGAATCCATCAGCTTCACTAACACATCCTCCTTTGAACCTGCCACTGCTTCTCTTATTGATGTTGCTACAAGAACCCGAACCATCTGCACAATGATCAACAACCGCAAGAGGTTTAAGGCCAAAACTAACAGCAGATCAAACCGACACAATTACAGAAATGAATATTAGAAGTCCAAAGTTTAAATGAACAATTGCATAAGTCGTGTGAATCAGCAATCATGGTGGTTTACATCTTTTATCAAATTCCATAGAAGAAACCTATAGAACAGTACATAAATGCTGCAAAGGACTGCTGACCAAATGAAACTGAATCGGCATGCCCATGCTCTCACAAACAGTATTTTCTCAATAAACATGAAAAGTACCTTCCGAAGGAATCGATTAGCAACCAGCTCAATGCACATAACATTTCTTCCTTCTTGGTGATCCTAGTTTAGCATAAAAGAGAGTGCTATCAGCCATAAAACTGAAGAGCATAGAATAATATACTGCATCTTTCAACCAGCCCGAAGCCAAAAATACATGAACCAGATTGATAGTGACCAAGCATTGAAGTGAATGATAATAACTACATATTGCAGAAGGCAAAAAACTCACCGCGCCTTTTAATCTGGCCAAAGCAGCACGAGCATGATACAGGAAACATTCTGTTGGTGGGCCACTGAAACAGGAGATTTTCACTAAGGCAAAAAAGCACAAGTCCCTCATGCTAGGTTACAGCGGTGAAATGCCAGAGCAAGGATCCTCAAAGCATCGAGAAACCCGCCGATGCACATTCGCGATTCAGTTAGCAGTCTTTCCTAGGGAATCAAACAATCAGCAGGTACACTACCATCCAGACATAGATATCCACTATCCGAATGAGCTCTTTACCAACCATACACTACCACGTTCGATATCTGGTTCTATTATATTTCTCAAGTTCTCTAACAACTCAGGCTCACAGCTTTGAGATTTGCTGTTGTGTACTTGGCATCTTCCTCACAGATTTGCCAGTTAATAGTTAGATCTGCTCAACCATGTATCTGTTCAAAAGATATCTCTGTCTTGGCTCCAATTTTTGTCTTGCTTGGCTACAGATTCTTAGATAAGAATTCGATTTTGCACAACTATCCTGAATGGATGAACATCACTTTCCCCTGTGCATGAATTGTGACTAATAAAAACCTTCCCATCTATTAATGTTCATGACTGCTTAATACTTCTTGAAAGCACGAACCAGTTGACCAAATAGCATAATATCCGCCTGAAAATAAAAACTTAGCTCTGGTTTTAGAGTGACTCCTCTAAGAGGTATTGCTTAGATATCTAGAAAAGAAAAAAGTTCACTTTCAAAAAAGTGAACAATGTACACTGGCTCAACATCCTGTTATATCCTCAATAAAAGCCTTTCTCATGATACGCAATCGACAACAGTAGTATGGTAAAAGAAGTAATATTCAAACACCAATCATATCAGGCTCATTGCTCGCTGGATGTTTTATTGGGTAACAAATTTAGATCGGCACATGTTGTGATCTTTTCCTTCAATACTTCCTAGGAGCCATTCCTAATCTCAAGAAAAAATCACCGCGGGCACAATGCTTAAAGCATACAATACAAGCAACAATCGGATTTAAAGAATATGAACAATCATGTATCAAGAGAAAAATAAGATGCAGGTTCCCTCTAGAATCTGAAGAAAAGATAATGATGATGATAATAATAATAATAATAATTATTGCTATTATTCTTATTATTATTAGCATTATTACTCATCTACACAGAAAGACTCAACGGTTTAGAATGACTTAAAAAATTTGTGGAAACAAATCATTTAGACTACAAATATCTGTAGGACTAAACTATAAATCAAGAAAAGCACTAGTATTATCTAAAGGCTTGAAAACTTACATATTTCTTGAAGCCTTAGTATCTCGAGCAAACATCTTGTATGACAGTAATTTCCCTTCTAGAAGCTGCAAAAACTGATTCACCTGACTAACTTCAAAGCTCACTTGTTTATTTCCAGCTTCACAATCATCATCCTTGTCAGATAAGAAAAAACTCTGAAGATCCTCATTACCAATATCATTCCCAAATCCCTTGCTTCTGCATGCACTATTAGCTTTTGAACTTATTTTGTCAACATTCTCCCTGGTCCCCTCGCTTAGCTCCCCATTTTCTCCACCATTGAAAGGAAATATGTACAAATATCGCCTCCACTTTGCAGAGAAATTGGGATGGAATGAACGAGATACCTACACTGACCTTCCACATCAGTGTTTTACGCGAATTAAGTGTACAAAGATCTCCCCAGCAAAACAAAATGAGTTAATTCTGCGGAGAGAGTTCAGGAGCTTTTGTTGCTAAAAGTAATTAGCAAATCATTACCTCAGAAACAGATACCGCCCTGAGTCTCCTTGGTGCTGCAGTATTAACGGCGGGTTCAATATGTTGAGGTTCAACATCCTTTCTCCATGTATCTGGATATGTGTAAACAAAAACAATTGCTTAGCAGGTACACCTACAAATATGGAATCAAATCAACATCATGGATGATAAGTGCATCGAAAGTTTTATTTGCTCATTCATGAGCCACCAAACTCATCTGATCCAGTTGTAGGACCTACTTGAAAACAAGGTAGCAAAAAAACCTCATTTTATCTAAGATCATTGGAATGTTCATCAAATTGTGCCGTAAGATTGAATTGCAAACTCATAAAATATTTTACATTATAAATGCCATATGAATGATAAAAAAAAATTGTAAGTATCTGGCTTGCGTAGCTTCAAAATGTATACACGAATCATAAATCTATCAGCCCCACACCTGAAAAAGTCAAACTTTCAATGTTATTTATCAAATTGTTAATTTAATATTTAAAATCGTTTTTTATGCAAAGTGGTATCAGTTACTTGATTGTCCATTGATCTTTCACATGGATGTAGATTTAACAGTAGGTTCTGTTAACCCTACATGAAATAAAATATACTATTTTGTGAACCCTGAATGCCTCTATTCCACGTGGCCCCTGTTGTGAAAGATTTTTAGTGTGCTTTTAAAACTAAAGCTCTTCGCCACTTGGACAAATATACTTCATCCCACAAAGACTATTTGGGACTCCAGTAGATGTGCCTTGGTTTTAATATCAACGTAAAGCGCTCATTTTCACATAATCAACCTTGCAAGTTCAAGTGATGTATTAGGCTGAAGATAAGTTGCACCTTAGAGTCCAGTGAGATCAGATTTTTAGGTAAACTTATGAGGCCTCTGCCAACTATTCTGAAAGTTTAGGGCATATGTGTTTGCATTTAAACAAAAGCAAAAGGTTCCTACCAAAATTTCAAATACTATTTGAATTCCAAAATACTGTCACAAATTCATATGTAAATCTACGCGTCAACACTCAAGTGTATTAAAAGTTTCAGGAGTTCCAAATTATGAAAAAGAAACGTCAGTGTCCATGAAATACGAAATATAAAAGCAACAAGTTAAAAACTAAAGTCAATCCAAACAAGGCCTTAAGCCATTCTAGGAAGAAGTGGTCTAACATTTAAAATGTTTTCACACTCCCCTTCACACGTATGTTGCCTGACACTAAAGCATCAGCATCAACATCAACAGCACATTTATCTCAAACTAGTTGAGATCAACGGTCGATGAACCCCAAAGATTCATAAAATAAAATAAAAGCAGAACCGATCGAGGAAAAAGAGATAAATATGTAAAAATAAATAAATAAAGATAATATATATATATATATATATATATATATATATATATATAGGGAAAGGACTTAAAAGGACAATTAGGAATATGAGAATTCTATCCCTCCACAATATTAATAGCCTCCCTCTACTCCGTCCTAAGACAAATCGTACGCCAATCTATTTCCCACTCAATTAAATCTTATTTTATTACTTTCCCCCAAGAAAGCTTTGGTCGATCTCTTCCTTTCTTTTTGTTATTCCCTCGATAGTAACATTCTGTTCTTACCGAAGCATCTAGGAGCCCTCGAAAAATATGCTCAAACCATCTCAATCTATGTTCTCTTATCTTTTTTGCCACCGGTTCTACTCCAACTTTTCGTCAAATATCTTCATTCCTTGACAGATTTGAACTCAAGATATAATAGGGGAGACACATAGGGGCATGAAAAGATTTGAACTCAAGATCTTCTATTCTGTTACCACGTCATATCAGCAGTTCTACAAATTAGAATATCTAATGTAGGCATGGTTAATATTTAAATGCTTCAAGAAGTTCAACCCTAGTCTAAGTGCATTTTAAAAATGAGCTGATAAGGTATCTCGGTTTTCACTAAAAATATCTCACAATTTTGCGAGTCAAAACGCAACTTTTCACTACTTTGCTTGAAGGATAGAGTTTTTGGCAATCTCAGACAGATTAATAAATCCTGTCAAGAATAGGCAAGACCAAATGTGACATTATGTAGAGCAACATTGGGAAGTCTCCATCTCCGATATTTATTTAGGTGATGGCCTGTCTAATTAATCTTTGTTTTCCTTTCAGTTATTTTTTTTTTAATTTTCTTTTCAGGTTTACAAGTTGTAAAATTCCTTTAATGGGCACCAGGGAGTTGTAAACCATTTACTATCTAACTACTAGAGAAAAGACCCACATATTTCAGCAAGTAGACAGCCCAAAGAACAGCTCCTACAAAACCAACAAAGATAAAGTGGTCAACTACTTATCTTTCACAGCACATGAGAACCTTTCCACATAATTTAAAGTGCCTACATGGAATAACAAAGAAGGCATCCAAACCAAACAACTTTCTTGATGCAGAAAGGTCCTTACATTAATGAACGGTTTCATGGCCGAAAAGGTCCAAGAGGTTTGCGAGGCATCTCATAGGACTTGTGTTAAATGATGCGGAAAGGTCAATCAAAGAAGGCATCAAAACCAATCAACTTCCATGGGAACGGTTTTATGGGTGGAACGGTTTGATCGTGAACGGGGATTGGACTTGTGTCTTACATATTAAACGAGGCATCTCATGGGTCCGAGATAGAAACAGTCACTACAGTAATTATATTGCTTCTTATGATCCTTGAGAGGTTAATTTCACTTTTATAAATAATTAAATAGGATTCACTTGGCTGAGATCCTACTTCAAAGAGGAGCCATGATTACTATCGCAAAGTTGAAAAGGCAACTCTGATCTAGCCAACCAAGAATCCATTTTCCAACATGCAATATCCAAGTTCATTTTTCTATCCTATCTGACTTTGAGATTTCCTTATTATAAAGCTATGAACAACGAGAAATACTGGCAGGGTCCAATGTGAACCTGTTTTAAAGTTCCCCTCTCATTGCCTATATCATAAATATTTGAAATTCTAGAAAATGAGAATAATACCTTTCATTAAAACTGCCCTAATTAATGTAGCAAGAAGCAGATAAAGTTTGTCATGCTTTATATCCTTTTCAAGAATGTAAAAATGAAGACGTTTGAAAGGAAGTCACTGATAAATTAGGACCTGTTTAATAAGATAGATGCATAGGAGAACTTCAATGAGAATGAATCATAACATACAGAATGAACAGACTTGCCCCAAAGCCGTTACTCCTTTATCGGTACGCCCAGCAACCATAGCACAGCCCTCCACAGGTAAGGACTTGTCTTTTAGGAGCTTAGCTTTCTTCTCATCCACAAACTCCCCAAGAGATCTTTCTATTGAGCTGTCCAAAGTAAAAGTTCATATGTATAGATCATGTCAGAGTTTGAACCAAAGGTTCAAGTCAAGTTTGACAGCTAAGAGAGGAATATAGATGCCAGGATTTTAGGCATAGAAAAAGGAGAGAAAAATTGCAGCATATGGCTTCACTTTTTCTTAATTTGGTGAGTGGATGTTAGTAAGTACATGTGAGTGCATGCTTTTACTCATTGGTTGCCCATTAGCATATTCAACCTCTCAAAAGACACTTTAGAACTGGGTCTACATGTTGCAGTGGAGGACTATTAGTCAAAGCTTCAAGTCAGCACCAAAGTTGGAAACTGAAGAGTTGTCTTGAGGGGGATATAGATTACAATGTTCATATAGATGACAAATATAAGGAAGATAAGAAACATTAGAAAATTATGACAAGAAAGCACGGTATTTGTATAAACCAAATACAACGAACATATTCCACAGGAAAACACACTGAGGGTAGACTTAGAATGCTCAAGGTAGAAGCAGAAGGTGAAACAACTTACCCCTGGACAGTGTTTAAGCCAGGCTGCTTTTGCCAACCATCAAAAGAACCACCATGATAAGAAAGGACAATCTTATATGTTCTTCTTTCCCATCTTCCAGACTTATTCCCTCCTGGAAGACTCTCTAGTCCAGATTTCTCGCAAGCCTCTGGAATTTTCGTATTATCATGAGCAAGAGATCTCTGTTGAAAAATTCCCTATATTAAGTACAATAATCGAGACATTACACATACCGATTACAATTAATCCACTAACACCACCAAGAACTTGCATTAACAAATTTCCAGAAGGAGAATCCTTACTATGATCGTCAGAATTTAGATTCTCAGTTCAGCTTATTCTATACAGTTTGGGCAACAATCAAATTTCTTCCAACTTTTCGACAGACACCCTAATTCATATCATTTACGAGATTGCATCTAGTGAATTGATGCGACTTATTTAGTCTCAATAATACATCCTCTAGAGGTTTATATTTTACCTAAGATGAACACCTACATCAACCCTACTCCTACTGGAGCGGGTTGGAAGCAGAAAGAATACCTAGCCATTCATTTTTCCTACTCATTGTTCCTAGAGTTAGACATGATTGCAAAGAGAATAGAATCATTTGCATCAAAGCCACGCAAATCATAAAATCAGCAACTATGAGGATATGCACAATATGGTTCGAATGCATAGAATCAACATCAACAACACCTTTATGCCAAACTAGTTGGGGTCGAATGCATAGAATATTCATTTAAAATTCTTATTAAACTAAGACACCTCAAAATAATCTCAAGAAGCATTGCATGGTTCTGAATACGAGTCGGTGCTGACTTCAAATATCTAATTGTTCGATTCTTTTACTAACAGAATGCATGTCAACTAGCTGGAGAATGTATTGTAGTAGCTATTGTTCTCGCCCTGGGTTTTGAAGATCTTCATTTAGAAAAGTTACAAAAAGGTAAACAAAAAAGGGAAGGGATGACATCAGTACATTGAAGATACTAAAACTATACGGTGCCTTCTTCCAGTCCCTAAATTCAAATGAATGAAGATAAGCATTCGATGGCTCTAAAACAAAAAACTCTATCATAATAAATAAATGGGGTCCCCTGAATCACGAGTTAAACTGATTCATACCTTCATTACAAAAATAACAATACCCAAATTTAGTAGAATAGCTATGGCGAATGGCTGATTGGAGAACAAAGGAAAAAAAAATAAAATAAAGAAGGGGCTTGACTCAACGTAACAGATCCTTTTGCTAATATAATGTCATGTTCTGACTTCTGAAGATAAACAAATAATGAGAAACTAAAAAAGAGACGAATCGAAATTTATGAAATGAGAGAATAATGACGACAATAAGTTTATGTACTATATAGCTCCTGCATCAAAATATAAGTGAACACCAAATATCTGTGTTAATTCTTTTCATATGGGAATTGTAGTTTCTTCAGCATCGTTAAGCTTTCTGTCATTATAAGAAGACACAAAATTTGACAGATTGTGAATTGATTGAACAGGTAGACTTGCATCACTCTGATATCTTACTCAAATCATAAATGGCTTCAAAAATGGCTTTGGTCGAGATTTGGCCTAAGCCCATTCATTTGACAGGTACTAATTGTCTGACATTGTTCAAGAGGGTAAAACCATAAGGGGAAATGCTTGAATCCAATCGCTGCTCATCAAACGAACATTGCCAAAATAGAATGCCTGAATTCTTTATTCAGAAACCAAGGTATAAACACAGAATTTATCTCTACTCAAAACAAATTCCACTTCCCCCCACCCAAATTACCAACATGAAAAGCTGGTCCGGCAGTTAGATTATAACTGAGATTCAGAATCAGAAAGGAAGTAATGACTAACATAAAACCATCACCTCAGTCCCGAACAACTCGGAAAGCGATAACCGCCCATTGATGACATTGGAGTAGAAGTCCTGGACGTCTTGCCAGGGCCTGTTGTACATGAACTGGAAGCTCTCCCTGCGAGAAACAGGAGGAAGCAACACCATCAATCATCTCGGTAAGAGAAAATCCACCAGGGAGAGCAGGATCTAGCAAGGAGAGGGTCGGGAGCGGGAAAGAATACCTCGCCGTCCATCGGTCGAATCTGGAGGGAAGGACGTGGTCGTAGTGAACGTAGACCTTCTCTTCACTGGCCTCCGGCTCTCCGCCTTTCATCGAGAGGGCCGGAGACGGTGAGCGATTGCAGGTCGCGATCCCTCGGAAGCGGTTGATCGGAACCGAGCTCGCGAGGGAAGCTTGCTTACCACGGAATGAAGCAGTCCACATTCATGCCTTCGGATTTTGCACTGAAGAGAGGGCTCCCGAGCAGCCACCGGGTTCGGGCGTCGACGTCGGGCCGTGGTCCGCACAAGGGTGGACCAGCCTTTGTTTTTTAACCCTTACTTCTCAGAAAAGAATGCCATATGCTTGGATCCCAAATTTCAAATCAGGCAGCAAGTATTCTCGTTTTCTCTAATAAAAGCATAAACTATATTTTTTTTCAAATATTTCAAGTAAGGGAGTCATTTGCCGGTTGATTAAGGTATTTCAATCAAAACATAAATTTAAGTTATTTTTTAATGAGATGAAATTAAAAATTAAGAAAACTAATAGTAAAAAATAATAATAATTACAGGCAACTAGAGTATGTGGCTACCGCACCACCACCGGCTGCCCTCCCATGTGTATTTTTTTCTTTCTTTAACTTTGAGCTTTTTTAATATAAAAAAATACAAAAAAATCATAAAAAGTAAAGAACGAAAATACCTTTATTAGTCGATGAGGTGAAGCTCTTTTTCGAGACTCATATAGCCACTTTAGGCTCTTGTTTAATACAATATCCGCCTTATATCCTTTTAACAACAACGAGGACTCACTTCATGCTCTTATTTAAGAAAATAAGGTTACTTCAAATCTTTATTTAAAATTTTCCCTCAAGCAAAATTCTAAAAATAAAAATCCCCAAGTTGAATTCTGTGTCCGATGGTCTCATCGACATCAGGACCTTTTTCGTATGCTCAAACTGTGGTGATCCAAAACATTCTATAAGTTATTGCTCTAAAATCAAAAGGCAAACACGAGATATTCTTAAATATGCAAATGTTGCTAACCGTAAAGGAGCTAAACAGATCTGCATACCAAATAAAACTTGAGTTTTATTGATGGTTGCAGGTACTAATGAAAAGAAAAAATAAATGGTACATCGATAGTGGATGCTTTAGACATATGACTGGGAAATCATCGATATTTATCAATTTTGAATTGTTCGATGGAGGAAGTGTTTCTTTTGGTGGCAACAACAAAAGAACAATCATTGGCAAAGGAACTGTGAAGATTGGCAACTTACTTATCCATGATGTTTCATGAGTCAAGGGTTTGAATTTCAATCTCATTAACATTAGTCAATTATGCGATATTTGATATAAAGTATCTTTTGCAGAAAATAAATGCTCAGGTACAAGCCAGGACAATGAGTGTAAGTTCATTGGATGAAGACATGGTAACATGTACCTTCTAGATACATCGTCTGAGAAAGAGAAATGTCTTCTATCTGTTTAAGATGATCTAGAACTTTGGCACAGGAAGCTGGGACACATAAGCCTCAAGCAAATCTCAAAACTCTCCAAAAATAAGTTAGCGAGAGGACTCTAAGATGCTAAATTTAAAAGAACTAAACTGTAGTATCCCATTTTTAGTAGACCGTGGGAAATCGAATTCGAGGCAATGAAGTTCGTACGATCGTGAATTGAGAACATTGATGGTATGTAATTTGAGAGCTATTTAAGTTCTCATTGGTCCCTCAATAGGAGGCAATTTGAGTGAGAAATGCCCCACAACCCAAGAGCCCGTCATTTTGAATTTCAGCGTGCACTGAAAATAAAACGACTTATTCAGGCTCTTTCGGATGTCGAATTGAGCTATGTTTTCTTCCATGCGACCGTAAGATCATAAAGTATATGACTCTGAGGTCCTTTCATCAAGAAAGTCGATAGATAAATATCAGTTTAGGCGAGAGTGAACCTAATCGGGATTGGTTACAGGATCGATGTTGATGCATGCTTGACAAATGTCAAAGGAAGTTGAGCCAAGTGGCGTGTGAGGGCAAGGAGGTAGAGACCAAGAGGATGACTTAGTGTTGCATGCCTCACAAATGGCGTGCATGCACGGATTAAACAACAAGTGGCGAATAGGTTGCTGCAAGCTCGCCAATTATCGAAGAAAGGAGGCAAAGTTTCACCTCTCACCTCTCTCTCAATCCAACGCATGCTAAGGGGAGGATATGGGTCTCATTTGGACTTGTTACTCACACCATAGAGAGAAAGGAGAAAGAAGAGAAAGTACAAAATACATTCTGTCCACATAAGAGCTGGGCGGAAGAGAAGCAAGGGGCAATCAAGGTGACCTTTAACCTCTACTCGCAATATCCAGGCAAGGAGCCTCTTCTAATCTTGTCAATTAACCTTAGATCATTATGTAATATAGGCTAGATTGGATTGAAATTGTTGAGAATGGTTTGGATATCAATTAATTTCGCGAGCTGTAGTTGTAGTTAAATTTGACTAAGCTAGCTCCAATTAGAAACTGTGTTTGGGGAAACTATTGTCCATAATCTTAGCCTATGGTATCCTGTAAAGAGGAAAGGAACGAAATGTTGAGGGTGATTAGATGGTCTAAGCTGTTCGGTTGACTAAGAATTGGATTGCCAATGTTAAACTGCTGCCTTGTTGTGTTCGAAAATTGTGGGGCTGGTTCTCAGAGCAGATTCACAACTCCTTAAGCTGAGTTGTATACGAGCAAGTTCGACCAAGGAAAAAGGAAGGAACTAGAAGAGGAGAGGAGTTTGGACATGTATCGATTGAGAACACCTAGGGAAATCGAAGGACAATAGCTTCGAATTAGTCCTAGTGGTTAGAAGAGGTTCTGACTTCATAAATCCACTGCTAATTTTGAGTCCAATGACAGTCTATGTGACATTCCGATTTTTCTTGTCATTTCAAGACTTATCAATGAGAATATATCTAACGATGTATTTTTAGTCTTATTTTGCTCGGATATGATTAATCTCGAGTTAACTAACCAAAATGGAAAGACTAATGTAAGACAAGGCACATGGACCTAAGGAACTCTAATAGGAAATGACACTTTTACCATAAGGATTGACGAGGGAATGTTTAGAACTATTAAAGGCCGATCTAAGAACGATTAAGGAATGCACTGCTAGCGTTATACAATTGGAGCGCGGGTGATGCAGCTTAACCAATGTGTAATTTACAAAATTTTCTTAAATCGAACGATGACAATTGAGACCATCGAAACTATTAATAGACTCTCATAATTACATGACAAGCCATAAGTGTGATGAGAATCACAAAGTCAATACGCGTAACGTCTGCAATAGCCACCCGTTAGTTCGAGATAGTCTGAAATTACATTTAACAGATAAATGGCCTAGAGACGAGTTTTGAAATTGGAAAATGAAAAATCAAGAATTTCAACATTATAATTGGATTGGACGTCGCCTCATTGAATGAAATTTGAATTGAAAAAACAACGTTTCAGATTACGGGAGCAAGATTACCATTTTGCCCCTCAAGGTTTGGCTTTATCTTAACAAATGAAGAATGACAAATTGGTCATTGACCCTACCCCAAGGCTGCTGAAAATGAGGACTATTAATAGCCATTGGATGAGCAAATAATCAGTATATGGACAAGTGTCAAAATATGGTGACCTAGCATTAATTGTTTAGCTTTTTACCTACCATTCTCCCTTGTTGACTAAGCTATTTTGGTGTGTAACCTCTCTCTCTCCTACCTTCAGCCGAAACATTCCCTCTCCATAGCCATTCTTCTTCTTCTTCTTCTTCTTCACTTTCTTCTCAGCCAAATTAGCCTCTTGCCCGACGAGCCCAGCTCGCCTCCTTTGCTGCCGTTGACGACCCTCTCCGGTGATCACCAGTCCTCGCGCTGACCACCAGCCCGTAGCCCTACCTCTTTCCGACCACCTCTAAGTGGTAGCTCGCCATTTGGACGCCAGTGGAGCTCCGGTCAACCATTCTCCAGTAAGTGGTCAGATTTCGTTGCAACAAGAGGTAAGTCTTCGTTCGACCTCCATAAGGCCTTGAATCGCTTCAAATTTTCGGTGGTAGATTATAGACATGTAGTACTAGGAATGGCTGAGCTGAGATAGCAAATTGGTTAGATTTTGATGGAGATTTAATGATGAATTGGTGTTGGTTCTGTGAACAGAAACTGACCGGCGGTAGGACCGAAGGGAATTGGGTCTGTTCTTGGACATTCGATTGTCAACTAGCCTCCAATTTTTCGGTGAGATCCTTAGAAACATAGGATTATATGTTGGCAAGTGATTTGAGTGATAAATTGAAGTTTAATGGTGGATTATGTACTGATTAGTCGGGTACGAAATAGAACTGAAAAAGTCCCATGTTTCAATTTGTTAAACCCGAACCTTTAAGGGATGTTCGTGGTGTCGCCGAGTCCTAATTTTTTCGTTGAGACGTACTAGGATGTCAATTGATATGTCATTGAGGTTTATGCTCCGTGGTTTGGTGAATTGAGCGAGAAAATTGATGAAATTGGTTGATTTCTCTAGGGTATACGGCTGCCCTGTTTTTGGACACTTGGGCTGAATCCTTAGAGTACTTGGAGCGAGATTTTTATTGAATTAAGCCTAAGGTAAGGAGTCTCTAAACCTTGGTTAGGAGGATAGGCCTTGACTGGATGATTTGGTTTCAAATTGGGTGAATTTTTATGAGTTTATTATGTGATTATTCAATGTTCATCATTGTGAGTTGGTGAATGCATGTATGCTTGCTAAATGCATATACTTTGTATTGATTGCCACTTTTTGAGTGGTGAATTTGATTGCCTCGCATGCTATAGACTCTTAGCTCGATGCATGGGCTTGTACTCGATCATGAAGTCTTGAAATAGAGAGGAGTGGGCATGCTTGAGAACTTTGATACCCTGATGCGTCGAGACACGGGGTTGTAATGGCTAATGTCCTGATGCGTTCAGACGCAGGACGAGAATTTATATATGTCGATACAGGCCTTGAAAGACAATGAAAACCTGATGCGTTTAACGTGGATTTGTGTTTATGAAGGTCTGAGGCGTAATAACGCGGACCGAGCCTAGGGCGTTTTGACGCGGGCGTGAACTATGAGATAATTTTGGAGGATGGAGAGTACGACTTATCCTTGTGTTCCCATGCTTGACTTGAGTGATAAGTTATGCTCATATGCTTGCATGATTAGCAGCCATTTGTTTTCATATGTCGTATTGTGTTTGCTGTTTGCATTATATTACTGAGAGTGATCTTGTTCTTTATTTGCGTGCATCTGGATGTAATGTCAGCCTGACCTAGGATTAGGACTTATCTTACTGAGATGTCAATCTCACCCCGTTGTGGGACCTTACTTTTTTAGACCCAAAACCCTAAAGATGCTACCGACGCGTCTAGGCGATTCGAAAGAAATGACCATCTATTTTGATGAGTTCCCTGATGGTCGGAGTACCGTTTATGTGAGGAAGTGTACAGTTGTGTGGGTCGACAATGGTGGTAAGGACTGGAAACCACATAAGTTTGAGGCCTAGTTCTATAGGGTAGGTGATGTTACCACTAGTCCGTTGAAGTCCACGGAGGTGCCTCGAGAAGTCATTCCTAGCTAGTGTCATCCCACTCGGGATTTTGTAGAGGTAGAGGTATCCATAGCTAGCTCGAGGAATATACTTGAGAGGACCCCAACCTTGAAGGACACTGTTGAGGTGATTGAGATTGATGCCTTGGAGGACGAGCTAGAGGATGAGATGTTAGATGACATAGTGGATGTGCGTTCTGAGACCTTCTCGGATTACGAGCCAGATGAGGATACTGACGAGATTGACGGTTCTAACGGTTCGACCTAGGGGTTTTCTAGCTTTACTGAGTAGTCTTTTGATGATGACCCTCGTTGGTTTGTAATCTTTTGGAGACTTCGAACCTATTGCCTTTTGGTTAAGTCCCGTTTTCCCTGACCTGTCAGTAGAATTAGCTTACCTGCACTTTTGTATGAACTATTGATGATGTATATATTGTTGTTCTCGTTATCCAAGTCCCCATTGTTTTATGTACGGAGGAGTTGTTCATTTCACTTGCGCATGCTTATTTATCCAGGTCCCATCTTTTGGAGTTGTTCATCTCGTTAGCGAGACCTTAGGAGACTCATTAGAGTTAGGGATGAAATGCATGACATATGACTTGGCGCATGTGATTGACATGTGGTATTGACATGATTGTGGTGGTTTATGAAGATTAAGCTCCATGTTTAGCGTTGGAAGTCATTCTTGAATTTTGGTTTGTTGAGCAAATGATCATTGCTGGTTAGGATGAACCGCTAAAGTGGATGGAATTGAAAAATAGCCATGGATTGTTTATTGAAGTGCCTTTGGAAATAGTTGTGTGGAAGGTTGTTTTGTTGTGATTGTTTCTTTTAAGAGATAATTTAATACCGTTGGACTTGACTAGACGCCGTGATAGAAATATAGTGGTCCATGTGTAGTAAGAGTACACAAGAATGAGTAAACCGCCCAGAAGACCTAGAAAGCCTAGGAGCGGAGCTTCTAGCTCGAGACCGCCTGTGGCGAAAGGCCCAAGGATGGATGGAGTGCTGAGGGCACTAGAAAGAATTGGTGACCTCATTGACAAGCAGACCCAAGATAGGGATGCTGCTATAGCTCAAGCGGTAGGAGCTGCTATAGCTACTGTAAGCATCAATAACGGCAATAATGGAGGTAATGGGAACACCGACGACTATGATCAGGGTAATGAAATAGGCAATGCCCAAGAAGAAGGTGTTGCGGTTAGGCAAATGGGCCAACTGGTCTTACAGTTTATTAAGCTAAAACCGACCCAATTCAACTGAATGGGAGACCATGAATTGATGCCAACGTGGATAGAAAAGCTTGAAAAGGCTTTTGGAGTTCTAAGGTGTACGGATGAGGAAAAAGTATTATTGATGATGTACCAGCTGGAAGGTACCGCTAAAGACTGGTGGAGCGCGACTAAGAACGGAGTATTTTCGAAGGGAACAACCTTAACGTAGAATGCTTTTACGACGGCCTTCAATGACAAGTACTTTTTCTAGACGGCGTGTGAGAGGAAACAAGTAGAATTTCTGTAGTTGCGCCAAAATCATCTAACGGTGGATTAATCTGAAGCTGAATTCGCCAGATTGTCAAAGTATGCACCCAGATAGTTGAGGACAGGCTGGCAAAGGCGTGGAGATTTCGAGATGGACTGAGACTTCAGCTTCACAGTCATATGGTGGTTCTAAACTTGAGAACTTACAAAGAAATATATGAACGGGGATAGATGATCAAGAGGGACTTGAAAGAGAGGACTGCCGCATCTGGATCGCGGTTTAGTTCATTCAGAAATGATCGCCAGACCGGTAACAGACTTATGGCTGGCAACAGACATTTCGTACCTCCAGTGAGGAGGAATATAGGAAAATCACCGCATCAAGCGAATTGGAACTACCGCCTCTGTGGCAGGAGGCATGGTAACAGACCCTGTCCAGCTAAGACCGGAGCATGCTTCAAGTGTGGTTAGATGGGCCATCAGATGAGGACTTGCCCCAATCAAGCTCCATTGACTAGACATCAAGGGCAATGACCGCAGGTAGGACCATCAACTGCTGTTCCCTAGAATGATCAGAACCGATTCCTAGCTCAAGGAAGGGTTTATGCCGTAGTACGCAAGGAAGCAAAGGAAGAGCCCGACGTGGTCATAGGTCCGATTTATTTGTGTGATCAAGCCGCTTACTCCTTATTTGATCTTGGCGCATCGCATTCTTTTGTGTCCGCTCAATTTGCTAATTTGGTCAATATAAAGTAGAAATCGTTGAGTGTGATACTGCATGTTGCTACCCCGTTAAAGGATAATATGTTGGTTTTATTAGGCTGTGCAGATTGTAAGGTAGTCATTGGTGGTAGCGAAGAGAGTATAGATTTGGCTGTGTTTCCCATGTATGATTTTGAAGTGATCATAGGAATAGATTGGTTGGGTAAACAAAGGGCAGTAGCCAACTGTGGTAGCAGAGTAATCTGTTTTTATTTAGATGGCCGCCCTAATTTTGAATTTATAGGAAGTCGAGAAGGAACATCGATTCCTTTAGTCTCATTGTTTGAGGCGACAAAACTGATGACCGAAGGATGCCAAGCTTACTTAGTCACAGTTATGGATACGACTATCGTGGAACCTAAATTGGAAAATATTCCAGTAGTGCGTGAATTTCCCGATGTCTTTCCCCAAGAATTACTAGCAACATTCTGAATTCTAACCCTTCTCAAGGCCATGGAATGGAAAGATATCAATCGGTGTGTTTCAATTATGACTTGCTCGGAATTAGCTACTCTCGAGTTAACTGACCAAAAGGGAAAGAATACCGCAAAGTCGGGTACGTGGACTTGGGGAATTCAAATGAGAAATGACACTTTGATCATAAGAATTGTCGAGGGTATATTTTGGGCCAGCAGATATTGATTTAGGAATGATCATGGAAATGCCTTGCTAGCGTTATTTTGGGACGCGGGTGATTCTGCTTAACTAATGCGTAATTTGCGAAAATTTCCTAAATCAAATTTCGATGATCAGGATCGCAAGAACTAGCGATAAACCCTCGTAATTAAATGATAACCAAAGTCGCTACAGCTTAAGAAACCTTAATGTCGATACGCGTAGCGCCTGCAATAGTCGCCCATTAGTTTGAGATAAACTGGAATTACAGTCGACGAGAGCTCGACACGAAATTGATCCTCAAAATTAGGTATCCGACAGTGAGGAATTCCAACAATTCAAAAAGAATTGGACGTTGCCTCATCGAGAGTAATTTAGATGAAAAAAAGTAAAATTTGAACTGAAAGTGTAAAATTACCTTTTTGCTCCACAAGGACATTCTTTCTCTTAAGAATAAGTCAAGGGCAAAATAGTCTTTTACCCTCCCTATCTTGGCCGAAAATTTGAGGGTAGTGTGGTCATTTGGCTTCAAGGTATTATGGAGACAAGATAAGATAGCCATTAATGCATTGTCAAATCCCTCACATGCCTAGCCTAATTAGCCATTAAAGGCCTAAGATATCACCTCAACTTTTTCTCTCTCTCTTCTTTTGGCTTGAAGGATAAACCACTCTCTCTCCTTACTCTTCCCCCATTTGGCCGAGCAACTCCCTCCTCTTCAAACTCTCTCTCTCTCTCTCTCGAATTTCTCTCTCTCGCCCAATTCCGACCACCTCCACTGTTTCGGCCATAACTTCTTCATCCGTTATCCGATTGAGACGAGCCACCCACCATTGGAAAGATCTTTCTCTTGCCGTTCCAACAAGGTATTATGAACAAAATTCTAGCCATCCGTTTGTCTCGTAGATCCATTTGAGTGAGGAAAGGGCGCTGCTCGACCCTATATCGACCCGAGGAGCTTCATCTTGGAATTTCGAACTTGTTTTGGATTCATTCTTAGTATGACCACCTCTCAAGCCTTGTTAATACATATATAATTGTATTTTTTGATTTGAGGATGGATTATAGTGAGATTTAAGGGCTGATCGTATGTGGTTTTCCTTGGACAAACACTGGAAAGAATCTATCCCGTCGATCCGTTTGAAATCGTGGGCACATTTGAGGTCTGTTAAGGCGTTGCTTGACTTGGAAATCATGGGTAAGCCTGCTTAGGACATAATGTTACATGTTGGCAAGAAATATGTGAGTTGGATTGGAATTTTATGGCCGGTTATGTATTGTTTTCTGTAGGATAGAAAATTGCCCTGCATTGGTCGGTATTTAGAACCGAGAATGGTGGCTGTAAATTGTGGGATTTCCCTTGCTTGGTTTGTGGTAAGTCGACTTCTAACCCTTCGTCAAGGAGTTAAGTTATCAATAGACGAATTGTGATTGAATTGAAAGTGTTTGAATGGTTGATTTGAGGCAACAATAGAGAGCCATGTAAATTTGTTCCTAGCTTGCACTAATTTTAAAATGGCTCGTTCTAGGTCGTCCGTATCCAAATTGAGCTTCGTTTTCATTCACACGTTCGTAAGACTATGAGGGATAAGATTCGAGAAGTAGATTTCTCAAAAAGTCAGTTAAGAAATGTCAGTTAATTCGGGACTGAACCTGATCGTGGAAGGCTAAAAGTGGATAGCTTGGTGCCGCGACGTTTCGTCGATCGTTTTATGGAATTGCTTGGCCTAAGCTCTAGGTAAGTTATGCCTAAACCTTTATTAGGAGGTTAGGTTACTAAAGGACAGAGTTTTAAGCTTAGATTGAAGGGTTTTATGGCTTGATTTCGTGGGAGGCACGAGGGAGTCTAAATATGTCTATTTTTTTAAAGTTAGTATTCCTTGGTCTGTTCTTGATTGAAAATCAAACATTTGAAGAGTCTTGCTTAACTGTGAGTGGATGCTTTATTGGTCAATTGATTGCATTGAGTTGGGAAAGCTCGAAAAATATTTTATCCAAAGAAATGTCAAGCCTCGAGTCTTGTGAAATGACCATGTTCATTAATTTGTCCGAGGCCATGTTTGAATTGAGCTGAGTGATGCATGTGCTTGACTAAGAATTTTGTAACGTGAATATGTTTTGTCCAATTAATGGACATTTGAAAGAAATGCCTCGAGTAGGCGATGAACTGCTTGATTTCATGAGTTGTTCTTGAATGATGAATTTTGAGGCATGAATTATTTTCTTTAAATGAAAATCTGAGGTTTTCTATAATTGAAATTTTTATGAATAAAATGGCTTGTGGGATCGCCGAGGAAATGATATGTGCACTGACATGCGGGATCGTCGAAAAAAATTATAAGTGCACTGGCGTGTGGGATCGCCAAGGAATTATGAAATTTGGCCAATGTATTGGGAGGGAGTTACTCCCATTTGACCTGACGAGGTCGTACGGCTAGGGAATCCCATACTAACACGATTAATCTCAATTGAAAATGGGCGTTGAGAGTCGTATGGTGATCGAATCATCTCTAGGTTCGAACGCGAGAGTCTCATATGGACTGACGAGTCATATGAAGATCGAATCATCTCACAGCCTTAAATTGTGCGGTCTAGGATGGGCGGATATGAAAAGATCTGTTTTTCGAAAAAATTAAGGATGACTTTGTGAAAAATTATTTATGCCTCATGTTTGGAAATTTACCTCATGAATTGAAATTGGCCCAAAAAGGGGCGTGAGAGAAAAGTATATGTTTTCCGGAAATTCAAGAATGGGTACTTTTGAGAAAAGAATGGAAAGTTGCCTCATGTTTTTGAGAGGGCGTCGAGTGTTTGCATTTGATTGAAAACCCTGCCTTTGTACGAAGCTTAGACCACATCATGAATTATGACCGAGTCGAGTCAATTTGAATTACTAAAATGCCAGGTTTTGATAAGTACCCTATTTTAAACATGTCATTATTTTTGAACCCCAAAATGCCCCATTTTTCAAAAGTGTCTAGAGGTACTGGCAATCTAGTTTAGGGTTAAGTTTAGCTTATTGAGATTTTATATCTACCTCGTGGTGGGATAACATTTTTCAGGTCCCAAGCGATGGAAATCCGAGCTTGTCATGAATTGGCATTTGATGAAGTCACTGGAAGAAATGGTTATGAATCTTTTTATAACCTTAGGGTTGAAATGATGAATTTGGGAGATTTAGAGTTGTAACCTCTGAAGTATGATGGAGCTTTATGAAAGGTGTACTCTTTTGTCCTAAGTCATCTTGCTGTTTTATTTGTATAGAGTTGTTCTTGCTTTCGCATGCATGCTTCATATAGGTATTCAAGTTTTGACCGTTGGATCTTGGGAGTTCATTAAAAGGATCGACGATGGTAGGATGCTCGCATGCCCGCCGGGCTCGGGGCGTAACATCCCCACTTGTTTGGTATCAGAGCAAAGTCAGCTCGATCCAACTTGATTGAGACTTGGAGTGATAAGGAGTGATGACTTGAGTCAAGTATTGATTGTTAAATCTCGAGGATTATAGGCTTGAACTTGTGTTGCGCTTTAATGATTATAGTATCGATTTTAATCGATGATCTTGAGTAATGATGTAATTGAGATTCACAAGGAAGTAAGCGAAAATTGAGGAGCCATAAGCGTGGATTTGAGTTTGTGGATGTGCTTGAGGTTAATAGAGGATTGAATATGGGTAAAGGATCGATTGAATTTTATGATCGTGATTGTGGCATTGAGGTATATGGTTGAACATAAGCAATTGATCTATGAGATGGTCATTTGTGGAAATATAAACCTTCCATTGATAAGAACGGATCTGAAAACGAATGTGGCGTGGCGAGTATTGATGACGATCATTCAGTGTATGTGTTTATGGCATTGAAATGAAAGTTGAGGAAGGTGAATGCATTAACTTATCATTATCAGACTTAATAAACCGTTGCTTAGTATGGGACAATCTGATGGGATACCTATAAACCATAGTGAAGCATGTTATGGGACATGTGGAATGGGACTCTCTTTGTAGATGTATGGCTTGGGACAGCCTATAGTGACCAAGTTTGATGAGGGCGGGGAGTGTACGCCGGGACAGAGAGGTTCGGACAAGAAGCGGCTCCTGACTGGCTTCTAAGATAACAATGAGGCAAGAATGACCCAAGTCATAACTTGAAAGAGAGAGTCTAGGTATCAGGTTGAGTCTAAATTTTGGTTAAAAGATGTGTTGCACTAAAGTGACCCTCAAGGTGAATTTTCAAAATTGCATGGCATTTGTAATGGCGTATGATATTGACATGGTTAGGAGCTTCATACACGCCAACGGGTGTGATTTGAAAAAGGAAATTGATGCGTGTGTTTGGCCTGTATGGCAAGTTTTGGCAATGAATGCTGTTTGACTGGTATCTTGTGAAGTTGAGATAGCCTATTGAGTTATTGCTAAGTTGTAGATACATTTGGACTTAAGGTGTGAGCACTTGACCCAATGAATTGTGATTCGAGATTTTGCCTAGTTGAGGAATTGCCTAGTTGAGGCTGGCTTGATGAGTGGTTGCTGATGAATGATGATTTGAAATCCCTGGATAATTGGCGATTGATTGAAGATTTGCCTAGAACCACTGGGTGGTTGATTGCTTGTGATCGATGATAAGATGAGCAACCTAAGATTGTTAGATTTGTTTGAATAACTTATGTCTTTAATTGCTAGAGGGAATTGTAGTGACTCGAATGTCACAAGTAGCTAGTAAGGTTGAACGACCAGAGTGTGGTCACTAAAGGAGCATTTGGTTCGAGTATACAAGATATGAGAAGATTCCAGAATTGAAAGGAATCATGAGAATCGAGTAAAGATGAATAACTAGAATATGAGCGTTAGAAGAGCATTTGGCTCAAGTTTGAAAAGTGCGCCTGATCCAAGAGTTGAAGGGGTCATGAGAACCTTGAATGGAAATAGGAATCTAAAGGGTGTGAGCAAGCTAAAGAAGGAGCTGCCGTTGTTGCCCCAGTCACTAAGGTGATTGATGCTAGTGTTGATGAATTAAGTGATGAAAATCATGAGAAAGGTGACTCTGAGACTGTTCATTCCTAAATGGGAAATGTGGAGAATAACCACGAGAGTCTTGAATAGCTTGTGAAATGCATCTTGAGTTCGACTGAGTTCGATGGGGAAGATAATTTCGAAACTACCTTTCTCTGGATTGAGAACTTAGAAAGGGAATCTTAGAGGTTTTGGGTACACTGAAAAAATAAAGTGACCCTGACCGTTCCTAGCCTTAAGAGGCTATAGATTATTGGTAAAAGACCACCAAAGGAAGAGTTTTCCTTGAAGGCGTGGTACTTAACTAGATTGCCTTCATCAAATTGTGCAATAGAGGGTACCTTTTCGAGGTTACTCAAGAGCAAGGATTGCTTGATCTCTAATAGCTTTGCAAGAATCTGAAGAAGCTGTAATAAACATTAATGAAAAGGCCGAATGATCGAAAGAGATATAAGGGAGAAAGTTAACGCTTATGGATCATAGAAAGTGCCTATAAGGAATGGTTGATAGATTGATTACTTGAGCGTAAGGCCCATGGTGGAAAAATTGAATTGATAGTTTGTCTCTTCTATCATGGGAAGCGTTAAGGGAAAACCAGCATGCTAGTTTGCCTGGGTTTAATGACTCTATGAGATTGGTCGAGAATGAACTGAAACCATTAGAGATGGAATTATAAATAGTTTTCCCTAAATGATAGGGCGTTGTCCTAAAGGACGATGGGGCCATGAGATGGTCGTTGATGGAAAGAAAAGTGAATGGACTTGATAGTCCTAACTACTTGTGATTTTAATGAATGGTTGAGTAAGCAAAAATGGTTTTTTGGATTATAACCACCAGGTGACTTGAGTTAGTGATTTGAACATCCAAGGTGTGGATGTACGGAGACCGACGAAGCACTTTGACTCCTTAGAACCTTGTCACTTGAGGTGACTGAGTCATTGGAAGGAGAATGTCCAGTATGGTGGCATTTGAATCCTGGAGCATAAACACCGTTGTTGACATAGACTCCAAGATTGACGTCTTATGGAATAAGAAAGACAGGGTGGATTCGAAGTAAGAGAATGCCGCTGAAGGGTATAGTTTCCTTCGTGGGATAAGAAACCCTAGTGTGGAAGGAAGGGATAATCTTAAGTATCTTGGTATTGAGGTTGAATGTATGGACTAAGGATGAAGATGTAGAGGTTGAATGATTTCTGAGAATTAAGTCTGAGAGACTTGACTTGTGGATAGTGTAGGATTCTAAGATGATGTCGACTTTCAGTCGAATGGTCTAAATTGAGACAAAGTTACATTGGCTAGTTATGGAATCCGGCGGTTAAGCCACTGATACTTCTTGAGGAAAGAGTGATAAAAATGAACAAAATGATGTTTGGTCTAATTGGAGACTCACGAAAGCAAAGAGCCAAGGTATAAGCTCTCGAGTGCATGGTACAAAAGACAATTTGAACGATTTGACATTTGGTAGCAAGAAGTTGATAACGATCGAATTAAGTATTCAAGGAGTAATTGGATTGGTTGTTACTATCTTGAGAGATGAAAATTGGATTCATTCAAGGAGTCATGGGGGACATTAACGCTCGTTGTATGCTGAATGTAAGAGCGTGAGATTTGGGTTGAAGAATGGAATTCCTTGGTCATAAAGTTTTCGGGAAATGGAATCCTTGTGGAATCTTTGGGGATTAGAATAAGAGATGGATTGACTAAGGTCAATATGAATTATTAAAATTTGAAGTTCCTGAAATTGATGAATTTCTATAGACGTCATGGGAAAATTCCCCACAAGAACTATCCCATTAGTGAAATAGACTAAGGACGAGATGTAGTTCAAATGGACGCATGAACACAAAAAAGGAGTTTTCAAGAACTTGAGCCTAGTTGATGACTGCATCGATGTTGGTATGTCCATTTGGAATCGAGAAGATCATGAGAAGCATAATGATGTGTCGCAAAAGAGAAATTAGAGACGTGCAAGACAATCTAAAGTGGGCATTACATAGATGTCGCGACAATAAGACTTTATGAGTTGGAGCACCCAATGCATGATTAAAATTAGCATGCAACCGTCCTTACGACGAAGTTTGGGAAACGTGACTTGTGTTGAGATAGGTTGTGAGTTTACACAGACCGTTAGAACTTGAAGTATTTGATTGCCTTATAGAAATGAGCGAGGAATAACATGGATGAATGAAATTGCTTACGGACTAAGAATAAGATAATCGACATCGCTGTGAGAAGGTGAATAAGAGTAGTGGACATATGTGATCGAAATTGAGCATCGCGTAGTTGGCAAATAAAGGATGGACTTCGCTCAACGAAATAAGAAATTCAACTTTTACATTAAAAGTTTGCCAATTGACTAGTACAATGACTACCACAAGTATTGGACCTGAGGGTTAGGAAGGGAGTAAGGCACGATAGTTTATGAACCCTAATGTCTAAGGGATAGTGCGAATGAAAGTTACAGGGAGAAAATCCAGACTCCCGAGCACTTGGAGAAGGAATGCTGAAATTGAGGGTGGAAATCTTAAAGTTCAAGGACAAGGAAACGTGCCCACAAATGGGAGGGAAATTTGAGGAAAGGATCTTATGAGAAGTTCATAGGAAGAACCACGACACCTAGTGGAATGGCATGAAGGAGTACAAAGGCTTACATTGGTACTAGGAATGGATGGAATAGAAGCGAAGGAAATCAAGCATGTGGCTGAAAGTTGAAACGTGCCAACGAGGAAAGGTTTAACCGTTGTAAGTTGGTGGAATAAATGGTCATTGGAGAATATCGAATGGATCAAGGATGAACTACGAAGGACTCAATTATGAATTTGCCTCAGAAGTCGAGAAGGCTATGGTTCGATTTGGACAATCAAGGTTAAACTAATGGGACTTGTGCGTCCCCGACGATATGAAAAGAGCTACTTGGGAAAGTGAAGAAGCGATGAGGCGTTAATACCCCATAAGATTGGATGAATTGGAAGGTTGTAAATTTCGAAAACGAAATTTCCTTAAGAAGGGAAGAGTTGTGACATTCCTAATTCCAACCCTTCTCAAGGCTATGGAATGGAAAGATATTGATCAATATGTTTTAGTTATGACTCGCTCGGAGTTGGCCACTCTCGAGTTAATTGACCAAAAGGGAAAGACTACCGCGGAGTCGGGTATGTGGACTTGGGGAATTCGAATGAGAAATGACACTTTGACCATAATGATTGTTGATGGTATATTTTGGGCCAGTAGAGATAGGAATGATCATGGAAATGCCTTGCAAGCGTTATATGTTGGGACGCGGGTGATTCCGCTTAACTAATGTGTAATTTACAAGAATTTCCAAAATCGGATTCCGATGATCAAGACCGCATGAATAGCAATAGACCCTCGCAATTACAAGACAACCAAAGTCGCCACAGCTTAAGAAACCCTAAGGTCGATACGCGCAGCGCCTGCAATAGTCGCCCGTCAGTTTGAGATAAACTAGAATTATAGTCGACGAGAGCTCGACACAAAATTGGACCTCGAAATTGGGTATCAGACTGTGAGAAATTCCAACAATTCAAAAGTAATTGGACGTCGCCTCATCGAGGGTAATTTAGATGAAAAAATGTGAAATTTGGACTGAAAGTATAAAATTACCTTTTTGCTCTTCAAGGACATTCTTTCTCTTAAAAATAAGTCAAGGGCAAAATAATCTTTTACCCTCCCGATCTTGGCTGAAAATTTGAGGGTAGTGTGGTCATTTAGCTTCAAGGTATTAAGGAGACAAGATAAGATGGCCATTAATGCATTGTCAAATTCCTCACATGCCTAGGCTAATTAGCCATTAAAGGCCTAAGATATCACCTCAACTTTTTCTCTCTCTCTCTCTCTTCCTTTGGCTTGAAGGATAAGCCACTCTCTCTCCTTACTCTTCTCCCATTTGGTCGAGCAACTCTCTCTTCTTCAAACTTTTTCTCAAAACTCTCTCTCTCTCGGATTTTTCTCTCTCGCCCAGTTCCGACCATCTCTACTGTTTCGACATAACTTCTTCATCCGTTATGTGATTGAGACAAGCCACCCGCCATTAGAAAGATCTTTCTTTTGCCGTTTCAACAAGGTATTATGAACAAAAACTCCATCCAACCGTTTGTCCCGTAGAGCCGTTTGAGTGAGGACAGGTCGCTGCCCGATCCTGTACTGACCCGAGGAGCTTCATCTTGGAATTCCACACTTGTTTTGGCTTCATTCTTGGTAATACCACCTCTCAAGCCTTGTTAAGACATATAGAATTGTGTTTGTTGATTTAAGGATGGATTATAGTGAGATTTAAGGGCTGATCGCATGTGGTTTTCCTTGGACAAACACAAGATAGAATCTGCCCCGTCGATTCGTTTGAAATCGTGGGCACATTTGAGGTCCGTCGAGGTGTTGCTTGGCTTGGAAATCATGGGTAAGCCTCCTTAAGATATAATATTACATGTTGGCAAGAAGTATGTGAGTTGGATTAGAATTTCATGGCCGGTTATGTATGGTTTTCTCTAGGATAGAAAACTACCTTGCGTTGGTCCATGTTTAGAATTGAGAATGGTGGTCGCAAATTTTGGGATTTCACTTGCTTGATTTGTGGTAAGTCGACTTCTAAACCTTCGTTAGGGAGTTAAGTTATCAATAGATGAATTGTGGTTGAATTGAAAGTTTTTGAAGGGCTAATTTGCGGTGACAATCGAGAGCCATGTAAATCTGTCCGTGTAAACGCATCAGACCGTCATTGACAACCCGCGTAAACGCATCAGGTTTCAATGTTACTCTAGGCCAATGTCGACACATCACAACTCCGTCCCGCGTTTCAATGCATCAGGACTATGGCCTTCTCAACCTCGTGTCTCATACGCATCAGGGTGCCAAACACTCCAACCCCGCGCCTCAGCACCATAGGGTATTCTTTCTACCACCCCGCGTCTCATACGCCTCAGGGTTTTATCATGCCTCAAACATGCCATTAATTTGAATCAATTCACACACACAAGACCATATGCAATCTCATGCACCAATCATACACTTATGGCATGCAATACAATCAAATTCAACACTCAAATGCGACAAATCACTTAATGCACAAGCATTTGGGCCATCTACACCCTCCTAGGATGTACAATAGACAATCACATTGAAACCCTTCAAGAATCACCCAAAAATTTACCCAACTCGCCCAATCGAGTCCAATCTTCCTATCTTAGGTTTAGGATTTCCTTACCTCAAGTTTAATGTCACAAATTCTCTCCTCAAGCACCTCCTCAAATTCGGTCCAAGTGGTCCAAGACCAAATCCGCCGCGCAACCTACGAAATTCCAACCAATCGTTAATTTTTCTTGCTCAATTCCCCCATTCATGAACCATCAACCTTAATAACATGACGCTCAACATTTTAGCATGTCTCATTGATGAATTTGAGACTCAAAACCAACCTATAACAGCCTCCACAGAACCGGTTTGCATAGAACCGAACCGGGCTATTTTCGGTTCTATGCATATCGAGATTTTCCAGTCCTAAAACTACTCCAAATCCACCATTTAATCACTAACCTGCTTGCTAATATGTATATCTAAAGGTCTAAGAGGCTCACCGAAGATCTGGGGTGAGTCGTCGCCGAAAACCTTTTGGAAGTCGCCGGTTTCCTTAAGTCCTTAAACCGGCAGTTTCTGTCCAACAATCACAAGACCCATTTGGGGTAAAAACTCCATTAAATTCATCCCAACTGTTTACCACAGATCACTCTATGAGTCTCCTAGATCTCCACAGAAGTTGGTTGCAAAACTTCAACGTTTTGAGATCCTAAGAGGTCAGAAACGCTGCCTATCTCAGATTGTGTCGATTTTCGTTGGCTTTCGGGAGAATGGCTAGCCGGAGCTCTTCGGTGGGTCGGACGACTCACTTCCACTTCGAGGATATCGGCAAGAGGTCGAGATAGGTGTGGGTGATCGGCTCGCCTGCTAGAGGTCGCTGGAGGGAGTCGTCGGAGCGAGCGAACAGAGAGGGGAGGAACAGTCGGGCGAGCGGCAGAGAAGAGAGGAAGAAGAGAGAGGTCTCGGTGCTTTAGGGGGGTGTATGGCCGACCAAGAAGAGAGAGCGCTATATTCAACCTCAAAGTTAATGAGTTGAATGGTAGTTGTGAAAAAGTGGACATGACCACTCTTTAGCTAATCTATTGACACATGTCCTAAGTGTCAATCAAGGTGATCAATAGCCATGATCCTCTCCCTTTTTCGGTAGCCTTGGGGGTATGTATAAAGACCAAAATGCCCTCCTTCAATTGCATAAGCAAGGTTAAAGCTTGAGGGGCAAAATGGTAATTTTACCCCCGACGTCCAGAACGTCGTTTTTCTTGTTCCAATATCCTTCGATAAGGCGATGGCCAATCTAAATATGACGTTGGAATTCTTGATTCTCCATTTTCAATTTTTAAAGACTCGTTTCTGATCATTTTCTCTATTAGACGTGGCTCCAGCCTATCTCGAACTGACGGGCGGCTTTTGCGGACGTTAAGCATATCGACCCTGTGATTCATATCACATTTAGGGCTCGTCAATTCATGGCGACTTTGGTTGTCATGTAATTGTGAGGATCTATCACTAGTTCCTATGATCTCGATCGTCACTGTCTGATTTAGGAAAATTTTGCAAATTGTACGTTGGTTAAGCAGCATCACCCGCGTTCCAATCGTATAGCGCTAGCAATGCATTTCTTAATCATTCTTAGATCGGCCTTTTATGGCTCTAAATGTCCCCTCGACAATCCTTATGGTCAAAATGCCATTTCCTATTCAAGTTTCCTTGGTCCACGTATTTTGTCTCGCGTTGGCCCTTCCCTTTTGGTTAGTTAACTCGAGATTGATCAGATTCGAGCGAGATATGACTGAAATACATCGCTAGATACAATTCTCATTACTGAGTCTGAAAATGACAGGAAACTCAGAATGTCACATGGATCGCTAGGAAAAATTATAAGTGCACTGGCGTGTGGGATCGCCAATGGCGTGTGGGATTGCCAAGGAATTATGAAATTTGACCAATGTATTGGGAGGGAGTTTCTCCCATTTGACTTGACGAGATTGTGAGGTTAGGGAGTCCCACATTGACACGATTCATCTCGATTGAAAATGGATGTCGAGAGTCGTATGCTGACCGAATCATTTCTCGGTCCGAACGTGAGAGTCTCATATGGACCGACGAGTCATATGGAGATCGCATCATCTCGCAGCCCTAAAGTGGGCGGCCGAGAATGGGCAAATATGGAAAGATCTATTTTTTAGAAAAATCAAGGATGATTTTGTGAAAAATTATTTATGCCTCATGTTTGGAAATTTGCCTCATGAATTGAAATTAGCCTAGAAAGGGGCGTGAGAGAAAAGTATGTGTTTTCTGGAAATTCAAGAATGGGTAATTTTGAGAAAAGAATGGAAAGTTGCCTCATGTTTTTGAGAGGGCGTCAAGTGTTTGCATTTGATTGAAAACTCCACCTTTGTACGAAGCTTAGACCATATCATGAATTGTGACTGAGTCGAGTCGATTTGAAGTCTGAAATGCCAGGTTTTGATAAGTACCCTATTTTAAACATGCCAATGTTTTTGAACCCCAAAATACTCCATTTTTCAAAAGCGTCTGGAGGTACTGGCAGCCCAGTTTACGGTTAGGTTTAGCTTACTGAGATTTTATATCTCACCCCGTCGTGGGATAACATTTTTCAGGTCCTAGGTGATGGAAATCCGAGCTTGCCATTATCACGCCCCGAACCCGTCGAGCTCGCGAACATCCTTGCAAACAAATCGTACAATCTCTCGCGGTCCCAAGATCCAGACTTACAAGTCGAGAGATGATATATATAAACATATGCATGCGGAAGCCATACTTAAATAATCCCTATACAATATATAAGTTAAGTGAGACCTGGATAGCTTGATAACATTCGTACATCATAGCATACTGTTCATACTGACACTGACTACTACAATCCGAAAAAAAAAGGGTGATAGGGTAAGCATACAAAAAGAACCATCGACTAAGCCAGTAGGAACCGGATCGGGTCGTCATCAAAAGATCAGGCCACCAACTCGGGTCTCCTAGGAAGATCTGCTGGAGTCCCCCATGTCCTCAGCATCCTCCGTCAGCTCGTACTCGAAGAAGGTTTCGGACGGAACCTCAATGGAGTCCTCCATGGTCGCCTCCTGTGATGGCTCAGCAAGGTTCCCCTCAGACGTCTCCAGGACAATAACCTCCTTCTCCTCCGACTCAGTAAACTCCAGGGTCGGGGTCTTTTCTGGCCCATTTCTAGACCCAACTACAGATCCCTCAGGCAGCTCCTGCTCTCCTGTAGTCTGGCACCAATCAGGTATAACCCCTGAGGTACCTCGTGGGGCTTCAGTGGCCTAATCGACTGGTATTCTACTTTCTTAAACCATGCCTCAAACCTATGAGACTTCCAATCTGGCTTACCCTCATCCACCCATACCACAGAGCACTTCCTCACATATATGTTCCTCTGCCTATCCGGGAACTCGTCAAAATATGTCGTCATCTCTTTAGGGTCCCCAAAACGTATAAGCCACATCTCTAAGGCCTAGGATCTGTAAAAAATAAAGGTCCCCAAAAGGGATGAGATACTCATCTTAGTAAAAGAATCCTAACCCTAGGTCAGGTCGATAGTCCACTTAGGTAGTCACACACCTCAATGATATCATTCATAGGCATATAAAGCACAATTCCATAAACAACAATATACAGAAGACAAGCATGCAAATATGAAGACATGTCACACTCATATGATAATGCATAAATCATCCTGTCATTTCACCACACTACTTCTTCTTGCCTGCCTAATCTCAGCCCACGATTAAATCGTCTCAGGCTCGGTCCGCGTTAACGCATCAGACCGTCGTCGGCAATCCGCGTAAACGCATCAGGTTCCGACGAATCTCCAGGCCAATGTCAATATCTCATACTCCGTCACGCGAATAATTCGCATCAGAACCGTGGCTATCTCAACCCCGCGACTTCGTCGCATCAGGGTGCCACAGGACATCTACTCCACCCCGCGGTCTCATCGCATCAGGGTATCCACTTCCCCCGCCCCGCATCTCATACGCCTCAGGGCCTCGTCATGTCATGCTTATGCCATGATATCTCAATTCAATTCACATACAAGCAACGGGTGCAACTCATGCACGATTTGAACACTCAAGGCATGCAAGCAAGTCAATTGATACTCAGACATGACAGACAACTCAGGCATAGACAATGTCACACACAATCATCCTATAACATCTTAGGACATATCAAAGGCTATCCCTTTTGACAATTTCTCAAAAATCAATCCAATCAATCCTCGACTCACCAAATTGAGTCCAATCTCCCTATCCTAAGCTTAGGAATCCCTTACCTTGGGTTGGATTGCACCAATTACTTCCTCTTGAGCCCCCAAGGTTTCGGTCAACCAATGTCCACAGCCGGGTTTGTCGCGCAACCTAAAATTTCAACTAATTTCATTTATTCTCTTGTCCAAATTCTCAATCCATCAACCCCAATCACCCATAACTTAACCCTCATCATCTCATCACATCTTAAACATCAATTTGCAGCTCAAAATAACCATC
Source organism: Rhodomyrtus tomentosa (assembly GCA_028455895.1). Classification (NCBI taxonomy): domain Eukaryota; kingdom Viridiplantae; phylum Streptophyta; class Magnoliopsida; order Myrtales; family Myrtaceae; genus Rhodomyrtus; species Rhodomyrtus tomentosa. The sequence continues at coordinate 23,773,303 of JAPCWY010000004.1, forward strand.
TTTAGCCCTCAACAGAATCATTTTGGCCCGGCATCGAACCGGTCCTACTCGATTCTGTGCAAGCTTGGGCCAATCGGTCCTAAATCTACTTCAATTCTAATATTTAAATATTATCCTACTCCTTAACATGTCTACCTAAGGATTTGGGAAGCTCACCGTGAGTTTCGAGTCGGTTGGTCGTCGGAAACTAGCCCAAGGTCGCCAGATCGCCCAAGTCAGCTTTCCGGGCAGATTTTATCCAAAAATTGCAAAACTGGTTCATGATCAAAACTTTATCAAATTGAGCCTCAATTTTTATCATAGATTTCTACACGTCTCTACTAGATCTCCACAAAATTTGACTCTAAAATTCCAAGATTTGGATCATCAAAAGGATTAGGAACCGGACCTACCTCAAGTTTGCTCCAATTCTGTCAGCTCTCGGGAAATCTCTTGGCCGGGGCTCCTCGGTGCTCCAAACGACTTGATTCTTGTTCAAGGATGTCGGCAAGACGTAGGGCTTCATTGGTGTGGTTGGCCAGCGGTCAAATGGTGGCCGGAGGTGGTCGGCTACGGCGCCGAACAGAGAGGTCAGTGGCTGTCGCCGGCGTGCAAGTTGAAGAAGAAAGAAGATGGATGCTCGGTGATTGAGGGGTGTGAAATGGCCGAATGGAGTGAGGAGAGAGAGTGAAAATGGTTATATACCAAGCTTGGTCAAAGGGCTTGAATGTTTAGGTGGCCTAAAGTTGATATGACCATAGCTTGTCCATCTCTTGACACTTGGCTATTTGTCTTTTCCAAAGTGATCCAATGGCCATTGTTTCTCCTTGTGTTCGACAGCCATGGGGGGTGTATGGACCAATTTTTCCTTCTTGAATTGTATAAGTAAGGTTCTAGGCTTGAGGGGCAAAACGATCATTTTACCCCCGACGTTCAGAACGTCGTTTTTCTTATTCCAGAATTCCTTGATAGGGCGACGGCCAATCCGAATAACATTGAAATTCTTGATTTTCCATTTCAAATCTTTCGAGACTCATTTCTGATAATTTCTCTATCAGATGTCATTCCAGCCTATCCCGAATCGACGGGCGGCTTTTGTAGACATTACGCGTATCGACCCCGTGATTCATATTACATTTAGGGCTCGTCAATTCATGACAGCTTTGGTTGTCATGTAATTGTGAGGGTTTATCGCTAGTCTCTATGGTCGCGATCTTCACTGTCCGATTTAGGAAAAATTTGCAAATCATATGTTGATTAAGTGGCACCACTCGCGCTCCAATCGTATGACACTCGTAAGGCAATCCTTAATTGTTCTTAGATCGGCTTCTTGGTGGTTCTAAATATCCCCTCGACAATCCTTATGGTCAAAGCGCCATTTTCTATCCGAGTCACCTAGGTCTATGTACCTCGTCTCGCATTCGCCTTTCCTTTTTGGTCAGCCTACTCAAATTGATCAGATTTGAGTGAAACTGAAACACATCATTTGATATATGTAATCTTCTCATTCATAAGTCTGAAATTGACTGGAAATCAGAATGTCACAGCCATGGATTGACATTTGATGAAGTCACTGGAAGAAATGGTTATGAATTTTTTTGTAACATTAGGGTTGAAATGATGAATTTGGGGATTTAGAATTGTAACCTTTGAAGTATGAGTGACCTTTATGAAAGGTGTATACTTTTCTCCTAAGTCATCTTGCTGTTTTATTTGTATAGAGTTGTTCTCGCTTTCGCATGCATACTTCATATAGGTCTTCGAGTTTTGGCCGTTGGATCCTAGGAGTTCATTAAAAAGATTGGCGATAGTGGGATGATCGCATGCCCATCGGGTTTGAGGCCTGGCACCACTAGAGCGAGAAATTGAATTCGTGATCGAGTTAGCTCCTAGAACAGAGCCAATCTCGAAGGTACCTTATAGGATGTACTTGTCGGAGTTGAATGAGTTAAATGTGTAAATGCAAGAATTATCCGATAAATGATTTATTCGACCGAGTGCTTCACCGTGGGGAGCGCCATTGTTGTTTGTAAGGAAAAAGGACGGATCTTTGCGCTTATGCATTGATTACAGGCAGTTGAATCAAGTAACTGTAAAGAATAAGTATCCACTGTCGAGGATTGATGATTTGTTCGATCAATTGCAAGGAGCTTCAGTATTCTCTAAGATTGACTTGAGGGCTGGTTATCATCAGTTGAGAATTAAGAAAGAGGACGTACGAAAAACGGCTTTTAGAACAAGGTATGGTCACTATGAGTTCACCGTTATGCCTTTTGGACTGACCAATGCTCCGGCTGCATTTATGGATTTGATGCATCAAGTGTTCAAGGAATCCTTAGATAGATTTGTTATAGTCTTTATTGATGATATTCTGATTTATTGAAAGAGTAACAAAGAGTATGAAAGGTATTTGAGGATTGTTTTGCAGATTTTGAAAGAGCACTCGCTTTACGCTAAGTTTAGCAAATGCGAGTTCTGGCTGATTAAGTAGCATTTCTTGGTCACGTAGTATCTGGAGAAGGAATTGCTGTGGACCCTGCGAAAATTGAAGCCGTTATGAATTGGCCTAGACCTACTACAGTTATGGAAGTTCGAAGTTTCCTAGGATTGCCAGGATATTACTGACGTTTTGTGGAGAAGTTTTCGTTCATAGCCATTCCATTGATGAGATTGACTGTGAAGGAAATGAAGTTCGAGTGGATGGATAAATGTGAAAGGAGCTTTCAAGAGCTTAAGCAACGGTTAATGACTGCACCAGTATTGACGATTCCATCAGGACCTGGAGGCTATGAGATATATAGTGACACTTCGCTAAAAGGACTAGGTTGTGTGTTGATGCAACATGGAAGAGTGATTGCCTATACGTCACGACAATTGAGACCGCACGAGATGAATTATCCAACTCATGACTTGGAATTCGCTGCAATTATCTTCGCTCTGAAGATCTGGAGGCATTATTTTATGGCGAAAAGTTTCAGATTTATACAGATCACCAGAGCCTGAAGTATCTCTTTTCCTAGAAGGAATTAAATATGAGGCAATGCCGATGGATGGAACTGCTCAAGGATTATGATTGCGACATTCTGTATCGTCCTGAAAAGGCGAACAGAGTCGCGGATGTACTCAGTCAGAAATCAAGCATTGCATGCTTGTTAGTTAGAGGATGGTCGATACTCGAAGAATTAAGAGATTCTGAATTCAAGTTGGAAGTTTGCCAACTGTCTAGTTTGATAGCGACTTTGAGAATAGAGCCTGAAATTCAAGAGAGGATAAAAACCTTATAGCCTACGGAACTAGAAATTCAAAAGATCCTCGAAATGGACGAAACGAAAAGAAAACAAGAATTCCAAGTATTAGAGGATGGAGTTTTGAAATTTCGAGGGCGTTTATATGTGCCCAAGGACGAAGAACTTAGGGAATAGATCCTATCTGAGGCTCATAGAAGCAATTATGGTATCCATCTAGGTAGCACGAAAATGTACCAGAACCCGCGTCAACATTACTGGTGGAACGGGATGAAAGTGGACGTAGCAAAATATGTGGCAAAGTGTTTGACGTGTCAACAGATAAAGAAACAACACTATAAGCCTGGTGGGTTACTACAACCCTTAGAGATACCCGAATGGAAATGGGAGCACGTGACTATGGATTTTATGATGGGATTGCCAAGGAGCCAAAGAGGTCACGATTCGATTTGGGTAGTCGTGGACAGATTGATCAAGTCTGCGCATTTCATTTCGGTACGAAAGGACTTCGCAATGGACAAGTATGCCGAGCTGTATATGGGTCATGTAGTACGATTGCATAGAGTACCTGCAACGATTACGTCAGACCGAGATCCCAAGTTCACGACGAACTTCTGGTAAAGTCTTCAAGATACCATAGGAACTCGACTACAGTTCAGTACGAAATACCACCCGCGAACGAACGGACAATCGGAGAGAACGATCCAGACGCTTGAGGATATGTTACGAGCGTGTGTCATAGACTTCAAAAGTGGATGGGAAGACCAGTTGCATTTAGTAGAGTTTGCGTAAAAAATGGCACCTTTTGAAGCACTTTATGGAAGAGCCTGTAGAACCCTGATTTGCTGGGACGAAGTTGGAGAAAGAAGTATTACAGGTCTAGAGTTGGTAGAGCAATCGGTGGAGGCTGTAAAGATAATACGAGATAGGCTGAAGGTGGCACAGAGTCGCCAGAAAAGTTATGCTGACAAACGACGTAAACCTCTAGAGTTTCCAGTAGATGATCATGTTTTCCATAAAGTATCGCCGATGCAAGGACTGTCTCAATTTGGAAAGAAAGGAAAATTAAGTCCAAGGTACGTAAGTCCTTTTGAGATTTTGGAACGGATTGGAACTCTGGCATACAGACTTGCCTTACCGCCTAGTTTTTCTCAAGTGCACAACGTCTTTCATGTGTCAATGTTGAGGAAGTATGAGTCGGACCCGACGCATGTACTGGATTATGAAACTATCGAAGTTGGCAGCAGAGTGTCTTACATGGAAAAGTCAGTCAGGATCAAAGATCGAAAAGAGCAAGTTTTGAGAAACAAGACGATTTCACTGGTCAAAATAATTTGGGAGCACCATGGGATCGAAAGTGCTACGTGGGAAAGCGAGGAAATGATGAGGCATCAATACCCCCATTTGTTTGAATAGTTGCATTTATTGTAAATTTTGAGGATGAAATTTTTGTAAAGGGGAAGAGTTGTGATATTCCTATTTTTCCTGTCATTTCGAGACTTATCAACGAGAATATATCTAACGATGTATTTCAGTCTTATCTCGCTCGGATCTGACCAATCTCGAGTTAACTGACCTAAAGGAAAAGGCTAACGTAAGACAAGGCACGTGGACCTAGGGAACTCTAATAGGAAATGACACTTTGACCATAAGGATTGACGAGAGAATGTTTAGAACCATTAAAGGCCGATCTAAGAACGATTAAGGAATGCATTGCTAGCATTATACGATTGGAGCACTGGTGATGCCGCTTAACCAATGTGTAATTTGCAAAATTTTCTTAAATCGAATGATAACAATCGAGACTGTCGGAACTAGTAATAGCCCCTCACAATTACATGACAACCAAAGTCACCATGAACTGACGAGCCCTAAGTGTGATGAGAATCAACTAGTCAATACGCGTAACGTCTATAAAAGCCACCCGTTAGTTCAGGATAGTCTGAAATTACATTTGATAGAGAAATAACCTAGAGACGAGTCTCGAAATTGGAAAATAGAAAATCAAGAATTCCAACATTATAATTGGATTAGACGTCGCCTCATCGAAGGAAATTTGAATTGAAAAAACAACGTTCCGGACAACTGGAGCAAAATTACCATTCTGGCCCTCAAGGTTTGGCTTTGTCATAACAAATGAAGAAGGATAAATTGGTTAGTGACCCTACCCCAAAGCTGCCGAAAATGAGGACTATTAATAGCCATTGGATGAGCAAATGATGAGTATATGGACAAGTATCAAAAGATGGTGACTTGGCATTAATTGCTTAGCTTTTTACCTACCATTCTTCCTTGTTGACTAAGTTATTTTGGTGTATAACCTCTATCTTGGCATTAATTGCTATTAACGTTCCGGACAATTGGAGCAAAATTACCATTCTGGCCCTCAAGGTTTGGCTTTGTCTTAACAAATGAAGAAGGATAAATTGGTCAGTGACCCTACCCCAAGGCTGCCGAAAATGAGGACTATTAATAGCCATTGGATGAGCAAATGATGAGTATATGGACAAGTATCAAAAGATGGTGACTTGGCATTAATTGCTTAGCTTTTTACCTACCATTCTCCCTTGTTGACTAAGTTATTTTGGTGTATAACCTCTATCTCCTCCCTTTAGCCAAAAAACTCCCTCTCCATAGCCATTCTTCTTCTTCTTCTTCACTTTCTTCTTAGCCGAATCAGCCCCCTTCTCGACTAGCCCAGCTCGCCGCCTTCGCCGCCGCCGATGACTCTCTCCAGCGATTACCAGACCTCGCGCCGACCACCAGCCCGTAGCCTCACCTCTTGCCGACCACCTCCAAGTGGTAGCTCCGGCCAACCATTCTCCCGCAAGTGGTCAGATTTCGTCGCAGCAAGAGATAAGTCTTCGTTTGGCCTCCATAGGGCCTCGAATCACTTCAAATTTTTGGTGGTAGTTTGTAGACATGTAGTACTAGGAATGGCTGAGCTGAGGTAGCGAATTGGTTAGATTTTTATGGAGATTTGATGATGAATTGGTGCTGGTTCTGTGAATAGAAACTGATCGACGGTAGGACGGAAGGGAACCGGGGCTGTTCTTGGACATTCGACCGTCGACTCGCCTCCAATTTTTCGATGAGACCCTTAGACACATCGGATTATATGTGATCAAGTGATTTAAGTGATAAATTGAAGCTTAATGATGGATTATGGACTGATTAGTCAGGTACGAAACAGAACTGAAAAAGTTCCCTGTTTCGATTTGTTAAACCCAAACCTTTAAGTGCTGTTCGTGGTGTCGTCGAGTCCTAATTTCTTCGTTGAGACATACTAGGATGTCAATTGATATGTCATCGAGGTTTATGCTTCGAGGTTTGGTGAATTGAGCGAGAAAATTGATGAAATTAGTTGATTTCCATAAGGTATACGGCTGCCCTATTTTTGGACACTTGGGCCAAATCCTTAGAGTACTTGGAGCGAGATTTTTATTAAATTAAGCCTAAGGTAAAGAGCCTCTAAACCTTGGTTAGGAGGATAGGCCTCGATTGGATGATTTGGTTTCAAATTGAGTGAATTTCCATGAGTTTATTGTGTGATTGTCCAATGTTCATCATTGTGAGTTGGTGAATGCTTGTATGCTTGCTAAATGCATATGCCTTGTATCGATTGCCACTTTATGAGTGATGAATTTGATTGCCTCGCATGCTATAGACTCTTAACTCGATGCATGGGCTTGTACTCAATCATGAAGTCTTGAAATGGGGAGGAATTTGGCATGTTTAAGAACTTTGATACCCTGATGCGTCGAGACGCGGGGTTGTGATGGCTAATGTCATGATGCGTTGAGACGCAGGATGAGAATTTATATGTGTTGACATAGGCAATGAAAGGCAATGAAAACCTAATGCGTTTAACACGGGTTTGTGTTTATGAAGGTTTGAGGCGTGATAACGCGGACTGAGCCTGAGGCGTTTTGACGCGGGCGTGAATTATGAGATAATTCTGGAGGATGGAAGTACGACTTATCCTTATGTTCCCCTGCTTGACTTGAGTGATAAGTTATGCTGATATGCTTGCATGATTAGCAGCCGTTTGTTTTCATATGGCATATTGTGTCTGCTATTTGCATTATATTACTGAGAATGATCTTGTTCATTGTTTGCGTGCATTTGGATGTACTGTCAGCCTGACCTTGTGTCACGCCCCGCCCCCGGGCACGAGCACGCGACTCCCTACAAGCAAACCAAATATCTCTCGTGATCCCAGGATCTACAATTAAAACAGGAGACGTAATATATATATATATATATATATATATATGTACAAAGCATGTGGAAGCGACAATGAGATAAATGCTCCGTACAAGATATAAGTTAAGTGGGACCTGGATAGCATAACACTGTCGTACATAACATCCATTTGTTCATACCAGTACGTAACCACTAAATTCGATAAGCAAGGGGGGGTGACGAGGTGAGCATACAAAATGGACCATCAACAAAATCCAAAATAATCATGGTCGGGGTCGCCATAAAAGATCAAGCCATAAACTAGAATCTCCTAGGAAAAGCTATTGTAGTCATCAGTGTCCTCGGCATCCTCCGTCGGCTCATACTCTGAGAACGTCTCAGAGCGAACCTCAATGGTATCCTCCATGGTCTCCTCATGCGACAGCTCAGCGAGATCCTCCTCGGTCGCCTCCAGCACAATAACCTCATCCTCGGTGAACTTTAGAGTCGGGGTCCTCTCCGGTCAGTTCCTAGAACCGGCTACCGATCCCTCTGTCTGATCCTGATCCCTATCGGGGTGGCACCAATCAGCGATCACTCCCTGGGGCACTTGATGGGGCTTCAGCGGCCCAGTCACACATCCCCAACTTTCCTAAACCAAGCCTCGTACTGATGAGGCTTTCAATCCGTACTACCCTCGTCAACCCACACCATTATACACTTCCTCACGTATATGGTCCCCTGACCATCAGGGAACTCATCAAAATACACGGTCATCTTCTTAATGTCTCCAAATCGAATAGGCCACATCATCAAGGCCTAGGATCTGTAAAAATAAGGATCCCTAAATGAGTGAGATACACATCTCAGTAAAAGAGTCCTAACCCTAGGTCAGGCCGACTGTCCACTCGGGCAGTCATCTACCCCAAAATTCCAAACTCATAATCACACAGGCACATACAAATAAAGATGACGACACATAGATGACAGACATGCGGCTATGACATTATATCACACTCAGATGATCATGCACACCTCGTCCTGCCACTTCTCCACAACCATCTTTTCCTGCCTGCCTTATTCTTGCCGCGATTAGATCGCATCAGGCTCGGTCCGCATAAACGTATCAGACCGTCATTGACAACCCGCGTAACGCATCAGGTTTCAATGATTCTGCAGGCCAATATCAGCACCTCATATCTCCGTCCCGCGAATAAATTGCATTAGGACCGTGGCCATCTCAACCCCGCGATTAGATCTCATTAGAGCACCAAACAACCTCCATCCCACGCCTCAACGCCTCAGGATATCAACCACATCACCCCGCGTCTCGTACGCATCAGGGTCTCACCTTGCCTCCGCTATGCCACCATCATAACTCATGCACACAATTCAAGTACAACTCATGCATTAACAATGCATCCATGGCATGCAAGGCGATTCAAATGCACCATCAAAGGTGGCAATTTACTCAGGGCACAAGCATAATCAAACAATTGAATCATCTAACTCTTCTAGCATACACGAGTATCAATCATCTTGAAATCCATCACAAATCAATCAAACTATCACCCGATTCACCCAATTGAGTCCAATCTTCCTATCATAAGTTTAGGATTCCCTTGCCTTGAGTTTGATACGAAAAAAATTCTCTTCTTGGTCCTCAAAGATTCGGCCTCCAATGGTCCAAGACTAATCTCACCGCGCAACCTAGAATTTCCAATCAATTCGTCAATTTCCTTTGTCCAATTCCTCAATCCATGAACCATAAACCTCCATAACATAATCCTCATCATATTACCATATCTAAATCACCAATTTGAGACTCAAAATCATTAGCCCTCAACCCCAACAGATTCGGTCTTGCACAAAACCAAACCGGTCCTTTTCTGTTCTGTGCAAATCGAGCACAATCGGTCCTAAATCTCTGCCAAATCCATCATTTACTCACTAACCTATCTCTTAACATGTCTATCTAAGGGTCTAAGGGTCGTACCATGGGTTTGAAGTCGAGTCGTCGCCGGAATTCCGTCAAGAGTCGCTGGATCTTCCAAGGTCAGTAACCGGCAGTTTTCTGTCCTACATTCACAAGACCCATTTGTGGTTAAAACTTCATCAAATCATTCTCAAATTTTTACCACCGATTGATATACATGTCTCCTAGACCTCCACAAAATTTGACCTCAAGATTCCAACATTTCAGCCTCCTCAGGGGTCAAAAACCTCACCTACCTCAGATTGAGTCCGATTTCGTCGGCTTCCGAGAAAAAGCTTGGCCGGAGCTCCTCGGTGGTCCAATCGCCATGCTTCCACTTCGAGGAGGTCGGCAAGATGTGGGGCTAGGCTCAGTGGTCGGTCGGAGTCCAGGCGATGGCCGGAGGGCGGCGTCGACGGCGGCGAACGGGAGAAGCAAGGTGGTCGGCAATGGTAGAAAATAAGGAAGAAGATGGAGTGGCTGTCGTGAGTTTGAGGGGAGTGTATGGCCGGTCAATGAGTGAGGATAGAGAGTGAAAATTGTTATATACAAGGCTCAAGTCAAGGGGTTGAATGGTAGGCGAGGAATAGTGGACTTGACCACTCTTTAATCCATCTCTTGACACTTGTCCCTAATGTATTCAACTTAATCTAATGGCCACAGTTCACCCACTTTTTCTGCAGCTATGGGGTAGGGATAAAGACCAAAATGCCCTTCCTTATTTGCATGGGCAAGGCTTAAGCTTGAGGGGTAAAATGGTAATTTTACCCCTGACGTCCGGAATATCATTTTTCTCGTTCCAGTAATCTTCAATAGGGTGACGACCAATCCGAACATCATGTTGGAATTCTTAATTCTCCATTTTCAATTTTCAAGACTCGTTTCTGATGATTTTCTCTATCGAGCGAGGTTCCAACCTATCCCGAATCGACGGGTGGCTTTTACAGACATTAAGCATATCGACCCTGTGATTCATATCACGTTTAGGGCTCGTTAATTCGTGGCGACTTTGGTTGTTATGTAATTGTGAGGGTCTATCACTAGTCCCTATGGTCTCGATCGTCACCGTCCGATTTACGAAAATTTTACAAATCATATGTTTGTTAAGCGGCATCACCCGCGCTCCAATCGTATGACACTCGCAAGGCATTCCTTAATAGTTCTTAGATTGGCCTTTTTGTGGTTCTAAATATCCCCTCAACAATCCTTATGGTCAAAGCGTCATTTGCTATCCGAGTTGCCTAGGTCCACGTACCTCGTCTCGCTTTAGCCTTTTCCTTTTGGTCAGCCTACTCGAATTGATCAGATTCAAGCGGGATATAGCTGAAATACATCTCTAAATTTACTTCTCATTAATGAGTCTGAAATTGACTAGAAATTAGAATGTCACACCTAGGGTTAGGACTTATCTTACTGAGATGTCAATCTCACCCCGTCGTGGGACCTTACTTTTTCAGACCCAAAATCCTGAAAATGCTACCGACGGGTCTAGGCAATCCAAAAGAAATGACCGCCTATTTTGATGAGTTTCCTGACAGTTGGGGTACCGTTTATGTGAGGAAGTGTACAGTTGTGTGGGCGACGAGGATGGTAAGGACTGGAAACCGCATAGGTTTGAGGCTTGGTTCCGTAAGGTAAGTGATGTTACCACTAGTCCGTTGAAGTCCACAGAGGTGCCTCGAGGAGTCATTCCTAGCTGGTGTCATCCCACTCGGGATTCTATAGAGGTAGATGTGTCCGTAGCTGGCTCGAGGAATTTACTTGAGAGGACCCCAACCTTGGAGGACATTGTTGAGGCGATTGAGGTCGATGCCTCGGAGGATGAGGTGAAGGATGAGACGATGGATGACACAGTGGATGTGCATTCTGATACCTTCTCGGACTACGAGCCAGATGAGGATGCTGACGAGACTGACGGTTCTAGCGGTTCAACTTAGGGGTTTCCTGACTTTACTGAGTAGTTTTTTGATGATGACCCTCGTTGGTTTGTAATCTTTTGGGGACTTCAAACCTTGTTGCCTTTTGGTTAAGTCCCGTTTGCCCTGACCTGTCAGTAGGGTTAATTTACCTGCACTTTTGTATGAACTCTTGATGATGTATATATTGACGTTCTCGTTATCTAGGTCCCCATCATTTTATGTACAGAGGAGTTGTTCATTTCGCTTGCGCATGCTTATTTATGTTATGCATCTCTTGATAAATGTGTCCTGGGCCTCAAGAGAAAAGAAAAGGGAGTTGCGCGTTCGTGCTTGAGGGCGTGGGGCGTGACAGTCTAAAACGTAGAGACTTGTAAGATTGTAAGTTGTATCATGTCTAAGCCGGTTCGACCATCGAAAATGGAAGTTACCGAAAGTGAGAAAGAGAGCTTGATAGTTATCCATTTCGAATTGTCTAGGAATCGAAGGACGGTGACTTTGACCATGGTTTAGAAACTCAATGAGGTTCGGTTCTAGAACGATCTAGGAGCTCATTCAAGGTCTAAGATAAAGAACTTGACGAGACTGACCAATTTATGGACATCCTCGAGACTAGAGAGCCTTGACCGAACACTCATTAAGACCATGGGACCTTGAGACCGCTTCATTACATCAACCAATGATTTATACCATGAACAGATTGGAATGTTAGATTGTGTCATGAATTAGAATGAAAGACAAACACATAAGTCGTCATATTGGCTTATAATAGATCTGATTGCTACGGTGATTAATGTCTTTCATTGAGCTAGCACCATTTGTGTTGAGATATTTGGAACCGTGGGTTATGTGCGGGAGGCATCCTGAGCCATTTGCGGGGAGTGCCAAGTAGTATGGATGTCCCTGAGCCATATATAGGAAACACCTTTGGCCATGTGCGGGAGATGTACCTAGGCCATGCGCGGGAGTTGTTCCTGAGCTATGTGCAGGAGCACCATGAAGAATATAAATTCCTAAGCCATCTGTGGAAATAATCCTGAGCTATGTGCAGGAGACATAATCCTGGGCCATGAGTGGAAATTATTCTGAGCTATGTACGAATGAAGACGGGGCTACAATAATTTATTGTCAGCGTTGTATCATTATAAGTTTCGAATTTGTCCTAGATATTAATCAATTGGATGGAAAGGAATTATGTGATGATAGTAAGCGAGTAGACCTTCATTGTTGGAATTGCTTCGAGATGATCTGGAACATATTCTGAAGCATTACATCAGTTGGATTGAACTGGAGTGGTTGTCTGATATGCCTCGTCAATTAGCCTTCTCATATGTCACGTGACTTGAAGAACTTAGGCTAATAGCCAATAATTTTGTCTAATTGATTAAATAAAACATGACTAGGTGGCAGGGTTAGAATATTTCTTGTGGGGATGGTGAACTCACCCTTATATTATCCCACACTTTTCAGATAGCTAGATGTGGCAATCCTATCCTAGTTGATAAGCAAGGAGGATCGAAGGCCCAGGATGCTACATCCTGTTTTAGTGGTATCAAAGTTTAGGTTAAATGGAGTGATAAAATGTGTCTTGTGTATTAATACGTTAATTGTGACATTTTGATTTTTCCTGTCATTTCGAGACTCATTAATGAGAATGTATCTAACGATGTATTTCAGTCGTATCTCGCTCGGATATGATCATTCTCGAGTAAACTGATCAAAAGGGAAAGGCTAACGTGAGACAAGGTACGTGGACCTAGGGAACTCAAATAAGAAATGACACTTTGACTATAAGGATTGTCGAGGGGACATTTAGAGCCATAAAAGGCTGCTCTAAGAATGATTAAGGAATGCATTGCTAACGTTATACGATTGGAGCGAGGGTGATGCCGCTTAACCAATGTCTAATTTCCAAAATTTTCCTAAATCGAACGATGACGATCGAGACCGTCAGAACTAGTAATAGACCCTCACAATTACATAACAACCAAAGTCGTCATGAATTGATGAGCCCTAAGTGTGATATAAATCACAGAGTCGATACACGTAACGTCTACAAAAGCCGTCCGTCAGTTCGGGATAGGCTGGAATCACATCTGATAGAGAAATGATTCAGAGACGAGTCTCGAAATTAGAAAATGGAGAATCAAGAATTTCAACATTATAATTAGATTGGTCATTGCCTTATCGAAGAAAATTGGAATCAGAAAAACGACGTTCCGGACATCGAGGATAAAATTACCATTTTGACCCCAAGCCTTAGCCTTGCCTTAATAAATGGAATGAGGCCATTTTGGTCTTTCACAACACCCCAAGGCTGCCGAAAATTGCGAGAAACCATAGCCATTGGATGAGCCTTGATTGACATATGGACAAGTGTCAAAGGATGAAAAGTTGACATTAATGGAAGCACTTTTAACCTACCATTTTTTGTGGTTAACTATCAATTTTGTATATGCCTCACTCTCTCTCACTCCCTCAGTCGAAACTCCCCTTCATTCTGCCGATCTTCTTCTTCTTCTTCTTCCTTCTTCTTCATCATCAAGTTGCTCCATGCCCGACCAGGTTCTGCCGCCAGCTTCGTCGCCGTCGACCACCCCTTCTGGTGACTTCTAGCCGCCGAGCCGACCACCAGCACCTTCTTCATTCTCTTGCTGATAACCTCCAAGTGGAATCAAGTCATTTGACCCACTGAGGAGTTTCGGCCGGCCATTCTCCCGGAAGTCAATGAAAACTGTCGCATCTAGAGGTAAGCCACTGTTTAGACTCCGTAGGACCCCGAAACCTTTGAATCTTTGGACCAAATTTTGTGGGTATCTAGAGGACATGTAGACTGAGTTGTGGTAAAAATTTTGGATGAATTTGTTGGAGGTTTGACCCCAAATGGGTCTTGTGTTTGAAGGACAAAAACTGACCGGTTGAGGACTTGGAGGAACCGGCACCGTTCGAGGACTTTCCGATGTTGCCTTGACTCCAAATTTTCGGTGAGGCTTCCCAACTCCTACAATTACATGTTAGCAAATAGATTAGTTGATAAATTGAGGATTTAAGTTAGTTTAAGGGCTAATTGGTGGAGATTGCACAGAATAGAAAATGCCCTGTCTCGGTTTAGTGCATACCAAATCTGTGGGGGACTGTTGGTGATGGAATTGAGTTCCAAATTCATCGTTGAGACGTACTAGGATGTCGCTGAACATGTCATTGAGGTTTATGCTTCATGGATTGGTGAATTGAGTAAGAAAACTTGACGATTGGATGAATTTCCTTAGGTTGCGTGGCTGACTTGTTCTTGGACAATTAGAACTGAGTGATTGAAGTGCTTGGAAGAAGAATTTTGTCGAATTAAGCTTGAGGTAAGAAGCTTCTAAACCTTGACTAGGAGGATTGGACTCGATTAAGTGAATTAAGTGTGAATTAGATTGGTTCTTGGAAGTTTATGGTGCGATTGTCCATTGTGCGTCCTTGAGAGATATAGATGGCTTGAATGCTTAACAATGCTTATGCCATGAATTGATTGTCACATTTGAGTGTTGAATTTAATTGTCTCGCATGCCATAGATGTGTTGCTCATTGCATGAGTTTGCACTTGATCATGAGTTCTGAATCGAATGAGCATTTGGCATGTCTGAGAAACTTGTGACACCCTGAGGTGTTGAGACGCGGGGTTACGTGGATGGATGAGGTGCTGAGGCGCGGGATTTGAGTTGAATGGTACCTTGAGGCGTACGAGACGCGAGGTTGAAATGGCCAATGTCCTGATACGTTGAGACGCGGGACGAAATTTGAGATGTGTCAACACAGGCCTTGAATGAAATTGAAAACCTGATGCGTTTACGCGGGTTTGTCAATGGAATGGTCTGAGAGGTATTTATGCGGATCGAGCCTAAGGGGTTCTAAACGCGGGCGCGAATCAATGGAGGACTGAAAGGGTTGGAAAATGTGTTCTGGCTTGACAATATGTGCTTGATTCTAATAATATAATATGATGCCATGATTGCATGCTTGACATCCGTATATTATTTAATGATAGTTGAATGCCTCATGTGATTGCTTGTGCAATTTTCGTTTGTGATTGCGTTCGTCTGAGTGTACGGTTAGCCTAACCTAGGGTTAGGACCTGTCTTACTGAGATGTAAATCTCACCCTCTTGTGGGACCCCACCTTCATATCTTAGGCCGTGAAAATGTGGCCAATTAGATTTGGTGACCCGAAGGAAATGTCTGCTTATTTTGAGGACTTCCCGGACGGACATAGAACCGTATATGTTAGGAAGTGCACGTTAGTCTGGGTCGATGAGGGTGGAAAGAGCTGGAAGCCTCATAGGTTCGAGGCTTGGTTCAAGAAGGTAGGGAAAGTTACTACGGGGCCACTGAAGCCCACTGAAATACCCCGTGGGGCAATCCCTAGTTGGTGTCATCCCACTCGGGATACGGTGGAGGTCGAGGGGTCAGTAACTGGCTCGAGGAATGTTCCTGAGAGGACCCCAATCCTGGAAGACACCGACGAAGTCATCGAGATCGAGGCTACCGATAACGAACTGGTAGAGCCGTCAGCTGACAATACGATGGAGGATACGGTGGAGAATTGTTTAGAGACTTTCTTGAAGTACGAGCCCACTGAGAATGTTGAGGAGACTGACGACTCCAGTAGCTCGACTTAGGGGCTTCCGTTCTCTGGATTGATACATTTTGATGATGGTCTCGATGCTCTATTTCTTTTTGGAGAGGTTAATGATCGTCTTTTGTACTTGTCCTGTCACCCCTACCGATCAGTAGGTTTAGCTTGCCAGTGCTTTTGTATGAACAGTTGCGAGGTTATGTATTTATTGGTGTTCTCATTACCCTGATCCCCTTTATTATTGTACGAAGGAGTTTGTATGTTGTCGCTTCCGCATGCTATCGATATTATGCATCTCTCGATATATGTGAATCCTAGTACATTCGAGAGAGTTGGTGCTTGCAGGGAGTTGCGCGCTCGTGCCCGGGATGCGGGTCGTGACGTTAATACTTGTGCTTGCTATGTCGCTTTGTATGCTAAGTAACCGTTTGGTTACTTATGGGAGTTAGTAACATTTTGTTACTCATGAAATTGATCGTGTTGATCCTAAATGAGCATGGATCAACATGCAAAGGACGTAATTCACAATGAGTAGGGCTATAGGATCATCGTCTGGCGGAGGACGAAATGAAAAAGTTGATGATAAAACTGACAAGATTCTGCAAGCTCTGGTTAACATAGGAGCGGAAGTAAGGGCTCGAAGGAGGTGAACGCCGTTTGCCAAGTTTACTGGAATAATTTTGAAACTGAAGTCACCGAAGTTCACTAGATTAAGAGTATGGAGAAGATCTCCAGATTGCGAAACTGTAATGGTGTGAACAGGATGGCCTTAGCTAAATACTAATTAGAGGAGTTAGTGCATTGACACAATTAAAATCGTAAATTGTGCGTTTGCCTTAGTCTGATTCGGTGAACTAATAGCTCGAGATTGACGAGCTACTCAAAGGAATGTAAGTAAAATATTCCGTGAGGGTATGATAATCACATATTTTTTAATCCCTTGTGTTGATTATTAGACATTGGCAAGGTAAGTTGAAATAATGTTTAAGAAATGATCAATGCGAAAATGTAAAGTGAGAGGGCAAAATTAAGTTAGTCTTCATGAGAAGCTAACCTTTGAATAGATGAAAAGCCCTAAGATTTTGATGAAGGTAGAAGGACTTGGGCAACGATTAGAGCTTGTGGAAGAAAGGAGCTCAATAGTCGATAAAAAAAGTATAGGAATGTCATAAGTGTTACGTAGAGGAGCAACTCTTAGAGATGAGATCTCCTAAGTTATTGAACTAGGAAATCCGAAGGAAGTAACGAGTTAGCCTGATTGAGTGGAAGGATTTCCGGTATGTTACACTATAATGACGGAGATAGGTTGATTCAGGTGGAGTGTCAGGTTGAATGAAATATGAAGCGTTGGCGAAAGGCTTCGAAGAGAGTTGTGTTCCCTACAGCTGTAATCTAAACCTTTGGGATTGAGATGGTCTTTAATGTGCAGTTTTTGCACTTGATGGAATGTGAGATAATCATGGACCAATATAAGGCCAAACTCTTTGGATCATTCAAGTACGCACCTTGTCCAGTTTGAATACTGAAGATAAAATGAAGAGATTCCTCAATTACCTGAAACTGAAACTGAGAAAGACAATGGCGTATACGTGGGTCAGGAGACATCTAGACTGAGATGACAATGCATTAAATTGGTCAAAGGATATTCATGAAGATACAAGGAACTAGGAACAACTCTAACCTAATTACAATTAAGAAAGAAGTAATGAAAGGATAGGTAAAGGTGATAGCACAAGTGGGATTTCAATATCAATTTACTCCAAGAAATTTCAATAGGGGTGTCTTACCATTTTGCAATTTACTCCAAGAAATTTTGGATGGGATAACACTCGTGACTTTTTCTTTCTCTTCTAAATAAATTGGAGATCACCTCATCGAGAGTAACTAAGATCATGGTTCGCCCTAAAATGATCGGGAAAGCGAAATCTAAATTGGAAATGAAAATTGCCATTTTACCTCTGAAGAAATGCTCATGCCTCTAGAAAATTAGAAGGGTATTCTTGTCCATTGGCTTCTTGCATTATTGATGGAGAAAAAGATAAAGGTGGCCTCAAAAGTCAAAACCCCAAAAAAGCAACTATCAATCAAACTTGCCATTCCAACTTGTCATTTACTCTTACACTTGTCACTCGAGCTTGTCAATCCATCACCTAGTCATTCATGTACTCCACCTGCATGGTAACTTCTTGAGGAAGTTTTAGACAAGCTTTGAGGATATGACATTCTAAATTCCGACCCTCATTGAGACTATTATCATGAAATGGGGTCTCGAAATATGATATTGAATAATGAAAAATTTCAAAATTTAAAGGAATTGGACGTCGTCTTATCGAAGGTAATTTATATTGAAAAAGCGAAATTTTAAACGGTAAGTGTGAAATTACCATTTTACTCTAGAAGGATACCCTCGTCTTAGGAAGTGGCTAAGGGCATTTTGGTCTAGTGGCCGAAAATCTAGTGGTAAATTAGTCTTTTGGATGCAACATATTATTTGTTAAAAGAAAAGTGTCATTACAAGACCAATTAGCATTTATTTCAATGCCTATTCCAACTACCATTCTTCAACTTTGACCAAGAAAAATTAAAGGAAGATATCTCTCTCTGTCTCCTCTCCATTTTGCGCCAGCCTACCCCTCTCCCTATTCCCTTTTTATTTTTTCTTCTCCTCGGCCGAGAACATCCCCTCGCCAGTTCGCTGCCTTGCTCCGACGCTTTCACTGTTCTGGCCATAACTTCTTCGTCCGACATCGTATTGAGGTGAGCTACCATTAGAAAGCTTATTGTCTTGTGGTTTTAAGGACATATTAAGCTCAATTTGGCTCAGCCATTTTTCCCGTAGGTCAGTTTTAAGAGGTAAAGGTCAGGCGGATCAGTTTGGAATCCGGTTTGAGGGAGAGCTCGATTTTATCGACTTAAAAAGCTCATTTGGATTCCAATTTCAGTGAGGTCTTCTCAACACATAGTATAAGGGTTTAGCAGGATCATATTGAGGATTGGTTGGAGTTAAATGGGTTTTAATAGTTGAAACTTCATGTTCTTGCAAGAGACAGATTCTGCCCCTTGCTGTCGGTTGGAAACCGAGGCCTTTGGAGGCTTGTCGAGGTGTTGCCTTGCTCAAAATTCCCGGTAAGGAACCTACGAATATTAATTGATGCGTTGGCAAGGTAGTAGTGTGATAGAATGGAATATAGAAGAGGGTTGATAGTCGTTTTGTGTGATTTCTCCTAGGACGTACCCTACCTTGTCCAGACCGAGCAGGAACCAGGTTGTATTATTGCCTTTGGTTCAATTTGTTGGCTGAATTGAGTTGGTAAGTTATTCCTAAACCTTCCCTAAGATGTTAGATTACTAAGAGACAAATTATAGTTTGATTCATGAAGTTTATGGGTTGTTTTGGCTTGAAACGTATGGAACTGGTTCTGATTGAGTTGGAACTTGATGTTGTTGACTTTTTATTGATGGAATGACGTGCCAACATGCCTAAGAAATATTGAATTGATGTTGTGATTACTCGGCGAAGGAATGCCATGTGTGAAATGTGGCTTGCGATAATGAATTTTGATTAAATTGCATGCTTGACGCATGATTGTGCGATCGATGGCCATGTTGTATATGAGAAAGCATGAGGTTTCATGATGGTCGAATAAGTGATTGAATTTTTGAGCCAGATGTGCTGAAATTGGTATGCCGAGATTGGCTTGAGTCATATGCCTTGAATAGGAATGAATTGCTCGAATTATGTCAGTATTGCTTGGGGTTGAACTGTGCCATACTCTTGGTTGATTGTGCTTGATCGTAGTGGTGGCAAATGAAGTGAGTTGTAGCTGTGCTAAGGGAATATACTCGATCATGAATATCCAATGGTATGTCGAGTGGAATTTTGAAAATTGGCCATGAGTGATCTTGAAGTAAAAAGGGCTAGCTACTTGTTTAATCGAGTTTTACTCGATCATGAAGTTATTTTAAGATGAGATATGGTTTGTAGCCCGACTGTGAAAAGATGAGCCTTAAGAGTCGCTTGTGATTTTTTGATTGATGGGAGGCATGATTTATTGAAGCTAGCCTTAAATGATGGAATTGTGAGCTTAAGTGTATATAAGGGCTTGATGCGTTAAACGCGGGGCTTGAGTAAATCCTGAGGCATTATTACAGGAGATTCGACCTGAGAGGTGTTGACGCCGGTCTGTGAAAGGCAAATTGTACAATGATGCGTTATGACGCAGGGTTTGGATTATCCTAATGTGTTATTACACGGGATATTATACTTGGCCAAGTAAGGATTACTAACCTCAAGCGTTATTACCCAGGCAGTATCCTAGCCTGATGCGTTATTATGCGGGCGATTGAGGAATACGACTTGAGGTGTTATTATGCGGGTCCTGGCAATATGTATATGTTGACTTGAGGCGTTATGACGCGGGTCTTGCCAATCATGTTATAGTAGCCTGATACGTGTTACGTGGGCGATTGAGAAGCACGACTTGAAGCGTTGTGACACGGGTCCTGCATAGTACTTTATGATAGCCTGATGCGCTATAACGCGGGTTCGGATGTCGATATATTGGATGAAAATACCTCATAAGAGCAAATGATGAGTTAAGTGGCCTGAAGTGTTATTACGCGGGCTTTGCCATTAGAAATGAAGATATATGACAAGAAATTCCTCATGAATTGAACACGGCCTCGAGAGAATTTGTTTTGATCGAAAACCTTGCCAAAGTACGAAGTTGAGCCATACTGGTGAACTTTATGACTAAATTGAGTTGGTTTCGAATCATTGAGATACCATGAATTGATGGAATTATGCTTTATTCATGTATAAGCCTTTATTTCTGAAATACCTATTTTCAAAGGTGTCTGGTGGTAGTGATAGCCTAGTTTAGGACTAGGTTTAACTTACTGAGATTTATATCTCACTCCATCTTGGGATAACATTTTTCAGGTCTCTGGCAATTGAATTCCCGAGATTATCTTGAACTGGCAATTGAAGATGCCCCATTAAAGAAGTAGCGTTAAACCTGACTTAGTGTTAGTTTCTTTTGTAAACCACAGCCTTGTATATTATCTTGATTAAATATTTTCTTGGTGTAGTCCTCAAGTCATTTTTTGGTATTAATGAGGGAGAGTTGCTTTCTCGCTTCTTTTAGCTCATATCATTGTATGGATTTGTATGTTGTGGGCCGATGAATCTTGGGAGATAAGAAAGGAAGATAAACAGCTTGGTAGGATGTTCGCGTGCTCGTCGGGTTCGGGGCGTGACATCCTTGTTTGTTTGGTATCAGAGCAAGGTCAGCTCGATCCAATTTGATTGAGATTTGGAGTGATAAGGAGTGATGACTTGAGGACGATTAGATAGTGAGGCCCTTAGGACTAAGTATTTGTCACGCCCCGAGCCCGTCGGGCTTGCAAACATCCCTGCAAGCAAACAACACATCTCTCGTGGTCCCAAGATCCACGAACAAGTCGAGAGATAATATATAAACATAAGCATGTGAAAGCGATATTTAAATAATCCCCATACAAAATATAAGCTAAGTGGGATCTAAATAGCATGATAACTGTCATACATCATAATATACGGTTCGTACTAATACTGACTACTACAAATCGCTAGGAAAGGGGCGACGGGGTAAACACATCAAAATGACCATCATCGATATCCAAAACAGCCATGGTCAGGGCCGCCATCACAAGATCGAGCTAATAAACTAGGGCACCTAAGATGAGCTGCTGGAGTCTCCTATGTCCTCTGCATCCTCTGTCGGCTCGTACTCGGAGAAGGTCTCTGATGGAACCTCCACGGAATCCTCCATGGTCACTTCATGTGACGGCTCCGCTAGGTCCTCCTCGATCACCTCCAAGACCATGACCTCGCCTCGCCCTCCTCGACAGTAAAGTCCAGCGTCGGGGTCTTCTCCGGCCAGTTCTTAGAGCCAACTACAGACCCCTTTGGCAATTCCTGCTCCCCAACAGTCTGGCACTAAGTAGGGATCACTCCCTGGGGTATCTCGTGAGGTTTCAGTGGCCCGATCTGCTCGTCCCCAGATCTCTTAAACCATGCCTCGAACCTGTGAGGCTTCCAATCAGGGCTACCCTCGTCGACCCATACGACCGTGCATTTTCTCACATAAATGTTCCCTTGACTATCTGGGAACACATCAAAATATGCTGTCATTTCTTTGGGATCCCCAAAATATATGGGTCACATATCTAAGGCCTAGGATTTGTAAAAATAAGGGTCTCCAAAAGGGGTGAGATACACATCTCAGTAAAAGAATTCTAATCCTAGGTCAGGTCGACCGTCCACTCAGGTAGTTGTCTATCCCACAATTCCAAACTCATGATAATACAAACACATACGAATAAAATAGTGACACAGATGATGGGCATGCAACTATGATACCATGTCACACTCAGATGATCATGCACACCTCATCCTGCCATTTAACCACAATCACCTCATCCTGCCTGCCTCATCTTCCAGCCCATGATTAGATTGCATCAAGCTCGGTCCGCGTAAACGCATTAGACCGTCATTGGCAACCCGCGTAAATGCATTAGGTTCCAATGAATCTCCAGGCCAATATCATCACCACAAACCTCCGCCTGCGAATAATTCGCATCAGGACCGTGGCCATCTCAACCCCGCGATTTCATCGCATCAAGGCACCAAACAACATCAACTCCACCTCGCGATCTCGTCGCATCAGGGTATCCACCTCCCGCCCCGAGTCTCATACGCCTCAGGGCCTCGCCATGTCATACTCATGCCATAATTTTCAAATTCGTTTCCATACGAGACGACATGAGCAATTCAGGCACAATTCAAAGAACTCATGGCATGCAAGACAATCAAGTGACACACACACATGATGAATGATTTAAACGCAAACAATAGCACACATAACCCTCATATAACCACTTAGGATATATCAAGAGCTATCCCTTAGAAAATCCTCGTAAATCGATAAAACTAAACCTCGACTCACCCAATTGAGTCCAATCTTCCTATCCTAAGCTTAGAATTCCCTTACCTTGTGTTTGATTACACAAATTCCTTCTTGAATTCCCCCACAACTTTTGGCTCCAAGGTCCAAGGCTTAATTCACCGCGCAACCTAGGAATTTCAACTGATTCGTCAATTTTCCAAGTCCAATTCAACCATTTATGAATCACAATCCTCCATAGCACAATTCCCATCATCTTAAAATGTCTTATTCATCAATTTGAGATTCAAAATCCAACCATCAACAGCCCAACAGATTCGGTTTTCCAGGAACCAAACCAGTCCTCCTTGGTTTCGTGCAAACCGAACACAATCGATCTTCAATCTACTCCTAAATCCATCATTTAATCATCATCCTACCTCTTAACATGTCTATCTAAGGGTTTGAGAGGCTCACTGTGAGTTTGAGGTCAATTGGTTGCAGGAAACCCGTTGAGCGTCGTCGGATCTCCCTAGGCCAGTACCGGCAATTTTCTGTTCCAAGTTCACAAGACCGGTTCATGGTCAAAACTTAATCAAATTGAACCCCAATTTTTATCACATATTCATACACATGTCTACTTGATCTTCACCAAATTTGATCTCAAAACTCCAACAATTCGGCCTTCAAGAGGGTTATAAATCGGACCTACCTCAGGTTGAGCTCGATGCTGTCGGCTCTCGGGAAAATCCTTAGTCGGGACTTCTCGGTGCTCCAAATGGCTCGATTCTTGTTCGAGGGTATTGGCAAGACGTAGGGCTTCATTGGTGTGGTCAGCCAGTGGTCAGGCAGTGGCCAGAAGTGGCTGTCGTGGGTAGCGAACAGGGAGACCAGAAGCTGTCGTCAGCGCAGAGTGACGAACAGAGGAAGAAGAGAGGTTTTCGAAGGGTTTGTGGGGTGTGCCCGGCCAAATGAGTGAGGAGAGAGAGTGAGAAGACTATATTAAAGCCTCTTGGTCAATGCTTTGAATGGTAGATTTGAAAAAGTTGGACATGACCACACTTGTTTGATCTTGTGACACTTGTCTCATTGTCTTCCCAAGGTGATCCAATGGCCAATAATCCTTCAAATTTTTGACAGCCTTGAGGGGGATTTAGTGTCCAAAATGTCCTTCTTCAAATGTTTAGGTAAGGCTTTAAGCTTGAGGGGCAAAAAGGTAATTTTAACCCCGACATTCAGAACGTCGTTTTTCTCGTTCCAGAATCCTTTGATAGGGCGACGGCCAATCCGGATAACGTTGGAATTCTTAATTTTCTATTTTAATTTTTTTTCAAGACTCATTTATGATGATTTCCACTATCAGACGTGGTTCCAACCTATCCCAAACCAACGGGCGGCTTTTGCAGACATTACGCGTATCGACCTCGTGATTCATATCACGTTTAGGGCTCGTCAACTCATGGCGATTTTGGTTGTCATGTAATTGTGAGGGTTTATCACTAGTCCCTTTGATCGCGATCTTCACGGTTCGATTTAGGAAAATTTGCAAATCATACGTTGGTTAAGCGGCATCACCCACGCTCCAATCGTATGACACTCGCAAGGCAATCCTTAATCGTTCTTAGATCGGCCTCTTGGTGGTTCTAAATATCCCCTCGACAATTCTTATGGTCAAAGCGCCATTTCCTATCGAGTGGCCTAGGTCCACGTACCTCGTCTCGCGTTAGCCTTTTCCTTTTGGTCAGCCTACTCGAATTGATCAGATTCGAACGAGATATTACCTGAAATACATCTCTAGATTCATTCCTATTAATGAGTTTGAAATTGACTGGAAATCAGAATATCACAACTCTTCCCCCTTACAAAAATTTTATCCTCGAAATTTATATTACACTTAATTACTAAAATAAATAGGGGTGCTGTCGCCTCATTATCTCTTCATTTTCCCATGTGGCACCTTCTGTTCCATGGTGCTCCCACACTTCTTTGACCAGTGGAATCTTCTTATTCCTGAGGATTTGCTCCTTCCGGTCTTCGATCCTTATTGGCTTCTCCACGTAAGATACCCGTGCGTCCACTTCTATGGCTTCGTAGTCCAGCATATGTGTCAGATCTGGTTCATACTTTCGCAGCATCGACACATGGAACACGTTATGCACCTGGGATAGATTAGGTGGCAGGGCAAGCCTGTAGGCCAAGGTTCCAATTTGCTCCAATATTTCAAATGGTCCTACGTACCTTGGGCTCAACTTCCCCTTCTTTTCGAATCGTGATAGTCCTCTCATTGGTGACACCTTGAGGAAGACGTGATCGCCCACTTGAAATTCCAATGGCTTGTGTCCCGCTTATCTACGTAGCTCTTTTAACGACTTTGTGCCATCCTCAGTCCATCCAGAATTATCTTCACTGCTTCCATCGATTGCTCCACTAACTCTGGGCCTGTGATACTTCTTTCTCCTACCTCATCCCAGCAAATCGGGGTTCTGCAGGTTCTTCCATAGATTGCTTCAAATGGTGCCATCTGTAGACTCTGCTGATAGCTGTTGTTATACGCAAACTCTACCAAATGTAACTGCTCTTCCCATCCACATTTGAAATCAATGACGCATGCTTGCAGCATATCCTCAAGCGTCTATATCGTCTTTTCTGACTATCTGTCCATCTGTGGATGATAGGCTGTATTAAACTGCAATCGAGTTCCGATGGCTTCTTGTAAGCTTTTCCAGAAGTTTGCCGTGAATTTAGGATCTCGATCAGACGTAATTGTCATTGGTACTCCGTGCAACCTCACTATCTGTCTCATGTACAGCTCTGCATACCTATCCATAGCGAAGTCCTTTCGAACAAGAATGAAATGTGTGGACTTGGTCAATCTGTCCATGACTACCCATATAGAGTCGTACCTCGCTGGCTTCTTGGGAATCCCATCACAAAATCCATAGTTATGAGCTCCCACTTTCATTCCGGAATCTCCAGTGGCTGCAATAGTCTTCTAGGCTTACAGTGCTGCGATTTCACTTGCTGGCATATCAAACATTTAGCCACGTATTTTGCTACGTCCACCTTCATTCCGTTCCACCAATAATGCTGTCGTAAATTTTGGTACATCTTTGTACTTCCGGGGTGGACACTATAGTTGCTCCTATGAGCCTCTGATAAAATTCTTTCCTTGAGTCCTTTTGGCACGCACAATCGTCCTCGAAACTTTAGGATTCCGTCCTCAGACACCTGAAACTCGAGCTTTCTCTTTGTCGCATCCATCTCAAGGATCTTCTGAATCTCTAGGTCCGTAGACTGTAAGGCCTTTATTCTTTTTTGGACTTCAGGTTCCACCCTCAATGTATCCATTAAGCTTGACAACTGGCTAATATCTAGTCTGAACTCAGAATCTCTTAAATTCTCAATCATCGACTAACCTTTCACCAGTAGACATGCGATGCTTGACTTTCGACTCAGCGCATCTGCCACTCGATTTGCTTTCCCAAGGTGATATAGGATATCACAATCATAGTTCTTTAGCAGCTCCATCCACCTACGCTGCCTCATATTCAGCTCCTTCTAGGAAAATAGATACTTCAAGCTTTGGTGGTCGGTATAGATCTGAAACTTTCGCCACATAGGTAATGTTCAGACCTGGCCGATGCAGATTGTTCCAAGTCATACATCTACGGAGAAAGCCCTGTTCCACATGTCCCATATTATGTTTCATCACAGTTTGTAGGTATCCCATCAACTCGTCCCACACCAAGCGACGGTTTATCAAATCCAATAGCGATAAGTCATTGCATGCACCCTCATCGACTTTCATTTCAAAGTCACAACTCAAGCACAACATGATTGTCCTCACCACTTGTCATAACAAAAGTGCCTTCAGATCAATTTCTATCCATTCAAGAGTTCTAATTCCATCAATGACCATCACATCTCGCAGATCAATTGCCTATATTCCATTTTCTATCTCAAGCCCAGTCAACATTCAAATCAACTCCTCATGTATCCAATCACAATCAATTTTCGATTAAGGTATTTCCTCGTATTCATCTCAACTCATATCATCCAAGGCTATTAATAGCAATCGATAACTAAAACCATCAAAATCTCATGCAATTCAAGCTTGAATCCATTAATATAATTAGTTTCTTTATAATTCGTACTCCTTAAGTTGGGTCATTGACAAATCGAGATCGCAATCATACACCTCAATTGATCCTTCATTCATAAGCAATTTCCTACTATCCTCAAGCACAATTATTACCTCAAATCCATGCTTGTGACTCTCCAATCACAGCTTGCTTCCACTTGGACTTTAATCACCATCTAACTTAAGATCATCCATCCAAGTCAACTCTAGGACCATTAAAGTATACACAAGTTCAAGCCTACCATCCTCGAGACTCAACAATCCATGCCTAGTCCTATAGACCTCAATATCAAATTGTCCTCAAGTCATCGCTCCTTATCACTCCAGATCCCAACCACATTGGATCGAGCTGACCTTGCTCTGATACCAAATCGAACGGGGATGTCACACCCCGAACTCGGAGAGCACGTGAACATCCCTGTCCATGCCTTTCATTCATTAACGCTCCAAGATCCAACGGCTAATAACATACAACTCCTTTAACCGAATGCATGCAGAAGTGATGCCTTCTTCAATTATATAAATACAACATCATACGATGACTTAGGACACAAGGGTACATCAAAATCACCTTAACTAATCACTAAAAGATCATTCCCCAATTCAATATCCGAAGTACAACCTCAATATCCACAACTGACAATTCCATTCCAATGCAATTGATCAACTATCTCTTCAGGCGCCAATCCTTGGCAAGCTTGTGCCACCTTTGCTTGGAACTTGTAAAATGTAAGCCCCCCCTAGGGTGAGATAAATCTCAGTAAGGTGAGTTCTAACCCAAGGTTAGGCCGACCGTCCACTCAAGTAGTCGCGTCACTCTTCAGATCCAACTTATGAACACGCGTAGGCATAACAATCGCAATTCAATACGCAACAACATATAGAAGACATGTATGAATTTATGATCTCGTGCCACACTCATGTGCAAATGTATAGTCGGCCTGCCTTTTCGCCACATCCATCAACTCTTGCCTACCTCATTCTCTAGCCCGCGATTAGATTGCATCAGGTTCGGCCCACGTAAACGCATCAGACCATCATCGGTGACCCGCGTAAACGCATCAGGTCCCGGTCCATTTCCAAGCAAGGTTTAGGGGGTCATACTCTGTCCCGCGATTAAATCGCATCAAGACTGTGGCTATTTCAACCCCGCGACTTTGTCGCATCAGGGCGCCACCTAATCATACTTCACCCCGCGACCTCGTCGAATCAGGGTCTCAACCTTTCACCCCGCGTCTCACACGCCTCAAGGCCGTATCATGCTATGCTCATGCCACAATCAGAATCTATGCTTTGACTCTCAATTAAATGGCACACTCAGTGGCAAGTGCCAATTTAAACACATTTCATAAATTCTGTGGCATGCAGACAAATCAAATGACATACAAACAGGGCAATCACTCAAGCATGGAAAACGTCACATACATTCATCCTATACATCTTAAGACACATCAAGCTATCACCTTTGGGAATTCCTTACAAACCGATCCAATCGGCTCTCGGCTTACCCAATCGAGTCCAATCGTCTTAACAAAGGGTTAGGAATTCCCTTACCTTTGATTGACGACACAAATTACTCCTCTTGAGCCCCAAGGTTTCAGCCCTCAATGTCCACAACCGGACTTGTCGCGCAACCTAACATATTCAACCAATTTCATCAATTTCCATACTCAATTCCTCAATCCATCAATCCCAATTGCCCATAACACAACCCTCAACATCTCATCACATCATAAACATAAATTTGGAACTCAATATTACCAACCTCAGCCTCCAACAATTTGGTTTTGCCCGGCCTTGCACAGAACCGAACCGGTTCTTCTTGGTTCTGTGCAAACCGGGCAAAATCAGCTCTGAACCAACTCTATTGCCATCATTTACTCATCATCCTATCTCTTAACATGTATATTTAAGGATCCAAGAGGCTCACCGAAGATTTGAGCTTGATTGGTTGCCGGAAACCCTTTGAAGTCGCCGGATCCTTCCTTAGTCAGTAACCGGCAGATTCTGGGCGAGATATACATGGGTGGTTCGTGGTAAAAAACTTATCAAATAAATCTCTAATTTTTACCAAAGATTCCTACATATGTCTACTGAGTCTCCACCAAATTTAAGCTTTAAAATCCAAGAATTCGACCTTCAAATGGACTAAGGAACAGACCTACCTTAGGTTGGCTCCAATTCTGTCGACCTGTGGGAGAATGCTTGCCCCGAATTCCACAGAGCTCCAAATGACTTGATTCAAGTTGGAGAATGTCGATAAGAGTTGGATCTATGCTGTGGTGATTGGCCGACAGCAGCTGGTGGCCAGAAGTGGCCCTCGTGGGCACCGAAAAAAGGCTCTAGAACTGATCACTAGTTCCTCCAAGTCAGTTTTTGGGCGAAATGTACAAGGTCGGTTCGTGGTCAAAAACTCATCAAATTGAGCCCAAATTTTTACCACAAATTTCTACACATCTAAGCTTGATCTCCACAAATTTGAGCTATAGATTCCAACATTTCAACCACCAAAGGGACTGAGAACCGAACCTACCTCAGATTGGAGCAGTTTCCGTCGACTCTCGGGAGAATCCTTGCTTCGGACTGCTCGGTGCTCCAAATGCTCCGATTCTTATTGGAGAATATCCGTAAGACATAGATCTTTGTTTAGATGGCTGGCCGGCATCTAGGAGTGGCCGGAAGTGGCCGTGGTGGCCGGCGAAATTGAGGTCCAGAAGCTGTCCGGCGAACAGCAGAATGGAGAAGGAAGGAAATGAAGTTGCTCGGTTCTTTGTGGGTGATTTCTGTCGAAAATAGAGTGAGGAGAGAGAGGAAAGAGAGAGCTTTTTATCCTAAAAAAGAATTGGTCAAATGAGTTGATTGGTAGGTGGCATTAAATGATGAATTGATCTCCACCCTTCGATTTATGATACTTATCCATTGTTCTTATCAAGGGGATCCAATGGCCATCTCTTGCCCTTCAATTTTCGGCATCTTGGGGGGGAGAATGTCCATTTTGCCCTTCCTCAATTATAAGACAAAGTTCCAAGCTTGATGCGCAAAACGGTAATTTTACCCCCAACGTTCCGATCGTCGTTTTTCTAGTTTCGGAAACCTTCGTTAGTGCGATGGTCAATTCAAATAATATTGAAATTCTTTATTTTCCATTTCAAATCTTTCAAGGCTCTTTTATGATAGTTTTCTTCTTCAGACGTAGCTCCAACCTATCCCGAACCGACGGACAGCTTTCGCAAACATTATGGTAACGACCCCGTGATTCATATCACGTTTAGGGCTCGTGAATTTGTGGCGGCTTTGATTGTCATGTAATTGTGAGGGTCTATCACTAGCTCCTAAAGTCTCGATCTTCACCATCCGATTTAGGAAAATTTTGCAAATCATATATTGGTTAAGCGGCATCACCCGCGCTCCAATCGTATGACACTTGCAAGGCATCCCTTAATCGTTCTTGGATTGGCCTTTTTGTGGCTCTAAAAATCCCTTCGACAATCTTTATGGTCAAAGCGCCATTTCCTATCCGAGTTTCCCAGGTCCACGTACCTCGTCTCACGTTAGCCTTTCCCTTCTGATCGGTCTACTTAAATTGATCAGGTTCGAACGAAATACGAATGAAATACATCTCCAGATGCACATTTCTCATTACTTAACCTGAAATCGACTGGAAATCAGAATGTCACAGCAATAGCTGCCGTCAATGCCAACAACGGCCACAACGGGGGCAATAGAAATAATGGCGATCACGACCGGGGCAATGAGGCAGTGAATGCCCAAGAATAAATTATGGTGGCCAGGTAAATAGGCCAGATGGTCGAACAATTTGTCAAGCTGAAGCTAACCTAGTTTGACGGGACTAGAGACCCCGAACTAGCACCGAGATGGATCGAGAAATTGTAGAAGGCCTTTGGAGTCCTGAGGTGCACGGATGAAGAGAAAGTACTATTGGCGGTGTACTAGCTGGAAGGTACCGCAAATGATTAGTGGGCTGCCACCAAGAATGGAGTATTTTTAGAAGGAACGACTTTGATCTGGAATACCTTTACTACGACATTCAATGAAAAGTATTTCTCGGAGACAGCCCGGGAAAAAAAGCAAGTGGAGTTCTTACAGTTGCGTCAGAATCAGCTGACATTGGACCAGTATGAAGCTGAGTTCTCCAGACTGTCGAGGTATGTACCCTGATCAGTAGAGGATCCCCTAAAGAAGGCGCGGAAGTTTCGAGATGGATTAAGGCCTGAGCTTCGCAGCTAGATGATAGCCTTGAATTTGAGGACCTACAAGGATATCTATGAACGGGGGCAAAAGATTGAGAGGGATCTGAAGGAGAGAAATACCGTATCTGGATCGTGGTTTAATTCATTTAGAGACAATCACCAGATGAGTAAGAGACCAGTGATTGGCAATAGGCATTTTGTCCCTCCGATAAGGAAGAACATTGTGAAGCCGCCGAACCCCTTGAACTGGAACTGTTGCCTCTGTGGTAGAAGGCATGGTAATGAACCATGCTCGGCAAGAATTGGAGCGTGTTTCAAGTGTGGTCAGATGGGCCATCAGATGGGGACTTGCCCTAACCAAGCCTCAGCAAATGGACCTCAAGGGCAGCAACCACAGGTTGGACTGTCGGCTGCCACTCCCTAAGTTGATCAAAATCGACCCCCAACTCAAGGGAAAGTCTATGCAGTAGCTCGTAGGGAGGCCGAAGAAACGCCAGGCGTAGTCACAGGTATAGTTTATTTGTGTGACCAAGCTGCATATGCCTTGTTTAATCCTGGCAAAACGCACTCATTTGTGTCTGCTCGGTTTACTGATTTGGTTGATATGAAGTTAAAACCGTTGAGTGTGTGATTTTGCATGTTGCCACCCCGTTGAAAGATAATATACTGATTTCATTGGGCTGTGCTGACTGTAAAATCGTAATTTGAGGTAGTAAGGAGAGTATCGATTTAGCTGTGTGTACCCATGTATGACTTCGATGTGATCATAGGAATGGACTGATTGGGTAAACAGGGGGCAGTAGTGGATTATGGTAGTAGGATAATTCGTTTCTACCCAGAAGGCCGGCCTAACTTTGAATTTGTGGGAAGTCGAGGAGGAACCTCGATTCCTTTAGTCTCGTCTCTTGAAGTGACGAAGTTGATGACTGAAGGGTGTCAGGCGTATTTAGTCGCAGTTATGGACATGACTACCGAGGAGCCTAAACTAGAAAGTATTCCGGTAGTGCGCGAGTTTCCTGACGTTTTTCCCTAGGAGTTACCAGGGTTACCGCCAGAGCGAGAAATAGAGTTCGTGTTTGAGTTAGCTCCCGAAACAGAGCCGATCTCGAAGGTACCATATAGAATGTCCTAGTCAAAACTAAAGGAGTTAAAGGTGTAGATGCAAGAGTTACTAGATAAGGGATTTATCCGACCGAGTGCTCCACCGTGGGGAGCGCCGGTGTTGTTTGTAAGGAAAAAGGATGGGTCTTTCGTCTATGCATCGACTATAGACAGTTGAACTAAGTAACAGTGAAGAATAAGTACCCTCTGCCGAGGATTGTTGATTTATTTGACCAATTGCAAGGAGCTGTGGTATTCTCTAAGATTGACCTGAGAATTGGGTATCACCAATTGAGAATTAAGAAGAAAGACATATCAAAGACCACTTTTAGGACAATGTATGGTCACTACGAATTCACAGTGATGCATTTTGGATTGACCAATGCTCCAGCCGCATTTATGGATTTGATGCATCGGGTGTTTAAGGAATTTTTGGATAGATTCGTCATAATCTTTATTGACGATATCCTGATTTATTCAAGGAGTGACGAAGAACATGAGGAGCGTCTGATGATTGTTTTGCAGACCCTGTGGGAACACTCGCTTTACGCTAAGTTTAGCAAATGCGAGTTTCGGCTGAACAAAGTGGCATTTCTTGGCCATGTGGTATCTAGAGAAGGAATTGTGGTGGATCTTGCGAAGATTGAAGCTGTAATGAATTGGCCTAGGCCTACTACGATCACGGAAGTCCGAAGTTTCTTGGGATTGGCAAGATATTACAGACATTTTATGGAGAAGTTTTCATCCATAGACATTCCACTGACGAGATTGACAAAGAAAGAAACGAGGTTCGAATGTATGAATAAGTGCGAAAAGAGTTTCCAAGAGCTCAAACATCGGTTGACAACCGCACCGATGTTGACGATTCCATCAGGATCTAAAGGCTATAAGATATATAGCGATGCTTTGCTAAAGGGGCTAGGCTGTGTGCTAATGCAACATGGAAGAGCAGTTGCCTACGCGTCCCGACAGCTGAGACTGCACGAAATGAACTATTCGACTCACGATTTGGAATTAGCAGCGAACATCTTTGCTCTGAAGATTTGAAGGCATTATTTGTGTGGCGAGAAGTTCCAGATTTACACTGACCACCAAAGCCTGAAGTATCTATTTTCCCAAAAGGAACTGAATATGAGGAAGCGTCAATGGATGGAGTTGCTTAAGGATTATGATTGCGACTTACTATATCACCTTGGGAAGGCAAACAAAGTCGCGGATACGCTCAGTCGGAAATCGAGTATTGCTTGTCTACTGGTGAAAGGGTGGTCGTTATTTGAGGGATTCTGAGTTCAGATTAGAAGTCTGTCAACTATCTAGTTTAATGGCCACACTGAGAATAGAACCTGAGGTCCAACAAAGGATAAAAGCCTTGCAGTCTATGGACCCAGAAATTCAGAAAATCTTGGAGATGGACGCAACAAAAAGGAAACCGGAGTTCTAAGTGTTAAGGGATGGAATTTTGAAATTTTGAGGACATCTCTGCGTGCCAAAGGATGAAAAAATTAGAGAAATGATTTTATCAGAGGCTCATAGAAGCAATTATAGTATTCAGCCAGGAAGCACAAAGATGTATCAGAACTTGCGTCAACATTATTGGTGGAACGGGATGAAAGTGGACGTGGCAAAGTATGTGGCAAGGTGCTTGACATGCTAGCAGGTGAAGGCCCAACACTGTAAGCTTGGTGAATTATTACAGCCACTAGAAATTCCTGAATGGAAATGGGAGCACGTAACGATGGATTTCATGATGGGACTCCCAAGGAGCCAAAGAGGCCATGATCCTATTTGGGTAGTCGTGAACTGGTTGACCAATCTACGCACTTCATCTCTATGTAAAAAGATTTCGCGATGGATAGATATGCCGAGTTGTATATGTTGCAGATAGTGAGACTACATTGAGTATATCGGTGACAATTACATCGGACAGAGATCCCAAGTTCACAGCGAACTTCTGGAAGAGCCTGCAAGATGCCATGGGGATTCGACTGCAATTTAGTACAGCATACCTTCCCTAAACGGACGGATAATCAGAGAGGACGATTCAGACCCTTGAGGATATGTTGCGAGCGTGCGTGATAGACTTCAAAGGTAGATGGGAGGATCAGCTGCATTTGGTGGAATTTACATATAATAATAGTTATCAGTAGAACATTCGAATGGCACTGTTTGAAGAGCTTTATGGAAGAGCCTGCAAATCCCGATTTGCTGGGATGAGGTTGGAGAAAGAAATACCACAAGCCCAGGGTTAGTAGAGCAATCGGTGGAAGCGGTAAAGATAATTCAGGAAAGACTGAAGACGACACAAAGTTGTCAAAAGAGTTATGCAGATAAACGGTGAAGCCTTTGGAGTTTCAAGTAGACGATCATGTTTTCCTAAAGGTGTCACCGATGAGGGGATTATCGCGATTTAGAAAGAAAGGAAAACTGAGCCCAAGGTACGTAGGCTCATTTGAAATTTTGGAACGAATCGGAACCCTAGCCTACAGGCTTGCCTTACTGCCTAATCTATCCCAAGTGCACAACATCTTCCATGTGTCGATGCTACGGAAGTATGAGCCAGACCCGACGCACGTACTGAATTACGAAGTTATCGAAGTGGATGACCGAGTATCCTACGTGGAGAAGCCAGCCAGGATTGAAGATCGGAAGGAGCAAATTCTGAGGAATAAAACGATTCCATTGGTCAAAGTTGTTTGGGAGCACCATGGAACCGAAGGTACTATGTGGGAAAGTGAGGAAACGATGAGGCATCAATACCTCCATTTGTTTGAGTAACTAAGTTTGATGTAAATTTCAGAGACGAAATTTTTATTTGGGGGGAAGAGTTGTGACATTCTGGTTTTTCCTATCATTTCAAGACTCATTAATGAGAAAGTATCTAACGATATATTTCAGTCGTATCTCGCTCAGATCTAATCAATCTTGAGTTGATTGACCAAGAGGGAAAGGCTAACGCGAGACAAGGTATGTGGACCTAGGAAATTCGAATAGGAAATGGCGCTTTTACCATAAGGATTGTCGAGGGGACATTTAGAGCCGTAAAAGGCCGATCTAAGAACGATTATGGAATGCATTGCTAGGGTTATACGATTGGCGCGCGGGTGTTGCCGCTTAACCAATGTATAATTTGCAAAATTTTCCTAAATCGAGCAATGAAGATCGAGACCGTCGGAACTAGTAATAGACCCTAGCAATTACATGACAACCAAAGTCGCCATGAATTGACGAGCCCTAATTGTGATATGAATCACAGGGTCGATACGCGTAACGTCTGCAAAAGCTACCTGTCAGTTCGAGATAGATTGAAACCACGTCTGATAGAGAAATGATTCAGAAATGAGTATCGAAATTAGAAAATGGAGAATCAAGAATTTCAACATTATAATTGGAATGGCCGTCGCCTTATCAAAGGAAACTTGGATTAGAAAAACGACTTTCCAGACGTCGGGGGTAAAATGACCATTTTACCCCTTAAGCCCTAACCTTGAATATATAATTGGATGAGGGCATTTTGGTCATTAACCACACCCCAAGGCTGCCAAAAATTGAAGAAAATTGGAGCCATTGGATGAGCAATTGATTAACACATGGACAAGTGTCAAAGAATTAAGCTATGATGTGATGGACTCAACTTTTAACCTACCATTCAACTAAGTTAACTCTTGAAATTGGTGTTTACCTCACTTCCTCTCTCTCACTTGGCCGAACACCCCCTCTATTGCCGATCATCATCATCTTCTTCTTCTTCTTCACCTGCTGCCGAGACCTCCACCGCCCGATCAAGTTCCGCCACCGCTGTTCGCCGCCATCGACCGCCGTCTCCGGCCACCACCTGGACCCGAGCCGACCAACAGTCCCTTCCTCATCCTCTTGCCGACATTCTCCAAGTGGAATCATGACATTTGACCCACTAAGGACCTCCGGCCAGCCAATCTCTCGAGAGCTGATGAAAACCATCGTAGCTGGAGGTAAGCTGCTGTTTAGATCCCGTAGGACCTTGAATCCTTTAAATTTTTTAACCAAATTTTGTGGACATCTAGAGGACACATAGAATAAGCTGTGTTAAAACGTTTTGGAGGAATTTGATGGAGTTTTGACCCCAAATGGATATTGTGTTTAAAGGGAAAAAACTGACCGGTTGAAGACTCGGAGGAACCGGCATCGTTCAAGGACTTTTCGGCATCGCCTTGGCTCTAAATTTTCGAAGAAGCTCTCCAACCCTTAGAACTACATGTTAGCAAGTAAATTAGTGGATAAATTGAGGATTTAAGTTAGTTTAAGGGCTGATTAGTTGGGATATGCACAGAACCAAAAATGCCCTGTTTCGGTTCTGTGCATACCGATTCTATGGGAGGCTGTTGGTAAAGGAAATGGGTTCCAAATTCATTGTTGAGATGCATTATAATGTTAATTGATAGGTCCATGAGGTTCATGCTTCATGGATTCATGAATTGAGTAAGGAAAATGACGATTGGAGGAATTTCCTTAGGTTGCGCGACTGAGTTGTTCTTGAACTATTTGGACCGAATCCTTGGAGTGCTTGGGAAGAGATTTTTGTTGGTTTTAGCAAAAGGTAAGGGGATTCTAAACCTTTGATAGGAGGATTGGACTTGATTGGGTGAATTGTGTGCGAATTGATCGATTCTTGGAGGTTCATAATGTGATTGTCTAATGTACGTCCTAGAAAGATATAGAGGCCTTGATTGTTTGACAATGCTTGTACCATGAATTGATTGTCGCATTTGTATGTCAGATTTACTTGTCTCGCATGCCATGGATATGTCGTTCGTCGCATGAGTTTGCATTCGAACGTGTGCTATGAAATGAAATGAACTTGTGGCATGTCTAAGAAGTTGTGACACCCTGATGCGTTGAGACGCGGGGTTGTGTGAATGGATACCCTGAAGTGCTGAGGCACGGGGTTTGAATTAAATGGTACCCTGAGGCATACGAGACGCGGGGTTGAGAAGGCCATGGTCCTGATGCGTTGAAACGCGGGACGGAGTTGAGATGTGTCGACACTGGCCTGGAATGAGAATGAAAACCTAATGCGTTTACACGGGTTTGTGAATGAGATGGTCTAATGCGTTTACGCGGACCGAGCTTGAGGCGTTCTAAATGCGGGCATGAAAGTGAGGTAGATTGGAAGGGTGAAAAGTGTGATTTGGCATGACAATGTGTACTTAATTCTAATGATGTGCAATGATGCCATTACTGCATGCTTGACATTCGTATGTTGTTTATTGACAATTGAGTGCCTCATGTGATTATTTGTACAAATTGTTGGTGATTGCATTTGTCTGAGCGTACGGTCAGCCTAACTTAGGGCTAAGACCTACCTTATTGAGATGTAAATCTCACCCCGTCATGGGACCCCATTTTTTCAAATCCTAGGCCTTGAGAATGTGGCCAATCAGGTTTGGTGACCCAAAGGAGATGTTAGTATATTTTGAGGAGTTCCTTGACGGACAAGGGACCGTTTATGTTAGGAAGTGCACAGTTATCTAGGTAGATGAGGGTGACAGTAGCTAGAAGCCTTACAAGTACGAGGCCTAGTTCAGGAAGATAGGGGATGTTTTCACGGGGCCACTGAAGCCCACTAAGGTACCCCGTGGGGTGATCCCTAGTTGGTGCCATCCCGCTCGAGATTCAGTGGAGGCCGAGGGATCAGTTGTTGGCTCGACGAATGGTCTTGAAAGGCCCCGACCTAGGAGGACACCGATGAGGTTATAGTGATTAAAGCCACCGAGGACGACCAGGTAGAGCCGTCAGCGGACGAGACACTCAAGGACACGGAGGAGGTATGCTCTAAGATTCTCTCAGAGTACCAGCCTACCGAGGAGGCGGAGGAGACTGATGACTCCAGTAACTCGACCTAGGAGTCTCTGTTTTACTAGTCTAATATTTTGATGGTGTTTTCGGTACCTGCTTCTTTTGGGAGACTGATGATCGTCTTTTGTATTAGCCTTGCCACTCTACTGACCAGACTGTTTAGTTTGTCGTGCCTTGTATGGATATTCGGAAGTTTATGTATTATTAGTACCCTCATTACCCAGGTCCCATTTATAATAGTATGGAGGAGTTTTTATATCATCACTTCCGCGTGCTATCTAGATGATCTATCTCTCAAACTATGTGAATCTTGGGACCTCGAGAGAGAGTTTCTGCTTGCAGGGTTTCGCGTGCTCGAGCCCGGGGCGCAGGGCGTGACATGAACTTTATGACTAAGTTGAGTTGGTTTCGAATCATTAAGATACCATGAATTGATGAAATTATACTTTATTCATGTATAAGCCTTTGTTTCTGAAATGCTTGTTTTCAAAGGTGTCTGGTGGTACTGATAGCTAGTTTAGAGTTAGGTTTAACTTACTGAGATTTATATTTCACCCCGTCATGAGACTAACATTTTTCAGGTCCCTGGCGATAGAATTTCCAAGATTATCTTGAACTGGCAGTTGAAAATGCCGCATTGAAGAAGTAGCATTAAACTTGACCTAGTGTTATCTTCTTTTGTAAACCACAACCTTGTATATTATCTTGATTAAATATTTCCGTGGTGTAGTCCTCAAGTTATCTTTTGGTCTTAATGAGAGGGAATTATTTTCTCGCTTCTGTTTACTCATATCATTGTATGGATTTATAAGTTGTAGGCCGATGAATCCTAGAAGATAAAAAAAGGAAGATAAACAGACTGGTGGAATGTTCGTGTGCCCGCTGGGTTCGGAGCGTGACAGAGGAGCTCAACACCCATCTTTCTCTTCCACTCTCTATCTCGCCCAAACTTTATCAATCTCACTCACTCTCTCTCTCAATCGCCCCTTATACTACCCGTTCGCCACTGTGTCGGCCACCACCGAACTCCACCCTTCACCGTGAACCTGAACAACCATCCTTGGAGTGACGAGACCTTGGAAAACCGCCAGTGAACCTTAAACACGCGAGAGGCTGAGAGAGTAGCGGTCGTGACTTGCTGAGCTATTTAAGGGCTGTTCTTACTCGTTTCAAGTGGTAAGTTGACCCTTAATCTTACTTTAGTATGTTAGGGAGTTAAATGTTGTGGTTTAGTGTCATGCCCCGCGCCCCAGGCACGAGCACGCAACTCCTCGCGAGCAAACCTTGTCTCTCGCGGTCCCAAGATCCACAACTAAGTCGAGAGACATATTATATATATATACACTAAGCATGCGAAAATGATAATGAAATAACTCCCCCGTACAAAATATGAAGTGGGACCTAGATAGTGCAAATATTATCATACATAAAATCCGACTGTTCATATAGACACATAGCTACTAGATCTGCTAGCAAGAGGGGTGACGGGGTAAGTACACAAAAGAGGCCATCACCATCATGCAACAAGAGACAGGGTCAGGATTGCCACCAAAAGATCGACTGATAAGCTGGGAGCTCCTAAGACGAGCTGCTGGAGTCCTCGGTCTCCTCAGCGTCGTCCGTGGGCTCGTACTCCGAAAAGGTCTCAGAGCGAACCTCTTTAGTATCCTCAGCGGTCTTCGCAGCAGATGGCTCCATGAGATCCACCTCTGTCGCCTCGACCACAATGACCTCCTCCTCCGTGTTCTCTATGGTCAGGGTCCTCTCCAGTCAATTTCTCGAATCGACAACGGACCTCTCAGCCTGGTCTAAATCTCGAGTGGGGTGGCACCAACTAAGGACAACTCCTTGGGGCACCTCATTGGGCTTCAGCGGCCCGGTAGATACATCCCCGACTTTCCTGAACCAGGCCTCATGCCTATGAGGCTTCCAACTAGTACTACCCTCGTCTACTCAAACAATAGTACACTTCCTGACATAAATAGTTCCCTGCCCATTAGGGAGCTCATCAAAATAAGTGGACAGCTCATTGGGGTCTCCAAACCGTATAGGCCACATCGTCAAATCCTAGAATCTGTAAAAAGAAGGGTCTCCAACGGGGTGAGATTCACATCTCAACAAAAGAGTTCTAACCTTAGGTTAGGCCGACCGTCCACTCAGGCAGTCACATACCCTAATAATTCAAACCATTAAACATATAAGGCAATGCAAATATAGATAACCACACTCGGGTGACAGGCATGCAATTATGGCATCATAACACACTCAGATGATCATGCACGACTTATCCTGCCACATCACCACAATCATCTTTTCCTGCCTGCCTTATTCTCATGCCTGCGATTAGATCGCATCAGGTTCAATCCGCGTAAACTCATCATACCGTTATCGAGAACCCGCGTAAACGCATCAGGTTTTAATGATACTTTTGGCTAGTGTCGACACCTCATATCTCCGTCCCATGTAAATGCATTAGGACCATGGCCATCTCAACCCCGCGTCTCGTACGCATCTGGGCGCCACACAACTCCAACCCCACGCCTCAGGGTATCAGCCACATCACTCCGCGTCTCAGACGCCTCAGGGTCTCGCCTCGTCTTTGCCATGCCATAATCACAAATTATGCACACAAGACCAAGTGCAACTCATGCATAAACAATGCATCCATGGCATGCAAGACGATTCAATACATAATCAAACGTGACCAATTACTCAAGAGACAAACATAAGCAAACATTAGGATCGCCTATTCTCTCTTAGCATACACAAGGGCCAATCACGCTACACTTCTCAAGAAACAATCTCTATTCCACCCGACTCGCCCAATCGAGTCCAATCTTCCTATCATAAGGTTAGAAATTCCCTTACCTCAAGTTTGATGTAGCAAAATCCTCTCCTTGAGCCCTCAACAATTCGGTTTCAATGGTCCAAGGCCAAACTCACCGCCCAACCTAGGAATTTCTAACCAATTGTCAAATTCCCTTGTCCAATTCACCAATCTATGAACCATAAACCTCCATAACACAATCCTCACTATCCTAACATGTCTCAATCACCAATTTGAGACTCAGAATCAACAATCATTAGCCCCCACAGATTCGGTTTGCACATAACCGAACCGGGCTATGCTTGATTCTATGTAAACCAAGTATATCTAGCCCTTAATCTTCTTCAAATCTACCATTTAATCACTAACCTACTTGTTAACATGTCTATCTAAGGGTCTAAGAGTCTCACCAAGGGTTTAAGGTCGTGTCGTCGCCATAATCCCTTCGAAAGTCGCCGGATCCTTCAGAACTGCAAACCGACAATTTCTGTTCAGCATTCACAAGATCCATTTGGTGTAAAAAATCCATCAAAATAAGCTCAACGTTTTACCACATATCGCTAAATGAGTCCCCTAGATCTTCACAAAATTAGGTCGCAAGACTCCAACATTTCAAGGTCCTAAAGGGTCAGAAACTCTACCTACCTCAGATTGTGTCTGTTTCCGTCGGCTTCCGGGAGAATGGTTGGCTGGAGCTCCTCGGTGGCTCAATCGATGTACTTCTACTTTGAGCAGTTCGGCAAGAGGCTAAGCTAGGTGGGTGTGGTCGGCCAAAGTCCAGGCGGTGGCCGGAAGGGGTCGTCGAAACGGGCGAACGGTGAGGGCAGGAGAGGTCGGGCGAGCGGCACAAAGAGGAAGAAGAAGAAGAGAGTTTCGGTGATGGTGGGGGGTATGGCCTGCTAAATGGAAGGTGAGAGAGAGAGAGAATAGGCTGTATTCAATCCTCAAGTCAAAGGAGTTGAATGGTAGGTGGGTAATAGTAGACAAGACCACTCTTTAGCTCATCCATGACACTTATCCTAAGTGTCAATCAAGGGTGATCCAATGGCCATGCTCTCTCCACTTTTTCGGCAGCCTTGGGATGGTTGAAAGACCAAAATGCCCTTCTTCATTTGCATAAGCAAGGCTAAAGCTTTGAGGGGCAAAATGGTAATTTCCCCCCACGTTCGGAACGTCGTTTTTCTCGTTCCAATATTCTTTGATAAGGTGACGGCCAATCCAAACATGACGTTGAAATTCTTGATTCTCCATTTTCAATTTTCCAGACACGTTTCTGATTGTTTTCTCTATCAGACATGGTTTCAGCCTATCTCGAACCGACGGGCGGCTTTTGTAGACTTTACGCGTATTGACCTTATGATTCATATCACATTTAGGGCTCGTCAATTCGTGGCGACTTTGGTTGTCATGTAATTGTGAGGGTCTATGACTAGTTCCTATGGTCTCGATCGTCCCTATCTGATTTAGGAAAATTTTACAAATCATACGTTGGTTAAGCGGCATCACCCGCGCTCCAACCGTATAGCGCTAGTAATGCATTCCTTAATCGTCCTTAGATCGGCCTTTTATGGTTCTAAATGTCCCCTCGATAATCTTTATGGACAAAGTGTCATTTCCTATTCGAGTTCCATAGGTCCACGTATCTTGTCTCGCGTTAGCTCTTCCCTTTTGGTCAGCCTACTCAAATTGATCATATTCGAGCGAGATACGATTGAAATACATCACTAGATATACTTCTCATTAATGAGTCTGAAATTGACTGGAAATTAGAATGTCACAACTCTCCCCCCTTACAAAACTTTTGTCCCCGAAATTTACATGAAACTCGATTACTCAAACAAATAGGGGTGTTGTCACCTCATCGTCTCTTCGTTTTCCCACGTGACGCCTTCGGTTCCATGGTGCTCCCAAACGATTTTGACCAATGGAATCGTCTTATTCCTTAGAGTTTACTCCTTCCGGTCTTTGATCTTGATCGGCTTCTCTACGTAGGATACATGGTTGTACACTTCTATGACCTCATAATCCAACACATGTGTCAGGTCTGGTTCATATTTTCGTAGCATTGACAAATGGAAGACATTATGCACCCGGGATAGATTGGGCTGTAAGGGAAGCCTGTAGGCCAAGGTTCCAATCCGCTCCAATATCTTGAATGGACCTACATATCTTGGGCTCAGTTTTCACTTCTTTCCAAATAATGATAATCCCCTCGTTGGCGACACCTTGAGGAAGACATGATTGCCTACTTGAAATTTCAAATGCTTACGCCGTTTATCTGCATAACTCTTCTGGCGACTATATGTCGTCTTCAGTCTATCCCAAATTAATTTCACTACTTCCACCGATTGCTCTACCAACTCTAGGCCTGTGATACTTCTTTCTCCAACCTCATCACAGCAAATCGGGGTTCTGTAGGCTCTTCTATAGAGTGCTTCGAATGGTGCCATCTGGATGCTTTGCCGATAGCTATTATTATAAGCAAACTCTACCAAATGTAGCTGATCTTCCCATCCTCATTTAAAATCAATAACGCATGCTCGCAGCGTGTCCTCAAGCATTTGAATCGTCCTTTCTGACTGTTCGTCCGTCTGTGGATGATACGCCGTACTAAACTGCAGTCGAGTTCCCATGGCTTTTTGAAGACTCTTCCAAAA
Source organism: Rhodomyrtus tomentosa (assembly GCA_028455895.1). Classification (NCBI taxonomy): domain Eukaryota; kingdom Viridiplantae; phylum Streptophyta; class Magnoliopsida; order Myrtales; family Myrtaceae; genus Rhodomyrtus; species Rhodomyrtus tomentosa. Next base: position 23,816,915 of record JAPCWY010000004.1, read on the forward strand.
GTTTGCCGTGAACTTGAGATCTCTATCCGAGGTAATTGTCACAAGCACTACATGTAGTCTCACAATCTATCTCATGTATAACTCGGTGTATCTATCCATTGCGAAATTTTTTCGTACAGGAATGAAGTGTGCGGACTTAGTTAATCTATCCACAACTACCCATATAGAGTCGTGACCTCTCTGGCTCCTCGGGAGTCCCATCACAAAGTCCATCGTTATATGCTCCCATTTTCATTCCGGAATCTCCAATGGCTGTAATAATCCTCCAAGCTTACAGTGCTGCATTTTCACTTGCTGGCATGTCAAACACTTAGCCACATATTTCGCCACATCCACCTTCATTCCGTTCCACCAATAGTGTCGTCGCAAGTTCTGATACATTTTCGTACTTGCAGGGTGGATACTATAATTGCTCATATGAGCCTCTAACAAGATCCTTTCCCTAATTCCTTCATCCTTTGGTATGAATAGTCGCCCTCGAAACTTCAGGATTCCGTCCTCCGACACCTGAAATTCTGGTTTTCTCTTCGTCGTGTCCATCTCCAAAATTTTCTAAATTTCCAGGTCCGTAGACTGTAAGGTCTTTATTCCTTCTTGGACCTCAGGTTCCACCCTCAATGTAGCCATTAAACTGGACAACTGGCAAACTTCCAATCTGAACTCAGAATCTCTTAAATCCTCGATCATCGACCAACTTTTTACTAGCAGACAAGCGATGCTCAACTTTCGACTCAGTGCATCTGCTACTCTGTTTGCCTTCCTAGGGTGATACAGTATATCACAATCATAGTCCTTAAGCAGCTCCATCCACCTACGCTGCCTCATATTCAGCTCTTTATGGGAAAATAGATACTTTAAGCTCTGGTGGTCGGTATAAATCGGAAACTTCTCGCCACAAATATAATGTCTCCAGATCTTCAGGGCAAATATGATCGCTGCTAATTCCAAATCATGCGTTGGGTAGTTCATTTCATGTGGTCTTAGCTGTCGGGACACGTAAGCCACTACTCTTCCATGCTGCATCAACACACAAGTCCTTTTAGCGAGGCATCGCTGTAAATCTTATAGTTCCCTGGTCCAGATGGAATTATCAACACTGGCGCGGTTGTCAACCGATGTTTGAGCTCTTGGAAGCTCTTCTCGCACTTATCCGCCCATTCAAACCTTGTTTCCTTCTTTGTTAGCCTCGTCAATGGGATGGCTATGGATGGCCAATCCTAAGAAACTTCTGACTTCAGTGACTGTAGTGGGCCTAGGCCAATTTGTTACTGCTTCGATCTTTGCAGGATCCACTGCAATTCCTTCTCCACACACCACATGACCAAGAACTGCTACCTTATTTAGCCAGAACTCGCATTTGATCAACTTAGCGTATAGCGAGTGTTCCCTCAAGGACTGGAAGACAATCCTTAGGTGCTCCTAATGTTCTGCATCACTCTTTGAGTAAATCAAGATATCGTCTATAAAAATTATGACGAATCTGTCTAGGAATTCCTTAAATACTCGATGCATCAAGTCCATGAATGTAGTTGGAGCATTGGTCAATCCAAAAGGCATCACTATGAACTCATAATGACCATACCTCGTCCTAAAAGCAGTCTTAGGTATGTCTTCCTTCTTGATCCTCAATTGGTGATACCCGGTCCTCAAGTCAATCTTGGCAGTGGGTACTTGTAACTGATCAAACAGATCATCGATTCTTGGCAGTGAGTACTTGTTCTTCACTATTACCTGGTTTAACTGCCTATAGTCGATGTATAGATGCAAAGACTTGTCACGCTCCGAATCCGGCGAGCACGCGAGTATCCCACCAAGCCGTTTCTTCATGAAAGGTCCAGGATCCAATGGCCAATGTCTTATACGCTGAAAGAAACATGCATGCGGAAGCGATGCCAACTCCAGTTGACAAATAAAGCAACACCCGATGACTTATTAATAAAGGTGAATGATTCTTCATTTATTACAAATCTAAATCCTCAAGATATTTACTATTCAATTCTAAGGTCACAAAAGAGAAGTCTTCATTTTTCCTCTAGTGACCTTGTCTCTAAGACAATCCATGGCAAACTCGATTTCCTTCATCAAGGACCTAAAAAATGTTTCCCACAACGGGGTGAGATTCACATCTCAGTAAGGTGGGTCCTAACCCTAGGTTAGGCCGACCGTCCACTCAGGCAGTCACATATCCCAATAATCCAATCACATAGACATCTCAATAACTTCAAATATAGATAACCACACACTAGTGACAGGCATGCAAATATGGTATCATAACCCACTCAGATGTTCATGCACAACTCATCCTGCCACCTCACCACAACCATCATTTCCTTCCTGCCTCATTCTCATGCCCGTGATTAGATCGCATCAGGCTCTTCTCATGCCCGCGATTAGATCGCATCAGGCTCGGTCCGCGTAAATGCATCAGACCGTCATTGACAACCTGCGTAAACGCATCAAGTTTAAATGATTCTCCAGACTAGTGCCGACACCTCATATCTCCGTCTCCCGATTAGATCGCATCAGGACCGTGGCCAACTCAACCTCGTGATTAGATCGCATCAGGGCACCACACAACCTCTACCCCACGCCTCAGCGCCTTAAGGTATCCACCACATCACCCCGCGTCTCATACGCCTCAGGGTCTCACCATGTCATGCTCATGCCATGATTCTCAATTCATTTCGCATACAAGCAACGAGTGTAACTCAAGCACCAACCGAATACTCATGGCATGCAAGGCAATCGAGTGACATTCAGTCATGGCAGATAATTCAAGCACAAGCATTAGAAAGCCTTCAAATCCTCAAAATCATTCTAGGACACATACAACAACCAACCACCTTGGAATCGCTCGAGGACTAATTGAATTGTTTCCCGACTCACCCAATTGAGTCCAATCTTCCTAGAATAAGATTAGGAATTCCCTTAGCTTGAATTCGATAACACAATTTCTCTTGTTGAGTCCTCAAAGGTTCGGCTTCAAGGGTCCAAGACCGAACTCGCTACGCAACCTAGGAATTTCCAATCAATTCGTCAATTTCCTTTGTCCAATTCCTCAATCCATGAACCATAATCCTCCATAACACAACTTTCATCATCTTACATGTCTTATTCATCAATTTGAGACTCAAAATCACCAGCCTTTCACTCTAACAAAACCAGTCTTGCATAGAACCAAACCGGTTCTTCTCGGTTCCGTGCAAGCCGTGCACTACCGGTCCTAAATTAACTCCAATTCCATCATCTACTCACTATCCTACCTCTTAACATGTCTATCTAGGGGCTTATGAGATTCACTATGAGTTTGAGGTTAAATGGTCGCCGGAATCCCGTCGAAAGTTGCTGGATCTCCAAAGTCAGTTTAGCGGCAGTTTTCTGTCCAAGTTTACAAGATCAATTCGAGGTCAAAACTTCTTCAAATCACTCCCAACTTTTTACCACAGATTCATAAAGATGTCCTCTAGACTTCCATAAAATTTGACCTCTAAACTCCAATATTTCAGCCTCCAAAAGGTTTAGAAACCAAACCTACCTCAGATTGGGTCAGATTCTGTCTACTTCTGGGAAAACTCTTGGTCGGAGCTCCTCGGTGGTCCAAATGCCATGCTTCCACTTCGAGAAGGTCGGCAAGACGTTGATTGGCCGGTGGTCAGGCGGTGGCCGGATGGCGGCATCGTGGGCGACGAACAGGGACTCTAGAAGTTGTCGCCGGCGCAGAATGAGGAAAAGAGCAAGAAGAGAGGTTTCGGTGGGTTGAGGGGGGTTTATGGCCGGTCAAGTGAGGTGAGGAGAGAGAGAAAAAGCTTATGTACAACTCACAAGTCAATGGGTTGGATGGTTGGTGTAGAATAGTGGACTTGACCACTCAATGCTTGATCTTGTGACACTTGTCCCACTTGTCATTCAACTTGATCCAATGGTCAATATTTGTCCACTTTTTCGGCAGCTCTTGAGGAGATTTGATGACCAAATTGCCCTTCTTCAAATGCATGGACAAGGTTTTAAGCTCGAGGGACAAAAAGGGTAATTTTACCCCCCGACGTTCAGAACGTCATTTTTCTCGCCCCAATAATCTTCGATAGGGCGACAGCCAATCCAAACCTAACGTTGGAATTCTTGATTTTTCATTTTCAAATTTCGAGACTCATTTCTGATTAATGAGTCTGAAAATGACTGAAAAATCAGAATGTCACAACTCTTCCTCCTTACAGAAATTTCGTCGTCGAAAATTACAACCTTCTAACCATCCAGTCCTCTGGGGTATTGGCGTCTCATAACATCCTCGTTCTTCCGAACAATTCCTTTTTATGACTTGACGATCTTACCTGTCCTTTCTGACCTAAATCCGTCTTTCTCTAGGACTTGTCTTCTTCAGTCCTCAATCTGATTTGCTTCTCTCCTTTCTCCTCCGATACTCCTAACATCTATTAGTAGTTCATCTTCAAGCATTCACATTATCTCTTTCATTTGTCCATCACCATTAATACTAGCCCTCGTCAGAATGCATTCTTTAATGCCCATACCATTCGACTTATCACTCCTTCCAAGCTTCCTTTCACACCAATAGAGATTCAAGGGCTTTATCAACTTGCTCTCCATTAACCAAATTACATGTTTACTTCCGTAGTAATTCATTCTCGATTCCATCCGAAAATTCTCTTGGATCAAAGTGGCTCTTCAACTTTCGTTGTCATGTCCTTCCCTTTTTTCGACACGTCTAGTGTTCGACTATATGATGGATAACTTTCAACTTTCAACCCTTATCACCGATAGTATATATATGTACCTTGACACATCCTTGTGCCATCCCCAAGAACACCATAATCCTCTCTCTTCGAATTTCGATGAGGTCATCTCCTTAAGTTCCCCTCAATACTGGACTCGCACTTCCGTCCCTGGGGTCTCGAGGGTTCCATCCATCCTTAATACCCTTCAAGTATCGATGTTCGATCATGGCAATACCTCAATTCCCCTCTGGCCTTCAGGCCAAGTGTTTCTAGTGGCCGTCAATTAGTCATTGGACAAACTTCCAATTTAGAGGTTGAATCTCTTGTTGCTTGAGGGAAGATCTATCTCTTCATTGCCAATTATGCACCGCTTAATTCTCAATGATAAGCATCCGCTAAATAATTCGCCCTTTCTCAGCGATAGGGGTATTGTCGTAATAACACTTGGGCAATCCCTTCGCTCCACGTAACTTTCCATCAATCCTCTTTAGGCAGTCAATGCACTCAGCCTCTTGTAGTTCGCATAACTTCGAGATTTTTTTTTTTCATATAAGCAACGCTCTCATACCCACGAGGAGTTTCATACATCAGCGTTGCCTCTTGTTCGATTCCTCACTGGAAACTACAACCTTATTTTCTTGCGGTAGGTATAGACTCAAAAGCTTATTCTACCTAGACATTGTTTCCTAAATTTTGCCACGAGGATATTCACAAGCCCACTCCAATCATGCACTAGGCGTTCCCACTCCTGTGTTCTTGTTATCCCAGCGCATTCGCACAGTCGGCTTTCGTTAGTCATGCTACGCCTCAAGTTTCTTCCCTGCATCACGTCATTATGGTTCTCTCGACCCCTTCTGATTCTAAACAGGAACGCCCTTATCAGTATAGTCATCATCTTGACTTAAGTTCTCGAAATTTCTTTTCATGTTTATTCGCCCATTTTGTGACGTCCTAGAAATTCAACCCTTGTAAGTGCCGGGAGTCGATTTAATGATATGAATGTATATTCATAGTCGACGCCATTTTGGACTATAAGGACTGAAACGACGAAAATTTGGACGAATTCCGAACTTTAGATTATTTCGAATTGAGTTTCGAAATTAATCCGTGGCGATTTTTAAATTGCCGTTTTTGCAAACGAGCTTAACCCTGATCGAGCTTGACCAGTGAAATTGCCGAAATTACCCATCGATCAGTACACCAAAAATTTCGTTTCAGTCCCGGCGCGCCAAAATTACCATTTTGCCCTCCCAATAATTCATTCACATAAGACAAAAAAAATTAAATGTTTGGTCTTCAAAGTCAAGGTGGGCCCAGCTGCCCTCTGCCCAACGCACGTCTGCCGCCTGCTTCTTCTTCTCTTCTTCTTCTGCTTCTCTTCTTCTGTTCTTCTTCTTCTCTTTTTTTTTTGTTGACCGACGACCCCCCCCTTTGCCGATCGGTTCCTCCTCCGCCCGTCGCCATTTTTCGCGACCACCACATCCCGACCGGCAGCCACCGTCCCCAGCCACTCGCCGCCGTCGCCTGGACCCCGGCCGAGCAGCCGCCGCCGCCGTTTCGCCGAAGTAAACCACCCGGTCGAGCGTCCCCTGTTTCGGGTCAGGGGAACCGAGGGCTCCGCGGCCTCCTCCGGCCGCCACGGCCGCCACCGACGCCGACCACCACCACCCAGCTAACCCCCGACTCCCCCTCGACCGATCCCACCCCTCGTCACCGACCGTCCGCCGCCGGAGTCGCCGGAATCCGGCCCGAAAGTCTCGGTACTCTGTTTTTGAACCGGGTTGTTCCGGTCTTCGTTTCGGCCGCCACCGTCGCCGCCGTACCACACCGCCACCGCCAGACGACTCCCCTGAGTCTCCTCTACCACCACCCAGCCCAGCTCCGCCGGTCGCCGCGCGTGGGCGCCGGAAATCGTCGCCGACCGAGAGCCCTGTTTCGGGCAACAGCAGGACAGCCACTGATCGCGGCTGTCCGCCGTCGCCGGCCGCCTTTCGCCGCCGCCCACCTGTCCCGGCCGACCCCCACTGACCCCTAGGTGAGCCCCCGACCCCTGGCCGGCCTTGTCCCGGCCCATGTCGCCGGAAAACGGCCAAAAACCGTGAATTGCCGGTTGAATACTCTGGTTTCTCACTGTTGCAGGCTGCCGACCGCCGCTCGCCGGAGCTCCGCCGCCGGCCACCTGTTCCGGCGACCTCGCCGGACTCCCACGGGGTGTCGCCGAAGTTTGAGCCCAACCCGCCGCGCGATAAACCTTAGTTTTATCGCCGCCGCCGCCGCCGCCGCCGCCGCCGCCGCCGCCGCCGCCGCCGCCGTCGCCGATCGAGCTAACTCAAATTGTGAGTTGACTCTAAACCTTGGTTAGGGCGCTAATTGCGCTTAGGATTAGTCTGTTTTATTTATTTAGTTAATTAATTAATTAATTATTTATTATTTATTTATTAAAAAAAAAAATATTTCGATCGGGACCGATTTAGATAGAAACCATGGTTAGGATACATGGTCGATCGATTATTTGTCTGTGGTTATTTGTGGTAATTTAGCAATTAATTGATTGATTGAGTTGCTCGCGAGTGAGTGACAGGTTAGAGACGAGCGAACAATTGATTGCTATAATTTGACTGAGAATTAAGATTTCTAATATGAATTGAGCTTGAAATTGCCGGGTTAAGACGATTACTTGAGAGTGAGTGAATTGCTTGATTGGTTTGTTTGCCTGGCTGAAAAGTTCAATTGGGAATCTTGTGGGCCTTGGGGCCGAGTTGATTGTATTTCTTGTGGATTTTGGCGTTAATCCAAGATAATCAATGAATTGATTGCCGAGTGCAATTTGTGTGGTCATTAAAAGGGTCAATGACGCTACCTGGCAAGTTCGCTTTGTACCGTGGGTACTTGTACCGTACAGATTGTATGGAAATTTGCGACTTGTCAGAAGCACGATAATCCATGCCCCGTGCCAGTCGTACGGTTTTAAGGGATTATCGGATGCCGGTCGCAGCTTGTGAAGGACCGAAGCTCCTTTTTAAGGAATGCCTACTCGCAGTGCCGTGCCGGGTGCACTGGATACACTGCTTGTAGTAGCTGTCGCTGAGAGGGTAAAGTGGACGTAGCCTGGTTTTGCCAGAAGAGTGCGGGATCGCACTATTGATGTATTTATCACGCCAGTCGCGTGGGTCATTGATTAATAATGAACTTGTGTATGCCTGAGTGGTTGTACTTCTGTTGGTGGTAGATTTGTCAGACTTGTTATGATTGATATATTTATATATATATATCTGTTGTTATCTCGTGATACTTTGGACGTTCTGGGCGAATCATTGTCCTAACCGAGATTAGGCTTGATTCACTGAGATTCATTTCTCACCCCGTCGCGGGACAATTGTTTTTCAGGTCCGAAGTAATGGAAAGACCGGTGCGGTTCGGCACCCCCACTGACTCATCACTTGATATCAGTCTCCATCCGGTACCAGGTACGGACCAGATGTGGGAGCGTCACATCACGACGATATGGGTTGATGAAGGGATGCCACATCTGGTGGCACATCTCTTTAAAGCCTGGTATCTTCGTGATGGGATGGATCTCTTCGGTCCGCTTCGAGGATTTGAGGGGCCACCTCTACAGGGGGTCCCTAATATCCCCGCTTGGGACCCGATGGATATTGATACACCTGATGGGGAAGTGATGGACCCCGCGCCTGATATGGAGCTCGATCTCGAGCCTGAGCAATCGGTAGCCCCCTCTGTGCGTTCTAGCCAGAGTTCTTGTGATGACCCAAATGACCCGGCTCCCCCGTTTGATTATTACGACACGGATGTCGAGTCTTCCCAGTAGTGGGTTAGGGCCTTTTTGTAGTCAGGGAACTGTGGTTATTTTTGTGGGGGATACTGTTTTGGGATAGATGAGAGTTAACCTTACCTGACTCCTGTATCTTTTTGTGAGTCCTAGAGGGCCACCCCGAAGCATGGGGTTGTATTTATCAGTTGATGGCTCTGTAAGGTTATGGATCATCTATTCTCATCAGCCTTTTGTATTTTGCAATCTGGCTTTACTTTCTATCTATCCCATGTGTTTTTATTGAATGGAAGATGGTACGTTCCGCTTGCGCAATATAAGCTTAGGTCGATAGCAATTGCCTGGGACGCTATCTTTTATGACCTGGTGGCGATTTGGCAAGGGATGTCGCGGGCTCGAGAGTCGGGACGTGACACATTTAGTGCTACATTTCGTCCTTCATCCATTTTACCAATGGAACAGCTCTTGTAGGGGATCTTTCCACGATCCGTTTATTACCATTCGTCAATCCAGGAACTTTCAACTTCTAGCAACTCACATCAACTCTAGTCGATTTATCACTCATTCCACTCCTCCAAGGCTCTATAGAGATTTCATTTCTCAGAGATTTCATGACCAAGAAATCCTACCTTATCAGATCCATAGCCCGTTCTCTTCACATTCAGCATATATCAAGCATCTCCTTAGAGTCCATAGGACACTCTTAAAAGCTGTTCATGCTTCTCATGGCTCCTTACATGAGTTCAACCATCGTCTCTCAAGACGGTAACAATCAACTCAATCATTCCTTGGGCACTTAGTTCGGCGATTATCAACTTCTTTCACCAGGTGTCAAATCTTCCCAACTATTCCTCGCACTTTTTACTTGAGAGCTCAGACCTTAGCTCTCTGTCGTGACAGGTCTCCTTTAGGACTGCACACCATTTTATTTATTCTTGTCACTCTTTTCTCGAGAAGCATTAGTACTTTAGCCTCTGAGTTGCATAACTCACTAAGGCGACCTTATCCCAATTCCGTTCGTTCCACTGAACGTCAACATCATCTTGGAATTCGACATTGTTTACGAGACTGTCTCTCGGATTTCACTTCCAGGAGTCATTCAAGTTCTGCGTCCTCTTTCTCGGTACAGATGCTCAATTATAATACTAAGGCAATTTAGAGCTTTTCTTCCTCTTACAATAGGGTCTCTTACCCTACGGAAAGAACTACACAACTCCGTGGCATTTTCTCACTTCAAATTCATCTCGTCGTTCCCATTCCATAGGACAGTAACCTTGGAGTCTGCGCCAACGGCTATACCTTTACTCCAGGATTCAAAGGCCACCATGCTTTCACATTCTCTTTCCCATAACTCAGTCACCTCAAGTGACAATATCTGTTCATCCCTAGGTCCCACCAGTTCACTTGTTGAATGCTCAATTCGATTACCTCAAATCACTTTGTAAGTATTCTCTAAGCGCTCTTTTCATTTATTAAATCATTCACTAGAATCACAACCAATCAGGACTATCAAGTCCGTTCACTTTTCTTTTTGTCAACGACCATTTCATGGTCCAATCGCCCTTTAAGAACAATGCCCTATTCTTTAGGGAACAACAACTCATGATTTCATTTCTCATGGTTCCAATTCAACCAACCGATCCCAGGAAATCATTAATTCCAAGCAAACTAGCATGCCGATTCTTCCTCGACCGTTTCCATAATAGAAAAGACGGACTACCCATTTTCCACCATGTGTCTTACGCCTAGTTAATCAGCCATTTCCCGTAGGCACATTCCATATTCATAATAAACATCTCTTTGCTCGTAATCCATTATCAGAAGTTCTCTTATTCATAAGTCTTTTGATCGTTCTCCTCTTTTGCTGGGTCCCATCACCATTCCTCAAAAATCAGGAATAACAACCAGCCATAAGGTTTTGAAGTTCCAATCCACTCAGGGATTTACTTATCTTATTCAAGGGTCCTTGACTACCTTTACCATATGCTTAAACGACCCTGAGAACTCTGTCTCATACCGGTCGATCATCCTATGATCCTTGCAAAAGTATTAGGATCCAAACAACCCTTGCTCTCAAGCAATCCCAGGATGATACTTTCCATCGAACAATTCAACAGAGGTCGTCTAGGGATATCTCATGCTTTCGAGGAAACCCTTTCTCTGGTGACCTTTCACCACTCATCAATAGCCTCTTAGGGCTAGTACTGTCAGGGTCACTTTCTTTCTTCAGTGTACCTAAAACCTCCAAGGTATTCTTATCACGATCCTCAATCTAGAGGAGGCAATTTCAACTTTCATCCTTCCATCAGACTCAGTCAATCTCATTCTTATTCACAGCTTCACAAGCTTTTCAAAACTCTCATGGTTTTTCCCACACATTTGCTTTTCTCGTGAATAAAATAACTCAGAGTCACATTTCTTGTGACTTCTATCATTTAACTCGTCAGCACAAGCATTTATCACCACAGTGACTTAGAGAATCAGGGCAGCTCCTCCTCGAGCTTGTTTAACTAACATATTTCCTCATTTCCATTTAAAGTTCCTACGACCCATTCAGCTCTTGGGTCTCGCACGATTAACAGATCGAGCCATATTCTCTTTTGGTACTCACATTCCAATCGCCCATCTTTACTCAATTCTCATGATCCTTCTTAGTTCTTGAATTTTCTCATATCTTACATACTCGAGCCCAATGCTCTTCTACGACCATACTGTCATCGTTCAACGCCCTTTGGTTCTCATGTCTCTTGAATCACTATGATCCCCCTAGGAATCAAAGATTTAAATCATCTACCCAAGTCCGACAGTCTCTAGCTGTTCCTCTCATTATCTTTCTCCAGCAACCATCTAGTGGTTCCCAAACAACTCTCTAATGCTACATAGGAAACTCCCAACTAATTGCCAATTATTCAAGGATCTCAAATGGTCCTTAAGCAGGCAACTTCTCAACTAACAGCCATTACTAGGCTAGCCTTAACTAGGCAACTATCAAACAAGCACTCAAGACGGTAATTCACTCAGTCAATAGCTCATACTTTAGCCTAGGGGCATCTACCACTCTAGCATAATCACAACAGACTATCTCATTCTCAACAGACATCAATTCATTGGGTATAAACCCCATACATCGTCTAACCTCTCAGTTATACCTTGGTCAAGCCAATCACATGAGGCTAATCACAAAACATGCCTAATAGGCCCATCACAAACATTTTTTTGCTTTTTCAAAGGGTATCAACTGTCAAGCACGAAGCCTTTCACCATGCCACTCATAGGCATCATTACACATGTCATGCCACTTTTGAACATCTTCTTTGAGGATCAATCTCGTGCCACACATCTCTTAACCACAATTGGACTCAACCTGATCCTAGATTTTCCCTTTCAAGTTATGACTTGGGTCATTCCTGCCTCTTGCCATCTTAGAAGCCTGCCAAGAGCCGCTCTTTATCCTGACCTCTCTATCTCGGCTATCACTCCCCGCCCTCATCAGACTTGGTCGTTGCAGGTTGTCCCAAGTCATACATCTACGGAGAAAACCCCGTTCCACATGTCTCATACCATGTTTCATTACAATTTATAGGTATCCCATCAACTTGTCCCATACCAAGTGACAGTTTATTAAGTCCAACAGCGATAAGCTCATGCATGCACCCTCATCAACTTGCATTTCATAACCACAAACACGTGCACAGCGTGACTGGCCTCGCCACTTGTAATGTCAAAATTGCCTTCAGATCAATTCCCATCCGTTTAAGAGTTCTAATTCCACCAATGATTGTCACATCTCACAGATCAATTGCCTACGTTCAACCATGCACTTCAAGTGGAGTCGCTAACTAAATCAAATCCATAAGCATTCGATCACGACTGGCCTTTAATCATATATTCCTTATCCGCTCCCTTGTATGCATCTCTTCTCATATCATCCAAGACTGTCAATAGTAATCGATAACTAAACCATTAAGATATCACGCAATTCAAGCCTGAATCTACCAATACCAGTTATCTCTTTATAACTCATACACCTCAAGTTAGGTCATTGACAAACCAAGATCATAATCATACACTTCAATTGACCCTTCATCATAAGTTATTCTCTAGCAACCTCAAATTCAAGCTTATGACTCCTCAATTTCTATTCACTTCCTTGTGAGCCTTATCCATAAAATCACTCAAGTTCATCTATTAACCCGACACTAGAACCACTAGAATACCTCACAAGTTCAAGCCTATTATCCCCAAGATTCTACAATCCATGCTTAACCCTAAAGGTTTCACTACCTAATTGTCCTCAAGTCATCGCTCCTTATCAATCTAAGTCTTAATCAAATTGGATCGAGCTGACCTCGCTCTGATACCAATTAAACGGGGATGTCACGCTCCGAATCCGGCGAGCACGCAAGCATCCTACCAAGCCATTCCTTCATGAAAGCTCCAGGATCCAACGGCCAATGTCATATACGCTGAAAGAAACATGCATGCGGAAGCGATGCCAACTCCAGTTTATAAATAAAGCAACACCCGATGACTTAGAACACAAGGGAACACCCTTAATAAAGGTCAATCATACTTCATTTATTGCCAATCTAAATCCTCAAGGTATCTACTATTGAATTCTAAGGTCACAACAGAGAAGTCTTCATTTTTCCTCTAGTGACCTCGTCTATGTGCCAATCCATGGCAAACTCGATTTCCTTCATCAGGGACCCGAAAAATGTTGCCCACAACGGGGTGAGATTCACATCTCCGTAAGGTGAGTCCTAACCCTAGGTTAGGTCAATCATCCACTCAGGCAGTCGCATACCCCAATAATCCAAACTCATAGACATCTCGATAAGTTCAAATATAGATAACCACACACAAGTGACGGGCATGCAAATATGGTAACATAACCCACTCAAATGTTCATGCACGACTCATCCTGCCACCTCACAACAACCATCATTTCCTTCTTGCCTCATTCTCATGTCCGCGATTAGATCGCATCAGGCTCTTCTCATGCCTATGATTAGATCGCACCAGGCTCGGTCTATGTAAACGCATCAGACCGTCATTGACAACCCGCGCAAACGCATCAGGTTTCAATAATTATCCAAGCTAGTGCCAACACCTCATATCTCCGTCCTGCGATTAGATCGCATTGGGACCGTGGCCAACTCAACCCCGTGATTACATCGCATCAGGGTGCCACACAACCTCTACCCCGCGCCTCAGCGCCTCAGGGTATCCACCACTTCACCCTACGTCTCATATGCCTCATAGTCTCGCCATGTCATGCTCATGCCATGATTCTCAATTCATTTCGCATACAAGCAACGAGTTTAACTCAAGCACCAACCGAATACTCATGGCATGCACTCGAGTGACATTCAGACATGGCAAATAATTCAAGCACAAGCATTAGCAAGCCTTAAAATCCTCCAAATCATTCTAGGACACATACAACAACCAACCATCTTAGAATCGCTCGAGGACTAATTGAATTGTTTCCTGACTCACCCAATTGAGTCCAATCTTCCTAGCATAAGTTTAGGAATTCCCTTACCTTGAATTTGATAACACAATTTCTCTTCTTGAGTCCTCAAAGGTTCGGCTTCAAGGATCAAGGCCGAACTCGCCGCGCAACCTAGGAATTTCCAATCAATTTGTCAATTTCCTTTGTCCAATTCGTCAATTCATGAACCATAATCCTCCATAACACAACCCTCATCATATTAACATGTCTTATTCATTAATTTGAGACTCAAAATCACCAGCCTTTCACTCCAACAGAACCGGTCTTGCACAGAACCAAATCGGTTCTTCTCGGTTCTATGCAAGTCGTGCACTACCGATCCTAAATTAACCCCAATTCCATCATCTACTCACTATTCTATCGCTTAACATGTCTATCCAGGGGTTTATGAGACTCACTGTGAGTTTGAGATTGAACGGTCATCAGAAACTCGTCGAAAGTCGCCGGATCTCTAAAGTCAGTTTACCGGCAGTTTTCTATCCAAGTTTACAAGACTGATTCGAGGTCAAAACTTCTTCAAATCACTCGCAACCTTTTACCACAGATTCATAAAGATGTCCTCTAGACCTCCATAAAATTTAACCTCAAAACTCCAATATTTCAGCCTCCAAAAGGGTTTGAAATCGGACCTACCTCAGATTAGGTCAGATTCTGTCGGCTTCCAGGAAAATGCTTGGCTGGAGCTCCTCGGTGGTCCAAATGTCATGCGTCCACTTCGAGGAGGTCGACAAGACGTAGAACTAAGTTGCTATGATTGGTTAGTGGTCAGACGGTGTCTAGAAGGAGGTGTGTGGGCGGCGAACAGGGACTCCAGAAGCTGTCGCCGGCGTAAAATGAGGAAGAGAGAAAGAAGAGAGGTTTCAATGGGTTGAGGGGGGTTTATGGCTGGTCAAGTGAGGTGAGGAGAGAGAGAAAAAGCTTATATACAACTCATAAGTCAATGGGTTGAATGGTTGGTATAGAATAGTGGACTTGACCACTCAATGCTTGATCTTGTGACACTTGTCCTACTTGTCATTCAACTTGATCCAATGGCCAATATTTGTTCACTTTTTCGGCAGGTCTTCGAAGTATTTAATGACCAAATTGCTCTTCTTCAAATGCATGGCCAAGGCTTTTAGCTCGAGGGGCAAAAGGGGTAATTTTACCCCCGACGTTCAGAACGTCGTTTTTCTCACCCCAATAATCTTCGACAGGGTGACGGCCAATCCGAACCTAACATTGGAATTCTTGATTTTCCATTTTCAACTTTCGAGACTCGTTTCTAATTAATGAGTCTGAAAATGACTGGAAAATCAGAATGTCACAAGACCCATCCTTCTTCTTTACGAATAGTACCGGCACTCCCCACGACGAAGCACTTGGTTGGATAAATCCCTTATCCAGCAGTTCCTGCATCTGCAGCTTTAACTCCTTTTATTCTGACATGGACATCCTATAAGTTACCTTCGAGATCGGCTCCGTTCCAGGAGCTAACTGATCACGAATTCTATCTCTCGCTTCGGTGGCAATCCTGACAACTCTTAGGGAAACACATCAGAAAATTCACGCACTACGGGTATACTCTCTAGTTTTGGCTCTTCGGTAGTCGTGTCCATTACTACCACTAAGTATGCCTAACACCCTTCAGACATCAACTTTGTCACTTCAGTGCTGAGATTAAGGGAATCGAGATTCCTCCTCGACTTCCTATTAATTCAAAGCTAGGGCGGCCTTTAGGGTAAAAGTGAATTGTCCTGCTACCACAATCTACTACTGCCCCTGTTTACCCAACCAATTCATCCCTATGATTACGTCAAAATCGTACATGGGTAATACAGCTAGGTCAATACTCCCCTTACTCCCTCCAATCATGATTTCACAACCAGCACAGCCCAATGAAACTAATATATTATCCTTAACGGAGTGGCAACATGCAGAATTATCTTCAACGGTTTTAACTTCATGCCCACCAAATCAGCAAATTGAGCAGACACAAATGAATGCGTAACACCAGGATCAAACAATGCATATGCGGCTTGGTCACACAAGAAAACCGTACTTGTGACCATGCCTGGTGATTCCTCCGCCTCTCTACAGGCTACTGCATATACTCTTCCCTAAGCCAGTGGTCGATTCTGCTCGATTTGGGGAGTGGCAGTCAACGGTCCAGCTTGCGGTCTCTGTCCTTGAGGTCGACTCGTCGGAGCTTGATTTGGGCACGTCCTTTTCTGGTGGCCCATCTGACCACAATTAAAATAGGCTCCAGTCCTTATCGAGCATGGCCCATTTTCATGCCTCCTGCCACAAAGGCGACAGTTTCAATTTGTGCGATTTGACGGCTTCACAATATTTTTCCTTACTAAAGGCACGAAACGCCTATTGCCCGCCGTCGATCTCTTACCCATCTGGCGGTTATCTCTGAATGGGGTAAACCACAATCCAGTTGCAGTATTCCTCTCTTTTAAGTCCCTTTCAATCATCTGGCCCTGCTTATAGATCTCCTTATAGGTCTTCACATTTAGTGCAATCATCTAACTACGGAGCTCAGCCTCAATCCGTCCCGAAATCCATGTGCTTTCTCCTGAGGATCCTCTACAAATCGAGGTGCGTACCTCGACAGTCTGGAGAACTCGGCCTCGTACTGGTCTATTGTCAGCTAGTTCTGACGCAATTGTAAAAATTCCACCTGATTCCTTTCCTTGGCCGTCTTTGAAAAATACTTATCGTTGAACGCTGTCTTAAAGGCATCTCAATTCATGGCCATTCCTTTAGGGAAAACTCCATTCTTGGTGGCAGCCCACCAATCATTTGTAGTACCCTCCAGCTAGTAAACTGCTAGTAATACCTTCTCTTCGTCCGTGCACCTCAGCACTCCAAAGGCTTTTTCTAACTTCTCGATCCACCTGGGTGCTAGCTTGGGATATCCAGTCCCATCGAACTATGTCGGCTTCAGCTTTATGAATTATTCCACTAGCTGACCCATTTGTTTGGCCACGACTATTTCCTCTTGGGCATTCACCGTCTCATTGCCTTAGCCATGTTCATCCTGGTTTCCATTACCACCGTTGTTGCCGTTGTTGGCGTTGACGGTAGCTATGGCAACTCCTACTACTTGAGCTATGACAGCATCCCGGTCCTAGGTCTGCTTGTCAATAAGGTCACCGATTCTCTCCAGTGCTCTCAGCACGCCATCCATCCTTAGATCTTCTGCGATAGGTGGCCTCGAGCTAGAGGCTCCGTCTCTTAACCTTCCAGACCTTCTAGATGGGTTGCTCATCCTTATCTCCTTCTACTGAACTTGGTCCACCACAAGTTCAGCAAGGAGTTAGTAACTCACTCAATCATCTAAGTCCAAGGCTACCATCTATATTTTTAATAGAAACAGCCACAACACAACAACCCCTTTTTCACAATAACTTCTACAGACATTTCAACAAATAGCTCATGGTCATTCCTCAGTTCCGTTCACTTCAATGGTTCACTAAAACCAACCATGCTCATTCATTTAACAGGCCAAAGTCTAGAAATGACTTCCAACACCAAGCAAGGAACTAAATCCTCATTCTTTACCACAACCCTGCTAAGGCCAAATGCCATCCATAAGTGTCAAGTTACATGCTATGCACCCCATGTCTTATCCTAACCAGTCTCCTAAGGTCTTGCTAACCATTCAAGTCCTAACTTAATCCTCCTTATTACTCCAATCCTCAACCAACTTTGGATCAAGCTAACCTTGCTTTGATACCAAATCGAAAGGGGACGTCACGCCCTATGCCCTGGGCACGAGCACGCGAATTCTTGCGAGCAAACCTTATCTCTCACGGTCCCAAGATCCACAACCAAGTCGAGAGACATGTTATATATATATACTAAGCATGCGAAAATGATAATGAAATAACTCCCCCGTACAAAATATGAAGTGAGACCTGGATAGTGTAAATACTGTCATACATAAATTCCGACTGTTCATACAGAAGCATGGCTACTAGATTCGCTAGCAAGAGGGGTGACGGGGTAAGTACACAAAAGAGTCCATCACCATCATGCAACAAGAGACAGGGTCAGGATTGCCACCAAAAAATCGACTGATAAATTGGGAGCTCCTAAGACAAGCTGCTGGAGTCCTCGATCTCCTCTGCGTCCTCCATGGGCTCGTATTCCGAAAAGGTCTCAGAGAACCTCTATAGTATCCTCAGCGGTCTCCTCAGCAGATGGCTCCATGAGATCCTCCTCTAGCGCCTCGACCACAATGACCTCCTCCTCCGTGTTCTCTATGGTCGGGGTCCTATTCGGTCCATTCTTCGAACTGATAACGGACTCCTCAACATGGTCTAAATCTTGGGTGGGGTGGCACCAACTAGGGACAACTGCCTGGGGCACCTTATTGGGCTTCAACGGCCCGGTAGACACATCCCCGACTCTTCGGAACTAGGCCTCATACCTGTGAGGCTTCCAACTAGTACTACCCTCGTCTACCCAAACAACAGTACACTTCCTAACATAAACAGTTCTCTGCCCATTAGAAAACTCATCAAAATAAGTGGACATCTCCTTGGGGTCTTCAAAATGTATAGGCCACATCGTCAAGTCCTAGGATCTGTAAAAAAGAAGGGGTCCCCAACGTGGTGAGATTCACATCCCAGTAAAAGAGTTCTAACCCTAGGTTAGGCCGACTATCCACTCAGGCAGTCACATACCCCAATAATTCAAACTCATAAATATATAAGGTAATGTAAATATAAACAACCATACTCGGGTGATAGGCATGCAATTATGGCATCATAACACACTCAGATAATCATGCACGACTCATCCTGCCACATCACCACAATCATCTTTTCTTGCCTGCCTCATTCTCATGCCCGCGATTAGATCGCATCAGGCTCGGTCCGCGTAAACGCATCAGACCGTCATTGATAGCCCACGTAAACACATCATGTTTCAATGATACTTCAAGCCAGTGTCAACACCTCATATCTCCGTCCCACGTAAACGCATCAAGACCGTGGCCATCTCAACCTTGCGTCTTGTACGCATCAAAGCGCCACACAACTCTAACCTAGCACCTCAGTGCCTCAGGGTATCAACCACATCACCCCGCGTCTCAAAAGCCTTAGGGTCTCGCCTCGTCTTCGCCATGCCATAATCACAAATTATGCACACAAGACCAAGTGCAACTCATGCATAAACATGCATCCATGGCATGCAAGACGATTCAATACACAATCAAACGTGACCAATTACTCAAGAGACAAACATAAGCAAACATTAGGATCGCCTGTACTCTTTTAGCATACACAAGGACCAATCACGCTAAGATACTCAAGAAACAATCTCAATTCCACCCGACTCGCCTAATCGAGTCCAATTTTCCTATCATAACGTTAAGAATTCCCTTACCTCAAGTTTGATGTCACAAAATCCTCTCCTTGAGCCCTCAACAATTCGATTTCAATGGTCCAAGGCCAAACTCACTGCGCAACCTAGGAATTTCCAACCAATTGTCAAATTCCCTTGTCAAATTCACCAATCCATGAACCACAAACCACCATAACACAATCCTCACTATCCTAGCATGTCTCAATAACCGATTTGAGACTCAAAATCAACAATCATCAGCCCCCACAGATTCGGTTTGCACAGAACTGAATTGAGCTATGTTCGGTTCTATGTAAACCGAGTATATCCAGCCCTTAATCTACTCAAAATCCACCATTTAATCACTAACCTACTTGCTAACATGTCTATCTAAGGGACTAAGAGTCTCAATGAGGGTTTAAGGTCGTGTCGTCGTCGAAATCCCTTCGAAAGTCGCCAGCTCCTTCAGAACTGCAAACCGGCAGTTTCTGTCCAACATTCACAACACCCATTTGGGGTCAAAACTCCATCAAAATAAGCTCAACTTTTTGCCGCAGATCACTAAACGAGTCCCCTAGATCTTCACAAAATTTGGTCGCAAGACTCCAATATTTCGAGGTCCTAAAGGGTCAGAAACTCTACCTACCTCTGATTGTGTCGATTTTCGTCGGCTTCCGGGAGAATGGTTGGCCGGAGCTCCTCGGTGGCTCAATCGACATGCTTCCACTTCGAGGAGTTCGACAAGAGGCTAAGTTAGGTAGGTACGATCGGTCGGAGTCCAGGCGGTGGTCGGAGGGGGTCGTCGAAACAGGTGAACGGCGAGGGAAGGAGCGGTCGGGTGAGCGCACAAAGAGGAAGAAGAAGAAAGTTTCGATGATGGTGGGGGGTATGGCCGGCCAAATGGAAGGTGAGAGAGAGAGAGAGAAGAGGCTATATTCAATCCTTAAGTCTAAGGAGTTGAATGGTAGGTGGGTAATAGTGGACAAGACCACTCTTTAGCTCATCCATTGACACTTGTCCTAAGTGTTAATCAAGGGTGATCCAATGGCCTTGCTCTCTCCACTTTTTCGGCAACCTTGGGCTGGTTGAAAGATCAAAATGCCCTTCTTCATTTGCATAAGAAGGGCTAAAGCTTTGAGGGCAAAATAGTAATTTCACCCCCGACGTCCGGAACGTTGTTTTTCTTGTTCCAAAATTCTTTGATAAGGCGATGGCCAATCCAAACATGACATTGGAATTCTTGATTCTCTATTTTTAATTTTCCAAACTAGTTTCTCATTGTTTTCTCTATCAGACGTGGTTCCAACCTATCCCGTATCGACGGGCGACTTTTGTAGACTTTACGCGTATCGACTCTGTGATTCATATCACATTTAGGGCTCGTCAATTTGTGATGACTTTGGTTGTCATGTAATTGTGAGGGTCTATCACTAGTTCCCATAGTCTCGATCGTCATTGTCCGATTTAGGAAAATTTTGCAAATCATACGTTGGTTAAGCGACATCACCCACGCTTCAATCATATAACGCTAGCAATGCATCCCCTAATCGTCCTTAGATCGGCCTTTTATGGTTCTAAATGTCCCCTTGACAATCCTTATGGTCAAAGTGCCATTGCCTATTCGAGTTCCCTAGGTCCACGTGCCTTGTCTCGCGTTAGCCCTTCCCTTTTGGTCAGCCTACTCAAATTGATCAGATTCGAGCGAGATACGACTGAAATACATCACTAGATATACTTCCCATTAATGAGTTTGAAATTGACTGAAAATCAGAATGTCACATTTAGAATGATTTTGATGGAGTTTAGTGGTTGAATCTTGCATAAACTTCCTAGAGGACGAATTTGCCCATTTCCATTTAACTTGGTGCCGTGACCTTTCGCCGCTTGTTTCAAGGAGTTGCTTGATCTAAACTTGTGGTAAGTTGTCCATAAACCTCTATTAGGACTCTATATTACTAGTAAATTGATTTAGGGACGGGTTTGATGACTTTTATGCGCCGAATAGATGTGAAACCCTTGAAAACTGAAGCTGTCCATTTGGGGTTAATGTTTGTCGGCTTACTTTTGATTGGTTCGTGAGATTGGTGTTTGGCCTGGTGTAATTCTTGGGGGTCGAATGGTTGATTGTGGTCCAGAAACTTGTCTAGAGACTAATTGGTTCGATAATCGCTTTGTATGGTGTTCCTTACTTGAATTGCTTGTTTGAAGCGCCGAAGATGTTAATTGAACCCCCGTTTGTGTTTGGCCTTGTATAGAAATTGAGGATTGAATATGTGAATTGTGCCAAGAATAATGTTGGTCCGGCCAGAACTGGTCAATTTGACATGTTTTACTAAACTGTCGGTTGAACCCTAATGCTATTCGGCCGTGACCAGTGAATTGTGAAACGAACGATTGGATTGATTGTTATACCATGAATGTTCGACCATGAGGGGAGATTATGAGTTGAAATGACTAGAGGGTTTGCTTGTTTTGATATACTCGATCATGAAGTCTTGAAAATGGAGTTGAGGGATAATTTAGTATGGTGGCCAAACCACCCTTCCTTGGCTGTGAGGCATGTATTGGTTTCAAAGCTTGTGCTAGTATAATCATGACTTGTCTTGATTTCAATGAATGTGTGATTGAATATCGAGAGACGACGTAATCGACTGAATCATCTCGAATGTGCGATTGAATATCGACATTCGACATAATCGATTGAATCATCTCAAACGTGTGATTGGATAACGAGAGTCGTTACAATGACTGAATAATCTTGAGTGAGCAAATGACATCGAGAGTCGTTATAATTGACTGAATCATCTCGCATTATTTAGACATTGAGGATCAATGTAGTTAATAGAAACACTCCTCATGAACAACTGTTTGATTGAGTGCCTATAATACGTAGCTTAATCTTGATTGAGTAATTAAACGTTTGAATTGCGACATTGTGTAGTGCCGATATGCCATGAATTTCTTTTAAAGGTATCGAATGCCATGAATTTCTTTTGATTAAACATTGCATATTTTAAATGTGTTTGGAGGTACTATTAGCCTAATTTAGGCTTAGGGCTAACTTGCTAAGATATAATCTCACCCCGTTGTGGGATCACCTTTTCAGGCCATAAGCCTTGACCGATCACCATGCCACCACTTTTTGGGACGCCGATGGACCTTGAGACAGTGACCGCAGAGTATTCAGTAGGCATGGACCAGGCGTATTGTAGGAAGACTAGTACGATTTGGGCATATGAGGGAGGCGATACTTGGAGGCCCCTTACCTTTTTGGCGTGGATCTATCGAGATGGGGACATTTGTTTCGGTTCGCTTAGGGAATGCGTCATACCCGACAAGGTGTTAGAAGCTACGAGTCTTACTGAATATATCTGTCCCGGTGGCGCAGTTGTTGATTCTAGAGTGGGACTTGTTGAGATGGAGTCAGAGTTGGAGTTATCGAGATCTGAGGCAGTGGTAGTCCTAGCGTTGCCCTTTGATACCGATCCGCAAGTGGACACAAAGGCTGATCCTGAGCTAGAGAGTCAGATGAGCACCCCTATGGACACCAATCCTGATTTAGTGGAGCCGAGGGTATTGATTGTCGAGAGCGAGACCGACGTTTAGGTGTAGCTGTGACACCTATCTTTTGGATACCCTGTTAGGTTAGAGAAGTTAGCCTCGGGTTAGTGTACCCCCTTTTTGTTTTCATGTATTGCCTATCTTCCGAGCCTAGTTATGTGTATTCCTGTTTATGATTACATTGTAAAATTGGACCTATATTATGTTATGTATGGTGGTTGTCCTCAGTCATCTTGTCATGTTTGTTGTTTGGAATTTATTTATCGCTTTTGCATGTGTATTTCATTTCTTTATATATCATTCGCCGTTCGATCCTGGGAACTTACGAAGTAAATGGCCGTGGCGAGATGTTATCGATCCCGAAGGGACGCGGGGCGTGACATAAAATGGTACCTCAATAGTGGATGTTCTAGACATATGACTGGAGAATCATAAATATTCATCGATCTTGAATTGTTTGATGGAGGAAATATTTCCTTTGGTGGCAACAACAAAGGAACAATCATTGGTAAAGGAACTGTGAAGATTGACAACTTACTTATCCATGATGTTCCATTAGTCAAGGGCTTGAATTTCAATTTCATTACCATTAGTCAATTATGCAATATTGGATATAAAGTAACTTTTGCAAAAAATAAATGCTCAGATGCAAGCTAGGACAACGAGTCTACGTTCATTAGACGAAGACATGGTAACATATACCTTTTGGATACATTATCTGAGAAAGAGAAATGTCTTCTATCTATCAAAGATAGAACTTTGGCACAGGAAGTTGGGATACACAAGTTTCAAGCAAGTCTCAAAACTCTTCAAAAAGAAGCTCGTGAGAGAATTCTCAGATGCTAAATTTAAAAGAACTAAATACTGTAAAGCTTGCATACTTGGAAAACAAGTAAGAACTCCTTACAAGTCCATAAATGAAGTTTCTACTAACCATGCTCTGCAGCTATTACACATGGATGTCTTCGGACCTACTCGAACTCATAGTATTGGAGGTAAAAAAGATATTGCTTAGTTATTGTGGATGATTATACCAGATATATTTGGGTATTCTTTCTTACAAATAAGAGTGATGCATTCTCACATTTTGAAACATTTCCAAGAAAATTCAAAATGAAAAGGGTTACTCAATTTCTAGCATCAAAACAGATAATGGAGGGGAATTTGAAAATTAATACTTTGCAGAACTTTGTGATCAAAATGGATTTCAACATAATATTTTATCTCCACATACTCCACAAAAAAATAGAGTTATAGAAAGAAAGAATCGTTCTTTGCAAGAAATAGTACGAACTCTTTTGATTGAAAGCAAAGCTCCATCCTATTTTTGGGTTGAAGTAGTTTCTACTGCTTACTAAATTATAAACCATGTCTTTCTCAGACCATTACTTGAAAAACCCCCCTGTAAGCTTTACAAAGGAAAGAAACCAAATATTTCATACTTTCATATATTTGTCTGCAAATGCTACATTCTTATAAATTCAAGTGATCGACCGGGTAAGTTTGATGAAAGATCAGACGAAAGAGTATTATTAGGATATTCCACATCAAGCAAAGTTTATCGAGTATTCAACAAGAACTCTTAGATAGTTGAAGAATCCATGAACATGAAATTTGAAGATGAGTACACTGCTCAGATGATAGACACTGGAGGTGCAATACAAGTCAGTAGAATCCAGAACCAAATGAATCACCTCAGAACATGGAAGACAATCAACAAGTCTCAACCTTTGAAGATTCCAATGCTGAGGAATCCATTGACGATGAGTATGAAAAGTCAAAGAAGAATTGGAAATACAAATCTAGTCGTCCTATAGATCAAGTCATTGGAAACATTGATGAAGGGATTAGAACTAGATCCAAGCTCAAGAATGCGACAAATGCATTTGTTTTGTTTTCTGAAATAGAACCCAAATGACTTGAGGAAGCTTTGAAAGATGAAAGCTGGATTAAATCTATGCAACAAGAGCTATATTAGTTCAAACTTACTAAAGTTTGCGAATTGGTACCTAGGCTAAAGGATTATATTATCATTGGAACCAAATGGATTTTTAGAAACAAAATGGATGATAAAGGCAAAGCAATCAAAAATAAGGCAAGACTCGTTGCCAAGGCTTACTCACAAGAAAAATGGATCGACTATGATAAAACATATGCCCCAGTAGCAAGATTGGAGTCCATCATGCTACTTCTTGCTTATACTTGCCATCATGACTTCAGGCTATATCAAATGGATGTCAAGAACGTATTCTTGAATGGATATAACAAGGAGGGAGTCTACGTTGAATAACCTCCAGGTTTTGAAGACCCTAAAAGCCTTAATTATGTGTACAGACTGAAGAAAGCTCTTTATGGATTCAAATAAGCACCACGAGCCTGGTATGAAAGGTTAAGTAATTTCTTTACCTAAAGATTTTGAGAAAGGAAAAGTTGACACTACTTTATTTATCAAAAGGGAAGGTAATAGAATCTTACTTATCTAGAAATATGTAGATGATATTATATTTGGATTATCTAACGAAAATCTTTGCAAGAGTTTTTCTCAGATCGTGCAGAATAAATTTGAGATGAGTATGATGGGAGAACTTATATTCTTCCTAGGACTACAAGTCAAAAAGACTGAACAAGGCACATTCATATATCAAGAAAAATATGCCCTTGAGTTAGGAAGAAATTTATCAAGAAAATTGCAATAAAACTGAATCACTGATGCCTTCTTCATTCAAACTTGACAAATATGAATAAGATAAAAAGGTTGATCATGAGTTATACAAGAGCTGATCAATTCATTACTATATCTTACTGTTTCTAGCCTGACATCATTTTTAGTGTGTATATGTGTGCAAGATTTCAATCAGATCCTAAGGAATCACATTTTACTGCAATCAAAAGAATCATCATATGCATAAAACTAATCATAATATAGAATTGTGGTATTTTAAGACCTCAAATCTTATATTACATGGCTATTCAAATGCTGACCTTGTAGGCTGTAAGATAGTAAAAAGTACTTCAAGCACATGCCAACTTATGGGATCAATGATGGTGTCTTGGTTCTCCAAGAAGCAAAAACACTGTGGCTTTATCAACAGCAGAAGCTGAGTATGTTGCATTAGGGAGTTGTTGTGCTCAAATCCTATGGATGAAGTAATAATTGAAGGACTTTGTTGTTTATGCTCACAACATGAAAATCAAATGTGACAACACTAGTGCTATCAACCTTACAAAAAGTCCAATACGTCATTCAAGAGCTAAATATATTGAAATCAAGCATCATTTTATTTGCGATCATGCATAATGGTGATATTAGCATTCAATTTGTTGATTCTAAGTATCAATTAGCAGACATATTCACCAAGCCACTTGATATAACACATTTGAATATATCATATAAGAATTGTGTATTACTATTATGCATGTTTGAGTTGTTACTTAAACATGAAAAATTCACTTCTGAGCAAAGAAATGTGAAAACTTCATTTGAAGAAGCTCAATGACTATAAGGACTCAAAACTTAAAGCATCGACTAAAAATGACATATTCTGAGTAGAAACGACAAAAGGTTTGATCGTTCAAATTTTTAGTGTGTAAGTAGTTATATTTTTGTAATAAATAAGGTACGGACCATCACAATCTCGATGAATATTCAGCAAATATTGTGATTGTATTGATTGCCTTGATTGTTTTGATTAAATTGATGAGTTGATTGAGTCGATTGAATATATGCTTTCCAAAAATTAATTCATCACATCCTTTCAAAACATATTACACAAAAACAGTTTCTAAAATTGTGAAAAGACAAAAATCTATATCTAAAATGTCGTCTTCTCTTATAACACCAAAAAGAACTCTTTTGTAACTTACTACATTCAAAATTTCTCTAAAAGAAGTTTCTCTAAAACCCTAAAACTCCCAAATCCTCTCAACTTCTTCTCAAATATATCAATGGCACCTAAGAAACCTTCAACGATGAAGACACCTTCGATTGGCTCTCGTTGATCTGGACGGCTGGAATCGCGAGGACCCAGAATCCCAAGCGGCACCCCAACCTCGTAAGATCTTATTGAATTGCCTAGAAGAGATGAATCAGACAAAAAGGTGGAGCAAGTACAAAGAGTGCTTTCTAATATTAAAATCAAAGGTTCTCCTGAGCAGATGGAGAAAATCAAGAAGAAGCACGAAGATCATCTTGTGGATATGGTAATCCAAACCCCTGAATAGAATGCTAGCTTGCCTATTGCTAAAAGAATCAAACTCGATAGGGGTTTATCAAATGTGATCAAAGGGATGAGGACACAGGGTAAGCCTAACATTGATATTCTTGAGTTTGTACAACTGAATGGATTTTTAAATGAGGCTTAACTGTATAAATTCAGTGAGATGTTAACTCAAGATGAGATAAGACATGCCATAAAAGTAAGAGATGAATTTCAGAAAGTCAGATCTTCAGAGAAAAAGGAAGGAGAAAGTTGGGGAACCAACAAGAACAAAGAAAAGGGTTGTTAGAATGGAAGAAGAATCACGTGATACTATTTCTGTTAGTGAGTATCTCCGGGAAAATGATGATGAGGCAATATAAGCCCACTTTAAGCTAATTGTTATGAAGTTTTTGGCTGGGGAGGAGGATGCAGATGAGATGTTTAAAACAGAGGAGAATTAGAAGCTCTATGAATCACTACTTGCTAGAGGAGTCATGCCCAAAAACCTAACTGGTTTTGACTTCTTTGAAAGGAGTGGCCTGCAGATCCTTTATCCCCTTCCCAACCTATAGTTGCACACATTCTATTGGCTAAACACCTCTTGCTACCCTAAACTAACTACTTATGTCACGCCCCGCGCCTTGGGCATGAGCACGTGACTCCCTGCAAGCAAACCAAATATCTTCCGTGGTCCCAAGATCCACAAATAAGTCGAGAGACATAATATACATTAAGCACGCGGAAGCAATAATGAAATAACTCCTCCGTACAAATAGTGGAATGGGACCTAGATAGAGAATATACCGTCATACATAAAACCCAACTGATCATACAGACGCATAGCTACTAACTCCGCTAACAAGAGGGACGACGGGGTAAGTACACAAAAAGGGTTCATCATCAACATCCAAAAGAGACGGGGTCAGGGTCACCACCAAGGGATCAAATTGACAAACTGGTATACTCTAAGAAGGTCTCTAAGCGAATCTCCATGGTATCCTCTATGGTTGCCTCGGCAGATAGCTCCGCGAGATCCTCCTCAGTCGCCTCCAGCACAATGACCTCATCCTCCGTGTCCTCGATGGTCCGGATCCTCTCTGGTCCAATCCTAGAACCGGCAACCGACCCTTCAACCTGGTCTAAGTCTCTGGTGGGGTGGCACCAACAAGGGACAACTCCTTGGGGCACCTCATGGAGCTTCAGCGGCCCGGTAGACACGTCCCCGACCTTCCTATACCAGGCCTCATATCGATGAGGCTTCTAGCTCGTACTACCCTTGTCTACCAAAACAACAGTACGCTTCCTAACATAAATAGTTCCCTGCCCGTCAGGGAACTCATCAAAATAAGTAGACATCTCCTTCGGGTCTCCAAAACAAATAGGCCACATCGTCAAGGCCTACGATCTGTAAAAATAAGGGTCCCCAACGGGGTGAGATACACATCTCAGTAAAAGAGTCCTAACCCTAGGTTAGGCCGACCATCCACTTAGGTAGTCACATACCCCAATAATTCAAGCTCACAGACGAACAGGCATGTACAATGAAAGATGACAATACGCAGATGACAGGCATGTAGCTATGACATCATGCACACTCATATGATTACGCATACCTATCCTGACACTTCACCACATCCATCATCTCCCGCCTGCCTCATTCTCATCCCCGCGGTTAGATCGCATCAGGCTCGATCTGCGTAAACGCATCAGACCGTCATTGACAATCCGCGTAAACACATCATGTTTCAATGATACTCCGGGCCAGTGTCGGCATCTCATACATCCGTCCCGCGCAAACACATTAGGACCGTGACCATCTCAACCCCGTGATTAGATCGCATCAGGGCGCCACACGACTCCAACCCGCGCCTCAGCGCCTTAGGATATCAACCACCTCACCCCGCGTCTCATACGCGTCAAGGCCTTACCTCATCTCCGCCATGCCACAATCACAGATCATGCACACAAAGCCTAGTGCAGTTCATGCATAAACAATGCATCCATGGCATGCAAGACGATTCAATACACATTCACTTGTAACCAATTACTCAAGAGACAAGCATAAGAAAACATTAGGGTCATCTATACTCTCATAGCCTTCACAAGGAGCATTCATGCCAAGCCTCCCAAAATACCATCTCAATTCTACCCGAATCGCCCAATCGAGTCTAATCTTCCTATCCTAAGGTTAGGAATTCCCTTACCTTGAATTTGATGCCACAAAATCCTCTTCTTGAGCCCACAAAGTTCGGCCTTCAATGGTCCAAGACTAATCTCGCCACACAACCAAGGAAATTCCAACCAATTGTCAATTTCCATGTCCAATTCACCCATCCATGAATCACAAACGTCCATAACACAATCCTCATCATCTTAGCATGTCTAAATTACCAATTTGAGAATCAAAACCCATGCCATAGCCTCCACAGATTCGGTCTTGCACGGAACCTAACCGGCTATTTTCGGTTATGTGCAAACCGAGCATAACCAATCCTAAATCTCCACCAAATCCATCATTTAATCACTAATCTACTTCTTAACATGTCTATCTAAGGGTCCAAGAGTCTCACCGAATATTTGAAGTCACGTCATCGCCGGAATCCCTTCGAAAGTTACCGGATACTCTAAGTCAGTAAACTGGCAGTTTCTGTCCAAGGTTCATAAGACCCATTTGAGGTCAAAACTTCATCAAATCAAGTTCAACGTTTTACCACAGATTTATATACAAGCCCCCTAGATCACCATAAAATTTGGTCACAAAAATCCAACATTTCGATATCCCAAGGGGTCAGAAACTCGGCCTACCTCAGATTGGGTTAGTTTTCGTGGACTTCTGGAAAAATGCCTGGCCGGAGCTCCTCGGTGGTCCAATCGATGTGCTTCCACTTCAAGGAGGTCGGCAAGAGGTTACGCTAAGAGGGTGTGGTCGGTAGGAGTCCAGGTGGGGGCCAAAAGGCAGCGTCGACGGCAGCGAATAGGAGGCCCAAAAGCTGTCGCCGTCGGTAGAGAAGAAGAAAGAAGAAGAAGCTGTGGTCATGGGTTTGTGGGGGGTGTATGGCTAGTCAAGAGAGGAGAAAGAGAGAGAAAAGCGTCTATATACAAGGCTCAAGTCAATGGGTTGAATGATAGGTGGTGTCTAGTGGACATGACCACTCTTTTGCCCATCCATTGACACATGTCCTAGTGTCATTTAAACTTAATCCAATGGCCACAATTCATCCTCCTTTTTTGGCAGCCTTGAGGTGGTTTAAAAGACTAAAATGCCCTTCTTTATTTGCATGGGCAAGGCTCAAGCTTGAAGGGCAAAATGGTAATTTTACCCCCGACGTCCGGAACATCGTTTTTCTCGTTCCAATATTCTTCGATAGGGCGACGGCTAATCCAAGTTTAACGTTGGAATTCTTGATTCTCTATTTTCAATTTTCAAGACTCGTTTCTGATTATTTTATCTATCGGACATGGTCCCAACTTATCCCGAACCGACGGGCGGCTTTTGCAGACGTTACGCGTATCGATCTTGTGATTCATATCATATTTAGGGCTCGTCAATTCATGGCGACTTTGGTTGTCATGTAATTGTGAGGGTCTATCACCCGCGCTCCAATCGCATAACACTAGCAAATGCATTCCTTAATCGTTCTTAGATCGGCCTTTTTATGGTTCTAAATATCCCCTCGACAATCCTTATGGTCAAAGCGTCATTTATTATCCGAGTTTCCTAGGTGCACGTACCTTGTCTCACGTTACCCTTTCCCTTTTGGTCAGCCTACTCGAATTAATCAGATTCGAGCGAGATACGACTGAAATACATCTCTAGATTTACTTCTCATTAATGAGTCTGAGATTGACTGGAAATCTGAATGTCATAACTCTTCCCCCCTTACAAAATTTTCGTCCCCGAAATTTATATCAAAATTAATTACTCAAATAAATGGGGTTGTTGTGGCCTCATCGTCTCTTCGTTTTCCCACGTGGCGCCTTCGGTTCCATAGTGCTCCCGCACTACTTTGACCAGTGGAATCTTCTTATTCTTGAGGATTTGCTCCTTCCGGTTCTCGATCCTTATCGACCTCTCCACGTAAGACACTCGGTCATCCACTTCTATAGTCTCGTAGTCTAGCACATGTGTCGGGTCTGGTTCATATCTCCACAACATCGATACGTGGAAAACATTATGCACCTGGGATAGATTAGGCAGCAAGGCAAGCCTGTAGGCCAAGGTTCCAATCCACTCCAGTATCTCGAATGTGCCTACATACCTTGGGCTCAGCTTCCCCTTCTTTCTAAATCGCGATAGTCTTCTCATCAATGACACATTGAGGAAGACATGATCATCCATTTGAAACTCCAAGGGCTCGCGCCGCTTATCTACGTAGCTCTTCTAACGGCTCTGTGCCGTTCTTAGTCTATCCCGAATTATTTTCACTGCTTCCACCGATTGCTCTACCAGTTCTAGGCCTGTGATACTCCTTTCTCCAACCTCATCCCACCAAATCGGGATTCTGCAAGCCCTACATAGAGTGCTTCGAATGGTGCCATCCGGATACTCTGCTAGTAGCTATTATTATAAGCAAACTTTACCAAATGTAGTTGATCTTCCCACTCACCTTTAAAATCAATGACGCATGCACACAGCTTGTCCTCAAGTGTTTATATAGTCCTTTCCGACCGTCCGTCCATCTGTGGGTGATACGCTGTGCTAAACTGTAGTTGGGTTCCCATGGCATCTTGCAAGCTTTTTCAAAAGTTTGCCGTGAATTTAGGATCTCTATCCGAGGTAATCATCACAGGCACTTCGTGCAGCCTCACTATCTATCTTATGTACAACTTTGCATACTTATCCATAGCGAAGTCCTTTCACACCGGGGTGAAATGTGCGGACTTGGTCAATCTGTCCACTACTACCCATAAAGAGTCGTGACCTCTCTAGCTCATTGGGAGTCCCATCACAAAATCCATAGTTAAATGCTCCCACTTCCATTCGGGTATCTCTAGTGGCTGTAATAGTCTCCAGGCTTACAGTGTTGCGCTTTCACTTGCTGGCACGTCAAACACTTAGCCACATACTTTCCTACGTCCACCTTCATCTCGTTCCACCAATAATGCTGTTGCAAGTTCTAATATATTTTCATACTCCTAGGGTGGATGCTATAATTACTCCTATGAGCCTCTAACAAGATCCTTTCCCTGTGTCCTTCATCCTCTGGTACACACAGTCGTCCTCGGAACTTCAAAATTTCATCATCTGACACTTGAAACTCGGGCTTTCTGTTTGTCATGTCCATCTCCAAAATTTTCTTAATTTCTGGGTCCGTAGACTGTAGGGTCTTTATTCCCTCCTGGACCTCAGGTTCCATCCTCAATGTAGCCATTAAACTAGACAACTAGTGGACTTCTAGTCTGCTCTTAAATCTTAAATCATTAATCAACTTTTCACTAGCAGACATGCAATGCTCAACTTCTGGCTAAGTGCATCTGCAACTCTGTTTGCTTTCCCAGGGTGACATTGTATATCACAATCATAGTCCTTGAGCAGCTCCATCCACCTATGCTGCCTTATTTTAGCTCTTTCTAGGAAAATAACTACTTTAAGCTTTGGTGGTCGGTGTAAATCTGAAACTTTTAGCCACATAGGTAATGTCTCCAAATCTTCAGAGCAAATACAATCACCGCTAATTCCAAGTCATGAGTTGGGTAGTTCATTTCATGTGGCCTCAACTGTTTGGATGCGTAGGCCACTACTCTTCCATGCTGCATCAATACCCAGCCCAATCCTTTCAACGAGGCATCACCATATTTTTCATAACCTCTCGGTCCTGATGGAATTGTCAACACTGGTGCGGTTGGCAATCTATGTTTGAGTTCCTAGAAACTCTTCTCGCACTTATCCGTCCATTCAAATCTTATTTCCTTCTTCGTTAACCGCGTCAATGGGATAGCTATAGATGAGAATTTCTCCACAAAACGCCTGCAGTATCCTATCAGTCCCAAGAAACTTCTGACTTTGGTGACCGTAGTAGGTCTAAGCTAATTCGTTATAGCCTCGATCTTCGCAGGATCCACGGCGATTCCTTCACCATATACCACATGACCAAGAAATGCTACTCTGTTCAACCAGAACTCACATTTACTCAACTTCGTGTATAGCAAATGCTCCCTCAAAGTTTGCAGAACAATCCTCAGGTGCTCTTCGTGTTCTACATCACTCCTCGAGTAAATCAAGATGTCGTCAATAAAGACTATAACGAATCTATCCAGGAATTTCTTAAAAACTCCATGCATCAGGTTCATAAAAGCAGCTAGAGCATTGGTCAAACCAAACAACATCACCGTAAACTCATAATGACCATACCTCGTCCTAAAGGCATTCTTAGGTATGTCTTCCTTCTTGATCCTCAACTGGTGATACCCTATTCTCAGGTCAATCTTCGAAATTACCGCCACTCCTTGCAACTGATCAAACAGATCGTCAATTCTCGGCAGTGGGTACTTGTTCTTCATTGTTACTTGGTTCAGCTGCCGATAGTCGATGCATAAACGCAAAGATCCATCCTTCTTCCTTACGAATAGCACCGGTGCTCCCTACAGTGAAGCACTCGGTCGGATAAATCCCTTGTCCAACAGTTCTTGCATCTGTACCTTTAACTCTTTCAATTCTGACAGGGACATCCTGTAAGGTGCCTTCGAGATCGGTTCTGTCCCAAGGGCTAACTCGATAACAAATTCTATTTCCCGTTCTGGTGGTAATCTTGGCAACTCTTGGGGAAATACATCAGGAAATTCACGCATTACCGGGATACTCTCTAACTTTGGCTCTTCGGTAGTCGTGTCCATTACTACCACTAAGTATGCCTGACACCCTTCAGACATCAGCTTGGTCACTTCTAGAGATGAGACTAAGGGAATTGAGATTCCTCCTCGACTTTCCACCAATTCAAAGCTAGGGCGGCCTCTCAGATAAAATCGAATTATCCTACTACCACAATCTACTACTACCCTCTGTTTACCCAACCAATCCATTCCTATGATTACGTCAAAATCATACATGGGCAATACCGCTAGGTCAATACTCTACTTACTCCCTCCAATCACGATTTCACAACCCGTACAACCCAATGAAACCAATATATTATCCTTTAACGGAGTGGCAACATACAGATTCATATTCAATGGTTTTAACTCTATACCCACCAAATCAGCAAATTGAGCAGTCACAAATGAATGCGTGACACCAGGATCAAACAATGCATATGCAGCTTGGTTGTACAAGTAAACCATATCTGTGACCACACCTAGTGCTTCATCCGCCTCTCTACGGGCTACTGCATACAACCTTCCTTGTGCCGGTGGTCGATCCTTCCCTGTGCTGGTGGTTGATTCTGCTCGATTTGGGAAGTAGTCGTCGATGGTCCAGCCTGGGGTCTCTACACTTGAGGTCAATTTTTCGGAGCTTGGTTTGGGTACGTCCTCATCTGGTGGCCCAGTTGACCACATTTAAAGCAAGCTCATATCCTTACTGGGCATGGCCTATTTTCCTGTCTCTTGCCATAAAGGCGGCAGCTCTAGTTTGTGGGATTCGGCGGCTTCACGATATGTTTCTTTACTGGAGGCACAAGACGCCTATTGCCTGCCATTGGTCTCTTGCCCAATGGGCGATTGTCTTTGAATGGGGTAAACCGCGATCCAGTTGCGGTGTTCCTCTCCTTCAAGTACCTTTCTATCATCTAGCCCCGTTCGTATATCTCCTTATAAGTCCTCAAATTTAGGGCAATCATCTTACTACGAAGCTTAGGCCTCAATCCATCCCTAAATCTCCATGCTTTCTCTTGGGGATCCTCTATGGATCGAGGTGTGTACCTCGACAGCCTCGAGAACTCGGCCTCATACTGATCTATCGTCAGCTGGTTTTGGCCTAATTGTAGGAATTCCACCTGCTTTCTTTCCTTGGCCGTCTCCGAGAAATATTTGTCGTTGAACGCGTCTTCAAGGCATCCTAGTTCATGGCCGTTCCTTCAGGGAAATATCCATTCTTGGTGGCAGTCCACCAATCATTTGTTGTACCCTCTTGCTAGTACACTGCTAGCAGCACCTTCTCTTCATCCGTGCACTTCAGCACACCAAAAGCTTTCTCTAACTTCTTAATCCATCTAGGTGCTAGCTCAGGATCTCTAGTCCCGTCGAACTGCGTCGGCTTCAGCTTTTTGAACTGCTCCGCTAATTGGCCCATCTGTTTGGCCACGACGATTTCCTCTTGGGCATTCACAGCTTCATTGCCCAGGTCATGTTCATTCTGGTTTCCATTGCCACCGTTGTTGCCGTTGTTGGCGTTGATGGTAGCTATGGCAGCTCCTACTGCTTGGGCGATGGCAGCATCCCGATCCTGGGTCTGCCTATCTATCAAGTCACCAATTCTCTCTAGCGCCCTCAACACGCCATCCATTCTTGGGTCCTCAACTATAGGCGGCTTTGAGCTAGAGGCTCAGCCTCTGGATCTTCTAGATCTTCTAGACGGGTTGCTCATCCTTATCCCTTTCTACTGAACCTGGTCCACCACAAGTTCAGCATGGAGTTAGTAACTCACTCAATCATCTAAGTCCAGAGCTACCGGCTATGCCTTAACAGAAACAACTACAATACAACAAATAGCTCATGGCTATTCCTCAGTTCCGTTCGCTCCAACGATTCACTAAAACCAACCATACTCATTCATTCAACAGACCAAAGTCCACAAATGACTTCCAACACCAAGCAGGGAACTCAATCCTCATGTCTTACCACAACCTTGCCAAAGGCCAAATGCCATCCATAAGTGTAAAGTCACATGTGATGCACTCCATGCCTTATCTTAACCAATCTCCTAAGGTTTCACTATCCATCCAAGTCCCAGCTTAATCCTCCTTATCACTCCAGTCTCAATCAACTTTGGATCGAGCTGACCTTGCTCTGATACCAAGTAAACGGGGATGTCACGCCCCGCGCACCGGGCACGAGCACGCGACTCCCTGCAAGCAAATCAAATATCGCTTATGGTCTCCAGATCCACAAATAAGTCAAGAGACATAATATACATTAAGAACGCGGAAGCAATAATGAAATAACTCCTCCGTACAAATAGTGGAATGGACCTGGATAGCGAATATACCATCATACATAAAACCCAATTGATCATACAAACGCATAGCTACGAACTCCGCTAACGAGAGGGGCGACGGAGTAAGTACACAAAAAGAGTTCATCATCAACATCCAAAAGAGACGAGGTCAGGATCGCCACCAAGGGATCAAACTGACAAATTGGGAGCTCCTAAGACGAGCAGCTGGAGTCCTCGATGTCCTTTGCGTCCTCCATGGGCTCATACTCTGAGAAGGTCTCTAAGCGAACCTCGATGGTATCCTCCATGGTCGCCTCGGCAAATGGCTCCACGAGATCCTCCTTAGTAGCCTCCAGCACAATGACCTCGTCCTCCGTGTCCTCGATGGTCAGGGTCCTCTTCGATCCAATCCTAGAACCGGCAACTAACCCCTCAATATGGTCTAAGTCTCTGGTGGGGTGGCAACAACTAGGGACGACTCCCTAGGGCACCTTATGGGGCTTCAGCGGCCTGGTAGACATGTCCCCAACCTTCCTATATCAGGCCCCATATCGATGAGGCTTCCAGCTTGTACTACCCTCGTCTACCCAAACAACAGTACACTTCTTAACATAAATAGTTCCCTGCTCGTTAGGGAACTCATCAAAATAAGTGGACATCCCCTTCAACTCTCCAAAACGAATATGCCACATCGTCAAGGCATAGGACCTGTAAAAATAAGGGTCCCCAACGGGGTAAGATACATATCTCAGTAAAAGAGTCCTAACCCTATGTTAGGCCGACCGTCCACTCAGGCAGTCACATACCCCAATAATTCAAGCTCACAAATGAACAGGCAAGTACAATAAAAGATGACAATACACAGATGGAAGGCATGCAACTATGACATCATGCACACTCAGATGATTACGCACACCCGTCCTGCCCCTTCACCATATCCACCATCTCCCGCCTGCCTCATTCTCATGCCCGCGATTAGATCGCATCAGGGTCGATCCGCGTAAACACATCAGACCGTCATTGACAACCCGCGTAAACGCATCAGGTTTCAATGATACTTCGGGCCAGTGTCGGTACCTCATACCTCCGTCCCGTGTAAACGCAGCAGGACTGTGGCCATCTCGACCCCGTGATTAGATCGCATCAGGGCGCCACACGACTCCAACCCTGCACCTCAGCGCCTCAAGGTATCAACCACCTCACCCCGCGTCTCATACGCGTCTGGGTCTCGCCTCGTCTCCGCCATGCCACAATCACAGATCATGCACACAAAGCCAAGTGTAGTTCATGCATAAACAATGCATCCATGGCATGCAGGAAAATTCAATACACATTCACATGTAACCAATTACTCAAGAGACAAGCATAAGCAAACATTAGGGTCATCTATACTCTTATAGCCTTCACAAGGACCATTCATGCCAAGCCTCCCAAAAAACCATCTCAATTCCACCTAACTTGCCCAATCGAGTCCAATCTTCCTATCCTAAGGTTAGGAATTACCTTACCTTGAGTTTGATGCCACAAAATTCTCTTCTTGAGCCCTCAAAGATTCGACCTTCAATGGTCCAAGACCAATCTCATCGCACAACCTAGGAAATTCCAACCAATTGTCAATTTCCATGTCCAATTCACCCATCCATGAATCACAAACCTCCATAACACAATCCTCATCATCTTAGCATGTCTAAATCATCAATTTAAGACTCAAAACCCATAGCCATCAGCCTCTACAGAT
This sequence comes from Rhodomyrtus tomentosa, assembly GCA_028455895.1. Classification (NCBI taxonomy): domain Eukaryota; kingdom Viridiplantae; phylum Streptophyta; class Magnoliopsida; order Myrtales; family Myrtaceae; genus Rhodomyrtus; species Rhodomyrtus tomentosa. Next base: position 23,854,882 of record JAPCWY010000004.1, read on the forward strand.
TCAATCTTGCACGGAATCGAATCGACTATTTTCGGTTTTGTGCAAATAGAGCATAGCCAGTCCTAAATCTCCACCAAATCCATCATTTAATCACTATCCTACTTCTTAACATGTCTATCCGAAAGAGTCTCACCAAAGATTTGAAGTTGCGTCGTCGCCAGAATCCCTTCGAAAGTTGCCGGATCCTCCATGTCAATAAACCGGCAGTTTCTGTCCAAAGTTCACAAGACCCATTTAGGGTCAAAACTTCATCAAATCAAGCTCAAATTTTTACCACAGATATAAAATACAAGTCCCCTAAATCTCCATAAAATTTGGTCGCAAAAATCCAACATTTCGATATCCTAATGGGTCAGAAACTCGGCCTACCTCAGATTGGGTCAGTTTTCGTCGGCTTCCGGGAAAATACTTGGCCGGAGCTCTTCGGTGGTCCAATCGATGTGCTTCTACTTCAAGGAGGTCGGCAAGAGGTTAATCTAAGAGGGTGTGGTCGACCAAAGTCCAGGTGATGGCCAAAAGGCCGCGTCGACGACAGCGAACAGGAGGCCCAGAAGCTGTTGCCGGCGGCAAAGAAGAAGAAAGAAGAAGAAGCTATGGTCGTGGGTCTGTGAGGGGTGTATGGCCGGTCAAGAGAGGAGAGAGAGAGAGAAAAGAGTCTATATACAAGGCTCAAGTCAAGGGTTGAATGGTAGGTGGTGTATAGTGGACATGACTACTCTTTTGCCCATCCATTGATACATGTCCTAGCGTCATTCAAACTTGATCCAATGGCCACAATTCATCCTCCTTTTTCAATAGCCTTGGGGTGGTTTAAAAGACTAAAATGCCCTTCTTTATTTGCATGGGCACGGCTTAAACTTGAGGGGCAAAATGGTAATTTTACCCCCGACGTCTGGAACGTCGTTTTTCTCGTTCCAATATTCTTTGATAGGGCGATGGCTAATCTGAATATAATGTTGGAATTCTTGATTCTCCATTTTCATTTTTCAAGACTTGTTTCTGATTGTTTTCTCTATCGGACGTGGTCCCAGCCTATCCCGAATCGACGGACGGCTTTTGCAAACGTTACGCGTATCGACCCTGTGATTCATATCACATTTAGCGCTCGTCAATTCGTGGCGACTTTGGTTGTCATGTAATTACGAGGGTCTATCACTAGTTTCTATGGTCTCGATCGTCACTGTCCGATTATGGTAAATTTTGCAAATCATACGTTGGTTAAGCGGCATCACGCGCGCTCTAATCGCATAACACTAGCAAATGCATTCCTTAATCGTTCTTAGATCGGCCTTTTTATGGTTCTAAATATCCCTTTGATAATCCTTGTGGTCGAAGTGCCATTTCTTATTCGAGTTTCTTGGGTTCACATACCTTATCTCTCGTTAGCCTTTCCCTTTTGGTCAGCCTACTCGAATTGATCAGATTCGAGCGAGATACGACTGAAATACAAGTCTGAGATTGACTGAAAATTAGAATGTCACAGCTTACTTTTACTCGAATTTCTCCATGATTTCTAGAGATGCTATTAAGTTCTCTTTTCGTGAATAGAACATTATTTTGAGTGCTACAGATATGGCAGATATCCTTCAAACTTATCTGTCTACCTTTACCAAGATTTCCATCTTTGATGAAGATGTGTACAGAAAACTCTCTGGGAATCCAAATTTGTCTAGGGCCAACAAGTCTCATATTGAGCATCATCATTTCCCTCTTAAAATTATTATTCTTCACAGGTAGTTATAAACTGCCTTAGGCCAAAAGGTTCCTCTAAGACTAATGTCTCATGGTTCGAGGCAAAGCAGATATAGACTATCTTAAATGGAAAATCCTTCTCTCTCCCACATTTAATTTTTATACATATGAGGACAACCAAAAATAATAAGGCTCAGCTACCCTATGGATTCTTGATCACCAAAATCTTTGATTATTTGAGAATTGTGATCCCTCTACGGCTTAGATCACTAAAGTTGTCGGAAGTACAGGTGAGACTATGCTTAGTAAGATGGGGTATAAATTTAATGATGGACAGTAGAAGGATAGGATAGGGAAGGTGATTCTGATAAATTGTCTACAGAGATAAACAGAAGGACCAGTTATTGAGAGTCCACCTCATGAAAAGCCTGCTCAAGCATTACAAATAGAACCATCCTAAGAATCCATTAAGAAGAGAAGGATTAAAATACTGGCTCACAAGTCTACAAAACCTAGATTGAAAAAAAAGAAGACTTGCTAAGATATTACTTGAAAAGATTGAGAAAGAGCACACCTCTAATAGCTCAATGGCAAGTGAATCTGAAATAGAAGAGCTAGTTCAAACAATTGTGAGAACATCTTATGAGATGAGATTGCAGTTCAAAAGGAGCAGCAAGGGAAAAGAAGGAGAAGGAGGCAAGAGAAAGAGATAAGAAAGAAAATGAACAGGTAAGACCTATTGAAAATGTCCAGGAAAATGACATTGAAAATGAAGAAGAGATGGTGGACTTGTAGAGTCAAGAGGAGTAGATTGAGTAAGTCAACATCTCTGAATTCATTCTGAGCGAAGAGACATTCCAAGACAAGCTCCATATGAGGAGGAGGACACAATATGGAGATTGATGATGCTGGCATAGCAGTTTCCCCAAGCAAGTCAGTTTCACCAATTGAGAAATATGCTAAGACTCAAGAGGAGTCTTCAAATGTAGGTACTCAGACTGATGAACCAGATGGTGCCGCAGACAAAAACTTCTTAAGGAACTTATGCAAACACAGAGAGAAATGAATTAAAAACTCATAGAAATTTTGGCTTCTCTGCACAAAGACATTGCAAGCTTGTCAATCAAGGTAGGTTCTGAGGTATAACAGAGGAAGAAAGACATCACAGACCTCTCAGAATCTTGGTTGGGCCTTTAGACAAAGCAATTTTCAATTTGAAGGAGGATGTTGACCAGAAACTTAATAATCTGTCTAAGTTTGTCTTAGTTCAACCCCCTTCGTACCAAACCCATTCAAGTCAAGCCCCATCAACTTCAATCCCATTACAAACACCACAAGACTAAAAAGATTCTAATGTTTTTCGAATGTTTTTATTCTTTTGTGTTGTTTTGGATATATACTTCAATGGTCATGGTTATGGACTTTGATTAGTAATGAGCTACTATTGAATATTTGATTTTTTTATTAGTATTATTATGTGACTATGACAGTAATATTATGTGCTAATCTGATCATGGCTTACAGTGAATATCATTAGTCTTCACCCTTTTACGTTGATTACAAAAAAGGGGAAGAAATTTTATAACATAGTACTGTGAAGGTCAAGAATGTGTTATACATTGTGCTGTGATTGCGAATGATATATTGAGTACTGTGAATTGTACATATGAAAGATGTTGTGTTGTGAGTATAATAGCTGCATTGAGTATTTACTAAGACTCTATACTATGAGTACCAACAGAGCAGGTACATCATATTTGTCATACACAAGTGAAGTTGCTATAAGAAGTTCACAGGTTGAAAATTTGAGAACTTAGATTCTTATGTTTAGCATAAACATGACCTCAAAAATAATTATCACTTCTTAAGCAAACAGATGAATAAGTTTTTTTTAGCATTTCACTGCATTAATCTTAGCACATGGAATATTATGTGCGTTATAATTGCTATAATTTGAGCAGGTTAATTAGAGAAGAACAAGTTCTATACTCAGTTCTTTGAACGAGTTAAAACAAAGATGTTCTGAGCATTTGAGTATAAACTCTATATTACAAGTATTATGCTTTCTATTATTGCATTACTCAAGATTATCACTCATGTGATCGAGAACTAGTGAAATCAATTAGAATCACATGTCTTTACAAATTAAATGCTCTATGCTTGTATGAATTACTAAGATTCAAAATCATCTCTAAGAATATTATAAGTTTTGAGATCAATCATCATATCTTTTTTAACTTCAGAACTTACCTTTGCTAATTGTACGAGGGATGACACGATGAATTATCTTTTAGCAAGATATTACTTGAGTAACTAAATTATTGTTGTTCACCTCTTTTTATTTGAATACTTGATACTTTTGTGGATGGTTTTGTCATCATTAAAAAAGTGAAGATTATTGAGAAAAAACTCCAGATGATTTTGAAGTTGACAAAGCGGTCCATGTACTCTTAGTTTTGGGATAATGCCATGAAATAATTATTTTGTAGATTTTCTATGACATTATGATTTCCAGTCAATTTCGGACTAATTAATGAGAAGTGTATATCTAGAGATGTATTTCAGTCGTATTCTGCTCGAATCTGATCAATTCGAGTAGACTGACCAAAAGGGAAAGGTTAACGCGAGACGAGGTACGTAGACCTAGGGAACTTGGACAGGAAACGACGCTTTGACCATAAGGATTGTCGAGGGAACTAGTGATAGAACCTCACAATTACATGACAACCAAAGCCACCACGAATTGACGAGCCCTAAACGTGATGAGAATTACGGGGCCGATATGCGTAATATCTGCAAAAGCCGCCCGTCAGTTCGAGATAGGCTGGAATCACGTCTGATAGAGAAAACTATCAGAAACGAGTCTTGAAAAGTTTGAATTGGAAAATCAAGAATTCCAACGTTATTCGGATTGGCCGTCGCCCTATCGAAGAATTCTGGAACAAGAAAAACGACGTTTTGAACGTCGGGAGTAAAATGACCGTTTTGCCCCTCAAGCTTAGAACATTGCCCATGTAATTGAAGAAGGACAAATTGGTCTTTTAATCCTCCCCTAGCTGTCGAAAATGAAGAGTGAAGGATGGCCATTGGCTCATCTTGGGAAGGCAAGGTGGACAAGTGTCAATGGATGTCTTAAAGAGTAGTCTTGTCTACTATACCACACCTAACATTTAACCTTTGACCAAGCCATGTATATAACACATTTTCTCTCTACTCACCTCATTTTGGCCGGCCATAGCACCCAAGACTCACGCCACTCTCTCTTCTTCTTCCTTCTTGCATCTACCGTCGCCGACCAGGACTGGAGCTGCTGTTCGGCCATTCTGCCGACCACCTCCAGCCACCATTCGGCCACCAGCTGACCACACCAAAGCTTTATGTCTTGCCGACGTCGTCGAATAAGAATCAGGTCATTTGGAGCACCGAGGAGCCCTGGGCAAGAGATTTCCCGAGAGTCGACAGAATCCGAGCAAACTTGAGGTAGGTCCGGTTTTTGACTCTTTTGATGGCTGAATTCTTGGAGTTTTGAGGCCAAATTGGTGGAGATCAACTAAATATGTGTATGGATTTGTGATAAAAATTGGGGTTCCATTTGATGAAGTTTTGACCATGAACCGATCTTGTGAATTTTGCATAGAATCTGTCGGCAAGACTTACTTAGGAGGACCCGGCAATTTCAACGATTTTTCGGCAACCAATCGACTCGAAACTCATGGTGAGCCTCTCAAACCCCTATATAGGCATGTCAAGAGGTAGGGTTATTATTAAATGATGAATTTGGAGGAGACTTAGGCATGGACACATTCGGTTTACACAGAACCGAACATAGCCCTGTTCAATTTTGTGCAAATCAAATCTGTGAGGGGGCTGGTGATGGATGGTTTGAGTTCCAAATTGATGATTAAGGCATGTTAAGAGGATGAGGATTATGCTATTGTAGATTATGGTTCATGGATTGAGAATTTGGACAATGGAATTGATGAAATTGGTTGAAATTCTAGGTTACGCGACAAGTTCCGGTTATGGACATTGGGGGCCGAAACTTTGGAGGCTCAAGAGGAGTAAATTGTGTAATCAAACCCAAGGTAAGTGAATTCCTAACCTTATGCTAAGAAGATTGGACTCAATTGAGTGAGTCGAAGGTTAAATCGAATGAATTATGAGAACTTGTTCAAGTGGGTAGCTTGGTTGTATCCTAAGATGTTATAGGATGGTTGTGTATAACATTATCTATCCCTGAGTCGTTTGCCATGTCTGGATATCATTTGACTTGCTTTGCATACCATGAATGTTAATTGTGCTTGAGCTGCACCCGTGTTTGTATGTGAAATGAAGAGACGTAATATGGCATGAGCATAACATGGCGAGGCCCTGAGGCGTGTGAGACGCGGGGCGGGAGATGGATACCCTGATGCGACGAGATCGCGGGGTGGAGTTGATATTGAGTGGTGCCATGATGCGATGAAATCGCGGGGGTTGAGTTGGCCACGATCTTGATGCAAATTATTCGCAGGACGAAGAGGCCCTGAGGTGTATGAGACGCGGGGCGGGAGATGTATACCCTGATGCGACGAAATCGCGAGATGGAGTTGATGATGTGTGGCACCCTTATGCGACGAGATCGTGGGGTTGAGATAGCTACAGTCCTGATGCGGACTATTCGCGGGACGGAGGTGTGAGAATACCCTGATGCGACAAGATCGCGGGGTGGAGTTGATGTTGCATGGCGCCCTAATGCGACGAGATCGCGGGGTTGAGATAGCCATGGTCCTGATGCCAACTATTCGTAGGAAGGAATTATTGAGATGATGATGTTGCTTGGAGATTCATCGGAACCTGATGCGTTTACGCGGGTTGCAGATGACGGTCTGATGTGTTTACGCGGATCGAGCCTGATGCGATTTATCACGGGTTGAAAATTGAGGCAAGCAGGAGGAGATGGTTGTGGTGATATGGCATGTTGTTGTTTTAATTGATTTGTACTGGATATGTATATGAGTTTATGAGTTGAATTATTGGATATATGACTGCCTGAGTGGAAGGTCGGCCTAACCTAGGGTTAGGACCCACCTTACTGAGATTTGTATCTCACCCTAGTGGGGGCTTCATTTTTCAGGTTCCAGGCGAAGGAAGAGCGAGCTTGCCAAGGATTGGCTTTTGAAGAGATAGTTGACCAGTTGCATTTAGAATGGATTTGACTTTTCTTGATATTGGGTTTGTACTTCTGATTGGTGCATTATGAATTGAACCCGTGATAAATTGATTAATGGAATTTTGTCGTATATATTCTAAGTCATCAGTTGTTGAGTTATTTATATGATTGAAGTTGGTATCGCTTTCGCGTGCATATTTTGGAAAGAGTTATAAGTTATTGGTCGTTGGATCCTGGAGCTTAAATAATTTAACAGCTCAGTGGGATACTCGCGTGCTCGCCAGGTTCGGGGTGTGACATTTTCCTTTGGTTCGGGGATGTACATGATTAAATCTGTCAAAAGAGGATAGCTCATATGTCATTTCTAAGAGACTCAGATGATGTGTGGAGCTCAGTGATAGTCAGGCATTGGAATGATGCTCAAGCTCTGTGAGAAGAATTAACGTGCATTAACCACAACAGAAACGTTCGAAATGATCTTAATTGATACATTATAATGAATACAATTGAACTGGATCGTTCTTAAAGATTATCGGGGATATAGATCAATCAAGGAGATGGATCAAAGGAGACGAACACAACTTTCCCAATGAAGGAATCCATCTATGGAAACCTAGGATTATAGTTTTATGAGCGATTTGAGCCGGACGGGAAAGACTTTCCTTTGGCGGTCCTCAACGACTACGAGATCTTCTTTTGGATATTGTCTCGTCCAGATGGAAAGTTTTGGAGAGCAATACTTTGAAGGCCTTGCAACGATTAGATTGAAGGCGAAGGAGTATAAAAGACATCTCAAATTTGAAGAGAAAAATGATCGGTGTTTAGAGGAAAACGTGTTCGTATTTCATTTATTTTTCTTGATCTATTCATTGTAATTGTGACAAGGTGCACACAAGAGTGTTGAGCGTTAGGTATGGAGTCCTGCATATTAAGGGATATCACCAAGCTGTAACCTCTGAGCAGTTTACTAGTGGAATCCAGCCGATTGGCTGATAGCCAAAGTAGTGGATGTAGGCTTGATTAAAACCGAACCACTATAAACCTTATGTGCAGTTTTCTCTATCTCTTACTCTGATCGTATCATATATTCTGTGATAGTTGATCTGCACACTCACCGCATATAGTGACAAAACTTATATTGATCATTTGAGGGTTGAGCTTAAAGCTTGTACAATTTGAATTCCGCATTAAAATCTCAAAATTCTTAGTATATTCATCTATTCACCCCTCTAGGTAATAACGCTAGCCACAACAGAGCTAGACTACTCGATCCCTGATTCTCTTGCCCTATTCCAAGCCTCGTCGAAGAAGCTTCGGAAGCTTCGCACCGTGCTCTACACCTCTTCGGCAAGAAACATTCCAAGTTCCAGGTACACATGGTTTAGACGCTCTTCAGAAACCGATGGGCCATGTCCACTATGTTTTCTAGGAAAAATAGAATTCGGCCCCTTCCATTCTAATCCAATTGGTGGTGCCGACGAGCGTCCTAGTGCGTAAGATGGCCTAAGGAAGAGAAGATGCTAAGCATGTTCGTCAGCCGACACCTCTTGAGGAAATCCTTGACTTCTTCATTATCATCTTCATGGATATGTATAGCCAGGTACTTTGCGCTTCCACATCGTTCTGGGCAACCTATGCCTTGCCACCCAATTGTCAACTTCATAAGCACCGCCATCATCTTCTTCTCGTTGTTCTTGTTCCTGTCCTTGGTTCTTGCCAAAAACTGTATGGAACGACTGGATCTTGATTCGGCTAATTAACATTCCTGGTCAGGGTTGGAGCTGATGTTGCTCAGGGAGGTAGGCCTGTTCACCACGGGCGGCGATGCTAGAGAGAAGGAGGATGTCGGACTACAGGTGGTAGAGATGGCATTGGCGAGGGAGATAGAGAGGAGAGGGGAGGGAAGAGGAAAAAGTAAGAAGTTAAAAAAATAAACAAAATAAAATAAAAAGAGAAAAATATAAAAAGATCAAAAAAAGAAAAAAGTAAAAGACTAAAGGTCCTTTCAGTCAGACCCTTTTTCGACACATTTTAAGTGCTTCAGGCCCTGTTTTGAAACAAGGTCCACTTTGAACCCTTATTTAAGTAAATTGGTGCAATTCAGATCTTGGGCAGTCCGCAGACTGGGCTCACATGCTAAGTATCATGCCCTGTGATCCTTTGCGAGCGCGCCACATTCCATAATGTCATGTTCGAGTTAAAGGACAACCCAGAATCCAAACGGCCAACGATATGCGAATGAATACAAACGCGCAAACGAAAACGTACACAACTTCGTACACAAAAATAAAAGATGACTTGCGATAACAACAAGCTTTACATATCATAAATATCAAGCATCATTTACAATAGACCTGGGATAGGGGCAAAGTACAAAGTACAAGAGGGGGATTGAAGGGAACCATGGACCAAATCAAAAGACAACTCCATTGGTCCCACTACTACGCCTCTAATCTAAGAGGTCAACCAAAAAGAACTTCATCCCCTAGGACCTCTAATCGGCATTGGTATCATTGGCTTCGTCTTCGTATTCGTCAGGGTCAAACTCAGAAAAGCTATTGGAACGAACCTCCATAAACTCTTCCTCCTTGTCATCCTCAGAAGTAGATAGTTCTATCACTTCTATATCTTCCTCGACGATCGGGGTCTTCTCAAGGATGTTCCTAGACTCCACTACAGAAATCTCCACCTCGATCTCTCCATGGGTAGGATGACACCACTCAGGTACTACATCCCTAGGTACCTCCAAAGGCTACAACAATCTGATGGTATTATCCCCGACTCGACAAAACCAAGCCTCGTAACGGTGAGGCTTCCAATGTTCTCCCCCTTCGTCAACCTAAACGACAGTCTCTTTCCTAACATAAACTCCATCTTGGTCTGCTGGAAACTCTTCAAAAGGGGCGCTCTTGTCCTTTGAGTCACCAAGGCGTTCAAGCAGCATGTTCAGGGTTTAGGGTCTGAAAAACAAGTTCCACGGCGGGGTGAGATTACATCTCAGTAGGCTAATCTTAAACCAAGAATAGGCCATTAGTACCTCCAGACATCTTTTTAAAAGAAGAATGCAATAACTCATAAAGAAGATAGCACATGGTACTCAAGGCATCATAACAAATCATCACGTTTGGCATAAAATGATTATATTTCAAAGACAAACACCACAATAAGGCCAAGCTTCTTGTACTAGCATAGCATCAAGTTCATATGCAAGGAGTTCGTCACAATTTCGTCACAATTTCATCACAATTTCTCATTTCAATGGGTAGGCCCGCGTCAATACGCCTCAGGCTCATCATGTTTCCAATTCCAATGGCTATGCCCGCGCCAATACGCCTCAGGCTAAAAACAATTGACAACCCGCATTCTGACGCATTAGGTTTCAATGCCATTCAATACTCGTATCGACACATATCAAGTCTATCCCGTGTTTTAACGCATCAGGATAGAAATCGACCTCAAGTTCTGACACATTAAGGTTCGATAAGCCATTGGTTCATAACTCAATGCCATTATATATTATGCTTCTCATTAATCAAGGGCTCATATGCCAAAACTCATCTGTTAAACAACTTCATCATCGAGTATAACTCGACTTAGGCAGAAATTGGCCGTTTAACATGTGAATCACTCATGGCCAAATTACACAACGCATGGCACAAACTTTCACGCCAGGGCAATCAATCAAACAAGTCATTCCCTCGCCAATTCAAGCACAAACATCACACATTTGTTACTTAAGGGATAACATGCCTCACGGCCATTCAAGTATACATCACAGCTGAATATTCGCATGTCAACTCCAATCAAGAATTTCACCATAACATCCTAAGGCACAAAACCATGGTTGGACATGCATAAGTCACGATCGACGTAGGTAAATTCAAGCATATTTGGTTTAGAAATCCATCATTTCAATACTCAATTCCATCCATTAATGCCCTAACGTCCTAATAAGGGTTTAGGGGTCACTTACCACTTCAATTGAGCTAGGAATTCTTGCCAAAGACAGCAACAAGTTTCGGTTATCAACCGGTCAAAACAAGGCGGCGTACAACCCTAAGGAAAATCCAACAATTCAACCATTATAACTCTTCCAAATGCCATTCTTCACTTTGCTAACACATCATATTACATTCTAGGATGCCTTACCAAAGACTTTGAAGAAAGGAGACATCTCGGCAAGCCTTCAAATGGCTCGGTTCACTCTGTCCAGTGTAGGGCATCTTGCGGCTCGCAGGAGAATCACACCAATCAATCATTATAACACCTCCAAACTTCATTCAATCACACATACACCTTGTCAACACATCAATCCACGTCCCTAGGTGTCTTACCGAGAGTTTTGAGGCAATGCACACCTCAACGAGCTTCCAAATTGCTTTGTTCCAACCGGTGTACAGGGGGACAAATTCTGCCCTTGCAAGACCACAACATTTCATTCATCAAAATCCATCTCAACTCTAATCAATCTTTAATGTCATATCACTAGGTCCTTAAGCTAGGTGTGAGAGCAGTCTTACCACAAAATTGAGATCAAATGGGCTCTTAAAACCGACACAAGAGAGCCCTTGCTCGAACCAGGTCCGGTGGTGAGCAGTCTTGCTTCCGATGGCTAAACGACGTGATTGGGGTAGCGAGTGGTTGAGCGGCGATTAGGAAGTTGTAGAGGAGAGGCTAGGGAGTGTCGTGGTGGTCGGCGATCGGTCGGAGATGGCCGTCGAGTGGAGCGAATGGGCAGCGAGCAGCTAGTCGGACGGGAACCCTATTGATCAAAGAAGAAGAAGAAGAAGAAGAAGAAAAAGAAATAGAGAGTGAAGGAGAGAAGGAGTCAGCCGAACCAAAAATGAGAGGAAGAGGGAGTGGGATCTTCTTCAATCTTCAATTTGATCAAGGACTGAATGGTAGTTGAGAAAAGACCCTAATTAATGCTAAATGGATAGCTTGCTCCTAAAGATGACACTCGGCATTATCTTTATAATATCTTGAAGCTCCGAAGATCAAATTGCCCTAGTGATTTTCGGCCAACTAGGGGAATTTCCAAATGACTAAAATGCCCTTATTAAATTCTTAAGGCAAGGTTATCCTTCTATGGGCAAAATGATAATTTCACACTTTCAGTCCGAAATTTCACTTTTTCAATATAAATTACCTTCGATGAGGCAATGCCCAATTCCTTTCAAATGTTGAAATTCTTCATTGTCTGCTTTTTCAATTTCGAAATCACATTTCATGGTCGATACTTCGTCAATCGTAATTTCAATTTATCTCAAACTAACGGGCGACTTTTGCAGACGCTACGCATATTGACTCAGTGATTCTCATCACACACTGCTTCATCGAATTTTGCCCTTGAATTGTTTTCTGTAGCCGCATCGACTCAAGTCACGACGACTTTGGTTGTCACATAATTTCGAGGATTTACAACTAGCTCCGACGATCTCGATTGTCACGGTTCGATTTAGTAAAGTTTTGCAAATCATACGTTAGTTAAGTGGAATTACCCGCGCTCCAATCACATAACGCTAGCAAGAGATTCCATAATTGTCCTTAGATCAGCCTTTATTGGCTCTAAATATTCCATCGACAATCATTATGGTCAAAGCGTCATTTCTTATTCGAGTTCCTATGTCCACATACTTTGTCCTACGTTAGCCTTTCCCTTTTGATCGGTTAACTCAAGATTGATCAGGTGCGAGCGATATATAACTGAAATATATCGATGGATATCATTTCATTCAATAATCTCGAAATGGTATGAAATTCAAAATGTCACAACTCTTCCCCCTTTACAAAAACTTCGTTCTCAAAATTTATAATAAATCCAGCTACTCAAATAAATGGGGGTGTTGACGGCTCATTGCTTCCTTGCTTTCCCAAGTGGCTCATTCGGTACCATGATGTTCCCAAATTACCTTCACTAACGGTATCGTCTTGTTCCTAAGGAATTATTCTTTTTTGTCCACAACTCTGACTGGCTTTTCCACATTAGATACCCTTTCATCCACCTCAATGATTTCGTGATCCAGCACATGAGTCGGCTCAGTTTCGTACTTCCTTAGCATTGATACATGAAAAACATTACGCACTTACGAAAAACTCAACGGCAAGGCAAGCCTGTAGACCAATGTTCTAATTCGTTTTAGGATTTCAAATGGGCCTACGTATCTCAGGCTCAGTTTTCTTTTCTTTCCAAATCGAGATAATCTTCGCATCGACGATACCTTAAGGAAAATGTACTCTCCAACTTATAACTCTATGGTTCACGTTGTTTGTCAGCATAACTTTTCTGACGACTCTGCACTGTTCTCAATCTTTCTCTAATGACTTTCATCACCTCGACTGACTGTTCTACCAGTTTTGGGCCCGTTATGCTCCTTTCTCCAACCTAATCCCAGCATACAGGGGTTCTGTAAGCTCTACCATACAACGCCTCAAACGGTGCCATTTTAATACTCTGCTAGTAACTGTTATTATAAGCAAACTCCACTAAATGTAGCTAATCCTCCCATCCACCTTTGAAGTCTATAACACACGCTCACAACATATCTTCAAGTGTCTAAATCGTCTTTTCCGACTGTCCGTCACTCGGAGGGTGACACGCTGTATTGAACTGTAACATAGTTCCCATGGCATCTTGAAGACTTTTCCAGAAGTTTGTTGTGAAATTAGGATCTCTATCGAACGTAATAGTTATATGCACTCCATGAAGACGTACTACGTGACGCATGTATAACTCAGCATACTTATCTATTGCGAAGTCCTTTTGTATAGGTATAAAATGCGCGAACTTTGTTAGCCTATCCACAATCACCCAAATCGAGTCATGTCCTCTCCGACTCCTTGGTAAACCCATAACAAAATCCATGGTTATGTGCTCCCATTTCCATTCAGAAATTTCCAACGACTGTAATAATCCACAAGGCTTACAATGCTAAGCTTTTACCTGTCGACAAGTTAAACACTTAGCCACGTGCTTGGCTACGTCCATTTTCATTCCGTTCCACCAATAGTGCTAATGCAGATTCTGGTGCATCTTTGTGCTACCAGGATGAATGCTAAATTGCTCCTATGAGCTTCCGATAAGATCATTTGCTTTAGCTCTTCGTCATTAGGCACACGCAAAAGTCCACAAAAATTCAAAATTTTATCCTCAAACACTTGGAATTCAGGTTTCTTTTTCGTCTTATCCATCTCGAGGATCTTCTAGACTTCTGGGTTCGTAGACTGCAAGGCCTTTAATTTTTTTCTAGATTTCGGGTTCAACTCTCAATGTCGCTAACAAGCTAGACAAAGAACAAATCTCCAGTTTGAACTCCGAATCCGTCAATCCTTCCAATAGAGTCCATCTTTTAACCATTAACTGCGAAATGTTCGATTTCTGACTATGTGCATCGGCAACTCTATTTGCCTTCCCCGGATGGTACAAGATATCACAATCGTAGTCCTTAAATAACTCCATCCATCGGCGTTGCCTCATGTTCAATTCTTTTTAAGAAAACAAATCCTTCAGACTCTTGTGATTGGTATAGATGTGGAACTTTTCTCCACACAGATAATGCCTGCAAATCTTCAACGCGAAGATGATTGCTGCTAATTCTAAATCATAAGTCAAATAGTTCAACTCGTGAGGCCTTAATTGTTGTGACACATAAGCGACAACTCTTTCATGCTGCATTAATACACATCCTAGTCCCTTTAATGATGCATCGCTATAAATCTCATAGCCTCTAGGCCTAGAAGGGATCGTTAATACCGGTGCAATCGTCAATCGATGCTTAAGCTCTTGAAAGCTCCATTCACACTCGTCTGTACATTCAAATCGTGTATCTTTCTTAGTCAATCTGGTCAGAGGAATGGCGATCGAAGAGAACTTCTCTACCAATCTTCTGTAGTAACCTGCCAATCTAAGGAAACTTCGGACTTCCGTCACAGACATTGGGCTAGGCCAATTCGTGATGCCTCGATCTTGGCATGGTCTATTGAGATTCCATTTTCAGAAATCACATGTCAAAGGAATGCAACCTGATTGAGCCAAAACTCGCATTTACTGAACTTAGCATAGAGCGAGTGCTTTCTTAACGTCTGTAGAATCACCCTTAGGTTCTGTTCATGTTACTCTGGACTCTTTGAGTAAATCAAGATGTCATCAATGAAGACAATAATAAACCAGTCCAGATATTCCTTGAATACTCAATGCATTAAATCCATGAAAGTGGCTAGGGCATTAGTCAATCCAAAGGCATGATTGTAAACTCGTAATGACCATACCTCATCTTAAAAGCCGTTTTCGGTATGTCCTCTTTCTTAATTCTCAACTGGTGATAACCCGTTCTCAAGTCTATCTTGGAAAACACTAGGGCTCCTTGCAACTGATCGAACAGATCGTCAATCCTCGGTAACGGGTACTTATTCTTGATAGTCACTTGATTCAGTTTCCCATAGTTGATGTACGAGTGCAAAGACCCATCTTTCTTCCTTACGAACAAAATGGCGATGCGCTCGGTCGAATGAATTCCTTGTCTAATAATTCTTGCATCTAAACCTTTAACTCTTTCAACTCTGACAAGGACATTCTATAGGGTGCTTTCGAGATTGGCTCCGTTCCAGGGGCCAACTCAATCACAAACTTAATTTTCCTCTCTAGCCGTAATCCCGCCAGTTCTTTGGGAAAGACATCGGGAAATTCACGTACCATAGCTATATTTTTCAACATCAGCACCTTAACTGTCATATCAATTACTATAGCTAGATAAACTTAGCACCCATCATTTAACAACCTTGTCGCCTCAAGTGACGAGACTAAATGAATCGAAGTTCCCCCTCGACTTCCCATTAACTCGAATCTAGGGTGATAATCCGAATAGAAATGGATTACCCTGGTACCACAATCGACTATGGCCCTTTGCTTACCTAGCTAATCCATCCCAATGATCATATCAAAGTCATACATAGGCAGCACACCAAATCTATCCGTTCCTCACTACCATCAATTACTATCTTACAATCCGGGCAACCTAGCGAAACTAGCACTTTATTCTTTAACGGAGTGGTAACATACAACATCACATTTAGCGATTTTAATTCCATACTAACCAAGTTAGCAAATTGAGAAAACACGAAAAAAATGCGATGCTCTAGGATCAAACAAAGCATAGGCAGCATGACCACATAAATTAACTGTACTTGTGACCACGCCAAGCGCGATCTCCGCCTCTCTTTGCGCCACAACATAAACTATCCCTTGGGCTGGTGGTCGGTTCGAGTCATTCTGTGGAACTGCGACTGGAGGTCTAACTTACGGTCGCTGTCCTTGAGGTCGAGTTTCAAGGGCTTGACTTGGACAATTCCTTATCTGATGGCCCAACTGGCCACACTTGAAGCACGCACATGTTCTACTCGAGCAAGGCTCGTTCCCATGCCTTCTACCACAAAGGCGACAATTCAAGTTTGATTGGTGCGGCGGCTTCCCAATATTCTTTCTAACTGGGGGAACAAAGCGTCTATTGCTTGACATTGGCCTCTTGCCAGTGTGGCGGTTGTCTCTAGACGAAGTAAACCGCGACCTCGGTGCGATAGCTGTTTCCTTTATATATCTCTCTATCATCTGACTCCGTTCATAAATCTCCTTGTAAGTTCTCAAGTTCATGGCCACCATTTGACTATGAAGATCCGGGCACAGTTCATCTCGAAATCTCCGGGCCGTCTCTTTTGGATCCTCAACCGATCTCAGTGTATACCTCGACAGCCTAGCAAACTCGACCTCGTATTGATTGATAGTTAATTGGTTCTGACGCAACTGTTGGAATTCTAGCAGCTTCCTTGCTCAAGCAGTCTCCGAGAAATACCTATCATTGAATGCAGCAATGAAGGCGGCCTAAGTAGGGGCGGTGCCTTCCGGAAATATCCCATCTATAGTGGTACTCCACTAGTCATGAGTGATGCCCTCTAGTTGGTAAACCGCTAGAAGCACTTTTTCCTCAAATGTGCACCCCAAGACCCCAAAAGCCTTGTTTAGCTTCTCAATCCATCTAAGAGCTAACTCTAGGTCTCCAGTGCCATCGAATTGAGTTGGTTTTAATATTATGAATTGTTCTTCTAGCTGACCCATCTGTCGATTTATGTTTCCATCCCCTTGGGCGTTACCACCCTCATTACAATGCCATTAGTCCCATTATTCCCATTGTTTTCATGGGCCAGGTTGGCAGCAGCAACAACTGTCATGCCCCGCGCCTTGTAGCACGAGCGTGCGACTCCCTGTAAGCGCAAACTCTCTCTCGTGGTCCCAGAATTCACATAGGTCGAGAGATATATCATGTAGATAGCACGCGGAAGAGATTATAAACAAACTCCTCCGTATAATAATATGGAGGGACCCGAGTAACGAGAGTACCAATAAATGCCTAAACTCCCAAATATCCATACAAGGGCACGACAAACTAAACGTACTGGTCAGTAGGGTGACAAAGCTAGTACAAAAGACGATCATCAATCTCCCAAAAGAAACAAGCATCGAGGTCACCATCAAAATATCAGACCAGAAACAGAAACTCCTAAGTCGAGCTATTGGAGTCATCGGTCTCCTCAGCATCCCTAGATGGCTCGTACTCCGAGAGAGTCTCAGAGCAAACCTCCACGGTGTCCTTGAGTGTCTCATCAGCTGACGGCTCCACCAAATCGTCTTCGGTAGCCTCGATCTCGATAACCTCATCGGTGTCCTCCAAGGTCAGGGTCCTCTCAGGAACGTTCCTCGAGCCAAGTACTGACCCTTCGGCTTCCACCGAATCTCGAGCGGGATGACACCAATCAGGAATCACACCAAGGGGTACTTTAGAGGGCTTCAGTGGCCCTGTGGAAACGTCCCCCACCTTTTTAAACCAGGCCTCATACCTATGAGGTTTCTAGATACTGCCACCCTCGTCTATCCAGACTATCGTGCACTTTCTAACGTAAATGATCCCCTGTCCGTCCAGGAGCTCCTCAAAGTAAGCAGACATTTCTTTCAGGTCTCCAAACCTGATTGGCCATATTTTCAAGGCCTAGGATCTGAAAAATGGAGTCCCACAACAGGGCGAGATTTACATCTCAGTAAGATAGGACCTAACCCTAGGTTAGGCTAACCGTACACTCAGGCAAATGCAATCAGGAATAAAATACATAATAGCCACATAAGGCATTCAGAAGTTATTAAAGGACATGCGAATAAAATAGGTGTCAGGCATGCAATCATGACACAATACACAACATCAGAATTAAACACACATTGCCAAGCCAGATTACACCTTCCAATCCTTCTATGCCTCCTCACTTTCATGCCCGCATTTAAAACGCCTCAGGCTCGGTCCTCGTTAAAACACCTCAGACCATCTCATTGACAAACCCACGTAAACGCATCTGGTTTTCAATCTCATTTCAGGCCTGTGTCGACACTTCTCAAACTCCGTTCTTCGTTTCAACGCATCAGGACCATGGCCATCTCAACCCCGCGTCTCGTACGCCTCAAGGTGACATTCAATTCAGACCCCGCGCCTCAGCGCCTCATGGCATCCATTGACACAACCCCGCGTCTCAACGCATTAGAGTGTCACAACTTCTCCGACATGCCACAAGTTCATTTCATTTCATAGCACATGATCGAATGTAATCTCATGCGACGAACGACACATCCATGGCATGCGAGACAATTAAATTTGACATCCAAATGTGACAATCAATTCATGGCACAAGCATTGTCCAAACATTCAAGTCATCTATGTCTTTCTAGGACGTACATTGAACAATCACATTATAATCTCCCAAGAGCCAATCAAATTCGTACTCAAATCACCCAATCGAGTCCAATCCTCCTGACAAAGGTTTAGAATCCCCTTAACTTGTGCTAAGACCAACAAAATCTCTTCTCAAGCACCTCAAGGATTGGGCTCCAAGGTTTCCAAATCAGGACAGCCATATAACCCTAGGGAATTTCAATCAATTTGTCAATTCTCTTGCTCAAATCACCAATCCATGGAACATAACCTTATTGACTTAATCATCAACATCCTAGCATGTCTCAACGATGAATTTAGAGCTTCATTTCAACACCAACACCTCCCACAGAATTGATATGCACAGAACCGAAACAGGGCATTTTCGATTCTGTACATGTCCCAACTATTTAGCCCTTAAACTAACTTAAATCCTCAATTTATTCACTAATCTACTTGCTAACATGTAGTTCTAAGGGTTGGGAAGCCTCACCAAAAATTTGAAGCCAAGGCGACGCCGGGAAGTCCTTGAACGGCGTCGGTTCCTTCGGGCCCTCCAAACACAAGATCCATTTGGAGTCAAAACTCCATCAAATTCCTCCAAAATTTTTACCACAGCTTAGTGTATGTGTCCTTTAGATGTTAACAAAATTTGGTCGAGAAATTCAAAAGATTTGGGATCCTACGGGGTCTAAACATCAGCTTACCTCCAGCTGCGACGATTTTCGTCGACTTTCGGGAGAATGGCCGGCTGGAGGTCCTCAGGTGGTTAAATGCCGTGATTCTACTTGGAGGATGTCGGCAAGAGGATAAGGAAGGGGCTGACGGTCGGCTCGGGTCTAGGTGGTGGCCGAAAGTGGCGTTTGGGAGTGGCGAACGGCGGCGGCAGAATCAGTCTGCTGGATCTTCTCTGCAGTAGGAAGAAGAAGAAGAAGAAGAAGAAGAAAAATGGCAGAGTGAGGGGGTGTTCAGCCAAGAGAGAGAGGGAATGAGGTATATGCACATTTTCAAGAGTCAACTTAGCTGAATAGTAGGTTAAAAGGTGACTCCATCAACGTCATAGCCTAATCATTTTACACTTGTCCATGTGTCAATCAATGTTCATCCAATGACTCTCAATTTCTTCAATTTTCGACAGCCTTGGGATGTGGTTAATGACCAAAACTCTCTTGTCCAATAATTAAGGCAAGGCTAAGGCTTGAGGGGCAAAATGGTAATTTTACCCCTGACGTCCGGAACGTTGTTTTTCTAATTCCAATTTTCTTCGATAAAGTGATGGCAATCCAATTATAATGTTGGAATTCTTGATTCTCCATTTTCTAATTTCGAGATTCTTTTCTGAATCATTTCTCTATCAGACGTGGTTACAGCCTATCTCGAACTGACGGACGGCTTTTGCAGACGTTACGCGTATCGACCCTGTAATTCATATCACAATTAGGGCTCGTCAATTCATGATGAATTTGGTTGTCATGTAATTGTGAGGGTCTATCACTACTTCCCAAGGTCTCGATCATCACTGTTCGATTTAGGAAAATTGTAAATTATACATTGGTTAAGCGGCATCACCCGTGTTCCAATCGTATAACGCTAGCAAGGCATTCCTTAATTGTTCTTAGATCAGCCTTTTATGGCTCTAAATGTCCTCTCGACAATCCTTATGGTCAAAGCGCCATCTCCTATTCGAATTCCCTAGGTCCACGTATCTTATCTTACGTTAGCCTTTCCCTTTTGGTCAATTAACTCGAGATTGATCAGATCCGAGCGAGATACGACTGAAATACATCGTTAGATACTTTCTCATTAATGAGTCTTGAAATGACAGGAAGAATCAGAAGTCACAACTCTTCCCCCCTTACAAAAATTTCGTCCTCGAAATTTACAATAAACTTAGTTACTCAAACAAATGGGGGTATTGAAGTCTCATCGTTTTCTCGCTTTCCCATGTAGCGCCTTCGGTTCCATGGTGCTCCCAAACAATTTTGACTAATGGAATTCTTTTATTCGTCAGAATTTACTCCTTCCGGTCTTCGATCCTGACTGGTCTTTCTACATACGATACTCTGTCTTCCACTTCGATAACTTCGTAATCCAGTACATGCATCGGATCTGGCTCATACTTCCGTAGCATTGATACGTGGAAGACGTTGTGCACTTGATATAGATTAGGCGGTAAGGCAAGTTTATAGGCTAAGGTCCCAATCCGCTTCAGAATCTCAAATGGACCTACGTACCTTGGACTCGGTTTTCCTTTCTTTCCAAATCGGGATAATCATCTCATCGGCGACACCTTAAGGAAAACATGATCGCCTACTTGAAACTCCAAAGGCTTATGTCATTTATCCACATAACTATTCTGACGACTTTGTTCCGTCTTTAGTCTATCCCGAATTATCTTCACCGCTTCCACCGATTGCTCTACCAACTCGGGACCTGTGATACTTCTTTCTCCAACCTCATCCCAGCAAATCGGGATTCTACAAGCTCTTCCATAAAGCGCTTCAAATGGTGCCATTTGAATGCTCTACTGATAGCTGTTATTATATGCGAACTCTACCAAATGCAGCTAATCCTCCCATCCACCTTTGAAGTCTATCACACACGCTCATAACATATCCTCGAGCGTCTGAATCGTCCTCTCCGATTTCTCGTCCGTTTGGGGATGGTATGCCAAACTAAATTGCAGTCGAGTTTCCATGGCATCTTGAAGACTTTTCCAGAAGTTCACTGTGAACTTGGGGTCTCTGTCTGATGTGATCGTCTCGGGTACTCCATGTCGTCTCACTATCTGTCACATATACAACTCGGCATATCTATCCATCGCGAAATCCTTTCGCACAGGGATGAAGTGCGCAGACTTGATCAACCTGTCCACATCTACCCAAATATAATCATGGCCCCTCTTGCTCCTTGGGAGTCCCATAACAAAATCCATTGTTACGTGCTCCCATTTCCATTCAGAAATTTCTAGTGGCTGTAGCAATCCGCCGGGCTTACAGCGTTATGCCTTCACCTGCTGACATGTCAAGTACTTTGCCATGTATTTGACTACGTCCACTTTCATCCCGTTCCACCAGTAGTGTTTACGTAAGTTCTGATACATCTTCATGCTTCCCAGGTGAGTACTATAATTGCTCCTATGAACCTCTGATAAAATCCTTGCCCTGAGTTCTTCGTCCTTTGGCACGCATAGACGTCCTCGGAATTTCAAGATTCCATCTTCTAACACTTGGAATTCTGGTTTCCTTTTTGTTACGTCCATCTCTAGGATTTTCTGAATTTCTGGGTTCGTGGACTGTAAAGCTTTTATCCTTTCCTGGATCTCAAGTTCTATTCTCAGTGTGGCCATCAAACTAGATAGTTGACAAACTTCCAATCTGAACTCAGAATCCCTCAAGTTTTCCAATAGTGACCACCCTTTCACCAGTAGACAAGAGATACTCAACTTCCGACTGAGTGCATCCGCGACCTGTTTGCCTTCCCAAGGTGATATAGTATGTCGCAATCATAATCCTTAAGCGGTTATATCCATCGACCCCGCCTCATATTCAGTTCCTTCTGGGAAAATAGATACTTCAGGCTCTGGTGGTCACTGTAAATCTAGAACTTCTCGCCACACAAATAATGCCTCCAGATCTTCACATCAAAGATGATTGCTGCTAATTCCAAATCATGAGTCGGGTAGTTCATCTCATGCGCTCTCAATTGTCGGGACGCATAGGCAACCACTCTTCCATGTTGTATTAGCACACAGCTTAGTCTCTTTAATAACGTGTCGTTATATATCTCATAGCCTCCAGATCCTGATGGGATCGTCAATATCGATGCGGTTGTCAACCGATGCTTGAGCTCTAGGAAACTCATTTCACACTTATTCGTCCATTCAAACCTCATTTCTTTCTTGGTCAATCTCATCAATGGAATGGTTATAGATGAAAACTTCTCCACAAAATGTCTGTAATATCTTGCCAATCCCAAGAAACTTCAGACTTCCATGACCGTAGTAGGCTTAGGCCAATTCGTTACAGCTTCGATCTTCGCAGGGTCCACCTCATTTCCTTCTCCAGATATCACATGGCTAAGAAATGCCACTTTATTCAACTAGAACTCGCTTTTGCTAAACTTAAGGAAAAGCGAGTGCTTCCTCAAGGTCTGCAAAATAATCCTCAGGTGCTCTTCGTGTTCCTCATCACTCCTCGAGTGAATTAGGATATCATCAATAAAGACTATGATGATCTATCCAAGAATTCCTTAAACACCCGATGCATCAAGTACATAAATGCAGATGGAGTATTGGTCAATCCAAAAGGCATCACAATGAATTCATAATGACCATACCTTGTCCTAAAAGCAGTCTTAGGTATGTCTTCCTTCTTTATTCTCAACTGGTGATACCCGTTTCTCAGGTCAATCTTAGAAAATACTACCGCCCTTCGCTTACCCAACCAATCCATTCCTATGATCACATCGAAATCATACATGGTCAACACAGCTAAATCAATACTCTCCTCACTACCACCAATTACGATCCTACAGTCAGCACAACCCAATGAAACCAACATATTATCTTTCAACGGGGTGGCAACATGTAGAATCACACTCAACGGTGCTAACTTCATAGCAACCAACTCAGCAAACCGAGCAAATACAAACAAGTGTGTTGCGCTAGGATCAAACAAAGCATACGTAGCTTGGTCACACAAATAAACCATACATGTGACTATGCCGACGTTTCTTCTACCTCCTTGCGAGCTACTGCATAAACTCTCCCTTGATCTAGGGGTCGATTCTGATTAGCTTATAGAGTGGCTGCTGACGGTCCAGCCTATGGTTGCTGCCCTTGAGGTCTATTCGTTGGAGCTTGATTTGGGCAAGTCCTCATCTGATGGCCCATCTGACCACACTTGAAGCACACTCCCGTTCTTGCTGGGCAAGGTCCATTACCATGCCTTCTGCCGCAGAGGCAACAGCTCCAGTTCATGGGGTTCAGCGGCTTCACAATATTCTTTCTTATCGGAGGGACAAAGCGCCTATTGCCAATCATTGGTCTTTTACCAATCTGGCGATTGTCTCTGAACGAATTAAACCGCGATCCAGATGTGGCATTCCTCTCCTTCAGATCCCTCTCAATCATTTGTCCCCGTTCATAGATTTCCTTATAGGTTCTCAGATTCAAGGCTATCATCTAGCTGCGAAGCTCAGGCCTCAGTCCATCTTAAAATCTCCACGCTTTCTCTAGGGGGTCCTCTACCGATCGGGGTGTGTATCTCGATAATCTAGAGAACTTAGCTTCATACCGGTCCACGGTCAGCTGATTCTAACGCAGTTATAAGAACTCCACTTACTTCCTTTCCCGAGCTATCTCCGAGAAATACTTGTCATTGAATGTCGTAGTAAAGGCATTCCAAGTCAAAGCCGTTCCTTCTGGAAAGAGTCCATTCTTGGTGGCAGCCCATAGTCATTTGCGGTACCTTCCAGCTGGTACACCGCCAATAGCACCTTCTCCTCGTCCGTGCATCTCAGGACTCCAAAGGCCTTCTCCAGTTTCTCGATCCATCTCGGTGCTAGTTCGGGGTCTCCAGTCCCATCAAACTGGGTCGATTTCAGCTTGATAAATTACTCAACCAGTTGGCCCATCTGCCTGGCCACAATAGTTTCTTCTTG
The DNA here is from genome assembly GCA_028455895.1 of Rhodomyrtus tomentosa. Lineage (NCBI taxonomy): Eukaryota > Viridiplantae > Streptophyta > Magnoliopsida > Myrtales > Myrtaceae > Rhodomyrtus > Rhodomyrtus tomentosa. The sequence continues at coordinate 23,879,134 of JAPCWY010000004.1, forward strand.
GGCATTCACTGCCTCATTGTCCTGGTCATGGTCTCCATTATTTCCATTGCCCCCATTATTGTCATTATTGGTGTTGACGGCAGCTATTGTGGCTCCTACCGCTTGGGCTATGGTAGCATCCCTATCTTGTGTCTGCCTATCGATGAGGTCGTCAATTCTTTCGAGCGCCCTCAGCACTCCATCCATTCTCAAGTCTTCTGCTACAGGTGGCCTCGAACTAGAGGCTCCGCTCCTGGGCCTTCCAAGTCTCTTAGACGGGTTACTCATCCTTATGTGCTTCTACTGAGCCTGGATCACAACAATTTCATCAAGGAGTTAATAACTCATTCATCCAACCAAGTTCAGAGCTACCAAACTATGCCTTAATAAAAACAATCATATTACAACGACCTTTCACACAACTAATTCCAGAGGTACTTCAATAAGCAGTTCATGGCTATTTCTAAATTTCGTCCACTCCGACGGTTCACCAAGACTAACCATGCTCATTCACTTAATAGGCCAAAATCCGGAAATGACTTTTAGCGCTAAACATGGAACTTCATCCTCATAGATCACCACAACCCTATCAAGAGCAAATACCATTCATGAGCGCCAAGTCATATGCCATGCATCTCGTGCCTTATTCTACTACGTCTCCTAAGGTCTCGCTACCCGTCTTTGTCCCAATTTAATTCTCATTATCACTCCAATCCTCAATCTATTTTTGATCGAGTTGATATTGCTCTGATACCAAGCAAACGAGGATGTCATCACCCCGCGCACTGTAGCACGAGCGCGCGACTCTTTGCAAGCGTAAACTCTCTCTCGTGGTCCCAGGATTCACATGAGCCAAGAGATATATCTTGTAGATAGCGCGCGGAAGCGAAGATATACAAACTCCTCCGTACAATAATAGGGAGGGACCCGGGTAACGAGAGTACCAATAAATACCTAAACTTCCAAATATCCATACAAGGGCACAACAAACTAAACATACTGGTCAGTAGGGTGACAAGGCTAGTACAAAAGACGATCATCAATCTCCCAAAAGAAACAAGTATCGAGGTCACCATCAAAATATCAGACTAGAAATAGAAACTCCTAAGGCGAGCTACTGGAGTCGTCGGTCTCCTCAGCATGCCCAGATGGCTCGTACTCTGAGAGAGTCGCAGAGCAAACCTCCATGGTGTCCTCGAGTGTCTCGTTAGGTGACGGCTCCACCAGATCATCTTTGGTAGCCTCAATCTCGATAACCTCATCGGTGTCCTCTAAGGTTGGGGTCCTCTTAAGAACGTTCCTCGAGCCAACTACTGAACCCTCGGCCTCCACTGAATCCCAAGCGAGATGGCACCAACTAGGGATCACACCATGGGGTACTTCAAAGGGCTTTAGTGGCCCCGTGGAAACGTCCCCCACCTTTCTAAACCAGGCCTCGTACCTATGAGGCTTCCAGCAACTGCCACCCTCGTCTACCCAGATTACCGTGCACTTTCTAATGTAAACGATCCCCTGTCCTTCTGGGAACTCCTCAAAGTAAGCAAACGTTTCTTTCGGGTATCCAAACTTGATTGGCCACATTTTCAAGGCCTAGGATCTGAAAAATGGGGTCCCACAACGAGGTGATATTTACATCTCAGTAAGGTAAGACCTAACCTTAGGTTAGGCTGATCGTACACTCAGGAAAATACAATCAGGAATAAAATGCATAATAGCCACATAAGGCATTCAGCAGTTATTATAGGACATGCGAATAAAATAGGTGTCGGGCATGCAATCATGGCATAATACACAACATTAGAATTAAACACATATTGCCAAGCCAGATTACACCTTCCACCTTCCATGCCTCCTTACTTTCATGCCCGCGTTTAAAACACCTCAAGCTCGGTCCGCGTAAAAACACCTCAGACTGCCTCATTGACAAACCCGCATAAACGCATCAGGTTTTCAATCTCATTTCAGGCCTATATCGACACGTCTCAAACTTCGTCCCGCGTTTCAACATATCAGGACCATAGCCATCTCAACCCCGCGTCTCGTATGCCTCAGGGTGACATTCAATTCAGATCTCGCACCTCAGGGAATCCATTCAGACAATCCCGCATCTCAATGCATCAGGGTGTCACAACTTCTCTGACATGCCACAAGTTCATTTCATTTCATAGCACATGATCGAATGCAATCTCATGCGACGAACGACACATCCATCGCATGCGAGATAATTAAATTTGACATCCAAATGTGACAATCAATTCATGGCACAAGCATTGTCCAAACATTTAAGTCATCTATGTCTTTCTAGGACGTACATTGAACAATCGCGTTATAATCTTCCAAGAGCCGGTTAAATTCGTACTCAAATCATCTGATCGAGTCCAATCCTCCTAACAAAGGTTTAGAATCCCCTTACCTTGTGCTAAGACCAACAAAATCTCTTTTGAAGCACCTCAAGGATTCGGCTCCAAGGTTTCCAAATTAGGACAGCCGTATAACCCTAGGGAATTTCAATCAATTTGTCAATTCTCTTGCTCAAATCACCAATCCATGGAACATAAACCTTATTGGCATGTTCATCAACATCCTAGCATGTCTCAACGATGAATTTAGAGCTCCATTTCAACACCAACAACTTCCCACAAATCTGTATGCACAGAACTGAAACAAGGCATTTTCGGTTCTGCGCATGTCCCAACTATTTAGCTCTTAAACTAACTTAAATCCTCAATTTATTCACTAATCTACTTGTTAACATGTAGTTCTAAGAGTTAGGAAGCCTCACCGAAAATTTGAAGCTAAGGCATCACTGGGAAGTCCTTGAACGACGCTGGTTCCTTCGGGTCCTCCAACGGTCAGTTTTTGCCCTTCAAACACAAGACTTAATTGGGGTCAAAACTCCATCAAATTCCTCCAAAATTTTTGCCATAGCTCAATCTATGTGTCCTCTAGATGTCCATAAAATATTTTCGAAATATTCAAAGGATTCGGGGTCCTACGGGGTCTAAACGCAACTTACTTTTAGCTGCGACGGTTTTCGTCGGCTTCCGGGAAAATGGTCAGCCGGAGCTCCTCAGGTGGTCAAATGCCGTGATTCCACTTGAAGGATGTCGGCAAGAGGATGAGGAAGAGGCTGACTATCGACTCGGGTCCAGGTGGTGGCCGGAGGTGGCAATCGGGAGTGGCGAATGGCGGCGGTAGAATCGATCGGCTGGAGCTTCTCGGCGGCAGGAAGAAGAAGAAGAAGAAGAAGAAGAAGAATGGCAGAGTGAGAGGGTGTTCGGCCAAGAGAGAGAGTGAGTGAGGTATATGCACATTTTCAAGAGTCAACTTGGTTGAATGGCAGGTTAAAAGATGACTCCATCAACATCATAGCCTTATCCTTTGACACTTGTCCATGTGTCAATCAATGTTCATCCAATGGCTCTCAATTTCTTCCATTTTCGGCGGCCTTGGGGTGTGGTTAATGATCAAAATGCCCTTGTTCAATAATTAAGGCAAGGCTAAGGCTTGAGAGGCGAAATGGTAATTTTACCCCCGACGTCCGAATCATCGTTTTTCTAATTCCAATTTTCTTCGATAAAGAGACGGTCAATCCAATTATAATGTTGAAATTCTTGATTCTCCAATTTCTAATTTCGAGACTCTTTTTTGAATCATTTCTCTATCAGACGTGGTTCCAGCCTATCTCGAATTAACGGACAGCTTTTGCAGACGTTACGCGTATCGACCCTATGATTCATATCATAATTAGGGCTCGTCAATTCATGGCGACTTTGGTTGTTATGTAATTATGAGGGCCTATCACTAGTTCCAACGGTCTCGATCATCGCTGTTCGATTTAGGAAAATTGCAAATTATGCATTTGTTAAGCGGCATCAAGCGCGCTCCAATCGTATAACGCTAGCAAGGCATTGCTTAATAGTTCTTAGATCGGCCTTTTATGGCTTTAAATGTCCCCTTGACAATCCATATGGTCAAACCGTCATCTCCTATTCGAATTCCCTAGGTCCACGTACCTTGTCTCGCATTAGCCTTTCCCTTTTGGTCAGTCAACTCTAGTTGATCAGATCCGAGCGAGATACGATTGAAATACATCATTAGACACTTTCTCATTAATGAGTCTTGAAACGACAGGAAGAATCAGAATGTCACAACAACAGTGTCACCTCCCGAACCCGGCGGGCACACAAACATCCTACCAGGCCGTTCAACTTATCAAGATTACCCAAGATCCTTTGGCCCACAACTTTAAAAATCCATACATATGATATGCGCATGCAGAAGCAATAAAAACAACTCCATACAAATATGAAAACGAAGTGACTTAGGACGCAACAGGAGTACACCTCTTGTATCCAAATGATACAACTCTAGTTGATCAGATCCGAGCGAGATACGATTGAAATACATCATTAGACACTTTCTCATTAATGAGTCTTGAAACGACAGGAAGAATCAGAATGTCACAACAACAGTGTCACCTCCCGAACCCGGCGGGCACACAAACATCCCACCAGGCCGTTCAGCTTATCAAGATTACCCAGGATCCTTTGGCCCACAACTTTAAAAATCCATACATATGATATGCGCATGCAGAAGCAATAAAAACAACTCCATACAAATATGAAAACGAAGTGACTTAGGACGCAACAGGAGTACACCTCTTGTATCCGAATGATCACCTCATAGGTTACGGTGGTTATAACCTAATGGTTCAATTTCTAAATCCTCAAATTTAGAATACAATCCCTAAGGTTACAAAAAAAGGTTAAAATCTATTCCTCCAATGTCGTCTTCCAATTCCAATTCATGGCACGCTAGGTTACTACTTGAATAATTATTCCAACTATCATTAGCCTTTCTACTCCCAAGTGTCGAATCATTCAAACTGTCCTTCACACCAACCACTTGAGAGCTCAAACCTTGGCTTTTTGCTCTCATGGGTCTCCAATTAGACCATGCAATATTTTGTTTATTTTTGTCACTCTTTCCTTAGGAAGCATTGGTCTCTCAACCGCTGGGTTCCACAATCAGCTAATGCGATTTTATCCCAATTCTATCCACTCGACCGAATGTTGACCTTATCTTGGGTTCAACATTGTCTATAGGATAGTTCCTCAAAATTCACTTACGGAGATCATTTGACTTCTGCATCTTGTTTCTTAGCGCAGACGCTCAATCTTAACACAAAGCAATTTGGATTTCCCCTTCCTTCCACACTAGGTCTCTTACCTTATGAAGGAAACTATACAATTCAGTGGCATTCTCTTACTTCGAATCCACCTTGTCTTTCCTATTCCACATGATGTCGATCTTGGAGTTTATGACAATGGCAGTGTTTTTACTCCAGGATTCAAATGCCACTATACTTGACATTTTTTTTTAATGACTCAATCACCTTAAGTGACAAGGCTCCAAGGAGTCTAGGTTCTTCCTCAGTCTCCACACATCCACAACTTGGACATCTCAATCGATTAAATCAAATTTCCTTGCGGTTATAATCCGAGCACCCTTTTCGTTTACTCATCCATTCATTAAAATCGCGAGTAGTTATGACTATCAAGTCTATTCACTTTCTTTTCCTCCAACGACCATCTCATGGTCTAATCATCCTTAAGGACAACGCCATATTCTTTAGGGGACAACAATTTATAACCCCATTTCCAATGATTCCAGTTCAATCTCAATTAAATCTCATAGAATCATTAAATCCAGGCAAACTAGCATGCCGGTTTCTCCTTAACACTTTCCATAACAAAAGAGACGACTATCTGTTCCTCTCTATGGGTCTTACGACCAAGAAATACCCATTCCTCATAGGTGCATTTCACAATTCGTAAGTAGAAATATTCTAACTTATATCTTTTCTGATCATCCACTTCTTTCTTTAGGATCCATCACAGTTCCTTAGAATCAAGAATAACAACTAGCAAAGCTATTAAAATCCAGACAACTTTTGCTCTCGAGCAACCCCAGAGAGGTATTTTCCATTGAACAACTCAACGAGGGTAATCCAGGCAGATATCATGCCTTCAAGGAAAACTCTTTCTTTGGTGGCCTTTCACCCATCATTGACAGCCTATTAAGGCTAGTAACTGCCAAGGCCACTTTCTTTCTTTAGTGTGCCCAAAACCTCTGAGGTTTTCTTACCAAGATCCTCAATCCAGAAGGAGGAAGTTTCAAATTCATTGCCTCAATCTAACTCAGTCAATCTCAACTTTATACATAGTTTCACAAGCTTTTCTAAACTTTCGTGGTTCTTTTCTACATTTAAATTTGAAAATGAGCAGTTTCAGAGTCACCCTTCTCATGACTTTCATCACTCAATGCATCAGTATTAGTATTAGTCGTCTCAGCGACTTGGTTAACAATGACAGCTTCTCCTCGAGTCTACATACCCTTCCATTTTCCCATTTCTATTCAAGGTTCTCACGACCTTTTCAACTCTTGAGTCTCATACAATTTACAAGCCCGAGCCAAATGCTCCTCTAGTGACCATTCTCTGGTCATTCAACCTCATTAGGTTATTATGGCACTTGAACCACTACAATTCCATCCAGGAATTAAAGACTTAAGTCATCTATTTGAGTATCGCAGTCTTAGGCTGATTATCTCATCATCTGTCACCAACAAACAACCATCCAGTGGTTCTTAGGTAACTCTCAACTAATTGCCAATTATCTAAGGATTCCAAATAATCCTTAATTTGTAACCACTTATCAAGTCAGCCTCAAAAAGGTAATTTATCAATTAATAGCCATCTACTAGGCAAGGCTTAATTAGGCAACTATCAAACAAGCACTTAAGGTATCAATTCAATGAGTTAATCACTCGTACTTTAAGTCTAGAGGCATCCGCCACTCTAGCATAAACACGACAGGCTATCTCAATTTCAAAAGACATCAGTCAAACAACATTAAATACCAATTACAAAGCTCATCAAATAGGCCGATCAAAAATATCAATTTTCCTTTTCAAATGGCACCCATTGCCAAGTACGAAGCTTTTAATCATGCCAATCACAAGTGCCATTACAAATGCCATGTAACTTTTGAAAATTCACCTTGAGGATCAACTAAGTGCAATACATCCCTTAATCAAAATCAGAATCAACCCGATACGTAGACTCTCTCTTTCAATTTATGACTTTGGACATTCCTGCCTCCTTACTATCTTAGAAGCTTGTCAGGAGTCGCTTCTTGTCCGGACCTCTCTATCCCGGCGATTACGCCCCGCCTTCATTAGACCTGGTCGTTGCAGGTTGTCCCAAGTCATACATTTACAGAGAGAGCCTCATTCCACACATCCCATACCATGCTTCATTATAGTTTGTAGGTATCCCGTCAGCTTGTCCCATACCAAACGACGGTTTATTAAATCTAATAGTGGTAAGTTCATACATGCACCCTCACCGACTTTCATTTTAATGCCACAAACACATGCACAACATGTTTGTCCTCGCTACTCATCGCACCACAATCGTCTCTAGATCAATTCTTATCAACAGAAGGTCTCTAATTTCCACGAGTGGTCATCACCTCTCACGGATTAATTGCTTGTATTCAATCATATACCTCAAGTTTGGTCATTGACAAGTCATTATCACAATCAATCAATTCAACTGACCCTCTATTCATAAGCAATTCTTTATCAACCCCAATCACTTTTATAACCTCAAAATTCATGTTTATAGATCCTCAATTTCTGCTCACTTCCTTATGAACCTCAATCATACCACCGCCCAAGATCATCAATTAAAATCAATACTAGAACCATAAGAGTACAACACAAGTTCAAGCCTATAATTCTCAAGATTCAAAAATCAATGCCTAATCCTAAAGTTCTCACTATCTAGTCATACTCAAGTCATTACTCCTTATCACTCCAAGTCTCAATCAAATGGGATCAAACTGACCTTGCTATGATACCAAATAAATGGAGATGTCACGCCCTGAACCCGGTGGGCATGCAAACATCCCACTAGGCCGTTCAGCTTACAAAGATTAGCCAGGATCCTTCGGTCTACAACTTTAAAAATTCATACATATGATATGCGCATGCGAAAGCGAAATGATACACCTCTCGTATCCAAATGATACACCTCACAGGTTATGATGGTCAAAACCCAATGGTTCAATTTCTAAATCCTCAAATTTAGAATACAATCCTTAAGGTCACAAAAAGGGTTAAAATCTATTCATACAATGTCATTTTCCAATGCCAATTCATGGCACGTTCAGGTTACCATCGTCGGGCAATTTTTCAAAATAAGTTTTTTTTAAAGAATATTTACCAAATTAATATAAAAATAAATGAATAGCGTATTGGGTGCTGCTCGGCACATGGGCCGATGAGCGACACCTAATGGCCAGAGTTGGGCCTCATTCGGTAGCTCATTTGCTAAGTAGGGCACGGCGCTGCCCTTGCTCGGCATTTGGGCCACCGAGCGAGGACCAAGCCTCAAGTTGGGCCCACTCAGTGGTCCAAATGCTGAGCAGGGCACCGGCCCGCCCCAATGGGCAAATGGGCTGCTCGGCGGCCCATTTATTTATTTTTTTAAAGTTTCTTTTGTATAAATTAATTAAAGTGTAAATAAATTGTCATTCTCACATCTTTACCTTGTTGGTTTTCATCTGGGCAAAATGCTTTGGTGGTTGTCGATTCAATTCCTAGTTTGTTCACATTCTTTCATTTTTGATTTTGTTTTCTTTTTTTTTCCATATTCACCTAAAAAATTGAGTGAATTAAAATATAATAAAATTTATTATTTATTATTTAATTAATAATTTATTTTATGAATACTAATTTATTACATAATGTCAATATACATTATAATCTAATTGATAATTTTATAAAAATTATAAATAAAATTAACGTTATAATTTATTATTAACATAATGATTTATTTTATGAATACCAATTTTTTACATTATAATTCATGACCCGGGGATTGAATAAAAATTATGTGGAACATTAGTATTCATAAAATAAATTATTATGTAAATAATAAATTGTAAAGTTTATTTTATTTATATTTTTTATATAATTATCAATTAGATAATAAAGTTTATTGAAATTATGTAAAAATTTAGTATTCATAAAATAAATTATTAATTAAATAATAAATCATAAAGTTTATTTTATTTTAAATTACTCAATTATTTAAGGTGAAGTTGGAGAAAAAAAGGAAAACAAAAAAAAAAGTGAACAAACTAGGAATTGAACTCATGACCACCAAAGCATTTACCCAAATGAAAACCAACAAGGTAGAGATGCAGGAGTGGCAATATTATTTACACTTTAATTAACTTATACAAAATAAACTTAAAAAAATTAAATGGGCCACCGAGCAGCCTATTTACCTATTGGGGCGGGCCGGCGCCCTGCTTGGCATTTGGGCCTCCGAGCAAAGGCAGCACTGCGCCCCGCTCGACAAATGCGCCGTAGAGCGGGAGCCAACTTCGGCCATTGGGTGCCGCTCAGTGGCCCATATGCCATGCGGCACCCAATGCTTTATTTATTTTTTTATATTAATTTGGTAAATAGTTTTTCTAAAAAAATCTTATTTTGGAAAATTGTCCATCGTCCGGAACCTGAAAATATTAATCCCACAATGGGGTGAGATATAAATCTCAGTAGACTATTCCTAAACCTATACTAGACCACTAGTACCTCTAGACATCTCTTAAAATAGCACACAATAGCTCATCAAGAAGAAAGGCACATGGCATACAATGCATGATGACAAGTCATAATTCAAAGACATTCATATCCATGAGACCAAACATCTTGTATTAGCACAACATTAATTTCAAATGCCAGAAATTAGTTCTCAATCTCATCGCAACTTCTCATCTCAATGGTTAGGCCCATGTCAATACGCATCAGGCTTATCATGATTTCAATTCCAATAGCTAAGCCCGCATCAATACGCATCAGGATCATCATGCTTTCATTTCCAATGACCAAACCCGCATCAATACGATCGAGCTAATTAAGATTTCGATTGGCAACCCGCATTCTGACGCTTCAAGTTCCAAATGCCATTTCAATACTTGTGTCCACACGTGTCAATTCTATCCCGCGTTCTGACATATCAAGATATCAATTTCATCACGGTTCTCTTTTCGATGACTATGCCCGCGTCAATACGCATCATGCTAAAAATGTGACATTCCAATGGCCCTCATTTTTCTTAATATGCTTTATTTATTTTTTTATATTAATTTGGTAAATAGTTTTTCTAAAAAAATCTTATTTTGGAAAATTGTCCATCGTCTAGAACCTGAAAATATTAATCCCACAATGGGGTGAGATATAAATCTCAGTAGACTATTCCTAAACCTATACTAGACCACTAGTACCTCTAGACATCTCTTAAAATAGCACACAATAGCTCATCAAGAAGAAAGGCACATGGCATACAATGCATGATGACAAGTCATAATTCAAAGACATTCATATCCATGAGACCAAACATCTTGTATTAGCACAACATTAATTTCAAATGCCAGAAATTAGTTCTCAATCTCATCGCAACTTCTCATCTCAATGGTTAGGCCCATGTCAATACGCATCAGGCTTATCATGATTTCAATTCCAATAGCTAAGCCCGCATCAATACGCATCAGGATCATCATGCTTTCATTTCCAATGACCAAACCCGCATCAATACGATCGAGCTAATTAAGATTTCGATTGGCAACCCGCATTCTGATGCTTCAAGTTCCAAATGCCATTTCAATACTTGTGTCCACACGTGTCAATTCTATCCCGCGTTCTGACATATCAAGATATCAATTTCATCACGGTTCTCTTTTCGATGACTATGCCCGCGTCAATACGCATCATGCTAAAAATGTGACATTCCAATGGCCCTCATTTTTCTTAATATGCTTTATTTATTTTTTTATATTAATTTGGTAAATAGTTTTTCTAAAAAAATCTTATTTTGGAAAATTGTCCATCGTCTGGAACCTGAAAATATTAATCCCACAATGGGGTGAGATATAAATCTCAGTAGACTATTCCTAAACCTATACTAGACCACTAGTACCTCTAGACATCTCTTAAAATAGCACACAATAGCTCATCAAGAAGAAAGGCACATGGCATACAATGCATGATGACAAGTCATAATTCAAAGACATTCATATCCATGAGACCAAACATCTTGTATTAGCACAACATTAATTTCAAATGCCAGAAATTAGTTCTCAATCTCATCGCAACTTCTCATCTCAATGGTTAGGCCCATGTCAGTACGCATCAGGCTTATCATGATTTCAATTCCAATAGCTAAGCCCGAATCAATACGCATCAGGATCATCATGCTTTCATTTCCAATGACCAAACCCGCATCAATACGATCGGGCTAATTAAGATTTCGATTGGCAACCCGCATTCTGACGCTTCAAGTTCCAAATGCCATTTCAATACTTGTGTCCACACGTGTCAATTCTATCCCGCGTTCTGACATATCAAGATATCAATTTCATCACGGTTCTCTTTTCGATGACTATGCCCGCGTCAATACGCATCATGCTAAAAATGTGGCATTCCGAATTTTCGCCCCCTTGAGGCTTGAGATAAGAAATGAAATTTCAAAATTGGAAAATGACAAATAAAGATTCCAATGTTTTAATCAAATTAAACGTCACATCATCAAAGGTCATTCGAATCAGAAAAATGACGTTTTGGACGTCGATGGCAAAATTATCATTTTGCCCCTCAAGCCTTAACCTTGCCTTTATAATTGGATAAGAGTATTTTGGTCAATTACAATACCCTATAGGCTGCCGAAAATTAAGAAAAATGAGGGCCATTGGATGAGCCTTGATTGACATGAGGACAAGTGTCAAAGGATTAGGTTATGAGTTGATGTAAACACTTTTAACCTACCATTCAACTCAAGTTGACGAAGCCCATTGAAGTATAAACCTCTCTCTCTCTCCTCTTGGCCGAACACCCCTCCATTGCCGATTTTCTTCTTCTTCCTCTTCTCTCTCTTGCCGATTAGCCCGTCACTCTGTCTCGACTGCTTCACTGTTTTGGTCATAACTTCTTTGCTCGTCATCGGATTAAGGCGTACCACTTACCATTGGAAAGCTTATCGTCTTGTCGTTCCAACAGGGTATTATAGGTCCAAATCCACCCAACTGTTTGTTCCATAGGGCCTTTTGAAGGAGCAAAGGTCAGGCTGGTCAGTTTTGAATCCGAGAGCTCCTAGCCAACCAATCTTGATTGTCCCACTATTCCTGTCATATCTTCTTTGTCCGATATCGGATCAAGGTAAAATCACTGCCAAATGAAATCTTATTGTCTTATCTTTCCATAGACATATTATAAACTCAATTTAACCTGGTATATCTTCCCGTAGCTCGATTTGAGTGGACAAAGGTCCAGACAAGGCAGATTCTGACCGAGTTGGGGGAATGTCTTCGTTTGGCCACTTTAAGACTTCAAATTGCTTCAAATTTTCGGTGAGGTCTTCTACACTTATATTATTAAAGTTGGATGAGCTGTGGTAAAAATTTTGGTGGAATTTGCTGGAGTTTTGACCACATATGGGTCTTGTGTTTGAAGGGCAAAAATTGACTGTTGGAGGACCCGAAGGAACCGGCGCCATTCAAGGACTTTCCAGCATCGCCTTGGCTCCAAATTTTCGGTGAGGCTCCCCAACCATTAGAACTACATGTTAGCAAGTAGATTAGTGGATAAATTGAGGATTTAAGCTAGTTTAAGGGCTTTTAAGTTGGGGTATGTACAGAATTGGGTATGCCCTGTTTCGATTCTGAGCATACCAGTTCTGTGGGTGGCTGTTGGTGTTGAAGTTGAGCTCCAAATTTATCATTGAGAAGTGTGAGGATGTTAATTGATAGGTCCATGAGGTGTATGTTTAATGGGGTGATGATTTGAGCAAGGAAATTAACGATTGGATGAAATTTCCTTAGGTTGCGCGGTTGAATCATCCTTGGACCCTTAGGGCCGAACCATTGGAGTGCTTGGGAAGGAAATTTTGTTGGCTATAGCACAAGGTAAGAGGTTCTAAACCTTTGATAGGAGGATTGGACTCAATTGGATGGTATAAGTATGAATTTGATCGGTTCTTGGGAGATTATACCGTGATTGTCCAATGTACGTCCTAGAAAGACATAGATGACTTAAATGTATGACAATGCTCGTGCCTTGATTGATTGTCACATTTGAATGTCGAATTTAATTGTCTCACATGCCATTAATGTGTTGCTTGTTGCTTGAGTTTGCAATTGATTGTGTGCTATGAACTGAAATGAGCATTTGGCATGTCTGAGAAGTTGTGATATCCTGATGTGTTGAGACGTGGGGTTATGCGACTGGATGCCCTGAGGCGCGGGGTTTAAATTGAATGGAACCCTAAGGCGTATGAGACGTGGGGTTGTGTGGATGAATGCCCTGAGGCGCTAAAGCACGGAGTTTGAATTGAATGGCACCCTGAGGCGTATGAGACGCAAGGTTGAAATGGCCAATGTCCTGATGCGTTGAAATGCAGGACGGAGTTGAAGTGTGTCGACATAGGCCTGGAGTGAAATTGAAAACCTGATGCGTTTACTCGAGTTTGTCAATGAGACGGTCTGATGCGTTTACGCAGACCAAGCCTAAGGCGTTCTAAACGCGGGCATGAAAGTGAGGCTGACTAGAAGGGTGGAAGTTGTGATTTGACATGGTAACATGTGTTTGATCCTAATGATGTGAAATAATGCCATGACTGCATGCTTGACATCCGTATATTGGTTAATGACAGTTGAATGCCTTATGTGATTACTTGTACAAATTATTTGTAATTGCATTTGCTTGAGTGGATGATCGGCCTAACTTAGGGTTAGGACCTACCTTACTGAAATTTATATCTCACCACGTCGAGGGATTAACTTTTTCAAGTCTCAGGCGATGGAAATCTGAGCTTGCCAATGATCGGTTTCTGAAGAAGTAATTATAGGAAATGGATTTACACTTTTGTGACTTTAAGAATTTCATGTTATCTTGAAATTAGAGTTGTATTTTCTGAACCTGTAGTCGGCGTTTATAAGAAGACATTCCCTATGTCCTGAGTAATCTTAAGATTGAACTGAATTGAGAAGTTTTATCGCTTCTGTATGTTTATATCATTTAGAAGTTTGTAAATGGTTGGTCCACGAGTCCTGGGTACCACCGAGACAAGACGGCCCTAGTGGGATTTTGCATGCCTAACGGGTTCGGGACGTGACAAAAAACAATTGGCAGTCCGCGTTATGACGCATCATGTTTCAAATGCCATTTCAATACTCATATCGACATGTAATAAGGCTATCCTTGCGTTCTACAGCATCAAGGTTCGATTTTCCATTGATTCATAGTTCCATCAAACAAGGGATCACAAGCCAATATATTTCTCAATGGCTCAATAGTCAAATCATATCTCAATGACCAATCCATTTTTCAAGGGCTCATTAGCCATTAGCCTTTTAATAGGTGAATCACTCATGACTGAATTACATAAAACGTGGCACAACCTTGCACATCAAGGCGATTAGTCAAACAAGCCATTTCCTTGTCTATTCAAGCATGAACTACACACATTTCCATATTCACAAGCCAAGCACCACACGGCCAATCAAAGGCACACATCCACGGAATGCCCATACAAAAATTTAAGCCATGAATTTCACAAATTCACCTCAAGGAAAACAAGTATAACTCGGCTCACACAAGTCACAATCGGCACAAGCCAAATCAAGCACAATTGGTTCATAAAATCATCAAATCAACACTCAATTTCATCAATTAGTACCCTAATGTCCTAATAAGGGTGTAGGGGTCACTTACCAATCCAATAGAGCGAGAATTTCCAATTAATGATGGCCACAAGGTCCGGTTGAGACTCAACCAAAACATGGCTGGTTGCTCACCTAAGGGATTTCGCACAAAACAACCATCAATTCACTTCTAAACCTCAATCCATCGCATAACTACCTTGCCAATACATCAAACTATGTTCCTAGGTGCCTTACCAAGAGTTTTGCTGCAAGGCAACACCTCAATGAACCTTCAAGTGGTTCGATTCCAACCGGTTCAATGCTGGGTATTAATCGGCCCCTAGGAAAATCATACCATTCGACCATTATAATCCTTCTAAGCTCTAATCTAGCCCACATATATCTTGCTAATACATAATGCTATGTCCCAAGGTGACTCATCGAAGATTTCCAAGCCAATCGAAGCCTCGACGGTCCACAAAGTTTCTCGGTTCAACACTGTCCAGCGGCGGCCAGATTTGCTCCTCCAAAATCATGGCGATTCAACAATCAAAACTCATCAAAATCTAACCAAACTCCATGAACACAATGATATATATATATATATATATATATATATATCTTAACTAGGCTTGAGAGGTGGTCTTATAAATCATTGGGGCAAAATGAGATCAAAATTCCAGCATGGAGTTCCTCGGATCGGAACAGGGTCAGGCAATGACCTTTGCTTACTCAAATAGCTCTACGGGACAAACGGCTGGATGGATTAGGGCCCATAATACATTGTTGGAACGGCAAGAGAAAGAAATTTCTAATGGTGGGTGGAACAGTGGAGGTTGTCGTGGCTGGACGACAAGAGATAAATTCAAGAGAGAGAGTTTTTGAGAGAAAATGTCAAGAGTGTTGACGCTTGATTTTCAATTAGTCTATGTTATTTTTGAGAATTTCATAAAAAAATTCATAAAATATTGTAAAATTGAAAAATCACTTTAATGACATTAGCCAAGCCCAAGGAACCATTTTGACCAAAATATAATTTTTCATATTTTTTACTTTTTTTGGTATTTTTAGAAAATGGAAAAATACTCAAAAATTGAAAAAAAAAAAAGCATTTGAGGTCACAAAAATATGAAAAAATAATCAATATTTTTCTTCTAATTCTCTTGTCTTCTTGACTCATAAAAAGTCCAAATTCAAGGTCAATTTTATGTGTTCCTTTGTTACAGTATGATTGAATTTGTTAAAAAAATGCCAATTGAATCTTTTAATTTGTAATTTTGGCATTTTGAGGTCTTAACATTCAATCTGATTGTCCTTCATTGAAATTTAGCCTAATTATTTGCACCAATTGCTCAATTACATGAATTGGGCAAAATTGCATACTTAATTGCAATTTAGTTATTGAATTTGGGCATAATTGAAATTACTTTTAATTCAAGGTCTACCTTTACAAATTGAGGCCACCATCCAATGTTTTTCATTATTCTAAATCGATTGGCACAAGTAGTTTGGTCCAATTTGACCGTTTGAGCTCTCAATTTCACAATTTTCCAAATTGTAATTAGTGACAAATTTGGGGCTTTTGTATAAATTGACACGAACTTTTAGGTAAAACTACATTTCTAGATAATATTCATGTCTTAAGTTTGATTATGATGTTTAATTGTGAAAATTTCCCTTAAAGTTTGACTAATTTTGGGAAAAATCAAGTTGAACCGGTTCTGACCTGTCGAACCGGTCCAAACAGTGTCATCTTCCTCAAATTCGAGCCACCTTTGAATATCTTGCAGGCCAAATTTCAACGGGGAAATTGAGGGCCAATCTGGACATAATTGAAAGGATTATGGAGGGCGTTTGCTTCCTCACTTCAAGATGAAACGATTAAGACAATCTCATTGCTAGTAATCACCCGAGCCAGGCGGAATCGATTGGTCAATGTTGCAGCGATCGTGAAATTCAACATTCATAGAACGACCAAATTGAGCATCCATTTGTGCATGCCGGAAGATCATTTGAGTTGTGCATGTCGGAAGATCATTTGAGTTTGATGGAGTTGCCCATCGTCACCGTCGCCGTTTAGACCAAATAGCATGCACGATCACATGCCATTTTAAGCCAGTAGACACCCACCTGAACGGGCAACAAAACTGGAAATTGAATATAGCCTTTGAGAGCTTTCTAGAAGAGGAGGATTCATTCATTCGGTTGGAGAAGAACATAATCGAGAGAGAGAGAGAGAGAGAGAGAGAACTCGTTCTCCGACCCTTATCGTCGAGAGCTTGAGTTCGGCTTGTGAGTGATCGGTGACGGCGATTCAGGCCAAATCGAGCCACGATTCCATTTCGAGAAGCTCTTTGGAGCTCTGCGGAGTCGATCGCACCAGCTCGCGCTACCTTTGATCTCGAAAAACGGTAAGTCAACCATTGAGTTGGATTTTTAACCTTCAAAGGCGAAACATTATTCCGACTTCGATTCTTGTAATTGATGTGTGCATTTCATCTCTGAGACATCACTAAGCACTGCTATATGTTTTGATTGCATTGAAATCGAATCGAACCTTGCTTTTGAACCGCATCGCCATTGCCGACCCTGTCGAAGCTTTGCTAGATCAAGCTAGCCTAAACTAGATCAATCGGACCTGTAAGTAAGTATTCTGAACTCATATTGATGCAATGTCTGAAAGAATTGGCTCGATATGCTCTATGTTGCTTGATTGAACTTCCATGGTCGCACTTGGCATTTTGCATACTGCACATGATTCAATGGATGAAATGCTATGATTCTCAAATATGTTACACTATAGATAAGTACGAGTCGAAACAACATCGGTTTTGCGTTAATTGGACTAGGTTTGGTCGTCGATCGGTGTGACATTCTGATTTTTTCCTATCATTTCGAGACTTATCAATGAAGATATATCTATCGATGTATTTCAGTCTTGTCTCGCTCGGATCTAATCAATCTTGAGTTAGCTAACCAAAGGGGAAAACCTAACATGAGACAAGGTACGTAGACCTAGATAATTCAAATAGAAAATGACACTTTGACCATAAAGATTGTCGAGGAAGTATTTAGAATCATTAAAGACTAGATAAGAACGATTAAGGAAATCATTGCAAGCGTTATGTGATTGGAGTGTGGGTGATGCCGCTTAACCAATGTATAATTTGCAAAATTTTTCTAAATTAAACGATTACGATCGAGACCGTCAGAGTAAAAAACTCACAATCACATGACAACCAAAGTCACCATGAACTGACGAGCCCTAAGTGTGATGACAATCACAGAGTCGATATTTGTAACGTTTGTAAAAATCGCCAGTTAGTTCGGGATAGTTTGAAATTACATTTGGTAGAGAAATGACTCAAGGATGAGTCTCGAAATTAGAAAATGAAAAATAGAGAATTCCAACATTCTAATCAAATTGAACATTGCCTCATCGAAGGGAATTTGAAATGGAAAAATGACGTTCCAGATGACAAGAGCAAAATTATAGTTTTGTCCCTCAAGGATTGACCTTGCCTTATTAAAAGGAGAAGGACATTTTGGTCTTTGTGCAATTCCCCAAGGCTGCTGAAAATATGGGGAGATGGTGGCCATTGGATGACCAAGGTTCATTGACAAGAAGACAAGTATCTTCATGAGGACAATTACCATCAATGAACAACCTTTTAACCTACCATTCTTCAAGTTTGACTCAATAATTTTGGTGGAAAGCCTTTCCTCTCTCTCCATCATCCGAAACCTCACCCTCCCTATTCATTCTTCTTCTTCTTCTTCCTCTTCTTTTCTTCACCGAGAGCTCCCCTGTACGACCAGCCGCTACCGCCCCCTTCACCGTCCACAACCGCCCCTCCGACGACCACTACAGCTCGCGCCGATCACCAAACCGAAGCCTCAACCTCTTTTTGACAATCTTCAGGTGGTAGCTCGGTCGTTGGACGTCGGAGGAGTCCCGACTAGCTTCTTTTCCAAAAGTGGACAGATTTGGACACAACTAGAAGTAAGTCTTCGTTTGGTCTTTTTAAGACTTCGTTTTGCCCCAAATTTTCGGTGAGACCTTGTAGACTTAATGTACACTTGTATGCTAAGCTGAGGTAACAAGTTCGATGAAGTTTTGATGGAGTTTTGATGTGGAAATGACGATGTTTCCGTTGAGCAGATTCTGACCGGCGGTGGACCGAAGGAAACCGGGGCCATTCGAGAACTTTCGGACGTCAACTCGCCCTAAAATCTTTGGTGAAACTCCTTTAGACCTAAAACAATATGTTAGCATGTAGATTATGTGATAAATTAAGGTTTAAAGTTTAATTAAGGGCTAATTAGGGGAGGATAGGGCAGGACCGAAAGTTACCCTATTTCGAGTGGTGCAAACCGAACTCATAAGTGCTGTTTAGGGTGTCGCCTTGCTTTAATTTCATCATTGAGACATGTTAGGACGTTAATTGAGATGTTATTAAGGTTTATGCCCGTGGTTTTGCGAATTGGAATAGAAAAATTTATGAATTGGATGAATTCTTCTAGGTGTGTGGCTGCCCTTTTTTTGGACCCTTAAAACCCAATCCTTAGTGTGCTTTTGGGAGGAATTTTGATGATTTAAGCCTAAGGTAAGGAGCCCCTAAATCTTGGTTAGGAGGATAGGACACTACTAGATGAATTAGGTTCGAATTTGATGAATTTTCGTGAAATTATTGTGTGAGTGTTCAATGTCGCTCCTTATAAATTGGTGTAATACGTGTATGCTTACTTAATGCAAATATTTTGTGTCGATGCCATCTTGTGGGTGATAAGCCTTATTGAACCGCATGCTATAGATCCTTAACTCGATAAATAAGCTTGTACTCGATCATGAAGTCTCAAAGTGAATGTGAATCTGGCATGCTTAAGAACTTTGGTTCCCTAATGCATTGAGAGACGGGGTTGCATTGCCTAATATCCTGAGGCGTTGAGACGCGGGATAGGCATACATGTGTCGATACAAGCTTTGAATGACATAGAAAACCTGAGGCGTTTAACTCGGATTTATGTTTATAATGGTCTGAGGCGTTATGACGCGGACCAAGCCTGAGGCGTTTTGACGCGGGCATGGTTAATGAGATGAATCATGGTGATGGAACGTATAACTTGATCTTGTATTTCCATGCCTGACTTGAGTTGTAAATTATGATGATATACTTGTATGATTGTCAACCACTTGTCTCATTATTGTTCCATATGATGATTATTGCCTTATGTTGTTTGGCATGCCTTTGCTCATTGTCTGCATATATGTCTGGGTGTACTGTCAATCTAACCTAGCGTTAGGACTCAGCTTACCGAGATGTAAATCTCACCCCGTCGTGGGACCTTACTTTTTCAGACCCCAAGCCTTGAAGGATGCTTCCGACTCGCTTAGACGATCCTAAAGAGATGACCGCCTATTTTGACAAGTTCCTTAATGGTCTAGATACCACTTATGTTAGGAAATGTACAGTTGTTTGTGTCGACGAGGGAGGCAAGGATTAGAAACCACATACGTTCTAGGCCTGGTTCCTTAGAGTCGGTGTGGTCACAACAGGTCCATTGAAGTCCACAAAAGTGCCTCGAGGAGCCGTACCCAGCTGGTGTCATCCTATCCGAGATGAGGTAGTAGTGGAGGTGTCCGTAGTAGAATCAAGGAATGTGCCAGAGAAGACCCACCCCACCCTGGAGGACGTTGACGAGGTGATAGAGATCTCAGCTTCTGAGGTTAAGCTAGAGGATGTCACGGTGGACGACTCGGTGGATGTGCGTTCTAAGACCTTCTCGGATTAAAACCCAGATGAAGATGAGGACAAGACAGACGAAACTAGTGGTTCGACTTAGGGGTTTCCTTACCTTACGAAGTAGTCTTTTGGTGGTGATCCTCGTTGACTTGTGAGCATTGGCAACTTAGGATTTTGTAGTCTTTTAGTGGATCCCCAATCACCCTGACCCGTCTGCAGAAGTAGTTTATCTACATCTTTTGTATAAATCTTGATGGTGTTATGTATGCATATATATGTTCTCATTATTCCAAGCTTCCCTTCATGTACTTTATAGGAGGTGTTCATTCTTTTCGCTTCCGCATGCGCATTTCACTCTACGCGTACTACGTGGGCCGTATCTTAGGACTTGAGCGGTACTGTTTGGATGTTGCGAGCCGAGATAAGGCACGGGGGGAGACATCTCTATTTTTTTGGTATCAAAGTAAGGTCAGCTCAATCCAAGTTTATTGAGGATTGGAGTAATAAGGAGGAATGAGTTGGGATTGGTTGGGTAGCAAGACCTTTAGGAGGTTCGTTAGAGTTAGACACGAAATGCATGTCATATGAATTGGCGCATGTGGTTGACATGTGGTTTTGGCATGATTGTGGCAGTTTGAAGATCAAGCTTTGTGCTTAGTACTGGGAGTTGTTCATGAATTTGGACTTGTGAAGTGAATGATTATCACTGATTGTGCTGAACTGCCGAGGTAACCGTAATTGAGTTGTGGTTGTGAATCGTTTATTGAGATGTTTTGGGAAAGAATTGTATGAATGGCTGCTATGTTGTGACCGATGCTTTTAGGGTGTATTTTTAGAATCACTGGGCTTGACTAGATAAGTAAGTCCGTAATTCTGTGGTGGAATTATAGTGGCCAGGTGTAGTAATTGTGGACAAAATGAGCAATCCGCCTTGAAGACCTAGAAGACCTAGGAATGGAGCTTCTCGCTCAAGACCGCCCGTGGTGAAAGACCCAAGAATGGTTGGAGTGCTGAGAGCACTCAAAAGGATTGGCGATCTTATAGACAAGAAAACCCAAGACAGGGATGTTGCCATTGCTTAGGCCGTAAGAGCTGCTATAGCCGTTGTTAACGCAAAAATAATGGCAACAACAGAGGTAACGGGAATATCGACGACAACGACCAAGGCAATGAAGTAGGCAATGCCTAGGAGGAAGGTGTTGCAGCTAGACAGATGGGCCAATTGGTCGAATAGTTTATTAAGCTGAAGTCAACCCAGTTTGACAGAATTGAAGACCCTGAACTGGCACCAAGGTGGATAGAGAAGCTTGAGAAAGAGTTTAGGGTTTTGAGATGCACTGATGAAGAGAGGGTATTACTAGTGATGTACCAACTGGAAGATACAACTAATGACTGGTAGAGTGCCACCAAGAATGGAGTTTTTCCAGAAAGAATTGCCCTAACGTGGAATGCATTTAATACCGCATTTAACGACAAGTATTTTTTCGAGAAGGCGCGCGAGAGAAAGCAAGTGGAATTTCTACAACTACTCTAGAATCATCTGATAGTGGACCAATATAAAGCTGAATTTGCTAGACTGTCGAGGTATGCATCCAGACCAGTGGAGGACCCACTGGAAAAGGCACGGAGGTTTCGAGATGGGTTAAGTCCCGAGCTTCGTAGTCAGGTGGTGACTCTGAACTTGAGAACTTGTAAGGGAATTTATGAACGGGGACAAATGATAGAAAGGGATATGAAGGAGAGGACGGCCGCATCCGGATCGCGGTTTACCTCATTTCGAGATAATCGTCAAACTGTTAAAAGACTTATGGCTGGCAATAGACGCTTCGTCCCTCCAGTGAGGAAGGATATTGGGAAACCGCTACATCAGATAAATTGGAACTGTCACCTTTGTGGTAGGAGGCATGGAAACGGACCCTGCCCGGTTAGGACCAGAGCATGCTTCAAGTGTGGTCAGATGGGCCATCAAATGAGCATTTTCCCCAATCAAGCTCCAGTGACTAGACCTCAAGGGTAACAACCACAGGCAGGGTCATCAACTACAGTTCCCCCAAACGATCAGAACTGCTCCCAGCCTAAGGGAGAGTTTATATTGTGACACACAGGGAAGCGGAAGAAGCGCTTGGCGTGGTCACATGCATGATTTATTTATGTGACCAAGCTGCTTATGAATTATTTGATCCTAGCACTTCGCATTCTTTCGTGTCTGCTCAATTCGCTGACTTGGTCGATATGAAGTTGAAACCGTTGAATGTGATACTACATATTACCACCCCATTAAAGGATAATGTGTTGGTCTCATTAGGTTGTACAGACTGTAGGATAGTTATTGGGGGTAGCAAAGAGAGTATAGATTTGGTCGTGTTACGTATGTACGACTTTGATGTGATTATTGGAATGGATTGATTGGGTAAACAAAGGGCAGTAGTTGACTGTGGTAGCATGGTAATCCGTTTTTATTCCGATGGTCACCCTATTTTTGAATTAGTGGGAAGTCGAGGAGGAACCACGATCTCACTAGTCTCATCACTTGAAGCGACAAAATTGATGACCGAAGGATACCAAGCTTACTTAGTTGCAGTTATGGATACAACTGCCGTGAAACCTAAATTAGAAAGTATTCCAATAGTGCATGAATTCCCTAATGTTATCCTCAAGAATTGTCGGGATTGCCACTAGAGAGAGAAATCGAATTTGTGATCGAGTTAGCTCTTTGAACGAAGCCAATCTCGAAGGCACCCCATAGGATGTCTTTATCGGAATTGAAAGAGTTGAAGTTACAAATGCAAGAATTGTTAGATAAATGATTTATTCGATCGAGTGCGTCACC
This sequence comes from Rhodomyrtus tomentosa, assembly GCA_028455895.1. NCBI lineage: Eukaryota > Viridiplantae > Streptophyta > Magnoliopsida > Myrtales > Myrtaceae > Rhodomyrtus > Rhodomyrtus tomentosa. Next base: position 23,902,461 of record JAPCWY010000004.1, read on the forward strand.
GTGGGGAGCGCCAGTGTTGTTTGTGAGGAAAAAAGATGGATCCTTACGTCTATAAGTTGATTATAGGCAATTGAATCAAGTAACTGTAAATAATAAATATCCACTGCCGAGGATTGATGACTTGTTCGATCAGCTGCAAGAAGCTTTTGTGTTCTCTAAGATAGACCTGAGGACTAGTTATCATCAGTTAAGAATTAAGAAAGAGGGCATACCGAAGATAGCTTTTAGAATAAGGTATGGTCACTACAAGTTCATCGTTATGCCTTTTGGATTGATCAATGCTCTAGCTGCATTCATGGATTTAATGCATCGAGTGTTCAAGGAATTCTTGGATAGATTTGTTATAGTCTTCATTGATGATATTCTGATTTACTTAAGAATGATGAAGAGCATGGAAGGCATCTGAGGATTGTCTTGCAGACTTTGAGAGAACATTCGCTTTATGCTAAGTTTAGCAAATGAGAGTTCTGGCTGAATAAATTAGTGTTTCTTGGCCATGAAGTACCTGGAGAAGGAATTGCTGTAGATCCAACGAAGATTGAAGCCATCATGAATTGGCCTAGACCTACTACGATTACGGATGTCCGGAGTTTCCTAGGGCTGGCTGGTTATTACCAGCGCTTTGTGGAAAAGTTTTTGCCTATAGCCATTCCGTTGACAAGATTGACTAAGAAGGAAACGAAGTGTGAGTGGACGGACAAGTGTGAAAGAAGCTTCCAAGAGCTTAAGCATCGGTTGACGACCGCACTAGTATTGATGATACCATCAAGACCTGGAGGCTACAAGATATATAATGATGCTTCGCTAAAGGGGTTAGGCTGCGTGCTAATGCAACATGGAAGAGTGGTTGGCTATGCGCCATGACAACTGAGACCGCACGAGATGAATTATCCAACTCATGACTTGGAATTGGCTGCAATTATCTTTGCCCTGAAGATCTGGAGGCATTACTTGTATGGCGAAAAATTTCATATTTATACAGATCACCAGAGCTTGAAGTGCCTCTTTTCCCAAAAGGAATTAAACATGAGGCAACGTCGATGGATAGAACTGCTCAAAGTTTATGACTGCAACATTTTGTATCATCTTAGGAAAGCGAATAGAGTCGCGGATGCACTCAGTCGAAAATCGAGCATTGCTGGTTTGTTGGTTAAAGGATGGTCTTTACTCGAAGGACTAAGAGACTCTGAATTCAAGTTGGAAGTTTGTCAATTGTCCAATTTGGTGGCAACTTTGAGAATAGAACCCAAAATCCAAGAAAGGATAAAGGTTTTGAAGCCTACAGACCCAGAAATTTAGAAAATCCTTGAGATGGATGCATCGAAAAGAAAATCAGAATTCCAAGTGTCCAAAGATAGAATTTTGAGATTTCGAGGGCTTTATGCGTGCCCAAGAACGAAGAGCTTAGGGAAAGGATTTTATCTGAGACTCATAGAAGCAAATATAGTATTTATCCAGGTAGCACGAAAATGTACCAGAACCTACGTTAACATTACTGGTGGAGTGGGATGAAAGTGGACGTGGCTAAATATGTGGGAAAGTGCCTGGCGTGTCAGCAGGTAAAGACACAATACTGTAAGCCCGAAGGATTGCTGCAACCTTTGGAGATTCTCGAATGGAAGTGGGAGCACGTGACTATGGGTTTTGTGATGGGATTGCCGAGGAGCTAAAGAGGTCACGAGTCGATTTGGGTAGTCGTGGACAGACTGACAAAGTCTGCGCATTTCATCCCCATGCGAAAGGACTTCACATTGGACAAGTATGCCGAATTGTATATGCGTCATATAGTACGACTACATGGGGTACTAGTAACGATTACGTCGGACAGAGATCTTAAGTTCACAACGAACTTCTGGAAGAGCCTTCTTGATGCCATGGGAACCCGACAACAGTTTAGTATGGCGTATCATCCGCAAATAGACGGACAATCTGAGAGAACAATTCTAACGCTTGAAGATATGTTACGAGCATGCGTTATAAACTTCAAAGGTGGATGGGAGGATCAGTTGCACTTAATAGAGTTTGCATATAATAACAGTTATCAACAAAGTGTCCAAATGTCACCTTTTGAAGTGCTTTATGGAAGAGCCTATAGAACCCAGATTTGCTTGGACGAAAATGGAGAGAGAAGTATTACAGGCCCAGAGTTAGTAGAGCAATTGGTGGAGGCTGTGAAGATAATACGAGATAGGCTGAAGACGGCACAGAGTCGTCAAAAAAATTATGCTGACAAACGACGTAAATCTCTAGAGTTTCAAGTTGGTGATCATGTTTTCCTTAAAGTTTCACCGATGCGAGGACTATTTCGGTTTGGAAAGAAATGAAAATTAAGCCCAAGGTACGTAGGTCCTTTTGAAATTTGGGAACGGATTGGAACTTTGGTTTACAAACTTGCCTTACCCCCTAATTTGTCACAAGTACACAACGTCTTCTATGTGTCAATGCTAAGGAAGTACCAGCTAGATCCAACACACTTGTTGGATTTTGAGACTATCGAAGTGGACAACAGGGTGTCATACGTGGAAAAGCCAATCAGAATTGAAGATTGAAAAGAGCAAGCTCTAGGAAATAAGACGATTCCACTGGTCAAAATAATTTGGAAGCACCATGGGCCGAAGGTGCTACGTGGGAAAGCGAAAAAATGATGAGGCGTCAATACCCCCATTTGTTTGGATAGCAAGGTTTATTATAAATTTCGAGGACGAAATTTTTGTAAGGGGGAAGAGTTGTGACATTCTGATTTTTTCCTCTCATTTCGAGACTTATCAATGAAGATATATCTATCGATGTATTTCAGTCTTATCTTGTTCGGATCTTATCAATCTTGAGTTAACTGACCAAAAGGGAAATGCCAACATGAGACATGGTACGTGGACCTAGGGAATTCAAATAGGAAATGACACTTTGACCATAAGGATTGCCGAAGGAGTATTTAGAACCATTAAAGGCTGATCTAAGAACGATTAAGGAAACCAGTGTTGGCGTTATACGATTGGAGCGTAGCTGATGCCATTTAACCAATATATAATTTCTCAAATTTTTCTAAATCGAACGATGACGATCGAGACCGTTAGAGAGCTAGTAATAAACCCTCGCAATCACATGATAACGAAAGTCGCCATGAACAGACTAGCCTTAAGTGTGATGAGAATTGCAGAATCGATATGCGTAACGTCTACAAAAGCCGCCCGTTAGTTCGGAGTATTTTGAAATTATATTTGACAGAGAAATGACCCAAGGACAAGTCTCGAAATTAAAAAATGAAAAATAAAGAATTCTAACATTCTAATCGAATTGGACGTCGCCTCATCGAAAGGAATTTGAATTGGAAAAACGACGTTCCAGACGACGAGAGCAAAATTACCGTTTTGTCCCTCAAGGATTGCCCTTGCCTTAGTAAAAGGAGAAGGATAATTTGGTCATTGTTTAATATCCTGGGGTTGCCGAAAATATTGGGGAGATGGTGGCCATTGGATGACCAAGGTTCATTGACAAGAAGACATGTGTCTTCATGAGGACAATTAGCATTAACGAACAACCTTTTAACCTATCATTCTTCAAGTTTGACTCAATAATTTTGGTGGAAAGCCTTTCCTCTCTCTCCATCAGCCGAAACCTCACCCTCCCTCTTCATTCTTCTTCTTCTTCCTCCTCTTCTTTTCTTTACTAAGAGCTCCCCCACACGGCCAGCGGTTGCCACCCCCTTCGCCATCCACGACCGCCCCCTCCGACAACCACTACAGCTCGTGCCGACCACCAATCGAAGTCCCAACCTGTTCTCGACAACCTCCAGGTGGTATCTCGGCTGTTGGAAGCCGGAGGAATCCCAATCAGCTTCTTTTCCAAAAGTGGACAGATTCGGACACAACTGGGAGTAAATCTTCATTTGTCTCTTTAAGACTTCGTTTTGCCCCAAATTTTTCGTGAGACCTTGTAGACTTAATGTACACTTGTATGCTGAGCTAAGGTAACAAGTTTGGTGAAGTTTTGCTGGAGTTTTAAGGTTGAAATGACATTGTTTCCATTGAGCAGATTCTGACCAGTGGTGGACTAAAGGGAACCGGGGCCATTCGAGAACTTTCAGAGGTCAACTCGCCCTAAAATCTTTGGTGAGACTCCCTTAGACCTAGAACAACATGTTAGCATATAAATTATGTGATAAATTAAGGTTTAATATTGAATTAAGGGTTGATTAAGGGAGGATAGGGTAGGACCGAAAGTTACCCTGTTTCGGGTGGTGTAAACCGAACTCTTAAGGGCTGTTTGGGGTGTCGCCTTACCTTAATTTTGTTGTTGAGACATGTTAGGACGTTAATTGAGATGTTATTGAGGTGTATGCCCCGTGGTTTTAGCGAATTGGAAGAGAAAAATTGATGAATTGGATGAATTCCTCTAGGTGTGCGGCTTCCCTGTTTTTGGATCCTTAAAATCGAATCCTTAGTGTGCTTTTGGGAGGAATTTTGCTGATTAAAGCCTAAGGTAAGGAGCCCCTAAACCTTGGTTAGGAGGATAGGCCACTTCTGGATGAATTAGGTTCAAATTTGATGAATTTTCGTGAAATTATTGTGTGATTGTTCAATGTCGCTCATTATAACTTGGTGTAGTATGTGTATGCTTACTTAATACATATGTTTTGTGTAGATGCCATCTTGTGAGTGATGAGCCTTATTGAACCGCATGCTATAGATCCTTAACTCGATAAATAAGCTTGTACACAATCATGAAATCTTGAAGTGAATGGGAATCTGGCATGCTTAAGAACTTTGGTTCCTTGATGCATTGAGACACGGGGTTGCATTGGCTAATATCCTAAGGCGTTGAGACGCGGGATAGGCGTACATGTGTCGACACAAGCTTTGAATGACATAGAAAACCTGAGGCGTTTAACGCGGGTTTACGTTTATAATGGTCTGAGGCATTATGACGTGACCAAGCCTGAGGCATTTTGACGCGGGCATGGTTAATGAGATGAATCATGGTGATGGAACGTATAACTTGTTCTTGTATTTCCATGCCTGACTTGAGTTGTAAATTATGATGATATACTTGTATGATTGTCAACCACTTGTCTCATTATAGTTCCATATGATGATTGTTGCCTTATGCTGTTTGGCATGCCTTTACTCATTGTCTGCATATATGTCTGGGTATACTATCAGTCTAACTTAGCGTTAGGACTCAGCTTACCGAGATGTAAATCTCACCCGTCGTGGGGCCTTACTTTTTCAGACCCCAAGCCTTGAAGGATGCTTCCGACTCGCCTAGACGATCCTAAAGAGATGACCGCCTATTTCGATGAGTTTCTTGACGGTCGGGGTACCACTTATGTTAGGAAATGTACAGTTGTTTGGGTCGACAAGGGAGGTATGGATTGGAAACTACATAGGTTTGAGGCCTAGTTCCGTAGAGTCAGTGAGGTCACGACAGGTCCATTGAAGTCCACTGAAGTGCCTTGAGGAGCCGTACCCAACTAGTGTCATCCTATCCGAGCTGAGGTAAAAGTGGAGGTGCCTGTAGTAGGATCAAGGAATGTGTCGAAGAAGACCCTACCCTAGAGGACGTTGACGAGGTGATAGAGATCTCAGTTTCTGAGGATGAGTTGGAGGATGTCATGGTGGACGACTCGATGGATGTGCGTTTTGAGACCTTCTCGAATTATAATCTAGACGAAGATGAGGATGAGACAGACGGAGCTAGTGGTTCGACTTAAGGGTTTCCTGACCTTACTAAGCAGTCTTTTGGTGGTGATCCACGTTGACTTGTGAGTATTTGGGGACTTAGGATTTTGTAGTCTTTTGGTCGATCCCCAGTCACCCTGACCCGTCTGCAGAAGTAGTTTATCTGCATCTTTTGTATAAACCTTGACGGTGTTATGCATGCATATCTATGTTCTCGTTATTCCAGGCTTGCCTTCATGTACTTTATAGGAGGTGTTCATTCTTTTCGCTTCCGCATGTGCATTTCACTTTACGCGTACCGCGTGGGCCGTATCTTGAGACTTGAACGGTACTGTTTGGATGTTGCAAGCTGCGATAAGGCACAAGGCATGACAATCGGGGCCGGAGAAGTCTCGACTGTCCGTTTAGTTGCAGTTGGGAGGTTGAAGATGAAGCTGACGTGGCAGGTCAATGAGTTAGCGTCTTAGGTGGTAGCGTGTGATTGGTCCGCGTGGATGTCGAGTCAGCTCGCCTGTTAGTCTGTTAGGTGTTGACACCTAAATTTTGATTTTTCCTTGATCATTTATTTTGCATAAAAATTAGGAATTAATTTTTGTTCATACAAAAAATAATCATGTCATTTTTCATATTTATTTTTAACAACATATTACATTGCATTTACATTTAATCAGATCGGCCGTGTAAAATGAATCGAAATCGACGAGCAGTGAACCAAAGTTCAAAAAGCTTAATTCAACTAGCTAGGGGAGAGAATTAGGAGAATAATCCTTTATCTACGAAGCTCAGAGCCAAAAAAAAGAGAGAGGAATACACATGAGTTTCTTGAGAGCAATACACGCGAGAGGAGGCGAAATATAGGTTTTGCTTCGGACGAGAAGTTCCCCTGGTGGTCTGAGATCGTGCCATTATCTTCGTTGGCTTCGCACTCCAGCGTCGTCGCCAACTCTCCTTACCCACCAGCTGTTCTTCCTCCGAAAACAGTTCTCTAGTTCCTAGCGAGATTTCAGGTTTTGGTGCCATCCTATAGCACAAGTTTCTTTTGTCTCCTGGTGAACGTCCACTTAGCATACGGCCAAAACGAAGGACAAGTTTCCGCACATTAGAGACACACACGTGCAGAAACTTGGAAGAGACAAAGGCAACATTCATTATCCGCAAAGAAGCTTAGTGGATTTTTGGGGTTTGACTTTTCACTCTTAAATTATTTTTCTCATCCGATTCTACCGTGCGCGACTTCCTGCAAGCCGGTTCCAATCCTCCAGGCTTGGTTCGCAACTCTCTTGTGAACCCCATTTGGAGAGCATATTTTGCAATTTAGGTAAGTTTCCTAGTTCAAATATTTTGAATATTTGATTGCTAAGTTGGATTGAATCGCATGTTTTGAAATTTGCAAGATTGAATATTCGATTGTCTTGTTTGGAAGATTTACACGTTAAATTTAGAAATCGAAAACTCTGAACAAATCTTGCGATATATTCTATAGTTGGCAAATTTGAAAATTGTGATTTGATTGGGATATTTGTGGAATCTTGGTGATAATCTAGGCATTCTAAAAAAAATCCTTTGAATATATCCAAGATATTCAAGATATCAAAATACTTCAAAATGTGATCGATTAGTAAAATTTCCTAATCCGCAACCGCATACATGGAGATAAATCTATCTATCAGGCTTTAGACGGAATTATTTTCATAGAGGGAATTTCGAATTCTAGGTCATCTGTCAGGCTTCAAATTGAACCTTGATTTGAAAGAAATAGCTGGAATTATCTTTTCATTAAGAAATTTGCAACTTTAATTCAAATACACTCATTAAAACTGAAAATCACAAAAAAAATCAGAAAAGTTTAGAAATAAAAATCATTCATTTCTCATGTTTTAAATTTTATGTCAGAAATTCTCAGATAATAATAATAATAAAAAGATATGACAAGATATGGTTTCTTAGAAATCTTATAAAATCGATTGCATCTATCTATAAAAAACTTCTCAAATCCATTTGAATCTTTTAAAAGTTGTAGATGTAGGATAAAAAGTTTTTTCTAAAATTTTTTGGGAAGTAATGCAAATTAAATTCGAAAACTTTAAGTTAATCTTGTACCAATTCATTCTCATTTTTATTAATTTTTAATTTTGAAAATAGTACAAAAACACAAAAAAAAATTAATAAAAAGAACACCCAAAAAATTTGCACCTTTGCACTTCAAGTGAGTATTCAACAATTGCCAAATTGAATGTTTTTCATTAAATTGGTACTGAAAGGGCATTAATTGAAAAATTAATGTAATCAAGTCTTGAACTTAAAATCTCTTATTCGCAGAAATAAAGTAGTTTTCTCTCGCTATTTTATTTAAATTTCTAATCAACCTACCAAAAATGATTAGTGGCGGCTCCGAAAAATAAAAAATATTTCTCAAAGTAATCACTTAAATCATAAGTCACGATTGGGTAGAACTTGGAAGCTAGGTTAGTTAATTTAATTAATTAATCTGATAATCCATAAACCTAAATTTGGAAAACTCGATTTTTAGATCGCAACATCTTGGCGACTTCGTTGGGGAATACTTGAATTTTTTCGAAAAATTTAAGGAGGACTTAGGCCAAGATTTTCTTTGAAAAAATGCATTTTGTTGGCAATCTTGGTTGAATTTTAACCCTAGGTGTTAAATGGTTTTGCAAAATGTGAGTTATAAGAGGAGTCTATGGCTAACCATTTGTTTTGCAAGCTTGGTGATGGATTTTTAATTTTTGAACTATGGAGCGGTGATTGATTAAAAATGTTGTGCATGTCTTTAGCGTAATTACACTACGCTCATCCATTTTTTTATTGAACCCGGGTCACCCATTAGTTTTAGGATGGTATTAAAGTGGTTCTTTAACCTTTGCAGGAAGGCTTCGCAAAAGGTTATTCCACTTGGATCCTGAAATCTTCCAAAAAATGGCTCAAGGGTCGTTCTCGTGCATGTGAGGCTACGATGCATGGGTGTTGCCCTTGTTGACCGAACCAAGTCGAAATGATTGGACCCAACTAGTCATGACTCTGTATGCGAGGTAGCAACTAGTGATGATGAACGTTCGTGACGCTATGTATGACATTCTGATTTTTCCTGTCATTTCAAGACTCATTAATGAGAATGTATCTAGTGATGTATTTCAGTCGTATCTCGCTCGGATCTGATCAATCTCGAGTTGACTAACCAAAGGGAAAAGGCTAATGTGAGACAAGGAACGTGGACCTAGGGAACTCAAATAAGAAATGACACTTTGACCATAAGGATTATCGAGGGGGACATTTAGAGCCATAAAAGGCCGATCTAAGAACGATTAAGGAATGCATTGTTGGCGTTATACGATTTAAGCGCAAGTGATGTCGTTTAACCAATGTATAATTTGTAAAATTTTTCTAAATGGAACGAGGACAATCGAGACCATCGGAACTAGTAATAGACCCTCGCAATTACATGACAACCAGAGTCACCATGAATTGACGAGCCCTAAGTGTGATATAAATCACAGAGTCTATACTCGTAACGTTTGCAAAAGTCGCCCATCAGTTTGGGATAGGCTGGAATCACATTGGATAGAGAAATGATTCAGAAACAAGTCTCGAAATTAGAAAATGGAGAATTAAGAATTCCAACATTATAATTGGATTGGTCGTCGCCTTATCGAAGAAAATTGGAATCAGAAAAACGACGTTCCGGACGTCGAGGGTGAAATTACCATTTTGCCCCTCAAGCCTTAGCCTTACCTTAATAAATGGAATGAAGGAATTTTGGTCATTAACCACACCCCATGGCTGCCGAAAATGAGAAGAAATAACAGCCCTTGGATGAAACATTGATTGACACATGGACAAGTGTCAAAGGATTAAGCATTGAAATTAATGGGAACACTTTTAACCTACCATTTAACCTTATTGACCCTTGAATATGTGTATATACCACTCTCTCTCTCCCTCTTCAGCCGAGCATCACCATCATCTACCAATCTTCTTCTTCTTCTTCTTCTTCTTCTTCACCGAGAAGCTGCACCGCCGACCAGCACTGCCTGCCGGTTTCATCGTCGTCGACCGCCACTCTTGGTGACTTCCAGCAGCTGAGCCGACCACCTTCTCGTTCCTCATCGTCTTGCCGACAACCTCCAAGTGGAATCAAGTCATTTGACCTACCGAGGAGCTCCAGCCAGCCATTTTCCCGGAAGTCGACGGAAACCGTCGCAACTGGAGGTAAGCTGCTATTTAGACTCCGTAGGACCCCGAATCCTTTGAATATTTCGGCCAAATTTTTTGGATATCTAGAGGACTTGTAGACTGAGCTGTGGTAAAAATTTTGGATGAATTTGATGGAGTTTTGACCCTGAATAGGTCTTGTGTTTGAAGGACAAAAACTGACTAGTTGAGGGCTTGGAGGAACCGGGGCCGTTCAAGGAGTTTTCGGCGTCACCTTGACTTCAAATATTCGGTGAGGCTTCCCAACTCCTAGAACTACATGTTAGCAAGTAGATTAGTGGATAAATTGAGGATTTAACATAGTTTAAGGGCTGATTAGTTGAGATATGCACAGAACCAAAAATGCCCTATTTCGGTTCTGTGCATACTGAATCTGTGGGAGGCTGTTGGTGATGGAGTTGAGTTCCAATTTCATCATTGAGAAGTATGAGGATGTTAATCGATATGGCAATGAGGTGTATTTTTAGTGAATTAATGAATTGAGCAAGAAAAATTGACGATTGGATGAATTTCCTTAGGTTGCGCGGTTGAGTTGTTCTTGGACCATTAGGACCGAACCATTGAAGTGCTTGGAAGAAGATTTGTGTTGGTTTTAGCACAAGGTAAGAAGTTTCTAAACCTTGGCTAAGAGGATTGGACTCAATTGGGTGTGAATTAGGTTGGTTTTTGTGAGTTATAGGGTGAGTGTCTATTGTACGTCCTCGAGAGGTGTAGATGGATTGAATGCTTGTTGAATGCTTGTACCATGAATAGATTGCCTCTTGTGAATGATGAATTTAATTGTCTCACATGCCATAGATGTGTTACTCGTTACATGAGTTTGCACTTGACCATGAAGTTATGAATTGAAATGAGTACACTTATTGACACCCTGAAGTGCTAAGGCGCGGGATTTGAGTTGAATGACACCTTGAGGCACTGAAGCATGGGGTTTGAGTTGAATGACACCATGAGGCGCTGAGGCGAAGGCTTTGAGTTGAATGGTACCCTGAGGCGTACGAACGCGGAGTTGAAATAGTCAATGTCCTGATGCTTTGAGACGCGGGACAGAATTTTAGATGTATCGACACAGGCCTTGAATGCAATTGAAAACCTGCTGTGTTTACGCGGGTTTGTCAATGGAATGGTCTGAGGTGTATTTACGCGGACCGAGCCTGAGGTGTTCTAAATGCGGGCGTGAATCAATGGAGGACTGAAAGGGGTGAAAAATGTGATCTAACTTGGCAATATGTGCTTGATTTCTAATGATGTAATATGATGCCGTGATTGCATGCTTGAAATTCGTATGTTTTTTTTTTTAATGACACTTGGATGCCTCATGTGATTACTTGTGCAAATTTTATTTGTGATTGCGTTCGCCTGAGTGTACGGTCAGCCTAACCTAGGGTTAAGACCTATCTTACTGAGATGTAAGTCTCACTCCGTTGTAGGACCCCATTTTTAGATCTCATGAAAATGTGGCCTATCAGATTTGGTAACCCGAAGAAAATGTCGGCATATTTTGAGGAGTTTCCGGATGGACAAGGAACCGTATATGTTAGGAAGTGCACGATATTCTAGGTTGACGAGGTGCAAAGAGTTGGAAGCCTCATAGGTTTGAGGCTTGGTTTAAGAAGATAGGGGAAGTGACTACGGGACCACTGAAGCCCACTGAGGTACCCCGTGGGGTAATCGCTAGTTGGTGTCATCTCGCTCGGGATTTTATGGAAGTTGAGGGGTCAGCAACTGGCTCGAGAAACATGTCTAAGAGGACCCCGACCCTGGAAGACACCGATGAGGTTATAGAGGTCGAAGCCTCCGATGACGACCTGGTGGAGTAGTCAGCAGACACGACGATGGAGGACACAATACAGATACGCTCAGAGACCTTCTCGGAGTACGAGCCTATCGAAGACGCTGAGGAGACCGACGACTCTAGCAGCTCGACTTAGGGATTTCCGTTTTTTAGGCCGATGTATTTTGATGATGGTCTCGATGCCCCGTTTCTTTTGGACATGATGATGACCCTCGTTTGTACTGACCCTATCGCCCCTACCGACTAGCTGGTTTAGCCTACCAGTGTTTTTTTTTTTATGAACAGTTGGAAGGTTATGTTTATTTATCGGTGTTCTCGTTACTCTGGTCCCCTTTATTATTGTACGAAGGAGTTTGTATATTGTCGCTTCCGCATGCTATCGATATTATGCATCTCTTGATATATGTGAATCCCGGGACGTTTCGAGAGAGTTTGTGCTTACAGGATGTTGCGTGCTCGTGCCCGGAGTGCGGGGTGTGACATTGTACCTGTCGTTCTTTCCTTCATTTCACTTTGGTAAAAGAATTAAAATTGAATCCGCAACTCATCTGCATGTCTATGTGATTGGTTATTTCAGATGTCCAAAGGTGGTAGTCTCCTTAACTCTTATCCTCCTGCCTACTTATATTTTTTGGGTCGGTCCATGATAGTTTTAAGGTGAACACTTTACATTGGCTGATTTTTTAGAGTTTCTTTTAGTCAATTTTTTACCCTAGTATCTCAATGGAAAATGTTCGGAACATCTTGGGCTATTATCTGAAAAATTCAGAATGATCCATGGTGTTTTCCATTTATTGACGAATTTTCATTTAGAACCTTGTAAGCTAGAATTTTGGCGGTCCTTTGGCGCTCATCTTGTTTGACGTATTATCATTTTTAAACAAGCTCATTTGCCAAATCAAGTAAAATGAAAGTTGTAGGTTAACCTCTCAGCTGATAACCTGAAAAATTTCGAAATTTAATTTGCAATCTAAGGGGTCCTTCGTTCATTTAATAAAAAATGAACGAAACAATTTTCTAGAAAAAGTTTTTTCAAAGAAGCATTAAACTGTACTGATTGGTTCATTTTCAATCCTAAGTCTAAACACAAAAATCGTTCATCATTGTGTCTAGTACCACCTCGTAAAAGTTGGAAATTTTTTGGTGAACGTGTGAATTAAGAAGAATTTTATCGTGATAGCCAGTGAAACAGAAAAACTGTCTGATTCAACTTTTTGCGCATATTTGTCTTGTTGAGTCTAGAGATTGTCATGGACCGGCTCATTAGTCGTGATCATTATACTAATATTTGATTTGTCATTTCTTCAGGGTTAGAGCTATTACAGATACCTCGCGTGCACCGATTGTTACTCGATCCAGAGCAAGGAAGAAGGCCGATGAAGCTGAAATGGCGACTGGTGTCGAAGCTCAAGTAAAAATGCTGATCAAAGAAGAAATAAAGGATATGAAAGACCAGATGGCTATGCTGACTGAAATGATGACCGATTTTATGATGGCTCAAAGACAAACCTCAGTGGCACCCATGATTCAACCTTCGGCAATTATTGATCCTCAAGTGAGCATACAAGGCGATCGAGGCATTGAATAACATACCACCTCTTGAAGATGACTTACTTGGAGCTCAAGCTCAAATCGTCACGCCGTTTATGATTTTCCCTCCACAACCCAGTGTTGGAGCTGGCATGTTGAATGATGAAAGTGCCAAACTTTGGGCATAACTCGATCAAGGATTACGTGAAGTAGAAGGCACATGTCATGTTTCCTCGATCGACCTATCTATGTACACGAAGGTTCAAGTCCCCAACAAATTCAAATTGCTGGAATTTAAAAAATATAACGGCACGTCCAACCCGAAGGAACATGTCCACATGTACCAAGCTCGGATGACCAAGTATGTCACCAATGATCTTCTTATGGTCCAAACTTTTCAAGCAAGTTTGAAAGGGTCAGCCATGAGATGGTATACCAACCACCGTATCAACAACATTGAAACTTGGGAAAAGGTAGCTGCAGCGTTCGTCATACATTTTGAATTTAACATATACCTTACCATTTCTAGGGAAGATCTAGAACAAGCTGAGATGAAGAAAGGAGAAATTGTCAAACAATATGCAACCAGGTGGAGGAATTTGGCGTCCGAACTTATGCCAGCGCCACCAGAGCAGGAATTGATGAAGTTGTTCGTGTCCACGCTTCCTCAAAATATGCAATCTCATATAGTAGGTGCGCCTGCTTAGTCATTTATCCAGCTAGCCTCGATGGCTAAAGAAGTAGAATGTAGATTAAAGAAAGGTTGGTATGGCGATTCTGGTTCCACTGGGAAGCGATTCTTTAGAAAAAAGGACAAGGAGGTGGCCGCAGAGGTAAATGTGGCCTATGCCTAGAAAGCTCCCATTCAAATTCCTAAGGGACAGATGGAAACTTAACAAATAGTCAACTATGGCCAGCAGAACCAACGTCAGCAATTTCGCCCCAAGCATCAGTTTACATCTCTCCCAGGAACTCCTTCCCAGGTCTTGGCTATCTTGTGAAAGAAGAACTTACTGACATCGGATCCTTAGTGACCCAATTACGTATCATACCCTAAGTATGATCCGACTCGAAAGTGTGATTATCACTCGGGTGAACCAGGTCATTCAACTAATGATTGTACGGGGCTCAAGAATTGAATTCAAGATTTACTCGAAATAGGGGCATTTGCATTCCAGGCAGTCAGCCAACCTAACATGTAGAGTAACCCGCTGCCAAATCATATGGGCAACTGAATGACCTTTTGAGGAAGTGGGCGTAGACCCAAGCTAGTACCATTTTTATTTTTCTGCAATGCCCTGTCTGAGATATTTCCTATTTTTTAGGTGTCTAGGCTACACTTTCATTTCTTAGGTTGATTAGAGTTAAAATTCCTCACCGTCGAGGAGTTGTCTGCTTTTTGAATTCAAATAAGATGTAATTTTGTTATTCATGATCAATAAAATTACAAAAAAATGTCATTATTTGAAGTCCTGTTGAGGCATACCAAACTAACCCAATGATGATAACCTACGATCGAACAACTTGTCATCTATGGGTAAGCACTGAGGGTTCAGCTTCTCAAGAATTCTTGCCCCAAAGTTTTCGAAAAAAAATTATTTTTCAAAAAACAAATCTTAAAAAACGAGTAACATGTGATCTAACCCTATTTATCTTACTGATCCATCTACTGTATGTTTCAAAATTAGTCCAGGGGGAAAGGGGCAGATTCTTAAATCTGGCTAGGCGTTAACTCGATCAACTCTTGGACACCTCATACATGGTGCTAAGCTGAGTGACATGCCTTCGACTATTAGCACTCGAACAAACCAATAATCAAGAGCTTCCCAAATTTTTCTCACTTCATTTTTGAATACCCTATTCATGCACATCTTTTCATTCCTTGAGATTTCTTTCACATATGAATGTACTTGTATAATCTATGCATGTCTATATTTGATGCACTCATTTTCTTATATTCTGGATGATCAAATCAAATTAAGGTTCATCAATTCCATCTCATTTTTATTTGCACAGTGAGATTTTTTCAATCAAAGTCTCTCTAGGCCAATTGAACTGATAATTTTGAATGAGAAACGTTAGAATGACGAAAGGAAACCCATTTCCATACAAGTCCTATATCACATCCCCGGTGAGTAGGTGTGAATATTTTCATGCTTACAAGGTGAAGAGTTGTGTTGCGAAAAGTATGACGATCAAGGTGATGTGAGGCATTTATTTCCTCTATCCGAACACTAAAGGTTGCCCTTTGCTAAATCCCTTTGAACGGTGATTTCATTTTCATAACTCTGTCGGGAACAACCCCACATTGGGGCAAATCTCATAAATTCATAGAATCAGTGGGATTTTCTTACTTTCACTTGCATCAATCTTTGAATGTATTTGTTGCATGTGAATTCTATGTTAGTTTAAGTGCTTTAGACATGACGAAGAGCATTTCATTTCTACACCCATATATACTGACCCTTTGCTAAGCCCAGTTCGAGCAGCAGATTCATTTCTCTAAACCCAATTGTTGATCTTCCTGAAAGGAAATCATTTCAGACCATTTGACAAATGAGCCAAGTGCCTTGGGGCAAGTTGAAATTTGAAAATCTGCCAGTACTATAACATTCCGAATTCGGACCCTCTTGAAGCTATTGAACGGAAGGATATCGATCGGTGTATTTCAGTTATAACTCACTCGAAGTTGGCTACTCTGGAGTTAACTGATCAAAAGGGAAAAACTGACGCGGAGTCGGGTACGAAGACCTAGGAAATTTGAATGAGAAATGACACTTTGGCCATAAGGATTATCGAGGGAATATTCTTGATCAGTAAATATCGATCTAGGAACGATTATGGAATGTCTCACTAGCGTTATACGTTGGGACGCGGGTGATTCCGCTTAACCAACGTGTAATTTGCGAGAATTTTCTAAATCGGATTCTAATGATCAGGATCGAAGAAACGAATGATAAACCCTCACAATTACATGGAAATCAAACTCACTACAGCTTAAGAAAAATTCCAAGGTCGATACGCGTAGCGCCTGCAAGAGTCACCCGTTAGTTTGAGATAAACTGGAATTACAGTGACGAGAATACGACATAAAATTGAATCTCGAGATTTGAGTATTGGACATTGAGGAATTTCAATATTTGAATTGAAATGGATGTCGTCTCAACGAGGGTGGTTTATACTGGAAAAATGAAATTTCAGACGAAAAGTGTCAAATGACCATTTTGTCCCTCGACCTTTGACCTTGCCTTAAGAAATTTAGATGGTCATTTTGGTCATTTAACCTCTCTATATGCTGCCAAAAATGCAAGGAAGGAATGGTCAAAGGAAGTCAAATTCAATGAAGCAACCAATGTGAGGTTGCCAATTATCAATCAAAGAGAACGCCAAGCATTAAATGTGCATTAATTATCCATCCTATCAAATTAACCAAAAGTGTATGATTGGGGTGGAATAGACTCTCTTTGCTCAAATTTTTCCGGCCACCCTCTCCCTCTCTTTTTTTTCTCTATTTTTCCTCTCGGCCGAACGGGTTCCTCGCGGACAAGGAAAAATTGACTCACTATTTTGGCCATAACTTTGTCGTCCAACTTCGGATTGAGGTAAAATCATCGCCATCATAAAGATTATTATCTTTCCATTCTAAGAAGATATTATGAACTTAATTTGGCCCCGCCGTTTGTTCCGTAGGTTTGTTTGAATGGGCGAAGGTCAAAATTTGACTCGATTTTGGAGAGGTTGCGTTTTTGGGAGCTTCCAAACTCCAAATGGCTTCAAATTTTCGGCGAGCTCTTTTAAAATCATGGTGTAAGAGTTTACCAAGTTGATATTGATATTTTTTGGGATTTAAAATAAATTTTGATGGAGTAAATGGCTTGGATTTCTAAGGATAAAAACTGTCCATTTATTGTTCGGGTGGAACCGAACCTTTAGAAGGCTCTTCGAAGTGTCGCCTTATTGTGGAATGCTCGGTAAGACAGCTAGAGACATTGTTTGATGTGTTAGCAAGTTTATTTTGTGAAAAATTGAGGCTTAAGGTTGAGATACGGCTTGATTGTGCAATTGAACTAAAAATTGATTCTGTTTTAGGGGGTGTCCCGCTGTGCCAATTCTGTTAGGGACTTATTAAGGGGTATTCAGACTTCAAATTGACTCATAAAACTTCAAAGGATGTGGTGCGAGGTGTTAATGAGGTGTATGTGAAGTGAATTGAGAATTGACAGTGATTTAAGGGCTATTTAGTGCATAAAACCCTGGAAAACATTCTGCCCTATATGTGGATGCATGAACCGAATATTTTGAGGGTTCAGGGGACAGTCATTATGTGTTTGATTGATCGATAAGGCATCGTGAGATGCAAATTGATTGGTTTTTGAGGAATTGGTTTGATGAAAGTGTAATTCGATTGAATTTTGATTCAAAATTGATAAAATTTCCTAGGATGGTGTTGGATCCTTGTTGGCCATGGACTTGCCGAGTTGGGAATGACCAATTTATTTGGATTTCTTGGTATTGACCAAAGGTAAGTGTTTCCTAAATCTTTATCTAAATGCTTGGACACTACTAAATAGAGTGGTCGAGTGGTTTGATCCTTTATGAAGCCTATGCCTTGAATTGCTTGATTGAGTAGTGGATTCCAAGGTTTAAATAGCATAGCATGACAATTGAATTGTGATATGCCTTGATGCTATGTTTGGCTAGTGAGCTTCAATTGGTCAGAGACCCTTGTGAGGTAAGTGGCTATTGATCCATTGATGACATATTTGGTTATTGAGCCTTGATTGTTTAGTTGGTTGAGTGCCTATGTTATGAATTGGTTATAATTCTATAGTGCCGATGCTTTATGAATGAGCTATAATGCCCCAACGATCGTTGCCCTTTGGCCCCGGAGATCGCATTGGCTTCATGCCTTGATGATACCGATTGGCCTGTGGGCCCAATGGTATCGAGTATAATTTTACTGTGAACGATGATGAGGATATTGATTGGCCTATGGTCCTAATAGTATCGGATGGTGGTGAACTCGAATAAGAATGAGAATGACGATTGGCCTGTGGCCCCGGTGGCATCGAATGACTGCGAGTCTTGAAAGTACCAATGGCCTGTAGCCCTAGTGGTACAAAGACATCGATTGATCTGTGGCCCCGGTGATGTCAGATGGCAAGAGTGCCAAAGGAGGATATGGGTGGATGAGAAAGTGGTGGTAGTTGTGTATCGGCGCATGTGCTCGAGCATTAGGCTTGGGACCCTAATATTGAATGCGGTTGATTGTACTGCTTATCCATGATTAGCTATTGATATTTTTGTTGGTTGATGTCATACTTGATTTGTTGATGCCTTGTGCCATTGCATTGATGAATGGCTGTATCTGGTGTTGTTGAGTTGGTCTGGAAGGACTGGTGTTCAGGTTTAGGTTTAGGTTTTACTTGCGGAGATTTATATCTCACCCTAGAAGGGGCTTAACTTTTTCAGGTCCCAGGCGAAGGAAGCCCGAACATGCCAAGGATTGGCATTCAAGGAAGTAGGTGATCAAACGTATTTAAGATGTTGGGTGACATTAGAGATTGTATATTGTTTGATGGATGTAGAAATTAAACCTTTAGTTTGGACCACGGAAACGAATTGAGGTGTATTTTATGTAATCGAGAAAGGTACTATTTTTCCGTCGTAAGTCATCTTGATTATATTTGTGTACGGGGTAGTTTATTGCTTCCGCATGTATATGAGTACATGATGACGTGAGGGCTGAAGGATCCTGGATGGCATAGTTTGATTACGACCAATGGGATGTTTGTGTGCTCGACGGGTTCAGAGCGTGACATGCCCGTTTAAGTGGTATCAGAGCAAGGTCAGCTCGATCCATTGTGATTGAGGTTTGGGGTGATAAGGAGCGATGACTTAGGGATAATTAGGTAGTGGGACCTTTAGAATTAAGCATTAATTACTGAATCTTGAGGATTATAGGCTGGAACTTATGAGGTATTCTAATGGTCCTATTGTCAATTTTATGGATGATCATGAGTGATTTTATGGATAAGGCTCATAAGGAAGTGAGTAGAGATTGAAGAGTCATAAGCCTAGATTTGAGGTTGTTAGAGAATAGCTTATGAATAAGGGGTCGATTGGATTATATAATTGTGATCGCGGCTTGTCGGTGACCCAATTTGGGCAATATGAGTTATAAAGAGACAATTGACATTAGTGGATTCAGGTTTGAATTGCGTTGTATCCTGATGGTTTAGTTGTCGATTACTATTGACGACCCTAGATGATATAAAATGAGGTGTATACAAGGAAATGGGTAATGAATATTTTGATTAAAGGCCAGTTGTGATCGAATGCATGTGGATTTGACTTAAATAGTGACTATACTTGAGGTATATAGTTGAATATATGTAATTGATCTGTGAGAGGTCCTTATGGAGCTAAAAGTTTTTTTTTAAGGATAAAGCTTGATGTGGAAACGATTGTAGTATGATAAGTGGTAAGAACGAACATGCCGTGCATGTGTTTGTGGCATTGAAAGGAAAGTTGATGAGGGTGCATGCATGAGCTTATCACGGTTGGACATAATAAACTGTCGCTTTGTATGGGACAAGTGGATGGGATGCCTATAAACTGTAATGAAGCATGGTATGAGACTTGTGGAATGGGGCTTTCTCCGTAGATGTATGACTTGGGACAACCTGCAACGGTCAGGTTTGATGAGGGCGGAGAGTGATCGCCGGGATAGAGAGGTCCGGATAAGGAGCGGCTCCTAGCAGGCTTCTAAGATGGCAAGAGGCAGGAATGACCCAAGTCATAACTTGAAAGGGAAAGTCTAGGTATCAGGTTGAATCCAATTGTGGTTAAGAGAGGCATGGCACGGGATTGATTCTCGAAATGAATATTTAAAAGTGGCATGACATGTGAAATGACACCTATGAGTGGCATGGTTAAAAGCTTTGAGCTTGGCAGTGGGTGTCGATTGAAAAAGAAAAGTGATGTTGTGATTGGCCTATTAGACATATTTTATGATTGGCATAATGTAAATGCTATGGCCAAGGTCTAACTGAGAGATTAGACAGCATGTGGGGCTTATGCCCATTGAACTGATGCTTGTTGATATTGATATAGTCTGTTGTGATTATGCTAGAGTGGCAGATGCCCTTGGATTTCTGGCATGAACGATTGAAATGGTACTTTGAGTACTTGCTGGGTATTGACCTAGTTGAGTTTTGGCCTAGTTGAGGCTTACCTAGTGATGGCTGTTAATTGAGAAGTTGCCTCGTTGAGGCTGGCTTGTTATTTAGTTGCTGGTTAATGATTATTTGAGATCCTTGAATAATTGATAATTAGTTGAGAAATTGCCTAAGAACCACTAGAGAGTTGTTTGGGAACCACTGGATGGTTGATGGTGAAAGATAATGAGAGGAGCAGCCTGAGACTATCGAAGTTGAATAGATGACTTAAGTTTTTGACTCCTAGAGAGAATAATAGTGGTTCAAGTGATATGAGAACCTAATAAGGTTGGACGACCAAGGTACGGTCGCTAAAGGAGCACTTGGCTCGAATATGTAAAGTATGAGAAGATCCAAGATTTGAGATGGATCAAGAGAATTGAGTAAAGATGATCGACTAGAGTATGAGTACTAGAGGAGAATAGGCTCGATTCGGTTGATCATGCGAGACCCAAGTGTAGTCAGGGGTCATGAGAACTTTAAATGGAAATGAGAAAAGTGGTTGGGTTGACAAGCTCGAGAAGGAGCTTCCATTGCTACTTAAGTCGCTGTGTCGACTGATGCTAGTGCTGATGAGTTAAGTGATGGAAGTCACGAGAAAGGTGACTCTGAGTTACTTCATTCTAAATTGAATGTGTGAAAAGAACCACGAGAGTTTTGAAAAGCTTGTGAAGCTATGAATAAGGTTAAGATTGACTGAGTTTGATGGAGGGGTGAGATTTGAAATTGTCTCCCTCTGGATTGGGGATCTTAGTAAGGAAACCTTAGAGGTTTTGGGTACACTAAGGAAAGAAAGTGACCTTGGCAGTTTTAGCCTTAAGAGGCTATTGATAGTTGGTGAAAGGTCACCAAAGGAAAAGTTTTCCTCAAAGGCATGAGATCTGCCTAGACTACCTCTGTTGAGTTGTTCGATGGAAAATATCCTCTTGGGATTGCTTGAAAGCAAGGGTTGTTTGGATCCTGATTACTTTTGCAAGGATCGGAGGATGATCGACCAGTATGAGACAGAGTTCTCAAGGTTGTGTAAGCATATGGTAAAGGTGGTCAAGGACCCTTGAATAAGATAAGTAAATCCCTGAGTGGATTGGAGTTTGAAAGCCTTATAGCTAGTTGTTATTCCTGATTTTGAGGAATGGTAACGAGACTCAGTAAAAGAGAGAATGATCGAGAGATTTATGAATAAGAGAATTCTTGCTCATGGATTACGAACAAAGAGATGTTCATTATGGAACAGGAGACGTACTTACGAGAGATGGTTGTTACCTTGGCGCAAGTCTTGTAATGAGAGATTGATATGTTGTTCCTTCCGTCGTAGGGAAAGTTGAGGAAAGAGAACCGTCAGTTGTCTGACATTGACGATTTTATGAGATTAATTGAGCATAAATCTAGACCACTAGAAGTGGTATTGTGTGTTATCGCCCCTAAAGGGTAGGGCGCCATTCTTAAAGGACGATTAGACCATGAGATGGTCGTTGATGGAAAGAAAGGTGAATTGTGACATTCTGATTTCTAGTCAATTTCAGACTCATTAATGAGAAGTATATCAAGTGATGTATTTCGGTCGTATCTTGCTCGAATCTGATCAATTTGAGTAGGCTGACCAAAAGGGAAGAGCTAACGCGAGACAAGATACGCATAAAGTCCGCAAAAGCCGCCGTTGGTTCGGGATAGGCTGGAACCACGTCTAATAGAGAAAACAATAAAAAACGAGTCTGGAAAATTGAAAATGGAGAATCAAGAATTCCAACGTCATGTTTGGATTGGCCGTTGCCTTATCAAAAAATATTTGAAAGAGAAAAACGACGTTCCGGACGTCGGGGGTGAAATTACCATTTTGCCCTTCAAAGCTTTATCCTTGCTTATACAAATGAAGAAGGGCATTTTAGTCTTTCAACCACCCCAAGGCTGCCGAAAAAGTGGAGAGAGCATGGCCATTGGAGCACCCTTGATTGACACTTAGGACAAGTGTCAATAGATGAGCTAAAGAATGGTCCTGTCCACTATTACCCACCTACCATTCAACTCCTTTGACTTGAGGATTGAATATAGCCTCTTCTCTCTCTCTCTCACCATCCATTTGGTCGGCCATACCCCCCACCATCACCGAAACTCTCTTCTTCTTCCTTTTTGTGGCGTTCGCTCGACCAGTCCAACCTTCGCCGTTCGCCCGTATCGACAACCCCTTCCGGCCACCACCTGGACTCCAGCCGACCACACCCACCTAGCTTAGCCTTTTGTCGAACTCTTCGAAGTGGAAGCACGTCGATTGAGCCACCGAGGAGCTCCGACCAACCATTCTCCTGGAAGCCGACGGAAACCGACACAATCTGAGGTAGGTAGAGTTTCTAACCCTTTAGGACCTCGAAATGTTGGAGTCTTGTGACCAAATTTTGTGGAGATCTAGGAAACTCATTTAGCAATCTGTGGTAAAAATTTGAGCTTATTTTGATGGATTTTTGACCCCAAATGGGTCTTGTGAATGTTGGATAGAAAATGCTGGTTTGCAGTTCTGAAGGAGCCGGCGACTTTCGAAGGGATTCCGACGACGACACGACCTTAAACCCTCGATGAGACTCTTAGACCCTTAGATAGACATGTTACCAAGTAGGTTAGTAATTAAATGGTGGATTTGGAGTAGATTAAGGGCTGGATATACTCGATTTACATAGAACCGAACATAGCCTGGTTCGATTCTGTGCAAACCGAATCTGTGGGGGCTGATGATTGTTGATTTTGAGTCTCAAATTGGTGATTGAGACATGCTATGATAGTGAGGATTGTGTTATGGAGGTTTGCAGTTCATGGATTGGTGAATTAGACAAGGAAATTTGACAATTGGTTGGAAATTCCTAGGTTGCGCGATGAGTTTGGCCTTGGACCATTGAAAACGAATTGTTGAGGGCTTAAGGAGAGGATTTTGTGACATCAAACTTGAGGTAAGGGAATTCCTAACCTTATGACAGGAAGATTGGATTCAATTGGGCGAGTCAGGTGGAATTGAGATTGTTTCTTGAGGAGCTTAGCATGATTGGTCCTTGTGTATGCTATGAGAGTACAGGCAATCCTAATATTTTCTTATGTTTGTCTCTTGAGTAATTGGTTACTCAAGCAGGGAACTTAATCCTCATGCATCAACACAACCATGCTAAGATCAAACACCAACCATAAGTACCAGGTCACGCACCATTGTCCCAACTTAATTCTCTTTATCACTCCAGTCCTCAACCATCTTTGGATCGAGCAGACCTTGCTCTGATACCAAATCAAACGAGGGATGTCATGCCCCGTGCCCCGGGCACGAGCTTGCGACTCCCTGCAAGCAAACAAATATCTCTCGTGGTCCCAAGATTCACAATTAAGACGAGAGACGTAATATATATATGTACAAAGCATGCGGATGCGGCAATGAGATAACTTCTCCGTACAAAATGTGACATTCTGGTTTCCCGTCATTTTCAGACTCATTAATCTGAAACGAGTCTTGAAAATTGAAAATGGGGAATCGATAATTCCAACATCACATTCGAATTGGTCGTCGCCCTATTGAAGGTTATTGGGATGAGAAAAACGACATTCTGAACGTCGGGGGTAAAATTACCTTTTTGCTCCTCAAGCTTAGAACCTTGCCAAGCATTTGAAGAAGGGCATTTTGGTCTTTTAATCCTCCCCAGAGCTACCGAAAAAGTGGGAAGATGAGAGCCATTGGATCACATTGGAAAGACAAAGGGATAAGTGTCACAAGATCCATTAAAGAGAAGTCATATATAACTTTTTGCACCTACCATTCTTCCCTTTGACCATGAGAGTTGAATAAAGCCTTCTCACTCTCTCTCTCTCTCTTCATTTTCAGCCATTCTTCCCCAAGAACCACCGAGAACCCCTCTTCATCTTCTTCTTCCCTCTGCTCGCTGGCGACCAGCTCTGGTCTCTTTATTCGCCGGCCACGACGACCACTTCTGGCCACTATCTGACCGTCGGCCAACCACATCAACTTAGATCTACGTCTTGCCGACCTCCTCGAAGTGAAAGCAAGGTATTTAGACCACCGAGAAGCTCTGGCCAAGCATTTTCCCGAGAGCCGATGGAATTTGCTCGAGCCTAAGTTAGGTCCGGTTTATGACCCTTTAGAAGGCCGAAATGTTAGATTTTGAGGTCAAATTTTGTGGAGACCTAGTAGACATGTATATGAATCTGTGGTAAAAAGTTGAGCTTGATTTGATGAAGTTTTGACCTCGAATCGATCTTGTGAACTTGGAGCAGAAAACTGCCGCTACTGACCTTGGGAGATCTGGCAACGTTCAACGGGTTTTCGGCATCCGGTCGACCTCAAACTCATGGTGAGCCTAAAGAACCCTTAGATAGACATGTTAAGAGGTAGGATGAGGATTAAATGATGGATTTAGAGTTAGTTTAGGGCCGATTGTGCTTGATTTGCACAGAACCGGAAGAACCAATTCAGTTCTATCAAGGTCGGGGCTGTGGGGGCTGTTGGCGTTGGGTTTTGAGCCTCAAATTAGTAATTAAGGTATGTTAAGATGATGAGGATTATGCTATGGACGTTTATTATTCATGGATTGAGGAATTGGACATAGAAATTGACTAATTGATTGAAATTCCTAGGTTGCGCGGCGAGGTTTGTCTTGGACCCTTGGAACCGAGATTGTGAGGATCCAAGAAGAGAATTTTGGTGTTATCAAATTCAATGTAAGGGAATTCCTAACCTAATGCTAGGAAGATTCAACTCGATTGGGTGAGTCGGTAAAAGATTTAATTAGTCCTTGAGTAATTCCAAGTTAGTTGGTTATGGTATGTGTTCTCGAATGATTTAGAGGATTTGAAGGCTTGTTAATGCTTGAGTTTAAGTCATATGCCATATCGAATGTCATTGATCATCCTACATGCCATGAGAATTCAAATTGTGCATGAGTTGCACTGTTATTTTATCTGTGAGTGGAATTGAGAAGCATGGCTTGAACATGACATGGCAAGGCCTTGAGGCGTGTGAGACGCAGGGCGGGAGGTAGATACCCTGATGCGATGTAATCGCGGGGTTTGAGATTGTGTGGTGCCCTGATGCGAACTAATCATGGGGTTGAATTGGCCACAGTGCTAATGCGAACTATTCGTGGGACGGAGGAATGAGGTGATAATATTGACCTGGAGAATCATTGGAACCTGATGCGTTTACGCGGGTTGCTAGTGGTACCTTGATGCGATCTAATCGTGGGGTTATGATGGCCACGGTCCTGATGCGAATTATTCGCGGGACGGAGGAATGATGTGATGATATTGGTCTGGAGAATCATTGGAACCTGGTGCGTTTACGTGGGTTGCCAGTGATGCCTTGATGAGATCTAATCGCGGGGTTATGATGGCTACAGTCCTGATGCGATCTAATCGCGGGACGGCGATATGAGGCTTTGGTGCCAGCCTAGAGAATCATTGGAACCTGATGCATTTACGTGGGTTGTCAATGACAGTCTGATGCGTTTACCCGGACCGAGCCTGATGCGTTCTAATCGCGGGCATGGGAATGAGGCAAGGAAGAGAGGATGATTGTGGTGAGGTGGCAAGATGAGTCGTGTATGAACCTCTAAGTGTGTTATGATACCATATTTGCATGCCTGTCACCTATGTATGGTTATCTATATTTGAATTGACTGATATGTCTATGAGTTGAACTATTAGGGCATATGACTGCCTGAGTAGACGGTCGGCCTAACCTAGGGTTAGGACCCACCTTACTAAGATTATATCTCACCCCAGTGGGAGCTTAACTTTTCAGGTTCTTGGCGATGGAAGTGCGGATTTGCCATGGATTGGCATAGAGACGAGTTCACTAGAGGAAAAATGAAGACTTCTCTTTTGTGACCTTAGAATTGAATAGTACTGATTTCGAAAGTATATTTGACCTTTATTAAAGGTGTACCCTTGTGTCCTAAGTCGTCGGGTGTTGCTGTATTTGTAAATAGGAGTTGGCATCGCTCCCGCATGTATGTTTCTTTTAGCGCAAATGACATTGGCCGTTGGATCCTGGGGCTTTCATAAAGGAATGGCTTGGTGGGATGCTCACGTGCCCACTAGGTTCGGGGCATGACATCTTCGCTTATTTGATATCAGAGCAAGGTCAGCTCGATCCAATGTGATTGAGACTTGGAGTGATAAGGAGCGATGACTTGAGGACAATTAGGTAGTGAGACCTTTAGGGATAAGCATGGATTACTGAACCTTGAGGATTATAGGCTTGAACTGGTGAGGTAGTCTAATGGTCCTAATGTCGAATTAAGAGATGATCTTGAGTGATTTATCAATAAGGCTCAAAAGGAAGTAAATAGAAATTAAGGAGTCATGAGCGTGGATTTGAGGTTGCTAGAGAATATATTATGAATGAAGGGTCAATTGAGGTGTATGGTTGTGATCTTGGTTTGTCAATGACCCAACTTGAGGAGTACGAGTTATAAAAAGGCGACTGATATTAGTGGATTCAGGCTTGAATTGTGTGATATTTTGATGGTTTAACTATCAATTACCATTGATAGTCTTGGAGGATGTGAGATGAGATGCATACAAGGGAGCAGATAAGGGATATATAATTAAAGGCCAGTCGTGATCGAATGCTTACGGATTTGATTTAGTTAACGACTCCAGGTGCATGGTTAAATATAGGCAATTGATCTGCGAGATGTGATGGTCATTGGCGGAATTAGAACTCTTAAATGGATAGGAATTGATCTGAAGGCGATTTTGATATGATAAGTGGTGAGGACAGTCATGTTGTACTTGAGTTTGTGGCTTTGAAACGAAAGTTGATGAGGGTGCATGCATGAACTCATCGTTGTTGGACTTAATAAATTGTCGCTTGGTATGGGACAAGTTGATGGGATACCTATAAACTGAAATGAAACATGGTATGGGACATGTGGAACGGGGCTTTCTCCGTAGATGTATGACTTGGGACAACCTGCAACGGCCATGTCTGATGAGGGCGGGGAGTGATCGTCGGGATAGAGAGATCCGGACAAGGAGCGGCTCCTGGCAGGCTTCTAAGATGGCAAGAGGCAGGAATGACCCAAGTCATAACTTGAAAGAGGAAGTCTAGGTATCAGGTTGAGTTCAATTGTGGTTAAGAGATGTATAGCACTGGATTGATCCTCATTAAGAATGATCGAGAGTGGCATGACACGTGTAATGGTGCCCATGAGTGGCATGGTTAAAAGTTTCGTGCGTGGCAGTGGATGCCTTGGAAAAGAAAAGTGATGATTATGATGGGCCTGTTAGGCATGTTTTATGAATAGCCTCATGTGATTGGCTTGGCCAAGGTATAACTGAGAGGTTAGACGACGTAGGGGGTTTATACCCATTGAACTGAGGCATGCTGAAAATGAGATAGTCTGTTGTGATTATGCTAGAGTGACGGATGCCTCTGGCCTTAAAGAATGAGCTGTTGACTCGGTGAATTGCTGCCCTGAGTGCTTGTTTGACAGTTGCCTAGTTGAGGCTAGCCTAGTAATGGCTATTAGTGGAGAAGTTGCCTCGTTAAAACTGGCTCGATGAATGATTGCAGATCAAGGATGATTTGAGATCCTTGAATATTTTGCAATTAGTTGAGAGTTGCATAGGGACCACAGGATGGTTGTTTGATGGTGAAAGATGATGAGATGAATAGCTTGGGACTGCTAGACTCGAGTAGATGACTTAAGTCTTTGATTCCTGGAGGGAATCATAGTGGTTCAAGTGACATAAGAACCTAATAAGGTTGAACGACTGAGGTATGGTCGTAGAAGATCATTGGGCTCAAGCATGTAAGATATGGAAAAATCCAAGAACTAAGAAGGATCATGCAAATTGAGTAAAGATGGGCGATTGGAGTATGGGTACCAAAAGGAAAATACGGCTCGATCTGTTAATCGTACGAGACTCAAGAGGTGAATGGGTCATAGGAACTTTAAATGGAAATGAGAAAATTTGTTGGCTAAGTAAGCTCGAGGAGAAGCTGCCATGATTCTCTAGGTCACTATGGTGATAAATACTAGTGCTTATGAGTTAAAGTGAGGAAGTCACGAAGAAGGTGACTCTGAGTTAATCTTTTCGAAATTGAATGTGTGGGAAGGACCACGAGAACTTGAAAAAGCTTGTAAGATTACGTATAAGGTTGAGATTGATTGAATCAGGTAGAGGGATGAGATTTGAAATTGTCTCCCTTTGGATTGAGGATCTTGTAAGGAAACCTTAGAGGTTTTGGGTATACTGAGGAAAGAAAGTGACCTTGACAAATTGTAGCTTTAAGAGGCTGTTGATAATTGGTGAAAGGTCACTAGAGGAAGGGTTTCCTCAAAGGCATGAGATCTGCTTAGAATACCTCTGCTGAGTTGTTCAATGGAAAGTATCATCTTGGGATTGCTTGAGAGCAAGGGTTATTTGGATTCTAATATTTTTGCAAGGATTATAGGATGATCGACCAGAGTGAGACAGAGTTCTCAAGGTCGTTAAAGCATATGGTAAAGATAGTCAAGAACCCTTGAATAAGATGAGTAAGTGAACCACTGAGTGGAATGGAACTCGAAAACCTTATGGCTGATTGTTATTCCTGATTTCCAGGAATGGTGATGAGACTCAGCAAAAGAGGAGAATGATCGAAAGACTTATGAATAAGAGAACTCCTGCTCATGGATTACGAACAAAGAGATGTTCATTATGGATAAGGAGCGTGCCTACGGGAAAGGTTGATTACCTGGGCGTAAGATGCATGATAGAAAATGGGTTGCCCATCTTTTCCGTATAGTAAGAGTCGAGGAAGAATCGACGTGCTAGTTTGCTTGGAATTAATAATTTCCTAGGATCGGTTGATTGAATTGGAACCATGAGAAGGAAATCATGAGTTACTGTTCCCTAAAGAATAGTGCATTATTCTTAAAGGGCGATTGGACCATGAAATGGTCGTTGACGAAAAGAAAAGTGAACGGACTTGATAGTCCTGACTGGGTGTGATTCTAGTGAATGATTTAGTAAATGAAAAGAGCGCTTAGAGAATACTTGCAAAGTGATTTAAGGTAATCGAATTGAGCATTCGACAAGTGAACTGATGGAGACCCAGGGACGAACAGATATTGTCACTTGAGGTGACTGAGTTATGGGAAAGAGAATGTGAAAGCATGGTGGCATTTGAATCCTGGAGTAAAGGTATCGCCGTCGTCACAGACTCTAAGGTTTCCGTCCTATGGAATGGGAAGGGCGAGGTGAATTTGAAGTGAGAAAATGCCACGGAGTTCTGTAGTTTCTTCTATAGGGTAAGAGACCCTATTGTAAGAGGAAGAAAAACTCTATATTGTCTTAGTATTATGACTAAGCGTCTGTACCGAGAAAGAGGAGGTAGAACTTGAATGACTCCTGAAAGTGAAATCCGAGAGATAGTCTTGTAGACAATATTGAATTCCAGGATGATGTTGACGTTCAGTAGAACGAACGGAATTGGGATAAGGTCGCCTTAGTGAGTTATGAAACTCATAGGCTAAAACACTAATGCTTCTTGAGGGAAGAGTGACAAGAATAAATAAAATGTTGTGCGGTCCTAGAGGAGACCCGTGACGACAGAGAGTCGAGGTCTGAGCTCTCAAGTGAAAAGTGCGAGGAATAGTTGGGAAGATTCAACACTTGGTGGGAGGAAGTTGATAATCGCCGAACTAAGTGCTCAAGGAATAATTGAGTTGGTTGTTACCGTCTTGAGAGACGATGGTTAACTCATGTAAGGAGCCATGAGAAACATGAACAGTTTTTGAGAGTGTCCTGTGGACTCTAAGGAAATGCTTGATATATGCTGAATGAAGAGCACGGGCTGATAAGGTGGGATTTCTCGATCGTGAAATCTCTGAGAAATAAAATCTCTGTAGAGCCTTAGAGAAGTGGAATGAGTGATAAATCGACTAGAGTCAATGTGGGATTGCTAGAAGTTGAAATTTCCTGGAATTGACGAATGGTAATAGACGGATCGTGGAAAGATTCCCCTACAAGAGTTGTTCCATTGGTAAAATGGATGAAGGACGAAACGTAGCACTAAATGGGCGAATAAACATGAAAAGAAATTTCGAGGCTTAAGTCAAGATGACGACTATGCTGACAAGAACATTCCTGTTTAGAATCAGAAGGGGTTGAGAGAACCATAATGACGTGATGTAGGGAAGAAACTTGAGGCGTGGCATGACTAACGAAAGCCGACTGTGCGAATGCACTGTGATAATAAGAGCAGAGGAGTGGGGACGCCTAGTGCATGATTAGAGTGGGCTTGCGAATATCCTCGAGGCAAAATTTGGGAAACAATGTCTAGGTAGAATAAGATTTTGAGTTTATACCTACCGCAAGAAAATAAGGTTGTAGTCTCCAGTGGGGAATCGAACAAGAGGCAACGCTGATGTATGAAACTCCTCGTGCGTATGAGAGCGTTGCTTGTGTAAGGGAAGACCTCGAAGTTATGTGAACTACAAGAGATTGAGAGCATGGACTCTCTAAAGGGAATTGGTGGAAAGGCACGTGGAACGAAGAGACCACCCAAATGTTGTTAAACGATAACCATATCGCTAAGGAGGGGTGAATTATCTAGCGAATGCTTATAATTGAACTTTGAGCATTGAGTAATTGGCAATGGAGGGACAGATCTTCCCTGAAGAAATAAGAGATTCAACTTCTAAATTGGAAGTTCGCTAATTGACTAGTGTGATGGTTACTGAAAACACCTAGCCTGAAGGCCATAAGGAAATTGAGGTGTGCCATGATTAAACATCAATACTGGAGGGATCATAGGAATGGATGGAACCCTTGAGGCCCATGAACGGAAGCACGAGTCAGTATTGAGGGAAACTCAAGAAGATGACCTCATCGAGATTCAAAGGAAGAATTATAGTATACTTTGGGATGGCACAAAGGTGTGCCAGACTCGCATCAATGCTATTGATGAATGGACTGAAAGTAGGATTAGTCTAACATGAGGTCAAGCATTAGACATGCTGACAAGAAAAGGGGCATGACATTGAAAGTTGATGGATTACCACGATCGTTGAATTTTTAGGACTAAATCGAGAGTGAATTACCCCGGAGGTAATCATGAACTTATTAAGGGTCGAGAAGGCTATGATTCAATTTGGATAATAGAGGACAAGTTGATAAAGCCCTGAATCATGAATGGTACGAAAGGACATTCGAAGGAAGTGATACGCCAAACGGTATGGGCACCAAAGAGTGCATTTTTGCGACTGTTTAGTAATGACGGATAGGTAAAGATCTTGAGTTTAATACGACGTCTGGAAAGGCCTTCCATCAAGGAATTTGAAAAGCTTGATTGCAGTATAACGTATATACTCTCGGACCATTAGATAAATTGAAAAGGCGATTTGAATGCTCGAGAGTATATCACCGACAAGTATTATGAATATCGATTGGGAACAAAGAAAGGTGAGCATAGATTGAGGACTAAAGGAGACAAGTCCTAGAGAAAGATGGATTTAGGTTGGAAAGGATGAGTAAGATCGTCAAGTCATAAAAAGGAATTATTCAGGGGAACGAGGATGTGATAAGACGCCAATACCCTAAAGGACTGGATGGTTAGAAGGTTGTAAATTTCGAGGACAAAATTTCTATAAGGGGGGAAGAATTGTGGCATTTTGATTTCCCGTCATTTTCAGACTCATTAATCTGAAACGAGTCTTGAAAATTAAAAATGGAGAATCAAGAATTCCAACATCGTATTCGGACTGGTCGTCGCCCTATCGAAGGTTATTGGGACGAGAAAAACGACATTGTGAACGTCGGGGGTAAAATACCTTTTGGCCCCTCAATTTTAGAACCTTACCCAAGCATTTGAAGAATGGCATTTTGGTCTTCTAATCCTCACCATAGCTGCCGAAAAAGTGGGAAGATGAGAGCCATTGGATCACATTGGAAAGACAAATGGATAAGTGTCACAAGATCCATTAAAGAGAAGTCATATCCAACTTTTTGCACCTACCATTCTTCCCTTTGACCATGAGAGTTGAATAAAGCCTTCTCACTCTCTCTCTCTCTCTCTTCATTTTCAGCCATTCTTCCCCAAGAACCACCGAGAACCCCTCTTCATCTTCTTCTTCCCTCTGCTCGCCGGTGACCAGCTCTGGTCTCTCTGTTCGCCGGCCATGACGACCACTTCCGGCCACCGTCTGACCACCGACTGACCACACTAACTTAGATCTACGTATTGTCGACCTCCTCGAAGTGGAAGCGAGGCATTTGGACCACCGAGGAGCTCCGGCCAAGCATTTTCTTGAGAGCCGACGGAATCTGCTCCAGCCTGAGATAGGTTCGATTTCTGACACTTTTGAAAGCCGAAATATTGGATTTTTTTAGGTCAAATTTTGTAGAGACCTAGTAGACATATATATGAATCTTTGGTAAAAATTTGGGATTGATTTGATGAAGTTTTGACCTCAAATCGATCTTGTGAACTTGGAACAGAAAACTACCGGTACTGACCTAAGGAGATCTGGTAACGTTCAACGGGTTTCCGGCAACCAATCAACCTCAAACTCACGGTGAACCTCAAGAACCCTTAGATAGACATGTTAAGAGGTAGGATGAGAATTAAATGATGGATTTAGAGTTGGTTGGGTCTGATTGTGCCCGGTTTACACAAAATCGGGAAGAACCAGTTCGGTTCTGTGCAAGGCCGGGACTATGGGGGCTGTTGGGATTGGGTTTTGAGCCTCAAATTGGTAATTAAGGCATGTTAAGATGATGAGGATTATGTTATGGAGGTTTATGGTTCATGGATTGAGGAATTGGATATAGTAATTGACTAATTGATTGAAATTCCTAGGTTGCGCGGTGAGGTTTGTCTTGGACCCTTGGAACCGAGATTGTGAGGATCCAAGAAGAGAATTTTGGTGTTATCAAATTCAAGGTAAGGGAATTCCTAGCCTTATGCTAGGAAGATTGGACTCGATTGGGTGAGTCGGTAAAAGATTCAATTAGTCCTTGAGTAATTCCAAAGTAGTTGGTTATGATATGTGTTCTTGAATTATTTGGAGGATTTGAAGGCTTGTTAATGCTTGAGTTTAAGTTATATGCCATGTCGAATGTCATTGATCGTCCTGCATGCCATGAGAATTCAAATTGTACATGAGTTGCACCTGTTATTTTATCTGTGAGTGGAATTGAGAAGCATGGCTTGAACATGACATGACAAGGCTTTGAGGCATATGAGACGCGGGGCGGGAGGTGGATACCCTGATGCGATGTAACCGCAGGGTCGAGTTGAGGTTGTGTGGCGCCCTGATGCGAACTAATCGCAGGGTAGAATTGGTCACAGTCCTGATGCGAACTATTCACGGGACGAAGAAATGAGGTGATGATATTTGTGACATTCTGATTTCCAATCAACTTCAAACTCTATAATGAGAAGTTTATATATATGAAGCGATGTGTTTCAGTTGTATTTCGCTCAAATCTGATCAATTTGAGTAGGCTGATCAATAGGGAAAGGCTAACGCGAGACGAGGTACGTGGACCTAGGCGACTCGAATAAGAAATGACGCTTTGACTATAAGGATTGTTGAGGGGATATTTAGAACCACCAAAAGGCCGATCTAAGAACGATCAAGGATTACCATGCGAGTGCCGTGCGATTGGAGCGGGGTGATGCCGCTTAACCAATGTATGATTTGCAAAATTATCCTGAATCGGACTGTGACGATCGAGACCATAAGGACTAGTGATAAACCCTCACAATTACATGACAACCAAAGCCACCATGAATTGACGAGCCCTAAACATGATACGAATCATGGGGTCGATACGCGTAATGTCTGCAAAAGCCGCCCATCAGTTCGGGATAGGCTGGAATCACGTCCAATAGAGAAAACTATCAGAAATGAGTCCTGAAAAGTTGAAATGGAAAATCAAGAATTTCAACGTCATTTGGATTGGTCGTTGCCCTATCGAATAATCCTGGAACGAGAAAAACGACGTTTGGAACGTCGAGACGAAAATGACCATTTTGCCCCTCAAGCTTAGATCTATGCCTTTAAAATTGAAGAAGGGAAAATTGGACATTATAACCATCCATGGCTGCCGAAAACGAGGATTAAAAATGGCCATTGGATCTTCATTGGAAAAGCAATTGCCAAGTGTCACAAGATCAAAGGGGTATGGTCATGTCACCTTTTCATCCACCTAACATTCAACTCTCTTTCATCAAATTTGTGTATAGCAATCTCCTCTCTCTCTCTTCAACCCCATTCGTGCACCAAAATCTTCTTCTTCTTCCTCTTCAGTTTCTGTCACCGCCCGACCAGACCTGATGCCACTGTTCGCCGCTCATGACCGGCCCTTCCGGCCACCGTTCGATCGCCGGCCAACCACCCCGACGAAGATCCACATCTTGCCGAACTCCTTCAACAAGAATGAAGGTGTTTGGAGCACCAAGGAGTTCTAGGTAAGAGATTTCCCGAGAGCCGATAGAATCGAAACAAACCTGAGGTAGGTCTGATTCTTAGCCCTTTTGATGGTCGAAATCTTAGAGTCTTGAGCTCAAATTTTGTGGAGACTTAGTAGACATATATAGAATTATGTGGTAAAAATTGGGGCTTAATTTGATAAGTTTATGACCACGAAACGGCCTTGTACATTTTGGATTGAATCTGCTCGGTGAGCTGACTTAGGCGTTCCGACGAGTTTCAACGAGTTTCCGGTGGCCATTCGACTCAAAACTCACGGTGAGCCTCCCAAACCCTTAGATACACATTCTAAGAGGTAGGATAGTGTATAATTGATGGATTTGGAGTATATTAAAATCGGTTGGACCCGGCTAGCACAAAATCGAGTGAAACTGGTTCGGTGCCCGGCCCAAACCGAATCTGTGGAGGGTTGATTGTGCATGATTTGAGCTGCAATGTGATGATTGTGATGTGATGAGGTGTTGAGGGTTAAGTTGTGGATGATTGAGATTGATGGATTGAGGAATTGGGTACGGAAATTTGACAAATTGGTTGAAATTCTAGGTTGTGCGACAAGTCTGGGTTTGGACCTTGGTTGGCCGAACCCTAGGTGATCCAAGAAGAAGAAATTTGTGTTGTCCAATCAAAGGTAAAGGATTTCCTAAATCGAGGCTAGGGGGGTTGGACTCTATTGGATGAGTCAAGGATTGATTGGTTCGATGTATGAGAAATCCTAACAAGGGATAGTTTTTAATACGCCCTAAGGTATTATAGGATGCCTATGTGTGACGTTGTTTGTGCTTGAGTGGTTGCCATGTTTGTATGTCATCTGATTTGCTTGCATGCCACAGAATTTATGAAATGCATTTGAATTGGCAATTGCCACTGAGTGTGCAATTGAATTTGAAAGTCAAAGCATAAGTCTTGATTGTGGCATGAACATGTCATGGCGAAACCCTGAGGCATTTGAGACGTGGGGCGGGAGTTGATACCCTAATGTGACAGGATCGCATGGTGAAGTTATGGTGGTGTGGCGCCCTGATACGACAAGATCGCGGGGTTGAGATAGCCACGGTCCTAATGCGAATTATTCGTGGGACGGAGTATGAGTTAATGAGCTTTGCTTGGAGATTCATCGGGACCTGATGCGTTTACGCGGGTCACCGATGACTATCTGATGCGTTTACGCGGACCGAGCTAGAGGCGACTAGTTCGTGGGCTGGAGAATGAGGCAGGTGGAAGTTGATGGACGTGATGAAGTGGTAGGCTGAGGACACATGTACATCTGAGTGTGACACGAGATCATAAATGCATGCCTGTCTTATGTATGTTGTTGTTTATTGAATTGTGATTGTTATACCTGTGTGTTCATGAGTTTGAATCTGCTGAGGGATGCGACTACCTGAGTGGACTGTCAACCTGACCTAGGGTTAGGTTTTTCTTATTGAGATGTGTATCTCACCCCTTTTGGGGAACCTTTCCTTTACAGATTCTAGGCCGTAGTTATGTGGTCCATTCGCTGCGGGGACCCAAAAGAGATGACGGCGTATTGTGATGAGTTCCCGGATAGGTAAGGGAACGTATACGTGAGGAAATGTACTGTCGTATGGGTGGACGAAGGCAAGCCAGAGTGGAAGCCTCATAGATTCGAGGC
This sequence comes from Rhodomyrtus tomentosa, assembly GCA_028455895.1. NCBI lineage: Eukaryota > Viridiplantae > Streptophyta > Magnoliopsida > Myrtales > Myrtaceae > Rhodomyrtus > Rhodomyrtus tomentosa. The sequence continues at coordinate 23,939,024 of JAPCWY010000004.1, forward strand.
GTGGTTCAAGGAGAAGGAGGATTCATAGATAGGGTCGCTGAAGCCCCACGAAGTACCACAGGGTGTCATGCTCAATTGGTGCCAGACTATAGCGGAGCAGGAGTTGCCTAAGGAGTCAGTAGTAGGGTCTAGGAACGGACTAGAGCGAACACCAACGTTGGAGTTTACCGAGGAGCAGGAGCAGGAGGAGGTCATAGTCCTAGAGGCGTCTGAGGGGGACCTGACTAAGCTGTCACAGGAGGTTACCATGGAGGATTCCATTGAGGTCCCGTCCAAGACGTTTTCTGAGTATGAGCCAATCGAGGACGCAAAGGATACGAATGACTCCAGCAGCTCATCTTAGGATACTTCAGTTGGTGGATCGATCTTTGACTGGCGACCTGAACCTACTCCCGATAGATTCTGTAGACGATCCCTTTTTGATATGCTTACCTGTCGCCTTTTGTTTAGCGGGTTTAATATCTGGTGTTGTATGAACAGTACGCTTTGAAGTATAAATGTAATATGCTATCCAGGTCCCACTTATCTTATAAATTGTACGGGGTTATGTTAGTATCGCTTCCGCATGCTCTAGGTATTTATCATATCTCTTGATTTTTGTTAATGGATCTTAGGATCGTCGAGAAATTATTATTGGTTTGCTTACAGGGATGTTCGCATGCTTGTGCCCGGGGCGCGGGGCGTGACATCCCAGCTTGTTTGGTATCAGAGCAAGGACAGCTCGATTCAAAGTTGGTTGAGGATTGGAGTAATAAGGAGGATTAAGTTGGGATAAGGATGGATAGCGAGACTTTAAGAGACTGGTCAGGGCAAGACATGGGATGCCTACCATGTAACTTGACACCTATAGGTGGTGTTTGACCTTGGTAAGACTGTGGCAAGGCATAAGGAATTAAGTTCTCTACTTAGGATTGAAGGTCATTTCTAGACCTTGGCTTTCCTAATGAATGAAAGTGATTGGTTTTAGTTAATCATTGGAGTAGATGGAAATGAGGAATAGCCATGGGCCATTGGTTGAAATGTTTCTGAAATTAATGTATGGAGTACTGTTATTGTATAACTGTTTCTGTTAAGGAATAGTTAGTAGCTCTAGATTTGGATGGATGAATAAGTTACTAACTCATTGCTGAACTTATGGTGAATTAGGTTCAGTAGAAAGAGACAAGGATGAGTAACCCACCTAGGAGGGCTGGAAGACCAAGAGGCGGAGCTTCTAGCTCGAGGCCACCCGTATCTGAAGATCCAAGAGTGGACTGTCTATTGAGGGCAATGGAGGGACTTAGAGACATTATAAAGAGGCAGGCCCAGGATCGAGACTCTGCCATAGCCCAGGCAGTAGGAGCTGCTCTAGTTGCCGTCAATACCAACATTGGCAATGCTAGTGGAAGTGAAAGTCAGGGCGAGCCGAACTTGAGTAACGAAACGGTAAACCCTCAAGAGGAAATCATTGTGGCCAAGTAGATGGGACAGCCAGTTGAACAGTTCATGAAATTGAAGCCGACACAGTTTGATGGGATTGGAGATCCCGAGCTAGCGCCCAGATGGATAGAGAAGCTAGGGAGGGCTTTTGGGGTGCTAAGATGCACAAATGAGGAGAAAGTGCTGCTGGCTGTGTACCAACTGGAGGGTACATCAAATGACTGGTAGGCTGCCACCAAGGACAGAGTTTTCCCTGAAGAAGTGGCCATGAACTGGATTGCTTTTAAGAGGGCATTTAAGAAATGGCCAAGAAAGAAAGCAGGTGGAGTTCCTGCAGCTACGCCAAAACCAATTGACAATAGACCAGTACGAGACTGAGTTCGCGAGGCTTTCGAGGTATGCACCTCGATTTGTGGAGGACCCTTTGGAGAAGACAAGGAGGTTTAGGGATGGTTTAAGACCCGAACTCCGTAGCCAAATGATCGCTCTGAACTTGAGGACCTACTAGGAGATATATAAGCGAGGCCAAATGATTGAACGGGATTTGAGGGAAAGAAATACCACAACCGAATCACGGTTCCCATCGTTCAGAGACAATCGCTAGATGGGCAAGAGACCGATGGCGAATAACAGACGTTTCGTGCCACCCGCAAGGAAGAAAATAGTGAAACCGCCAAACCCGAACTGGAGCTACAAACTGTGTAGTAGAAGGCATGGAGATGGGCTATGCCTAGTGAGGATAGGAGCATGTTTCAAGTGTGGTCAACTGGGCCACCAGATGAGGATATGTCCAAACCAAGCACCGGCAAGTCGACTGTAAGGATAGACGCCGTAAGCGGGACCGTCGACTACCTCACCTCAAATCAAATAGAGCAAACCACCGGCATAGGCAGAGTATACGTTGTAGCTCACAGCGAGGCGGAAGATACGCCAGGAGTGATCATAGGTACGGTCTACTTGCGCAACCAGACTGTTTATGCATTGTTTGACCCTAATGCCACGCATTCTTTCGTGTCTGCATAGTTTGCTGAATTAGTAGGCATGAAATTGAAACCGTTGAGCATGATCTTGCATGTTACCACACCCTTAAAGGATAACACAATAGTTTCGTTAGGCTGTGCTAGTTGTGAGATAGCAATTAGGGGAAATAAAGAAAGCATTGACCTAGCAGTACTACCCATGTTTGATTTTGACGTAATAATAGGAATGGATTGGTTCGGTAAATAGGGGGCCGTAGTAGACTGTGTTAGCAGAACAATTCGATTTTATCCGAGAGGCCGCCCTAGCTTTGAATTGGTGGGAAGTCGAGGAGGAACCTCGATTCCCTTAGTCTCAACTCTGGAAGTAACTAAGTTGATGTACGAAGGATGTCGGGCATACTTAGTAGCATGATGGATACGACTACCGAGGAACCAAAGTTAGAGAATATCCTGGTAGTGCGTGAGTTTCCTGATGTATTTCCCTAGGAGTTGCCAGGATTACCACCAGAACGGGAAATAGAATATGTAATTAAACTAGCCCCTAGGACGGAGCCGATGTCGAAAGCACCGTACATGATGTCCCTGTCAAAATTAAAGGAGTTAAAGGTGCAGATGCAAGAGTTACTAGACAAAGGATTCATCCGACCAAGTGCTTCGCCGTGGGGAGCACTAGTGCTGTTTGTAAGAAAGAAGGATGGATCTTTGTGTCTATGCATTGATTATCGGTAGCTGAACCAAGTGATAGTGAAGAACAAGTATCCGCTCGTCAATTAGTCACTGTTCGATTTAGGAAAATTTTGCAAATCACATGTTGGTTAAGCGGCATCACCCGCGCTCCAGTCGTATCACACTTGCAAGGCATTCCTTAATCGTTCTTAGATCGGCCTTTTTGTGGTTCTAAATATCCCCTCGACAATCCTTATGGTCAAAGCGTCATTTTTTATTTGAGTTCCCTAGGTCCACGTACCTCGTCTTGCATTCGCCTTTCCCTTTTGGTCAGCCTACTTGAATTGATCTGATTCGAGTGAGATACGATTGAAATACGTCTCCAGATTTACTTCTCATTAATGAGTCTGAAATCGACTGGAAATCAGAATGTCACAACTCTTCCCCCTTACAAAAATTTCATCCCCGAAATTTACATTACACTTAATTACTCAAATAAATTGGGGTGTTGTCGCCTCATCGTCTCTTCATTCTCCCACGTGGCACTTTCAATTCCATGGTGCTCCCATATTACCTTGACCAGTGGGATCTTCTTATTCTTGAGGATTTGCTCCTTCTGGTCCTCGATCCTTATCGGCCTCTTCATGTAAGACACTCGGCTGTCCACTTCTATGGCCTCGTAGTCTAGCACGTGTGTTGGATCCGGTTCATACTTTAGCAGCATCGACACGTGGAATACATTATGCACCTAGGATGGATTAGGCGGTAAGGCAAGCCTGTAGGCTAAGGTTCCAATCCGCTCCAGTATCTCAAATAGGCCTACATACCTTGGGCTCAGCTTCTCCTTTCTTCCAAAACGCGATAACTCTCTCATCGATGACACCTTGAGGAAGGCATGATCGCCCACTTGAAACTCCAAGGGCTTGCGCCGCTTATCTGCGTAGCTTTTCTAACGATTCTGTGTCGTCCTCAGTGTATCCCGAATTATCTTCACTGCTTCCATCGATTGCTCCACCAATTCTGGGCCTGTGATACTTCTTTCTCCAACCTCATCCTAGCAAATCGGGATTCTGCAGGCTCTTCCATAGAGTGCTTCGAATAGTGCCATATGGATGCTCTGCTAGTAGCTATTATTATAAGAAAACTTTACCAAATGCAGCTGGTCTTCCCATCCACCTTTAAAATTTATGACGCATGCTCGCAGCATGTCCTCAAGCGTCTGTATCGTCCTCTCTAACTATCCCTCTATCTGTGGATGGTAAGCCGTACTAAATTGCAGTTGGCTTCCCATAGCATCTTGCTGACTCTTGCAAAAATTTATAGTGAATTTGGGATCTCTACCCGAGGTGATCATCACAGGCACTCCGTGCAGCCTCACTATCTGTCTCGTGTATAACTCTGCATACCTATCCATAGCGAAGTCCTTTCGCACCAGGATGAAATGTGCGGACTTGGTCAATCTGTCCACGACTACCCATATAGAGTCGTGACCTCGCTGGCTCCTTGGGAGTCCCATTACAAAATCCATAGTTATATGCTCCCACTTCCATTTCGGAATCTCCAATGGCTGTAATAGTCCTCCAGGCTTACAGTGCTGCGCTTTCACTTGCTGGCACGTCAAACACTTAGCCACATACTTTGCTATGTCCATCTTCATTCCGTTCCACCAATAATGCTGTCGCAAGTTTTGATACATTTTCGTACTTCCAGGGTGGATGCTATAATTGCTCCTGTGAGCCTCTGATAAAATCCTTTCCCTGAGTCCTTCAAGCTTTGGTACGCACAATCATCCTCGGAACTTCAGAATTCCGTCCTCAGACACCTGAAACTCGAGTTTTCTCTTTGTCGCATCTATCTCATGGATCTTCTGAATCTCTGGGTCCATAGACTGTAGGGCTTTTATTCCTTCCTGGACCTCAGGTTCCACACTCAACGTAGCTATCAAACTGGACAACTGATCGACTTCTAATCTGAACTCGGAGTCTCTCAAATCCTCAATCATCGACCAACCTTTCACCAGCAGACATGCGATGCTTGACTTCCGTCTCAGCGCATCTGCTACTCTGTTTGCTTTCCTAGGGTGATATAGTATATCACAATCATAATGCTTGAGTAGCTCCATCCACCTACGCTGCCTCATGTTCAGCTCCTTCTAGGAAAACAGATACTTTAAGCTCTTGTGGTCGGTATAAATCTGAAATTTTTCGCCACATAGGTAATGTCTCCAAATCTTCAAAGCAAATACAATCGCCGCTAACTCCAGGTCATGAGTTGGGAAGTTAATTTCATGTTGCCTCAACTGTCTGGACGCGTAGGCTACTACTCTTCCATGCTGCATCAGTACACAGCCCAATCCTTTCAGCGAAACATCTCTGTATATCTCGTAACCTCCCGATCCGAATGGAATTATCGGTACTGGCGCGGTTGTTACTCTATATTTGCATTCTTGGAAACTCCTCTCACATTTATCTGTCCATTCAAACCTTGTTTCCTTTTTTGTTAACCGCGTTAATGGGATGGCAATAGACGAGAATTTCTCCACAAAACGCTTGTAGTATCTTGCCAGTCCCAAGAAACTTCTGACTTCAGTGGTCTAGTAGGCCTAGGCCAATTGGTTACAGCCTCGATCTTCGCAGGATCCATTGCGATTCCTTCACCCGATACCACATGACCAAGAAATGCTACCCTGCTCAGCCAGAACTCGCATTTACTCAACTTCCTGTAGAGCGAATGTTCCCTCAAAATCTGCAAAACAATCCTTAGGTGCTCCTCATGTTCTGCATCACTCCTCGAGTAAATCAAGATATCGTCAATGAAGACTATGACGAATCTGTCCAGAAATTCCTTAAATACTCTATGCATCAAATCCATAAAAGTAGCTGGAGCATTGGTCAATCCAAACGGCATCACCGTAAACTCATAATGACCATACCTCGTCTTAAAAGCAGCCTTAGGTATGTCTTCCATCTTGATCCTCAGTTGGTGATACCTAGTTCTCAAGTCAATCTTTGAAAATACTGTCGCTCCTTGCAACTGCTCAAATAGATTATCAATCCTCGGCAGTGGGTATTTGTTCTTCATCGTTACCTGGTTCAGCTGTCGATAGTCAATGCATAAACGTAAAGACCCATCCTTCTTCCTTACGAATAACACTGGCGCTCCCCACGGCGAAGTACTTGGTCGGATAAATCCCTTATCTAGCAATTCTTGCATCTACACTTTTGACTCCTTCAGTTCTGACAGAGACATCCTGTAAGGTGCTTTTGAGATCTGTTCTGTCCTAGGGGCTAACTCGATTACAAATTCTATTTCCCATTCCGGTGGTAACCCTGGCTACTCTTGGGGAAACACTTCAGGAAATTTACGCACTATCGGGATACTCTTTAACTTTGGCTCTTCGGTAGTTGTGTCCATTACTGCCACTAAGTGTTTGACACCCTTCAGACATCAACTTAGTCACCTCTAGAGATGAGACTAAGGGAATCGAGATTCCTCCTCGACTTCCCACCAATTCAAGCTAGGGCGGTCTTTCGGATAAAATCGAATTATCTTACTACCATAGTCCACTACTTCCCCTTGCTTACTCAACCAATCCATTCCTATGATTACGTCAAAATCATACATGGGTAATGCAGCTAAGTCAATACTCTCTTTACTCCCTCCAATCACAATCTCACAACCAGTACAGCCCAACAAAACCAATATACTATCCTTTAACGGAGTGGCAACATGCAGGATTATATTCAACGATTTCAATTTCATACCCACCAAACAAGCAAACTGTGCAAACACAAAAGAATGTGTGGCACTAGGGTTAAACAATGCGTATGCAGCTTGGTTACACAAGTAAACCATACTTGTGACCACACCTGGTGCATCGTCTGCCTCTCTGCGGGCTACTGCATATATCCTTCCCTATGCTGGTGGTCGATTCTGCTCGGTCTGGGGGGTTGCAGTCGACGGCCCAGCCTGCTGTCTTTACCCTTGAGGTCGATTTGTCAAAGCTTGACTCGGGCACGTCCTCATCTGGTGGCCCAGCTGACCACACTTAAAACAAGCCCCGGTCCTTATCGGGCATGGCCCATTCCCATGCCTTTCGCCACAAAAGCGGCAGCTTCAGTTTGTAGGATTTGGCGGCTTCACGATATTTTTCCTTACGGGAGGCACAAAACGCCTATTGCCCATCTGGCGGTTATCTCTGAATGACGTGAACCGCGATCCAGTTGCAGTGTTTCTCTCTTTCAAGTCCCTTTCTATCATCTAACCCCGTTCGTAGATCTCCTGATAGGTCCTCAGATTTAGAGCGATCATCTGACTACGGAGCTCGGGTCTCAGACCATCCCTAAACCTCCTTGCTTTCTCCTGAGGAACCTCTACAGATCGAGGTGCGTACCTTGACAGCCTCAAGAACTCGGCTTCGTACTGATTTATCATCAGCTGTTCTGGCGCAACTGCAGGAATTCCACCTGCTTCCTTTTCCTGGCCGTCTTAAAGAAGCATTTGTCATTGAACGTCGTCTTAAAGGCATCCCAGTTCAAGGCTGTCCCTTCAGGGAAGACTCCGTCCTTGGTGGCAGCCCACCAATCATTCGTTGTACCCTCCAGCTGGTACACTGCTAGCAACACCTTCTCCTCATCTGTACACCTCAGCACCCTAAAAGCTTTCTCTAGCTTCTCGATCCACCTGGGTGCTAGCTCAGGATCTCCAGTTCCATCGAACTGAGTCGGTTTCAACTTTATAAACTGCTCCACTAGCTAGCCCATCTATTTGGCCACGATGATTTCCTCTTGGGCATTCACAACTTCATTGCCCTGGCCATGTTCGTCCTGATTTCCATTGCCACCATTGTTGCCATTATTGGCGTTGACGGCGGCTATGGCAGCTCCGATTGTCTAGGCTGTGGTAGCGTCCCGATCTTAGGTCTGCCTTTTAATAAGGTTATCGATTCTCTCCAGTGCCCTCAGCACGCCATCCATTCTTGGATCTTCTACGACAAGCGGCCTCGAGCTAGGGGCCCCGCCTCTTGACCTTCCAAACTTTCTAGAGGGGTTGCTCATCCTTGCTTTTTCTAATAAACCTGGTCCATCACAAGTTTAGTAAGGAGTTAGTAACTCACTCATTTATCCAAACCCAGAGCCACTAACTATTCCTTAACCGAAACAGTTACAACACAGCAGTACTCCATTCAACAAACTTCAGAAACATTTCAGCAAATAGCCCATGACCATTTCTCAGTTCCGTTCACTCCAACAGTTTACTAAAACTAAGCACATTCATTCATTAAGCAAGCCAAGGTCCAAAATGACCTTCAACTCTAAGCAGGGAACTTATTCCTCATGCATCACCACAACCATGCCAAGATCAAACACCAACCATAAGTACCAGGTCACACACCATGCACCACAGGCCTTATCTTAACCAGTCTCCTAAGGTTTTACTATCCATCCTTCTCCCAACTTAATTCTCCTTATCATTCGAGTCCTCAACCATCTTTGGATCGAGCTGACCTTGCTCTAATACCAAATCAAACGAGGGATGTCACGCCCCGAGCCCCGGGCACGAGCACGCGACTCCTTGCAAGCAACCAAATAGCTCTCGTGGTTCTAAGATCCACAATTAAGACGAGAGATGTAATATGTAAATGTACAAAGCATGCGGAAGCGGCAATGAGATAACTCCTCCGTAGAAAATATAAGTTAAGTGGGATCTGGATAGCATAAAACTGTCGTACATAACATCCATTTGTTCATACCAGTACATAACCACTAAATCCAATAAGCAAGGGGGGTGACGGGGTGAGCATACAAAATGGATCATCAACAAAATCCAAAATAACCATGGTCGAGGTCGCCACAAAAGATCAAGCCACAAACTAGAATCTCCTAGGAGGAGCTGTTGGAGTCCTTGGTGTCCTCAGCATACTCCGTTGGCTCATACTCTGAGAACGTCTCAGAGCGAACCTTAATGGTATCCTCCATGGTCTCCTCATTCGACGGATCGGCGAGATCCTCCTCTATCGCCTCCAGCATAATAACCTCATCCTCGGTAAACTCCAGAGTCAGGGTCCTCTCCAGTCCGTTCGTAGAACCGGCTACCGATCCCTCTGCCTGATCTCGGTCCCTACCGGGATGACACCAATCAGGGATCACTCCCTAGGGCACCTCATAGGGCTTCAACGGCCTAGTCGACTCGTCCCCGACCTTCCTAGACCAAGCCTCATACCGATGAGGCATCCAGTCCGTACTACCCTTATCCACCTAGACAACAGTACACTTCCTTATATATATGGTCCCCTGACCGTCAGGGAACTCATCAAAATACACGGTCATCTCCTTGGGGTCTCCAAAGCGAATAGGCCACATAGTCACGGCCTAGGATCTATAAAAAATAAAGGTCCCCAAAGGGGTGAGATACACATCTCAGTAAAAGAGTCCTAACCCTAGGTCAGGCCGACCGTCCACTCAGGCAATCATCTAACCCAAAATTCCAAACTCATAATCACATAGACACATACAAATAAATATGATGACACACAGATGACAAGCATGTAGCTATGACAACATATCACACTCAGATGATCATACACACCTCATCCTGCCACTTCACCACAACCATCTCTTCCTACCTGCCTCATTCTCACGCTTGCAATTAGATCGCATTAGGCTTGGTCCGCGTAAGCGCATCAGACCGTCATTGACAACCCGCGTAAACGCATTAGGTTTCAATGATTCTCCAGGCCAATATCTGCACCTCATATCTCCGTCCCACGATTAGATCCCATCAGGACCATGGCTATCTCAACCCCGCGATTAGATCGTATTAGGGCGCCAAACAACCTACCCCACGCCTCAGCACCTCAGGGTATCAACCACATCACCCCGCGTCTCGTACGTATCAGGGTCTCACCTCGCCTCGGCCGTGCCACTATCACAACTCATGCACACAAGGTCAAGTGCAACTCATGCAATAACAATGCATCCATGGCATGCAAGGCAATTCAAATGCACAATCAAATGTGGCAATTTACTCAGGGCACAAGTATAATCAAACAATTGAATCATCTAAACTCTTCTAGAATACACGAATATCATTCATCTTGAAATCCCTCACAAATCAATCAAACTATTGTCTGACTCACCCAATTGAGTCCAATCTTCCTATCTTAAGTTTAGGATTCCCTTACCTTGAATTTAATATCACAATTTTCTCTTCTTGAGCCCCCACAATTTTCGGCTTCAAGGGTCCAAGGCCGAACTCATCGCGCAACCTAGGAATTTCAACCAATTCGTCAATTTCCTTTGTCCAATTCATCAATCCATAAACCACAAACCTCCATAACATAGTCCCCATCATCCTAGTATGTCTAAATCAACAATTTGAGACTCAAAATCATCAGCCCTCAACCCCAACAGATTCGGTCTTGCACAAAACCGAACCGGTCCTTTTCGCTTCTATGCAAACCAAGCACAACCGATCCTAAATCTCCGTCAAATCCATCATTTACTCACTAACCTACCTCTTAACATGTCTATGTCAAGGGCCTCACCGTGGGTTTGAAGTCGAGTCGTCGTCGAAATCCCATCGGAAGTTGTCGGATCTTTAAGGTCAGTAACCGGCAGTTTTCTATCTAAGGTCCACAAGACCCATTCGAGGTTTAAACTTTATCAAATCATTCTCAACATTTTACCATAGATTTATATACATGTCTCCTAGACCTCCACAAAATTTGACTTCAAGATTCCAACATTTTGGCCTCCTAAGGGGTCAGAAACATCACCTACCTCAGATTGGATCAGTTTTCGTCGACTCCCAGGAAAACGCTTGGCCGGAGCTCCTCGCTGGTCCAAACGGCTTGCCTCCAATTGGAGGAGGTCGGCAGGAGGTGGGGCTAGGCTCAGGTGGTCGGCCGGAGTCCAAGCAGTGGCCGGAAGGCGACGTCGACGGCGGCGCACGGCAGCTCCAGAAACTATTGCTGGCGAGCAGCAGAGGAAGAGAGGAAGAAGAGGTTATCGGTGAAGTGGAGGGGGTTATGGCTGGCCAAAGTGAGGTGAGAGAGAGAGAAAAAGCTTATATCCAAGGCTCAAGTCAAAGAGTGGAATGGTAGGTGGTGTATAGTGGACTTGACCACTCTTTAGTCCATCTATTGACACATGTCCTAGTGTCATTCAAACTTGATCCAATGGCCACAATTCCTCCTAGTTTTCGGCAGCCTTGGGAAGTGTATGAAGACCAAAATTCCCTTCCTTCATTGCATGGGCAAGGCTTAAGCTTGAGCGGCAAAATAGTAATTTCACCCCCGACGTTCGGAACACCATTTTTCTCGTTCCAATAATCTTCAATAGGGTGACAGCCAATCCAAATATAATGTTGGAATTCTTGATTCTCAATTTTAAATTTTCAAGACTCATTTCTGATGGTTTTCTCTATCTGACATGGTTCCAGCCTATTCCCAACTGACGGGCGACTTTTGCAGACGTTACGCGTATCGACCCTGTGATTCATATCATATTTAGGGCTCGTCAATTCATGACGACGTTAGTTGTCATGTAATTATGAGGGTCTATCACTAGTCCTTTTGCTCTCGATCGTCACTGTCCGATTTAGGACAATTTTGCAAATCATACGTTGGTTAAGCGGCATCACCCGCGTTCCAGTCGTATGACACTCGCAAGGCATTCCTTAATCATTCTTAGATCATCATTTTTGTGGTTCTAAATATCCCCTCGACAATCCTTATGATCAAAGCGTCATTTCTTATTCGAGTTCCCTAGGTCCACGTACCTCATCTCGCGTTAGCCTTTCCCTTTTGGTCAGCCTACTTGAATTGATCAAATTCAAGCGAGAAATGACTGAAATATGTTTCCAGATTTACTTCTCTTTAATGAGTCTGAAATCGATTGGAAATCATAATGTCACTGAAGCTTAGCGTGATTGGTCCTTGTGTATTCTAAGAGAGTATAGGCGATCCTAATGTTTGCTTATGTTTGTCTCTTGAGTAATTGGTCACGTTTGATTGTGTATTGAATCGTCTTGCATGCCATGGATGCATTGTTTATGCATGAGTTGCACTTGGTCTTGTGTGCATAATTTGTGATTATGGCATGGTGAAGACGAGGTGAGACCCTGAGGAGTCTGAGACGCGGGGTGATGTGGTTGATACCTTGAGGCACTAAGGTGCAGGGTTGGAGTTGTGTGGTGCCCTGATGCGTACGTGACGTGAGGTTGAGATGGCCACGGTCCTGATGCGTTTATGCGGGACGGAGAAATGAGGTGTCGACACTGGCCTGAAGTATCATTGAAACCTGATGCATTTACGCGGGTTGTCAATGACGGTCTAATACGTTTACGCGGGCCGGGCCTGATGCGATCTAATCGCGGGCATGAGAATGACGCAGACAAGAAAAGATGATTGTGGTGATGTGGCAGGATGACTCGTGCATGATCATCTAAGTGTGTTATGATGCCATAATTGCATGCCTGTCACCTGAGTGTGGTTATCTATATTTGCATTGCCTTATATGTTTATGAGTTTGAATTATTGGGGTATGTGACTACCTGAGTGGATGGTCGGCCTAACCTAGGATTAGAACTCTTTTATTGAGATGTGAAGCTCACCCTGTTGGGGACCCCTTCCTTTTACAGATCCTAAGACTTGACGATATGGCCTATACGTTTTAGAGACCCCAAGAAGATGTCCACATATTTTGATGAGTTCCCTGATGAGCAGGGAACTATTTATGTCAGGAATTGTACTATTGTTTGGGTAGACAAGGATAGTATTAGTTGGAAGCCTCATAGATATGAGGCATGGTTCAGGAAAGTCGAGGATGTGTCTACTAGGCTACTGAAGCCCAATGAGGTGCCCCAGAGAGTTGTCCTTAGTTGGTGTCACCCCACCCGAGATTTAGACCAGGCTGAGGAGTCCGTTGTCGGTTCGAAAAATGGACCGGAGAGGGCCCCGACCATAGAGAACACGGAGGAGGAGGTCATTGTGGTCGAGGCGATGGAGGAGGATCTCATGGAGCCATCTACTGAGGAGACTGCTGAGGATACTATAGAGGTTCGCTCTGAGACTTTTCGGGGTACGAGCCCACGGAGGACGCAGAGGAGACCGAGAACTCTAGCAGCTCGTCTTAGGAGCTCCCAACTTATCAGTCGATCTTTTGGTGGTGATCTTGACCCTGTCTCTTGTTGCATGATAGTGATGGACTCTTTTGTGTACTTACCCCGTCACCCCTCTTGCTAGCTGATTTAGTAGCTATGCGTCTGTATGAATAGTCGGATTTTATGTATGATAGTATTTGCACTATCCAGGTCTCACTTCATATTTTGTATGGGGGAGTTATTTCATTATCGTTTCCGCATGCGTATTATATATATATAACATGTCTCTCGACTTAGTTGTGGATTTTGGGACCGCGAGAGACAAGGTTTGATCACAAGGAGTCGCATGCTCGTGCCCGGGGCGCGGGGCGTGACATGAATAGACTTGATGGTCCCAATTACTTGTGATTTTAATGAGTGGATGAATAAGGAAAAAGAGTGCTTAGATTGTAATCGCAAGGTGACTTGAGGTAGTAGAATTGAATATCTGAATTATGAATTGATAGAGACCAAGGAAGAACGAACCTTGTCACTTGATGTGATTGAGTTATGAGAAGGAGAATGTTAAAGCATGGTGGCATCTGAATCCCAGAGTGAAGGTATCGCCGTTGGCGCAGGCTCCAAGGTTGACGTCCTATGAAATGGGAAAGACAATGTGAATTCGAAGTGAAAGAATACCACTGAAGTTTGTATTGTCCTTCTTAGGGTAAAAGGCTCTCATGTGGAAGGAAGAGGAAATTCTAATTGTCTTGGTATTGAGGTTGAGCATTTGGACTAAGAAAGAAGACGCAGAACTTGAATGATTCCTAGAAATGAAATCTAAGAGATTATCTGGTAGACAATGTTGAATTCCAGGATGATGTCGATGTTCAGTTGAACGGACGGAATTGAGATAAAGTCACATTGACTGGTTATGAAAACTAGCGGTTAAGAGTGCTTCCTTAGGGAAGAGTGACAAAAATGAACAAAATGTTACGTGGTCCTAGTGAAGACCCATGGCAACAGAGAGCCAAGATCTGAGCTTTCAAGTGAAAAGTATGAGGAACGATTTGGAAGATCGGCACATGGAAGAAAAAAACGCCAATGGATGAAATTACTCATGGATAATGGAGCGTTGCTCGTGTAAGGAAAGACCTTGCAACTGTGTGAACTACAAGAGTTGGAAATGTTGGCTGCTTCAAAGGGATTGAAGGGAAAACATAACCGTTGCAAGTTGGTGGATTAAATTGGTCATTGGGGATCTCGAATGTAATTGAAGGAAAAGCTATTAAGGATTCACTCATGAGTTGCTTGAGAAATTGAGAAGGCTTTGGTTTGATTTGAACAATCGAGGGTAAGCTAATAGAATTTGTACGTCCCTGACGATACGAAAGGACGTTTGAATTAGACGATTATGCCAAATGATAGAGGCACCAAGGATATGTCTTCATGATGATTTGGTAATGATCGTGAGAAGAGAAGAACATGAATTTAAGGAGACGTTTTGGAAAAGTCTTTCGATCAGGAATTTCTAAAGCAAGGCTGCAGTGTGATGCACGTGTTATCCTCGGATTAATAGGCAAATTGAATGGAAGATTCGAGTGCTCGAAGGTGTATCACCAACAAATATTATGAATGTCGGAAGAGAATAGAGAAAAGCAAGTACAGGTTGATGACTGAGGGAAATAAGTCCCGGATGAATATGAATTTTGTCAGAAAAGACAAGTGGGAACGCCAAGTAATGGGAGGATCTACTTTAGAGAATGAGGATGCGATGAGGCGTCTGTACCTCGTGAGATTGGATAACTGGAAAATGACAAATTTCGAGGATGAAATTTCTTTAAGGGAGAAGAATTGTGACATTTCGAATTTCGACCCTCTCGAGGCTATTGAATGGAAGGATATCGATTGGTGTATTTCAGTTATAACTCGCTCAGAGTTGGCCACTCTTAAGTTAACTGACCAAAAGAGAAAGACTGATGCGGAGTCGTCTACGTAGACCTAAGGAATTTGAATGAGAAATGACACTTTGACCATAAAGATTGTCGGGGGAATATTCCGGGCCAGTAGAGTCGATCTAGGTACGATTATGGAATGTCTTGCTAGCGTTATACATTGGGACGCGGGTGATTCCGCTTAACCAATGTGTAATTTGTGAGAATTTCCTAAATCGGATTCCGATTATCAAGATTGAAGGAACGAATCATAAACCCTCACAATTATATGATAATCAAAGTCGCTACAATTTAAGAAAAATCCCAAGGTCGATATGCGTAGCACTTGCAAGAATCGCCCGTCAGTTTGAGATAAATTGGAATTACAGTCGACGAGAGTTCGACATGAAATTGAACCTCGAAATTTAGGTATTGGACATTGAGGAATTTCAATATTTGAATTGAAATGGACGTCGCCTCATCGAGAGTGGTTTATACTGGAAAAATAAAATTTTGGACGAAAAGTGCCAAATTACCATTTTGTCCCTCGATCTTTGGCCTTGCCTTAAGAAATTTATAGGGTCATTTTAATCATTTAACCTCTCTATAGACTGCCAAAAATGTGAGGAAGGAATGGTCAAAGGAAGTCAAAGTCAATGAAGCAACGAATGTGAGGTTGTCAAGTGCCAATCAAAGAGAAGGCCAAGTATTAAATGTGCATTAATTATCCATCCTATTAAATTGACCAAAAGTGTATGATTGGGGTGGAATAGGCTCTCTCTCATCAAATTTGGCCGTCCATCCTCTCCCTCTCTTCTTTTTCTCCATTTTTCCTCTCTGCCGAACGGGTTCCTTGCGGACAGGGAAAAACTGACTCACTGTTTTGGTCATAACTTTGTCGTCCGACTTCGAATTGAGGTAAAACCATTGACATCTTAAATCTTATCGTCTTGCCATTCCAAGAAGGCATTATGAGCTTGATTTAGCCCAGCCATTTGTTCCGTAGGTCTGTTTAAGTGGGAAAAGGTCAAAATCTGACCCAGTTTTAGAGAGGTTGCGTTTTTGGGAGCTTCCGAACTCCAAATGGCTTCAAATTTTTTATGAGCTCTTCTAAAATCATAGTATATGATTTTAAAAAGTTGATATTGAGATTTTGTGGGAGTTAAAATAAATTTTGATGGAGTAAATGGCTTGGATTTCTAAGGATAGAAACTATCCACTTGCTGTTTAGGTGGAACCAAACCTTTAGGAGGCTCTTCGAAGTGTCACCTTGCTATGGAATGCTCGGTATGACCCCTAGAGACATTGTTTGATGTGGTAGCAAGTTTATTTTGTGAATAATTGAGGGTTAAGGTTGAGATACGGCTTGATTGTGCGATTGAACTAAAAATCGGTTCTGTTTTAGAGGGTGCCCTACTGTACCAATTCTGTTGGGGACTTATTAAGGGGTATTTGGACTTCAAATTGACTCATAAAACTTCATAGGACGTGGTGCGAGGTGTTAAAGGGGTGTATGTGATGTGAATTGAGAATTGGAAGTGATTTAAGGGCTATTTAGTGCATAAAACCTCAGGAAACATTTTGCCCTATATGTGGATGCATGAACCAAATATTTTGAATGTTTGAGGGAGTGTCGTCATGCGTTCGATTGATCGATAAGGCATCTTGAGTTGTAAATTGATCGGTTTTTGAGGAATTAGTTTGATGTAAGTGTAATTCGATTAGGTTTTGATTCATAATTAATAAAATTTCCTAGGACGGCATTAGATCCTTGTTGATCGTGGACTTGCCGAGTTGGGAAGGATCAATTGGCTTGGATTTCTTGGTATTGACCAAAGGTAAGTGTTTCATAAACCTTTATTTGAATGCTAGGACACTACTGGATAGAGTGGTCAAGTGATTTGATTGCTTTATGAAGTCTATGCCTTGAATTGCTTGATTGAGTAGTGGATTCCATGGTTTGAATGGCATTACATGACAATTGGACTATGATATGTCTTGATGTTATGTTTGGCTAGTGAGCTTCAATTGGCTAGAGACCCTTGTGAGGTAAGTGGCTATTGAGCCATTGATGACATATTTGGCTATTGAGCCTTGATTGTTTAGTTGGTTGAGATGCCTACGTTATGAATTGGTTATAATGCTATAGTGTCGATGCTTTATGAGTGGGCTATAGTGCCCCAGCGATCGTTGGCCTGTGGCCTCGAAGATCGCATTGGCTTTATGCGCTGTTGATACCGATTGGCCTGTGGCCCTAGTGGTATCGGGTGTGATTTTACTGTGAACGATGATGAGGGTACCGATTGGCCTGTGGCCCTAGTGGTATCGGATGGTGGTGAACTCGAATAAGAATGAGAATGAAGATTGGCCTGTGGCCCTAGTGGCATTGAATAGCTGCGAGCCATGAAAATACCGATTGGCCTGTGGCCCTAGTGATACAAAGACATCGATTGGCCTGTGGCCTCGATGATGTCAGATGGCAAGAGTGTCAGAGGAGGATGTGGTGGCAGTTGTGTATCGACGCATGTGCTTAAGCATTAGGCTTGGGACCCTAATATTGAATGCGATTGATTGTATTGCTTATCCATGATTGGCTATTGATATTTTTGTTGGTTGATGCCATACTTGATTTGTTGATGTCCTGTGCCATTGCATTGATTAATGCTTGCATCTGGTGTTGTTGAGTTGGTCTGGGAGGACTGGTGTTTAGGTTTATGTTTAAGTTTTACTTGCTGAAATTTATATCTTACCCTAGTGGGGGCTTAACTTTTTCAGGTCCCAAGCGAAGGAAGCCCGAACATGCCACGGATTGGCATTCGAAGAAGTAGGTGATCAAACTTATTTAAGACGTTGGGTGACATTAGAGATTGTTTATTATTTGGTGGATGTACAAATTAAACCATTATTTGGTGGATGTACAAATTAAACCTTTAGTTTGGACCATGGAAACGAATTGAGGTGTATTTTATGTAATTGAGAAAGGTACCATTTTCCCATCCTAAGTCATCTTGATTATATTTGTGTACGGGGTAGTTTCTTGCTTCCGCATGTATATGAGTACTTGAGGACGCGAGGGCCGAAGGATCCTGGATGGCACAGTTTGATTACGGCTAGTGAGATGTTTGTGTGCTTGACGGGTTTGGGGCGTGACAAGTACAATATGCAGAAACTTCAAATGTGATTCTTCCTTCCTTTTTAAAAAGAGCTCACCATGCAAAAAAAAAAAAGGAGTTGAGAGTAAGAAAAAGCTAAGCTTTCGTGTAGAAAAAAAACTTGACCATTCCAAAAAGTGCAGCCTGAAAAGGGGCCACTCCTGTCAAAAAAAAGAAAGAGAAAAAAAAAAGAAAGAACTCCCTCGAAAAAAAAAAAGCTCAAGAGAAAATGAGGTCTCAACTGAATTTGCTCCGAAGAAGAAACATTTTTTAAAAGAGCTGGCTCAACAACAACACTCATGCCAAAAACTCAGAATAGATGATCACTAAACTCGTCATTATGCAACCTTGTTGTTGAAAATATGCCTTTCATTTTCAAGCCTACCCTGAACCTACATTATAACACTTACCAAAAGCCTCTTCAGATTAAGACACTTGGGTTAACGTAGGATTTCAAATGCTTATAAATATCGCTTGAAGAAGTGCAAGCAAGATCATTTTATCTCATTTCGCAGGGTTCCTGACTTGTAAACTCGATGCAACTGATGAGGATTTCATTTCATTTCATAGCCTAATGACTCATGTGAGTCCCCCTTGAATAGCCTTTGACGAAGCCCGAATTATAGTCCTTCAAAAGACCTCATGGATTGGTCTGGTCATACTAATTGCAAGACTACCCGGACCCTTGTCAAGTGTGATGAAGACAGATCCAAGTGATTATGGTGCCTGCATGGGTCTTTAAAAAGCCTTTTCAAAGAGGGTGAGAGAAAGTCATTTCTGACTGAAGTTTCCTTATTCCATTTGATCAAATTTTATCGAGAAGATTAGACAGGTTTCCTTATTGACAAATTTCCCAGTGAAGTTTTAAAATGCAAGCAATTGGTGATCAAATTTTTTTGGCATATGATATTGCATTTGCATTAATTTTATGCATATCGTCAATTTCCAAGAGCATGGACAGGTATGATGCAGTCAACCTAGTCATTACTTACTTATTGCTAAGAAAATCCAAGTAAGTTTTCTGAACCCTTTTTAAAATCGACCTTAGTCGTGATCCCTTTTTATGTTTGCACTGATAAGGTTCGTGCAACACAATCTTTATGTTCATACTGATAAGGTACACGAGACATATTCTTTTTGTCTACATAATAAGGTTTATATAACACACTCTCTCTTGTGTTCACATTCACAAGCTTTCAGGCGTCACATCATTTTGTATTCATACCGATTCAATTTAGATGATACATCTCTTGCCTTGATACGGAGAGACCTGCTAATACGAAGAAGGTCACAAGAGACAACCACCAACTTGGTTGAAGTCCACGAGGGTGATTTCCCAATAGCAAACTTGCCTATACCTAGTTGAACCCTACGAGGGTGACTTCCCAGTTTACCATCTCATGTTGAGATCCACGAGGGTGATCACCTGAGAGCCAATTTCATGGTTGAAGTCCATGAAGGTGACTTCCTAGTTTACCATCTCACGTTGAGGTCCACGAGGGCGACTTCCTACAAGGCAACCTACCAGCTCATGTTGAAGTCCATGGGGGCGACTTCCTACAAGGCAACCTACCAGCTCATGTTGAAGTCCATGGGGGCGACTTCCCAAGAGACAATTTACCGACTCATAGTTAAAGTCTACTAGGGTGATTTCCTAAGAGACAACCTATCGACTCATGGTCGAAGTCCACGAGGGTGACTTCCCAAGAGACAGCTTACGGACTCACGGTTGATAGTGCACGAGGGCCACTTTTCGAGAGACAAATGGTCAGCTCGAACAATAACTCGATCACATTTTCAAACTCTATATAGATCTTGCGTTGTTTCGCATCAGAGGAAACTTCTTGCAACAGATGGGCCAGTATCTTAACATCCTGGCGTCTACTAGAAGCCTGGACGTTCAGGGAATCATTAACTTATGAGGTATTTGGGAAAATAGGTATTTTCATAGGCGATCCATATGCGGATTTCTTTGATGTGGGATAGGAGAAGTTTTAGCACATGTTATTTATGGCATTGCATTTCATGCATCATTTTCTTTTGCATCAGAAAATAGGATTCAAACTCCCACAAAAATTTCATCATCATTTGCATTTGCAAAATTTAGGTTTCAATTTTAGTCTTTGAGCGAGTCTTATGCGAGCTTTCACTCAAAGAGGGGCAACTGTTGATACCTAAATTTTGATTTTTCCTTGATCATTTATTTTGCATAAAAATTAGAAATTAATTTTAGTTCATACAAAAAATAATCATATCATTTTTCATATTTATTTTTAGCATCATATTGCATTGCATTTACATTTAATCGGATTGGCGCTTGAAAATGAATCATAATCGACGAGCCGTGAACCAAAGCTCAAAAAGCATAATTCAGTTAGCTAGGGGGAGAGAATTAGGAGAATAATTCTTTATCCACGAAGCTTAGAGCCAAATAAGAAAAGATGAATACACATGAGTTTCTTGAGAGCAATACACGTGAGAGGAGGTGAAATATAGGATTTGCTTCGGACGAGAAGTTCCCCTTGTGGTCTGAGATCGTGCCATTATCTTCGTTGGCTTCGCACTCCAGCGACGTCGCCAACTCTCCTTACCCACCAGCTGTTCTTCCTCCCAAAACAGTTCTCTAGTTCCCAACGAGATTCCAGGTTTTGGTGCCATCCTATAGCACAAGTTTCTTTTGTCTCCTGGTGAACTTCCACTTATTAGCATACGGCCAAAAAGAAGGACAAGTTTCTGCACATTAGAGACACACGTGCAGAAACTTGGAAGAGACAAAGGCAACATTCATTATCTACAGAGAAGGCTAGTGGATTTTTGGGGTTTGACTTTTGACTCTTAAATTATTTTTCTCATCCGCTTCTACCGTGCGCGACTTCCCCCGAGCCGGTTCCAATCCTCCAGACTTGGTTCGCAAATCTCTTGCGAACCACATTTAGAGAGCATATTTTGCAATTTTAAGTTTCCTAATTCAAATATTTTGAATATTTGATTGCTAAGTTGGATTGAATTGCATGTGTTGAAATTTACAAGATTGAATATTTGATTGCCTTGTTTAGAAGATTTGCACGTTAAATTTATAAATCGAAAACTCTGAGCAAATCTTGCGATATATTGTGTAGTTGGCAAATTTGAAAATTGTGATTTCATTGAGATATTTTTGGAATCTTGGTGATAATCTGGTCATTCTAAAAAAAATCCTTTGAATATATCCAAGATATTCAAGATATCAAAATCCTTCAAAATATGATCGATTAGGAAAATTTCTTAATCTGGAATCGCATACATGCAGATAAGTCTATATATCAAGCTATTGATGGAATTATTTTCATAGCGAGAATTTCAAATTTTAGGATCGATTTGTTAGGTTTCAGATTGAACCTTGATTCGAAAGAAATAGCGGTAATTATACTTTCATAAAAAAATTTTCAAGTTTAATTCAAATATACACATAAAAACTGAAAATCACAAAAAAAATTGGGAAAAAATTTAGAAATAAAAGTCATTCATGTCTCATGTCTTTAAATTTCAAGTCAGAAAATCTCGGAAAAAAAAAAAAAAAGATATGGCAAGATATAGTTTCTTAAAAACCACATCTCATCATCTTTAGGAAGATAAGAGTTTTAGAAATCCTATCTAATGGATTGCGTCTATGTATAAAACCTTTTCAAATCCATTTGAATATTTTAAAAGTTGTAGATGTAGGGTAAAAAGATTTTTCTTAAAATTTTTGGGAATTAATGCAAATTAAATTCGAAAACTTTCCTTACCAAAAAAAAAATGAAAACTTTAAGTTAATCTTGAACCAATTCATTCTCATTTTTTAAATTAATTTTTAATTTTAAAATGCTTAAAAAATACAAAATAATAATAAAAAAAAGAAAACACAAAAAATGTGCACCTTTGCACTTCAAGTGAGTATTCAACAATTGCCAAATTGAACATTTTTCATGAAATTAGAACCGAAAAGGCATTAATTGAAAAATTAATGTAACAAGTCTCGAACTTAAAATCTCTGGTTGCGAAAATAAAGTAGTTTTCTCCCACTATTTTGTTTAGGTTTCTAATCAACCTACCAAAAATGGTTAGTGGTGACTCCGAAAAAAAAAATTCAAGATAATCACTTAAACCATAAGTCACGATTTGGTAGAACTTTGTAGAGTTCGAGTTAGGTTAGTTAATTTAATTAATCCGGTGATCCATTAACCTAAATTTGGAAAACTCGATTTTAAGGTTGCGACATTAGGCTGATTCAGTTTTGATCCAACGGCTGAGGTTGTTAATCGATTTCTACTTTTAATGGTCGTCTGATTAATAATTAAAAATATTATGAAATTAGTTCATAATTGAAAAATCCAAATGGTGCCATTTAGATTAGTAGTTGAATGGTGTTGTTTAAGTTAGTTAAGATGAATGTTCGAGATCCAGTCCAGTCTTTTAATCGGGGCCATAGGTTCAAGAAATCAGATTTGATGGATGAGATTCAATCGGCTTTTGATCTGAGCTATAGGTTTTAATCGACTGATCCAGTGACAGTAGAGTAGCCACGTGGTTCAATAAAGACCGTCAGATCAAATTTAAAAAAAATAAAAATCGAAGCGACGTCTTTTAGAGCGGTGATCCGTATGGGTCTGGGTTTAGGCCGAGTTATCCGATCCGAGTGGGTCAGGTCGACCCAATCTGAAGAGTACTTTTAATAAAAATTCAAAAATAATTTAAAAAATAATAAAAAAATATCGAAGAAATTCTAGAAAATTATAAAAATATTAAAAAATCCTAGAAAATCTCAAGAAAAATATAGGAAAATTGTGGAAAATTCCTAGACACTCCAGAAATTCTCAAAAATTGAGGAATGATCACAGACAACTGGTCAATCCCATTTTTGGGATTTCTTATCCGTTCTTTTGGAAATTGACGATATTACCCTTTAGGGGTAAATCGCATCTGCTTTGTATATGAGATAGATAGATAATGCCAAGATAAGAATTAGGGTCAGTCAAGTGATCAATTCTTATGCTTGGGTTGTTGAATCTCGTCTTTTTTCTAAAAATGACAATTTAATCCCTCAAAAGATAAATCGTCTTTCTTATTCTAATCGAGTCGTGGAAATTGTTCAAAATTAGAATTTCGATCTGGTGATCGATCAATCCTTCTGTTTGAAATTTTCACTTCTCATCACCTTCTGTAACGACGATTTTACCCCTCAAAGGGTAAATCGCTTCTAAAATTCTAGAAAAATTTTGAAAATTCTCAAAAATAAGAAAATGGATTGGTTTGGTGACCAATCCTATTTCCACCACCTTTTGACTCCATATGTCATCTAAAATAATAAATTTTCCCTTTTAGGGTAAATTATCCCAAAACTCTTCAAAATTATGATTTTGCCCCTAGGGGGTAAATTGTGTCAAGATCACTCCTAAGCCTTGATTGTCGTTTCTCTAGCCTAATAAGGCCTTAATAAGGATGCCACATTGCGTTCATGTGATTTATCTGTAAGTTTTGGTTCCTCGATTTGCGTATTTATTTTTACTGATTGTGAGTGCTAGGGTAATCGTTCCTATCTGCATGAATTCCTAGATTTAGGGTATGTACCCCACTCATATGCATGAAATCTTACTGTTAGATAAACATTCAACTTAGGTGTCGAAATGACGTTAACTCTGATAGTTGGCGTAACAAAGTTCCTGATCTCATTTCTCTGGTTTCCGCAAAATCGAATAGAGATCTCCCAACTTTTTGATAGGGTTTCCGATCGTACCCTTCGCAAAATGATTGGTGGCGACTCTTTGGTATATATATGTATCACATGTCACTTGACCACACTTAAGGTCGACCACGTATACCTCCGTTACGACTTAGGGAACAGGCCTTGGGAGAGGTCCGCATCCGACCAGACGGGACGACCCATTAACTCCCTCGCCTTGATACCGAAAATCACAAAAGGGTCGCAACAAAGAGGGGGGATGGCCTGCCAAAAATGAAGAAGAAGAGAGAAAAAGAGTCTTCCACAAGTTTCACTTTAGTCAAAGTTGAATGGTATTTGAAATAGGATTTAATTTATGCTAAGTGGATGGACTTGTTCTTATGATGACACTTCGTAATATATTCATAATAGCCAATTGATTCTTATACCCCTCCAATTTCGGCCACTAAGGGGATCACCAAAAGACAAAAATGGCCTTCTTTAATTCTTAAGGCAAGGTTGGCAAAATGGTCACTTCACACTTACCGTCCAAAATTTCACTTTTCTGATATAAATTACCCTCGATAAGGCGATGTCCAATTCCTTTCAAATGTGGAAATTCCTCATTGTTCGATACCCGATTCCGAAGTCTAATTTCATGTTGAGCTCTCGTCGACTGTAATTCTAATTTATCTCAAACTGACGGGCAACTCTCGCAGGCTCTACGCGTATTGACCTTATGATTTCTCAAGTCGTGACGAATTTGGTTGTCATGTGATTGCAAGGGTTTATCGCTAGTTCCTACGGTCCTGATCATTGGAATCCGATCTAGGGAATTCTCGCAAATGACACATTGGTAGGTGGAATCACCCGCAACCCAACGTGTAACTCTAGTAAGGCATCCCATGATTGTTCCTAGATCGATCTTTGCTGGCACAAAATATCCCCTGGACAGTCCTTTTGGTCAAAGCATTATTTCTTATTCAAATTTCTCAGGTCCACACGTACCCGACTCCGCGTTAGTATTTCCCTTTCGGTCAGTTAACTCGAGAGTGACCAGCTCCAAACGAGTTATAACTTAAATACACCGATGAACTTCTTTTCAATCACTAGCCTTGAAAAGGGTGGAAATTCGAAATGTCACAAGTAGCCTCTACAGCTTGGGCTATAAAAGCATTTCGGTCTTGGGTCTGTCTATCCATCAAATCTCCAATGCACTCTAACGCTCTTATGACCACATCCACTCTAGGGTCTTCCACTACTTGCGGCCTCAAGCTGGAAGCTCCTCTTGAACCTCTATTCATGTTGCTCATTCTTGTTAAACTCACCATAGAATCACTATAATTCCATCAAGGAATTGGAGACCTAAGTCATCTACTCCGATCCAGTGATTTTACGCTACTCAGTAAGGCAACAGTTACAATTAACACAACCCATCGCTCAACCACATTCAAGAGCACACAATCGGAGATTCTCAATCACATCTCAAATATAGTCACATTTGCAACTCACTATAATCAGAACTAGACATTTATTCACAACCAGGTATTCAGCAACAACACTCAGCACTAAGTACGAAGTTTTATGGTCTTACAATCACCCATAGTGATGCCAACCCAAGATGTCAATCACACGCGCCAAGTCAAATGAATTGCATTTCGTACCTAACTCTAGCGAACCTCCTAAGGTCTCGCTACCAGTCTTCCCAATGTCACAACCCCTTATCACTCTAACCCTCAACCAATTTGGATCGAGCTGACCTTGCTCTGATACCACTTCAATTGGGCTTGTTACGCCCCGTGATCCTTTGCGAGCGCGCCACATTCCACAATGTCGTGTTCGAGTTAAAGGACAACCCAAGATCCTAACGGCCAACAATATGCGAATGAATACAAATGCGCAAGCGAAAATATACACAACTCCGTACACAAATAAAAAAGATGACTCGGGATAACAACAAGCGTTACATATCATAAACATCAAGCATCCTTTACAAAAGACCAGGGACATAGGCAAAGTACAAAATACAAGAGGGGGATCAGAGAGAACTATGGACCAAATCAAAAGACAACTCCATTGGTCCCAATACTACGCCTCTAACCTAAGAAATCAACCAAAAAGAACCATCATCTCCTAGGAACTCTAATAGGCATTGGTATCGTCGGCTTCGTCCTCATCTTCGTCAGGGTCATACTTAGAAAAGCTCTTGGAACAAGCCTCCCGGGCTCTTCGTCCTGGTCATCCTCAGAAGCAGATAATTCTATCACTTCCATATCTTCCTCAACGGTCGGGGTCTTCTCAAGAATGTTCCTAGACTCTAATACAGAAATCCCCACCTCGACCTCTCCATGGGCAGGATGACACCACTCAGGTACTACATCCCTAAGAACCTTCGAAGGCTTCAACGGTCCGGTGGCAATATCCCCAACTCGACGAAACCAAGCCTTGTAACGGTGAGGCTTCCAATGTTCTCCCCCTTCGTCAACCCAAACAGTTGTTCCCTTCCTAACATAAACTCTACCCTGGTCAGCTAGAAACTCTTGAAAAGAGGCGCTCATGTCCTTCGAGTCACCAAGGCGTACAGGCAATATATTCAGGGTTTATGGTCTGAAAAACAAATCCTACGACGGGGTGAGATTATATCTTATTAGGCTAACCTTAAACCTAGACTAGGCCATTAGTACCTCTAGACATCTTTTTAAAAGACTAATGCAATAACTCATCAAGAAGATAACACATGATACTCAAGGCATCATAACAAATCATCACGTTTGGCATAAAACGATTATAATTCAAAGACAAACACCACAATAAGACCAAGCTTCTCGTATTGGCATAGCATCAAGTCCATATGCAAAGAGTTCATCTCAATTTCATCGCAATTTCTCATTTCAATGGGTAGGCCCGCGTTAACACACCTCGGGCTCATCATGTTTCCAATTCCAATGGCTATGCCCGCGTCAACACGCCTCAGGCAAAAAACAATTGACAACCTGCGTTTTGACACCTCAGGTTTCAATGCCATTCAATACTCGTGTCGATAAGGGTCAAGTCTATCCTGTGTTCAGACGCATCAGGATACAAATTGACCCCACGTTCTGACATATCAAGGTTCAATAAGCCATTGGTTCGTAACTCAATCAATCGAGGTTTGCCATTATATATTATGCTTCTAATTAATCAAACGCTCACAAGCCAAAAATCATCTTTTAAACAACTTCATGATCGAGTAAAACTCGACTTAGCGAGCAATTAGCCTTTTAACATGTGAATCACTCATGGCTGAATTACACAACGCATGGTACAAACTTGCACGTCAAGGCAGTCAATCAAACAAGTCAATACTTTACCAATTTAAGCATAAACATCACACATTTGTCACTCAAGGGATTACATGCCTCACGACCATTCAAGTATACATCTCAACCAAACATTCACATGTCAATTCTGATCAAGAATTTCACTATAACATACCAAGACATACAACCATGGTTCAACCGGCATGAGTCACGATCGAAATAGGTAAATTCAAGCATATTTGGTTCAGAAAACCATCATTTCAATACTCAATTTCGTCCATTAGTACTCTAATGTCCTAATAAGGGTTTAGGAGTTGTTCACCACTTCAATTGAATTCTCACCAAAGATAGCAACAAGGTTCGGTTATCAACCGATCAAAACAGGGCAACGTACAACCCTAAGGAAAATCCAACAATTCAACCACTATAACTCTTCCAAATTCCATTCTTTCACGCTACCACTTTGCTACCACATCATATTACATTCTAGGATGCCTTACCAAATATTATGAAGCAAGATGACACCTCGGCAAGCCTTCAAATGGCTCGGTTCACTCTGTCCGGTGCAGGGCAGCTTGCGGTTCCTAGGAGAATCACACCAATCAACCATTTTAACACCTCTAAACTTCATTTTATCATACATGCACCTTGTCAACACATCAATCCATGTCCCTAGGTGTCTTATCGAGAGTTTCAAGGCAAGGCGACACCTCAACGAGCTTCCAAATGGCTCAGTTTCAATCGGTGTTTAGGGGGACAGATTCTGCCCTTGCAAGACCACAACATTTCATTCATCAAAATCAATCTTAACTCTAATCAATCTTCAATATTAGCTTACTAGGTCCTTAAGCTGGTGTGAGAGAAGTCTTACCATGAAATGGAGGTCAAATGGACTCTGAAAATCGGTGCAAGAGAGCCCTTGCTCGACCAGGGTCCGGCGGTCAGCAGTCTTGCTTCCGACAACTAAACAGTGTGATTGGGGAGGCGAGTGGCTGACCGACAATCAGGAAGATGTAGAGGAGAGGCTAGGGAGTGTCGTGGTGATCGACGATCGGCTTGGCGGCAGTCGGAGATGGCCATTGAGTGGAGCAAACGGGCGGTGAGCAGTTGGTCGAGTGGGAGCCTTCTCGGTCAAAGAAGAAGAAGAAGAAAAAGAAATAGAGAGTGAAGGAGAGAGGGAGTCGATCGAACCAAAAATGAGAAGGAGAGGGAGTGAGGTCTTCTTCAATCTCCAATTTGGTCAAGGATTGAATGGTAGTTGAGAAAAGACCCTAATTAATGCTAAATGGATAGCTTGCTCCTTAAGATGACACTTGGCATTATCTTCATAATATCTTGAAGCTCCAAAGACCAAATTGCCCTTGTGATTTTCGGCCAACTAATGGAATTGCCAAATGACTAAAATGCTCTTATTCAATTTTTAAGGCAAGGTTATCCTTCCAGGGACAAAATAGCGATTTCACACTTTCAATCCGACATTTCACTTTTTTAAAATAAATTATCCTCGATGAGGCGACTCCAATTCCTTTCAAATGTTGAAATTCTTCATTATCTATTTTTCCAATTTCGAGATCCCATTTCATAGTCGATTATCCGTCAATCGTAATTTCAGTTTATCTCAAATTAACGGGCGTGTTTTGCAAACGCTGCGAGTATTGACTTAGTGATTCTTATAACACTTAGGCCTGCTCAAATCACGACGACTTTAGTTGTCATGTAATTACGATGGCCTACCACTAGCTTTGACGATCTCGATCGTCAGGGTTCGACTTAGGAAATGTTTGCAAATCATACGTTAGTTAAGCGGAATCACCCGCGCTCTAATCGTATAACTCTAGCAAGGAATTCCATAATCATCCTTAGATTGACCTTTATTGGCTCTAAATATTCCCTCAGCAATCCTTATGATCAAAGCGTCATTTATTATTCGAGTTCCTAGGTCCACGTACTTAGTCCTACGTTAGCCTTTTCCTTTTGGTCAATTAACTCAAGATTGATCAAGTCCAAGTGAGATAGAACTGAAATACATCGATAGATATACTTTCATTCAATAGTCTCGAAATGGTAGGAAATTTAGAATATCACACTAAGCCTAGTCCGAGCGAGAACTTAGGGTATGGAGGCTTGGGTTTGGCCTTGCCGAGTCGGGTTCTTGGGCCCAGACCAGTTGCTCCTCATTTTCTTAAAATAACTTAATAATAATAGAAAAATCATAAAAAATTATAAAAATATTAAAAGAATAGGAAATATGTAGGAAATACATCTACCCGCCTGTTATTCTCTATACAGGCTTTTATATGCCTGATTATCTTTTCATTTATATGCATAGCTTATTTGAACTTCACATGTAAATATTTTGATAAATGATTTGCTACTAGCATGTCTTGATAGATATATCGGCACGATAATTAGAGTTTTAATTTGAGATGATATTTTTATCCTTTAATTAACTGAACATTGCTCATCATCTACTTTGAATGAGTACATGTTCCAAATGTTTGATGCATCAGATTGGTATTCCAATGTGACAATCGACGGTGATTACCATGGAGATGGTAGTCCATTGAGGCTTGGTAATTGAAGATGGATGTTTAATCCAATTTAATTTCATGTGTATTCGATCCGCATATCGAAGTTATTTTCTTTAAATATCGCCATTATAGATTTGATTTGCTGTGTTCATTCCATTCCTATATTTGGCATATTTACCAAACTGAGTGTTTATTATAGCACTATCTTTCGAAAAATTATATGTTAATCCTTTTTCCTATATTGTTAGGTTAAGAATAAATAGGTAATTACAGAAAATAACAAAAAAATCACGTACGAGTACTGATTAGATGCCCGGTAAGCTTAAAATGATATGCAGAATATGTGGTCACCTTAGGGAATATTTATTGGTTAGGTACCATTAGGGCGTTAATTATCTAATTAGTATAAACAAGTCCTCGAATCTAGAAGTTTTGATTATGCAGGAATTGAGATAACATTCTCATGTCTCTCGACTAGTTTTTAGTCGACCTCAATAGGCTAATGGCAACTCCTAGTAACATTTTTAGGTTGTTAACTAGTAAAACAAAATCCAAAATGTTACGCAAACTAAAACTTGAGAGAGTCCACCTTTAAACCCACCGGACATTCGGGAGATGTTTAAGGCAGGTCACGATAGCTTGACGACTAAGCGGGTATCTATGTTATGAACATGTGTACAGTTAGGCCGTAATAACCAATTGATTTTTCCCAAAATTGATCTACATTTTGCAGCTCTGCGAGAAAATCAGGAGGTATAAGGGGTAGAATGATCGTTAACCTATCTATTCTGTAGGGAGTTGTGGGAATGTATGTTATTCGAAGCGCAATCCGGGTTTGACCGCTAGATGTGTGTGCCATGGGTGTAGTGCTAAGAAAGAAACAACGAACTTGGGAGAGTCCGCGCCAATGGTTGATGGCAATACCTCTAAACTTGGTGAACCCTTGGGAGAGGTTTAAGGCAGGTTGCAACAGATTTGTTGTAAGATACGTGATTTTACCTTTGGTATTAATATAGACCTTGACACTTGGGCCTATAACAAGTAATTGGAGGCCATATTTAATTTAATGATGGTAATTTGAATATTGACATTGTTTATAGAAGACTTAGTATCACTCATGGTGATAATCTCGACATAAATAAATATACCACATATTAAGAAAGATGAAACTTCAGTGCAAGAAATAAATCAGCCCTTGATTCCGCATAATCAATAGTGACGTATGATCAAATGCAATTGGCGCTATCGATTTCACAAAAAAAAAAGGTGCTAACATTGATCTACCGGATGCTGAAATTTCAGGCTTCATAATCAAATAGAATGCTTGATTCAGCTTATCAATAAGTATTGTAATCCATTAGCCACAACCATAACATGGTAGTTTTGGTGTCTTCTGGTCTTATATGTCTCGAGATAAGGAGAGAAAACAAGTGGAACTTATAGCTTTAGGTGGCTGCACACTAGAAAAGGAAAATGATTATTCGGGGGTCTCTCAAACCAGCAATAGGATGAAGGAATCATGTGGTTAGATTTGCTCCGATATTATGTCACGAAGATGTTTAGAGATGTTGTAGTAAATAGCCAAGAGAGAATAAGCAAGAGAGAGAAGAAGAAAGCTGAGCAAGAGCCAATAGGAATACAGTAAATAAAATAGAATACTAAAATCACTTCAGAGAAATGTGATTAGTTAGACCATAACAAGAATCATTGCAACAATTGATCAATAGCATCAACACCCATCAGCAGCGGCCATAATAATAACATCATATGCCCCCAACAACATCATCAATTCTGGAATCTTCTACAATCGACTCGTGCTCACATGATGTGGTAAAATGGCATTCCCTCAGGGCCTCAGCTCCATCGGCACCACAACACGAGACATTCTAACTAATTAATTCTCTTTGTCATTTATAAGAAGAGAGAAGATACTGGTATCCATCCACTCTTGAGTGTGTTCTCAAATTGTTCTTATTAGCACTTATTTTTGCCTTGACTAGTAGTTTTTTCTTTTTAACTCAACTATAGACAAAAGAGGAGGATGCGGGGACCTCAACATGAAAGTTGGTTAAAACTTCGCACGGTTGCTCGCCTTCCACCCTCAATTTTCAATCGAGTGAATCAAACAACTCAAAAGGACTCAGGTGGGAAATTAAAATTGTGACATTTCGAATTCCGACCCCCTCGAGGCCATGGAATGGAAGTTATCGATCGGTGTGTTTCAGTTACAACTCGCTCAGAGTTGGCCACTCTCGAGTTAACTGATCAAAGAGGAAAGACTATCACGGAGTCGGGTACGTGGACTTAGGGAATTTGAATAAGAAATGACAAATTGACCATAAGGATAATCGAGGAAATATTTTGGGCCAGCAGAGATCGATCTAGGAACGATCGTGGAATGCCTTGCTAGTGTTATACGTTGGGATGCAGGTGATTATGTTTAGCTAATGTGTAATTTGAGAGAATTTCCCAAATCGGATTTCGATAATCAGGATCGCAAGAGCTAGCAATAAACCCTCGCAATTACATGACAAACAAAGTTGCCACAGATTAAGAAACCCTAAGGTCGATACGTATAGCACTTGCAAAAGTCACCCGTTAGTTTGAAATAAACTAGAATTTACAGTCGACGAGGGTTGGACATAAAATTGGACCTCGAGATTCAGGTATTGGACATTGAGAAATTTCAACATTTGAATTGAATTCGACGTCGCCTCATCAAGGGTGATTTATAATGTAAAAATGGAATTTCGGACGGAAAGTGTAAAATGACCATTTTGTCCCCGACCTTTGGCCTTGCCTTAAAAACTAATGTAGGTCATTTTGATCTTTTTAGACCGTCTTTATGGCTACCGAAAATGTATACAGATAGATTCAAAGGAAGTCAATGATAGACCAAGGTATTCTAGAAGCTTGCCAAGTGTCAACCAAGGAGGAACCAAGCATTAATTAGTTCACCAACTAATCTTGTCAAATTAATACATCAATAATTTGGGAGAAATTTTCATTATACATCCCTTCAGCCATGACCCCCTTCCCCTCTCTTTTCCTCTTCATTTTTCTTCTTCTTCTTCCTTTTCCTCACTCGGCTGAGAAGTTCTCTCGCGGACAGACACAAATTGCTTCATTGTTCCGGTCATAACTTTGTTGTCCGATATCAGATTGGGGTAAAACCATAGTCATCTAAAATATGATCGTCTTGCCGTTCCAACAAGGTATTATAAACTAAATTTTGCCCATTTTTTGCCCCGTAAGTCGGTTTGATTGGGCAAAGTTCAGAATCTCACCCGGTTTTAGAGAAAATCCTTTTTGGAGGCTTCAAGGTTTCAAATGGTTTCAAAGTTTTGGTGAGTCACTCTCAACTCATAGTAGAAGAGTTTGGAAATCTGAGATTGAGGATATATGGGAGTTGAGATAGGTTTTAATGGATTAAACTACCTGATCTTGTATGGACAGATTCTGCCCGCTAGAGGACCGTGGGGAAGCCGAGTGGATCGAAGGCTTTGAGGTATTGTTTCGCTTCAAAAATCTCAGTGAGCTCCCTTAACATATGGATTAAGGTTTTAGTAAGTTGGTTTTGTGAGGAATTTGGGTTAAGAGGTGATTAATGGGTTGTTTGAAGTGAAAATGTGAGATGCCGTCCACCCTGTCCTGAGCGCACACCAATTTTGAATTGAGTCGTGCTAAGTCGTCTGGTGTCCAAATTGAGCTCCGTTTTTGTCCATGTGTCTGTAAGATATTGAAGTATAAGATTATAAAATTTAATTTTATGAAAATTCCATGGATCAATGTCAATTTACCTTCGAATAAAGCTGGTCATAGGGCCTAGAAAAAGAGCATTTTTGGCTGAATGATATTTATGATGATTCGCCTTGATAGAATGATCCTTGGAATGCTTACGGGCATTAATTTAACACTGTCACGACATGAGGATAAGGTGTTGTATGTGTTATTGAAATAGTTGCGCAAGGAAATTGAGAAATGATTAAGTTTCGATGTGGTTTTTCGAGGCATGCCGTGAAAGTCCTGTTTGGCCGTGAGCTTGCTAACCTAGGAGGGTCGTTTGGATTGAATTTGCTAGCTTGCTTGAAGAGGTAAGTGTTTTCTAAACGCTTGCATAAACATTAGGACCATACTAGATAGATTGGATGAATGAATTGAGTGCTTGGTGAAGCCTATGGCTTGAATTGCTTGATTGAGTAGTGGATTTCATGACTTGAATGGCATGGTATGACAATTGAATTGTGATATGCCTTGATGATGTATTGGCTATTGAGCCCTTGATGATATATTTGACTACTAAGCCCTTGATGATTTAATTGGCTATGATGCCTACGTGATTTATATGGCTATGGTGCCTGTGATATTGAATTGGCTATGAAGCCCCTGTTATATGAATGGGCTATAGTGCCCTATCGATCAATTGGCTTGGAGCCCTAGAGATTGCATTGGCTTGGTGCCCTGATAATACCAATTGGCTTGTAGCCCGGGTGGTATTGATTGGCTGTGAGCCCTAGTAAAATTAATTGGCTGTGAGCCCCAAAGTTACCGATTGGCTTGTAGCCCCGGTGATATCAATTGACCAAAGTGCCTAAAGAAGTACATTGCAGCCTGAGAGCCAGGTGATGAATGATTGTGATGACTTTTGAACCATGTGTGCTTATTTATATGCTATATGCTTGAAGCCTGAACCCATGAAGTTGAGCATGTCTAACTGCAACCTTGGTTTATGCCTATCTTACCGAGATGCTTAATTTATGAAGGCCCGGTGTCATTGCATTGATAATTTTCTGCATCTGGTATTGTTTTGTAGTCTGGGGGGACCAGTGATCAGGTTTAGGTTTAGGTTTCACTTATTGAGATTTATATCTCGCCCCGTAGGGGATTAACTTTTTCAGGTCCCAAGCGAAGGAAACCTGAACTTGCCATGGATTGGCATTTGAGGAAATTGTTGGAGGAAATCATAATGAATCTGAATGAGATTTTAGGAACTATATATTATTTGGAGTTAGATTTGTAACCGACTTTGATATTTATGAGAAGTGTATACCATTTTGTTGTGAGTCATCTCATCGAAAATTTGTGTGGAACTGTTTAATTGCTTTCGTGACCTTGTTTCATTTTGGAGTTGTGATTACTTGGCTGAGGGATCCTGCGAGTTATTTAAAGTCAATGGCCAGGTGGGATGTTCGCGAGCTCGCCGGGTTCGGGGCGTGACATCCTCGTTTAAGTGTTATCAGAGTAAGATCAGCTCGATCTAATGTGATTGAGGTTTGGAGTGATAAAGAATGATGACTTAGGGACAATTATGTAGTGAGACCTTTAGAATTAAGTACAAATCACTGAATCTTGAGGATTATATGCTTGAACTTGTGTGCACTCTAATGGTTCTAGTGTTGATTTTGATTGATAATCATGAGTGATTTTATGATTAAGGTTCACAAGGAAGTGAGTAGAGATTGATGAGTTATAAGCCTGGATTTGAGGTTGCTAGAGAATAGCTTATGAATGAAGGGGTCAATTGGAGTATGTGATTGTGATCGTGGTTTGTCAATAACCCAGCTTGGGGAATATGAGTTATAAAGAGACAACTGGTATTAGCGAATTCAGGCTTGAATTGCGTTGTATCTTGATTATTTAGTTATCGATTGTTATTGACAACCTTGGATGGTATGAGACGAGGTGTATACAAGGAAGCGGACAAGGAATATTTTGATTAAAGGCCAGTTGTGATTGAATACATATGGATTTGGCTTGAATAATGACTAAACTTGGGTTATATGGTTGAATGTAGGCAATGGATCTGTGAAATGCGACGGTCCTTATGGAATTAGAAATCTTCGATGGATAAGAATTGATTTGAAGGCAATTGTGGTATGACAAGTAGCTAGAACAAACATGTTGTGCATGTGTTTGTGGCATTAAAACGAAAGCTGCTAAGGGTGTATGCATGAGCTTATCATTATTGGACTTAATAAATTATTGCTTGGTATGGGATAAGCTGATTGGATACTTATAAATTGTAACGAAGCATGGTATGAGACGTGTGAAACGGGGCTTTCTCCGTAGATGTAAGACTTGGGACGACCTGCAATGACTAAATCTGATGAGGGTGGGAAGTGATCGCCAGGACAGAGATGTCCGGACAAGGAGCGGCTCGGCTCCTGGTAGGCTTCTAAGATGGCAGTGAAGCAGGAATGACCCAAGCCATAAATTGAAAGGGAAAGTCTAGGTATCAGGTTGAGTTCAATTGTGGTTAAGAGATGTATGGCACGGGATTGATTCTCGAAGTGAATGTTCAAAAGTGGCATGGCATGTGAAATGACGCTTGTGATTAGCATGATTAAGAGCTTTGTGCTTGATATTGGATGCCATTTGAAAAAGAAAAGTGATGTTGTGATTGGCCCGTTAAGCTGTTTTATAATTGGCATCATGTGATTGTTATGGCCAAGATCTAACTGAGAGATTAGAATGCGTGTGTGGAGTTTATACCTAGTTGAACTGATGCCTATTGAGATTAAGATAGCTTGTTGTGATTATGCTAGAGTGACAGTTGCTTTACGCTTAAAGCATGAGTGATTGACTCATTAAAGTGATGCCTTGAGTGATTGCTTGGTGTTAACCTAGTTGAATTTTAGCCTAATTAAGGTTTGCATAGCAATGGCCATTAATTGAGAAATTGCCTCGTTGAGGCTGGCTTGCTATGTGGTTGCTACTTAAGGATAATTTGGAATCCTTAAATAATGAGCAACTAGTTGAGAGTTGTTTGGGAATCACTAGATGGTTAATGGTGAAAGAAGAAGAAATGAGTAGCCTGAGAATGCTAGACTTGAGTATATGACTTAAGTATTTGATTCTTGGAGGGAATCATAGTGGTTCAAGTGACATGAGAACCTAATGACGTTAAATGACCAAAGTATGGTCGTAGAAGAGCATTGGGCTCAAGTATACATGGTATGGAAGTTCCGAGAACTAAGAAAGATCAAGAGAATTGAGTAAAGATGAACGACTAGAGTATGAGTCTTGGAAGAGAATATGACTCGATTTTGTTAATCGTGCAAGACCCAAGTGTAATGAGGGGTCATGAGAACTTTAAATGGAATGAGAAAATTTATTGGGTAGGCAAGCTCGAGAAGGGGCTGCCATGATTGCCTAAGTCACTGTGGTGACAGATGCTAGTATCGATAAGTAAAAGTGATGAAAGTCATGAGAAAGATTATTCATTTTCAAAGTGGGAACGTGGAAAAGAACCACGAAAGTTTGAATAGCTTGTGAGATGAATCACGAGGTTGAGGCCGAGTAACGTTTGACAGAGAAAATGAGTTTGAAACTGCCTTCTTATAAATTGAGAGTTTTGTGAGAGAATATTTAGAAGTTTTGGGCACACTGAAGAACGAAAGTGACCCTGTCAGTTTTCAGCCTTAAGAGGCCGTTGATGATTGGTGAAATGTCACCAAAGGAAAAGTTTTCCTTGAAGGCATGATATCTGTCTGGATCGCCTTCATTGAGTTGTTTAATGGAAGTACTTTCTTAGAATTGCTTGAGTGCAAGGGTTGCTTGGATCGTAATAGTCTTGCAAAGATCTGAGGGCGATCGACCAGTGTGAGACAGAGTACGTGACTCCCTACAAGCACAAACTATCTCTCGTGGTCCCAGGATACACATACATGTTGAGAGGTATGTCAATTAGAAAGCATGCAGAAGCAACTAAATAATAACTCCTCCGTACAAGTATAAAAAGGGACCTGGGTAACGACAATCATAGCTGCTCTTAAAAAGGGACAGACATCAAGGTCACCCAACTAATTGCTGGACAAGCAAAGTAGAAACTCCTAGGTCGAGCTGCTAGAGTTGTTGGCCTCCCCCTCAGCCTCCTCAATAGGCTCATACTCCGAGAAGGTCTCCGAGCAAACCTTCACGGTATCCTCCATGGTCTCATCAGCAGATGGCTCCACCAGGTCCTCCTTGGTAGCCTCGACTACTACCACCTCGTCTGTATACTTTAGGGTCGGGGTTCTCTCTGACCAATCATCGAACCAGCAACAGATCCCTCAGCCTTTACTGAGTCCTGAGCGGGATGGCACCAACTAGGGATCGGCCCTCAAGGTACCTCATTGGGCTTCAACGGCCCTATAGAAGCGTCCCCTACCTTTCTGAACATGCCTCATACCTGTAAGGCTTCCAGCTACTACCGCCCTCGTCTACCCAGACGATTGTACACTTTCTAACGTAAATGGTCCCCTGTCCGTCAGGGAACTCCTCAAAATAGACAGACATCTCCTAGGATCCCCAAACCTAACTGGCCATATACTCAAGGCTTAGGATCCATAAAGAAATGGGGCCCCACTACGGGGTGAGATATACATCTCAGTAAGGCAGGTCCTAAACCTAGGTTAGGCAGATAATCCACTCAGGCAAATGCAAACGCTAATAATAAATACAAAATTTCATGAGCCATTCCATTATCAATAATAACACATAGATGTCTGGCATGTAGTCATGGCATCATAACACATCAATAGGATCATGCACGCCTCGTCATGTTGAATCACAGCTTCCACCCTTCTCGCCTGCCTCACTTCATGTCCGCGTTTGGAACGCCTCAGGCTCGGTCCGTGTAAACGCATCAAACCGTCTCATTGACAAACCTGCGTAAACGCATCAGGTTTTCAATGTTACTTCAAGCCCGTGTCGACACAACTCCACTCCGTCTAGCGTTTCAACGCATCAGGACATTGGACATTTCAACCCCGCGTCTCATACACCTCAGGGTGCCATTCATTTCAAACCCCGCGCCTCAGTGCCTCAGGGCATTCCTCCACACCACCCCGTGTCTCATACGCCTCAGGGTATTCCCACATCTCAGATATGCCACAAGTTCAATTCAATTCATACACATAATGCCAAGTGCAAACTCATGCACAATCAATACACTTATGGCAAGCAAACCAATCAAATTTGACATTCAAACATGGTAATCAACTCAAGCACAAGCATTGTCACTCATTCAAGTCCTCTATACCATTCTAGGACACACATTGGTTCATCACGTTATAAACTTCCAAGAATCAACCAATTCACACACCAATCACTCAATCGAGTCCAATCCTCTTATCAAAGGTTTAGGATTTCCCTTACCTCAAGCTTAATGCAATGCAAGTCTTCTTCCAAGCACCTCAAAGGTTCAGTCCTAACGGTCCAAGATCAAGTCCACCGTTCAACCTAAGAAAATTCATCCAATCATTAACTTTTCTTGCTCAAATCACCACCCCACTAATCATACACCTCATGGACTTATCAATTAACATTCTAACACTTCTCAAAGATGGATTTTGAGCTCAATTACAACCACTAACAGCCCCCACAGAATTGGTTTGTACAGAACCGAACCGGGCGAATTTCGGTTCTGTGTATACCTCAACTTACCAGCCTTAAACCACCTCAAATCCTCAATTTAATCACTTATCTACTTGCTAACATGTAGTTCTAAGGGTTGGGAAGCCTCACCGAAAATTTGAGCTCAAGGTGACGTCAAATAGTCCACAAATAGTGCCGGTTCCTCCAAGCTTACCGCTGGTTAGTTCTGGCCCTTCAAACACAAGACCCATTTTGGGTCAAAACTCCATCAAATTAACCCAAAATTTTACCACAACTCCATCTATGTGTCATCTAAATGTCCACAAAATTTGATTGTAAAATTCTAAGATTTCGGGGTCCTAAGAGGCCAAAAAGTGGCTTACCTCTGGTTGCGACGATTTCCGTTGACTTTCGGGATATTGGCCAGCCGGAGCTCCTCGGTGGGTCAAATGACTCGCTTTCACTTTGAGGACGTTGGCAAGAGGTTGAGGAAGGAGTGGGTGATCGGTTCGACGGGTGGGGATCGCCGGAGGTGGCGGTTAACGGCAGCGAAACCGACGGGCAAAACCGGTCTTCTTGAGCTCCTCGGCGAAGAAGAAGGGAAGAAGAAGAAGAAGAGATCGGCAGGTTGGGGGGTGTTCGGCCAAGCAAGAGAGAGAAAGTGAGGTATACATTTTAATGTCTTGGTCAACCATGTTTGAATGGTAGTTTAAAAGTGGAAACATCAACTCACGGCTTCATTCATTGACACTTGTCCAATGTGTCATTCAAGGCTCATCTAATGGCCCACAATTTCTCCCATTTTCAGCAGCTCTTGGGGGGCTTCAATGACAAAAATGCCCTTGCCAATTAATAAAGCAAGGCTAAGGCTTAAGGGGGGCAAAATGGTAATTTTACCCTCGACGTCCAGAACGTCATTTTTTTGATTCCCAATTTCTTCGGTAAGGCGACGACCAATCCAATTGAGATGTTGGAACTCTTGATTCTCCATTTTCAATTTTCAAGACTCGTTTCTAATTTAACTCTATCAGATGTGGTTTCAGCCTATCCCGAACTGACGGGCGGCTTTTGCAGACGTTACGCATATCGACCCTATGATTCATATCACAATTAGGGCTTGTCAATTCATGGAGACTTTGGTTGTTATGTAATTGTGAGGTCTATCACTAGTTCCGATGGTCTCGATCGTCACTGTTCGATTTAGGAAAATTTATAAATTATACATTGGCTAAGCGACATCACCCGCGCTCCAATCGTATAACGCTAGCAATGCATTTCTTAATCGTTCTTAGATCGGCCTTTTATGATTCTAAATGTCCCCTCGACAATCCTTATGGTCAAAGTGTCATTTCCTATTCGAGTTCCTTAGGTCCACGTACCTTATCTCGCGTTAGCCTTTCCCCTTTGGTCAGTCAACTCAAATTGATCAGATTCGAGTGAGATATGACTGAAATACATCGCTATATACATTTCTCATTAATGGGTCTGAAAATGACAGAAAAATCAGAATGTCACATTAAAAGTGGTCAAGGACCCTTTGAATGAGATGGGAAGTCCTTGAATGGATTGGAATTTGAAAGCCTTATGACTAATTGTTGTTCCTAATTTTGAGGAACTGTAATGGATTTTAATAAGAGGAGTGAATGATTGGAAGAAATACGCGTGAAGAGAATGTCACTTGTGGAACACAGAAAGTGTCACCAAGGAATGATTGATTACTTGGGCGTAAGACCCATAGTGAAAAATGGGTAGTCCGTCCCATCTATTATGAAAGGAGTAGAGGAAAAATCGACATGCTAGTTTGCTTGGATTTTAATGATTCCTTGGGATTGGTTGATTGAATTGGAGCCATTAGAAAGGGAATCATGAGTTGTTGTTCCCTAAAGAATAGGGCATTATTCTTAAAGATGATTGGACAATGAGATGGTCGTTGACGAAAAGAAAAGCAGATAGACTTAATAGTCCTAGCTACTCACACTGTTAATGAATGATTGAGTAAGCGAAAATAGTGCTTATAGTGTAATTGCAAAGTGATTTGAGGTAATTGAATTGAGTATTCGATACGTGAATTGTTGGAGATCAAGGACAAATGAATTTTGTCACTTGAGGTGACTGAGTCATTCGAAGAAAAATGACAAGTATGGTGGCATCTGAATCTTGGATTAAAATACCTATGTTGACACAGGCTCCAAGACTAACATCTTAAGGAACAGGAAGGACAAGGTGGGTTCGAAGTGAGAGAATGCCATTGAAGAGTAGCGTGAGAGGAAGAGAAAATCCTAACCATCTTGGTATTGAGATTCAGCGTCTGGACTGAGAAAGAAGACGTAGAACTTGAGTGATTCTTGAAAGTGAAGTCCGAGAAACTGTCCTGTAGACAGCGTTGAATTCCAGTATAATGTCGACGTTTAGTTAAATGGACAAAATTGAGATAAGGTCGCATTAGCGGGTAGTGAAACCCATAAGCTAAGACACTAATGCTTCATGAGGAAAGAGTGACAAAAATGAACAAAATTTTGTGTGGTCCTAAAGGAGACCCGTGACAACAGAAGGCCAAGGCTTGACCTCTCAAGTGAAAAGTGTGAGGAACGATTTGAAAAAATTGACACCTGGTAGAAAGAAGTTGACAATGGCCAAATTGAGTATCCTAGGAATAATTGGATAGGTTGTTACCGTCTTGAGAGACGATAATTGGACTCACTCAAGGAGTTGTGAAAAACATGAACAGTTTTTACGAGTATCATATAGACTCTAAGAAGATGGTCGTTATATATTAGTGAGAAAAACACGAGCTGTGGGATGGATAAGGTAAGATTCCCTAACTATGAAGTTTCTGGTAAGTGAAATCCCTATGGAGCCTTGGAGGATTGGAATAAGTGATGAATCGACTAGAGTCGATGTGAGTTGCTGGAAGTTGAAATTTCCTAAGATTGGTGAATTGTTATAGACGGATCGTGGGAAGATTCCCCACAGAGCTGTTCCATTGATAAAATGGACTAAGGACGATATGTAACACGAATGGATGAATGAATGTGAAAAGATTTTTCGAGGACTGAAGTCAAGTTGATGCTACGCTGTTAATAGCGTTTCCGGTTGGAAATTGAAAAACTTGTGAAGGTCGTAATGACGCGACGCATAATGGAACTTGAGACATAACGAGGCAACCGGAAGTGGCCATTATATATACATCGTGATGATAGGGCCATATGAGTTGGAATGCTTAGAGCATGATTGGAGTTGGTTTGCGAGTATTCTCGCGACAAAGTTGGTTTGCGAGTAGTAGTTTCCCGAGAGGAATTGATGAGAATGCGATGAGGCATCTGTACCCCGTGAGATTGGATAATTGAGAAGATTGCAAATTTCGAGGATGAAATTTTTTTAAGGGGGGAAGAGTTGTGACATTATGAATTCCAACCCTCTCGAGGCCATGGAATGGAAGGTATCGATCGGTGTGTTTCAGTTATAACTCGCTCAGAGTTGACCACTCTCAAGTTAACTGATCAAAAGAGAAAGATTGATGCAGAGTCGGGTATGTAGAATTGGAGAATTTGAATGAGAAATGTCATTTTGACCATAAGTATTGTCGAGGGAATATTTTGGGCCAGCAGAAATTGATCTAGTAACGATCGTGGAATGTCTTGCTAGTGTTATACATTGGGACGCGGATGATTCCACTTAACCAATGTGTAATTTACGAGAATTTCCTAAATCGGATTCTGAAAATCAAGATCGCAAGAGCTGGCGATAAACCCTCGTAATTACATGACAACCAAAGTCGTCACAGCTTAAGAAACCCCAAGGTCAATGCGCGTAGCGCCTGCAAGATTCGTCCGTCAGTTTGAAATAAATTAGAATTTACAGTTGATGAGGGCTCGACATTAAATTGGATCTCGAGATTTGGGTATTGGACATTGAGGAATTCCAACATTTGAATTGAATTTGACATCACCTCATCGAGGTTGACTTATATTGAAAAAATGAAATTTCGAACGCAAATCGTGCCACGAATCAATCCCTGGTGCACTTCAAGGTGACCCTATGGTTGACTTACAACTGAGCGAAATCAACCCAATTCGATCTATGCTTGATTTAAGATTGCCACACAGCCGACCCTTAATCAATAACACAACCGACTGGCAAGTCAGGCCGTCATCCACGTCGAGGGCGACCTCTAACTCTTGGTGGCTTCCTCAACCCTTGGTCGTTGTTCGCGAGTAGTTCGAGTCTTAAGCTTAGATCGGCCTTAGTCTTGGGACATCACACTCACACCAAGTTGAATTTCTTCTCACTGTTATATCTTGAACATGCATCGTCAATCTGCTTACTGTACTCCAAACTGAGTCATTTATCCCTTGATTTCTTAGAAGTTTCATCACCAGTTCATTGTGATCTTCTTCTACCTTTACTCTAGAATCCCAACAACCGTAGTCCACTAGGCTTGTAATGCTGCTCTTTAACTTATCGATACACCAAAATCTTCATCATTTGCTTGACCACACCTACTAATCTTCTAGTAGTCTTGCCTCAAATCTTGATGTCTCCACGAGCTATCGGACTAACGTTGAAACGACTATGGTGAGTTCTGAATGGTTTTCTGTTTTATCAAAAGAAAGACCGATAAAGTCATCATTCCAAGAAATCATGTGGCTCTACTATGCTTCCATTGCGCTACTCTGATAACTAGTCTTCCTTAATTGTCACATCTTGCAATCTTAATCTTATTCAGGGGCATTGCTAAACTTATTAGTCTATGCATCCAACCGGCGACCCTACCACGTCATCCATCCTTAAATTGCCATTAAAAACTTTCCTTGTTTGTCTTCACCGTCCTCATTCCATACACAAGTCTAAGATTTCATTAACTACATCCCTTGGGCAGTGTACACTTCATCATGACCTTATTAGGTTACTAGTCAACTGAACCATACGGCCTCAAGTCATTCTAATACTGCCTTTAGCATACTGCAAGTCCTTCTTCGATCAAGACTCGAAGGTATAACCCGACCTTTACCTGTTCTGCAAGGCACATAAGTCTTACTTACCCAGGACATTTGGGTTCATCCACAATCTTCTGTCCATGACCCGAAACAATACAATGCACTCACAAATGCGTTTTCACTTTGAGGTCCAACTTTAATCACATGTAGAGAAAGATTTTCATTGCTATTCACCACACGTTATCCGACTTCACATCGATTCTTATCAATTCGTGTCCTCTGACTCCTTGAGGTTCATCACAGCTCAAAGATCAATCTCACAATTCACGATCGCTCTTCTGTGGATATTCATCTAATCATTGATTAGGATCCAAGAAAACAGCGATTAAGATAATCTAAGCAAAACAACACTTCAAACTTATATAATCCACAAAATACTAATTGTCTTAATACAAACCCATATCCATAAGTCTTATCCATAAAAAGTCTTTTCAAGTTCGACTAGCTATTGCTAATCTGTACTCAAGCATCTTAACTCAAAAGTCACCATACTCCCAATAGAGTCAATCCCAGGTGTTCTACTGAACATCTCCTCAAGTTTATCCTTCTTGCGGCAGCGAT
This sequence comes from Rhodomyrtus tomentosa, assembly GCA_028455895.1. NCBI lineage: Eukaryota > Viridiplantae > Streptophyta > Magnoliopsida > Myrtales > Myrtaceae > Rhodomyrtus > Rhodomyrtus tomentosa. Next base: position 23,983,683 of record JAPCWY010000004.1, read on the forward strand.
GGTAGATCTGTCTTATTTCTCATCGGACAATCCTTCACTTGGTGTCCCAAATGATAACATTTAAAGCATTCTCCTCCTCTAAATGGACAGGGACCGGACCCATGCCTTAGGCGACACAGGCAACACTTCTCACTTTAGCAGTACATTGGTTTCCTGATTGCATTCCTTCGATTAGATGGGACGTGATACTTGTTGGCATATATCGGCCTCTTTTCTATCCAACGATTATGCCTGGAAGAAGACGCAAATCGCGGCCTAGACGCAATTGCTTTGTCAGTCATGCTCCTATCCACAAATTGGACACTTTTATACAATTCACTAAAATTCTTAAGGCTCATTAGCACCAATGAATCCTTGATCTCAGGCTTCAATCCCTCACGAAATCTTCTCATCCTATTCATAGGATCTCGAATCGTCCATGGTGTAAACTCTGACAGCTCGGCGAATTTCGCCTCATATTGCTCTACTCTCATTTGGTCCTGTCGAAACTGCAAGAAGTCAGCCATATTTTTCTCTCGCCTACAGTCCAGAAAGTACTTACCATAGAAGGCTTCAACGAAGGCATCCTACACCGGGACCATACTTTCAAGAAAGATCTTTTCTCGTGTGACTTTCCTCCACGTAATATCATCACCTTGAAGTTGGTAAACGACTAGTGTCACCTTGTCCTCTTCGGAACATCCTTGCACGACGAATGCCTTCTCGATTTCCTTAAACCACAAGATTGCAGCCTTTGGGTTTCCTAATTTTTTGAACTTCGGTGGTTTGAGATTCAAAAATCTCTACATCAACTCGAGTATTGGTTGCACACCTTTCTCGTTTCCAGTCAATAAGTCTTCACTCGAAGCGACGGCATCATTAGATTGACTACTCACTTGCTGTCCAACTACCACTTCCAAAATTTCCAACGCCTGCATGATCCCTTCCGCTTTAGGATCTTCTTGAGCTATCCTTCTACTAGGCACCCTCTCATTACGGTTGCTCATTATACAGATAATTTACGGAGTCCTGTCCACCCCAAGCAACGCATAATGAGATCACTAGCAATCAGTTAAAAAGAAACAAAGTTAACAAGCACATGCAAAAACTTACGATCCTACTAACTATCTAAAATCCCAACACTCCTTATCACTCCAGGCGAATGACCAGATGGATCAGACTAACCTTGCTCTGATACCACCATGGGCGGGGATGTCACGCCCTAACTCTTGAGCCCGCAACATCCCTTGCCAAATCGCAACGAGGTCATAGAGATAGCGTCACAGGCACACTACCGACCTATCACTTACTTACGCAAGCGGAAATGTTTAAACTCCTTAACATCACAAACATGGAATAGAATAGAATGAATCAAACACCACAAATTGTCACCAAAAATAACAATAAACAATTATCTATAACAGCAGATGTTCGAGCATAACCCCATACTTCGGGCCGACCAGACAAGACCTCAATCAGTCACTCTGTCGGGTAAGGTCAACTTCTCATCTACTTCAAAAGAACTAATCCAAAAGCCAATCCTTGGCATCCACGAAGCGTCACTACTTGGGATTAGAAAATGTTATCCTACAATGGGGTGAGAATAAATTTCAGTGAATCAAGCCTAAGTTCTGTTAGGAAATGGATTTGCCCGGATATCCTAACAGAAGTCTCACAATAATAAATCACCACATATAACACCCAATTACAGTCACGATATAAAAACAATCCACATGCATACTTGCCAGCTTCAGCCACACATAATGTAATGCTTAACTTGACTTACAGCCAATCAGTCAATCACCCAAACAGGCATCTCATCCACTGGTACGCACAGGACATCATACAAGTCCATTTATTAACGATGATTGTGGCCACGACACATGAAAGGATCTACGCGAAAGAGGGCGTGATTCGACTCTCACAGATAACGCGATCTAGCACGTTAGTGCAATCGAGCGTTCTACCAGCAGGACCGGGCTACGTCCCTTTTCTCTCGGTAACGTGTACTACAAGAGGTGTATCCGGTGTGCCTAGCATGGCACCAGTAAGTAGGCATCCCCAAAATGAGGTGTCGATCCATCACAAACTATGACCGACATCAAAGAAACTCTACCTCCGTGCTAGTTAGCACCAGATCAAAATTATCGTGCTTCTGACAAGTCGTCTAGTTCCATCAGATTGGTACGGTAAGAACTTGCTAGGAAAAACATCATCGTTTCTCTCATATGACCACACAGAACACATCCAACAATCATCTCATTTCATTATCTTTGGTTAAAGCCGGATGCTCACTCACGCATGTAAAGTCTCGGTCAAAGGCCATTTTCATGCTAAAATATGTCCTTTGACTTCACACATGGCCATATGCATATGCAGTCTAACATTAGATACTGCAATCCCAAAAGGGCTATTAACTCTCAAATAGACAACCAATTACTCAGAAGACAAATAGGACAATCAAATAGGCATTTTAGTTAAACAACCAAATCAACAAGGTCACCTAGCAATCACGAGCAGTCAAACCGATTAAACCACATCAAGCTCAATTTGTGCAATACTTTTATTAATCGATTCAATTATAACGTCGATCGCTCGCTCATCTCTAACCTGTCACTCGATCGTGATCGAACCATAATCAATCAATCAATCAATTTCAACTAATCACAATTAGCCACAGGCAAAGTAATCAACTGATTAACCTAATCAATCGACCATTTAACTTAATCATAATTTCTACATAAATCGGCCCCGATCGTGTACTTACATTTTCTCTAATCAACTAAACGATTTATCCTAGACGCAATTAGCGCCCTAACCATGGATTAGGGTCAACTCACGAAGTGAGTTGGCTCGGACAGCCTCGACGGATGGTGGCAGCGAACTTGACGGCGACGACGATGACAACAGCGGTTCTCGGTGAACCTAAGATTAACCGAGCGGCGATGTGAACCCAAACTTCGGGAACACCGCGAGGGAGTTCGACACAGTTGCCGAGACAGGTGGCCGGTGATAGGAGCTCTGGCAAGCGGCGTCGGCAGCTGTGAATAGTGGCGGTCAGAGGTAAAAATAGGGAAACCAGACTATTTTTCGGCGATTCTCAACCTGAACGGCCGTGACGAAGTTGACCAAGGCTCGGGGACTCATCTACTAGTCGAGAGGAGTCGATCGGGACCAGTGGCAGCAACTGAGGGCGGCTGGAGGCAGCGAAATCACGGCCGAACAGAACTGGCGAAAAAGGGGTTTCGTGCGACCGGAAACAGGGCAGCCGTTCCAGGTCGATTCTAGACCCCACGCACGGCGGCCGGCCTCCATGAGCTTAGGGGAAGGAGATGGTGGCCTTAGGAGGCCGTTGGAGTTTGCAATGAGAGGCAAGGACGTCGAGAACAGTCGGATCGAAGAAAATCCCAAATCGGGTCAAAAATAGGGCACCGACGCTTCAAGGGGTTGATTACGGCGGCTCCGGCGGTTAATCGGTGACAAGGTGGTGTTGAGGGAGTCAAGGGGAGGCCGAGGGATGTCGGAGAGGTGGTAGGTGGCGACGGTGGCGTTGTAGATGGCCGGAGGAAAGCCGAGGGCTCTCGGGGGTACAGGGGTCGAAAACATAGCTGGGTTTTTTAGGGCTGTTTTGTGGCTGCCGGTAGTCAACGGTAGTGACAGAGGGTTCCAGAGTGACGATGGAGAGTGGCTGTCGGTAGTGGCTGTCGGTGAGGGGTGGTGGCGATGCAAAAACTCACAAGGAAGAGGAGGATGTTCGGTTTGGGGGGGTCATCCACACAACAACAGGAAGAAGAAGAAGTCCAAGAAGAAGAACGAAGAAGTAGAAAGAGGAGAGAGAGAGAGAGAGACGTGGCTGATGGGAGTGTGGTGGGGCCCACAAGGAGACTTTTGTGGCTATTTTGTCCTATACACAAATAATTGAAGGGCATTTTGGTCATTTCGCAAATCGAGAATGAATTGAAATTTCGCCACACAGGGCGAAGGGTATTTTGGTAATTTCATAAGCTAGGCTCGGTCGGGATTAGGCTCGAACGTAAGGATTAAAATCTTAATTTGCGACGGCTAAGAGATTCGAAACCTAATATAAACCGACAGACACTTTAGAATTCGTCTGATATCATCTCTTAAATCCTTACTATCCTAAAATATTCCACAGACTGAAATTCCATTCAATTCATTATATTGATTTCAAGTACTTTGCCAAAGGTGAATTTGCAGGACGTCATAATACCTTTTTATCCTGAGTCATCTCATTGAAAATTTGTATGGAGCTGTTTAATTGCTTCTGTGACCTTGTTTCATTTTGGAGTTGTGATTAATTGGCCGAGTGATCTTGAGAGCTATTCTAAAATTAATGGCCGGTAGGATGTTCATGAGCTCGCCGGGTTTGAGGCGTATGCCGGAACTAGATGGATTCAACCCTTCACCTAAGGATGGAGCTCGTAATAATAATTGAGCTAGAATTGAAGAACCCAGGCCTCTCTAAACTCCTTAGATAGAATCAACAATACTTCTCCTCCTCTAGTTGAGGATGAAGCTTGTGACTATGAGGATAGACTTGAAAGGTGCAAGGAGCAATTTGTTATCAGGCAAAAAACTCAAGGCATCGGGAGAGGGAATAAACATGAGTCAACGAAGAGGGAGAGGGGGAAATATGATGTGACGGAACTGAGAATTCAGAGTTGCTTTGTGTGGACGGACCCAATTTACCCTTAAACGGATTTTGTGTCCACATACTGTGAGTTCAACCGGAGAACATAGGAATCCACTACGAATTCAAATATAAAACTTAGGGTTTTATTTAGGTCAATGCTACAAAAATCCCTAAAACTGTGTATACCCATATCACATTTATCCAAATTAGTTCAACCGTACCACATTTACTAAAAACAATTCCCAGATTTACCACAATTCAGAGTAAATGTTGCCAAATATACCAATTTGAGGGTAAATATGATATGAATGTACAAGTTTGACATTTTTTACGACACCAATTGTTTTAAAGTAAATGTGACATGAGTGTACTGGTTTATGATTTTTTATGACATTAATTCTTTTTTAAAAGGATTTTACCCCTTTTTAACCCAATTGCAAATATTTTACAAAATTGCTCCTACTCTGAACGCCGAAAAAAGCCAATTGGCAAAAAATGACTTAACAACAATGTCAATTCCTTATTTGAGATTATCTTAGCCGTTTCAAGCACTTATTTAAGGTAAAATCTACTTTAAGTCACTTTTTTAGAAAGGGGGCGGAAAAAAAAAACACTGCACTTCAACATTTGATGTTGTTGTCTAAAGAGTAAATTTGTTGAAAAGGAGGCCGCAAATCTCTTTGAATTAGAGTGATCACACACATTAGTCTCTCGGGGAATGGGAAAACATCATGATAATAAAAGAGAAGATACCTCCTCTTTCCATCAGATAGCCCCCAGTCAGTCTTACGGCCAGGCAGGCACGGAAGCAGGGGGTTGAGCAGCATCTAATGGTTTAACTTGGTGAGAAAATGCAAGATGCCAAAAATCTGCCAAAGCATTCTTCAGTGCCATAGCCCATGTCTTGGCGTACCTGGAATGCGAGAGAATAAGACAAGGCAGCATTAGAGTTGTTGTAATATATAACACAGAAGCTAACTAGGATCTTGCAAATACGTCAATGCGAAAGCACAAAATAATAACGAGGAACGATAAAGGACACCAGATATAATGTGGTTCGGTCTAAATGTCGCTAACTATATCTATGAACAGAGCCAGCAAGAACAATCCACTATAAACGGAGAATTTTCGCACTTAAATTATACCCAAACCCAAAGTGGTTATAGTAAACAATTGGATGTGATAAAGCTCACACAGCACAAAAGCAGTCGCGTTCAACTCCTCCGCGCAATTAGGAAAGTCACCGTACGTTCACCTTCCTCTATCTTCGCGGATCATTCTTTTATGGAGTTCCTGTTCGCGACTTTTTCTCCGACTCTTGCGACATGGTCTGGAATTTGTGCAGCTCGGCTTTCTCTCAAAAAAGAGGGTCTCTTTTTCTTCTTTTACTGATGCTGCAGGAGTGAAAACAAAAGGGAAGCAAAACCCTTATTTTAGCTTCTTACTTTTCTTGACTCCATAGGGCCCACAAGCTTTTGTGTATACCAAAAAGAAAGCCATGCTTCTTTCCCCTATTCTTTCTGATCAAGAGAAAACCCTTGGGCCCCAAAAGCCAATAAAATATAAGCCCCCTCTCTTTTGTCTTTGTCCTGTAGCGCCCAAAAATAAGAAACTGTTCACTGTATCGTATCTTGATCGGTCAAAACTTGCAATTGCAACAACCGATCTATATTCAAATCCGAGACAAAATTCAACAATTCTCCACCTTGGCTCAAGATTTGAAGCCAAATCAATAATGTTTATCATCCATGTGTTCTCCCACCACCTCGAAAGGTGATTACTCTCCACTGACACTAATAGTGCTTAAGTAAAGCTTGAGCTTCGCCAAAGGAATGGTCTTAGTCATCATGTTCGCAGAGTTCTCCGCTGTCGCTATGTTTTTCACAACAATTTTATCCTTCTGTAAGACATCTCGGATGAAGTGGTACCTGATATTGATATGTTTCGTTCACTCGTGATAAACCGGATTATACGCTAGAAATATCGCACCTTGGTTATCATAGTATATGTCAACACTTTTTTTATCCAACCCAAAGTCTAACTCTGCAACCATATCGCCTCTTTCGCTACAAAGATCAGTGCCATGTACTCCGCCTCAATCAATGACAAGGCTACGTGGTTCTATAGGACGTCTTCCAACTAAGTGCACCACCTGCAAGCGTAAATAAGTACCATGTTAAGGACCTGCACTCATCCATGTCACCTGCATGATCAGAATCCATATAACATATGGTCTCACATCCATTACTGTCCCTTCGATACATTGTACCAACTTTTGATGTCCCCTTCAAATATCTGCGGATCCATTTCACAGCTTCCCAATGAGTTTGAGTAGGACGCTTCATAAAACGACTAATTACACTGACAGCTTGTGAAATATTATGCCTAGTGCGTACCATAACATACATAATACTACCCATTGTACTAGAATATGGAACATGGGACATATGCTCCTCCTCCTTCTCTGTCTGCGGTGATGACTTAATTGAAAGTTTAAAGTTCTTCACTAATGGTGTACTTATAGACTTCGTTGATTGCATATTAAAAAGTACAACAATCTTCCCAATATATATTTTTTGAGACATACGTAATAATCCAGCAGTCATGTCATGCAATATCTTCATACCCAAAATTTTCTTTGCAGCACCTAAATCTTTCATCTCAAACTCAGCACTCAACTGCCTTTTCAGCGCATCAATATCAGACATATTCTTAGCTGCTATCAACATATCATCAATATATAGCAGTATATATATGAAAGACCCATCATCCAGTCTCTTAAAATAACCACAACTATCCATTTGACTCTTAGAATAGTCATGACTAGCCATGAAAGCATCAAAGCGCTTATACCATTGCATAAGAAACTATTTTAGCCTACATAAAGATTTCTTTAAGAAGCAAACATGTCTTCCTTACCCGGAATAGCATATCCCTCTGGCTGCCTCATGTAAATCTGTTCCTCCAACTCATCGTAAAGAAACGTCGTTTTCACATCAAGCTACTCCAACTCGAGATCCTATATAGCAACTAAGGCAAGTAAAATATGAATAGAAGTATGCTTTACCACAGGAGAAAATACTTCATTGTAGTCGATGCCCTCCCACTGTGTAAATCCCTTTGTCACAAGTCTCGCCTTATACCTCGTTGCATCGACACCGAGAATGCCTTCTTTCCGTTTGTAGACCCATTTGCTTCTGACAATCTTCTGACTCTTAGGTGCTTTAACTAGCTCTCATGTCTGATTTCGATGGAGTGATTCCATCTCTTCACTCATAGCCTCTAACCACCGCGATGACTTAGAATTAACCATCGCCTTAGAGTTAGAAGAAAGCTCATCTGTCTCCGCCTCATCACCTACAGTCAAAGCTCAAGCAATATCTATATAACCATAACATATCGGTGGTTTTATTTACCTTCGTTGTCTACCATCAACTAGAGTATGATGCGGCTGTATTGGTTGTTGACTATTATCGCCTTAAGGAACTGCGGCCTCATCTGCAGTCTCAACATCTGTTACCTCCGAGGTCTCCGGAGTCTCCACCTGAAGCTCCACCTCACTACTAACACCATGATCTGTCTGCTCTGCTAGTAGTGTCTCAAGACTCCTCTATAGAAGCATTGTAGCCTTGTCGAAGATTACATCCCTGCCAATTAGAAAATCAGGTGATCAAGGATCGACGCACCACAGCCAGTAGCCTTTCACCCCATGTGTATAACCCAGAAATATGCATTTCTTCGACCTCGGCTCAAGCTTACCATCACTAGCATGAGCATATGCAGGACATCCGAATACACGTAATCTGGAGTATTCAACAATTTTCCCCAACCATACTTCCTCTAGAGTCTTCCACTCGATAGCAGATTATGGAGATTGATTAATTAGGCAACAGACCATGTTCACTATTTCGGCCCAAAATTCCTTGCTTATTCCAGCATGCTATAGCATGCTCCGAGCTCGCTCAAGTAAAGTTCTGTTCTTTCGTTCTGTCGTGCCATTCTGCTGTGATATCCTAGGTACTGTGCGGTGTCTCACAATCCCTTCTCTCTCGTAGAACTCGGTAAAATCTTTACCACAGAACTCCATGTCGTTATCGGTTCTCAGACACTTAATCTGTTTATCTGACTACTTTTCAATCAATGCCTCAAATTTCTTGAACCGATCAAACACATCATATTTGTGCTTCAGAAAGTATACCCATACCTTCTTGGAATAATCGTCGATAAAGGTTAGCATATAATGGGCACCTCCTTTCGAAGGAACTGGAGACGGGCCCTAGACATTTGAATGAATATACTCCACTGGTTGCTTGGTCGATGAATACATGTAGTAATCTTAATCATGCGTTACTTCCCAAAGATACAGTTCTCACATAAGTCTAACTTACTTGTCTTCTGACCCCTTTAACAGCCCCATATCACTCAACATTGTCATACCTGCCTCACTCATGTGCCCTAAACACATATGCAGTGAATGAGTCAATTCAAAATCTAACTCATCTGATGAAACAGCAGCAACTCCTGTTATGGTCTCTCCCAATAGATGATAGAGAGAACTCACTTTCTTCCTTTCATCAATGTCATGATGCCTCAAGAAATCTTCAGCATTCTACTTTTAGCGGTGTACTTGCACCCAATATCATCGAGTGTCCCCAGAGAAATAAGATTCTTCTTGAGCTCCGGTACATGCTTCACTTCTGTCAATGTGCAAACTACACCATCATGCATTTGAATACGAACTGTCTCTATCCACACAACTTTGCAAGTTGCGTTATTCCCTAACAGAACTCTACCACCATATGCAGTCTGGTGAGTAGTAAACTAGTTCCTATGAGGCATGATATGATAAGAACACCTCAAATCTACCACTCATTCGTCTCCTGACGAACCTGTAGTCACACACAAAACAACCTCTGCATCACTAGTGCTCTCCTCAGCAATATTCGCTACACAGCTTGTGGCTTTCTGCTTATCACCTCTGTTTCTCAGCTTAAGACAATCTCTCTTGATGTGCCCCTCCTTGTAACATTCAAAGCACTTCACGCATCCCTTGAATTTTCTATGGCGTGATTTAGACCTGCTTTTACCTCTACTACTGCTGGACCCTTGTTGTTGCTCTCTACCCTGAATCACTAATTCTCGCACTACATCCTGCGCTAGACTGTCATCTCGTAACTTTCTCTGCCACTCTTTAGGAAACAAAGCTACATTTACCTCTTTTGAGGTAACCTTAGTACACCCTGCAATAAAGATTCAGTAAAGTGCTCACATGACTCTGGTAAAGAGCCAACAATGTCATGTCCTGTTCTTCATCTTCAAGAGTCTTACCGACATTCTTCAAATCCATCATGAGTTTATTAAATTCATCTAGGTGGGTTGTAATAGACGCACCTTGAGTATATTTGAACAGGAACTTCCTCTTCAACATGTAAAAGCAATTGTTCAAACTCTTCTTCACATAGAACGACTGAAACTTTGCCCACGATGCCGCGGTATCCTTCTCCTCGCCTACCTCTATTAACACCTCATCCGATAAATTCAATAGGATAAGACTTCTAGCCTTCCTCGTCAACACATCCTTATCAGCATCTTTCATCGATTCGGCAACTTAGCCTTGCCCTCCAATGCTTCTGCCAAATCTTGAGTCGTCATTAATGCCTCTCTCTTGAGGCTCCAAAATCCAAAGTTGTTCCTCCCGTTAAATTTCTCAATTTCAGCTTTCACCCATAGATTTTTCAAATAATAATCAGACAAGTAAAAGCCCCAAATCACAATCCATAAATATGATCCAAGCTCCGATACCAATTGTTGTAATATATAACACGGAAGTTAACCAGGATCTTGTAAATACGTCAATGCAAAAGCAAAAAATAATAAAGAGGAACGATAAAGAACATAGGATATAACATGATTTGGTCCGAATGTCGGTACCTACATTCACGGAGAGAGCCAGCAAGAACAATCCATTATAATCGGAGAATCGAGATTACAATCGCTCAATGCACTTGTGTTTCCCGCACTTAGATTATACCAAAATCCAAAGTGTTTATAGTAAACAATTGGATATGATAAAACTCTCGAAGCACAAAAACAGTCACATTCAACTCCTTCGCGGGATTAGGAAAAATCATCGTACGTTCACCTTCCTTTGTCTTCACGGATCATTCTTTTATGGAGTTCATGTCTGCGACTTTTTCTTCGGCTCTTGCGGCGTGGTCTGGAATTTGTGCGGCTCGGCTTTCTCTCAGAAAAGAGGGTCTCTTTTTCTTCTTTTACTGATGCTACAGGCGTGAAAACAAAAGGGAAGCAAAACCCTTATTTTGGCTTCTTCTTTTTCTTTACTCCATAGGGCCCACAAGCTTTGTTTGTATACAAAAAAGAACGCCACGCTTCATTTTCTGCATCAAGGACAACACCCTATGGCTGCTAAACCAAAATTGAAATGACAAACTGTTAACATTTTCTGCATCAAGGACAGTACCATATGGCTGCTAAACCAAAATTCATTTCAATCAAGTTTGTGCAAAAGTGAAGCATCATTCTTCGATTGTAAGCCATCACAGAAATAATTTTAGTAGCCAAAAGATGCAATACTTTATGCATAGAACAGAGAGACAAGGCAAGCCATCTGATGCTCTATCATCTCATGGCAAAGATGCCGAACATTTTGTAGACTATATATATATATATATAGGAACCTGCTTTTTACCAGAGAATGCATCTTAATGACCCCAGTACCCATGATAAATTCCTTGCATGTCTATTACGGATAAGATAACCATGCCCTAAGTTCAACCCCTTAGAGACTGGCTACCAAATTTCACATCAGAAACCGGCATATAAACTAGAACCGGAATATCTTAAGTGAAAAGAGTTCAGAGTATATGGAGTTTCCTTTTCTTCTTTCTATTTTATTTGACATTTTCTCCAACATCACAAGTATAGACACCAATTTAACAATACAAAAGCCTATATACCACGCAATGCATGAGAAGCAAGAAACTAGCCAGAAGGTCCACTGGGCTGTAAGTATTAAAATCTGGTCTTTTCCTGACCTAGATTCAGCCGAGCATGAACTGCGTCCGAGTAGTTGGGCAGACCTGTCTACAGGGTCAGGTCTAAGATCAAGTCTAACCCCATGCTTTTGCATCATCAATATGGATAATTTTTGCAAACAACCTACAAGATGTAACAATGGGTCTAAACTTTTAAGATGGGGCGTGCTTGTGTGTGACTGTTGTGTTGGGTGTGGGTGTGTGTTTCTCAGTGTGTGCGTAAGAAGGGGCCGTTGTGCGTGTGTGAGAGAGAGAGAGAGGGAGAGAGAGAGAGAGAGAGAGAGAGAGGGTGGTATAGGATCTGTATCAGACAGGACAAGCCCAGTGAAATGCCATTATTCCAAGATACTTGATATTTCTTTATGTCATAACAGAGATAGAGACTAAAGCCAGAAGGCTACCAATGTAAATTAGGATAAAACAGATAAATGAGAAATCAGACTCCACTAAAAGAATATCGTTCCCCTATTGCATTGTATCCTTAGTCTCTTTTTGCCACATTGAAAAAAGTGGACCTCACTCCATTTTAACATCCATATAAATGTCAAGCACATTACTGTCCCATCGTCATAAGTACAAAAATTAATGAAAAGAACCTGCAATGCAGTAGTCATCACCATGTAAGGAGCTGGATGAGAATAGTAAGCCAGGGGAAAAAACCAGAAGTAAGCACCTTTTCCATTATATTGGATGATACCTAAAAATTTATCTCAAAACAATCTATAAAGCAATCGATTCCACCTATTTCACAATTTCTCACTAGGGATTTTAGCAATCAAATAAGTATGTTCCAGGCTCACTTACCATCAAAATTGCAAGCATGATGAACAATTATCAATGATCACAAATTCCATAAATGACTGGATACTCAAAGAATACGGTTGCAAAATCTTTCTTACGTGCCTTTATCCTTGGGCAATGCAGCTTTCTCAACCCACTTATGGCCATTTCCAATTAACCCAAAGTTCTAGCCAGGAAAGTTACAGCATAAATGTCAACAACTTCCAAATACTTGTCAACTCCCAAAACAAAATTCCAGTCACAAATTTCCATGCAATTGACATTTGCCTCTGCATTGACAGGATTGTTATATTGCCCATCCACATAGCTCCAGTTGCTAAGGAACTCCTCTAGAAGTTCTAGAACCCCCGGAAAAACTTCTGAAAGCAGCAAACAGGCCCTGATAGGAAACTGCACCAGTAAGCGAAGTTCATGTTGTATGTAAAGGGCATCAGCTAACTTGCATTAAACATGATAATCAAAGATGCTCTTCTTAGAGACTAAAGGATGAAGAGAAATCCCAACGTTAATGTTCTTAACTACTGCCAACCTCACATCTAATGATATCACACCAACAATTGGTTAAAAGTGGACTTACAGACCAAGCATAACGTAGGTCTTATTCTGCAATAGAGTTAAGATATAGTGCATGAGATGACATTTAGTCGGTATCATGAATACCAATAAGACTATATCATCCAGCTGCATTATGGGTGTGGCAGAAATGGGTAGGGCGGTTACCACATTTGGAAAAGCATTGGGTGTAGCATACACCAAATCCATACATTGACATGTACAACTTCGATCAACATATTTAAAGACTGCACTTGTCCCAAATCTATCCCATTTTACTTCTATCAACCTCTATACAGATCATAAAAAAAGACATGAATTCACAGAGAGCTTTTTCATACGCTTGAAATTTGAACAATATTCTAAATTTTGAAAACACAAAGACGAAATTTTTTTTCAAAGGTTATGTTATGATATAATTCATTCTTTTGGAATTTAAGTACATTATGAATGGATCTTGGTCGATCTAAGATTGCTATACTCCTAAGAATTAAAATATATAGATGGAACCAAAGCGTCAAAATATGAAACTATGTCAAGTCATCGGCAGTTAAGAGTTTATACAAACCTTGAGGTACTTAATTAAAGCGATATCAAAATACTCTAATGCTTTTCTATAACTCTTCCGGACAACTTTTAGTCAATTTTGCACAAAATGATAAGCAAGTTACAAAAAGGAAAAAAAAAAAAAAGTCCTCAGGTTTATCCTTTTTGGCAATTTGCATCCTCTAGTTTCAAAGCCTAAACTTCACACCTTCTAATTCCTATAACATTTGCCGACAATTTCATCATAGCATTAGAGACCAAGGCTAGACAGGTTTTCTTAAAACCTCAAAGTGCAAAGGGATTATTTGGAACCTTAAGGGAGCCAAGTGCATGTAAAGGAAAGTTCAGGACTGGTTATGTAAAATCCTTTTCAAAGCCTGGATGATATGCCCTTTAAGGTTGTGAGATGGATTTGGAAAATATAATAACCAAAAATTTTAGAGGTCTGAATCACATATATATCTTGGTTTAAGACTTAGGGAACAAATGCAATAAACCCATTAACTTCATATCCATTCTAAATATCTGTGTTTCATTAATGACAAAGAGCCTCCAAATATGAATCTAACATAGTAATGTAAAACATTGAAGCAAAATCACTGCAAAATAGGCAAATAGCCTAGTAGTTTGTCTGGGGTAATGATCAAAGACAAACAAATTAACATGCAAAAAGAAAGAAAAAAACAGAACAATGAAGAAGCATAACTCCAGATGTTTTCTTTCCAAAGGAAAGGAAGACAAATTTCAAAAGGCAAATAGAGCATATAATTAGTTGCCTTAGACAATCGGACTTCTTAACACCATCTTGCTCACTCCCATAACCCAAATAAGACGAACATAAATCAGCCTCACATCACGTATGTGTTCCTTCAACCACAACGGTAGAGGATATAAAGGTTGAGAAATTGTAGTTACACTAGCTTCAATAAGGACTTCAGTCGACCAATGTCAACCTAGTAGATGCAGACATTCAAAAGATCTAACCGATGCTGATTGTATTTACTCTTCTTTATTTCTTTTGAACTTTTTGCTCTTCAAAAGGTCAGGAAGCATCAACGTAACTATGGAAATCGCTCCATGAAAAGGCATTATTCAACATACGGAGTTGAAAACGTGATAAATTACCCGATTTAGAAAACTTCAATGGGGATGGCAGCAACACTACCGCACAATTTCGTTAGCTTATGCAGAATTCCTGCAATCCTGCAAGACAAAACTACTAGTCACGGTGCAATTTCAACTTCCCCCTAAAACTAAAGTGAACATGAGATTTTGCATAAACATGTCATCATAACAATTGTGCACTTAATAATTTCTCCGCCGTGAGATTTTTGCTGGTTGAAGTGCTCGATAGGTCTAGAGTGCCTATGTCCACGATCAAACTCGGAACTTGATCCTAACCACCTAACCTCCCCCTCCTCCTCCCCCTTCCACCAGGTCATGTGCCTAGGAGGTTCTTTCAAGGAGTTAAATCTAAAATAGGGGGCCTAAAAATCTCGACTGATGGACCAGAACATGTAAGGATCTTGTTGATATTGTAAGGATTTTGTTAACGAGTGGCAACTTGTCACATTTTGAATTCCGACCCTCTCGAGGCTATTGAATGGAAGGATATCAATCGATGTATTTCAATTGTAACTCGCTCAGAGTTGGCTACTCTCGAGTTAACTGACCAAAAGGGAAAGACTGACGCGGAGTCGGGTACGTGGACCTAGGGAATTTGAATAAGAAATGACACTTTGATCATAAGCATTGTCGAGGGAATATCTTAGGCTAGCAGAGATCGATTTAAGGATGATCATGGAATGTCTTGCTAGCGTTATACGTTGGGATGCGGGTGATTCCGCTTAACCAATGTGTAATTTGCGAGAATTTTCTAAATCGGATTCCGATGATTAGGATCGAAGGAGCGAACAATAAACCCTCGCAATTACATGAAAATCAAAGTCGTCATGGCTTTAGAAAAAAATCTCAAGGTCGATACGTGTAGCACCTGCAAGAGTCACCCGTCAGTTTGAGATAAACTAAAATTACAATCGACAAGAGTTCGACATGAAATTGGACCTTGAAATTTGGGTATTGGACATTGATGAATTCCAATGTTTGAATTGCAATAGACATCACCTCATCAAGGGTGGTTTACATTGGAAAATAGAAGTTCGGACAAAAAATGCAAAATGAACATTTTGCCCCTCAACCTTTGCCCTTACCTTAACACTTCAGAAGGACGAAATGGTCAATTCCCACTCATTTATATGCTGCCAAAAATGATAGGATCAAGTAGTTAAAGAAAATCAAAGGTGGGCCATGGTCTTCTAGAAGCTTGGCCAAGTGTCAACCAAAGAGAGTCCATGCATTAAATATCAATTTTATCATATTGACCAAAAATGAATTATTGGGATGAAGACTCTCTCTCCTACCTCATTTGGCCAGCCACCACCATCTCTCATCATCTTCTTCTTCTTTTTCAAGTTCGACCAAGAAGCTCATCCGCGGATAGGGAAACATCGACTCACTGTTTTAGCCATAACTTTGTTGTTCGACTTCGAATTGAGGTAAAACCATCATCATCTTAAATTTTATCATCTTGCCATTTTAGGAAGGTATTATAAGATTAATTTGGCCTAGTCATTTCTCCCATAGGTCTGTTTGAGTGGACAAAGGTCAAAATCTGACCCGATTTTGGAGAGACTGCGTTTTTGGGAGCTTCCGGACTCCAAATGACCTCAAATTTTTATTGAGATCTTCAAAACATCTATTAATTTAGTTGTCTAAGAAGTTATAATTATTTTCTTGAGGATTTAGGATGTTTCCATGGTTGAATAGAGGTGATTATACTTGGACAGATTTTGCCCGTTTGAGTATCGTGTGGAAACTGGGTTGTTCAAAGGTCTTTGAGGTGTTAATTTTTTCCAAAACTTCGATGAGCTCTCTTAACATGTAGATTAAGGTTGTGGCAAATTAGTTTTGTGATGGATTGAAGTTTGGAATTGATTTTTGGCTCGATTGAACCCAAAATCGGTTCTATTTTGTGGGTACCCTACTGTGACCGATTCTATTGGGGGACTAATGAAGGGATATTTGACTTCAAAATGACTCATAAGACTTAATAGGATATTGCGTGAGGTGTTAATGGGGAGTTGGTGAAGTGGATTGAGAATTAGAAGTGATTTAAGAGCTAAATTGGTGCATAGAACTTCGAGTTTTATTCGGCCTTGCATGTGACTACATGAACCAAATGAATTGAGGGTGTTCGTTTAAGTATTGCCATATGTTCGATTGACCGATAAGGCATATTGAGTTGCCAATTGAATGGTTATTGAGAGATTGGGTTAGAGGAAGTTGAATGTGATGTCTTTATGATTCGAAATTGATGAAGTTTTCTAGGTTTACGAGGAATCTTGGTTGATTGCATACCAGTGGTATTGAAAGGATCATTTGGTGTGGAATTTTGCTAATCGATAGAGGTAAGTGGTTCCTAAATCCTGACTTGAACTAGGACGTTACTGGATAGTTGTCTTGCGTAGCGCAATTGTATGATAAAAGCATGGTGATTGATAGTGTGTTATTGAATTGGTTGTGAGGCCTGTTACTATTAAGGAATTGGCCGAGGGCCCTGGTGATGACATCACAACCGTGGGCCCTGGTGATGATTTGGCTTGGAGTCCTATGAAATTATATCACGACTTAGAGCCTTGGTGATACATCGCGGCCGTGGGTCCTAGCGATGATTAAATGATTTGTCACACCGCTAGATGAGTAATTGAATTGTATGATTGATTGGTGAATTGTTATAAATTGAATCACATGTGTATCTTGATGGCATGATGATATTAATGAGAAAGTTGTTGAGGATACCA
Source organism: Rhodomyrtus tomentosa (assembly GCA_028455895.1). NCBI lineage: Eukaryota > Viridiplantae > Streptophyta > Magnoliopsida > Myrtales > Myrtaceae > Rhodomyrtus > Rhodomyrtus tomentosa. The sequence goes on from JAPCWY010000004.1 coordinate 24,001,130, forward strand.
TTTGGTCTAAAGACCCCGGGGGCATTAAGTGGCTGTAAGCCTGAAAAGTACCAATTGATCTGATGACCACGGTGGTACGTAGAAATCATTTGGTCTGATAACCCCAGAGATGTTAGGTGGCAGGAGTGCTAGAGGAGTATGTGGGTGGATGAGAAAGTGGTGGCTGTGGTGTATGTGATGCATGTGATTGCATATTGAGACCCTGGAATTGAGCATAATTATTTGCATTGATTATACATGCCTAATAATTGATATTGCTGTTGTGTGATGCCTTGTGCCATTGCATTGACGAATGCCTGCATCTGATGTTGTTGATTGGCCTTGGGGGACTGGTGTTCAGGTTTAGGTTTAGGTTTAGGTTTTACTTGTTGAGATTTATATCTCACCCTAGTAGAGGCTTAACTTTTTCAGGTCCCAGGCGAAGACACCTGAACTTGCCATGGGTTGACATTTCAGGGAGTTGTTGGCGGAAGTCATAAAGAATATGAATGAGACCGTAGGAACTGTGTATTATTTAGAGTTAAATTTGTAATCGATTGTGATATTGAGGATAAGTGTATACCCTATTGCCTTGAGTCATCTGATGAGTGAATTTGTATGGAGCTGTTTAATTACTTCCGTGACCTTGTATTATTTTGGAGTTGTGATTAATTGGCCGAGGGATCCTGAAAGATTATTGAAGATCAACGGCCAGGTGAAATGATCGCGTGCTCGCCGAGTTTGGGGCGTGACATCCATGTTTAAGTGGTATCAGAGCAAGGTCAACTCGATCCAATGTGATTGAGGCTTGGAGTGATAAGGAGTGGTGATTTGGGGACAATTAGGTAGTGAGACCTTTAGGGTTAAGCATGGAATGTTGAATCTTGAGGATTATAGGCTTGAACTTGTGTGCGCCCTAATGGTTCTAGAGTTGATTTTGATTGATGATCATGAATGATTTTATGAATAAGGCTCTCAAGAAAGTGAGTAGAGATTGAAGAGTTTTAAGCTTGGATTTGAGGTTGCTAGAGAATAGTTTATGAATGAAGGGTCAATTGGAGTATACGATTGTGATAGTGGTTTGTCGATGACCCAGCTTGGAGAATATGAGTTATAAATAGACGATTGGCATTAGCGGATTCATGCTTGAATTGCGTTGTATCTTGATGGTTTTGTTATTGATTGCTATTGACAACCTTGGATGATATGAAACGAGGTGTATATAAGAAAGTAGGTAAGGAATATTTTGAAAGGCCAGTTGTGATCGAGTGCATGTGGATTTGACTTGAGTAGCGACTAGACTTGAGGTCTATGGTTGACTATAGGCAATCGATCTGTGAGATGTGACAGTTATTGTTGGAACTAGAGGTTTTCTATAATTGAGGATTGATGTGGAAACGATTATGGTATGACAAGTAGTGAGAACGAACATGTTGTGCATGTGTTTGTGGTTACGAAATGAAAGTTGATGAGGGTGCATGCAAGAACTTATGGTTGTTGGACTTAATAAACTGTCGCTTGGTATGGGACAAGTGGACGGGATACCTATAAACTGTAATGAAGCATGGTATGAGACGTGTGGAACGAGGCTTTCTTCGTAAATGTATAACTTGGGATAACCTGCAACGGCCAGGTCTGATGAGGGCGGGGAGTGATCGCCGGGACAGAGAGGTCCGAACAAGGAGCGGCTCCTAGCAAGCATCTAAGATGGCAAGAGGCAGGAATGACCCATGTCATAACTTAAAAGGGAAAATCTAGGTATCAGATTAAGTCCAATTGTGGTTAAGCCATGTATGGCACAGGATGAATTCCCCAGTAAATGTTTAAAAGTGTCATGGTATGTGAAATGACGTCTATGAGTGGTATGGTTAAAAGTTTTGTGCTTGGTTGTGGATGCTGTTTGAAAGGAAAATTGATGTTTATGATTGCCCTGTTGGACATATTTTGTAATTAGCATCATGTGAATTTTATGGCCAAGGTCTAACTAAGAGATTAGATAGCATGTGGGGTTTATATCCATTGAACTGATGCCTCTTAAGAATGAGATAGCCTGTCGTGTTTGTGACAGAGTGGCAGATACCTCTAGGCTTAAAGTGTGAGTTGTTGACTCAGCGAATTGCTGTCGAGATGCTTGTTTGATAGTTGCCTAGTTGAGGCTTCTTAGTAATTGGCTGTTAATTGAGAAATCGCCTTGATGAGGCTGGCCAGTTGAATAGTTATTGACTGATGAGGATTTGGAATCCTCGTATAATGAACAACTAGTTGAGAGTTGATTAAGAACCACTGATGGTTGATGGTGAAAGATAATGAGATGAGCAGCTTGAGACTGCTAGATTTAGATGACTTAAGTCTTTGATTCCTAAAGGAAATCATAGTGGTTCAAGTGACATGAGAACCAAATGACGTTGAACGACCCAAGTATGGTTGCAGAAGAGCATTGGGCTCGAGTATACATGATATGGGAAGACCTAAGAACTGACATGGATCATGACAATTGAGTAAGGATGAGCGACTAGAATATGCGTACTAGTAGAGCGGATGGCTCAATTTTGTTAATCACATGAGACCTAAGAGTTGAATGGGTCGTGAGAACTTTAAACGGAAATAAGAAAAGTGGATGGGTAGGCAAGCTCGAGAAGGAGCTGTCATTGTACCTAAGTCGCTGAGACAACTGATGCTAGTACCGATGAGTTAAAGTGATGGAAGTCACAAGAAAGGTGAATCTGAGATTACTCATTTTCAAAGTGGAAACGTGAAAAAGAACCACGAGAGTATTGAAAGGCTTGTGAAGCTATTAATAAGGTTGAGATTGACTGAGTTTGATGGAGGGATGAGATTTAAAATTGTCTCCCTCTAGATTGGGGATCTTGGTAAGGAAACTTGGAGGTTTTGGGTACATTGAGAAAAGAAAATTGCCTTGATAGTTTTAGCCTTAAAAGGTTGTTGATAGTTGATGAAAGGTCAGCAAAGGAAAAGTTTTCCACAAAGGCATGAGATTTTCCTAGACTACCTCTGTTGAGTTGTTCGATGGAAAGTATCCTCCTGAGATTGCTTGAGAGCAAAGATTGTTTGGATCCTGATACTTTTGCAAGGATCAGAGAATAATCGACCACTGTGAGACAGAGTTCTCAAGGTCGTTTAAACATATGGTAAATGTGGTCAAAGACCCTTGAATAAGATGAGAAAGTCCCTAAGTGGATTGGAATTTGAAAGCCTTATAGCTAGTTGTTCTTTCTAATTTTGAAGAATGGTAATGGGACTAGTAAAAGAAGAGAACTCCTGCTCATGAATTACGAGCAAAGAGATGTTCATTATGAATATGGAATATGCATACGAGAAATAGTTGATTACCTAGGCGTAAGACCCATGGTGGAAAATGGGTAGTCCGTCTCTTCTGCAGAAGAGCCTGACTCTATAGGGGCGCTAGCGCTTGACTAATAGAATCTCAAGTCAAAGGGCCTGAAAAACGTAAGAGGCTGCTACTATAGGCTCGCTTCACTTCTTCAAGCTCCGCCACTTATTGAAGACTAAAGCGCTAACGCGCCAACTCTTTTTTTTTAGTAAAGCAACCTTTAGAAGGAGTCGAGAAAAAATTGGCATGCTAGCTTGCTTAGAATTAATGATTCCTTGGGATTGGTTGATTGAACTAGAACCATGAGAAATGAAATCATGAGTTGTTGTTCCCTAAAGAATAGGGCATCTTGTTAAAGGGCGATTGGACCATAAAATGGTCGTTGATGAAAAGAAAAGTGAACGGACTAGATAGTCCTGGCTGTTCCTAATTCTAGTGAATGATAGAGGAAGTGAAAAGAGCGCTTAGAGAGTAATTGCATAGTAAATTGAGGTATCGAATTGAGTATTCGATACGTGGATTGGTGGAGACCAAGGATGAACGAATATTGTCACTTGAGGTGACTAAATTATGGGAAGAAGAATGTCAGGCGTGGGGACATTTGAATCCTGGAGTAAAGATATCGCCGTTGGCGCAGACTCCAAGATTAATGTCCTATGGAATAGGAATGACAAAGTGGATTCAAAGTGAGAGAATGCCACTAAAGTGTATCGCTTCCTTCGTAAGGTGAGAGACCCTAGCGAGTAAGGAAGAGGAACTTCTAATTGTCTTGGTGTTTAAGATGGATCGTCTGGACCAAGAAAGAAGATGCAGAACTTGAATGATCTTGGAAGTTAAGTTCGAGAGATTGTCTTATGGACAATGTTGAATTCCAGGATAATGTTGATGTTCAGTGGAACGGACGGAATTGAGATAAAGTCTTATTGACTGGTTATGGAAACCAGCAGTTAAGATAAGAATGCTTCCTTAGGAAAGAGTGACAAAAATGAATAAAATATTGTGTGGTCCTAGTGGTGACCCGTGGCAACAGAGAACCAAGTTCCGAGCTCTCAACTGAAAAGTATGAGGAACAATTTCGAAGATTCGACACCTAGTAGAAATAAGTTGATAATAGTCGGGTTGAACATCCGAGGAAATAATTGGACTCATTTAAGGAGACATATGTGTGTGATCTGGGGGGACTGGTGTTCAGGTCTAGGTTTAGGTTTTACTTATTGAGATTTATATCTTACCTCAGTGGGGATTTAAATTTTTCAGGTCCCAGACGAAGGACACCCGAACTTGCCATGGGTTGTCATTTTAGGAAGTTGATGGCGAAAGTCATAAAGAATCTGAATAAGACAGTATAAACTGTGTATTGTTTGGAGTTAGTTTTGTAACCGACTATGATATTGAGGATAAGTGTATATCCTATTGCCTTGAGTCATCTTATTGTGAAATTGTATGGAGTTGTTTAATTGCTTCCGTGACCTTGTATTATTTTGGAGCTGTGATCAATTAGCCGAGGGATCTTAGAAGATTATTGAAGACCAACGGCCAAGTGGGATGTTTGCGTGCTCGTCAGGGTCGGGGCGTGACATTTGCGTTTAAGTGGTATCAAAGCAAGATCAGCTCGATCTATTGTGATTGAGATTTGGAGTGATAAGGAGTGATGACTTGAGGACAATTAGATAGTGAGACCTTTAGTGTCAAGTATGGATTGTTGAATCTTGAGGATTATAGGCTTGAACTTATGTGCACCTTAATGGTTCTAGAGTTGATTTCGATTGATGATCTTGAGTGATTTTATGAATAATGCTCACAAGAAAGTGAGTAGAAATTGAAGAGACATAAACATGGATTTTGAGGTAGTAATTGTTCTTGAGGTTTGTAGAGAATTGTTTATGAATAAGGGGTCATTGGAGTACATGATTGTGATCGTGGCTTGCCGATGACCCAACTTGGAGAATATGAGTTATAAAGAGATGACTGGCATTAACGGATTCAGGCTTTAATTGCATTGTATCTTGATGGTTTAGTTATCGATTGCTATTGACAAAGTTGAGTGATGTGAGACAAGGCGTATACAAGGAAGCGGATAAGGAATATTTGACTTAAAGGCCAATTGTGATCGATTGCATGTGGATTTGACTTGAATGGCGACTATACTTGAGGTATGTAGTTGAATATAGACAATTGATCTATGAGATGCGATGGTCTTTATGGAGTTAAAGGTTTTCTATGGATAAGGCTTGATGTGGAAACGTTTGTGGTATGACAAGTAGTGAGAACGAACATGTTGTGCATGTGTTTGTGGTTACGAAATGAAAGTTGATGAGGGTGCATGCAGGAGCTTATCGCTGTCAGACTTAATAAACTGTCACTTAGTATGGAACGAGTTGATGGGATACCTATAAACCGTAATGGAGCACATTATGGGGCATGTGGAATGGGACTTCCTTTGTAGATGTATGACTTGGGACAACCTGTAACAATCGGGTTTGATGAGGGCAAGGAGTGATCACCGAGACAGAGAGGTCCAGACAAAGAGCGGCTCCTGACAGGCTTCTAAGATAGCGAGGAGGCAGGGATAACCCAAGTCATAAATTGAAAGGGAAAGTCTAGGTATTAGAGTTGAGTCTGATTGTGGTTAAGAGATGTATAGCACGAAACTGATTCTCGAAGAGAATGATTGAAAGTGGCATGCAATGTGAAATGACGCTTATGAGTGGCATGGTTAAAAGCTTTGTACTTGGCAGTGGATGCCGTTTGAAAAAGAAAAGTGATGTTGTGATTGGCCTGTGAGGTGTGTTCTATGATTGGCATCGTGTGATTGTTATGGCCAAGGTCTAACTGAGAGATTAGACGGCGTGTGGGGTTTATACCCATTAACTGATGTTTGTTGATATTGAGATAGTCTGTTGTGATTGTACTAGAATGAGAAATGCCTCTGGATCTATGGCATGAACGATTGAAATGACACTTTGAGTGTTTGTTTGATAGTTGCCTAGTTGAGGCTTGCCTAGTAATGGCTGTTAATTAAGAAATTACCTTATTGAGGCTGGCCTATTTAATAGTCATTGACTAATGAGGATCTGAAATCCTTGGGTAATGGACAACTAGTTGAGAGTTGTTTGGGAACCATTGGATGATTGATAATGATGAATAATGAGATGAGCAGTCTGAGACTGCTAGACTTAGATGACTTAAGTCTTTGATTCCTAGAGGGAATCATAGTGGTTCAAGAGACATGAGAACCTAATAGCGTTGAACGACCACAGTATGGTCGTAGAAGATCATTGGGCTCGAGTATGCATGGTATGGAAAATTCAGAAACTAAGATGGATCATGGGAATTGAGTATAGATAAGCAACTGGCGAATGAGTACCAAAAGAGAATATGTCTCGATTTGTTAATCATACGAGACCCAAGAGCTGAAGGGGTCGTGAGAACTTAAGTGGAAATAAGAAAATAGAAGGGTAAGAAGACTCGAGAAGGAGCTGTCATTGTTACCTAAATCGCTGAGACGACTATTGCTGATGAGTTAAAAGATGGAAGTCATGAGAAAGGTGACTTTGAGTTATTTCATTCTAAAGTGAATGTGTGGGAAGAACCACGAGAATTTTGAAAAGCTTGTGAAGCTATATATAAGGTTGAGACTTATTGAGTTTAGTGAAAGTGGATTTGAAATTGCTTCCCTCCGAATTGAGGGTTTCGTGATAAAACTTTAGAGGTTTTGGGTGCACTAAAGAAAGAAAGTGACTTTGACAATTATTAGTCTTAATAGGCTGTTGATGATTGGTGAAGTGTCACCAAGGGAAGAGTTTTCTTAGAAGGCATGGTATCTTTCTGAATCACCTTCATTGAATTGTTCAATGGAAGTATCTTTTCGGGATAGCTTGAGAGAAATAGTTGTGTGGATCCTAATAATCTTGCAAGGATTTGAGAACGATCGACCAGTGTGAAATAGAGTTTTCAATGTTGTCTAAGGGAGTCAAAGGTGGTCAAGGACCCTTTGAGTGAGACATGAGGTCTCCGAGTGGAATGGAATTTGAAAGCCTTATGGCTAGTGATTATTCCTAACTTTGAGGAATGATAATGGGACTTAGCAAGAGCAGTGAATGATCGGAAGATATGTGAATAAGAGAACTTATGCTCAAGAATCATGGGTAAAGAGATGTTCATTATGGAACATGGAATGTGCCTGCGAGAAACGGCTTTTACCTTGGTGTGAATCTCGTAATGAGATACTGGCATGTCGTCCCTCCCGTCATAGGGAAAGTTGAGAAAAGAGCTATGTCAGTTGTCTGACATTGATGATTCTATGAGATCGATTAAGGTTGAATTAGGACCACTAGAAGTGGTATTGTGTGTTGTCAGCCCTAAAGAGTAAGGTGTCGTTCTTAAAGAACGATTGCACCATGAGATGGTCGTTGAGGGAAATGAAAGTGAATGGACTTGATAGTCTTGGTTGTTCGTAATTCTAATTAATGGTTGAGTAAGAGAAAAAAAGCACTTATAGTGTAATTACAAAGTGAATCGAGCTTGTCGAATGAGTATTCGATACGGGAATTTGTGGAGACCGAGGAAGAACCTTGACTCTTTGGAATTTTGTCATTTGAGGTAACTGAGTCACTCAAAGAAGAGTGTCAGATATGGTGAAATTTAAATCCTAAAATGGAGGTATCGCCATTGGCGCAAACTCCAAGATTGACACTTTGTGGAATAGGAAGGACAAAGTGGATTCAAAGTAAAAGAATGCCACTGAAGTGTATAATTTTCTTCATGGAGTAAGAAACCCTAGTGTGAAGGGAAGAGAAAATCCGAATCATTTGGATATTAAGATTAAGCATCTGGACTGAGAAAGAAGACGCAAAACTTGAAGGATCCCTAGAAGTGAAGTCTGAGAAATTATCCTGTAGACAGCATTGAATCTGGGATAATGTCGACGTTTGGTTAAATAGATGAAATTGAGGTATAATCGCATTAACTGGTTGTGGAACCCAGAGGCTAAGGCACTAATGCTTCATAAGGAAAGAGTGAAAAAAATGAACAAAATATTATGTGGTCCTAGAGAAGACCCGTGACAATAGAGAGCCAAGGTCTGAGCTCTCAAGTGAAAAGTGTGAGGAACAGTTGGGAAGATTTGACACCTGGTAGAAAGAAGTTGATAATAGTCAATTGAGTGTCCTAGTAACGGCTGAGTTGATTGTTACTGTCTTAAGAGATTATGATTGGACTCGTTTAAGGAGCCAGGAGAAATACGAACACGTTTGAGAGTATCCTATGGACTCTAAGGAGATGCTCGTTGTATGTTGAATGTGAAGAGCACGGACTATGGATCTGATGAGATAAGATTCCTCAGTCATAAAATCTCTGAGAAATGAAATTTCTATGGAGCCTTGGAGGATTGCAACAAGTGACGAGTCGACAGAGTCGATGTAAGTTGCTAGAAGTTGAAATTTTCTGAGATTGGTAAATTGTTACAATCGGATCGTGGGAGGATTCCCCACAAGAGTTGTTCCATAGGTGAAATGGACTAATGACGAGATGTAAAACGAATGGGGGAATGAACGTGAAAAGAATTTTCAAGGACTTTAGTCAAGATGACGACTACGCTGGTAATGGCAATTCCTGTTTGGAATCAAAAGAGTCAAAAGAATCATAATGACGTGGCGTAAGAAGGGAATTTGAGGCGTTGCATGGCAAACTGATACGTGCTGCGTGAGTGTGCCTTGACAATAATGCCATATGAGTTGGAATGCTTAGAGCATGATTGTAATTGGTTTGTGAATGTTCTCGCAACAAAATTTGGAAAACCTTGTTTGGATGGAAGAAGATTTTGAGTCCTTAAACTGCCACAAGAAAATAAGGCAGTGGTTTCTTGAGGGAAATTGAACAAGAGGTAACGTGGATGTATGAAATTGTCGATGAATATGAGAGCATCGCTTGTATAAAGAAGGACCTCAAAGTTATGTGAACTATAAGAGGTTGAGAGTTGAGCATTGTGTAATTGGTGATGGAGGGATAGATCTTCCCTTGAGAAAAAAGATATTCAACTTATAAATTGGAAGTTCGACGATTAACTAGGTTGATGGTTACTGAAATAATCAGGTTCGAAAGTCAGAAATGAATTAAGGGGTTTCGAGGAATGGACTCAAACTTATGAGAGTGAACATAGTAGGAAAGAAACCCAAACTTCCAAATGCTTAGGGAAGAAATTATGGAAGTTGAGAATAGAAACCTTGGCGTTCCATGGATGAGGGTATGAGTCCAGTATTTAAAAAAGAAATTTAAAGAGAATGCCTCATCGAAAATTCGAAGGAAGAATTATGGTGTCCCTTGGGATGGCACAATGATGTGCCAAGATCTTTTCTTTAATACTTTCAGTGATATGGATTAAGAATTGGATTAATCTATCATGTGGTCAAACTTTAGACATGCCGATAAGAAAGAAACAAGACCACGAAAGTTGATGGATCACTTGATCCAATGGGATTTTCGAAGGGAGTCGAGAACGGATTACTACAGAAGTAGCCCTGAATTTGCTTATAGAGTCAAAGGCTATAACTCGATTTGGATAAATAAATAAAAAAGAGGGCAATTTGATAGAGCTTATGAATCTCTGATAGTATGAAAGAACCTATGAATGTTTGGACGCTCGATGGTATGGGCACTAAAAAGTACATTCTGGGTAGGATTTAGTAATAATAATGATAGGCAAATGGAAGAGACGGTGGGAATGTTTAAGGATAAACTGCTAACAAATGCATGAATATTGAAGGAGAATAGAAAGAAGTAGATACAGATTGAGGACTGAAGGAAACAAGTCTTGGGGAAAGATGACTTCTGTCGGAAAGGACAAGTAAGAGCGTCAAGTCATGGAAAGAATTATCCTGAAGAATGAAAATACGGTGAGACAGTAATACCCCAAAGGACTGAGGAGTTGGAAGGTTACAAATTTCTAGGACGAAATTTCTTTAAGTGGGAAGAATTGTGACATTCTGAATTTCCGCCCCTCAAGGCTTGAGATATGAAATGGAAGCTCGAATTGGCAATTGGAAATAGAAAATTCCAATTCTAGATAGGGATTTGACGTCCTCTCGCCAAATGGTAATTTCGAATTGAAAAAGTGAAGTTTGAACTGAAAGTACAAAATTACCATTTTGCCCCTCGACTATTTGCTTTACCTTAAGAAATCAAGATGGACAAAATGGTCATTCCCTCTTCATTATTGGCTGTCGAAAATTGATGAATAGGGGGTCAAAGGTGAGTTAAAGTTGGAATTGCATTATTGGACAAATGCCACATGTCAAGCAATGGAGCCCTCAAGCATTAATTGCCCTCACCAACCAAAGTCTACTTAAATTAATCTCAATTATGTGTGTGAGACAACCACTGGAAGACCCCCCCAGCCGTGTGTAGCCATCCCCCCATCTCCCACCATCTTCTTCTTCATTTCTCCTCTCGGCCGAACAGGTTTCCCGCTGACATGAAAAACTGGCTCACTGTTTTGGTCATAACTTCGTCGTCTGACTTCAAATTGAGGTAAACCCATCTCCATCTTAAATATTATCGTCTTTCCATTCTAGAAAGGTATTATAAGCTTAATTTGGCCCAACCGTTTGTCCCATAGGTCTGTTTGAGTGGACAAAGGTCAGATTCTGACCCGTTTTTGGAAAGGCTGCGTTTTTGAGAGCTTTTGGACTCCAAATGACCTCAAATTTTTGGTGAGATCTTCATTAAATCTAGTAATTAAGTTGGATGGTCTGTGGTTGTAAGTTTGGAGGTGTTAAAATAGGTTTTCATAGCTGATTATGGGTGATTAAAACTGGACAAAAAACTAATCGCCGAACACCAAGGAGAGACCAGGCTGTTCAAAGGTCTTTGAGGTGTTATTTTTCTTCCAAACTCTTGGTGAGCTCCCTTAACATGTGGATTAGGGTTCTAGCAAGTTTATTTTATGAAAAATTGAGGCTTAACGTTGAGATATGGCTCAATTAGGCTAATTGAACCAAAACCGATTCTGTTTTGTGGGTGAACCCTTTGCTGGCCAGTTCTGTTGGGGGCTAATTAAAGATTGTGGTGACTTCAAATTGACTCATAATTTCCTATAGGATGTGATGTGAGGTGTTAATGAGGAGTATATGAAGTGGATTGGGCGTTATAAGTGAATTATGGACAAAATTGATGCATGAACCCCTAAGTTGTACCTTGCCTAGTGTGTGGCCATAGGAACCAAACACATTGAGAGTTCGTGGGAGTGTTGTTATGTGTTCAATTGATCAATAAGGTGTCTTGAATTGCCTATTGTATGGCTAATGAGAAATTGGGTTAAAGGAAGTGAGAATTCAATTACTCTTGATTCAAGATTAGAGAACTTTTCTAGGTTGACGAGGAATTCTTGGGGATTATATACTTGTGGCATTGAGGAGAGTCACTTTGTGTGACATTGTGCTAATTGATCAAGGTAAGTGGTTTCTAAGCCCTTACTTGAATCCTAGGTCTACTGGATAGTTATTTTGTGTAGCGTGATTGTGCGATAAAAGCATGATGATTGATAATGTGTTATTGAACTGGATGTGAGCTCTATTCTTGTGAATTGGTTGTTAGCCATGTTCTTGTTATTGAATTGGTTGTGAGCCATGTTCTTGATATTGAATTGGCTGTGAGCCTTGTTACTGTTAAGAAATTGGCCGAGATGCCTTGGTAGTGAATTGGTTGTGGGCCATGGTGATGACATTGCGGCCGTGGGCCCTAGCGATGATTTGGCATGGAGTCCTATGAAATTATATCGCGACTAGGAGTCCTATGAAATTTTATCGCGACTTGGAGCTCTAGCGATACATCGCGGCTATGGGCCCTGGCGATGATTAAATGGTTTGTCTCGTTAAAAATAATATGTTTGCGTTGGGCTAATGTGTGAAGCATGGGTTCTATAGCATGTGGTGTATTCGTTAATGATTTGATATGCCATACTTGATTTATTAATATCTTATGCCATTGCATTATTGATTATCTACATTTTGGCGGCATATGTGTGTGATCTGGGGGGACTGGTGTTCAGGCCTAGGTTTAGGTTTCACTTATTGAAATTTATATCTCACCCGAGTGGGAGCTTAACTTTTTCAGGTCCTATACGAAGGACACTCGAACTTGCCATGGATTGTCATTTCAGGAAGTTAATGGCGGAAGTCATAAAGAATTTGAATGAGACCGTAGGAACTGTGCATTTTTTGAGTTAGTTTTGTAACCGATTGTGATATTAAGGATAATTGTATATCTTATTGCCTTGAGTCATCTGATTGTGGAATTGTGTGGAGTTGTTTAATTGCTTCTGTGACCTTGTATTATTTTGGAGCTGTGATTAATTGGCCGAGGGATCCTAAGAGATTATTGAAGATCAACGGACAGGTGGGATGTTTGTGTGCTCGTCGGGTTCGAGGCGTGACAGTGCTGAATGGAAAACAACTTTCAAAACGAAAGGAGACCTCTATGAGTGGCTGGTTATGCCATTCGGACTTTCTAATACTCCGAGTACATTCATGAGGCATATGAATGAGATCCTTTGTCCTTTTATAGGTCACTATGTTGTTGTATACTTTGATGATATTCTTGTGTACAGAAGAAGTGAGGCAGAGCATGTTTCTCACTTAAAACATGTTTTTGATTCTTTGAGGCAGCATAAGCTCTTTGCAAAGATGGAGAAGTGTGAATTCTTCTCTTTCAGCATTGTATTCCTTGGATAAGTGGTTTTTGAGGATGGAATCTCCGTTGATCAGTCCAAGGTAGAAGCAATAAGGTCATGGCCGACACCAAAATCTATCACCGATGTAAGAAGTTTTCATGGTCTTGCATCTTTTTATCGTAGATTTGTGAAGAATTTCAAAACTATTGTGGCTCCATTAATTGAGTGTATGAAGAAGGGCTCTTTCTAATGGACAAAGGTTGCTCACAACGCTTTCAAAACAATTAAACATAAACTTTGTGAGTCTCCTACTCTTGTCCTTCCTGATTTCGATAAGGTATTTGAAGTTGAACGTGATGCAAATGGAGTTGGTATTGGGGCTGTTCTTGTCCAATGCCAATAGCCTTTGGCTTATTTCAGCGAGAAGTTAACAGATTCAAGAAAGAACTACTCTACTTATGATAAAGAGTTCTATGCCATCGTGAGAGTCTTGATCATTGGAGTCACTATTTAAGGCCAAAACAGTTTGTTCTTCATTCCGATCATGAGGCTCTAAAATTTATTAGCGGTCAACACAAGCTCAACTCGAGACATGCTAAATGGGTAGAATTCCTTCAATCCTTTTTATTTGTCTCGAAATATATACCTGGCCATACTAATGCGGTAGCCAATGCTTTGTCAAGAAGATATTCCGTGCTGGTTGTCCTTGATTCACAGATTCTTGATTTTCATTTGATGAAAGAACTTTATTCTAAAGATCCGGAGTTCTCATCCGTCATTTCTGATTGCAAACATGGAAGTCATGGTGTTTATTATGCTCAAGATGGGTTCCTCTTTAAAGGTAACAAACTCTGTGTGCCAAAGAGTTTCTTTAGAGAATTATTGATTCGTGAGGTACATGGTGGTGGATTGGATGGCCATTTCGGTATTAATAAAACTCTAAAAGTTCTCCAAGAGCATTTCTACTGGACAAAGATGATTAGAGATGTGCATACCATTATCTCAAGGTGTGTAACTTGTCAAAGAGCCAAGAGTCATTTTCATGAGGGTTTGTATGCTCCACTTCCAGTTCCACTGCAGCCTTGGGAAGATGTAAGCATGGATTTTATTGTGACTCTTCCAAGAACTCAACGTGGAAAATATGCCATTATGGTGGTCGTTGAACGATTTTCTAAGCTGGCTCATTTTGTGCCACGTCATAAAACAGATGATGCTTCTCATGTTGCAGATTTATATGTTAAAGAGATCATTCGTTTGCATGGAGTTCCCAAAAACATCCTATCTGATCGTGATTTCAAGTTTTTGAGTTACTTTTGGAAGACGTTGTGGGGAATGTTTGGTACACAACTCTTATTTAGCACATCCTGTCATCCTTAAATAGATGGCTAAACGGAGGTAACCAATCGGACTCTCACAACTCTCCTTCGAGGTATGGTGAGTAAGTCCTTAAAAGATTGAGATTTGAAACTTGCCCATGCTGAATTTGCTTATAATTGATCACCGAGCTATAACCTTTTGAAATTGTGTATGGATTCAATCTTCTCACACAGATTGATTTGATCCAATTCCCAAGTCAACTTCGACGAAAAAGAAAGAGCTTAAGTGATGAAGAAACTTCATGAGCAGATTCGTTTCAAGATTGAAAGGGCTAACGAGTCTTACAAAAAGAAAGTTAATCGGCATAGAAAGAAGGCTCATTTTCAATCAGGTGATCTTGTGTGGATTCATCTAAGGAAGGAAATATTTCCAGCCAAGTGAAAGAACAAGTTAATGCCGAGAACCGATGGTCCATCTAAAGTTCTGGAGAGAATTGATGACAATGCATATAAAGTTGAAATTCCTAGAGAGTTTGGGGTTTCGGCGACTTTTAATGTAGGAGATCTATCTCCTTACTTGGAGGATGAAGACCTACCAGATTTGAGGTCAAATCTCAACCAAACCAGGGAGAATGATGCGGTAGCATCCGATGTTGTTACTAATGATACGTTTGGCATTAATGAGCAATCATTGATTGCATTTGCAGGTTATGCATAATCATTATTTGTTCAAACCAAGGTTGATTTTGGTCACAACTTGCTTCGGTGGATTGCGTCTACCTACAGACTATCGATAGTGAATTTTTATTTATTTCCTCGATAGTAAAGTTTTATTTATTTCATTTTCAATAAGATAATCACTTCACCAGATTGATTTTTGCTGATTCCATGGCAATTCACTAGATTGAGTGTTGATCGATTGATTGAAGATTCAAAGGCATATTCAAGATGTGATTGATTGCCAATTTGATGATCAAATAATGAATATGTGATTGATTGTTGATTTCAAGCCTTATCTTGATTGATTGCTAATCTGATGATCAATCAGATGTAATTGATTGCTGACTTGATAATCAATCAATGTAGATGTGATTGATTACTTGCCGATTTGAAGGTCAATCAATTACATATCAATTAGTCGCTGATTGAAGTTGTTTCCTTTACAATTAGATGATCTTTTAGGGTTGTTATTGGCTGTTCAAGGCTAGTGGATGAGATTATTATATGTATTTCCCTTTTGCTTTGTCTTAGTCTCGCTATAAATAGAGAGGTCTTCTCCATTGTAATAAAGATCTGACGAATGAATGAGAGTTCCTCTTTGTAAGTTGAATTGTTTTATTTCGGTTTGTTTAACCTTGGAGATTGGATTCCTTCTCGGTAGTGAAACCAAAAGCCCTTTAGCCTTGGTTGGTGGTTTTCCTTTAAACCTTAGTGGTGAGCTTCTATCCCAAATCCCGATTTTAATTCTTGGCTGGTGGTGCTTCCTTTAGGCCTTGATCTGATCGTATCATTTTCCATCATCACACATTTTGTTCTAGTCCCCTTTTCATTCAAAAATCACTCAAAACGCACTTGCCCGCCTCACGCACGCATCAGCTATACTCCTAACAATTAAAATATATAGATGGCACCAAAGCGGCAAAATATGAAACTATGTCAAGTCATCGACAGTTAAGAGTTTATACAAACCTTGAGGAGTGACATCAAAATACTCTAATGCTTTTCTATAACTCTTCCAGACAACTTATAGTCAGTTTTGCACAAAATGATAAGTAGGTTACAAAAAGAAAAAAAAAATCCTCAAGTTTATCCTTATTAGCAATTTGCATCCTCTAGTTTCAAAGCCTACACTTCACACCTTCTAATTCCTATAACTTTTGCCAACAATTTCCTCATAACATTAGAGACCAAGGCTAGACAACAGGTTTTCTTAAAACCTCACAATGCAAAGGGTTTATTTGGAACCTTAAGGGAGCAAAGTGCATTTAAGGGAAAGTTCAGGACTGGTTATGTAAAATCCTTTTCAAAGCCTGGATGATATACCCTTCAAGGTTGTGGGATGGATTTGAAAAATATAATAACCAAATAATTTTAGAGGTCTGAATCACATATATATATATATATATATATATCTTGGTTTAAGACTTAGGGAACAAACGCAATAAACCCATCAACTTCATATCCATTCTAAAAATATGTGTTTCATTAATAACAAAGAGCCTCCAAATATGAATCTAACATAGTAATGTAAAACATTGAAGCAAAACTACTGCAAAATAGGCAAATAGCCTAGTAGTTTGTTTGGGGTAATGATCAAAGATAAACAAATTAACATGCAAAAAGAAATAAAAAAACAGAACAATGAAGAATGCATAATTCCAAATGTTTTCTTTCCAAAGGAAAGGAAGACAAATTTCAAAAGGCAAACAGAGCATATAATTGGTTGCCTTAGACAATCGGACTTCTTAACACCATATTGTTCACTCCCATAACCCAAATAAGACGAACATAAATCAGCCTCACGTCACGTATGTGTTCCTTCAACCACAATGAAAGATGATATAAAGGTTGAGAAATTGTAGCTACACTAGCTTCAATAAGGACTTCAGTCGACCGATGTCAACCTAGCAAATGCAGACATTCAAAAGATCTAACCGATGCTGATTATATTTACTCTTTTGTATTTCTTTTGAACTTTTGCTCTTTAAAAGGTTAGGAACCATCAACGTAACTATGGAAATCACACCATGAAAAGGCATTATTCAACATACAGAGTTGAAAACGTGATAAATTACCCGATTTAGAGAACTTCAATGGGGATAGCAGCAATAGTACTGTACAATTCTGTTAGCTTATGCAAAATTCCTACAATCTTGCAAGACAATTGTGACATTCCGAATTTCCGCCCTCTCGACGCTAGAGATATGAAATGAAATCTTAAAATTAAAAAATTAAAAATAAAGATCCAACGTTTTAATCGAATTAGACGTCACCTCATCAAAGGTAATTCGAATCAGAAAAGCGACGTTCCAGACGTCGAGGGCAAAATTACCATTTTGCCCCTCAAGCCTTAAACTTACCTTTATAATTAGGTAAAGGCATTTTGGTCAATCACAAAACCCTATAGGCTGCCAAAAATCAAGAAAAATGAGGGTCATTTGATGAGCCTTGATTGATATGAGGACAAGTGTCAAAGGATTAGGCTATGAGTTGATGTAAACACTTTTAACCTACCATTCAACTCAAGTTGACCAAGCCCATTGAAGTATAAACCTCTCTCTCTCTCTCCTCTTGGCCGAACACCCCTCCATTACCGATTTTCTTCTTCTTCCTCTTCTCTCTCTTGCCGACTAGCCCGTCACTCTCTCCCGACTGCTTCACTGCTCCGACCATAACTTCTTCGTCCGTCATCGGATTAAGGAGTACCACCTACCATTGGAAAGCTTATCGTCTTGTCGTTCCAACAAGGTATTATGGGTTCAAATCCACCTAACCGTTTGTCCCATAGAGCTGTTTGAAGGAGCAAAGGTTAGGCTGGTCAATTTTGAATCCGAGAGCTCCCAACTGACCAGTCTCGACCGTCCCACTATTCCGGTCATATTTTCTTCGTCCGATATTGGATCGAGATAAAACCACCACCAAATGAAAGCTTATTGTCTTTTCTTTCTATAGACATATTATAAGCTCAATTTGACTAGGTAGATCTTCTCGTAGCTCGATTTGAGTGGACAAAGGTCCAGACGTGGCCGATTTTGACCGAGGTGGGGGAATGTCTTCGTTTGGCCACTTCAAGACTTAAAATTACTTCAAATTTTTGGTGAGGTCTTCTACACTTATATTATTAAAGTTGGATGAGTTGTGGCAAAAATTTTGGAGAAATTTGATGGAATTTTGACCCCAAATGAGTCTTCTGTTTGGAGGGCAAAAATTGACCGTTGGAGGACCCGAATGAACCGACGCCATTCAAGGACTTTCCGGCATCGCCTAGGCTCCAAATTTTCGGTGAGGCTCCCCAACCTTTAGAACTACATGTTAGCAAGTAGATTAGTGGATAAATTGAGAATTTAAGCTAGTTTAAGGGCTGTTATGTTGGGGCATGCACAGAACCGGGTATGCCCTGTTTCGGTTCTGAGCACACCGATCTGTGGGTGGTTGTTGGTATTGAGGTTGAGCTCCAAATTTATCATTGTTAAGTATGAGGATGTTAATTGATAGGTCCATGAGGTATATGTTTAATGAGGTGATGATTTGAGCAAGGAAATTAATGATTGGATGAAATTTCCTTAGGTTGCGCGGTTGAATCATCCTTGGATTCTTAGGGCCGAACCATTGGAGTGCTTGGGAAGGAAATTTTGATGGCTATAGCACAAGGTAAGGGGTTCTAAACCTTTGATAGGAGGATTGGACTCGATTGGATGGTATGAGTATGAATTTGGTTGGTTCTTGGGAGATTATACCGTGATTGTCCAATGTACGTCCTAGAAAGACTTAGATGACTTGAATGTATGACAATGCTTGTGCCTTGATTGATTGTCACATTTGAATGCTGAATTTAATTGTCTCGCATGCCATTAATGTGTTGCTCGTTGCTTGAGTTTGTAATTGATTGTGTGCTATGAACTGAAATAAGCATTTTGCATGTCTGAGAAATTATGATACCATGATGGGTTGAGACGCAGGGTTGTGTGACTGGATACCCTGAGGTCTTGAGGCGCGAGGTTTGAATTGAATGGCACCTTGAGGCGTATGAGACACGGGGTTGTGTAGATGAATGCCCGGAGGCGCTGAAGGGCGGAGTTTGAATTGAATGGCACCCTGAGGTGTATGAGATGCGGGGTCGAAATGACCAATATCCCGATGCGTTGAAATGCGGGACGAAGTTGAGGTGTGTCGACATAAGCCTAGAGTGAAATTGAAAACTTCACGCGTTTACGCAGGTTTGTCAATGAGATGGCCTGATGCGTTTACGCGAACCGAGCCTGAGACGTTCTAAAAGCGGGCATGAAAGTGAGGCAGACTAAAAGGGTAGAAGTTGTGATTTGACATGGCAACGTATGTTTGATCCTAATGATATGAAATGATGCCATGATTGCATGCTTGACATCCGTATATTGTTTAATGACAGTTGAATGCCTTATGTGATTACTTGTACAAATTGTTTGTGATTGCATTTGCCTGAGTGGATGGTTAGCCTAACCTAGGGTTAGGAACTACCTTACTGAAATTTATATTTCACTCCGTCCATTGCCAATGATCGGTATCTAGAGAAGTAATTATAGGAAATGGATTTACACTTTTGTGACTTTAAAGATTTCATGTTACCTTGAAGTTAGAGTTGTATCTTATGAACCTGTAGTTGGCGTTTATAAGAAGACATTCCCTATGTCCTGATTCATCTTAAGATTGAACTGAATGGAGAAGTTTTATCGCTTCCGTATGTTTGTATATTTAGAAGTTTTTAAATGGTTGGCCGACGAATCTTAGGTACCACCGAGACAAGATGGCCCTAGTGGGATTTTGCGTGCCTAACGGGTTCAGGACGTAACATCTCCGTTTGCTTGGTATCAGAGCAAGGTCAGGTCGATCTAATATGATTGTGACTTGGAGTGATAAGGAGCGATGACTTGAGGACAATTAGATAGTGAGATCTTGAGGGATAAGCATAGATTGTTGAATCTTGATAACTATAGGTTTGAACTTATGTAGTATTCTAATAGTCCTAATGCTGATTTAAGGGATGATCTTGAGTGATTTTATGAATAAGACTCATAAGAAAGTGAATAGAAGTTGAGTCATAAGCTTGGATTTGAGGTTGCTAGAAAATAACTTATGAATGAATATATGATTGTAATTGTGGTTTGTCAATGACCCAACTTGGGGAGTATGAGTTATAAAGAGACAGCTGGTATTGGTGGATTCGGGCTTGAATTGCGTGATATCTTGATGGTTTAACTATCAATTGCTATTGTCAGCCTTGGATGAAATGAGGTGAGGTGTATACAATGAATATTGGATTAAAGGCCAGTTGTGATTGAATGCATATGGATTTGGCTTGAATAACGACTAAACTTGGGATTTATAGTTGAACATAGGCAATTAATCTATGAGATGCGATGGTCATTGAAGGAATTAGACATCTTCTATGGATAAGAATGGATCTGGAGATGATTATGGTATGATGAATGGCGAGGACAATCAGGACACGCATGTGTTTGTGGCATTAAAATGAAAGTCTAGGAAGGTGTGCGCTTGAGCTTATCATTATTGGACTTAATAAACTGTCACTTGGTATGGGATAAGTTGATGGAATACCTATAAACCGTTAGGAAGCATGGTATGGGACCTATGGAATGGACCTTTCTCCATAGATGTATGACTTGGGACAACCTGCAACAGCCAGGTCTGATGAGGGCGGGGAGTGATCGCCGGGATAGAGAGGTCCGAACAAGGAGCGGCTCCTGACAGGCTTCTAAGATGGCAAGAGGCAGGAATGACCCAAGTCATAACTTGAAAGGGGAAGGTATCGGGTTGAGTCCAATTTTGATTAAAAGATGTATGGTACGAGATTGAATCTCGAAGAAGATGTTCAAACGTGGCATGACATGTGAAATGATGTCTGTGATTGGCATAATTAAAAGTTTTGTGCTTGACGGTGGATGCCGTTTGAAAGGAAAATTGATGTTTATGATTGGCCTGTTAGGCATGTTTTGTAATTGGCATAATGTGATTGGCTTGGCCAAGGTTTAACTGAGAGAGTAAACGATATATGATTTTTATACCCGTTGAACTGATGCGTGTTGAGAATGAGATAGCTTGTCTCGTTTATAACAGAGTGGCAAATGCTATATGCTTATGGTATGAGCGATTGATTTATAGAAGTGATGCTTTGAGTATTTGCTGGGTGTTAACCTAATTGAGTTTTGGCCTAGTTGAGGCTTGCCTAATAATTGGCTGAAGATTGAGAAGTTGCCTTGTTGAGGCTGGCCTGTTGAATAGTCATTGACTGATGAGAATCTGGAATCTTTGGGTAATGGACAACTAGTTGATAGTTATTTGGGAACCACTGTAAGGTTGATAATAATGAATGATGAGATAAGCAGCCTGAGATTGATAGACTTGAGTAGATGACTTAAGTTTTTGATTCTTGGAGGGAATCATAGTGGTTCAGGTGACATGAGAACCTAATAAGGTTGAATGACTAAGGTATGGTCATAGAAGAGCATTGGGCTCGAGTATACATGGTATGGAAGATCCGAGAACTGATATGGATCATGAGAATTAAGTAAAGATGGACGATTAGAGTATGAGTACCAAAAGAGAATATGGCTCGATCTGTTAATCGTATGAGATCCAAGAGCTGAATGGGTCGTGGGAACTTTAAATGGAAATGGGGAAATTTGTTAGTTAAGCAAGCTCGAGGAGGAGGAGCCATGATTGTCTAAGTCACTATGGTGACAGATGCTAGTACTGATAAGTTAAAGTAATGGAAGTCACGAAAAAGATGACTCTAAGTTAATCTTTTCTAAATTGAATGTGTGAAAAGGATCACGAGAGTTGGGAAGAGCTTGTAAAACGATGTATAAGGCTGAGATTGGCTAAGGTTCGATGGAGAAAATGATGTCTAAATGGTCTTTCTCTAGGTTGAGAATTTGGAAAAGAACCTTAGAGGTATTAAATTCATTAAAGAAGGGAAGCGACTCTAATAGTTATTAGCCTGAAGAGGCTGTCAATGATTAATTAAAGGTCACCAAAGGAAGAATTTCCCTTGAGGGCACGATATTTACCTGGATTGTCTTTGTTGAATTGTTCCATGGAAAGTACTTTTTTGAGGTTACTCGAGAGTAAGGATTGCCTGAACTTTAATAGCTTTGAAAGGACCTGAGGAAGGTTGATCATTATGAGACAGAGTTCTCAAGGTCGTCTAAGCGTATTAAGGGTGGTCAAGGACCCTTTAAATGAGACGTGAAGTGTGGATTGGAATTTAAAAGCCTTATGGCTAATTGCTACTCCTGAATCTAATGAACCGTAATGGACATCAAGGAAAGAAGTGGATGATCGGAAGAGGAATAAGTAAGAGAATTTCTGTTCATGGATTGTGAGAAAAGAGAACTTCACTTATGGAACACAGAATGTGCCTGTAAGGAAATGTTGTTACTATGACGTAAGGCTTATGGTGATTAACCTTTTGTTGTCGTGAGGAATAATAAGGAAACTGATGTGTCAGTCTGTCAGACCTTGTGGATTTTATGAGATTGATTGAGGTTGAATCGAAACCACTAAAAGTGGCATTGCGAGTTATCACCCCTAGAGAATAGGGCATTGTCCTTAAGGACGATTGGATCATGACATGATCATTGATGGGCAAAAAGGTGAATGGACTTGATGGTCCTAGTTACTTGTGATTTTAATGAATTGATGAATAAGCAAAAAGGATGCTTAGATTGTAATCGCAAGGCGACTTGAGGAAGTCGAATTGAATATCCAAAATATGAATTTGTGGAGACCAAGGAAGAATGAAACTTGTCACTTGAGGTGGCTGAACTATTAGAAGGAGAATGTTAAAGTGTGGTGGCACTAGAATTCGGAAGTAACAGAACTACTGTTGGCGAGACTTCAAGACGGATGTCCTATAGGATAAGAAAGACAAAGTGGATTCAAAGTAAAATAATGCCACTGAAGTGTATGTTTCCTTCATAAGGTAAGAGATCCTAGTGTGGAAGGAAGAAAAAAAAATGTCAATCGTCTTGGTGCTAAAATGAAACGTCTGGACTAACGAGGAGGACGCAAGCTTGAATGGTTTTTTGGAAATCAAGTCCGAGAAGCTATCCTATGAACAACGTTGAATTCCAGGATGATATCGATGTTGAGTTAAAACGACAAAATTGACATAAGGTCGCATTAGCTGGTTGTGAAACCAAGAGAGAGGTCAAGGTATTAATGCTTCTTGAGAAAGGAGTGACAAAAATGAACATAATATTGTGTAGTTCAAGGGGGACTCATGAGAGTAGGGGCCAAGGTTTGAGCTCTCAAGTGAAAAGTATGAAGAATAGTTTGAAGATTCGACACTTGGAAGAAAGAAATTGATAAAAGTTAGATTGAATATCTAAGGAATAATTAGATTGATTGTTACCGTCTTTAGAGATGATGAATAGACTCATTTAAGGAGTCATGAGAAACATGAATAACTTTCAAGAGTATCCTATGGACTCTAAGGAGATGCTCGTTATGTGCTGCTAATTGTGAATAGCACGAGTTGTGGGCCTGATGAGGTAAGATTCCTTAGTAGTGAAATTTCTGAGAAATGAAATCCGTGTGGAGCCCTTGAAGAATGGAATAAGTGATGAATCGACTAAGATTGATGTGAGTTGCGAAAATTAGAAGTTTCCTGGAATTGGTGAATTGTTATGAATGGATTGGGGGAAGATTTCCCATAAAAGCAATTACATGGATAAATGAATTCGAAAAGAGTTTTCGCGGACTTAAGTCAAGTTGATGACTACGCCGATAATAGTGTTCCTATTTGGAATTAAAAGGAGGACGAGTGAATCATAACGATGTGACGCAGAAAGGAAATTTGAGGCATAGCAAGGCAAACTGAAGTGGGCTATGCGATACGTCGTGATAGTAAAGCTATATGAGTTGGAACGTCTAATGCATGGTTGGAGTTGGCTTGCAAATGTTCTCGCGATGAAGTTGGAAAACAAGACTCGCATGGAGAGGTTTCAAGTTCACACAAATCATAAGAATTTAAGGTATGTGGGTGCTCGGAAAAAAAAAATTGAATGAGAAACGTGTGTGAAAGAGATATCGCCTAGAAAAAGGGTGATTTAAGTAGCGGATGCATATAAGTGAAAATTAAGTATCGTGCATTTGGCGGATAAAGGATAGGCTTTGCTTAAGGAAATAAGAGATTCAACTCCTAAATTAGAAGGTTGCCAATTGACTAGTTTGATAACTACCTGAAGCATCAAGCTTGAAGTCAGAAAGGAATTGAGATGCTGCGATTAATAGACTCTGACATTTGAGGGGTTATGGAAATGGATAGAACAGGGAGGAAATCTAGATTTTGAGATACTCGCGAAAGAAACCTCAAAGTTGAGTATAGAAACCTTAAAGTCCCATGGACGAGAGTACGAGTCCAATATTGAAAAGGAACTTAAAGAAATGACCTCATCAGAAATTTAAAAGGAGAATTATGGTGTCTCTTGGGATGACACAAAGGTGTGTCAGACTTGCATTGATATTATCGATGAAATGGACTGAAAATTTGGTTAGTCGAACATGAGGTCAAGTATTGAACGTGCCGACAAGGAAAAGGCATGCCCTTGAAAGGATTGATACGCCGAATGGTATGGACATTAAAGAGTGCATTCTGGCGAGAGTTTAGTAATAATGGTGATGGACAAATGGGAGAGATGATGTGAACGCTCGAGGATAAACTGCTAATAGATGTAGGAGTATTGAAAGAGAATGGAGAGAAACAAATCAGATTGAGGATTGAAGGAGACAAGTCCTAGGGAAAGATGGTTTTGGTCGGAAAGGGCAAGTAAGATGGTCAAGTCATGAAAGGAATTATTCGAAAGAATAAGGATGCGATGAGACGCCGATACCCCAAAGGATTGGATGGTTAGAAGGTTACAAATTTCGAGGACGAAATTTCTTTAAGGGGGGAAAAGTTGTGACATTTCGAATTTCTTCCCCCCTCGAGGCTAGAGATATGAAACGAAATCTCAAAATTGGAAAATGAAAAATAAAGATTCCAACGTTTTAATCGAATTAGACGTCATCTCATCAAAGGTAATTCGAATCAGAAAAAAGACGTTCCGGACGTCGAGGGTAAAATTATCATTTCGCCCCTCAAGCCTTAATCTTGCATTTATAATTGGATAAGGGCATTTTGGTCAATCAAAAATACCGTATAGACTGCCAAATATCAAGAAAAATGAGGGCTATTTGATGAGCCTTGATTGACATGAGGACAAGTGTCAAAGGATTAGGCTATGAGTTGATGTAAATACTTTTAACCTACCATTCAACTCAAGATGATATGTTTTTCTTCTTCTTCCTCTTCTCTCTCTTGCCGACCAGCCCGTCACTCTGTCCCGACTGCTTCACTATTCCGGCCATAACTTCTTCGTCCGTCTTCTGATTAAAGCGTACCACCTACCATTGGAAAACATATCATCTTGTCGTTCCAACAAGGTATTATGGGTCCAAATCCACCCACGTTTGTCTCGTAGAGCTGTTTGAAGGAGTAAAAGTCAAGCTGGTCAGTTTTGAATCTGAGAGCTCCCAGCTGGCCAATCTCGACTGTCCCACTATTCCGGTCACATCTTCTTCGTTCGATATTGGATCGAGATAAAACTACCACCAAATGAAAGCTTATTGTTTTATCTTTCCATAGACATATTATAAGCTCAATTTGACTAGGTAGATCTTCTCGTAGCTTGATTTGATTGGACAAAGGTCCAAACGAGGTAGATTCTGACCGAGTTGGGGGAATGTCTTCGTTTGGCCACTTCAAGACTTCAAATTGCTTCAAATTTTCGGTGAGATCTTCTACACTTATAGTATTAAATTTTAATGAGCTGTGGTAAAAATTTTGGAGGAATTTGATGAAATGTTGACCCCAAATGAGTCTTGTGTTTGAAGGGCAGAAACTGACTGTTGGAGGACTCGAATGAACCAGCGCCATTCAAGGACTTTTCGTCGTCGCCTAGGCTCTAAATTTTCGATGAGGCTCTCCAACCCTTAGAACTACATGTTAACAAGTAGATTAATGGATAAATTGAGGATTTAAGCTAGTTTAAGGGCGGTTAAGTTGGGGTATGCACATAACCGGGTATGCCATGTTTCGGTTCTGAGCATACCGATCTGTGGGTGGCTGTTGGTATTGAAGTTGAGCTCCAAATTTATCATTGAGAAGTGTGAGGATGTTAATTGATAGGTCCATGAGGTATATGTTTAATGGGGTGATGATTGAGCAAGGAAATTAACGATTGGATGAAATTTCCTTAGGTTGCGCGGTTGAATCATCCTTGGACCCTTAGGGCCGAACCATTGGAGTGCTTGGGAAGGAAATTTTATTGGCTATAGCACAAGGTAAGGGGTTTTAAACCTTCGATAAGAGGATTGGACTAGATTGGATGGTATGAGTATGAATTTGATCGGTTCTTGGGAGATTATACCGTGATTGTCCAATGTACGTCCTAGAAAGACATAGATGACTTGAATGTTTGACAATGCATGTGCCTTGATTAATTGTCACTTTTGAATGCCGACTTTAATTTTCTTGCACGCCATTAATGTGTTGCTCGTTGCTCAAGTTTGCAATTGATTGTGTGTTATGAACTGAAATGAGCATTTGACATGTCTGAGAAGTTGTGATACCCTGATGCATTGAGACACGGAGTTGTGTGACTGGATACTCTGAGGTCTTGAGGCGCGGGGTTTGAATTGAATGGCACCCTGAGGCGTACGAGACACGGGGTTGTGTGGATGAATGCCTTGAGGGGCTGAGACGCGGAGTTTGAATTGAATGGCACCCTGAGATGTATGAGACGCGGGGTTGAAATGGCCAATGTCCTGATGCGTTGAAACGCGAGACGGGGTTGAGGTGTGTCGACACAGGCCTTGAGTGAAATTGAAAACCTAATGCGTTTACGCGGGTTTGTTAATGAGACGGTCTGATGTGTTTACGCGGACCGAGCTTGAGACGTTCTAAACGCGAGCATGAAAGTGAGGTAGACTAAAAGGGTGGAAGTTGTGATTTGACATGGCAACGCGTGTTTGATCCTAATGATGTGAAATGATGCCATGACTGCATGTTTGTCATTCGTATGTTGTTTAATGACAGTTGAATGCCTTATGTGATTACATGTACAAATTGTTTGTGATTGCATTTACCTAAGTGGACGGTCAGACTAACCTAGGGTTAGGACCTATCTTATTGAAATTTATATTTCACTCCGTCGATTGCCAATAATCGGTATCTAAAGAAGTAATTATAGGAAATGGATTTTCACTTTTGTGACTTTAAGGATTTCATGTTACCTTGAAATTAGAGTTATATCCTCTGAACCTGTAGTTGGCATTTATAATCCCTATGTCCTGAGTCATCTTAAGATTGAACTGAATGGAGAAGTTTTATTGCTTCCGCATGTTTGTATCATTTAGTGGTTTTTAAATGGTTGGCCGACGGATCTTGGGTACCATCGAGACAAGACGGCCCTGGTGGTATTTTGCGTGCCTAACGAGTTCGGGACGTGACAACAATACTACCAGTTACAGTGCAATTTCAACTTCCCCCTAAAACTAAAGTGAACATGAGATTTTGCATAAATATGTCATCATAACAATTGTGCACTTAATAATTTCTCCGCCGTGAGATTTTTGCTGGTTGAAGTGCTCTGTAGGTCCAAAGTGCCTATGTCCACGATCAAACTCGGAATTGTTCCTAACCCCCTCACCTCCCCCTTCCACCAGGCCATGTGCCTAGGAGGTCCTTTCAAGGAGTTAAATCTAAAATAGGGGGACTAAAAATCTCCACTGGTGGACCAGAACAGGTAAGGATCTTGTTGACATTGTAAGGATTTTGTTAACGAGTGGCAACTTATTAAGGAATCTTTACATATTCCAATGCCCTACATCACACGTTTTGAATGATCGGTGATTTGTAATTGAAACATTTCAAATTAAGTACAGCTAACGATAACAAGACCCACATTGTTATTAAGATCTACTGATGTATCGAAATACTTCGTGGTTACATAGCCGAAACATTGTGTCATGAGCAGTTTGATGCACAGGTTTTTAAACTAAACACTGAAGAAAGAAAAGATGCTCCTAAAGAGGGCTTTTTTTTCTAATTTAATTTAAAAAAATATTTACAAAATTAGGTAAATAAAAAATATATTTACCAGATTAGGTATTGCTCGGCACACCATGTGCCGAGCAAGTGTGGTGCCCTATTTTTTTTCATTTTTTAATAGTGTTGCTCCATTTTTATTTTTTTTTTAAAGAAAACAAGAAAAAATTATTTGGGAGGGTTTTGAAAAATCATTTTTTAACAATTATTTATACACCTCAAATCTAAGGAAAGTGAGCAAACGAGCGAGGCGATGGGATCACGATGACGCACCTCGTCGCTCCGTGGCTCCGTCGCGTCGCTCGCTTTCCTCAAAGTTGAGATGCATAAATATTTTTTTACGCAAATATAATCACTCCGTGGGCTCGCGAGCTAATGCCGTCGCCTCGCTCATTCACTCGCTTTTCTCAGAGTCGAAGTTCATAAAAAAAGCGAGCGAACGAGTGAGGCGCGTTTTCTTTTAATCATTATTTAAGTTCTATTTGATGGGCCTGTGAAGCGTCATATTTATGTTAAATATTTATATGCCTCGAATCCGAGGAAAGCGAACAAACGAGCAAGGCGACAGTGTTTGCTTGCTGGCCCACAGTATGATCATTTTTATGTAAAAAAATATTTATGGGCCTCGACTTCGAGGGAAGCGAGCGAACAAGCGAGGCGACGGGGCCGCAGAGCGACGAGGCTCGTCATCGTGATCCCATTGCCTCGCTTTTTCACTTGCTTTTATCGGAGTTGAGGTGCGTAAATATTTTTTGTATGTAAATATGATGGTTCGCAGCCCCGTCAAACAAAACTTAAATAATAATTAAAAGAAAATACGCCTCGCTCGCTCGCTCGGTCGGTTTCCTAGGAGTCGAAGGCAGTAAAAAATATATATTTACACGCCTTGACTACGAGGAAAGCAAGCAAACGAGTGAAGCGACGACGTTCGCTAGCAGACCCGCAGAGCGATTATATTTACGTAAAAAAATATTTATACGCCTCGACTCCGAGAAAAGCGAGCGAGGCGACGAGACCGTGGAGTGGCGAGGCTCGTCACCATGATCCCATCGCCTTGCTCATTTGCTCGCTTTCCTTGAAGTCAAGGTGCATAAATATTTTTTTCACATAAAAATGATTTTTTAAAACCGTCCCCAAATCATTTTTTTTCTTGTTTTCTTTTTTTTTTAAATAGAGCAACGCTATTAAAAAATGAAAATAAAAAATAAAAAATGGGGCACCACACTTGCTCGACGCACAATGTGTCGAGAAAGTTTTAAAAGATAAATGATAATAATAATAATAAATGGTTGCTCGGCACATGGTGTGCAGAGCAATACCTAATTTGGTAAATATGTTTTTCTTTACCTAATTTGGTAAATATATTTTTTCAATTAAATGAGAAAAAACCTCTCCTAAAGATTATAAAAAATTTTTATCAATGGAGTGAGATGAAATAACCCCTGATATGAACTACACAGGGAAGGCTGCAAAATGCATATATTAATTAAACTATGCGAACATGTGAAGCACTTGTACCCACTCATCAGATGGAAACTCCTAACAAATCAATGAAATCAAGAAGAAAAAAAAAACGGGACCTCCCGATTTCTTTCAAAGACTGCACTAACACCATCCCAGCTGATTCCATCTCGACATGCAGCTGCGAAACACCGTCTCCTGCGTCTCCAACGAGATCACCCTTGTTCCTACGTAGACATAATGCGGAGTCTATTATTAGTGCATTTATGAATCGATTGGACCGGCAAAAATTTAATCGGAAATCAAGGCGATGATGCGCCTAGAACCAGCGAACCGAGATAACGACATCGGATTGAGCTGAAACTCGATCGGCTGAAGCTATGCGGCATGCTAATCAATACTCACTGCCTTTGGCTGTGAACTACAATGGATTTTGGTAATTCGGGATCGTTTACATAGTTTTTTCAATTATTTTAGTATTTTCGGATTTAATTTAATTTTAGCAGTATTTTAGTATTTTGTGATTTAGATATGTAAGCTGTGTATTTTATCCGTATGCAGTGACTCAAGATATACACGTATAGATATACAAATCCCTAATCCATAGAGTTAAAGAATTAGTGCACCTTGTTTCGGATTCATCTTCTTGATGCGGAATTGTGAGAATCCGATACTCAAGAGTTTCTCCTCTATGAACATCTTTTATCACTGGCTTCAATGAGACGGCCCATCATTGTCGCTTCAGACAATTCTATATGTGAGGTTACGTGGACATTAGGGTTTAGAGGAGGGACTTAAGCTCTACTTATAGAGAATGAAACTTATCCCCTCATTAAATACTAGGTTTATCTTAGCCCATACTATCTAGCCCTATATTTCACTAGAATTATGAAACTATATATATCTTTCTTTATTAGATCAATTAATTTACAATAACAATTAATAAAGCCCACAACAAATATATTTTATAATATATTCTAACATTCTCTCACATGGGCTATATTAATTGAAATTGTACTGTATATGCGCATCTATATATTGGTCTAGAGATAATTCCCAATAGTCAATTCAATCCTATAAAGTCTTAAGCATCGGACCATGCAGTAACTGCATCGGAAGACACAGAGCCATACATGATCATGAATACTCTTAACTTTACTAATATGGATTTGATATGGTAGTATGACAATCAGATAACATCTCAAATAACAGAGACATATTATATGTTATCCTACTTGTTAGTCATCATTCTCTCACTTCACTTTATATGTCACGAAATCGGATGTGTCACGAGAGAAAATCTTTACGGCTTCAACGAACCAACACATGCCTTACCTTTATAGTTAGCTATACTTTACGTGTAACAAGACACATGCTTTTGGCTAAAAATGAATGTCCTAGAAATCACTCAAGGTTTACACGATGCATTGAAATTTTTAACTGATATATATTCGACTCTCCTTAATCATCAAATATTTTATTGCATGCAATGGAGTTGATACATATCTAGATGTTACAAAATGTAACAAACACAAATGTAAACTTTATTAGAGCAAATACTAAAAACAGCTCCCACCGAACAACATCTCATGATGCTTACTCATCCATCAATTAACATATCATATCAGCACCCCACGATACTTTTATGTCCGCGACATGTCATCCAAATGTGAATGGGCAAAGATTTTAAGTTAATGAGTCTACAGCCTTATCATTTGTGTAATAAGTTATATTGTAGTGTCACCTTTTCATATGTTACTTTTATGGTCAAAACTTGGCCACCAAATGTTTAGACCCCTTGAGACCTCTGTTGTTGCTCATGAACAATACTGCAGAATTATAGTTACAATACAACTGTATGGGACTATCCGCAAAATTAAATATGGTCAACTCTTTAATGAGATTCCGAAGCCAAATAACCTGAACTGCAGCTGAAAAGCATACTATAAACTCTACTTACTTAATCGAGAATTATATAGATTTATGTTTACTCTTTTTTGTAGCACTGCACTTCTCTTTAGACATTTAAATGTCTGAAATTATCAACTTCACATCATCCTGACAGCTAATAAAGCGTGAATTTGAATGCCCTACTAGCTGTAGGTCTTAAATATGTATGTAAATCAGCATATAATCTTTTGTCCTCTTTAAGTACCTCAAAACAGATGTTTTTAAGTGCACCCTGATATGGTACATTCTTTATTTAGATTTTCTTCATAACTTTATAAAGACACTATGACAGATTCAATCTATTGCCCTTAATGACTGGAGCAATTCCTGATTTAAAACACTTTATACCGAATACAATCAATGTATGTCCTCTAGAATTAACGCAATATGTGGCGAGAAAGATCCATATGGATCTCAATGCCTAGAACAAAATACTCCTTATTAAGATCAATCATGTGACATTCTGATTTTCCTGTCATTTCGGGACTTATTAATGATAACATATCTAACGATGTCTTTTAGTCGTATTTTGCTCGGATCTGATCAATCTCGAGTTGACTGACCAAAAAGGAAAGGCTAATGCGAGACAAGGTAGGTGGACCCAAGGAACTCAAATAGGAAATGGTACTTTGACCATAAGAATTGTCTTGGGGACATTTAGAGCCATAAAAGGCCTATCAAGAACGATTAAGGAACACATTGCTAGCGTTATAAGATTGGAGCACAGGTGATGCTGCTTAACTAATGTATAATTTGTAAAATTTTCCTTAATCGAATAGTGATGATCGAGACCTTCGGAACTAGTAATAGACTCTCGTAATTGCATGACAATCAAAGTCGCCATGAATTGACGAGCCCTAAGTGTTATATGAATCACAGAGTCGATATGCGTAACGTCTGCAAAAGCTGTCTGTGACATTCTGATTTTTCCTGTCACTTCGAGACTCATTAATGAGAAAGTACCTAATTATGTATTTCAATTGTATTTCGCTCAGATCTGATCAATCTTGAATTGACTGACCAAAAGGGAAAGGCTAACGTGAGACAAGGTACGTGGACCTAGGGAACTCAAATATAAAATGACGCTTTGACCATAAAGATTGTCAAGGGGACATTTAGAGCCATAAAAGACTAATTTAAGAACGATTAAGGAATGCATTGCCAGCGTTATACAATTGGAGCGCGGGTGATGCTGCTTAACCAATGTATAATTTAAAATTTTCCTAAATCGAACGGTGACGATCGAGACCGTCGGAACCAGTGATAAACCCTCACAATTACATGATAACCAAAGTCGCCATGAATTGACGAGCCCTAATTGTGATATGAATCACAGGGTCGATACGCGTAACGTCTGCAAAAGCCATCCGTCAGTTTGAGATAGGTTGAAACCACGTCTGATAGAGAAATGATTTAGAAACGAGTCTAAAAAAATAGAAAATGGAGAATCAAGAATTCCAACATTATTATTGGATTGGCTATCGCCTTATCGAAGAAAATTGAAATTAGAAAAATGATGTTCTGGACGTCGAGGGTAAAATTACCATTTTGCCCCTCAAGCCTTAACATTGCCCTAATTATTGGACAAGGGCATTTTGGTCATTGAAACCCCATTATAGCTACCAAAAATTGAAGAAATTGGCAGCCATTTGATGAAATAATAATTGACACATGGACAAGTGTCAAAGGATTAGACAATGATGTAGATGGGGACACTTTTAACCTACCATCCAACCTAGTTGACTCTTGAAATTGTGTATATCTCACTCTCTCTCTCTCTCTCTCCCTTTTCAACCGAGCATCACCATCATCTGCCTATCTTCTTCTTCTTCTTCTTTTTCCTTCCAGCCGAGAGATCCCAGGCCGACCGATTCTGCCCGCCGATTTCGCTACCGTCGATGGCAGGCTCCGACCATCGCCTAGACCCGAACCGACCATCAGCCCCTTCCTCATCCTCTTGCCGACATCCTCCAAGTGGAATCAGGTCATTTGACCCACTGAGGAGTCCCGACCGGCCATTCTCCCCGAAGTCGACGAAACAGTCGCAGCTGGAGGTAAGCCACTGTTTAGACTCCGTAGGATCCCGAAACCTTTGATTCTTTCGTCCAAATTTTATGGACATTTAGAAAACCTGTAGGATGAATTGTGACAAAAATTTTGGATGAATTTGATGGATTTTTGACCCCAAATGAGTCTTGTGTTTGAAGGATAAAAACTGACCAGTTAAAGACCCGGAGGAACCAACGCCGTTCAAGGACTTCCCGGCATCGCCTCAGCTTCAAATTTTCGGTGAGGCTTTCCAACCCTTAGAACTACATATTAGCAAGTAGATTAGTGGATAAATTGAGGATTTAAGTTATTTTATGGGCTGATTAGTTGGGAACTAAACAGAGCCGAAAAATGCCCTGTGCGGTTCTGTTCATGCTGAGATCATGGGAGTTGTTTGGGATTCAAATGAGCTCAAATTTCATCGTTGAGATGTATGAGGATGCCAATTAATATGTCAATGAGGTTCATGCTTCATGGATTGATGAATTGAGCAAGAAAAAATGACGAATTGGATGAATTTCCTTAGGTTGCGCAATTGACTTATTCTGGGCCATTGAAGTGCTGGGAAGGAGAATTTTGTTGGTTTTAGCACAAGGTAAGGAGTTTCTAAATCTTGGCTAGGAAGATTGGACTCAATTGGGTGAATTGAGTGTGAATTAGATTGATTCCTAGAAGTTTATGGAGAGATTGTCCCTTATGCGTCCTTGAGAGATGTAAACGGCTTGCATGCTTGACAATGTCTGTGTCACGAATTGATTGTCGCATTTGACTGTTGAATTTGATTGTCTCACATTCCATAGGTGTGTTGTTCGTGCATGAGTTTGCACTTGATTATGTGTTATGAATTAAAACGAATATATGGCATGTCTGAGAAATTATGACACCCTAAGGCGTTGAGACATGGGGTTGTGTGGATGGATACCCTGAAGCGCTGAGACGCGGGGTTTGAGTTGAACAATACCCTGAGGCGTACGAGATGCGGGGTTGAGATGGCCATAGTCCTGATGGGTTGAAACGCGGGACGGAGCTTGAAATGTGTCGACACAAGCCTGGAGTGAAATTGAAAACCTGATGCATTTACGCGGGTTTGTCAATGTGATGGTTTGAGGCATATTTACGCGAACCAAGCCTGAGGCGTTCTAAACGCGAGCGTGAAAATAAGGAGGACTGGAAGGGTGAAAAATGTGATTTAGCATGGCAATGTGTGTTTAATTCTAGTGATGTGTTATGGTACCATGACTGCATGCCTCACACTCGTTTCATCCGCATGTTGTTTAATGACCGTTGAATATCTCATGTGGTTGCATGTGCGCTTGTCCTTGATTGCATTTGCCTGAATGTACGGTCAGCTCAACTTAGGGTTGGACCTACCTTATGAGATGTAAATCTCACTTCGTTGTGGGACCCCATTTTTAGATTTTAGGCCATGATCATGTTACCCATCAGATTTGGTGACCCGAAAGAGATGTCGGTATATTTTGAGGAGTTCCGGACGGACAAGGAACTGTGTATGTTAGGAAATGCACCGTAGTCTGGGTCGACGAGAGGGGCAGCAGTTGGAAGCCTCATAGGTACTAGGCCTGATTTAGAAAGGTAGAGGACGTTTCTACGGGGCCACTAAAGCCCACTGAGGTACCTCGTGGGGTAGTCCCTAGTTGGTGTCATCCCGCTTGGGATTCGGTGGAGGCCGAGGGGTCAGTAGCCGACTCGAGGAACGTTCCTGAGAAGACCCCGACCTTGGAGGACACCGACGAGGTCATCGAGATCGAGGCTATCAAGGACGATCTGGTGGAGCCGTCAGCTGACGAGACGTTGGAGGACACTGTGGAGGTTTGCTCGGAGACCCTCTATGAGTACGAGTCCACTGAAGAGGCTGAGGAGACTGACGACTCTAGTAGCTCGACTTAGGAGTTTATGTTTCTAGTCTGATATTTTGATGGTGACCTCAATGCCTGTCTTTTTTTGGGAGTAGTGATGATTGTCTTTTGTACTAGTCCTGCCAACCCTACAGACCAGCATGTTTAGTTTGCCACTACTCTTGTATGAACATTTGAGAGTTTATGTATCTATTGGTACTCTCGTTACCCAAGTCCCTCCTTTATTATTGTACAGAGGAATTTGCATATTATCGCTTCCGCTTGCTATTGATATGGTTCATCTCTCGACCTATGTGAATCCTGGGACCTCGAGAGAATTTATTCTTATAGAGAATTGCGCGCTCGTGCTCGGAGCGCGGGGCGTGACACCGCCCGTCAGTTTGGGATAGGTTGAAATCACATCTGATAGAGAAATGATTTCGAGACGAGTTTCGAAATTAGAAAGTGGAGATTCAAGAATTCCAACATTTTAATTAGATTGACCGTCCCCTTATTGAAGAAAATTGAAATCAGAAAAACGACATTCCGGACGTCGAGGGTAAAATTACCATTTCACCACTCAAACCTTAACCTTGCCTTAATAATTGGATGGGGGCATTTTGGTCAATCACAATACCCATAGGCTGACAAAAATCAAGAAAAATGAGGGCCATTAGATGAGCTATTGATTGACATATGAACAAGTGTCACTGGATGAAGAGTTGGCATTAAATGTTCAACTTTTAACCTATCATTCTTCATGGTTGACTCTCCAAATTGGTGTACATCTCTCTCTCTCACTCCCTCAGCCAAACACCATCTTCAATCTGCCATCTTCTTCTTCATTCTTCATCTTCATCTTCAAACCGAGAAGCTTCCTAGTCGACTGATTCTGCCTGCCACCATCGCCACCATCGACCGCCACTTCTGGCTGCCACCTGAGCTTGAGTCGACCACCAGTGCCTTCCTCATCCTTGTGCCGACAAGCTTCAACTTGAATCACAACATTTGACCCACTAAGGAACTCCAGCCGGCCATTCTCCCAAAAGTCAACGGAAATCGTCGTAGCTGGAGGGAAGCTACTGTTTAGACTCTGTAGGACCTCGAAATGTTCGAATCTTTCAGTCAAATTTTGTGGACATCTAGAGGACATGTAGACTGAGTTGTGGTAAAAAGTTTGGATGAATTTGATGGAGTTTTGACCCCATATGAGTCTTGTGTTTGAAGGGAAAAAACTGACCGGTTGAGGACTTGGAGGAACCGGCGCCGTTCGCGGACCATTTGATGTCGCCTTGAGCTCAAATTTTTGGTGAGACTTTTCAATTCCTAGAACTACATATTAGCAAGTAGATTAGAGGATAAATTAAGGATTTAGGATGGTTTATGGGTTAATTAGTTGGGATATGCACAGAATCGAAAATTCCTTATTTCGGTTCTATGCATATCGAATCTTGTGGGGGGCTGTTGAAGATGGAGTTGATTCCAATTTCATCGTTGAGGCTCATGAGGATGTCAATCGATATGTCAATGAGGTGCATGTTTAGTGAATTGACGAACTGGACGAGAAAATTGACAAATTGGATGAATTTCCTTAGGTTGCGCCGCTGACTTGTTCTTGGACTATTAGAACCGAACCATTGGTGTGCTTGGAAGGAGATTTTTGCTGAATTAAGCTTGAGGTAAGGGGTTTCTAAACCTTGGCTAGAAGGTTTGGACTCGATTGGGTGAATTGGGTGTGAATTAGGTTGATTCTTGAGAATTAGGGTGTGATTGTCCAATGTGTATCCTCATGAGGAGTAGATGGCTTAAATGCTCATTGAATGCTTGTTCCATGATTTAATTACCACATTTGAGTGTTGAATTTAATTGTCTCGCATGCCATAGATGTGTTACTCGTTGCATGAGTTTGCACTTGACCATGAGGTTCTGAATTGAAATGAGTATTTGGCATGTCTAAGAAATTTGTGACACTCTGAGGCGTTGAGATGCGGGGTTGTGTGGAATTGTACCCTGATGTGTTGATACGCGGGGTTGAAATGGCCAATGACCTGATGCGTTGAGACGTGGGACGAGATTTGATATTTGTCGACACAAGTATGGGGTGAAATTGAAAACCTGATACGTTTATGCGGGTTTGTCAATAAGATGGTCTAAGGCGTAATTACGCGAACCGAGTCTGAGGCGTTCTAAATGCGGGCGTGGAACAATGGAGGTTTGGAAGGGTGGAAGGTGTTACCTGTTTTGGCTATGCGTGCTTAATCTGAACTATGAAAACTGATGTCATGAATACGTGCTTGACGCTAGTTTGTATCTATATGTTATTTCATTACTGATGAATGCTTCATATGGTTGCTTGTGCATTTTGTGTTTGATTGGATTCACTTGAGTGTACGGTCAGCCTAACTTAGTGTTAGGACCTGTCTTATTGAGATGTAAATCTCACCTCGTTGCGAGACCACATTTTCATATCCTAGGCCGTGAGAATGTTGCAGATCAGACTAGGTGACCCGAAGGAGATGTCCGCATATTTT
This sequence comes from Rhodomyrtus tomentosa, assembly GCA_028455895.1. Taxonomy (NCBI): domain Eukaryota; kingdom Viridiplantae; phylum Streptophyta; class Magnoliopsida; order Myrtales; family Myrtaceae; genus Rhodomyrtus; species Rhodomyrtus tomentosa. The sequence goes on from JAPCWY010000004.1 coordinate 24,039,158, forward strand.
GAGTTCTCGGACGGACAGGGAACAGTGTACGTTAGGAAGTGTACTATTGTTTGGGTCGATGAGGGTGGAAAGAGCTGGAAGCCTCATAGGTTTGAGACTTGGTTTCGAAGGGTAGGGGAAGTTACTACTGGGCCACTAAAGCCCACCGAGGTATCCCATGGGGTAATCCCTAGTTGGTGTCATCTTACTCGGGATTCTGTGGAGGTCGAGGGGTTAGTAGCTGGTTCGAGGAACATTCCCGAGAGCACCTCAACCCTGGAAGACACCGACGAGGTCATTGAGATCGAAGCTACCGAGGACAACCTGGTGGAGCAGTAAGCAGACGAGACGATGGTGGATACAGTGGAGGTATGCTCGAAGACTTTCTCGGAGTATGAGCCTAACGAGGACGCCGAGTAGACTGACGACTCCAGTAGCTCGACCTAGAGGTCCTCGTTTTCTGGACTGTTATTTTATTGATGACCTCGATGGTGCGTTTTCTTTTGGAGATGTTAGTGGTTATATTTTGAGCCGGTCCTGTCACCCCTACCGATTAGCGAGATTAGTCTACCAGCATTTTGTAAAAACTCGTGGGAAGTTTTGTATAAATGTAATTATGGTGTTCTCGTTATCCAAGTCCCCGCAAATATTTGTACGGAGGAGTTTGTATGTCATCGCTTCCGCATGCTTTCGATCATTCGCATCTCTCGTTCTGTGGAATCCTGGGACGCCCGAGAGTTTACGCTTGCAGGGGGTCGCGCACTCGTGCTCGGGGCGCGAGGTGTGACATCCCGCCTTGCTTGGTATCAAAGCAAGGTCGACTCTATCCAAGTTGATTGAGGATTGGAGTGATAAGGAGGATTAAGTTGGGACAGGACGGGTAGCGAGACCTTAGAAAACTTGTTAGAATAAGGCACGAGATGCACGGTATATGACTTGACGCATGTGATTGACATTTGGTCGTGACACGATTATGGTGGCTTATGAGGATTAAGTTCCATGTTTAGTACGAAAAGTCATTTTGGAATTTGGTCTATTGAGTAGATGAGCATGGCTAGTTTTGGTGAGCTTTTGAAGTGGACGGAATGGGGTAATGGCCATGGACTATGTAGTAAAGTGCCTCTGGAATTAGTTGTGTGGAAGGTCGTTGTGTTATGACCATTTTCGCTAAGTCATAATTTGGTAGCTCTGGACTTGGTTGGATGAATGAGTTAATAACTCCTTGATGAAATTGTGGTAGTCTAGGCTTAGTGAAAGCATACAAGGATGCGTAATCCACCTAGAAGACCTGTGAGACCTAGGAGCGGAGCCTCTAGCTCGAGGCCACCTGTAGCGGAAGACCCAAGAATGGACGGAGTGTTGAGAGCACTAGAAAGAATTGGCAATCTCATCGATAGGCAGACCCAAGATAGGGATGCTGCCATAGCTCAAGCGGTGGGAGCCGCAATAGTTGTCGTCAACGCCAATAATGGCAATAATGGAGGCAATGGAAACAACGGCGATCCTGACCAGGGTCATGATGCAGTGAATGCCTAGGAGGAAGTTGTTGTGGCTAGGGAGATGGGCCAACTGGTTGAGCATTTTATCAAGCTGAAGCCAACCCAGTTTGATGGGATTGGAGTCCCCGATCTAGCATCGAGATGGATTGAGAAACTGGAAAAGGCCTTTGGAGTACTGAGGTGCACAGATGAGGAAAAGGTACTATTAGCAGTATACCAATTGAAAGGTACCGCAAATGACTAGTGGGCTGCCACCAAGAATAGAGTCTTTTCGAAAGGGACAGCCTTGACCTGGATTGCCTTTATTACGGCATTCAATGATAAGTATTTCTCCGAGACGGCTCGAGAAAGGAAGCAAGTAGAGTTCTTGCAACTGCGCCAGAATCATCTGACCGTAGACCAGTATGAAGCTGAGTTCTCCAGATTGTCAAGGTACACACCTTGATCGGTAGAGAATCCCCTAGAGAAGGCATAGAGATTTTGAGATGAACTAAGGCCTGAGCTTCGCAGCCACATGATAGCTCCGAACTTAAGAACTTACAAGGAAATGAATAGGGATAGATGATCGAGAGGGACCTAAAGGAGAGGAATGCCGCATCTGGATCGTGGTTTAGTTCATTCAAAGACAATCGCCAGATTGGTAAAAGATCGGTGACTGGCAATAGACGTTTCGTCCCTCCGAAAAGAAAGAACATTGTGAAGCCGCCGAACCCGATGAACTGGAGTTGCCGCCTCTATGGCAGAAGGCATGCTAACGGACCTTGCCCGGCAAGGACTGGAGCATACTTCAAGTGTGATCAAATGGGTCATCAGATGAGTACCTGCTTGGTCAAGCTCCAATGACTAGATCTCAAGGGCAACGAACACAAGCAGGACCGTCAACTGCCACTCCATAGAATGACCAGAACCGAACCCCAACCTAGGGAAGGGTCTATACTGTAGCACGCAGGGAAGCAGAAGAAACGCCAAGCATGGTCACAGGTATGATTTATTTGTGTGACCAAGCTGCCTATACTTTGTTTGATCCTGGTGCATCACATTCGTTTGTGTTTGCTCGGTTTGCTGATTTGGTTGATATGGAATTGAAACCGTTGAGTGTGATTCTGCATGTTGTCACCCTGTTGAAGGATAATGTGCTGGTTTCGTTGGGCTGTGCTAATTGTAAAATTCTAATTGGAGGTAGTAAAGAGAGCATCGACTTAGCTGTGTTGTCCATGTATGACTTCGATGTGATCATGGGAATGGATTGGTTGGGTAAGCAAAGGGCGGTAGTTGATTGTGGTAGTAGGATAATCCGTTTCTATCCAGAAGGCCGTCCTAGTTTTGAATTTGTGGGAGGTCGAGGAGGAACCTTGATTCCTTTAGTCTCATCTCTTGAAGCGATAAAGTTGATGACTAAAGGATGTCGGGCGTACTTAGTCGCAGTTATGGACACGACTACCGAGAAGCCTAAACTAGAAAGCATTATGGTAGTGCATGAGTTTCCTGACATTTTTCCTCAAGAGTTGTCAGGGTTGCCACAAGAGCGAGAAATAGAAGTTATGATTGAGTTAGCTCCCAGAACGGAGCCGATCTCGAAGGCACCCTATAGGATGTCCCTATCAGAATTGAAAGAGCTAAAGGTGCAAATGCAAGAATTATTGGATAAAGGATTTATTCGACCGAGTGCTTCACCGTGGGGAGCGCCAGTATTATTTGTAAAGAAAAAGGATGGGTCACTGTGTTTATGCATCGACTATAGACAATTGAATCAAGTAACTGTAAAGAATAAGTACCCACTGCCGAGAATTGATGGCTTATTTGATCAATTGCAAGGAGTTGCGATATTCTCTAAGATTGACCTGAGGACCAGGTATCATTATTTGAGAATTGAGAAGGAAGACATACCTAAGATCGCTGTTAGGACAAGGTATGGTCATTACGAATTCATCGTGATGCCTTTTGGACTGACTAATGTTTCAGCCGCATTTATGGACTTAATGCATCGGGTGTTCAAGGAATTCTTGGATAGATTTGTTATAATCTTTATTGACGATATCCTGATTTACTCAAGGAGTAACGAAGAACACGAAGAACATCTAAGGATTGTTTTGCAAACCCTGAGGGAGCACTCGCTTTATGCTAAGTTTAGCAAATGCTAGTTCTAGCTAGACAAAGTGGCATTTCTTGGCCATATGGTATCTGGAGAACAAAATTGTTGTGGACCCTACGAAGATCGAAGCCGTTATGAATTGGCCTAGGCCTACTACAGTCACGGAAGTGCGGAGTTTCTTAGGATTGGTAGGGTATTACAGACGTTTCGTGGAGAAGTTTTCATCTATAGCTATTCCACTGACGAGATTGACCAAGAAAGAAATGAAATTCGAATGGACAGATAAGTGTGAAAGGAGTTTTCAGAGCTGAAGCATCAGTTAACGACCGCACCGGTATTAACGATCCCATCAGGACCTGGAGGCTATGAGATATATAGCGATGCTTCGCTAAAGGGACTAAGCTGTGTGCTAATGCAATATGGAAGAGTGGTTACCTACCCGACAACTGAGACCGAACGAGATGAACTATCCGACTCATGATTTGGAATTGGCAGCAATCATCTTTGCTCTGAAGATATGAAGGAATTATTTGTGTGGTGAGAAGTTTCAAATTTATACAGATTACCAGAGCCTGAAGTATCTATTTTCTCGGAAGGAATTGAACATGAGGTAGCGTCGATGGATCGAGCTGCTTAAGGATTATGATTGCGACATATTATATCACCCAGGAAAGGCAAACAGAGTTACGGATGCGCTCAGTCGGAAGTCTAGTATTGCCTGTCTACTGGTGAAAGGATGGTCGTTATTTGAAAATTTGAGGGGATCTGAATTCAGATTGGAAGTCTGTCAATTATCCAGTTTGATGACCACATTGAGAATAGAACCTGAGATCCAAGAAAGGATAAAAGCCTTACAGTTTACGGACCCGAAAATTCTGAAAATCCTGGAGATGGATGCTACGAAGAGGAAACAAGAGTTTCGAGTGTTGGAAGACGGAATTTTGAAGTTTCGGGGGCGTTTATGCGTACCAAAGGACGAAGAGCTTAGATAAAGGATTTTATCGAAGGCACACAGAAGCAATTATAGTATCCACCCAAGTAACACGAAAATGTACCAGAACTTACGTCAGCACTACTGGTGGAACAGGATGAAGGTGGATGTAGCTAAATATGTGGCGAAGTGCTTGACGTGTCAGCAGGTTAATGGGACCACGTGAATTGCTACAGCCATTGGAGATTCCTGAATGGAAATGGGAGCACGTGACTATGGAATTTGTAATGGGACTACCAAGGAGCCAGAGAGGCCATGATTCTATTTAGGTAGTCGTAGACAGGTTGACCAAGTCTACACACTTCATTCCTGTGCGAAAGGATTTCGCGATGGATAGATATGCCGAATTGTATATGCGGCAAATAGTGAGGTTACATGGAGTACCCGTGACGATTACATCGAACAGAGATCCCAAGTTCGCGGCGAACTTTTGAAAGAGTTTTCAAGATGCCATGGGAACTCGACTACAATTTAGTACGGCATACCACCCATAGACGGACGAACAATCGGAGAGGACAATTCAGACGCTCGATGATATGTTACGGCATGTGTTATAGATTTCAAAGCTGGATGGGAGGATCAGTTGCATTTAGTAGAATTCGCATATAACAATAGCTATCAGCAGAGTATTCAAATGGCACCTTTTGAAGCGCTTTACAGAAGAGCTTGCAGGACCCCGATTTGTTGGGACGAGGTTGGAGAAAGAAGTATTACATGCCCAGAGTTGGTAGAGCAATCAATAGAGGCGGTGAAAATAATTCGAGATAAACTGAAAACGGCATAGAGTCGTCAGAAGAGTTATGCGGATAAACGACGTAAGCCTTTGGAGTTTCAAGTAGGCGATCATGTTTTCCTCAAGGTGTCGTCAATGAAGGGATTATCTCGATTTGGAAAGAAAGGAAACTGAGTCCAAGATACGTAGGATCTTTTGAAATTTTGGAACGGATTGGGACCTTGGCGTACAGGCTTGCCTTACCCCCTAACTTGTCCCAAGTACACAACATCTTCCATGTATCAATGCTACGGAAGTATGAACTGGACTCGACGCATGTATTGGATTATGAAACTATCGAAGTGGATGACAAAGTATCCTACGTAAAAAACCAGTCAAGATCGAAGATCAAAAGGAGCAGATTCTAAGGAATAAGAAGATTCCATTAGTCAAAGTCGTTTGGGAGCACCATGGAACCGAAAGCGCTACGTGGGAAAGTAAGGAAACAATAAGGCGTCAATACCCCCATTTGTTTGAGTAATCGAGTTTATTGTAAATTTCGAGGACGAAATTTTTGTAAAGGAGAAGAGTTATGACATTCTGATTTTCTTGTCATTTCGGGACTTATTAATGAGAACATATCTAACCATGTCTTTCAGTCGTATCTCGCTCGGATCTGATCAATCTCAAGTTGACTGACCAAAAGGCAAAGGCTAACGCGAGACAAGGTGCGTGGACCTAGGGAACTCAAATAGGAAATGACACTTTGACCAAAAGGATTGTCGAGGAGACATTTAGAGTCAAAAAGGCTGATCTAAGATGGTTAAGGAACACATTGCTAGCGTTATACGATTGGAGCACAGGTGATGCCGCTTAACCAATGTATAATTTGAAAAAAAATTTCTAAATCGAACAGTGACGATCAAAACCGTCGGAACTAGTATTAGACTTTCGCAATTACATGACAACCAAAGTTGCCATAAATTGACGAGCCCTAAGTATAATATGAATCACAGAGTCGATACACGTAACGTCTACAAAAGCCACCCTTCAGTTTAGGATAGGCTGGAATCACATCTGACAGAGAAATGATTTAGAGACGAGTCTTTAAATTAGAAAGTGGAGAATCAAGAATTTCAACATTTTAATTAGATTGACCGTCGCCTTATCGAAGAAAATTGGAATCAGAAAAATGACGTTTCGTACGTCGAGGGTAAAATTACCATTTTCCCCCTCAAGCCTTAACCTTGCCTTAATAATTGAAGGAGGGCATTTTGGTCAATCACAATACCCTATAGGCTGCCAAAAATCAAGAAAAATGAGGGCCATTGGATGAGCTATTGATTGACATATGGACAAGTATCAATGGATGAAGTGTGGGCATTAAATGTCCAACTTTTAAACTACCATTCTTCATGGTTGACTCTCCAAATTGGTGTATATCTCTCTCTCTCACTCCCTCAGCCGAACACCATCTTCAATCTCCCATCTTCTTCTTCATTCTTCATCTTCATCTTCAAACTGAGAAGCTTCCCAACCGACCGATTCTGCCCGCCTCCATCACTGCCGTCGACCGCCACTTTTGGTCGCCACTTGAACTCGAACCAACCACAAGAACCTTCTCTCATCCTCTTAGCGACAACCTCCAACCTGAATCACGACATTTGACCTACTGAGTAGCTCCGACCGACCATTCTCCCAAAAGTCGACGGAAACCGTTATAGCTAGAGGTAAGCTACTATTTAGACTCCGTAGGACCCCGAAACGTTCGAATATTTTTGCCAAATTTTGTGACATCTAGGGGACATGTAGACTAAGTTGTGGTAAAAATTTGGATAAATTTGATGGAGTTTTGACCCCAAATAGGTTTGAAGGGCAAAAACTGATCGGTCGTGGATCATTTGACGTCGCCTTGAACTCAAATTTTCGATGAGACTTCTCAACTCCTAAAAATACATGCTAGCAAGTAGATTAGTGGATAAATTAAGGATTTAGGATGGTTTATGGGCTGATTAGTTGTGATATGCACAGAACCGAAAATGCCCTGTTTCGGTTTTGTGCATACCGAATCTTGTGGGAGGCTGTTGATGATGGAGTTGAGTTCCAATTCCATCATTGAGGCTCATGAGGATGTCATTCGATATGTCAATAAGGTGTATGTTTAGTGAAATGACGAATTGAACGAGAAAATTGACGAATTGGATGAATTTCCTTAGGTTGCACGGCTAACTTGTTCTTTGACTATTAGAACCAAACCATTGGTGTGCTTAGAAGGAGATTTTTATTGAATTAAGCTTGAGGTAAGGGGTTTCTAAACCTTGGCTAGGAGGTTTGGACTCGATTGGGTGAATTGGGTGTGAATTAGGTTGATTCTTGGGAATTAGGGTGTGATTGTCCAATGTGTATCCTCGTAAGGAGTAGATGGCTTAATTGCTTATTGAATGCTTGTGCCATGATTTAATTACCTCATTTGAGTGTTGAATTTAATTGTCTCGCATGCCATTGATGTGTTACTCGTTGCATGAGTTTACACGTGACCATGAGGTTCTAAATTGAAATGAGTATTTGGCATGTCTGAGAAATTTGTGACACCCTGAGGCGTTGAGACACGGGGTTGTGTGGAATTTTACCTGACGGCCAATGTCCTGATGTGTTGAGACGTGGAACGGAATTTGATATGTGTCGACACTGGCCTGGAGTGAAATTGAAAACCTAATGCGTTTACACGGTTTGTCAATAAGATGGTCTGAGGCGTAATTACGTGAACTGAGCCTGAGGCATTCTAAACGCGGACGTGGAACAATGGAGGTCTGGAAGGGTGAAAGGTGTTACCTGTTTTGGCAATGCATGCTTAATCTGAACTATGAGAACTGATGTCATGAATGCGTGCTTGATGCTAGTTTGTATCTATATGTTATTTTGTGACTGCTGAATGCTTCATATGGTAGCTTGTGCATTTTATGCTTGATTACATTCACCCGAGTGTACGGTCAACCTAACCTAGGGTCACGACCTGTCTTACTGAAATGTAAATCTCACCCTATTGCGGGACCACATTTTCAGATCCTAGGACATAAGAATGTTGCCGATCAGACTAGGTGACCCGAAAGAGATGTTCGCATATTTTGAGTTCCCGAACGGACAGGGAAACGTGTACATTAGGAAGTGTACAGTAGTATGGGTCGATGAGAGTGGAAAGAGCTGGAAGTCTTATAGGTTTGAGGCTTGGTTTCGAAGGGTAGGGAAAGTTACTACTGAGCCACTGAAACCCATTGAAGTACCCCATGGGATAATCCCTAGTTGGTGTCATCCCGCCTGGGATTCTTTGGAGGTTGAGGGGTCAGCAGCTGGTTCGAAGAATATTCCCGAGAGGACCCTAACCGCAAAAGACACCGATGAGGTCATTGAGATCGAAACTACCAAGGACGACTTGGTGGAGCAGTAAGCAGACGAGACGATGGAGGATACAGTGGAGGCATGCTCGGAGACTTTGTCGGAGTATGAGCCTACCGAGGACGCCGAGGAGACTGACGACTCCAGTAGCTAGACCTAGGGGTTCCCGTTTTCTGCACTATTATTTTGTCGATGACCTCGATGGTGTGTTTTCTTTTAGAGATGTTAGTGGTTGTCTTTTGAGCCAATCCTGTCACCCCTACCAATTAGCGAGATTAGTCTACCAGCGTTTTATAAGAACTCGTGGGAAGTTATGTATAAATGTAATTATGGTGTTCTCGCTATCCAAGTCCCTGCAAATGTTTGTACGGAGGAGTTTGTATGTCATCGTTTCCGCATGCTTTCGATCATTCGCATCTCTCGATCTATGGAATCTTGGGATGCTCGAGAGTTTACGCTTGCATGGGGTCGCGCGCTCGTGCCCAGGGCACGAGGCGTGACAAATCATGTCAAAATGCTTTGACAATATCTGCTTCACCTTATACAGTAATTCAAGAAAATCACTTTCAAGTAAGATATCATCTAGATAAAACACAAGGAAAATAAATTCCTCCCACTGATCTTGTAGTATATATTAATTTATTTTGTTCTTGACAAAACATAATATAATAACAATACCATGAAACTTCAAGCAACAATTGTCGAAATGCTCACTTAAACCCATAAAACAGACTTTTCAGTCTAGAATAACCATGAATATGTTCAAACTTTATTCATGGTATTATATGGGATTAATCTTTCTTTACGCATAAGTTTATCTAAATCATCTGCTGCAAAGTCTTCGGGTACATAAAAAAGATTTTCAAATTAAGATCTCCGATCAAAAAGAAGTTTCAATATCTGTATGGTAAAGCTCCATACTATAATGAGCTATTAATACCTTAATTACTCCGAATATCTTTATGATAGACTGAATAAAAATTATTTTAAATTTACTCATTCTTTACGAGTGAAAAATTTGGCTACCAGTCTGTCTTTAAACTTCTTAAATAAGGCATTGCTTAAAAAGTAATCAGATATAATAACTTAAAAACTTTTATTTAGAGTCCTTTTAAGTCTTATACAATTGCAGCATATGGACTTGTGACCCTAAGGCATGCTAATAAGCTTTCAAGCACCGTATGTTTCATAGTCTGTATCCCATCTACTATGAACCCAATTATGGTTCTAATTATGAACAAGACAAAGCAACTGTATAAATTACTAGATCAATTACATAGTCGATTTTGCAGTCACGCCCTTTTGGAAAGACTATTTAGTGTTATGGTACAACTTATCATCTCTGCCTAATAGATCTATTAGGGGTAAGCTACTTTAACATTTATTATGCGCTTATGGGATCTGATAAACTTCATCAGGAATTGTCTAATAACAAGAGCTTAAACCCCAACAGAATCAAACCGTAACTTAAAATGCTCTATGATCGTCTGTATAAACAGAAAAAACGACACGGTGGTCCCTACCACATAAATACCTTTAATAATCTGTAATCAACTACCCTTATTCGGCTATATCAAGCTCCGACAATTAACATGCAAAAAGAAAGAAAAAACAGAACAATGAAGAATGCAATACTCTAGATGGTTTCTTTCCAAAAGAAAGGAAGACAAATTTCAAGAGGCAAACAAAGCATATAATTGGTTGCCTTAGGCAATCGGACTTCTTAACACCATCTTGTTCACTCCTATTGGATAATATTAAGCAGGGTCCACGGGATTATGGTGTGCGCCCATGCAGGCAACCACAACCCCTTTAGCAGTTATATTCATTCAAAAGTGAAAGATCACATTGGTTGAATACACGTCAAATAACTGATATCTTCCCCATTTCTTCAATCTGCTGCTCGTAAGAACAAAAAGAAGAAAAATGCTCCTCCCTAGTTACGCTCCTTCCGACTCATCGTTCATTGGCATTGACGACAGAGGAACTCCAAGATCGCAAAGGGCTCTTAAGCGGTGAAAGTTAAGGTATGTTCTAGTAATATACTATCCTCGATCGGTGATTCAAGTGATCCAATTGGGCATTTTTTTGCAAACTAGATTTTATTATGAATGGATTTAGAACCCAACATTGGTATTACAGCAATGAATGCTTGTTTCCTGATTGTTTTATTTGTTAATTTCGTATGATTAAGTAGTTTTAGCCCTAATTATGTCGCTACTGTTTATGCGTAATTTTATAAGTTACGTTTATCGTAATTGTATTCTAAACGTATAAATGGAACGGGCTCGTCGAGACGATCATTTTGAGTGGTCGCCGATCGCAAAAGGTCGCTGGAAACCGTTGCACGGGCGCCACGTGCCGCGACGGGGCCAAGTCTCTCAAGGCCAAGGTTGTTCGTCCTTTTTAAGCCACTTTTTGTTCGTCAAAATTGAGGTCTGAATATACCATTGTGTTCCTCTCGATGAGACGAGAATTTTGATGGGTGGATGGTCACCAGAGGACGTCGGATAGCCGGTCACACGTCGACACGCGCCAGCGGGGTTGCAACCTTTGTGACCCATGCGCCACATGTCGGGCAAGTGACAGGAGGGCACGAGCCACGTACATGGCACTCGGCCCGCGCGTTTATGGTCCTAAACTGGCCCACTTAAAAGCCCGACCCATTTTTCTTTTTATTTAAAAAAAATTGATAAAGCCTGGCCCGTTTTCAAATGTGTTCTGACCAAGCTCACACTGGATTTGATCGGACCCGTTTGACCACTGACTATTGGCCTGACCCATTTGATCGTTGACTTTGACCGTTGGCTGCTGACTTTGACAGTTGACCATTGATTTTGACCGTTGACAAAAAAATGGGTGTCCTTCGATCTTTAAGGGTTTGTATAATGCCTTTTTTTTATTTGTTTTTAATTATGATATGTTCGTAAATGTTATATGATTATTAATTTTAGTAATCCACTTTGTTCTGCATTCGTTGCATGGACAATGTCCTCAAGAAAAGTATCTTAGCATAAATGGAAGGTGTTAAAAGGCAATAAACCTCCAAAGCTAAGGAGACAAAGGAAAATACAAGCCCTTAATGAAAATATTGAGATATTGAACAATTATGAAAGGGATAATGTATGTGACATTATAACCCATGTAACAAAGGTCAACAATATGATCCAAGAGATCATTTGGGGTGGACGTATAGTGGAAGATCGAGAAGCGTTTAACGCACTTAAAAATTATGTACCTAAGGATTGGCACGATCATCTCGATCGCACTTGGGATGAACAATGGTCACATAAGACGTTTGCACTACATTTTTTACAAAAGGTTGTAAGGGTCGAGGTGGTGAAGACGTCGTCACTTGGGATGAATGGATCGCGCAGGCATAGTGCACCCTGGCTTAAGACCAAGGGTCCTCAGAGGGGTTTTCCTAAGGCAGCGATATGAGCTCTTGATTTAGTCGAAAATCCCCCTAGAGAACTTGCGAATTCCCTACCTTATACAAGGAAAATTACTTGGGTCAATCAACGAACCTTAGAGGAAATCACAATGCTTGATTTATTTAAACTATAGAAACTTGCTGTTATTTGCAACTATTATAAGTTCAGTATATGAACATCGCATTTGTTTGATGCAATGATTTGTAAATATATATAATGTTATATATGTCTGAGTGGGAGTGTTCATAATTTTTAGTAACTGTATGATGAGCATATATGGAGGATTGTATTAATATAGGTTTTAGATTAGAATATCTAGAAGATGATGGGGAACTTAGTGAACCGTTGATTTTGAAATTTTTTCTAAAAGAATACATCAATATAATCAAGATGCATAAATAAAGTTGCATTTGTTGCATACAAATAGACTTAAAATCCATGAAAAATGTCTATTATTCAGATACAATGGCAATGACTTCAAAGAACATTGTTGCTGAGCTCAACAAGGATGAAAATTTGAATGGAGAGAATTACGAAATCTGGAGCATGAAAATCCAGCATGTGCTAGAGGAGCTTGAGGCATTGGAAGCTCTTAACATAACCATAACTGAGCCAGAGGATGGTAGCACTACACAGCATAGAAGGGACAAGAAAGCCTTCGCTACTTGGAAGAAAAAGAATTCAACTACTCGCATTACGTTATTAAGTAGTATGGATAATGATATCATACAAGAGTTCAGGCAGCACGAGGACGCTAAAGGCATGTAGGACGCCTTGAAAGATAGATTTGGACAGACTTCTGTCATTAAGTTGAGAAGCTTACTATCAGGTTCGATACATATAAGATGTCACATGGGCAAAATATGAGACAACATCTGAGGAAGATGTCGAACATGATTAGTGAGCTGAAAGATGTTGGTCACATATTGTCTGATGAACAATAAGTGCAGGCTGTAATCCGCTCTTTGCCTAATAATTGGGAACACTTGAAGGTTAACTTGACTCACAATGTGAATGTCACGACCTTTGAGGATGCTATGCGCCATCTGGAGCTGGAAGAGGATCGCCTTCTGGCCGTTAAAACACAAACTGATGTGTATTTTGTTGGCTCTAACTCGCATGGAGCTTTGGGTTCCAAGCGCAAGCACCATGGTAGTTTCAAGAAGTAGAACCATCGAGTAAGAAACCGAGGTTTGAGAAGCATGGAAAAGGAATTGGCACCTGCCAACTAATCATGCGTGGTGGACGCACTTTATTCCTGCATGATGTCCTATATGCTCCAGAGATTCGTCGAAATCTAATCTCTATGTTGGTTTTAGTCAAACTTGGTTTTAGAATGAATTTCCATAATAGTGGTGTGGATCTGTTGTTAGGTATAACTTACTATGGTTCTGGTTATTTCGTGGATGGCTTTATTGTATTAGATGTTGAACATGCTAGTATGAATGCATGTTATTGCCGATTTGCATCTTCCAATTCTAGTGAGAATGATGTGAATATTTGGCATGTTAGGCTTGGTCATATTGGCCAATAAAGAATGAACAGATTAGTCAAAGATGGCTTATTAGGCAATACTGAAAAAGTCGAATTGCCTGTTTGCGAACATTGCCTAGCTGGGAAAATTATGCGAAAGCCATTTGAAAAGGGTACAAGAGCTGAATTTTCTTTGCAACTAGTTCATACAAACATCTGTGATCCAATGAATGTGAAAGCAAGGCATGGTGCTATTTATTTCATCACATTTATTGACGATTGTACTCGATATGGATATGTCTATCTGATTTCTTATAAATCAGAAACATTAATTTGTTTCAAGAAATTTATGACCTTAGTGGAAAATTAGTTAGATAAGAAAATAAAAGTTTTGAGATCCGATCGAGGTCAATAGTATTTATCTGATCAGTTTAGATATTTATGTGATGAAAAAGTAATATATAGACAGTTATCCATTCCATATATTCCTCAACAAAATGGAGTAGCTGAAAGAAGAAACAGAATTTTACTTGAAATGGTTAGGTCCATGATGGCGCAAGCTAATTTACCGATCGCCTTTTGGGGCGATGCTTTATTGACTGCTGCTGCCTACGTACTTAACCGAGTGCCTTCCAAATCAGTCTTTTCAACCCCATATGAGTTGTGGACAGGTCGAAAACCTAATTTGAGCTTTCTTAAACCTTGGGGTTGTGCTACCTATACTCACGAGTCCTCTCGTAAATATGGAAAATTGGGACCAAGAGGCAAAAAGAGTATCTTCATAAGATACTCAGAACACTCTAAAGGATATGTGTTCATAGGTGAGCAAGAAAGCGGAAGTGTGACTGAATTTGAATCAAGAGATGTCACATTCTTAGAGAATGGTTTTCCAAAAAAGGGCGAAATAGGTGAAGATTGTTCCCTATTTGAGACCTTAGATCAAGATAATGGAACTACTGGATATAATGATCCAAGTGGGAGCAATGTGAGAAGTGGGGAGTTGAGTGCGAACCAGTCTCAATTGCAACTACTTGATGAATCAATACCATTATCTTGTCCAAGTGGGGACATAATGGAGAATGAAGTAACTTTGGTACAATCTTCTCCACGACGAACAAGTCGCAAAAGTATTCCTCGACGACGCTTTGAAATTGAAGAGGAAGCTTTTATGATCGCTCCACTAGAAGAGGATGAGCCAATAAATGTAAATGAGGCTTTATCATGCCCTGATAAGAAAAAATGGATGAAAGTAATGGAAGAAAAAATGGAGTCATTAGATCAATCCACGTTTGGGAACTGGTTGATCTTCCAAAAGGACGCATAGCCATTGGGAACAAATGGGTTCTCAAAATAAAGCGCAAGGCTGATGGTTCAATTGAAAGGCATAAGGCTCGCCTTGTGGCGAAAGAGTTTAACCAACTAGAAGGAATTGACTATGAAGATACTTTTTTCCCTGTGGTAAGATTTACCTCAATTCGTTTTATTCTAGCAATATTGGCTAGTTTGGATCTTGAGTTACATCAAATGGATGTTAAGACTACTTTTCTCAATGGAGAATTAGATGAAGAGATATATATGGAACAACATGTAGGGTTTGTTAAAAAAGGCCAAGAACAAAAGGTTTGTCCACTTCTGAGATCGATATATGGCCTTAAGCAATATTCTAGACAATGGAATATACGCTTTCATAATGCCATAGTGGCATATGATTTTGAGATGATAATGAAGATAATTGCGTGTATATCAAAAGATCCAAATGTCACTTTGTTATTTTGTCATTATATGTTGATGACATACTGATTGCTAAAAGCAATATGGAGTTCGTCAAGACAATCAAAAGTTGGCTATCTTCTAATTTCGAAATGAAAGATATGGGTGAAGTTACATACATTCTCGGAGTTAAGATTTTGAGAGATCTTTCAAAAAAATTGTTGTCTCTTTCGCAAGAGACATATGTTAATAAAGTTCTTGAACGATTCCGTATGCAAGATTGCAAACCCATTGATACTCCTATTGCAAAAGGTGAAGGGCTGAGTCGAAGAATGTGTCCTAAGACTCCACAAGAACAAGAACGTATGAAAAATGTTCCATATGCCAGTTCTATTGGAAGTCTCATATACGCTATGATGTGTACAAAACCTGATATTTGTTACGCGGTTGGACTGATCAGTAGATACCAATCCAATCCAAGTCAAGCACATTGGACTGACGTTAAGAGAATCTTGAGGTATCTGAAAGCAACTGCCGATTATTCGCTGACATATCAAGGAAGTGATCTGCACCTTGAGGGCTATACTAATGCTGACTGGGGAGGAGATTTGGATGAGAGGAAATCCACTTTTGGAATAGCATTCTTACTAAATAATGGCGCCACATCGTGGAACAGTAAGAAACAACAGTGTATACCCTTATCCACCATGGAAGCCGAGTTCGTGGCATTATCAGCGGCAGCACAAGAAAGTGTTTGGCTTAGAAGATTATGGATCATTTGGGTGTTACTAGAGATGCTGCAAGCCCTGTGAATGTTTATTACGATAGTCAGGCAATAATAGCTTACGCTAGGCAAGACCAAATACATAGACATTAAGTATAACTATGTCAAGGACATGGTAGCACGAAAGGAAGTAAATCTACAATATATATCTACGCATAGAATGTTACCAGATCCCATGACAAAGGCAATCCTTAGAGATGCTTTCTTTGGTCATGTAAAGACTCTAGGATTGCGTAGAGGTTGATATATTGAATATTTATATTTTTTCCCGAACATATATAATTGATGATGTTGTTTGTCAATATGGAAGTTGATAAGTCTATTTGATATTTATTCATGTTAATGCTTGGTGCATTATATTGAGAAGGTATGTCAAGCAGATGAGAGATTAGCCTACTCACACGGGTAATCACATCTATTTATTGTGTAATGAATAGAGATGAGGCAATTTTAAGCTTATTATCTAGGTGATAATTGAGTTCTCTAGCTTAAAATATTTTATGCCGCCATAACAAAAATGTTAGAATGAGGACTAAAATTTATAATGTTCGAAAGTGAAATGACCCACATATTTACTCTACTTGTTTTTATTGCCAGATGAGAGTTTTGATGGAATCTTGGCTGGAGTTGTTACATGAACTCAAGTTAGACACTGAGTGTGTCAAAATGATCATTTGTAATGTATTAAAATAGAAAGACATACACTCCATGGGGAAGGAGAAAATATCGTAATACGTATTTCATATTACATATGCATAAATGACCAATAAGAATTGTCAAAAGTTATGATCTCAACTTTCTTGAGCCATGTGAGACTCTCGAGCAGAAAATTCCTCAATTTTAGTACCCTCATGACTTTTCATTTTTTCTCGAGATTTCTATTTAGTGTTTGCTATTGTGACACCCCGAAAATTCACCTCTGGCAAGGTAACTGAAATCAATATAATGGATTGACATCGAATTTCAGTCGATGGAAAATTTTGGATCGCAAGGATTGAAGAGACAACAATTGGACAAATTCTGAAGTTTCAATCGGTTTAGATTAGGTTTCGAAATTCTTAATCGTCGCGCATTAGGATTTCAATCCTCGCGCTTGAGCCTAATCCCAACCGAGCCTAACCTATGAAATTACCAAAATACCCTTTGTTGGGTGTCCAAAAATTCAATCCAATCTCGATTTGTGAAATTACCAAAATACCCTCAATTATTCACTAAAGGACAAAATTGCCCCAAAATTCTTCATGTGGACCCCACCCACTTTCCCTCTCACGTGACCTGCTGCTCTCTCTCACGATCTCTCTCTCACCCTGTCTGCTCTCTCTCTCTCTCTCTCTCTCTCTCTGTCTCTCTCTCTCTTTTCTTTTCTCACGGTAGAACGCCCCATCCCCCCGAGCCGAACCTACTTCTCCTCCCTCTTTCTCCTTCCTTGGCGACTTTCGCCGCTGCCACCACTGCCATGATCCTCAGCCCTCCCTTGCTGTCACTCCCGACCCATCCACCACCGCCATTAGCCGTCGAACGGCCGAGAAACTCCTCGGAAACTCCTACCCTGTTTTCGACCCTGGCACTCGAGACCCATTTCTCCTCCCTCCGGCTTTGTGCTGCGTCGACGCCGCCAACCACCACCACCCCGGGACTCCCCCGTGTCCTGAACTTCAAGCCGACCCAATCTCGTCGACCATCGGCCGCCGGAGCCGCCTGAAAACTGCCCCTAGCCCCGGTGCCCTATTTTGGACCATGCTCGATTTGGTCTTCGATCCGACCAAACCGGCTGCCACCGTCCCTCGCCAGCACCGCCGATCACCTTCAAAAGGTCTCCTCTACCCCTCGTAGCTCATCGCCACCGGCCGCCACGCGTGGCGCCCGAAAAACGCCACCGACTGCCTCCCCTGTTTCGGCGTCGTGAAGACCCGATCTATTTCGCCGTCGATCCGCCGCCTCCAGCCGCCCTCCCCCACGGCCACCAGGCCCGAACAACTCCCCCCGACCACCTGGTGCTTCCACCGCCAACCCTCGAGCCAATCGCCATTCGTCGGTTGCCGAACCGGCCGCCTCAGCCAAGCCAGCCCTGCCCTATCTTGGCCGAGTGCCCTATTCGGGTCAATTCACGCTGGCCGTGGCCCGATTTGGCCTAGGTCGGGTGGCTGAGAGCCTAGGCTAGTGGCCAAGACCATGGGCCATTTTGGCCAAGAATTGTGGCCATGGGCCGAGAGTTTTGGGTCGTCGTCGCCCGTGTTGTCACTATTGAGACTGCTCGAGCCGACTTAATTTATGAGTTGACCCTAATCCTTGGTTAGGGCGCTAATTGCACCTAGGATTAGTCAATTAGCCGATTATGGTATTTAAGTACACGATCGGGGCCGGTTTAGATAGAAATTGTGATTAAGTTAAATAGCCGATCGATTAGGTTAGCCGGTTGATTACTTTGCCCGTGGCTAATTGTGATTAGTTGGAGTTGATTGATTGTTTGTGTTCGATCACGAGCGAGCGATAGGTTAGAGACGAGCGAACGATCGACATTATTAATTGAATCGATTAATAAAGGATTATCGTACGAATTGAGCCTTATATCGTCTAATTAGAATTAAATGCTCGTGATTGATTCGATGACTTTTATTGGCTTTATAGACTGTCTGGAATGACTGTTGGATTTTGATTGATGATTGTGGGTTAATCGCCCTGTGTACGGTTTTGGTGACTAGGAGGTAGCCTGCATATGCATATGACCGTGTGCGAAATCAAAAGACATATTTTAGCATGAAAATGGCCTTCGGCCCGATCTTTTACATGCGTGAGTGAGCATTTGGCTTTAACCGAAGATAATGAAATAGGTTGATTACTAGATGTGTTCTGTATGGTCATATGAGGGAACGATGATGCTTTTCCTAGCAAGTTCATACTGTACCAAACGTATAGAACCAGACGACTTGCCAGAAGCTCGTCAATTCTGGTCCAATGCTAACTAGCACGGATGCAGGATTGGTCGGATGCCGATCGCAGCTTGTGATGGACCGACGCCTCGTTTAGGGATGCCTCCTTGTTGGTGCTGTGCCAGGCGCATCGGAGACACCTCTTGTAGTAGCCGTTGTCGAGAGAAAAGGGACGTAGCCTGGTCCTGCCTGTAGAACGCTCGATTGCATCAAGGTGCTGGATCGCGCTGTTTGTGTGAGTCGCATCACGCTTTCTTTCGCGTAGATTCTCTCATGTGCCGTGGGCACAATCATCATTAATAAATGGACTTGTGTGATGTCCTGTGCGTACTTCTGGATGAGATGCTTGTTTGGGTGATCGACTAATTGGCTGTGAGTCGAGTCAAGCATTGCATTATGTGTGGCTGAAGCTGGCAAGTATGCATGTGGATTGTTTTATATCGTGACTGTAACTAGGTATTATATGTGGTAATTTGTTATTGTGAAACTTCCATTAGGATGCCCGGGTGAATCAGTTTCCTAACCGAGCTTAGGCTTGATTCACTGAGATTTATTCTCACCCCGTCGTGGGATAACATTTTCATGTCTCAAGTGACGAAGCCTCGTGAACGCCGAGGATTGGCTTTTGGATTAGTCATCTGAAGTAAGATGAGAAGTTAGTCTTACCTGACTGAGTACACCTGCTAAGGGCTTGTCCAGTCACTCCGAAGTATGGGGTTGTATACATACAGAAGTAGTATCGATAGGATTAAGATTTATTTGTGGTGTTTGACTCCTACTATTCTATTCCTGTTTATTTTTATTGTTAGGGAGTTAACACGTTTCCGCATGCTTAAGTAAGTGATAGGTCAATAGTGTGCCTGGAACGCTATCTCTATGACCTCGTGGAGATTTGGCAAGAAGTATCGCGGGCTCGAGAGTCGTGGCGTGCCAACTATCTTAGAGTGTTGCCTATGGTCATGTAATTGATTCTATCTAAAAGTACACTTCTAGAAAAGTGAGCTGAACTGAAATTGAGAGGTCTAATGAAGGGGGAAGATTGATTTGGAGTTTTTTAGTCACACTATAGATTATATTCACAGATCGGTCAATTATGATTATTTAGTGTGATCATAATTGTGAATATAACGTACTTAATTTTTAAATGAGATCTAGTGAGATATACAAAAGTGACTGATCGATCTAGGGTACAGCATACTAAAACCTATCTTTGATTATGCCCATTTTAGAGCTGTCATATACTCCCAACGGATATATGACAAAGAGCTCTCAATGTATGCTGGTTGCATGGGTTATTTGCCAATATGAACTTTGCGAAGATATTAAGGGTTATGTTTAGCCCTCTATGGGCAAGAGGGAGTTGTTTGCCCTTCATGGGTGAGTGTGAGATATTGGATAATATTAAGTGGGGACCACAGGGTTATGGTGTGCGCCCATGCGGGCAACCACAATCCCTTTAGAAGTTATATTCATTCAAACATGAAATATCACGTTGGTTGAATATACGTCAAATGACTTACGTCTTCCCCATTCCTTCAATCTGTCGCTCCTAAGAACAGAAAGACGAAAAACACTTCTCCCTGATTGCACTCCTCCCAACTCATTGTTGATTGGCATTGACGATAGAGGAAGTCCAAGATTGCAAATGGCTATTAACCGGTGAAAGTTAAGGTATGTTCTAGTAATATACTATCCTTGATCAGTGATTCAAATGATCCTATTGGACATTTTTCCGCAAATTAGATTTTATTATGAATGGGTTTAGAACTTAACAACTCCCATAACCCAAATAAGACGAACATAAATCAGCCTCACATCACATATGTGTTCCTTCAACCACAATTGTAGAGGATATAAAGGTTGAGAAGTTTTAGCTACACTAGCTTCAATAAGGACTTCAGTCGACCGATGTTAACCTAGCAAATGCAAACATTCAAAAGATCTAACCGATGCTGATTGTATTTACTTTTCTTTATTTCTTTTGAACATTTGCTCTTCAAAAGGTCAGGAAGCATGAACGTAAATATGGAAATCGCTCCATGAAAAGGCATTAATCAACATACAGAGTTGAAAACGTGATAAATTACCCGATTTAGAGAACTTCAATGGGGATGGCAGCAACAGTACCGAACAATTCCATTAGCTTATGCAAAATTCTTGCAGTCCTGCAAGAAAATACTACCAGTTACGATGCAATTTCAACTTCCCCCTAAAACTAAAGTGAACATGAGATTTTGCATAAATATGTCATCATAACAATTGTGCACTTAATAAATTCTCTCCCATGAGATTTTTGCTAGTTGAAGTGCTCTGTAGGTCTAGAGTGCCTATGTCCATGATCAAACTCAGAACTTGTTCCTAACCCCCTTACCTCCCCCTTCCACCAAGTCATGTGCCTAGGAGGTTCTTTCAAGGAGTTAAATCTAAAATAGGGGGACTAGAAATCTCGACTAATGGTATAGAACAGGTAAGGATCTTATGGATATTGTAAGGATTTTGTTAACGAGTGGCAACTGATTAAGGAATCTTTACAGATTTCAATGCACTACATGTCCTCACCTTTTGAATGAACAATGCTTTATAATTGAAACATTTCAAATTAAGTACAGCCAACAAGTGCCCCAAGGGCACTCATTAACAAGACCCACAACGTTATTAAGATCTAGCGATGTGGCGAAATACTTCATGGTTAGATACCCGAAACATTGTCTCATGAGCAGTTGGATGCACAGGTTTATAAACCAATCACTGAAAAAGAAAAGATACTCTAAAGATTATAAGAAAGTTTTGTCAATGGCGAGAGATATGAAATAAGTTGTGACATTCTGATTTTTCTATCATTTCAAGACTCATTAATGAGAAAGTATCTAACGATGTATTTCAGTCGTATCTCGCTCGGATCTAATCAATCTCGAGTTGACTAACCAAAAGGGAAAGGCTAACGCAAGACAAGGTACATGGACCTAAGGAACTTGAATAGGAAATGGTACTTTGACTATAAGGATTATCGAGGGAACATTTAGAGCCTTAAAAAGGTCGATCTAAGAGCGATTAAGGAATGCATTGCTGGCGTTATATGATTAGAGCGGGGGTGATACCGTTTAACCAATATATAATTTGCAAAATTTTCCTAAATCGAACAGTGACGATCGAGACCATCGAAACTAGTGATAAACCCTCACAATTACATGACAACCAAAGTTACCATAAATTGACGAGCCCCAATTGTGATATGAATCACAAGATTGATACGCGTGACTCTGCAAAAGCCGCCCGTCAGTTCGAGATAGGTTGGAACCACGTCCGATAGAAATATAAATTAGAAACGATTCTCGAAATTAGAAAATGGAGAATCAAGAATTCCAACATTATAACTGGATTGGTCGTCGCCTTATCGAAGAAAATTGAAGTTAGAAAAATGACGTTCAGGACGTCGAGGGCAAAATTACCATTTTATCCCTCAAGCCCTAACCTTATCTATATAATTGGATGAGGGCATTTTGGCCATTGAATCCCTTAATAGTTGCCAAAAATTGGAAGAGATGAGAGCCATTGGATGAGCATTGATTGACACAATGGACAAGTGTCAAAGGATTAAGATTTGATGTTGATTGAGTCACTTTTAACCTACCATTCAACAAGTTGACTATTGAAAATTGAAGTATAAACCTCCCATTCTCTCTCTCTTGGTCGAACACCCCTCCTCCATTGCCGAACAGCCTCTTCTTCTTCTTCTTCTTCTTCTTCTTCTTCTTCTTCTTCCTTGTCGAGAAGCCTGCCGCCCGACCGGATTCTGCTTGCCCGTTCGACGCCGTCGACCGTCGACCGTCGTCTCCGGCAACTTCCAACCGCCAAGCCGACCACCTGCTGTTTCCTCATCCTCTTGTCGACGTTCTTCAAGTAAAATCACTGTGTTTGACTCAGTGAGGAGCTCCAGCCGACCAATCTCTCGAAAGTTGATGCAAATCGTTGCAACCAGAAGTAAGCCACGGTTTAGGCCTCATAGGACCCCCAAAATCTTTGAGTTTTTCCACCAAATTTTGTGGACATCTAGGGAACACATAGACTGAGCTATGGTAAAAAGTTTGGGTGAATTTGATGGAGTTTTGACCCCAAATGGATCTTGTGTTTGAACGGCCAGAACTGACTGGTGACAGACCAGGAGGAATCGGCACTGTTCAAGGACTTTCCAGCGTCGCCTTGACTCCAAATTTTCGGTGAGAATCCCAACCCTTAGAACTACATGTTAGCAAGTAGATTAGCAAATAAATTGAGAGTTTAAGTTAGTTTAAGGGCTGTTAAGTTGGGATATGCACAGAACCGAGTAAACCCTGTTTTGGTCCAGTGCATACCAGTTCTATGGGAGGCTATTGGTATTGAGATTGAGCTCCAATTTCTCTGTTGAGAAGTGTGAGGATATTAATTGATAGGTCCATGAGGTGTATGTTTAGTGGGGTGATGATTTAAGCAAGAAAAATAGATGATTGGATGAATTTCCTTAGGTTGCGCGAGTGGATTGTTCTTGGATCATTAGAACCGAACCTTTGAGGTGCTTGGAAAAGACTTTTATTGAATTAAGCTTGAGGTAAGGGGATTCTAAGCCTTTGATAGGAGGATTGGACTCAATTGGGTGATTTGTATGCGAATTGATCTATTCTTGGAGGTTTATAATAAGATTGTTCAATGCACGTCCTAGAAAGATATAGAGGACTTGAATGTTTGACAATGCGTGTATTATGATTTGATTGTCACATTTGTATGTCAAATGTAATTGCCTCGCATGCCATGGATGTGTCGTTCGTCGCATGAGTTGCATTTGAACGCGTGCTATGAAATGAAATGAACTTTGGCATGTCTGAAAAGTTGTGACACCCTGAGGCGTATGAGACGCAGGGTTGTGGGGATGAATGCCCTGAGGTGCTAAGGCGCATAGTTTGAATTGAATGGCACCCTAAGGAGTACGAGACGCGAGGTTGAGAAGGCCATAATCCTAATGCGTTGAAATGCGGAAGGAGTTGAGATGTGTCGACACGTGCCTAGAATGATACTGAAAACCTGATACGTTTACTCGGGTTTGTCAGTGAGACGGTCTGACGCGTTTACGCGGACATGAAAGTGAGGAGGCAAGAAGGGGTGGAAGGTGTAATCTGACTTGATAATGTGTGCTTGAGCTTAATGATGCAATAAGATGTCTTGATTGCATGCTTGACATCCGTGTGAGATTTAGTGATAGCTTAATGCCTCATGTGATTGTGCATAAATTGTTTGTGATTATATTGCTCGAGTGGACGGTCAGCCTAACCTAGGGTTAGGACCCACCTTGCTAAGATGTATGTCTCACCCCGTTCTGGGACCCTATTTTGTTTCAAATCCTAGGCTTTGAGGATGTGGCCAATCAGGTTTGGTGACCCAAAGGAGATGTCTGTTTATTTTGAGGAGTTCCTTGATGGATAGGGGACCATTTATGTTAGGAAGTGTGCGGTCGTCTGGGTAGATGAGGGTGGCAGTAGCTGGAAGCCTCATAAATGTGAGGCCTGATTTAGGAAGATAGGGGACGTTTCTACAGAGCCGCTAAAGCCCATTGAGGTACCTCGTGGAGTGATACGCAGTTGGTGCCATCCCGCTCGGGATTCAGTGGAGGCCGAGGGATTAGTTGCTGGCTCTAGAAATGGCCCTGAGAAGAACCCGACTCTGGTGGACACCGACAAGGTCATAGAGATCGAGGCTATCGAGGAGGATCTGGTAGAGCCATCAGCTGACGAGACGACGGAGGACACCATGGAGGTTTGCTCGGAGACCTTCTCGAAGTACGAGCCCACTGAGGAGGCTGAGGAGGAGACTGATGACTCCAGTAACTCGACCTAGGAGTATCTGCTTTTCTGGTCTAATATTTTGATGGTGTTCTCAATACTTACTTCTTTTGGGAGACTGATGACCGTCTTTTGTATTAGCCTTGCCACCCTACCGACCAATATTTTTCTATGTCGTGCCTTGTATGGATAATCGAAAGTTTATGTATCATTGGTACCCTCATTACCCAAGTCCCATTTTATATTTATATGGAGGAGTTTTTATATCATTGCTTCTGCGTGCTTTCTTTATGATATATCTCTCGACTTATATGTGAATCCTAAGACCTCGAGAGATAGTTTGTGCTTGTAGGAAGTCGCCGCTCGTGCCCGGAGCGCAGGGCGTGACATTCCCATTTGCTTGGTATCAGATCAAGGTCAGCTCGATCCAAAGTTGATTGAGGATTGGAGTAATAAGGAGGATTAAGTCGGGACAAGGACGGGTAGCAAAACCTTAAGAAACTGGTTAGGATAAGACACGAGCTACATGGCATATGACTTGGCACATGTGATTGGCATTTGGCCTTGGCAGGATGGTGGTAATGTATTAGGATTAAGTTCCATGTTTAGCGTTGGAAGTCATTTCTAAATTTTGGCCTGTCAAGTGATTGAGTATGGCTTGTTTTGGTGAACCGTTGGAGTGAACGGAATTGAGGAGCAGCCATGAACTGCTTATTGAGGCGTTTGTGGAATTTGTGTTGTGGAAGGCTGTTGTATTGTAACCATTTCTATTAAGGCATAGTTTGGTAGCTTTGGATTTGGTTGAATGAATGAGTTACTAACTTCTTAATGAAATTGTGGTGGGCCAGGTTCAGTAGAAGCGCATAAGAATGAGTAATCCTTCTAGGAGACTTGGAAGGCCTAGGAGCGGAGCCTCTAGCTCGAGGTCGCCTATAGCAGAGGACCCGAGGATGGACGAAGTATTGAGGGCGCTCGAGAGGATTAGCGACCTCATCGACAGGAACACCCAGGACAAGGATGTTGTCATAGCCTAAGCGGTAGGAGCCGCAATAGCTGCCATCAACGCCAACAACGGCAACAACGGGGGCAATGGAAACAATGGCGGCCACGACCAGGGCAATGAGACAGTGAATGCCTAGGAAGAAATTGTGGTCGCCAGACAGATGGGCCAACTGGTCAAGCAGTTTATCAAGTTAAAGCCGACCTAGTTTGATGGGACTAGAGATCCCGAACTAGCATCGAGGTGGATCGAGAAGTTGGAAAAGACTTTTGGGGTGCTGAGGTGCACAGATGAGGAAAATGTGCTACTAGCGGTGTATCAACTAGAAGGTACCACCAATGACTGGTGGGCTCCACCAAGAATGGAGTTTTTCCGAAAGGAACGGCCATGACCTGGAATGCCTTTACTACGACATTCAATGATAAGTATTTCTCAGAGATAGCCCGGAAAAGGAAGCAAGTGGAATTATTACAACTGCGTCAAAATCAATTGATTGTGGACCAGTATGAAGCAAAGTTCTCTAGGCTGTCAAGGTACGTGCCTCGATCAGTAGAGGATCCCCTAGAGAAGGCGCGGAGATTTCGATACAGACTGAGGCCTGAGTTTCGCAGCCAAATGATAGCCCTGAATTTGAGGACCTACAAAGAAATCTATGAACAGGGTCAGATGATTGAGACGGATCTGAAGGAGAGGAATGCCGCATCTAAATCGCTGTTTAATTCGTTGAAAGACAATCGCCAGATTGGTAATGACTGGCAATAGGCGCTTTGTCCCTCCCGTGAGGAAGAATATTGTGAAGTCGCCAAACCTCACGAACTGGAACTGTTGCCTCTGTGGCAGAAGGTATGGTAATGGACCATGTCCAGCAAGAACTGGAGCATGCTTTAAGTGTGGTCAGATAGGCTACCAGATAAGGACTTGCCCGAACCAAGCTTCAGCGAGTAGACCTCAAGGGCAGCGATCGTAGGCCGGACCGTCGACTGCTACTCCCCAAGTTGATAAGAATCGACCCCCAGCTCAAGGAAGAGTTTATGCAGTAACCCACAGAGAGGCAGAAGAAATGCCGAGCGTGGTCACAGGTACGGTTTATTTATGTGACCAAGCTGCATATGTTTTGTTTGATCCTAGCGCAACACACTCGTTTGTATCTACTCGATTTGCTAATTTAGTTGATATGAAGTTAAAACCATTGAGTGTGATTCTGCATGTGGCCACCTCGTTGAAAGATAATATAATAGTTTCGTTGGGCTGTGCTGACTGTAAAATCGTAATTGGTGGTAGTAAGAAGAGTATTGATTTAGCTGTGTTGCCCATGTATGACTTCGATGTGATCATAGGAATGGACTGGTTGGGTAAACATGGGGCAGTAGTGGACTGTGGTAGTAGGATAATCCGGTTCTATCCAGAAGGTCGCCCTAGCTTTGAATTTGTGGGAAGTCGAGGAGGAACCTCGATTCCTTTGGTCTCATCTCTTAAAGTGACGAAGTTGATGTCTGAAGGGTGTCAGGCGTACTTAGTCATAGTTATGGACACGACTACCGAGGAGCCCAAACTAGAAAGCATTTCGGTAGCGCGTGAGTTTCCTGACATTTTTCCCCAGGAGTTACCAGGGTTACCACCGGAGCGAGAAATAGAGTTCGTGATTGAGTTAGCTCCTGGAACGGAGTCGATCTCGAAGGCACCCTATAGAATGTCCTTGTCAAAACTGAAGGAGTTAAAGGTACAAATGCAAGAATTACTGGATAAGGAATTTATTCGACTGAGTGCTTCACCGTAGGGAGTGCCGGTGTTGTTTGCAAGGAAAAAGGATGGATCCTTGCATCTATGCATCGACTATAGACAGTTGAACCAAGTGACCGTAAAGAATAAGTACCCTCTGCCAATGATTGATGATTTATTTGACCAATTGCAAGGAGCTGTGGTATTCTCTAAGATTGACTTGAGAACCAGGTATCACCAGTTGAGAATTAAGAAAGAAGACATACCTAAGACTGCTTTTAGGATAATGTATGGTCATTATGAATTCACTATGATGCCTTTTGATTTGACCAATGCTCCAGCCGCATTCATGGATACATCGGGTGTTCAAGGAATTCTTGGATGGATTCGTCATAGTCTTTATCGATGATATCCTGATTTTCTCAAGGAGTGACGAAGAACATGAGGAACATCTGAGGATTGTTTTGCAGACCCTAAAGGAACACTCACTTTACGCTAAGTTTAGCAAATGCGAATTATGGCTGAGTAAAGTGGCATTTCTTGGCCATGTGGTGTCTGGAGAAGGAATTGTTGTGGATCCTGCGAAGATCGAAGCCGTAACGAATTGGCCTAGACCTACTACGGTCAAGGAAGTTCGAAGTTTTTTGGAATTGGTAGGATATTACAGACGTTTTGCGGAGAAGTTTTCATCTATAGCCATTCCATTAACGAGATTGACCAAGAAAGAAACGAGGTTCGAATGGACGGATAAGTGTGAAAGGAGTTTCCAAAAGCTCAAGCATCAGTTGACAATCGCACTGGTGTTAACGATTTCATCAGGACCTGGAGGCTATGAGATATATAGCGATGCTTCACTAAAGGGACTAGGCTATGTGCTAATGCAGCATGGAAGAGTGGTTGCCTATGCGTCCCGACAGCCGAGACCGCACGAAATGAACTATCGGACCCATGATCTGGAATTAGCAGCAATCATTTTTTCTCTGAAAATCTAGAGGCATTATTTATGTGGCGAGAAGTTCTAGATTTACACAGACCACCAGAGCCTGAAGTATCTGTTTTTCCAGAAGTAACTAAATATGAGGCAGCGTCGATGGATGGAGCTGCTTAAGGATTATGAGTGCGACATACTGTATCACCCTAGAAAAGCGAATCGAGTCGCGGATGCGCTCAGCCTAAAATCGAGCATCGCCTGCCTACTTGTGAAAGGGTGGTCGTTATTCGAGAACTTGAGGGATTCTGAGTTCAGATTGGAAGTCTGTCAGTTATCCAGCTTGATAGCCACACTGAGAATAAAACTTGAGATCCAAGAAAGGATAAATGCCTTGCAGTCTACGGACCCAGAAATTCAGAAAATCTTGAAAATGGACGCGACAAAGAGGAAATCGAAATTCCAAGTGTTAGAGGATGGAATCTTGAAATTTCGAGGACGTCTATGCATGCCAAATGACGAAGAGCTTAGAGAAAGGATCTTATCAAAGGCTCATAGGAACAACTATAGTATCCACATTGGAAGCACGAAGATGTATCAAAACATGCGTTAACACTACTGGTGGAACGGGATGAAAGTTGATGTGGCGAAGTATGTAGCCAAGTGTCTGACATGTCAGCAGGTGAAGGCCCAACACTGTAAGCTTGGTGGATTATTACAACCACTAGAAATTCCTGAATGGAAGTGGGAGCACGTAACAATGGATTTTGTGAAGGGACTCCCAAGGAGCCAGAGAAGCCATGATTCTATTTGGGCAGTCGTGGACAGTTGACCAAGTCTGCATACTTCATTCCTGTGCGAAATGACTTCGCGATGGACAAATATGCCGAATTGTACATGAGACAAATAATGAGACTAAATGGAGTACCCGTGACGATTACATCAGACAGAGATCCCAAGTTCACGATGAACTTCTGGAAAAGCCTTCAAGATGCCATGAGGACTCGATAGCAATTTAGTACGGCATACCACCCACAAACGAACGGCCAATCGGAAAGGACAAGTCAGACGCTCGAGAACATGTTGCGAGCGTGCGTAATAAACTTCAAAAGTGGGTGGGAGAATCAGCTGCATTTAGTAGAGTTCGCATATAATAACAGCTATCAGCAGAGCATTCGAATGGCACCTTTTGAAGCACTCTATGGAAGGGCTTGCAGAACCCCGATTTGCTGGGACGAGGTCAGAGAAAGAAGTATCACAGGCCCCGAGTTGGTAGAGCAATCGGTAGAAGCAGTGAAGATAATTCGGGATAGACTGAAGACGGCACAGAGTCGTCAAAAGAGTTATGCAGATAAATGGCGTAAGCCTTTGCAGTTTCTAGTAGTGACCATATTTTCCTTAGGGTGTCGCTGATGAGGGGATTATCATGATTTGGAAAGAAAGGGAAACTGAGCTCAAGGTACGTAGGCCCCTTTGAAATTTTGAAACGGATTGGGACCTTAGCCTACAGACTGGCCTTACCGCCTAATTTATCCCAAATGCACAACATATTCCATGTGTCCATGCTACGAAAGTACGAATCAGACCCGACGCATGTGCTGGATTACGAGGTTATAGAAGCAGATGATAGAGTATCCTACATGGAGAAGCCAGTTAGGATCGAAGACCGAAAGGAACAAATTCTGAGAAATAAAACGATTCCATTGGTCAAAGTTATTTGGGAGCACCATGGAACCAAAGGCGCTACGTGGGAGAGCGAGGAAACGATGAGGCGTCAATATCCCCATTTATTTGAGTAACGGGTTTAATGTAAATTCCGGCGACGAAATTTTTGTAAGGGGGAAAGAGTTGTGACATTCTGATTTTCCTATCATTTTAAGACACATTAATGATAAAGTATCTAACGATGTATTTCAGTCGTATCTCGCTCGGATCTGATCAATCTTGAGTTGACTGACCAAAAGGAAAAGGCTAACGAGAGACAAGGTACGTGGACCTAGGGAACTCGAATGGAAAATGAAACTTTGACCATAAGGATTGTCAAGCGGACATTTAGAACCATAAAAAGGCCAATCTAAGAGTGATTAAGGAATGCATTGCTAGCGCTATATGATTGGAGCGCGGGTGATGCCGCTTAACCAATATATAATTTGTAAAATTTTTCTAAATCGAACAGTGACGATCGAGACCAACGAAACTAGTAATAGACCCTCGCAATTACATGACAACCAAAGTCGCTATGAGCCCTAATTGTGATATGAATCACAGGGTCGATACGCGTGATATCTGCAAAAGCCGCCTGTCAGTTCGAGATAGGAATGGAGAAATAAATCAGAAACGAGTCTCGAAATTAGAAAATGAAGAATCAAGAATTTCAATATTATAACTGGATTGGTTGTCGCCTTATCGAAGAAAATTGGAGTTAGAAAAACGACGTTCCGGACGTCGAGGGTAAAATAACCATTTTGCCCCTCAAGCCCTAATCTTACCTATATAATTGGATGAGGGCATTTTGGTCATTGAATCCCTCAATAGCTACCAAAAATTGGAAGAGATGAGAGTCATTGGATGAGCATTGATTAACACAATGAACAAGTGTCAAAGGATTAAGCTTTGATGTTGATTGAGTCACTTTTAACCTACCATTCAACAAGTTGACTATTGAAAATTGAAGTATAAACCTTCCATTCTCTCTCTTGGCTGAACACCCCTCCTCCATTGACGAATAGCCTCTTCTTCTTCTTCTTCTTATTATTCTTCCCTTCTTCCTTGTCGAGAAGCCTGCCACCCGACCGGATTCTGCTCGCCTGTTCGCCGCCATCAACCGTCGTCTCCGGCGACTTCCAATTGTCGAGCTAACCACCTGTTGTTTCCTCATCCTCTTGCCGAAGTTTCAAAGTGGAATCACTGCATTTGACTCAGTGAGGAGCTCCGGCCGACCAATCTCCCGAAAGTCGACGGAAATCGTCGCAACCAGAGGTAAGCAACAGTTTAGGCCTCATAGGACCCCAAAATCTTTGAGTTTTTCCACCAAATTTTATGGACATCTAGGGAACAGATAGACTGAGCTTTGGTAAAAATTTTGGGTGAATTTGATGGATTTTTTAACTCAAATGGGTCTTGTGTTTGAAAGGCCAGAATTGACCGATGACAGACCCGGAGGAATTGGCGCCGTTCAAGGACTTTCTGGCGTCGCCTTGACTCTAAATTTTCGATGAAACTTCCCAACCCTTAGAACTACATGTTAACAAGTAGATTAGCAAATAAATTGAGGGTTTAAGTTAGTTTAAGGGCTGTTAAGTTGGGATATGCACAGAACCGAGTAAACCCTGTTTCGGTCTTGTGCATACCAGTTCTGTGGGAGGCTGTTGGTTTTGAGATTAAGCTCCAATTTCGTCATTGAGAAGTGTGAGGATGTTAATTGATAGGTCCATGAGGTGTATGTTTAGTGGGGTGATGATTTGAGCAAGAATAATTGATAATTGGATGAATTTCCTTAGGTTGCGCGAGTGGACTGTTCTTAGATTGTTAGAACCGAACATTTGAGGTGCTTGGAAGAAGACTTTTATTGAATTAAGCTTGAGGTAAGGGGATTCTAAACCTTTGATAGGAGGATTGGACTCGATTAGATGATTTGTATGCGAATTAATATATTCTTGGAGGTTCATAATAAGATTGTTCAATGCACGTCCTAGAAAGATATAGAGGACATGAATGTTTGACAATGCATGTACTATGATTTGATTGTCAAATTTATATGTCAAATGTAATTGTCTCGCATGCCATGGATGTGTCGTTCGTCGCATGAGTTGCATTCGAACGTGTGCTATGAAATGAAATGAACTTTGGCATGTCTGAGAAGTTATGACATCCTGAAGCGTATGAGACGCGAGGTTGTGGGGATGAATGCCCAGAGGTGCTAAGGCGCAGGGTTTGAATTGAATGGCACCACGAGGCGTACGAGACGCGGGGTTGAGAAGGCCATAGTCCTGATGCGTTGAAACGCGGGACGGAGTTGAGATGTGTCGACACGTGCCTGGAATGATACCGAAAACCTAATGCGTTTACGCGGATTTGTCAGTGAGACGGTCTAATGCGTTTACGCAGACCGAGCCTGAGGCGTTCTAAACGCGGGAATGAAAGTAAGGAGGCAGGAAAGGAGTGGAAGGTGTAATTTGGCTTGATAATGTGTGCTTGAGCTTAATGATGTAATAAGATACCTTGATTGCATACTTGACATCCGTGTGAGATTTAGTGATAACTTGATGCCTCATGTGATTGTGCATAAATTGTTTGTGATTATATCTGCCTGAGTGGACGGTCAGCCTAACCTAATGTTAGGACCCACCTTGCTGAGATGTATGTCTCACCCCGTTGTGGGACCCTATTTTTTTTTCAGATCCTAGGCCTTGAGGAAGTAGCCAATCAGGTTTGGTGACCCAAAGGAGATGTTTGTTTATTTTAAAGAGTTCCCTGATGGACAGGGGACCATTTATGTTAGGAAGTGTACGGTCGTCTAGGTTGATGAGGGTGGCAGTAACTTGAAGCCTCATAGATTGAGGGCTGGTTCAGGAAGATAGGGGACATTTTTACAGGGCCGCTGATGCCCACTGAGGTACCCTATGGGGTGATACCCAGTTGGTGCCATCCCGCTAGGGATTCAGTGGAGGCCGAGGGATCAGTCCCTGGCTCAAGGAATGGCCTTGAGAAGACCCCGACTCTAGAAGACACCGATGATGTCATAGTGATCGAGGCTACCGAGGACGATCTGGAGGAGCCATTAGCTGACGAGACGATAGAGGGCACTGTGGAGATTTGCTCAGAGATTTTCTCTGAGTACGAGCCCACTAAGGAGGCTGAGGAGGAGTCTGACTGTGACATTCTGATTTTCAGTAAATTTCAGACTCATTAATGAGAAGTAAATCTAGGATGTATTTCAGTCGTATCTCGCTCGAATCTGATCAATTCGAGTAGGTTGACCAAAAGAGAAAGGCTAACGTGAGATAAGGTACGTGGACCTAGGAAACTCGGATAGGAAATGGCGCTTTGACCATAAGGATTGTCGATGGGACATTTAGAACCATAAAAAGGCCGATCTAAGAACGATTAAGGAAAGTATTTGATAGTGTTATATGATTAGAGCGCGGGTGATGCCGCTTAACCAATATATAATTTACAAAATTTTTCTAAATTGGACAGTGACGATCGAGACCATAGAAACTAGTGATAGATCCTCACAGTTACATGACAACCAAAGCCGCCACTAATTGACGAACCCTAAATGTGATATGAATCACAGGGTTGATACGCGTAAAGTATGCAAAAGCCGTCCGCTGGTTCGGGATAGGCTGAAACCACGTCCGATAGAGAAAACAATCAGAAACGAGTCTTGAAAATTGAAAATGGAGAATCAAGAATTCCAACGTTATATTCGGATTGGCTGTCGCCCTATCGAAGAATATTGAAACGAGAAAAATGACGTTCCGGACGTCGGGAGTAAAATTACCATTTTGTCCCTCAAGCTTAAGCCTTGCCCATGCAATGAAGGAAGGGCATTTTGGTCTTCATACACTCCCCAAAGCTGCCGAAAACTAGGAGGAACTATGGCCATTGGATCAAGTTGGAATGACACTTAGGACAAGTGTCAAAAGATGGACTAAAGAGTGATAAAATCTACTATTCACCACCTACCATTCAACCCATTGAATTGAGCCTTGTATATAGTCCTTTTCACTATCTCTCCTCTTTCCTTGACTGGCCATTTCCCCCTCCAAAGCACCAAGAACCCCTTTCTTCTTCCTTCACCTCCTGTCTATCACCCGACCAGCTCCTGCCTCTCCCTTCGCCGCCTTCGACGCCGCCCTCCGGCCACCGCCTGGACTCCAGCCGAACACCTGAGCTTAGTCCCACATCTTGCCAACCTCTTTGAAGTGGTAGCACAGCGATTGGACTACTGAGGAGCTCCAACCAAGCTTTTTCCCAAAAATCGACGGAATCTAACACCAATCTGAGGTAGGCCGAGTTTCAGACCCATTAGGATATCGAAATGTTGGAATCTTGCGACCAAATTTTATGGAGATCTAGCGGACGTGTATATCTATCTGTGGTAAAATGTTGAGCTTGATTTGATAAAGTTTTGAGCACAAATGGGTCTTGTAAACTTTGGACAGAATCTGCCGGTCTGCAACCTTGGAGGATCCGACTACTTTTGACGGGATTCCGGCGACGACTCGATATCAAACTCTCGATGAGACCCTTAGACCCTTAGACCCTTAGACCCTTGTAGGATAGTGATTAAATGATAAATTTGGTGGAGATTTAGGGCTGGTTGTGCAAGGTTTGCATAGAACCGAAAATAGTCGATTCGGTTCCGTGCAAGACTAAATCTGTTGAGGCTTATGGCTATTGATTTTGAGCCTCAAATTGGTGATTTAGATATGCTAAGATGATGAGGATTGTGTTGTGGAGGTTTAAGGTTCGTGGATTAGTAAATTAGACAAAGGAAATTGACGAATTGATTAGAAATTCTGGGTTGTGTGGTGAGATTGGTCTTGGACCATTGGAGGCTGAATATTTGAGGACCCAAGAAGAGAATTTTGTGGTATCAAACTCAAGGTAAGGGAATCCTAAACTTAGGATAGGAAGATTGGACTCGATTGGGTGAGTCGAGCGATAAATTGGTTGATTGGTGAGAGATTCCAAGATGAATGTTCTTGGTGCATCCTAAGTTGATATAGGGGATTTATGTGTGCTAATGCTTGTGCTTAAATTATTTGCCATGTTAAGTGTCACTTGATTATCCTGTATGCCATGAGTATTCGAATTGTGCTTGAGTTGCACCTGTTTGTTTGTATGTCAAATGAATTGAGAATCATAGCATGAGCATAACATGGCGAGACCTTGAGGGGTATGAGACGCAGGGTGGAGAATAGCCTAATGTGATCTAATCACGGGCATGAGAAAACCCTGAAGCGATTTAATCGCGGGCATGAAAATAGCCTGATGCGATCTAATCACGGGCATGATATTGAGGCAGGTTGAAAATGGTAGATGTAGTGAAGCGTAGGACGAGTGTGCATGATCATCTAAGCGCGTATGATGCCATAGCTGCATTCCTGCCACTTGTGTGTTGTCATCTCTATTTGTATTTGCCTGATATGTCTATGAGTTTGAATGTTTGGGATTTGCGACTAGCTGAGTGGACGGTCGGCCTAACCTAGGGTTAGGACCCACCTTATTGAGATGTGAATCTCACCCCTTTGGGGACCCTTATTTTTAAAGATCCTATGCCTTGACGATGTGGCCTATTCAATTTGGAGACCCTAAGGAGATGACCGTATATTTTGATGAGTTCTCGGATGGGCAGGGAACCATATACATAGGGAAGTGTACAATGGTGTGGGTTGACGAGGGTACTCCAGACTAGAAGCTTCATAGGTACGAGGCCTGATTTAGGAAGGTCGGGACGAGTCGACTAGGTCACTGAAGCCCCATGAGGTGCCCCAGAGGGTGATCCCTGATTGGTGCCACTCTGGCAGGGACCAAGACCAGGCCGAGGGATTGGTTGCCGGTTCCTGGAAAGGGCCGAAGAGGACCCCGACTTTAGAGTTCACTGAGGATGAGGTCATTGTGCTTGAGGTGACAGAGGAAAACCTCGCGGAGCCATCGGCTGAAGCGACCATGGAGGATACTATCGAGGTTCGCTCAGAGACATTTTCAGAGGATAAGCCAACGGAGGATGCCGAGGATACCGAGGACTCCAGCAGCTCATCTTAGGAGTTCCAGCTTGTTGGCTTGATCTTTTGGTGGCGATCCCGACCATGTTTCTTTTTGAATGTCGTTGATGGACTTTTGTGTACTCGCCCCGTCACCCCCCTTGTTTATCGGATTTAGTGTTTATGTACTAGTATGAACAAATGGATGTTATGTATGACAGTGTTTACGCTATCCAGGTCTCGCTTTATATTCTGTACGGAGGGGTTGTTTTTTTACCGCTTCCGCATGCTTGGTATATATAGTATATCTCTCGACTTAGTTGTGGATCTTGGGACCACGAGAGATGATTTGTTTGCTTGGAGGGAGTCGCATGCTCGTGCCCGAGGCGTGGGCGTGACATCTCCAGTTTGCTTGATATCAAAGTAAGGTCAGCTCGATCCAAAGTTGATTGAGGACTGAAGTAATAAGGAGGATTAAGTTGGGACTTGGATGGATAGCGAGACCTTAGGAGACTGGTTAAGGTAAGACATAGGGTGCATATCATGTGACTTGACACTTATGGATGGCATTTGGCCTTGGCAGGGTCGTGGTAAAGCATGAAGATTAAGTTCCCTGCTTAAAGTTTAAGGTCATTTCTGGACCTTGGCCTGTTTGATGAGTGAATGTGATTGGTTTTAGTAAGCCGTTGGAGTAAATGGAACTGAGAAATGGCCACGAGTTATTTGTTGAAATGTTTCTGAAGTTTATTATATGGGGTACTGCTGCGTTGTGACTGTTTCTATTGAGGATTAGTTAGTAGCTCTGGATGTGGATGAATGAATGAGTTACTAACTCCTTACTGAACTTGTGGTGGATCAGGTTCAGTAGAAAGAGATAAGGATGAGCAACCCGTCTAAAAGATCTGGAAGGTCCAAAGGCGGAGCCTCTAGCTCGAGGCCGCCTGTAGTTGAGGACCCAAGAATGGATGGCGTGCTGAGGGTGCTAAAGAGAATTGGTGACTTGATTGATAGGCAGACCCAAGATTGGGATGCTGCAATCGCCCAGACAGTAGGAGCTGCCATAGCAGCCGTCAATGCCAACAATGGCAACAATGGTGGCAATGGAAACCGAAATGAACATGACTAGGGCAATGAAGCTGTGAATGCCCAAGAGGAAATCGTCGTGGCCAGACAGATGGGCCAACTAGTGGAGCAGTTTATAAAGCTAAAGCCGACTCAGTTCGATGGGACTGGAGATCCTGAGCTAGCACCTAGATGGATTGAGAAGTTAGAGAAAGCTTTTAGTGTGCTGAGGTGCACGGACGAAGAGAAAGTGCTGTTAGCAATGTACCAGCTGGAGGGTACAAAAAATGATTGGTGGGCTGCCACCAAGAATAGTGTTTTTCCTGAAGGAACAGCAATGAATCGGGATGCCTTTAAGACGACATTCAATGATAAGTACTTCTCAGAGACGGCCAGGGAAAAGAAGCAGGTGGAATTTCTACAGCTACATCAGAACCAGTTGACGATAGATCAGTATGAGGCTGAATTCTCGAGGTTGTCGAGGAACGCACCTCGATCTGTAGAGGATCATCAAGAGAAAGCAAGGACGTTTTGGGGCGGTTTGAGGCCTGAGCTCCGTAGTCAGATGATTGCCCTAAACCTGAGAACGTATAAGGAGATCTATGAGCGGGGCCAGATGATTGAAAGGGACTTGAAAGAGAGGAATACCGCAACTGGATCGCGGTTTACACCGTTTAGAGATAACCGCCAAATGGACAAGAGACCGATGGTAGGCAATAGGCATTTTGTTCCTCCCGTGAGGAAAAATATCGTGAAGCCGTCGAATCTCACAAAATGGAGCTGCTGTCTTTGTGGCAGAAGGCATGGAAATGGGCCATGCCTAATGAGGACTGGAGCTTGCTTTAAATGTGGTCAGCTAGGCCACCAGATGAGGACGTGCCTAAACCAAGCTCCGGCGAGTCGATCTCAAAGACAGAGACCACAAGCTGGACCGTCGACTGCCACTCCCCAGATCGAGCAGAATCGACCACCGGCATAGGGAAGTGTGTATGCAGTAGCCCGCACAGAGGCGGAGGAAGCGCCAGGCGTGGTCACAGGTACAGTTTACTTGTGCAACCAAGCTACATACGCATTGTTTGACCCTGGTACCACGCATTCATTTGTGTCTGCACAGTTTGCTGATTTGGTGGGTACGAAATTGAAACCGTTGAACATAATCCTGCATGTTGCCACTCCGTTAAAGGATAATATATTGGTTTCATTGGGCTGTATAGGTTGTGAAATCGTGATTGGAAGGAGTAAGGAGAGTATTGACCTAGCTGTAATGCCCATGTACGATTTTGACGTGATCATAGGAATGGATTGATTGGGTAAGTGGGGGGCAGTAGTGGATTATGGTAGTAGGATAATCCGATTTTATCCGAGAGGCCGCCCTAGCTTTGAGCTGGTGGGAAGTCGAGGAGGAATCTCGATTCCCTTAGTCTCATCTCTGGAAGTGACTAAGTTGATGTCTGAAGGGTGTCAGGCAAACTTAGCTGCAGTAATGGACATGACTACCGAAGAGCTAAAGTTAGAGAATATCCTGGTAGTATGTGGGTTTCCTAATGTGTTTCCCCAAGAGATGCCAGGATTACCATCGGAATGGGAAATAGAATTTGTAATCGAGTTAGCCCCTAGGACAGAACCGATCTCGAAAGCACCTTACAGGATGTCCTTGTCAGAACTAAAAGAGTTCAAGGTGCAGATGCAAAAGCTGCTAGATAAGGGATTCATTCGACCGAGTGCTTCGCCGTGGGGAGCACCGGTGTTATTCATAAGGAAGAAGAATGGGTCTTTGTGTTTACGCATCGACTATCGGCTGTTGAACCAAGTGATAGTGAAGAACAAGTACCCACTGTCGAGAATTGACGATCTGTTTGATTAGTTGCAAGGAGCGACGGTATTTTCAAAGATTGACCTGAGAACAAGGTATCACCAGTTGAGGATCAAAAAGGAAGACATACCTAAGACTGCCTTTGGAACAAGGTATGGTCATTATGAGTTTACGGTGATGCCGTTCGGTTTGACCAATGCTCCAACTGCATTCATGGACTTGATGCATCAAGTATTTAAGGAATTCCTGAATATATTCGTCATAGTCTTTATTGACGACATCTTGATTTACTCGAGGAGTGATGCAGAACACGAGGAGCACTTGAGGATTGTTCTACAGACCTTGATAGAGCATTCGCTCTATGCAAAGTTGAGTAAGTGCGAGTTCTGGCTGAGTAGGGTAGCATTTCTTAGTCACATGGTATCTAGTGAAGGAATCGCAGTGGATCCTGCGAAGATCGAGACTGTAACAAATTGGCCTAGACCTACTACAATTACAGAGGTCAGAAGTTTCTTGGGATTGGCCGGGTATTACAGGCGTTTTGTGGAGAAATTCTCATCCATAGCCATCCCATTGACGCGGTTGACGAAGAAGGAAATAAGGTTTGAATGGACTGACAAATGTGAGAGGAGTTTCCAAGAGCTCAAGCATAAATTGACAACCGCGCCAATGCTGAAAATTCCATCTGGACCAGGAGGTTACGAAATATACAGTGATGCCTCGCTAAAAGGATTGGGCTGTGTATTGATGCAGCACGGAAGAGTAGTAACCTACGCATCTAGGCAGTTGAGGCCACATGAAATGAACTATCCAACTCATGATCTGGAGTTAGCGGCAATTATATTTGCTCTGAAGATATGGAGACATTACCTCTGTGGCGAAAAGTTTCAAATTTATACCGACCACCAAAACTTAAAGTACCTATTTTTCTAGAAAGAGCTGAATATGAGGCAGCGTAGGTGGATGGAGCTGCTCAAAGATTATGATTGTGATATACTATATCACCTTAGGAAAGCAAATAGAGTTGTAGATGCACTTAGCCGGAAGTTGAGCATAGCATGTCTGCTAGTGAAAGGTTGGTCGATGATTGAATATTTAAGAGATTCTGAGTTCAGACTAGAAGTATGCCAGTTGTCTAGCTTAATGGCTACATTGAGGGTGGAACTTGAGGTCCAGGAGAGAATAAAACCTTGTAGTCTACGGACCAAGAGATTCAAAAGATCTTCGAGATGGATGTGACAAAGAGAAAATCAGAATTTCAGGTGTCAGAGGACAGAATTTATAAGTTCCGGGGACGATTGTGTGTACCAAAGGATGAAGGACTCAGGGAAAGGATCTTGTTAAAGGCTCATAGGAGCAATTATAGCATCCACCCTGGAAGTACGAAAATGTATCAAAACTTGCGACAGCATTATTGGTGGAACGAGATGAAGGTGGACGTAGCAAAGTATGTGGCTAAGTGTTTGATGTGCCAGAAAGTGAAAGTGTAGCACTGTAAGTCTGGAGGACTATTATAGCCAATGGAGATACCCGAATGGAAGTGGGAGCATGTGACTATGGATTTTGTGATGGGACTCCCAAGGAGTCAAAGAGATCACGACTCTATATGGGTAGTCATGGACAGATTGACCAAGTCTACACATTTCATCTCGGTGCGAAAGAACTTCGCTATGGATAGGTATGCAGAGTTGTACATGAGACAAGTTGTGAGGTTACATGGAGTGTCTGTGACAATTACGTCTGATCGAGACCCCAAATTCACGGCAAACTTTTGAAAGAGTCTGCAAGATGCAATGGGAACCCGATTACAGTTTAGCACAGCGTACCATCCACAGACAGATGGACAATCGGAAAGGACGATTCAGACGCTTGAGGACATGTTGAGAACGTGTATCATTGATTTTAAAGGTAGATGGGAAGATCAGCTACATCTGGTAGAGTTTGCTTATAATAATAGCTACCAGCAGAGCATCCAGATGTCACCGTTCAAAGCGCTCTATGGAAGAGCCTGCAAAATCCTGATTTGCTGGGATGAGGTTGAAGAAAGGAGTATCACAAACCCAGAATTAGTGGAGCAATCGGTGGAAGCAATGAAATTAATTCGGGATAGACTGAGGATGGCACAGAGTTGTCAAAAGAGCTATGCAGATAAGCGGCGCAAGCCCTTGGAGTTTCAAGTGGGCGATCATGTCTTCCTCAAGGTATCACCAATGAGAGGATTATCGCGATTTGCAAAGAAAGGGAAGCTGAACCCAAGGTATGTAGGTCCATTTGAGATACTGGAGCGAATTGGAACCTTGACCTACAGGCTTGCCTTGCCACCTAATCTATCCCAAGTGCATAATGTGTTCCATGTATCGATGCTACGAAAGTATGAACCGAATCCGACACATATGTTAGACTACGAGGTTATAGAAGTGGACGACCGAGTATCTTACATAGAGAAGCCGATAAGGATCGACGATTGGAAGGAGCAAATCCTCAGGAATAAGAAGATTTCACTAGTCAAAGTAGTGTAGGAGCACCATGGAACAGAAGGTGCCACGTGGGAAAACGAAGAGACGATGAGGCGAAATCACCCTCATTTATTTGAGTAATTAAGTTTGATGTAAATTTCGGGGACGAAATTTTTGTAAGGGGGGAAGAGTTGCGACATTCTGATTTTCAGTCAATTTCAGACTCATTAATGAGAAGTAAATCTAGAGATATATTTTGGTCGTATCTCGTTCGAATCTGATCAATTTGAGAAGGCTAACCAAAGGGAAAGGCTAACGAGAGACAAGATACGTGGACCTAGGAAACTCATATAGAAAATGGCGCTTTGACCATAAGGATTGTCAAGAGTACATTTAGAACCATAAAAAGGCCGATCTAAGAACGATTAAGGAATGTATTTGCTAGCGTTATATGATTGGAGCGCGGGTGATGCCACTTAACCAATATATAATTTGCAAAATTTTCTTAAATCGGACAGTGACGATCGAGATCATAGAAACTAGTGATAGACCCTCACAATTACATGACAATCAAAGTCGCCATGAATTGATGAGCCCTAAATATGATATGAATCACAAGGTCGATACGTGTAAAGTCTGCAAAAGCCGCCCGTCGGTTCGAGAGAGGCTGAAACCACTTCCAATAGAGAAAACAATCAGAAATGAGTCTTGAAAATTGAAAATGGAGAATCAAGAATTCCAACGTTATATTCGGATTGGTCATCGCCCTATCGAAGAATATTGGAACGAGAAAAATAATTTTCCGGACGTTAGGGTTAAAATTATCATTTTACCCCTCAAGCTTAAACCTTACCCATGGAATGAAGGAATGGCATTTTGGTCTTCATACACTCCCCAAGGCTGTTGAAAACTAGGAGGAATTGTGGCCATTGGATCAAGTTGGAATGACACTTAGGATAAGTGTCAAAAGATGGACTAAAGAGTGGTCAGGTCTACTATTCACCACCTATCATTCAACCCATTGACTTGAGCCTTGTATATAGTATTTTTCACTCTCTTTCATCTTCCCTTGACCGGCCATTTCCCCCTCCAAAGCACCGAGAACCCCTTTCTTCTTCCTCCTCCTGCCGATCGCCTGACCAGCTCCTACCGCTCCCTTCACCACCGGCGACGTCGCCCTCCGGCCACCGCCTGGACTCCAGCCAAATACCTGAGCCTAGCCCCACATCTTGCCAACCTCCTCGAAGTGGAAGCATGACGATTGGACCACCGAGGAGCTCCAGCCAAGCTTTTTCCCGGAAGCCGACAAAATCTAACCCAATCTGAGGTAGGCCGAGTTTCAGGCCCCTTAGGATATCGAAATGTTGGAATCTTGCGACCAAATTTTATGAAGATCTAGGGGATGTATATATCTATCTGTAGTAAAAATTTGAGCTTTATTTGATGAAGTTTTGACCCCAAATGGGTCTTGTAAACTTTGGACAGAATTTGTCGATCTGCGACCTTAAAGGATCTGGCGACTTTTGACGGGATTCCGGCGACGACACGACCTCAAACTCTCGGTGAGACCCTTAGACCCTTAGATAGACATGTTAAGATGTATGATAGTGATTAAACGATGGATTTGGTGGAGATTTAGGGCTGGTTGTGCACGGTTTGCACAGAACCGAAAATAGCCGGTTCAGTTCCGTGCAAGTCCAAATCTGTGGAGGCTGATGGCTATTGGTTTTGAGCCTCAAATTGGTGATTTAGATATGCTAAGATGATGAGGATTGTGTTGTGGAGGTTTAGGGTTCGTGGATTAGTAAATTGGATAAAGGAAATTGAAGAATTGATTGAAAATTCTAGGTTGCGCGGTGAGATTGGTCTTGGACCATTGGAGGCCAAATATTTGAGGACCCAAGAAGAGAATTTTGTGGTATCAAACTCAAGATAAGGAAATCCTAAACTTAGGATAGGAAGATTGGACTCGATTGGGTGAGTCGAGCGATAAATTGGTTGATTGTGAGAGATTTCAAGATGAATGTTCTTGGCGCATCCTAAGTTGATATAGGGGATTTATGTGTGCTAATGCTTGTGCTTAAATTGTTTGCCATGTTAAGTGTCACTTGATTGTCCTGCATGCCATGAGTATTCGGATTGTGCTTAAGTTGCACCTATTGTTTGTATGTCAAATGAATTGAGAATAATGGCATAGCATAACATGGCGAGACCATGAGGCGTATGAGACGCGGGGTGGAGAATAGCCTGATGCGATCTAATCACGAGCATGAGAATAACCTGATGCGATCTAATCGCGGGCATGAGATTGAGGCAGGTTGAAAATGGTAGATGTGGTGAAGTGGCAAGACGAGTGTGCATGATCATCTTAGTGTGCATGATGCCATAGCTGCATGCCTGCCACTTGTGTGATGTCATCTCTATTTGTATTTTCCTGATATGTTTGTGAGTTTGAATGTTTGGGGTTTGTGACTGCCTGAGTGAACGGTCGGCCTAGCCTAGGGTTAGGACCCACCTTACTGAGATAGGAATCTCACCCCTTTGGGGACCCTTATTTTTATAGATTCTAGGTCTTGACGATGTGGCCTATTCGATTTGAAGACCCTAAGGAGATGACCGTATATTTTGATGAGTTCCCGGATGGGCAGGGAATCATATACGTAAGGAAGTGTACAGTGGTGTGGGTTGACAAGGGTAGTCCAGACTGGAAGCCTCATAGGTACGAGGCCTGGTTTAGGAAGGTCGGGAAAGAGTCGATTGGGCCACTGAAATCCCATGAGGTGTCCCAAGGAGTGATCCCTGATTGGTGCCACCCCGGCAGGGACCAGCACCAGGCCGAGGGATCGATTGCCGGTTCCCGAAACGGGCCGGAGTGGACCCCGACTTTGGAGTTCACTGAGGATGAGGTCATTGTGCTTGAGGCGACAAGGGAGGACCTCGTGGAGCCATCGGCTGAGGTGACCATGGAGTATACTATCGAGGTTCGCTCGGAGACATTTTCAGAGTATGAACCGACGGAGGATGCCGAGGATACCAAGGATTCCAGCAGCTCATCTTAGGAGTTCCAACTTGTTGGCTTGATCTTTTGGTGGCGATCCCGACCATGTTT
Organism: Rhodomyrtus tomentosa; assembly: GCA_028455895.1. Taxonomy (NCBI): domain Eukaryota; kingdom Viridiplantae; phylum Streptophyta; class Magnoliopsida; order Myrtales; family Myrtaceae; genus Rhodomyrtus; species Rhodomyrtus tomentosa. Next base: position 24,083,767 of record JAPCWY010000004.1, read on the forward strand.
CTTTTTGAATGCCGTTGATGGACTTTTGTGTACTCGTCCCGTCACCCCCCTTGTTTATCGAATTTAGTGTTTATGTACTGGTATGAATAAATGGATGTTATGTATGACAGTATTTACGCTATCCAGGTCTCGCTTTATATTCTGTACGGAGGAGATGTTTATTTACCGCTTTTGCATGCTTGGTATATATAGTATATCTCTCGACTTAGTTGTGGATCTTGAGACCACGAGAGATGTTTTGTTTGCTTGCAGGGAGTCGCGTGCTCGTGCCTGGGGCGCAAGGCGTGACACTGACGACTCCAGTAGCTTGTCCTATGAGTCTTTGCTTTTCTGGTCTGATATTTTGATGGTGTTCTCAATACCTGCTTCTTTTCGGAGACTGATAATCGTCTTTTGTATCAGCCTTGCCACCCTACCGACTAGTATGTTTAGTTGTTGTGCCTTGTATGGATAATCGGAAGTTTATGTATCATTAGTACCCTCGTTACCCAGATCTCATTTTATATTTGTACGTAGGAGTTTTTATATCATTGCTTCCACGTGCTTTCTTTATGATATATCTCTCGACCTATATGTGAATCCTGGGACCTCGAGAGATAGTTTGTGCTTGCAAGAAATCGCGCGCTCGTGCCCGGGGCGCGGAGCGTGACATAGGTCATAACTCCTGATGAACTACACAGGGAAGGCTACAAAACGCACATGTTAATCAAAGTAAGCGAACATGTGAAGCACAAGTACCCACTCATCAAATGGAAACTCCTAACAAATCAACGAAATCAAGAAACAAAAAAAGAAAAAACCGGACCTCCCCCATTTCTTTCAAAGACTACACTAACACCATCCCAGCTGATTCCATCATGCCATGGAGTTGCGAAACACCGTTTCCTGCGTCTCCAACGAGATCGCCCTTTTTCCGACATAGACGTGATGCGGAGTCTATTAGTAGTGCGTTTTTGGATCGATTAAATCGGCAGAAATCCAATCGAAAATCAAGGCAATGATGCGCCTAGAACTGACGAACCGGGACAACGACATTGAATTGAGCTCAAACTTGATCGACTGAAGCGAAACGGCGTTCTGAACAATATTTACTGCCTTTGGCTATGAACTGTGATAGATTTTGGAGATTCAGGATCGTTTAGATGGTCTTTTCAATTACTTTTGTATTTTCGGATTTAATTTTATTTTAGTGGTATTTTAGTAATTTTGCGATTTAGATGTCATTAAGGCTGACATACTATATAAGCTCGTTTTAAGGTTTTTGGAATTCATAATATATGTTTTATTTAATATTAAATTTCGAGATTTTTCTTTCAGGATAGAAGGACATAGAAGCTGCCTCCTCGTACACAGAACACACCAGGTAACTGTGAATTCTCAAAACAGAGAGGAAAGAGATACCAGCATAACAAAATCGAAAAAGGACGATGAAAATAAATCGATCGAGCCCTTCACCTCTCGCAGATGTCGATGTCAGAAGGTTCCGACAAAGTCCCCATCCTCCCCACTGCCTCCGCGTCCCACCGTATCTTCTCGAGGCAACCAATAATGCCTGTCTTTCATTGAAGGAGCGCCCGAGAGCCGATGCTGATTGTCCCGGCCATCGGAAGAGCAGTCAAGGCGACGTATCGAGAGAGAGAGAGAGTCGAGGAATGGGATGAGGCAGCGAGCGAGAGTTATGGAGAGACGGAAACTGGCAGCGTCTTTGGCATGCAACGACGAGCACGAGTTTCAGATATATATATATATATATATATATATATATATGGTTGCTGCCTGGTGGCGGGAGGCTCCGAGTTCTGGCCGATGGAGTGCGGGCTGCGGTGACGATGGAGACGTATTGGAAGAAGAAGAAGAGGAGGAGGAGGAAGGAGCCGTTAAATCATTTAAAAATATTAATGTATCGTGAAGATGTTTTGTATTCATTGACGATACAAGTCAAAAATAATATTTTTCTAATTATTTATTTTTCATAAGATAAATGAAGCCTTATTTAATCCTGATGAAAAAAACCGCTCAGTTAAAAAAAAAAAATTGTCCAGAAAAAAGCGAATAACGAATCAGGTTTTAATTAGCTTGAATTAATATGGGCTTATTTTGGCTCTAGTAAGTTTAGACTTGCCTTGGTTTTCTGCAGAAGTTGAATTCGAAGCATTACCCATCTAGTTCTCTCGCAATCGTTCTCTAGATGAGACAAAATTTTAAAAATTAGTTGTGATTTTGTCACGCCCCGACTCTCAGGCCCGCGACATCCCTTGCCCAATCTTCACGAGGTCATAGAGATAGCGTCCCAGGCACGCTATTGACCTAACCCTTATTTACGCATGCGGAAACGTGTCAACTCCTTGACAACAAAATAAATAGGAATAGCATAGTAAGAATCAAACACCACAAATAGATCTTAATCCTGTCGACTTTAATTTCGTACAAAAACAACCCCATACTTCAGGGTAACTAGACTAGACCTTTGCAGGTGTACCTAATCAGGTAATGCTAACTTCTCATCTTACTTCGGGTGACTAATCCAAAAGCCAACTCTTGGCATCCACAAGACTTCGTCACTTGGGACCTGAAATAATATCCCACGACGGGGTGAGAATAAATCTCAGTGAATCAAGCCTAAGCTCGGTTAGGAAACTGATTCACCCGGGCATCTTAACGGAAGTATCACCAAAGTAAATCACCGCAAATATATATAAAAACAATTCACATGCGTACTTGTCAACCTCAACCACACATAATGCAATGCTTGACTCGACTAACAACCAAACAGTCGATCACTCAACAAGCATTTCATCCACAAGCACACACACTGGACATCACACAAGTCCATTTATTAACGATGATTGTGCCCACGGCACATGAGAGGATCTACGCGAAAGAAGGCGTGATTCGACTCCCACAAATAACGCGATCCAGCACCTCAGTGCAATCTAGCGTTCTACCGGCAGAACCGGGCTACGTTCCTTTTCTCTCGGCAACGGCTACTACAAGAGGTGTCTCCGGTGCGACTGGCACGGCACCAGCAAGTAGGCATCCCTAAACGGGGCGTCGGTCCATCACAAGCTGCGACCGGCATCCAACAATCCCTTAAAACCGTACGTACCATACGGGGCATGGACTATCGTGCTTCTGGCAAGCCGTGTGGTTCTATACAACTTGTATAGCACGAACTTGCCAGGAAAAGCATCATCGTTCCATCAAATGACCACACAGAACACATCCAGCAATCAACCCATTTCATTATCTTCGGTTAAAGCCGGATGCTCACTCACACGTGTAAAAGATCAGCCAAAGGCCATTTTCATGCCAAAACATGTCTTTTGATTTCTCACACGGCCATATGCATATGCAGTCTAACTTTAGACACTGCAACCATAAACGGGCTATCAAACCCTAAACAGACAGTCAATTGCCCAGAGGCAAAAAGGCAATCCAACCGGCAACTCAGCGAAGCGATCAAATCAACAAGGCCATCAAGCAATCACGAGTAGTAAAAAAAAACGATTAGGCCACAAAAAGCTCGATTCGTACAATAATACTTTATTAACCAAACTAATCGATTTAATGCGTCGATCGCTCGCTCGTCTCTAACCTGTCGCTCGCTCGCGAACAAACGCAATCAATCACTCAATCAATCAATTTCAACTAATCACAATTAGCCACAGACAGTAAAATCAATCGACTAACCTAATCGATCGGCCATTTAACTTAATCACAATTTCTATCTAAATCGGCCTCAATCGCGTACCTAAATTCCTTAATTGACTAAACGACTAATCCTAGGCGCAATTAGCGCCCTAACCAAGGATTAGGGTCAACTCACAATTTAAGTCGACTCGGACGGTCCCAACGGCGACGGCGATGGCAACGAACGGCGTCGGCGGTCCGCGAACCAAAATCCTCGAAAAATGGCCCAAAATTCTTGGCCACGGCTCGAATTCTTCTCGGCCAAATGGCCCACGAGCCCGGCCACTGACCCGGCCACTGACTCGGCCCGGCCCAGGCCACAACGGGCCACTGCCCGCGCGGACTGGCCAGAACAGGGCAAGGGCGGCGCCGGGGGAAAAACGGCCGGAACGGCGATCGGTGGACGGCGGCCGGCTCGGAGGTGGACGATGGAGTGACCAGGGGGTCGGCGGGAGTCGATCGGGAGTGGTGGCCGCGGTGGAGGGCGGCCGAAGGCGGCGGACCGGCGGCCGGCAGAACCGGCCGAGAGGTGTATTTGGGCGCCAAGAAACAGGGCGCCGGTTCGAGGGGATTTTCGGCCGCCACGCGCGGCGGCCGGCGGCCAGGAGCTCGGGGATGATAGAGGAAGGTCTTGGGGGTCCGTTGGTGGTGGCGGTGTGAAGCGGCGTCGCCGGAAACGGCCGGATCGAAGAAAAATCCGACTGGTACCCAAAACAGGGCACCGGCGGTTTCGCGGTTGATCGCGGCGGTTTCGACGGACAATCGGCGGCGGGGCTGGGTCGAGGACGTCGAGGGAAGGTAGGGGAACGTCGGAGGGGTGGTGGGTGGCGGCGGTGGCGGCCGAAAACGGCCGGAGGAGACAAAATGGGTCTCGGCGCGCAGGCGGCCGAAACAGGGGCTGGGAGTTCGCGGCGTTTTCGCGGCTTCCGACGGCTGTTGACGGCGGCGAAGGGGTCGGGGGTAACGACGACGAAGAGCTGGGGGGTCGTGGCGGTCGGTGGCGGGTGGTGGCGGCGCAAATCGCCGGCGGGAGGAGAAAAAACGGAGGAGGGGTAGTTCGGTCGGGGGGGGTATCCGAGCGGGAGAGAGAGAGAGAGAGAGAGAGAGAGGGAGAGAGAGGGAGAGAGGGAGAGAGAGGGAGAGAGAGGGAGAGTGGGGTTTATTAATTAAATTTTTTTTTTTTTTTTTCAAGAGGGCTAATTCGGTAATTTCGCAAACGGGGGCTCGGTCGGGATTAGGCTCGAGCGCGAGGATTGAAACCCTAGTTTGCGACGACTAAGAATTTCGAAACCAAATCTAAACCGACTGAAACTCCAGAATTCGTCCAATTTCATCTCTTCAGTCCTTGCGATACAAAATTTTCCATCGACTGGAATTTGATGTCTATTTCTTAAATTACTTTCGATTACCTTACCGGAGGTGAATTTTCAGGATGTCACAATTCTCCCCCACTTAGGAAATTTCGTCCTCGAAATTGAAGTACTACTGCAGCCCTTCAAACCAATAAAGATATCCAGTTCACATAATTTTCTCAAAAGTTCCTTCAGGATCACGGTGTTACTAAACCTCCTTGACCAAAGGGAAAAAATCTTGCTCCAGAATACCTATTGTCTCCCAACGATCCTGACTGGACTTCCCAGTTACTATGCTCGCTCATCCAGTTCAATCTCCCCATAATTCAACACAACGCATGAGCAGGGTTCGGCTCGCACTTCCTCAATATCGACACATGGAAGACGTTATGCACTGGAACCAGCCTTGGTAGTAACATAAGACGATACGCCAATTTCCCTATTCTTTCCAAGAATCTCAAAAGGTTTGACATATTTGAGCTTAACATTCCATTATTACAAAAACGAGTTGTCCTTTCAACATGCGTCACTTTCTACAGACATGATCACCCACCTAAAATTCTATTGGTCTTTGCTCTGGAATGGAACTTTCCTAACGACTCTGAATTGTTCTCAATCTGTCTCTAAGAACCTTGATTGCATCCAGTGACTGTTCCATTAAATGAAGACTCATGACCTTCATCTCACCATTTTCATTCCAACAGACTAGCGTTCTTCACGTTCTACCATATCATGCCTCGAAAAGCATCATCTTGATACTCCGCTGAAATTTTTTTTTTTTTTTTTTTATCTGTTCTTTCCAATCACCTTGGAACCTAAAAACGCATGTCACCGTCATGTCCTCCAAGGTCTGAATTGTCCTTTCAGATTGATCTTCTGTCTGCGATTAACAAGCCATACCGAACTGCAATTTTGTTTCCCAAACTTCATACCAGGTTCGCTCCAAGTCAATCCAACTTTATTTCCTCTCTAAGTATCGAAATTATAAAGCGATTATCAAATCCAAGTCGGTTTCTAATTTACGAATCTTGACTATTAATTTGACACAATTCCATATCCACAATTCGTTTCAGTAGGGTGAATCATCCACTTCTAGGGATTCAACTCAACTGTGACCATCCAATCTTGTTGTCCCAAACAACTGTTGGTTATCCTAGTATCCGTAGTAAGTATCTATTCTCGCGAATAAACCAGTCATTGCTTAAATTCCAACGAGCAGAGAACGCCCCTTGTCGACCACAATTAACACTAATGGCAATTTAGGCATTCTGCTTACATGGAGAAGGTCTACTAACAATTCGCCTTTTCTTCAACGCTTTTGCGATTAGAATCTCCACTTGTCAATTCTTGAACACCTGGAGAATTACCGAACTCAGACGTCAAATCCAACTGAGGATCGGACCATTTATTCTATCGAACAGGGTTAGCTCACAACCGACTGACGAGTCGAGGACCACCTCAAATATTCCGGTTTAGAGTTGGAATCACCCGTTCCTAGACCGGTGGTACAATCGAACACTATCGAGATCACATCTCATGACCAACTCAAATTGATGCAGGATTAGTTCTACTCGACCCGTAGTCCTCCAGTAACACATCACCAAATCCAGGGTAGCTAATCCTTGACTAGTGTGTGGCTGGTACGGGGTTCTAGTACAAATCGTTCCTCACTGGTCTATGGCCATCCTGAACATCGATCAATGTCAGTTCGCAAATCATGCCACGAATCAATCCCTGGTATATTTCAGGATAATCCTATGGTTGACTTACCGCTGAGCGAGATCAACCCAACTCGATTTATGTTTGATTTAAGATCGCCACACAGTCGACTCTTAATCAATAACACAACCGACTGGCAATCAGGCCATCAACCACGTCGAGGGCGACCTCTAACTTTCGGTGGCTTCCTCGACCCTTGGTCGTTCGCGATTAGTTCGAGTCTTAAACTTGAATCGATCGTGTGTCTTGGAACATCACATTCGTACTAAGTCGAATTTCTTTACACTGTTATATCTTGAACAGGCATCATTAATTTGCTTACTGTACTCCAACTGAGCCATTTCTTCTTTAAGTTATTGGAAGTATCACCACCAATCCTTTGTAATCTTTTTCCCACCTTTATCTTAGAATTTCAACGACGGTAGCGGTCCTCTTGGGCTTGCAATGTTGCCCTTTGACTTATCGATAAACCAAAATCTCTGTCATTTGCTCAACCACATCCATTAATTTCCTAGTAGCCCTACTTTAAACCTTGGTGTCCCCCCCCTCCCCGAGCAATCCGGACTAACACTGAAATTACAGTTGACAATCCCGATCTTTTTTTTTTTTTTTTTTTTTTAAGGCATGGCCCTTATGGTCATTATTCCAAGTAATCATGCAGCCTTACTATGCTTCCGCCGCGCCACTCTATTAACTAGTCTTCCTTAATTGTCACATCTCGCAATCTTAATCTTATTCAGGGACATTGCCAAACTCAATAGTTTGTGTATCCAACTGGCGACACTATCATGTCACCTAACCTTAGATTGCCATTACAAGCCTTTCTTGTTTGTATTCACAATTCTCGTTCCATGCACATGTCTGAGGCTTCATTAACTATACTCTTTAGGCAATGTATACTTCACCATGACTTTATCCGGTTACTAATCGACTGAGTCATACGGCCTCAAGTCGTTCCAATACTGCCTTTGGTACACCGCAAGCCCTTCTTCTATCAAGATTCGGAGACGAAATCCACTTTTACCAATTCTGCAAAGCACATAAGTCTTATTTACCTATGACATCTCGGTCCTTCCACGATCTTCTGTTCATTACTCTAAATGACACATGGCATTCATAATCGTGTTTTCACTTTTAAGTCCCACTTTAACCACATGCATAGAAAGATTTTCATCACTCTTCAATACACTTTACCTTCCTTCGCATTAATCCTTATCAAATCATACTTTCTGACTCTTGGGAGGTTCATTACACCTCAGGGATCAATCTCACAATTTCACGCTCGTTCCTCTGCGGATATTCATCTAATCAGTGATTAAGATCCAAGGAAACGACAACTAAGACAATCCAAGTAAAACAACACTTCAAACTTACACAATCCACAAAATACTAATTGTCTTAGTACAAACCCGTATCCAAAAGCCTTATCCATAAAAAGATCTTTTCAAACTCGACTAACTATTGCTAATCTGTACAAAAGCATCTTAACTCAAAAGTCACCCCACTCCCAATAGGGTCAATCCTAGGTATTTTGCTGAACATCTCATCGAGTTTGTCCTTCTTGCAACTACGATGGTTGGGCAATTTTCTATCTCAACGGGCAATCCTTCACTTGGTGTCCCGGCTGATAACATTTAAAACATTCTCCTCCTCTAAATGGGCAGGGACCAGACCCATGCCTTAGACGACACAAGTGACACTTCTCACTTTGGCGGAACATCGGCTTCTTGATTGTACTCTTCCAATTAGACGGGAGGTGATACTTTTTGGCATACATCGGTCTCTTCTCTATCCAACGGCTATCTCCGGAAGAAGGCTCAAGTTGCGATCCAGAAGCGATTGCCCTATCAGTCATGCTCCTCTCCACAGACTTGGCCCTTTTATACAATTCGCTATAATTCTTAAGGTTCAACGGTACCAATTGATCCTTGATCTCGGGCTTCAATCCCTCACGAAATCTTCTCATCCTGTTTATAGGATCTCTAACCGTCCATGGTGCAAACCCTGATAGCTTAATAAATTTCGCCTCATACTGCTCTACTGTCATTTGGTCCTGTCGAAGCTGTAAGAATTCCGCCATCTTCTTCTCTCGCCTACAGTCTAGAAAGTACTTGCCATAAAAAGCCTCAATGAAAGCATCCCACACCGGAATCATACCTTCAGGAAAGATCTTTCTTCGCGTGGCTTCCCACCACGCATTAGCATCATCTTGAAGTTGGTAAACAGCCAATGTCACCTTGTCCTCTTCGGAACATCCTAGCACGGCGAATATCTTTTCGATTTCCTTAATCCACAAGATTGCAGGCTCTGGGTCTCCTAATTCTTTAAACTTCGGTGGCTCGAGGTTAAGAAACCTCTCTACCAACTCAAGTATTGGCTGCCCACCGATCTCATTTCCAGTCGACAAATCTTCACTCGAAGCGGGGGTATCATTAACTTGACCACACACTTGCTGTCCAGCTACAGCTTTTAAAGTTTCCAACGCCTGCATAATCCCCTTCGCTTTAGGATCTCCTTGAGCTATCCTTCCACTAGGCATCTTCTCATTACTGTTGCTCATTATACAGGTAACTTACGGAGTCCTGTCCACCCCAAGCAACGCGTAATGAGATCACTAACAATCAATCAAAAGAAACATATATAACAAACACATGCAAAACCTTACGATTCTACTAACTATCCCAAATACCAGCGCTCCTTATCACTCCAAGCCACTGACCATATGGATCAGGCCAACCGGCTCTGATACCACCTTGGGGCGGGGATGTCACGCCCCGACTCTCAGGCCCGCGACATCCCTTGCCCAATCTTCACGAGGTCATAGAGATAGCGTCCCAGGCACGCTATTGACCTAACCCTTATTTACGCATGCGGAAACGTGTCAACTCCCTGACAACAAAATAAATAGGAATAGCATAGTAAGAATCAAACACCACAAATAGATCTTAATCCTGTCGACTTTAATTTCGTACAAAAACAACCCCATACTTCAGGGTAACTAGACTAGACCTTTGCAGGTGTACCTAATCAGGTAATGCTAACTTCTCATCTTACTTCGGGTGACTAATCCAAAAGCCAACTCTTGGCATCCACAAGACTTCGTCACTTGGGACCTGAAATAATATCCCACGACGGGGTGAGAATAAATCTCAGTGAATCAAGCCTAAGCTCGGTTAGGAAACTGATTCACCCGGGCATCTTAACGGAAGTATCACCAAAGTAAATCACCGCAAATATATATAAAAACAATTCACATGCGTACTTGTCAACCTCCACCACACATAATGCAATGCTTGACTCGACTAACAACCAAACAGTCGATCACTCAACAAGCATTTCATCCACAAGCACACACACTGGACATCACACAAGTCCATTTATTAACGATGATTGTGCCCACGGCACATGAGAGGATCTACGCGAAAGAAGGCGTGATTCGACTCCCACAAATAACGCGATCCAGCACCTCAGTGCAATCTAGCGTTCTACCGGCAGAACCGGGCTACGTTCCTTTTCTCTCGGCAACGGCTACTACAAGAGGTGTCTCCGGTGCGACTGGCACGGCACCAGCAAGTAGGCATCCCTAAACGGGGCGTCGGTCCATCACAAGCTGCGACCGGCATCCAACAATCCCTTAAAACCGTACGTACCATACGGGGCATGGACTATCGTGCTTCTGGCAAGCCGTGTGGTTCTATACAACTTGTATAGCACGAACTTGCCAGGAAAAGCATCATCGTTCCATCAAATGACCACACAGAACACATCCAGCAATCAACCCATTTCATTATCTTCGGTTAAAGCCGGATGCTCACTCACACGTGTAAAAGATCAGCCAAAGGCCATTTTCATGCCAAAACATGTCTTTTGATTTCTCACACGGCCATATGCATATGCAGTCTAACTTTAGACACTGCAACCATAAACGGGCTATCAAACCCTAAACAGACAGTCAATTGCCCAGAGGCAAAAAGGCAATCCAACCGGCAACTCAGCGAAGCGATCAAATCAACAAGGCCATCAAGCAATCACGAGTAGTAAAAAAAAACGATTAGGCCACAAAAAGCTCGATTCGTACAATAATACTTTATTAACCAAACTAATCGATTTAATGCGTCGATCGCTCGCTCGTCTCTAACCTGTCGCTCGCTCGCGAACAAACGCAATCAATCACTCAATCAATCAATTTCAACTAATCACAATTAGCCACAGACAGTAAAATCAATCGACTAACCTAATCGATCGGCCATTTAACTTAATCACAATTTCTATCTAAACCGGCCTCAATCGCGTACCTAAATTCCTTAATTGACTAAACGACTAATCCTAGGCGCAATTAGCGCCCTAACCAAGGATTAGGGTCAACTCACAATTTAAGTCGACTCGGACGGTCCCAACGGCGACGGCGATGGCAACGAACGGCGTCGGCGGTCCGCGAACCAAAATCCCCGAAAAATGGCCCAAAATTCTTGGCCACGGCTCGAATTCTTCTCGGCCAAATGGCCCACGAGCCCGGCCACTGACCCGGCCACTGACTCGGCCCGGCCCAGGCCACAACGGGCCACTGCCCGCGCGGACCGGCCAAAACAGGGCAAGGGCGGCGCCGAGGGAAAAACGGCCGGAACGGCGATCGGTGGACGGCGGCCGGCTCGGAGGTGGACGATGGAGTGACCAGGGGGTCGGCGGGAGTCGATCGGGAGTGGTGGCCGCGGTGGAGGGCGGCCGAAGGCGGCGGACCGGCGGCCGGCAGAACCGGCCGAGAGGTGTATTTGGGCGCCAAGAAACAGGGCGCCGGTTCGAGGGGATTTTCGGCCGCCACGCGCGGCGGCCGGCGGCCAGGAGCTCGGGGATGATAGAGGAAGGTCTTGGGGGTCCGTTGGTGGTGGCGGTGTGAAGCGGCGTCGCCGGAAACGGTCGGATCGAAGAAAAATCCGACTGGTACCCAAAACAGGGCACCGGCGGTTTCGCGGTTGATCGCGGCGGTTTCGGCGGACAATCGGCGGCGGGGCTGGGTCGAGGACGTCGAGGGAAGGTAGGGGAACGTCGGAGGGGTGGTGGGTGGCGGCGGTGGCGGCCGAAAACGGCCGGAGGAGACAAAATGGGTCTCGGCGCGCAGGCGGCCGAAACAGGGGCTGGGAGTTCGCGGCGTTTTCACGGCTTCCGACGGCTGTTGACGGCGGCGAAGGGGTCGGGGGTAACGACGACGAAGAGCTGGGGGGTCGTGGCGGTCGGTGGCGGGTGGTGGCGGCGCAAATCGCCGGCGGGAGGAGAAAAAACGGAGGAGGGGTAGTTCGGTCGGGGGGGGGGGTATCCGAGCGGGAGAGAGAGAGAGAGAGAGAGAGAGAGGGAGAGAGAGGGAGAGAGGGAGAGAGAGGGAGAGAGAGGGAGAGTGGGGTTTATTAATAAATTTTTTTTTTTTTTTCAAGAGGGCTAATTCGGTAATTTCGCAAACGGGGGCTCGGTCGGGATTAGGCTCGAGCGCGAGGATTGAAACCCTAGTTTGCGACGACTAAGAATTTCGAAACCAAATCTAAACCGACTGAAACTCCAGAATTCGTCCAATTTCATCTCTTCAGTCCTTGCGATACAAAATTTTCCATCGACTGGAATTTGATGTCTATTTCTTAAATTACTTTCGATTACCTTACCGGAGGTGAATTTTCAGGATGTCACAGATTTCGAAAAGTGTTCGACAAAATCTTAAAAATTAGTTGGAGGTGTCGTATCTTAGGAGCCATAATTCGTAAAGCTTCTCAAAATCACCGTAATAAATTAATCACCTTAAAGAGATTTGATTAGTTATACTTCACCTCTTTTTTATTTCTTTTCGATTTTACAGTATCTAGCAAGTTTATTTGATTTGTAATCTTTATTTATAAAGATTAATACACAAATATTGGCTTGGTTATTGTTATTGAACTTTTTATTGTCATCCTCATGTCAATATTTTTTTTTAATTACAAAAAACAGTGCTATTTATTTTTTCCCCGCGTGTAATTTTCAACAGATTTCTGAAAAGTGGCGAAGATGATACAAAAAAATTAGAACTAGTTCTTTGCAGTCAGACATCAAGTACATCGTCTTGGCACTTCTAGATCTGAAAGTTCTCAGGGCTTCTACCAGCGCTAGCGCCTCAGTTTGGAGTGCAGATGAAGATTGAGTCTTTTTCGTGAAACCCTCCAGAATCACGCTTGAGGAGTTTCGGACGATGCTAGCAATTCTCCTAGTCAAGCTATCTGTGACAAAAGAGCCGTCAATGTTTATCATCATGTCTTTGTTCTTCGGTGGAGTCCAGGTATGATCTGTGTTGGCTCTGTTTCTCTCTAGATCTGGCTTTCTCTTGTTCCACCTTCTATAGCTACTGAGTAAAGCTTCTGCTGCTTCGATTAGGGGCTCAAGTTTGGGGCTTTTCCGGTGAAATACCCAATTGTTGCGTGCTTTCCATATTTCCTAGAGCACTGCTGCAATATCCTCGAAAGAAGGAGAGGTGACTGATTTGTCGATTTGCGCCTCAAGCCATCTGTCTATTCTAGAGCTTTCTGGTGTTGTTATCTGAATGTTGATTCTTGGGTGATCCCAGACCAATTTCGTCCGGGGAAAAAGCAAAAATATATGCTCAACCGATTCTGTCTGGGAGTTACAGAAGGGGCAGAGCGCGTTGGCGATAATCTTCCTTCTGAGTAGATTCTCTCTTGAGGAGAGAACGTTGTGGCATGGAATCTGTCTTATTTGACATGCAGTAATTCTGAGGGGGTGCAAAATTCGTAACTATTCCTTGATTACGTGTCGCTCTTAAAAATTAATGTATGTCAACCGTAGGTTTTTTTCCCGTGGTCTAACATGGACAACTTAGCATGAAATCGCAGAAATGTACATTCCATGTGTCGAGCACTACTTTTTCTAAGCTGTTTGTAAACTGTATATGAAGCATTATAGACCAATCCCCTCGGAATATTTTATACACCCTTAATTCTGAGCCCCTGAATGCAGCACGCCAGCATCTACATGATATCTTCCATCTTAAGTAGGTAGAGCGTTTGGAACGACAATTGATATTTTTATACGCGAAAAAGCAGGGGCATCTTGTGTCGTTGAACCGGGATTGATATTGGTGTGATCCCACACGTTATTTGAATCCACTCCTTAGCCTGAAGGCAATTAATGTGTCTGATGCTCATCTCTTGACGAAGGGTAGGAGCATCCGATTGTAGTATTCTCCAAGAGCCCATATGGGGAAGATGTTTCGATAGGCCGAATAACTTATCATGCAATTCCTGTTGAAAACCCCAATTATTTCCTGCAATCGAGCAGAACATCAGTGAGTCTTTATGTCAAATTTATCGAATTCTAGCGTTCCCGTGCAATGAAAATTGCGGATCTCGTTCCATGTTGGTATTTCGCTGATGTGGTTGATTTGTCGAATAAGCAGTAATTTGCTTCGTTAGTAAGTTACCAACACATTTAGAATATTCACTTATATTTGAAAAATTACCAACAATCTAATAGTTTTTATCGGTGTATTTTTTGGCTGCTTATCAACGCCCGACTATTTACTTACCATAGTATTAATTACCGATCCTAAATTGACCAGTGTGCAAACATTCGCCACATTAAAAAATAAACTAATTTTTGTCACTTAATGAACTTTTTGTATTCCTTGGTTATGAAAAGTAACAATACTGCTTTGCACTTGTACGCCACATTATAAATGTTGATAGATTATTGGGGCAGTCGGTAATCTTGAATGTACATGAAAATGTTCGTAATTCGAGAGCAAATAACCAAAAATTTGGTAAGTAAATAGAATTACATGGTGTCTTTAACGTGGCAAATGTTGATATATCTGTCAATTTAAGATTTCAATAAAATGAAATAACTTTGGCAAGACACAAAAATAAAGGTTGGTAGATTTTTAAAATAATGTTTGAAGTATTAAAAAACGTTGGTACTAAAAAAAACCAAGCATAAAATGTTGATAAGAGACCAAAATTAGTGGGTATCTTAACGTGAGCAAGTCAAATTAAGGTTGACATTTCAAATAAAATTGATTAACTTCAAAAACATTAGTAGTTGACAAAAACAAATGTCTGTACATTACCAAAACAATTGGTAACTTGGAAGTATAGATTATATTTGGTACTTGTTAAAATCTGTTCGTAAGTTACTAACATGATTTCGCAGTTATGAACAATCTTAGCGCTGTACAAACATGGAGCGGTTATGTGTTTTCCCCATGTGGAATCCTGGCAAGCTGCTGAGTTCATGTGATTTCAGTCCAACCGTTAAGTAAGAGAATCACCTGTTGTGGAAAATCTCCGTTCTCCATTTGCGAAGCGACCAAAACCTTCACCGCATGTTGCAACGGTGACGGATCTCTTTCAACCTACAATCAAAGGCGTTATCGGTTTGATGCCTAGGAGTCAATAATGTCTCTGAATTCGACCGAAAATCATGCATCCCATGGACAAACCTGTCCGGCTTTGATCAGTGCTAAGATTGCCCAGGAAGTATTTACCAAGTGTGATTTGTCTCCCTCTAAGCTTGTATAAACCTGATGAACCGATGTTAGCAAAATGAAGTGGCGGGTGGATGAATGGATGGAGAGGGAGAGGGGCAATGAGAATCATGGAACTCAACAGAAGTTGAAGGAATGACCTTGTCTTGGCAAGAGAGATAGCTCTCTCCCCAGCCACCTGACTCGAGCTGTTTGGCAAGCAGGAAACGGCATGCCCTTCTGATGCTGCTGCTGTTGGCGTAAGTCCGACCTCCGGCCACAAGTCCCTTCACTCCGAACCATGTTCCGTAGGTGTAGCACACTCCCCATGAGCCATACCTGTCGGACAGTTCGACAATGTGATCTTCATTGTTGAGATTCTTATATTTTTCAGGGAAGTTTCTCATTGTGCATGCGAGACAACAGAACAAAGATGAAAGTTATTATGAAGATATACATCGTGCGCGTATAGTTACGTATGATCTGTCGTATATAGTCGTGGATTGGCTCTGTGACGGTCCAGAGTCCACTGGAATCTTCATTGGGAGTGTAATAGCTTCCTGTTCAGTAATCTTTGTCTGTCTTGAACGTATTGCTCAATTAAGAATGGTTAAAATTGTTCCAGTCGTTTACATTTGAAGATTCTTGCAATTTGATCGGTAGTTTACATAGCTCCATCAGATCATTAACTTTAGAAAGTTCAAATCACTTTGAAATATTTTCAGATATATACTGCTGGGTACTATGTGTTAAAAATAACAGCTGTGATCTATCTCTCGCGAAAAGTTGCACACGATGAGAGAGAACTTACCACGAGCCATCCGGTAATTGAATGCTCTCCAGGAAATCGATCGCCTTAGCGACACACGAATCTATTTCTTTCCTCCTATGATGTGGGTACATCTTCACAAACGCTGTAAGCACTTGAATGGCCGCGGCGGTGCATTCCACATACCTGAACATCTACTACAATGTCAGTCTACAGAACACACTTAAATTCTACATTAGGTGGTCCTGAGTGTGATAGAGCTTACGGATAATCGATCACGATATCTCCAAATGTCTCTGCAGGATTGATGATCTAAGATAGAAGGAAATAAGTAAAGCTCGACGTGATACTTTTGATAATCAAAACAAGCATTCGAGAAGACGGGGCTTTCACCTCCAACCAGGGATAGGATCTTGTGAGCTCATATGATGCAAATCCTCCATTTTCGTTCTGCAAGAAGCATTTCAGTCAACAAAATTCTCGCTTTCTCCAAACAAAATATTGGCCATAGGAACTAAAATGAACACTATCGTCTGGATGAGTCGATTGATTGCTTTGTTGCAGTATGGAAAAGAGTAACCTGCAAGGATAGTATCAAATTGACGGCATCAAAGAATCGGTCTGCTTTTATCGGATCTCCCACAATTTGAGATGGCATTCGCGATAATAAAAGTGCAACCTGCATCATAGTTGAGTACTAAGTCGACGAATCAACCTAAAAAAAAAAAGAAGAAGAAGAGAAAAGGAATTGACTGAATACAAAGTAAATTACCAAGAATTCCTTGTTGAATTAGCTTGCAAGCTCCTTATAATGTGTCTTAAAGTCAGTGTTTCGATTTTCCAGATTTCACGAACATGTCACGCTCGATAAGTTTCATACATCTATATTCATAAGATGTTCTATATCTTATTCTTGTTTGGCATATGTATGAGGCAAATAAGATTTTACCTTTAGGCCCTCCGAAGTACAATCCGAAACGGGCCAACCGTTGTCTGGGGTTGAGAATGGCCACCCTCCACGCGAAATATGCCGGTACCACTGGCTCAGCACTCCAGAACTATTTTCTCTCACCTTCAAAGCCGAAAAAGATAAGATAAAGGCATTCTAAAGTTCAAAAATTGTTAGCAATGAAGAGTCCAATTATCCAAGAGCATAGGTGAATGGAGTACTTGTGTGTTCTTGATGAAGTCATGCGCTTTCTTGAGCATCGATCCGTATTCGTCGACGAGATTGGTGGCGAGAATGGCTTGAACAGCGAAAGCGACATCCCATAGCTGAGACCCATTGTATCCCTGTCATGTATACGGGCCAAGAGAGCCATAGGTCATGTGCCAGTTTCAGGTTTGTATTTATTTTGTGGAATCAGCAGAAGCATAAGCAGAGTGATGGAAAGAGTTCATAGGAAACCAAGACCTGCATTTTCATTCCATCTTCGGCGACCCAAAGGTAGTCTTTGATTCTGGGGAGGTGACGTTTAAATGCTTCTGATTTTGGGTCCTCCACCCAACAGCAAACCATGTTCAGAACCTGAGACAAACATGGACAAATGGTGAAACCATAAAGGCTAGAGTCCAACTCAAAAATAACCTTAATCTTAATTGGAGCGAAACCACTTGTGAAGTACGATGCAAAAGCTGGCTCTAATATCATGTTAGAACACACACATATATAATGTTGAATGCTTTAACAATGCAAATGTGTATAGGATGAAACTCCGCGGAAGTATTTTGTTTTTATTCGTATGACCCTGTTACTATCATTTGGACATATGAAGTTCTTTAAATTAAGACGAAAGTATACATTGCTACATGAGAAAAATTACCAAAAAGTTTTAAACACGTTGTAATTGTGTCAATTCAGTTTTAAACCTTTTTTTTTTGCCGATTTACTTCTACAACTTTTGCATTTGTGTTAATTCATTCTATCCGACCAATTTTGATTGAAAACCGCTGGCGTGTACGCCATCCGTATAACATAGGATGTTCAGGATTGACGTGTACGCCATCCGCATCACATAGGATGTCCACATCAATGATTTTCGGCCAAAATAGGTCGGACGGATTCAATTGGCAAAACGCGAAAATGTTTAGGATTGAATTGACAAAAAAGAAGAAGAAGATGTGGGACTGAATTGACACAGTTACAATAAATTTAAGATTTTTTTGGTGATTTTTCGTTTCTTCTTGTGAAAATACGACATAGAAAAATGACTTTTAGAATTAGAAAAAAAAATGCTCCAATTACCTTATTGACAGGTCCAAGGCAAATGTAATTGGTGTTCTCATCCTCATAGTGGATATGTTGCATCACATGATCGAGTGCCTTCTTTCTTAGTTTGGAGAGGGGCCATTGCAGGAGAAGAGGCTCCCCTATCTTGTGAAGACCACTCCATAGCACATCTTGTACCCAAGGATGCGGATAGTATAGATCTTCCTACAAAATTGTACTCTATCAACTTCACAAACATCCGAACGAAAATAGTATTTCATGATAAGCATCAATAAAACTTGAACTTATAATTATACTCTTTATTATTTTTTTCTCACTCCCGTGTTAGATTTGACATTATTCTTTCATGAATACAAATCAAGCAAGACGTGACTATGCCATTTAAAATTTCATTTTTGATGTCCCCAATGGTCTTATTCAATGTATTTTCACTTTTCCCTTAAGTATTCCATATTCGAAAAAAAAAAACCAAAAACATTATTACATAAAAACCTCGTACTTTAGATTATCTTTTGCGATAAACATTTTCGCTAACAAACACTTTTTTTTCTTGCTAGTACATATCAAGCGTCGGCCCCCATAAATCTAGATAATTATTGAAAATCACGAATTTGTGGTCCATAGTATTAATATATTTCTAGCAATTTATTTATTTATTATTATTATTATTTTTGTCGACTGAAAGATCTCGCGAAGCACAACTACCTTGGCACATAGTTTCCTCGCCTTGTCCCAGTCGATTTCATGGTAATATGTCGTGTACAGCTCCCTTCTAAGGGACAAAACTGTCGAGTTGACACGACCCACAAACCTTTTTGCATACAAGTACGACATGGGTAGGTACACCATCCGACAATGACACCAAAATCTTCCTGCATCATCGAGTCATCACGTGAATCGATCCTATGATGTTCAAATCAGTTTAAATTTCCAATGCTGATATGATGTGAGGATCTGGCAAGGGCGTGGCACTTTGAATATGGATTAACAAAATACAAGTATCGAAAGCAACAGAAGATAAAATAAAATAAAGACATGCAAACAAAAGCAGCAAGCATCTTTTAGCAAATCAACAAGGTGGTCCAGAAGGCACTTTCAAAAGGTAAGAATCTCTTGCAAAATTCAACTTTTAGAAGAATAAAATCTATGTATCTCTGTCTCCGCTATAATAATCATGTAGTAGATTGTTCTCTTTATAGAAAGAGTTCACGGAATGACCCTTCTTTCGCTTAAACGACGCTTGATCGATCATTTCTGAATTCTTCTCATGAAATTTCCTCTAAAATTTTGAAAAATAGCACAGATGATATTAAACTTTCAGAAGACAGTGAAACAAATTAAACATTTGAAAGGTTTCAAGAATTCGGGTCACAAAAAAAAAAGTCAAAGGCCCGTTGACCAAATCATATAAAAAAGTCTTAAAGGTAAGAAGCAGCATCACAAGTATTTAAGCAAAGGACATAGAGGGTCGTTAACAAACTAGAGGATTACCTGGGTGTATGGGGAGAAAATGAGGAAGTAGCCAAATTTCTGGGGGAAGTGGGTTGTTGCCACTCCACTCGTACACACCAAGTACCTGCACAATTTGTCGAAGAAACAACACCGAATAAAGATTTCCAATAATAAAAAATGAAGGAAGCTATGTATCTTGGTTCTCTATCGGTCAATCGATGGAGTAACAATGCAAAGTCGGGAAAAAAAAAATCCTCACGGAAAGCCACATCTTGCCCCAGGAAGGGATGTAGGTGGCTCCGCCGTGATCGACGATCCACTTCCTGGCTTTGTCCATCGCGCCGTCCCCGTCGCTCGTGCCCTCCCTGAGCAACCTCAGAGTGACGTAGGAGAGCGCCGTGCAAAACATCGTGCTGTGCCCTTCGATGTGCAATCCCCAGCCGCCGTCTCCGTTCTACATGCATTGGACGGGACAATTCACGTGAGTTGTGTCATAGACCCGTTAATTAGCCATTGGGGTCGTGGAAATCCGCTCGAACGGTTTGGATCGTTCTGCCTTCAGGTATAAGTATATACATGTTTATGTGTATGTATATTAGATTTATATGCCTGTAGTTATTGGCCCAAACAATAGGATCAATCTTATTTGGTCATGCAGTCGGAGTTGGCGTGCAAAAAGTACCTGGTGGTTGTATAGATAGCGACGTATCTCTCGTTGATGCTCGGACGAGAGAATCGTTGTCAAGGCTCCAGTTACATGTGATGAAATCACCTATACACATAACAAATAATGCATTAAGTAAAGCTGGACCTCCCGTCACATCGGCCTCATCTCTCATCTATTATTTTGGGTGCATTTATTCCGTGATTTGAAAAGTATTTTCACGAAAGCCCGTACGGCTTAAAAAAATGGGAAGAACATAGAATATTCTCATCGTCAAATAAAAAAAAATGTCTGGGCATAAACCATCGTTGATGATGGAAGCATTTCCACTAAATTCTTTAAGTGACAAAAGATCACTTTCAGGAAACTATATAAGTAATGATTCAATGGGTCCACTATAGACTAAATAAATCTCAATCCCCGGTTGATGTGGATTTCTCACATGGGTCCATATTTTCCAAAAACTAAAATTATACAATTCATGATAGACTCGATCAAAAAAAAAAAATCATGATAGATGGAATCCAGGCAAGTATATGCTGCGATCTAGAGAACAAGAGGAGGATTTATATAATCATAGTTACAAAGAACACTTCAGCGTCAATATCAATATTACATTTATCCCAAACTAATTAGCATCGGCGGTCGATGAACCCAATAATAAATAAAATAGAAGCAAAGCCGATTGAGAAAAAAGAAATAATTATATAAAAATAAATAAATAATATTTTAAAAACAAAGATCACTAAAAAAAGAAAAAGGAAAAGAGAAGAGGGGGGTGTTTGGGGGGGTGGGTGGTGTTGCGGAGTGCGTACCAAGCCAGGTAGAAGGAACATGGGACCTCCGTAGTCTCCGGGCCAAAAGCCATCCTCCGACTGCAAGCTTGAGTAATATCTCAAACCTCTTCTCAATGTTTTCTCGACCACCATCGCTTCGTCCGTTTCCTCTTCCTCTTCGACTTGGCGTGGATGCAACTCCTCCGTCCGATTCTGCTTTGCAAACTGTTTTACACGTCTCAGAACCGGTCGGTTTTCGAGAAGATCGCACATACTTGACTCTATGCTACTGATACAACTTAACACGGGCGGCGTATGCACTAATTCTCTAGCGATGGTAATGTCTCTATAATAAAACATCGGCCGGAGTAATTCAAACGCAGTTTTCAAGTGTCCATCTCTTTACGCTTATGCCCTTGTATTTATTGCTCTTATAGCCTTGCTAACACAAAGTGTTAGGGCACGGTTGTATTGCTTCCTCTTTGAGAGGACCTTTGTTAAAAAAACAGTTCTACTTTTCACTCTCAAGATTAAGACGCGCAACGTACTTTTTGGGGACCTTCATCTTTTCGGATTGACTGATCCGGATGATGTCAGTAAATCGTCCCGTCTTTATGTATCGAGCAATAAGACTCTACCCACAGTGTGGTGAGCTCGTTCCTTAAGTTTATTCTTAGTAATCCAGCTAAGTTATTGATTTTGTTGTTCCTGTAGTAGTCTCGTTACTGAAGTGAGTCGTCAAGAGAAGGATCTTAGAAAAGATTGAAAAGCAACCAAATTTTGTTTACCAAACTTAAGCTAAATAAAATATAGAAAAAAAAGGAGGAAGAGGACCACAAGATAGGAACAACAGGATACAAACTCATTATGTTAAATTAAAAGCAAAGCGGATTCTTTATTGGTATAAGTAATATGAATACAAACAAGACAATACCCAAAGTTCGTCAGGTTACCAATCAAAAACTTATTTTAGATGATTTTTGGACACTGATTTTGGTTTTCATCGAATAAATTTTTGTGGTCTCAGGTTTTGCATAACTTCGCTAGGACGTAAACTGGACAATAATTTTGGACCTGGACACGTCCTTGAAAGACTGAACAGAAAGCTGAAAACTAAGCTTCCGTAAGTCTTTCTGGTATTTCCGCCCTGCTAGGGAAAGAAAATATAATTTGGTAGGAAATTGGGGCTTGAGGATCGGCCTCGGAAATACATAAAATAATTCACGAGGTTTGTAGCCCATTTCGTTGGGAGACAAGCAGAACCAACTTCAAGTTGCAATAGTACTTTTAGGGTTTGGCATAATCAGAGCTAAGTACTTTCTGATAATTCATAATCAGAAAGTCCAGAGGGAATCACCCTCAGTTATGAAGTTAATGGAGTTTTCTCGCGGGACTGTTGCCGCGAACAATAGTACTTTTAGGGTTTGGCATCTTATGAATTAAGTAAACTGTACTGAAGATGGTTTGTGTAACCGAGGAAACAGCCATGAAATTGTTATACGTTCCTCTAGGTTATATGGGTATAGTCATCATCAACTTTTTGTAAGGATGCAAAAGGTACGGCGAGATCCAACCTGAAGTCTCATGAGAAGATCAGAGCTATGCTTGACTTGAAACCGGTTTGTCCAGAAATGGTTCCGAGCTTCCTCGACTCGGGCGAGCTCTTCCTCGGACGCTCCGGGACTCGGGTCAAACTCCCAATATTGTCTTCCGATGTTACCGTTCCCGCTTGTGACCCATGCCTCGTTGCCTTGAGACAGCTTTAGCTTCCACATTCTCACTATCTTATCTTCTTCTTCCTTACTGCATTTTGGGCCGTCGAATTCAGAAACGAATACGGGAGCTTGTCGCCATTAGATAGCGTTAAAACGGAGTGAAAAAAAAAAAGGAAAAAAAGACGAACCACAAGAGAAATTATAGTACTTAATCACATAAATAGAAGAGAAAAATTTACCTTCTTTGTTTCGACGACCCTGGTTGAGTTTTTGCAAGGGAAATGGATCCAGATACAGTGAAGCTATATAGGGCAACAAATAATCTA
This sequence comes from Rhodomyrtus tomentosa, assembly GCA_028455895.1. NCBI lineage: Eukaryota > Viridiplantae > Streptophyta > Magnoliopsida > Myrtales > Myrtaceae > Rhodomyrtus > Rhodomyrtus tomentosa. The sequence goes on from JAPCWY010000004.1 coordinate 24,106,954, forward strand.
ATGGTGGGACATGGTCTGGGAAGATAATAATTTTCTGGTGATGTATATCTTAGTTTTGTGTTTATTTATGCTCGCCGAGTGCATATATCTTCGTTGCTAAACGATGAGTCTTTAGATCATATGTGGCACTTTTAGTAAGCTGAGGGTTGGTGGATCACGAAAGTTCCAACGGCTGATGGTGGATCAGAGGCTCGTCACAAGTTGGATTCCCTCACACACGTCAAGCGAAAAGAGGAATTTACTATCTCGAACATTTCAGTCCGTTCAATTAATTTTAGCCGAAAGATACTGATGTGGACACCGGCAGTCCTACGTGGAACGATCGGCGCTGACATTAAATTTTAATAACATTTTGACTGAGCAGTCGAGTCACATAAACCAACAGGGGCAATAGTATCTTTCAGCATCTGGTCCATGTGCTTTTCCCAGCTTTGGTTGGATGGATGGACGTTCTTCAACATGTCATTAGCCGACTTAATTAATTGTCCCCAGTTGAGTATCAGCCTTGAGTTTGGCCATATGTTGGGAATATGTCACCACCTGAAGGGGCTGCCTTGGGATTCTAAGGATAGATTTAGTCATGTGGGAGATCGAATGCGTCCAATTCTTGTTCGCGATCTCTTACGATTTCCACCACAGCTGGCGGATACGCACTTTTTACAAAGAGCAGAAGATTCCTTTTTTTTTAATCACCAGAAATGGTTATGTTACCGACTTTAATCCATGATGAGATTAACAAGATATTTTGGGCGATATTATGGGATCTAATCCTTCAAAAATTTATAACCTACAATATGTTGTTACTCTCACAATAAAATAGTAAAAAAAAAAGACCATGACGATAGCAAAGCCCTTTAATTAATTTTGCAACTGAAGATTTTGATTTTTTGACCTCCCGCTATCACTAGAAGCATATTGCTGTCCGGCGTTCCAACAAAATAAAAAGCATGGTATCGTCGAAGTGACGGAGACCTCCTAGCCACACATGTTAATCGTAGGACATTGGCAGCCGGAATATCAAACTGATAAGGCCAATTGCCAAAAAAAAATTATCTTAAATTGCATATGGTTGTTAGAGTTATGTTACACCGACACGGAACACGACACAATACACCGACATGTGAATTCTCAAAAAAATAGAGAATTTCTACACGTTGTGACACGTTATATATTATATGTATATATATACACATTAAATGTATGTGAAAACTAGTATACAGAAACCGAAAAGTGAGAAAGCAGTGGAGAGGAGAGAAAGCGACACTGAGAAGTAGGAAAGAAATTAGGTCAAAAATGAAAGTTTTCGTTTGACTTTACCCCTTTTACCTCTGTACATGTGAGTCCCTCGCGTGTTTGTTGAGTTGACCTGACTCCTAACTCGGATACGCATTGACCGCATGTCCGAAAGTATCCAGAGGTGTCCCGCCGTGTCGAACACGTGTCCGTGTCCGACATGGTAATTTTTTTTTTTAAATGTACGTGTCCATGTAACGTAGGTTATGGGCATATTTCATTGGTAAAAAAGTTCAAAAAATAGCATCAAAATTGGACCTGTTGTGATTTAAGATTTTGAGCTTAATTGAATTAATTACCCGGACTGAGCTCACATGAGCACAAAATTTGCCGAGCCCTTTAAGGACTATAAAGGCCAAAAAATTGCAATAAGACAATACCAAGTGGAAAATTGATTTATTAAGAGAAAATTTGGGGAATAATCAAGCCTTTTATTATATTTTAGGTTTCTTACTTAGGGTGCATTTGTTTTAAGGAAAACATGAAATTTGGAAAATAACATTTTCCACAAATGATTGATTATCTCGCTTAGAAAAATTATCCATCAGAAAATATTTTAGTTATCGATAATATTTTATAACTAAATATTCCGTTGATAAAGAGAATATTTTTTATTTGTTCATTTTTTAAGCAATAGAATCAATTATTTTTCAAAAAATGTTTTTCCAAATTCTGATTTTTTTTTTAGCGAAATAAACGTGAGAAAACTTCAACCTAGGATTTTATATAGAGGCTTGTTCTGACCCTTGGAAGGGGCCTACATACAATAGAAAGGAGAAGAGACTCTCCTATGGGCATTTGGCCACAATACACTTTTGGACATACAGAAACGGACAAAAGGAAGTGGCCACAATTCAGAGACGAACGGCCGAAAAAGCTCATAAAATTGGCATCGTCCATAGAAAGATGTAAGAGTTTTCGTAACTTGGGTTATTTTAATTTAGATTGCAATTATCGTATTACAAGATTAATTTACCGTTTGCGAGGTCGGTCTAATAAAGGCGGGATATAAGAATTCTTAATGAGCCTAATATGAGCTTGGATAGTGTGGGCTAAAGCTTGGCTCGACTTGTGATGAGAGTACCTAGCTGAAAACTCTATAAATAGGGCTAGGACACCCCTTCTAACCCTCATATAACTTCATACGCCATACGAAAGTGATGTCTTATCAATTCAAGATACTCGAGATTCATAGAAGGGAGCTCGACAACCCGAGAACGTCCAAACGCCACTCAATGCATGATAGATTCGAAATCAGGTACGTCAAACGCTTTTCTTTACTGTTGTGTTTCTGGATTTCGATTACTGTGATCCTTATGAGACGATGGTCAGCCGTTTTGGGAGATCAACAGTTGGTATTAGAGCCGCCGTAATTCAAAACCAAAACTATATATTCATGTCTATTTTTCTAAATTCTATTTGGTGTAACTTGTTGGGAACTAAACCCATTCGATAATCAATCTAATTTTGCAGAAACATGCCCATATGAATCACTTGAGTCACTGATCCTAAAGAGTATATCATGAAGACATACCTTGATTTGTCACAAGTTAAGAGCCCTTTGCGATCTTGGAGTTCCTCTGTCATCTTCGCCAATCAACGATGAGTCAAGGGAGGAGCGTCGTTCTCTATGTTGTTCTAGGAGATACAGAAAAGTGTCGATAGCAAAAATTGACAGGAAGACGTCAGTTTTATTGTATCCAATCAACGTGACTTTTCACGTTTGAATTGGATAAAGGGGGGTGTGATTTCTCGTATGGGCGCACACCGTAACCCTCAGTGGACCCCACACTTTGTTTATATAATTTAACATCTCCCACTCGCCCATGTAGGGCAAACAACTCACACTCGCCCATAGAGGATCAAATATAACTCTTAATATCTTCGCAAAGTTTATATTGGCAAAGAACTCGTGTGAGAGAGTCTCACACGACTTAAGAAAGTTGAGATCATAACTTTTGCCAACTCTCATTGGTCAATTATGATATGTAATATGAAATGCGTATTATGATATTTTCTCCTTCTCCATAGAGCGTATGTCTTTTTATTTTAATATCGTACAGATGATCATTTTGACACACTCAGTATCCGACTTGAGTTCACGTAACAACTACAACCAAGAGTCTCCATCAGAACTCTTATCTGGCAAAAAGACAGGTAAAGTGAAATATGTGGGTCATGTTACTTTCGGACATTGTAAATTTTAAGTTCTCATCCTAACTTTTGTTAAGGTGGCATAAAAAATATATAATTTAAACTTGAGCTCTCAATTATCACCTAGATAATAAGCTTAAAATTACCTCATCTGTATTCATTACACAATAAATAGAGGTGATTACCCGTGTGAGTGGCCTCATCTCTCATCTGTCTGACAGACCTTCTCAATATAATGCACCAAACACTAACATGCATAAATATCAAATAGACTTATCGACTTCCATATTGACAAACAACATCATCAATTAGATATGTTCAAGGAAAAAATACAAATATTCAATACATCAACCTCTATGCAATCCTAGAGTATTTACATAATCAAGAAAGACATCTCTAGGAATTGGCTTTATCATAGGTACTGCTAACATTTTATGCGTAGATACATACTGTAGGTTTACTTCCTTCCGTGCTACCATGTCCTTGACATAATTATACTTAATATCTATGTGTTTGGTCTTGCTATGGAACTTAGGATACTTGGTGTAAGCTATTGCTGCCTGACTATCACAATAAACATTCACAAGACTTGCAGCATCTCTAATAACACCCAAATGATCCAGAAATCTTCTAACCCAAACACCCTCTTGTGTTGCCGCTGATAATGCCATGAACTCAGCATCTATGGTGGATAAGGCTATACACTGTTGTTTTTTACTGCTCCATGATATAAGGCCATTATTCAGTAAGAATGCATTTTCAGAAGTGGATTTCCTCTCATCCAAATCTCTTCCCCAATCAGCATTAGTACAGCCCTCAAGACGCAGATCACTTCCTTGGTACATCAGCGAATAATCGGCAGTTGTTTTCAGATACCTCAAGATTCTCTTAACGACAATCCAATGTGCTTGACCTGGATTGGATTGGTATCTACTGACCAGTCCAACTGCGTAACAAATATCTAGTCTTATACACATCACAGCATACATAAAACTTCTAATAGCATTGGCATATGGAACATTTTTCATACGTTCTTGCTCTTGTGGAGTTAGGACACATTTTTCGACTCAACCTTAATCTTTTGCAATAAGAGTATCAATAGATTTGCAATCTTGCATACAAAATCGTTCAAGAACTTTATTGACATATGTCTCTTGTGAAAGAGACAATAACTTTTTCAAACGATCTCTCGAAATCTTAATTCTGAGAATATATGTAGTTTCACCCATATCTTTCATTTCAAAATTAGAAGATAGCCAACTTTTGACTGTCTTGACAAATTCCATACCGTTTCCAGCAATTAGTATGTCATCAATATATAATGACAAAATTACAAAGTGACTTTTAGATCTTTTGATATACACGCAATTATTTTCATTGATCATATCAAAATCATATGCTACTATGGCATTATGAAAACGTATATTCCATTGTCTAGAAGACTGCTTAAGGCCATAAATTGATCTCAAGAGTTGACAAACCTTTTGTTCTTGGCCTTTTTTAACAAACCCAACAGGTTGTTCCATATAAATTTCTTCATCTAATTCTCCATTGAGAAAAGCAGTCTTAACATCCATCTAATATAACTCAAGATCCAAACTAGCCACTATTGCTAGAATAAGGCAAATTGAGGTAAATCTTACCATAAGAGAAAAAGTATCTTCATAGTATATTCCTTCATGTTGGTTATACCCCTTTGCCACAAGGTGAGCCTTATGACTTTCAATTGAATTATCAGCTTTGTTCTTTATTTTGATAATTCATTTGTTCCCAATAGCTCTACGTACTTTTGGAAGATCAACCAGTCCCCAAACGTGGTTTGATCTCATTGACCCCATTTGTTCTCCATTTGCTTTCATCTATTTTTCCTTATCAGGGCATGATAGAGCCTCATTTACGTTTCTTGGCTCATCATCTTCTATTAAAGTGATCATGAAAGCTTCCCCTTCAATTTCAAAGCATCGTCGAGGAATGCTTATGCGACTTGTTCGCCGTGAAGAAGATTGCACCAGAGGTACTTCATTCTTCATTATTTCCCCACTTAGACAAGATAATAGTATTGATTCATCAAGTGGTTGCAATTGAGACTAGTTCGCACTCAACTCTCCACTTCTCACATTGCTCCCACTTGGATTTTTATATCTAGGAGTTCCATTATCCTAATGTAAGGTCTCAAAGGGAACAATCTTCACCTATTTCGCCCTTTCTTGGAAAATCATTCTCTAACAATGTGACATCTCTTGATTCAAATTCAGTCACACTTCCGCTTTCTTGCTCACCTATGAATACATATCATTTAAAGTGTTCTGAGTATCTTATGAAGATACACTTTTTGCCTCTTAGTCCCAATTTTTCATATTTATGAGAAGACTCATGAGTATAGGCGGCACAACCCCATGGTTTAAGAAAGCTTAAATTAGGATTTCAACCTGTCCATAACTCATATGGGGTAGAAGAGACTGATTTGGAAGGCACTCGATTAAGTACATATAGCGATTGGTAAATTAGCTTGCGCCATCATGGATCTAACCATTTCAAGTAAAGTTTTGTTTCTTCTTTCGGCAACTCCATTTTGTTTAGGAGTACATGGGATGGATAACTGTCTATCTATTCCATTTTCATCACATAAATATCTAAACTGATCAGATAAATATTCTCGACCTCGATCGGATCTCAAAGCTTTTATTTTCTTATCTAATTGATTTTCCACTAAGGTCATAAATTTCTTGAAACAGCTTAATGCTTCCGATTTATGAGAAATCAAATGGACATATCCATATCGAGTATAATCGTCAATAAATGTGATGAAATGAACAGCATTGTGCCTTGCTTTTATATTCATTGGACCACAGATGTCTGTATGGACTAATTGCAGAGGAAATTCAGCTCTAGTGCTCTTTTCAAATGGCTTTCGCGTAATTTTTCCAGCTAGGCAATGTTCGCAAACAAGCAATTCGACTTTTTCAATATTGCCTAATAAGCCATCTTTAGCTAATCTATTCATTCTTTGTTGGCCAATATGACCAAGCCTAGCATGCCAAATATTCACATTATTCTCATTAGAATTGAAAGATGCAAATAGGGAATAACATACATTCACACGAGCAAGTTCAATATCTAATACAATAAAGCCATCCACGAAATAACCAGAACCATAGTAAGTTGTACCTAACAATAGATTCACACCACTATTATGGAAATTCATATTAAAATCAAGTTTGACTAAAATCAATACAGAGATAAAATTTCGACGAATCTTTGGAGCATATAGGACATCGTGCGGGAATAAAGTGCATCCACCACGCATGAGTAGTTGGCATGTGTCAATTCCTTTCACTTCAACTCTAGAATTATTTCCCACATAGATCCATCTCACTCCACTTGGAATTCGTCGAAATTCCACAAACGTATTTCTATCTCTGGCTACATGGTCTATGGCACCTGAGTCTACAGTCCATTAAGGATGAGATTCAGTCAAAAATACAGAACTTGATACAAAACTAACACTTTTAAGAGTGTTTAGGGTTTCTACCTTCTTTGACTCGCCATAGTCGCGAGCGAAATGACCCTTCTTGCCATAGTTGTAATATTTAATCCTTAAAATATTTTTCTTCACAGGACGCTTCCCTTTTGCATGCTTCTCAAACTTCGGTTTCTTACTTGATGGTTCCATCCTTTACCTTTCCACTTCTTGAAACTACCATGGTGCTTGCACTTGAAACCCAAAGGTCCATGCGAGCTAGAGCCAACAAAATGCACATTAGCTTGTGTGTTAACCGCTAGAAGGCGGTACTCTTCTAGCTCCAGATGACGCATAGCATCCTCGAAGGTTGCGACATTCACATTGTGAGTCAAGTTACCCTTCATGTGTTCCCAATTATTAGGCAAAGAGCGAATTATAGCTTGCACTTGTTGTTCATTAGACAATATGTGACCAACATCCTTCAGCTTGCTAATCATGTTTGACATCTTCCTCATATATTGTCTTATATTTTGCCCATGCGGCATCTTATATGTATCAAACCTGATAGTAAGCTGTCTAGCTTAGTGACAGAAGTGTGTCCAAATTTAGCTTTCAAGGCGTCCCACATGTTTTTAGCATTCTCGTGCTGCCTGAACTCTCGCATAATATCATTATACATACTACTCAACAACATAATGCGAGCAGTTAAATTCTTTTTCTTTCAGGCAGCGAAGGCTTCCTTGTCCCTTTTGTGCTGTGCAGTCTTACCATCCTCTGGCTTAGTCATGGTTATGTTAAGAGCTTCCAATGCCTCAAGCTCCTCTAGCACATACTGGATTTTCATACTTCAGATTTCATAATTCTCTCCATTCAATTTTTCACCCTTGTTGAGCTCAGTAACAATGTTCTTTGAAGCCGTTGCCATAGTATATGAATATTAGACATTTTACAAGGATTTTTAGTCTATTTGTATGTAACAAATGCAACTCTATTTATGCATATGGATTATATTGATATATTATTTCAAAAAAGATTCCAAAATCAATGGTTTGCTAAGTTCCCCATCATCATCTAGATGTTCTAATCTAAAACCTATATCAATACAACATCCATACGTGCTCATCATACTGTTACTAAAACTTATGAACACTCCCACTCAGACATATATAACATTATATATATTTACATATCATTGCATCAAAAAAATACGATGTTCATAAACTGAACTTACAATAGTTACAAATAACAACAAGTTTCTATAGTCTAAATCAAGTGTTGTGATTTCCTCTAAGGTTCGACGATTGACCCAGGTAATTTTTCTTGTATAAGGTAGGGAATTCGCAAGTTTTCTAGGGGGATTTGACTAAATTAGGAGCCCATATCGCTGCCTTAGGAAAAACCCTATGAGGACCCTTGGTCTTAAGCCAGGGTGCACTGTGCCTACGCCATCCATTCATCCCAAGTGACGACGTCGTCGCCGCCCCGACTCTTACAACATTTTGTAAAAAAATGTAGTACAAACATTTTATATGACCATTGTTCATCCCAAGTGCGGTTGAGCTGATTGTGGCAATCTTCAGGCATAGAATTTTTAAGTGTGTTAAAAGCCTATTGATCTTCCATTATACGTCCACCCAAAATGATTTCTTAGATCATATTGTTGACCTTTGTTAAATGGGTTATAATGTCACATACATTATCCCATTCATAATTGTTCAATATCTCAATCTTTTCATTAAGGGCTTGAATTTGTCTTCGTCTCCTTAGTTTTGGAGGTTTCTTTTCTTTTAGCACCCTCTATTTATGCTGAGTTGCTTTTCTTGATAGCATTGTTCCTACAACGAATACAGAACAAAGTGGATTACTAAAATTCATTAATCATATAATATTTACGAACATATCGTAATTAAAGACAAATAAACAAAAGGCATTATACAAACCCTTAAATATCGAAAGACACCGTTTTTTTTTTTTGTCAACGGTCAAAATCAACGATTAACGGTCAGTGGTCAAACGGGTCGGGTCAAATCCGACGTGGGCTGGGTTAGAACACATATGAAAATACGCCGGACTTTATCAATTATTATTATTATTTTTTGGGCCGAGCCAGGCTTCATTGCGGGTCGGGTCAGACTCGATCCACTAATGTTAGCCCACATTAACTACATGCGCCGAACGCCCACGTGCGTCGTGCGTGGCTGACGTCGGTCACGCTAGCGGACCACGTGCGCCGCACGTGGCGTGTGGGGGGCGACGGCAATGGCTCCTCCGGCACGTGTCGGCGCATAAGCCGCCGTCCGGCCTCCTCCGGCGACCATCCACCCGTCAAATTTCTCGTCTCGTTGAGACAAACTCAATGGTATATTCAGACCTCAATTTTGATGAACAAAAAGTGGCTTAAAAACGAATGAACCGTCACTGTCTCGAGGAACTCCGCTCCGTCGCAGTGCATGGCGCGCGTGCGGCGATTTCCGTCGGCCTTTTGGGGTCGGCGACCACTCAAAATGATCGTCTCGACGAGCCCGTTCCATTTATATGTTCAGAATACATTTCCGATAAACGTAACTCATAAAATTACGCATGAACAGTAGTGACATAATTAGGGCTAAAACTACTTACTCATACGAAATTAACATATAAAACAATTGCGAAACAAGCAATCATGCTCTGATACTAATGTTGGGAACTTAGCCCATTCTATAATCAATCTAATTTTGCGGAAACATGCCCATATGAATCACTTGAGTCATTGATCGTAAAGAGTATATTATTACCTTGATTATCACAAGATAAAAGCCCTTTGCGATCTTGGAGTTCCTCTGTCGTCTTCGCCAATCAACAATGAGTCAAGGGAGGAGCGTCGTTCTCTGTGTTGTTCTGGGAGATACAGAAAAGTGTCGGTAGAAAAAACTGATGTACAAATAGGAAGACGTCAATTTTATTGTATCCAATCAACGTGAATTTTCACGTTTGAATTGGATAAAGGGGGGTGTGATTGCTTGCATGGGTGCACACCGTAACCCTCCATGGACCGCACACTTTGTTTATATAATCTAATAAAACTTAAATTTGATATTATATTATGGTTCGAGATGAGTCCGATGAGTGGTCGGCCACCACTGGTGGACGTCAGACGTGCCCTCACTCGCGGCTAGAAGCTGTGCGCGTGGCGGTGCGTCTGAACACCCGCGGGATGCAGCGTGGTTTGTATTGGTGGTTGGAAAGTGTTGTAATTCTAACGCGAAAACTATTAGGATCTTGCAAATACGTTAACGCAAAAGCCCAGAAATAATAACGATGAATAATAAAGAACACCAGATATAACGTGGTTCGGTCCGAATGTCGGTACCTATATCCACGGGGAGAGCCAGCAAGAACAATCCACTATATCGGAGAATTGGATTTACAATCGCTCAATACGCTCGTGTTTCCCGCACCTAAATTATACCTAATCCCAAAGTGTTTATAAACAGACAATTCTCAATTGAATATAAAATAAAAACTGAAATAAACTCATGAACGAAGCGTAAATCTTGACCGTACTGCTCCTCTTCTTTTCGTGCGGCTGTGTCTTGAAACGAGCAAAGAAGAGAGTCTGTAAAGTCTTCTCTTTTTGGATCTCTATATACCTCGCGGCTATTGCAGGATGCAGACAAGAAAAAAAAACCCTTACTCTTTTGTTTCCTTTCTTGGACCAAATATCTACCTAAATAATATATAATATTTGAGTCACATCTTTTGTCCTCTAATGCAGATATCAAATCTGCAATTAAAACTCGTCCAAAACATGCCATAATTGTTTCGGTCAAATAATGAATATTTAAACCAAAATATATATTCGCGAACGATTTAAACTCGAGACATATTTAATAATTCTTCACCTTGACTCGATGTTTGAAAGTCAACTCATAGTGCTCATCATCCATGCTGCTCTCCCATCGCCCCGAAAGGCGATCACTGTCCACAGATGCCAATAATTCTCAAGCAAAACTTGAGCTTTGCCAAAGTAACAAACTTAGTCATCATGTCCGATGGGTTATCTGCTGTAGCTATCTTTCTCACAATAACCTTACCTTTCGCTAAAATATCTCGGATGAAGTGGTACCTAATATTGATATGTTTCGTCCGCTCGTGATAAACCGGATTATACGCTAGAAATATCGCATTTTGGTTGTCACAGTATATATCAACACTTTTCTAATCTAACCCAAAGTCCAAGAGCGAACTCTGTAACCATATCGCCTCTTTCGCTACAAAGGTCAGTGCTATGTACTCCACCTCAGTCAACGACAAGGCCACGTGGTCCTATAGGGACGCCTTCCAACTAACTACACCACCTGCAAGCGTAAACAAGTACCCTGCTAAAGACAAGCACTCATCCAAGTCACCTGCATGATCAAAATCCACAAAACCAGTGGTTTCACATCCATCACTGTCCCTCCGGAACACTATGCTAACGTCTGTTGTCCCCTTCAAATATCTGAGAATCCATTTCACAGCTTCCCAATGAGCTTTACCAGGACGCTTCATATAACGACTAATTACACTGACAGCTTGTGAAATATCAGGTCTAGTGCATACCATAGCATACATAATACTACCCACTGCACCAGAATATGGAATACAGGACATATGTTTCTCCTCCTCAGCCTACGGTGATAATTTAACTGAAAGTTTAAAGTGCTTCGCTAATGGTGTACTCACAGACTTTGCTGACTGCATATTAAAACGTGCTACAATATTTTCAACATATTTCTTTTGGGACAAACGTAATAATCCTGCATTCTTGTCACGCAAAATCTCCATTCCCAATATTTCCTTTGTAGCACCTAAATCTTTCATCTCAAACTCAGCACTTAACTGCCTTTTCGGCGCATCAATATCAGACATATTCTTAGCTGCTATCAACATATCATCAACATATAGCAATAGATATATCAAAGACCCATAATTCAGTCTCCTAAAATAAACACAACTATCCATTTAACTCTTAGAATAGTCCTAACAAGTCATGAAAGCATCAAAGCGCTTAATGCCACTGCCTAGGAGACTGTTTCAGCCCATACAAAGATTTCTTTAATAAGCAAACATGATCTTCCTTACCCGGAATAACAAATCCATCTGGCTGCCTCATGTAAATCTGCTCCTCCAACTCACCATGAAGAAAAGCCGTCTTTACATCAAGCTGCTCCAACTCGAGATCCTGTGCAGCAACAAAGGCAAGTAAAATACGAATAGAAGTATGCCTTACCATAGGAGAAAACACTTCATTATAGTCAATACCCTCCTGCTGTGTAAATCCTTTCGCCACAAGTCTCGCCTTATACCTCGCTGCCTCGACACCGGGAATGCCTTCTTTCCATTTGTAGACCCATTTGCTTCTAACAATCTTCTGACTCTTGGGTACTTTAACTAGCTCCCATGTCTGATTTCGATGGAGTGATTCCATCTCTTCACTCATAGCCCCTAACCACTGCGACGACTCAAAACTAGCCATCGCCTCAGAATAAGACGAAGGCCCATCTGTCTCCACCTCGTCACCTACAGTCAAAGCATAAGCAATATCTGTATCACCATAATGTACCGGTGGTTTTATTTGCCTCCGTTGTCTACCCTCAGCTAGAGTATGTTGTAACTGTACTGGTTGTTGACTATCACCATCTTCAGAAACTGCGGCCTCATCTGCAATCTTAACATCTGTTACCTCTGAGGTCTCCGGAGTCTCCACCTGAAGCTCCATCTCACTACTGACACCATGATCTATCTGCTTTGCTGGTAGTGTCTCAAGACTCCTCTGTCGAAGTATTGCAGTCTCATCGAAAATTACATATCTGCTGATTATAAAATCGGGTGATCTGGGATCAGTGCACCACAGCCGGTAGCCTTTCACCCCATGTGCATAACCCAGAAATATGCACTTCTTTGACCTCGGCTCAAGCTTACCATCACTAGTATCAACATACACAGAACATCCGAATACTCGTAATCCAAAGTAATCAACAATTTTTCCCGACCATACTTCCTCTGGAGTCTTCCACTCAATAGCAAATGATGGAGATCGGATTAATCAGGTAACACGCCATGTTCACTACTTCGACCCAAAATTCCTTGCCTATTCCAGCATGCGATAACATGCTTCGAGCCCGCTCAAGTAAAGTTCTGTTCTTCCATTCTGCCACGCCATTCTGCTGTGGTGTCCCAGGTGCTGTGCGGTGTCTAACATTACCTTCTTTTTCGCAGAACTCAATAAAATCTTTACCACAGAACTCCATGCCGTTATCGGTTCTTAGGCACTTGATCTGTTTATCTGACTGCTTCTCAATCAATGCCTTAAATTTCTTGAACCGATCAAACACATCAGATTTGTGCTTTAGAAAGTATACCCATACTTTCCTTGAATAATCGTCGATAAATGTGAGCATGGAACGGGCACCTCCTTTCGAAGGAACCGAAGATGGGCCCCAGACATCTGAATGAATATACTCAACCGGTTGCTTGGTCGAATGAATACCTGTAGTAAACTTAATCCTGCGTTGCTTTCCAAAGATACAGTGCTCACATAAGTCTAACTTACTTGTCTTCTGACCCTTTAACAACCCCTTATCACTCAGCACTATCATACCTGCCTCGCTCATGTGCCCTAAACGCATATGCCATAAACGAGTTAAATCAGAATCTGACTCACCTGATGAAACTGCAGTGGCTCCTGTCACGGTCTCTCCCAGTAGATGATAGAGAGAACTCACTTTTTTTCCTTTCATCACTGTCATGGCACCTCAAGAAATCTTCAGTATTTCACCTTCAACGGTGTACTTACACCCGATATCATCGAGTGTCCCTAGAGAAATAAGGTTCTTCTTGAGCTCCGGTACAAGCCTCACGTCTGTCAATGTGCGAACCATACCATCATGCATCTGAATCCGAACTGTCCCTATCTCAACAACCTTACAAGCTGCATTATTCCCCAACAGAACTCTACCACCATCTGCAGTTTGGTAAGTAGTAAACCAGCTCCTATGAGGCGTCATATGATAAGAACACCTCGAATCTAGCATCCATTCGTCTCCTGACAAACCTGTAGTCACACACAAAATAGCCTCTACATCACTAGTGCTCTCCTCAGCAATGTTCGCCACACTGACTGTGGCCTTCTGCTTATCACCTCTGTTTCTCAGCTTAGGACAACCTCTCCTGATGTGCCCCTCCTCGTGACATTCAAAACACTTCACGCGTCCCTTGAATTTTCTATGGCGTAATTTAGACTTGCTTTTACCTCTGCTACTGCTGGACTCCCATTGTTGCTCTCTACCCCGAATCACTAGTCCATGCGATACATCTTGCGCCAAACTGTCATCTCGCAACTTTCGCTGTCACTCTTTAGAAAACAAGGCGGACTTTACCTCTTCTGAAGTAATCGTAGTACACCCCTGCAATAGAGAATTAGTAAAATGCTCCCATGACTCTGGTAAAGAATCCAACAACATCATGCCCTGCTCTTCATCTTCAAGAGTCTTACCAACGTTCTTCAGATCCATTATGAGTTTATTAAATTCGTCTAGGTGGGTTCTGATAGACGTACCTTCAGTATATTTGAACTGGAACATCTTCTTTAACATGTACAAGCGATTGTTCAAACCCTTCTTTACATAAAGCGACTGAAGCTTTGCCCACAATGCTGCGGTATCCTTTTCTTCGTCTACCTCTATCAACACTTCATCCGATAAATTCAACAGGATTACACTCCTAGCCTTCCTAATCAATACATCTTTATCAGTATCTTTCATCGATTCGGACAACTTAGCCTTGCCCTCCAATGCTTCTGCCAAACCTTGAGTTGTCAATAACGCCTCCATCTTAAGGCTCCATAACCCAAAATTGTTCCTCCCGTTAAATTTCTCAATTTCAGCTTTCACTTCAGATATAATTGCAACAACAGAATTTCCAGATAAATAATCAGACAAGCAAAAGCCCCAAATCACAATCCAGAAATCTAACCTGGCTCTGATACCAATTGTTGTAATTATAACGCGGAAACTACCAGGATCTTGTAAATACACCAACGCAAAAGCCCAGAAATAATAACGATGAACAATAAAGAACACCAGATATAACATGGTTCGGTCCGAATGTCGATACCTACATCCACGGGGAGAGCCAGGAAGAACAATCCACTATATCGGAGAATTGGATTTACAATCGCTCAATACGCTCGTGTTTCCCGCACCTAAATTATACCCAATCTCAAAGTATTTATAAACAGACAACTTTCAATTGAATATAAAATAAAAACTAAAATAAACTCACGAACGAAGCGTAAATCTTGACCGTACTGCTCCTCTTCTTTTCGTGTGGCTGTGTCTTGGAACGAGCAAAGAAGAGGGTCTGCAAAGTCTTCTCTTTTTGGATCTCTATATACCTCGCGGTTATTACAGGATACAGACAAGAAAAAAAAAAACCCTTACTCTTTTGTTTCCTTTCTTGGACCAAATATCTACCCAAATAATATATAATATGTGAGTCACATCTTTTGTCTTCTAATGCAGATATCAAATCTGCAATTAAAACTCGTCCAAAATATACCACAATTGTTTCGGTCAAATATTGAATATTTAAATTAAAATATATATTCGCGGACGATTTAAACTCGAGATATATTTAACAGAAAGTGATGGAAGAGAGGCATTTTAAGTTGACACGAACCAGATTTATGGTGATGAAATATATTCCAGTCAAAATGATCCCTTAATACTACATAATATGATTGTTATTTTGAGATGCTTATCACCGTTTGACAAAATGTCTTGAAAGTTTCATCGCGAATAAATCTCGTAATTGTTTAATCCAAAAGCATACTCGTAGAGGTTTAACGATATTAATTGATTTTCGCGTTAGTAAGCATAAGCCCAAGTGTTCTCACCGGATGAATGTGTTCCTCCCTCTCTTTCTCTCTCTCTCGAAATCTACGTTTGTATTTCATGATTCTATGGTTAAAGGTGGAAGCCGGTGAGAGATGGTCGGGATTTGATTGTCTGAGTGATGATTTCCAGTAATATCCGTGTTAGTTTGTTTCTTTTGTCCCTATTCTAAACTGCTGCAATGCTTTGAATTATGAATTGTGAGTTGCTGATGCCAACGATTGGGATAGTCGTGGGTACTAGTGGTAGTCCGATAACCGGAAGCGGTGGACGGTGGGGGTGTCTATATTTACATGGAGATAGTATGCATGTGGGTTATTGCTTGATGCTCTTTAACAATAGGTAAGTTTTGGATAAGAATTGGAAGAAAAAGAGAGAAGAAAACAAGAAATTATGAGTTATTATGTTGGAAAAGGGGTTTAACGTGTATTTACTGTGGGCTTAATTTTTTTTTTGTCGACAAAAAGCTAATTTTATTTAATTAAAGAGTACTTAAGCATAAGGGGCTTGACGAAGGGGCACACAAACAAAGTATATTTCAAAGGTGGTGAGGGGTTGTCTACCTAGTCGAAGGAAAGAACATGTTGTCTTTGAGCTTCAATCACTTAGACATAGCCACAGGCCGATTTGGGCCCTGAACTGGTCCATTGATCCAATCCGCCAGTTCCAAATGGGAATTGGCTCGTGCCATAGGGGCCGGTTATGGGTTTTCATTTAGTTGAATCAGCCCGAAACTAGCGGTTCCATGCCGGTTCCAAACCGACAAACTAGCTGATAGGAAATAACAATAAAAAAAAGGGAAAAACCCATTTTCCCCATCCCATTTGCATGTAACGGTCACTTTCCTCCACTCCCCCCCCCCCCCCTTTTTTCTTTCTTTATTAATTTGTAGATTTTATCCTAACCTTATAAATACCCCTTCCATCTCTTACTTTTTTAACACAATTTCTCTCAATTCTCTCAATTTTCTCAATGCACTCAACTCTCCCGATTCTTTTAATCCGCTCAATTTTCTCAATTCTCTGAATCCGTTTTTTGCTCAATTCTATCAGAAAATGGCAAGTGAAAGCAGAACTAATGACAAAAGCAACAATAGATGGGGAAATTCGATTATCCTTGTGATCCTTGTGGTTATGTAAATTGGGAATTCGATGTCAATTATATCAACTTTATTCCTAATTTGAGGCACGTCTCAATGCAAGAAAGTCTTCAATTTCCCACCGGTATCAAAGAAATATCAACAACAAATGAGCTTGAACGAGAGGTTGGACGTATGAAACCATTTCACAAAGAGGGAAAGAATTGATCTAGGTGAAAAAAGGTAATTAATTTGTAAACAGTATGCGACAATATATACACACATATATATATATATATATATATATATATATATATATAAATGAAGAGCCGGCTATGGAACATTTAAATGGCAACTTATGGCGAAAAATTCAACCCAAACGAGAATTGACACCAAGCAACAACAAATTTTCGAGTACGCCAATCATAACACTCTTCCTTTATTTCGTTATAATGAAAAAAACTTATAAAGAATAATTAGCTAAATGTGTTGCCGTTCATTTAGTTTTGGTGAAAATTTTTGTTTTAATCAATTTGTCCAAATTGCATGTACTCCACAAGAAAAACACGTGTTTCGAGAAATACATTTAAACACATAGGTTTTTTTTATAACCAAGGTGTCTGGGCCAGCTTGCGCACACCTCGACTATTCTTCAGGGGAGACTAGCACAGCAACCCACAGCCTGACCCCTCACTTAAATCACAAGTCCTCATCTGGGAAATCGAACATGAGACTAGTGCGCCTAACTACACAATCTCAAGTGCGCTATAACCAATTCAGCTACCCATGGGTGGGTTTAAACATATATATTTTGTTTTTGATAACCATTAAACACATAATTTTTTTTTTATTACCGAGGTGTCCGGGTCAGCTCGTGCGCACCTCGACTATTCCTCGAGAGGACTAGCACAACAACCACCAGCCGCAACCCCCACTTAAGTCACGGAGCGCGAGTTGGGAGATTTATACTAGGGATTTGACAATGGATCCATCTCTTAACCAACTCGGCCATGCGTGGGTAGGTTAAAACACATTTTTTTTTTTATAATCAAGGTGTCTAGGCCAGCTTGCGCGCACCTCGACTATTCCTCGGGGGAGACTAGAACATCAACCCACAAAAGAGGAAAAAAGATTTACAAAATATTTTTTTATGAATTTTAATGGATGCGTGCATAAAGGTACCAATATTTGGAGTGATACTTGGTAAACACATTCTTATATGAGTATAACATGTGATTGAATAAATGATGATTGGAATATTCGAAAAAGAATTATTGCATTTAGAGTTTTTAATGATAGGCATACGACAAATAATATTTATAGAATAATTAAGCAATTTTTAGAAGTATATTGTTTGCTTACTAAAATTTTTTTCAGTTGGTTTTGATAATGTTATGGCAAATATCGCTTCAATTGTCAATTTAGAAAAGATTTGTAAACCTGCTTTTAATGGATAATTTTTTCACGTTAGATGTGCTTGTCATGTATTAAATTTATGTGCACAAGATGATTTAAAAACTCGTGATATTTTTCTCAACCTAATAAAAATAACAATTCAATTTTTATGGAAACATCCTCAAACAATGAAGTAAAAATATAAGAGGTAGAGATTTACTTTACCAAAAAATTCGATATTCCCGGACAAATGTAGTTTTGGCAACTATGTGAAGACTTCCTACCTCCGTCTTTTTGAATTATTAGCTCTATTTATGATTCTGGGGTTGTCCCTAAGCTGCTGTACTTTATCTGATCTATAATATTTACATCTTACAAAAAAAAAAAAAACATACAAGATAATAGCAGAGTTTCCTACCGTTTAAAATAGGATATATCTTTTAAAGTTCAAGATATTGAAAGAAAGGGATTATGATCTTAAAAGAAAACCAGATTTGAACTTATATAAACAAGTTTAAGGGGCACAAGATTTGAGTACGCACATGACCGCTACAAAAAAAATAATGATTTTCCCTTGAAAATTTGACCAAAATTTGTATCGAAAATGAGCGACAGAAAAAAATTCCACGCTAATTCGGCATCGCAAAATTTAGCGACGAAAAATTAAAGTTCGTCGCTAATTAACGACGAATTTTGCAATGAATATGTATCCGTGTCTAATTAGAGACGAAAAAATTATCACTAATTAGCCACATTTTTTGCGACGAATTTCTTTTCGTGGCAAGTTAGCGACGAAATTTATTTGTCGCTAAATATTTTTGCGACGAATTTTGCCACGAAAAAAATTCGTGGCTAAATTTCGCGACAAAAAATTGGATTCTTCGCATTGCGACGAATTTTGCCGTGAATAGCGATGTCGAATTAGCTACGAATTGTTTTTCGTGGCAAAACTCACCGCAAAAATCATTTAGCCACAAATCTTTTCATGGCAAAATTCGTGGCAATGAAAATAGCGCTAATTGAGCATTAGGAAATTTAGCAAGAACTTTTTATTTTTATTTTTGCCACGAACATTGTTCAGGGATAAATTTGGGGACGAAATTTTTCAGCCATGAATTTTGCGACAAGCAGGCATTGGACAAATTTTGCAACGAACTTTTGTAAATTTGTGATCGTATAATAAAATAATTTCTTTTAAATTTTCAATTTTAAATCAAATTAAAAACAAAATTAATTTGTAGAATTTGTATATGACATTGATAAAGTAAGATATAAATATTATAATAATATGCAAACAAAATACATTCATTTACCATTCACGGGAAGAAATCCATTCAAAACTGGTTTGGTTTTTCCTTGCCGATGTCAAGTCTATCACCTGAAAGAAGAGTAATCCAATAAATTGCAGGAAATATTTGGACTAGTATTTGATACAACGGAACTCAGCCTATCAGCGGGGAAAACTAAAAAATGCAACCAACAATTCCATCCATATTTGCAAGAGCACAGTACCATGAAGTTATATCAGCAAGAGAATCTTGAAAATAACGGCCACCGCACCTTCTTATTCACCTAACAGAAAAGGCAGCATAACTCACCTAATTTCAAGTGCAAAGCATTGGATCAAGGGGATAGGCTATCGCGTGAAAAGGCTGTACACTCAAGAATCACTGACATTTGACAGCAGTACATGGGCACAATTATAAACCACTTGCATGTATTATTATTTACAAAACACAACATACATATATTTATATATCATAAAAGATAAATTAACCTTAATCTGTCTCCTCAGTATACCTTCGACATCAGAAATCTTTTTCTCACGATCTTCCCAGTCGCAAACACACTAAAAGAATGGTCAAATCCAGAAAATAAAGATGTAAGCATTTAACATGAAACAATGATGATCAGATGCATTAGGTTGCCTGTACTACTGAACTCAACTTGACAATCCTCAAAAATAAATTGACTTGCAAAACTAACTTGAAGAACTATGTAGATGTATAACAAAAGATAAAATTGGACTTTCTCAGAAACTTAAAATGTCCTTGCTAACAGTCTCCACGATATCGCAAGATGTATAACTTAAATGTAAGTTGCAGGGCTTTTTAAAGACCAGGGTCAACTGCTAACCAGGACAAACTTGATCCTAATCCATTCAATGTCTACCTCTGTATGATGCAAGTTCATCATGACAAGTAGCCACTGAGACCAACAAAAACTCTAATTTCGACTTCTCAAACTCAAAAGGATAGTAATGTTCAAGAGGAAAAAATTCCAAGCATTCAGAACATAAGAGACTTTAAAGGAGTAGTATAGTGCTCTTGAATCTTATTTTTATCCAAAGGTCAAAAAAAGAATTCTTCGTGAAGAATAAATACTGCAATTCCGTAAATAAACTCTGCTCAAGAAAATATAATGGTTCAAACGATCATGGGAAAGGAAACTACTATTGCACAATATCTACTCTTGCATTCAACAATCATTTCGTCCCCTTCTTTAAGGGAAAAACTGAGCGCAAACTCTTTAACAAAAACTATATTTGAAGTTGTAAATTTTCAGTAAAATATAAGTGCCAGGCTGATCATACTCTGACAAAATAACTGCTGTTGCACCATCCCCTGTAGATCAAATTGTACCTATGAAACAGAATCCTTCTCTCTTGACCATCGCTATGGTTTGTCCTACAACTATCTACATTAGTCATGCAAGTGCAAGGTAGATATCTTCCTTGAAGAGGACTGTAAATTAGAGTAAATGGGCAAAGATGGCAATTTACACAGCCCCATTCTAATACTATCGCAACTACTCCAAGCCTCTGAACTGCTCTCGATATTTCCAAGACCCAGTGAGGCTAAAAAATAGTGTGATTGTCTTCTAAAAACCGAGGGTCCAGCATTCGAGAACATCTTTACTTCAAAACCATCAATGCCATCCAGCAGAATCACAATCAACGCTGAGTGGTTGGTTATGCCTTTCAGATCATGCAATGTACCCAATGCCTTCACCATTTACCATTCCAACCCTGAAGACAAAGATCCTTGAGTCACAAGTCAACAGGATGCTTAAGTTTACAAGCCATTGCAATTCCAAACCCGCCCATCAATTCAAATCCAGAAGAAATATATATCCACAAAAGTCGCCCATCACAGCCAAGAGACAAAGCCTGAGACGTGTCACCTCAAAACAGCAACTTCTCTCACCACAATGTCAACCAAACTTAGCTCTATACAAGGAAAGCCGATCCCAACGCATCGCATTTCAACCACATCATTATTTATGCAGGGAATCTACTTACTTTGATAGCGTTTTTAATCTGAGAAAGTTCTGGAATCAGCCTAAACGCAACCCCATCAACCTTGAGCTGAAACACCTGCGAAATCAAATCATCCAATAAACTTCCCAATGTCTTCTCAAAAAATACGCAACCATTAGATAATGATACATTAAAATCACTATCCAAGAAAAAGCAATTCAAAAGCTACCACCTTGTTCAAAGCAACAGGCACGACTGTGGACCCGTTCCTCATCCCGGGGTCCATGCTCTTCAACTGCTCAAGAAGTGCCTCGGCATCCTCTTCCTTGAAACAGAACAACCCTAAGGCCTTCCTCGTCGAAACGCCCGTGACCGACACGAACTGCTCGCAGAAGACTTAGAACCTCCACATTTATCACCCGCCCAGCCTCCTCAAAAACCTCAGCCAACCGAGAAGAATTCGTGGAATAAGACAAGTTCCCTCTTCCTCATCGTTCCAGCTCTCGAGCAGCTCCTTTGCCTCCTCTGGGTCCTCTTCCTCCGACCCCGCGACGTCGTCTTCGGCTTCGAACCCGTCAAACGCAGCCGAAAGAATGGGTTGGCGAGGAATGTAGAAGAGTTTCAAAAAGCCGAAAGCGGAGGCTGAGGATTTGAGGGCGAAGGGCTGGACAGCGGAGGAGGGAGTCGAGATGGGGGGAGGGGCGAAGGAGAGAGCAGAGGAGGGAGCCAAGGAGCGTGGTCCAAAACCCCTTCTATCTCCTCTCTTCCCCATTCTTACGTATGTCTTACGGTAATCATAGAATAAACTGTTATTTTTCTTTTTCATTGTTATTAATTAGCGACGAAATTGGTATTTCGTTGCTAATTAAGCGACGAACCAGTTAATTCGTCGCTAAATTAGCGACCAATCAATCATCTCCTTCATCGCTAAATTAGTGACGAAATAATTATTCGTCGCTAATAGAATATGAATAAAAATAAGAAAGAAAATATTCAAGTTAGCGACGAATTAACATTTTGTCGCTAATTTAGCGGCGGAATAATTCAATTCATCACTATTTGAATATTTTATTTTTTATTTTTGTTCATATTGTAATTTAGCGATGAATAAATCGTTTCCTCACTAATTTAGCAACGAAACAATTAGCGATAAATCCAATTTTAAGTCGCTAAATTGAATATTTTCTTTTTTATTTTAATATATTAGCAACAAATCATTTGTCTCGTCGCTAATTTAGCGACAGCCTTTATATTTCGTCGCTAATTTAGCGACAAAAAGTTAATTCGTCGCTAACTTGAATATTTTCTTTCTTATTTTTATTCATATTCTATTAGCGACGAATAATTATTTTGTCGCTAACTTAGCAACAAAGAGATGATTCGTCGCTAATTTAGCAATGAATTAATTGGTTCGTCACTTAATTAGCAACGAAACAGCAATTTCATCGCTAATTAATAACAACGAAAAAGAAAAATAACAGTTTATTTTATGATTACCATAAGACATAAGTAAGAAGAGAGAAGAGAGGAGATAGAAGGGTTTTTTTTTTCCAAATTAGAATTTAAAAAATATTTACCAAAATAGGATATAAAAAAGAAATATTACCTAATTGGGTGTCACTCGGCAATCTTAATGGCAATCTTGGTGCCTAGCGACACCAAGAGCAAGGCCCGCTCGATAGTCGGGCAATCGAGCAGGCATTGCCGAGCGGGCCCAGGAGCCCTTTATTTTATTTTTTAAAATTTCGTGTTGCTTCGCTTTTTTAATTATTGATAGTTATAATATTATTTTATTTTCATTTATTTATTTTTTGAAGCTTATTTTTTAGAACATAATCATCAATCATTAATTAAAAAAATATTAAGATAAATAAATACTTCTCAACTATTGTATTTATGTAATTATTTAAACTCATAAAAGCAAAATAAAAAATAAAAAGATTAATCAAGCTGGAAATGGAACCCGCGACCACTAAAGTACTTCACCCAAGCGACAACCAACAAGGTAAACAATAGAATTAGCAATAATATTTGGAGTTCAATTAATGTATGTGCGGATTAAAAAACGTGATATTAATTTGGACTTGAAAAAATGCTTAGACCCCTTTCCCACTTCTCTTGTCACTCCCTGATCCTCGAGCATGCGTCATCCCAACCTTAACACCCTTAGGTCACGATGGATAGCGTCACAGGCTCGCTATCGACCTATAATGTAATACGCATGCGGAACGTGCCAAACTCCTCAAATAACAAGATCAGTATAGGATAGGTCAGCAGGAACATTCATTCATTCAATTCATAAAAAGACAACTTCAATCCTCATACAAAGTATATACTAATTAACCATATATTGCAAACAACATATAACCTCATTCTTCGGGGTAGCTCTCCAGGACCCCAAAAGAGATAATGGTCGGTAGGGTTAACTCCATATCTAATCCAAAAGTCATTCCAAAAGTCATGCCTCAGAATCCACAAAACTCCGTCACTTGTGATCTGAAAATGTTATTTTACGACGGGGTGAGAAATAAATCTCAGTGAAATTAATGCCTAAGCTCGGCTAGGATTTTGATTCACTCAGGATATCCTACCAAATAGACATAACATATCAACCAGTATAGATATTCAACCACATGCAACTTATTCGCCAGGAAGCCACACGAAATGCAACAGTCAAACAGCCCGGTCAAGGTAAGCATCACATCAATTGACATACATGACATTACATGTAGTTTATTTATTATGAGATAGGACATGTCAACCTGGCACACTGGTCAATTGGTACTCTTTTGGCGGTACGAGGCATCGTCCCTTACTTCTGGCAACTATATCCAGTGGTCCGTGTGATTCTGATCGTCAAGGCACAAAGTTACTAGGAATCCCCTCTAGGGCTTTGGTACATCACAAGCTGTAACCAACATTCATCAAAATGGCATCATAGAATGACATGCTTCCAACAAGTCATATTCTCCCAATCATCACGGTACGATCTTGTGAGGAATCTCATCATTCCATCTTATGACCACACATGACACCCGATAATCAATCAATTTTATCATTTTTTTATTAAGGCTAGATGCTCATACAGACATGCTCAAGACTTGGCCCAAGGCCATTTTTCTTGCTAAATCATACAATTTGATCTCACACAGGTCAAATGAATGCGCAACCTCGTAACTAGGCTTGCGCCAGATATGGGCGACGAAATACTTAGAAACTCAATCATATCACTTCATAGTCAATCAACTACACTCAGTCAACCGGTCAAAACGCGATCGATTAAGCAATTCAATTGATCAAACAACATTAATTAATCTCAATTTCATTAAACTATCGATCGATCACTTAGTTCTGAACTACCGCTCACTCGCAACCAAATAATGGCAATCGATGCCCAATCAATCAATCAATCGATCGATTCTAACAACCAACTAGCCACAAACGACCTAAACTAATTCGACTAACTTAATTAATCGTGGTCATTTATCCTAAATCCAGTTTTTATCTAAATCGACCATAATTATCTAACTAAATTGTCACGCCCCGAACTCGGTGGACACGAGAGCATCCCACATTCTTGTTCTTATCATCGCTATTACCCAGGATCCATCGGCTAAGCATGAGGACCTACATGAAACATGCATACGAGAGCAAGAAAAGGACAACCCTACAACTCACTACAAGAAAGACCTTAGAATAGTACATCATAAAAGTTACTCAAAAATACAACCACAAGGTGAGAGTTCACTAAACTCGAAATTTCAACCTAATAACGTCTAAAGTCGAGGTTCCAAATAAACGAACAACCTGGGCACACACCTTAGACATCAAACTCTCAGTCTTCAGTTGACGATCCAGCATCTCTAGGGTAGAGTTCTGGGAACACTCGCAACGACATCTCTCTCGGGTTCGGGTGGCACGGGGACGGGCTCTTCTCCGGTGAAGCCGGCGTCAAGGCCTAGCAGCAGATCATCGGGAAGGTCGATCTCAGGCGGATCAGCCACCCAAAGAGCATCAACGGGTACTCGATAGTGGCTCGACAAAGGTGCCCTCGTCTTGGAGGATCCAAGTCTTGAAAGTATGGGGATTAAGGTACTGACCCCCGTCATCGACCAGAAAATATTTTGTCATCAAAATGTATGCTAAACTCTCACAAACGGTATATTTCGAAGTCAAGATCTCAATCTCCATTGGAACTCCCGGGCGCGGCAACGAATCATTCATGGCTACGAGTTTATGGTCTGCAAAAGGGGATCCCACGATGGGGTGAGATATAAAATCTTAGTAAACTAAACCTAACCCTAGACAAGGTCGCTAGCACCTCTAGACAATTTAAAAGATATGCAGCACGTTCATGGCACTCAGTGTATGGTAATTAATGGACAATGTTGACAATTTTTAAGGCAACCACAACAATAAAACCCAGCTCCTTAGACTAGCATTATAACAAGTTCTTAAGCAAGGATTTATTTTCAAATTTCGCCACAAAGTTCTTTTCAATGGTTTGGTTTGGCCCGCGTCAATACGCATCAGGCTCAACCCAATTCCATAATATTCTCCTTTCTATAACTCGGCTTACGTCAATACACATCAGGCTCAACATAATTCCATCATAATTCTCCTCTCTATAACTCGGCCCGCGTCAATACGCATTAAGCTCAACATAATTGGCAACCCACGTTTTGACGCATTAGGTTCCAAGGCGATCTAATACCGGTGTCGACACTTTACAAGTCTATCCCGCGTTCAGACACATCATGATCGAGTTTGACCTCGCGTACTGAAGCATTATATCAATGTAAGTCGTACTTCTCATTCACGAGGGCTCACAAGCCAAGTTCTCATCCTTAGACAATTTTATAATCGGATACAATTCATTTCAACAGACAATTAGACTACTAACATGGGAAGCAGTCATAACCGAATCCTTACTTTACATGACACCAAAATGCATGACAAGGCATTCATTCCCACAAACCATTCATTTGTCATTTTCAAGCATGCTTTCCACACATAAACCTCGGTCTAGCATAAAATCAAATGACCATTCTTTTGGATCAAAACTTGATAGTCAAATTTGTTCGAGACAAGCTCTCGACCTTGCAGGCCATTTTGAAAGCTCGGTTTAACGATTCAAACCACTTAAAGCACTCAATCCAAACTGAAATTGTCACAAGGCATACTTAAGGTCCATCGATCATCAATAACCATATTAGAATTTCACCATTCAACCACAGTTTCACGAATTTTTGTCCAAGAACCAATCAAACACAACTCATCTTAACTCAAGCAGATTTGGTATGGGAGTTTTCGATCCAACCAGTTCATAATTCAACCATTCTTTAAACAAGAGCATCTATTAGTAACCTAACTCCCTAGTAAAGGTTTAGGAATAGCTTACCTAGCTATCCAACCAGGTCGACCTTTCCAAATGAGCATCCCAAGCTCTCGGCCAACCTTGTGCACGTCAGACAATTTTCTGACCTTGGAGAAATTCACACAAAATCAACCGTTAATCATCATTTAAACGCCATTCAATCCTCTATCCATCTTGCCTACACATAATGTCATGTCCTAAGATGACTTACCTACAAACTTAGAGCAAGAATAAGCCTCCGTGGTCCTCAAAATGTTGCGGTTTCCTCCTTTAGCCGCATCGGTTAGATTCTGCTCTTGGAGGCATACCATGCGAAATTGTCACACCCCGCACCCCGGACACGGGCGCGACTCCCTACAAGCGAAATCTCGAGTTCCAAGATTTAGTTATCGAGAGATGCACAATAAAAGAAGCATATGGAAGCGATATCGTATACTCCTCCATACAAACATCCATGGGAACCTGAATAGCGAAAACATAACATATATACATAACATTCCATGAGTTCGCACAAAAGCGTAGGAGAACTAGTCCTACAGATGGATCGGGGTAACGATGCTGCATCAAAAGACAACCATAACAAGTCCTCAAGAGAAACTAGCCTACGAGACCATCATAAAAAAATAAAAGAAACTACGGCAAGTTAGAAACCACTAAGTCGAATTGCTGGAATCGTTGGTCCCCTCGGCATCCTCGGTTGGCTCGTAGTCAGAAAAGGTCTCGGAACGTACATCTACGGTGTCCTCCATCGTGTTATCCTCCCGTTCGCTCTTTGAGGTGTCGATCTTAATCACCTCAACCGTGTCCTCCATAGTTGGGGTCTTCTCGGGTATGTTCCTTAAGCCAGCGACGGACCCTTCAACCTCTATCGAATCCTGAGTGGGATGACACTAGCTAGGGACAGCTCGGCGAGATACCTCCGAGGCCTTCAGGGGACCAGTGGTAATTTCACCTACCCTACGGAACCAAGCCTCAAACTTATGTGGTATCCACTCGTCTCCACCCTCATCGACCTAGACCACAGTACTCTTCCTAACATACACGGTACCCTTACCATCCGGGAACTCCTCAAAATAAGAGGTCATCTCCTTAGGGGCACCTAGTCGGGTCGGCAGCATACTACGGCTTAGGATATGAAAATATGGTCCCACAACGGGGAGAGATTCACATCCCAATAAGATAGGTCCTTAACCAATGTAAGGTTGACAGTATACCCAAATGAATGCAAACAATGAACAAGAATATGCACTCAGCAATATAATGCACTCATTAGTCAATATGCCACGGAGATGCAAGCGTTCATCAACCACACAGTAAAAGCATCATATCATGTCAATCAAGTCAGGCATGACGATACTAAATCAAGCCACAGATTCCACCCTTCCAACTTCCTCATGGTTCTCGTCCGCGTTTAAAACGTCTTAGGCTCGGTTTGCGTAGTTACGCCTCAGACCATCTAATTGACAAACCTGCGTAAACGCATCAGGTTTTCAGTTTCATTCCAGGCCGGTGTCGACACATATCAAATCTCTTCCCGCGTCTTAACGCATCAGGACATTGGCCATTTCAACCCCGCATCTCAACGCATCAGGGTACAGTTTAACATAACCCCGTGTCTCAACGCCTCAGGGTATCATAGGTCTCCAAGCATGCCAAATATCATTTCAATTCAAACTTCATGATCAAGTACAAGCTCACACAACAAGGTAAGTATCTACGGCATGCAAGGCAATCAATTTTATCACTCACAAGAGGCAATCAATTCATGGCATATGTACTAAGCAAGCATTCAAGCAATCATTCATCTACCATGACGAACATTGAACAATCATGTCATAACTCACAAAAACTAACTCAATCCGCTCCCAAATCATCCAGTCAAGTCCAATCATCCTAGCCAAGGTTTAGAAACTTCTTACCTTGAGCTTAAATCGACAAAAAATCCTCATCTAAGCACTTCAAAGGTTCGGCCCCAAAAAGTCCAAACAGGGTAGCGAACAATCTTAGCGGAACCAATCTATTTGTCAATTTTCTCCGTCTAATCATCAAATCATTAAGCATATACCTCATTGACATATCGATTGACATCCTCATAAGCCTCAATGATGAAATTGGAGCTCAATTATACTCCTAATAGCCTCTAAGTTCAGAGTTTCCTTAGAATCGAAACAGGGTATTTTCGGTTCTGTGCATACCTTCCTCAATCGGCTCATCAACTATCTTAAATCCTCAATTTATTAACTAATATACTTGCAAACATATAGTCCTATGTGTTGAGGAGCCTCACCGAAAATTTTGTGGCAAAGTGACGCCTGAAAGTACACGAACAGCCCGGGTTCTTCGAGTCCCGCTGCTGGTCAGTTTTGCTCCACCGAAAATCATCACAAAACAACCATGAATATCCCTCCAAACTCCATCAAATTCTCACCTCAGCTCAGTCATTCCTAGTACTACATGTCTACAAATTATCACCGAAAATTTGAAGAGATTTGAGGTCTTATGGAGGCCAAACGAAGACTTACTTCCTGTTGCGACGAAATCCATCGACTTTCGGGAGATTGGCTGGTCGGAGCTCCTCAGGTGGTCAAATGCCAAACTACCACTTGAAGGTGGTCGGCAAGAGGTGGACCTACGGGCTCGTGGTCGACGTGGAGGCTAGAGGTTGTCGGCGGCGGCGGTCGTGAGCAGCGAAGGGGACGACAGTGGCTGGTCGGGTAGTGGCAGTTACGGTTTGAGGAAGAAGAAGAAGATGAGCTGAAGATGGTTATGGTGATGGAGGTTTGGCTGAAGGAGAGAGAGAGGAGTGTATACACAAAATGGCTTGGTCAAACAAGTGAGAATGGTAGGTTAAAAGTGTTTAATAAATGTCAATACCCCATCCTTTGACACTTGTCCACTAGTCAATCAAGTCTTCATCCAATGGCTGGTATTTTTCTCAATTTTTGATACCCTAGAGGGTATTGC
The DNA here is from genome assembly GCA_028455895.1 of Rhodomyrtus tomentosa. Classification (NCBI taxonomy): domain Eukaryota; kingdom Viridiplantae; phylum Streptophyta; class Magnoliopsida; order Myrtales; family Myrtaceae; genus Rhodomyrtus; species Rhodomyrtus tomentosa. Next base: position 24,136,852 of record JAPCWY010000004.1, read on the forward strand.
AATTGATGAAAATGCCCTTATCCACTTATTAAGCCAAGGTCAAGACTTGAGGGGCAAAATGGTAATTTCACCCACGACGTTCGGAACGTCGTTTTTCTAATTCAAATTTCCTTCGATGAGGCGACGTCCAATCCACTTATAATGTTGAAATTCTCAATTTTTCATTTTCTAATTTTGAAACTTGTCTCTGAATCATTTCTCTGTCAAATGTGATTCCAGCCTATCCCAAATTGACGGGTGGCTTTTGTAGACGTTACGCGTATTAACTCTATGATTCATATCACACTTAGGGCTCATCGGTTCATGGCAACTTTGGTTGTCATGTAATCGCGAGGGTCTATTACTAGTTCCGACGGTCTCGATTGTCATCGTTCGGTTTAGGAAAATTTTACAAATTATACATTTGTTAAGCGGCGTCACCCGTGCTCTAATGGTATAACGCTAGCAATGGATCCTTAATCGTTCTTAGATCGACCTTTTATGGCTCTAAATATCCCCTCGACAATTCTCATGGTCAAAGTGTCATTTCCTATTTAAATTCCCTAGGTCCACATACCTTGTCTCGCGTTAGCCTTTCCCTTTTGGTCAGTTAACTCGAGATTGATCAGATCCGAGCGAGATACGACTGAAATACATCGTTAGATATATTCTCATTAATAAGTCTCGAAATGACTGGAATATCAGAATGTCACAACTCTTCCCCTTTACAAAAATTTCGTCCTCAAAATTTACATTAAACCCAACTATTCAAACAAATGGGAGTATTGACGCCTCATCGTTTCCTCTCTATCCCATGTAGCGCCTTCGGTTCCATGTTGCTCCCAAATGACTTTGACCAATGGAATCTTCTTGTTCCTCAAAACTTGCTCTTTCTGATCTTCGATCCTAAGTGGCCTTTCCACATATGACACTCTGTCATCTACTTCGATGATTTCGTAATCCAATACATGCGTCGGGTCCGACTCGTACTTTCGTAGCATTGACACATGGAAGATGTTGTGTACTTGGGACAAGTTAGGCGGTAAGGCAAGCCTGTAGGCCATGGTCCCAATTCGTTCCAAAATCTCAAAAGGTCCTACGTACCTTGGACTTCATTTCCCTTTCTTTCCAAATCGAGATAATCCTCTCATTGGCGACACCTTAAGGAAAACATAATCGCCTACTTGAAACTCCAGAGGCTTACGTCGTTTATCCGTATAACTTTTCTGACGACTCTGTGCAATTTTTAGCCTATCTCGGATTATCTTCACCGCTTCCACTGATTGCTCTACCAACTCTGGGCCTATAATACTTCTTTCTCCAACTTCGTCCCAGCAAATCGGGGTCCTGCAAGCTCTTCTGTAAAGCGCTTCAAAATATGTCATTCGAATACTCTGCTGATAACTATTATTATATGCGAACTCCACCAAATGCAGCTGATCCTCTTGTTCACCTTTGAAGTCTACAACACACGCTCGTAACATATCCTCGAGCGTCTGAATCGTCCTCTCCAATTGTCCGTCCGTCTGCGGATGGTATGCTGTACTAAATTGTAGTTGAGTTCCCATGGCATCTTGAATACTCTTCTAGAAGTTTGCTGTGAACTTGAGATCTATGTCCGATGTAATCGTCACGGGTACTCCATGTAGTCTCAATATTTGCTGCATATACAATTCGACATACCTGTCCATCGTGAAATCCTTTCGCACAGGAATAAAATGTGCAGACTTGGTTAACCGGTCTATGACTACCCAAATAGAATCGTGGCCTCTCTGGCTCCTTGGTAGTCTCATTACAAAATCCATCGTTACGTGCTCCCATTTCCATTCAGAAATCTCTAAGGGTTATAGCAATCCACCAGGCTTAAATGTTGTGCCTTCACCTGCTGGCATGTCAGGCACTTTGCTACATATTTCGCTACATCCACCTTCATCCCGTTCCACCAGTAGTGCTGACGTAAGTCCTAGTACATTTTCGTGCTACCTGGGTGGAAATTATAATTACTTCTGTAAGCCTCCGATAAAATCTTTTCTTTGAGCTCTTCGTCTTTTGGTACGCATAGACGCCCTAGAAATTTAAAAATTCCATCCTCTAATACTTAGAACTCTGGCTTCCTTTTTGTCGCATCCATCTCTAGAATTTTCTGAATTTTCGGGTCCGTCGGCTGCGAGGCTCTTATCCTTTCTTGGATCTCAGGTTCTATTCTCAGTGTGACTACCAAACTAGATAGCTGACAGACTTCCAATCTGAATTCAGAATCTCTCAAATTTTCAAATAATGACCACTCTTTTACCAGTAGATAGGCAATACTCGATTTTCGACTGAGTGCAACCGCAACTTTGTTCGCTTTCCCAGGATGATATAATATATCGCAATCGTAATCCTTAAGCAGTTCCATCCATCGACGTTGTTTCATGTTCAGTTCCTTTTAGGAAAATAGATACTTCAGGCTCTGGTGGTCTGTATAAATCTGAAACTTCTCGCCACATAAATAATGCCTCTAGATCTTTAGAGCAAAGATGATCGATGCTAATTTCAAATCATGAGTTGGATAATTCATCTCGTAGGTCTCAACTGTCGGGATGCATAGGCAACTACTCGTCCATGTTGTATTAGCACACAGCCCAGTCCCTTTAGCGAAGCATTGCTATATATTTCATAGCCTCCAAGTTCTGATGGAATCGTCAATACCGGTGCGGTCGTTAACCTATGCTTGAGCTCTTGAAAACTACTTTCACGCTTACCCGTCCATTCGAACTTTGTTTCTTTCTTAGTCAATCTTGTCAGTGGAATGGTTATAGATGAAAACTTCTCCACGAAACATCTGTAATACCCCGCTAATCCTAAGAAACTTCGGACTTCCGTGACCGTAGTAGGCCAAGGCCAATTCATAACGGCTTCGATCTTTGTAGGATCCACCGCAATTCCTTCTCCAAATACCACATGGCCAAGAAATGCCACTTTATTCAGCCAGAACTCGCATTTGCTAAACTTAGCGTAAAGTGAATGCTTCCTCAGGGTCTGCAAGGCAATCCTCAGATGCTCTTCGTGTTCTTCGTTACTCTTTGAGTAAATTAGGATATCGTCAATAAAGACTATAACAAATCTATCCAAGAATTCCTTGAACACCCGATACATCAAGTCCATAAATGCAGCTGGAGCATTGGTCAGTCCAAAAGGCATCACAGTGAATTCGTAATGACCATACCTTGTCCTAAAAGTGGTCTTAGGTGTGTCCTCCTTCTTAATTCTCAACTAATGATACCCGATCCTCAGGTCAATTTTAGAGAATACCGCAGCTCCTTGCAATTGATCAAATAAGTCATCAATCCTCGACAGTGGGTACTTATTCTTTACAGTCACTTGAGTCAACTGTTTATAGTTGATGCATAAACGCAAGGACCCATCCTTTTTCCTCACGAATAACACCGACGCTCCCCACGATGAAGCGCTTGGTTGAATAAATCCTTTATTCAGTAATTCTTACATTTGCACCTTTAACTCCCTCAATTTTGATAAGGACATCTTATAGGGTGCCTTTGAGATTGGCTCCATTCCAGGAGCTAACTTAATCATGTATTCTATTTCTCGCTCTGGTGGCAATCCTAATAACTCTTGGGGAAAAATGTCATGAAACTCACGCAATACTGGAATACTTTCTAGTTTAGGCTCTTCGGCAGTCGTGTCCATAACTGTGACTAAGTAAGCCTGACATCCTTCGGTTATCAGCTTTGTTGCTTTAAGAGATGAGACTAAAGGAATTGAGGTTCCTCCTCCACTTCCCACAAATTCAAAACTAGGGCGACCTTCAGGATAGAAACGGATTATCCTACTACCACAATCAACTACTGCTCTTTGCTTACCCTACCCAACCAATCCATTCCTATGATCACATCAAAGTCATATATGGGCAACACAGCCAAGTCTATACTCTCTTTACTATTGCCAATTACGATTTTACAATCAGCACAACCTAACGAAACCAACACGTTATCCTTCAACGAGGTAGCAACATGCAGAATCACACTCAACGGTTTCAACTCCATATCAACCAAATCAGCAAAGCGAGCAGACACAAACGAGTGTGATGCGCCAGGATCAAACAAAGCATATGCAGCTTGGTCACACAAATAAACAGTATCTGTGACCACACCAGGCATTTTTTCTACTTCCCTTCATGCCACAACATAGACCCTTCCTTGAGCTGAGAGGGTTGGTTCTGGTCAATCTGGAGAGTGGCAGTTGACGGTCCTGCTTGTGGTCATTGCTCTTGAGGTCTATTTGCTTGGGCTTGGTTCGGGCAAGTCCTCATCTGATGGCTCATTTGACCACATTTGAAGCACGCTCCAGTCCTTGCCGGACAAGATCCGTTACCATGCCTTCTGCCATAGAGGCGGCAACTCTAGTTCATTGGGTTCGGCGGCTTCACTATGTTCTTTCATACTGGAGGGACGAAGCGTCTATTGCCAGCCATAGGTCTTTTACTGGCCTAGCGGTTATCTTTGAATGAACTGAACCGCGATCCAGATGCGGCATTCCTCTCTTTCAGGTCCCTCTCGATCATCTATCCTCGTTCATAGATTTCTTTATAGGTCCTCAGGTTTAGAGATATCATTTGGCTGTGAAGTTCCGGCCTTAGTCCATCTCGAAATCTCCGCGCCTTCTCCAGTGGATCCTCTACTGATCGGGGCCCATACCTTGGCAATTTGGAGAACTCAGCTTCATACTGATCCACTGTCTGGTGATTTTGACGTAACTGTAAGAACTCTACTTGCTTCTTTTCTAGAGCGGTCTCAAAAAAGTACTTGTCATTAAATGTCTTAGTAAAGGCATTCCAAGTCAAGGTGGTTCCTTTCGAAAAGACTTCATTCTTGGTGGCAGTCCACCAGTCATTAGCGGTACCTTCTCGCTGGTACACCGCCAATAGTACTTTTTCTTCATCTGTACATCTCAGTACTCCGAAAGCTTTCTCTAGTTTCTCTATCCACCTTAGCGCCAATTCAGGGTCTCCAGTCCCATCGAACTGGGCTGGCTTCAGTTTGATAAATTGTTCGACCAGTTGGCCCATCATCTTGGCCACAACAACCTCCTCCTGGGCATTTCCCACTTCATTGCCCTGGTCATGAACGTCGTTGTTCCCGTTGCCTTCATTATTGTTGTTATTGGCGTTAACAACGGCTATTGCGGCTCCCACCGCTTGAGCTATGGAAGCAACCCTATCTTGGGTCTATCTGTCGATGAGGTCGCCAATCCTTTCGAGTGCCCTTAGCACTCCGTCCATTCTCGGGTCCTCCACCATAGGTGGCATCGAACTAGAGGCTCCACTTCTAGGTCTTCCAGGTCTTCCGAGTGGATTACTCATTCTGTTATACTCTTACTACGCCTGGACCACCACAATTCCACCACGGAATTAGTAACTTATTCATCTAATCAAGTTCAGCGATACTAAACTAGGTCTGAAAGAAGCAGTCATAACATAGCAACCTTCCACACAACTATTTCCAGAGGCTTTTCAATAAACAGTTCATGGCCATTCCTCAATCCCGTTCGCTTCAACAGTTCACCAAAACCAGCCTTGCTCATTTACTCAACAGATCAAAATCCAGAAATGACTTTCAGCGCTAAACATGGAACTTAATCCTCATAAATCACCATAATCTTGTCAAGACCAAATGTCATTCACATGCGCCAAGTCATATGCCATGCATTTAGTGCCTAACTCTAACGAGTTTCCTAAGGTCTTGCTACCCATCCTGTTCCAACTTACTCCTCCTTATTACTCAAATCCTCAATCAACTTTGGATCGAACTAACCTTGCTCTGATACCAAGTAAGGCGGGATGTCACGCCTCGCATCCCGGGCACGGGCGCGGCTCCCTAAAGGGGAACTCTTGAGTCCCAAGACTCAGTGATCGAGAGATGCACAATAAAAGAAGCATGTGGAAGCGATATCATATACTCCTCCGTACAAACATCCATGAGAACCTGGATAGCGAGAACATAATATATATACATAACATTCCATGAGTTCGTGCAAAAGCGTAGGAGAACTAGTCTTACAGATGGATCGGGGTAACGGTACTATGTCAAAAGACAACCACAACAAGTCCTCAAGAGAAACTGGCCTATGAGACCATCATAAAAAAAAAAAAATCTACAGCAAGTTAGAAACCACTAAGTCGAACTGCTAGAATTGTCGGTCTCCTCGGCATCCTCGGTTGGCTCGTAGTCAGAAAAGGTCTCAGAACGTACATCTACGGTATCCTCCATCATGTCATCCTCCCTTTCGCCCTCTGAAATGTCGATCTCAATCACTTCAATCGTGTACTCCATAATATGGGTCTTCTCGGGTATGTTCCTTGAGCCAGCGACAAACCCTTCAACCTCTACCGAATCCCGAGTGAGATGATACCAGCTAGGGACACTCGACGAGATACCTCCGAAGCCTTCAACGGACCAGTGGTAACTTCACCTACCCTATGGAACCAAGCCTCAAACCTAAGTGGTATCCATTCGTCTCGACCCTTATCGACCCAGACCATAGTACTCTTCCTAACATACACGGTACCTCTACCATTCAAGAACTCCTCATATTAAGTGGTCATTTCCTTAGGGTCACCTAGTCGGCTCGGCAGCATCCTCACGGCCGAGGATCTGAAAATATGGTCCCACGACGGGGTGAGATTCACTTTTCAGTAAGATAGGTCCTAACCCTAAGTTAGGTTGACAGTACATCCAGATGAATGCAAACAATGAACAAGAATATGCACTCAGCAATATAATGCACTCATTAGTCAATATGCCACGGAGATGTAAGCGTTCGTCAAATACACAGTAAAAGCATCATATCATGTCAATCAAGTCAGGCATGACGATACTAAGTCAAGCCACAGATTCCACCCTTCCAACTTCCTCATGGTTCTCGCCCACGTTTAAAAGGCCTCAGGCTCAATCCGCGTAATTACGCCTCAGACCATCTAATTCACAAACCCGCATAAACGCATCAGGTTTTCAATTTCATTCCAAGCTTGTGTTGACACATATCAAATCTCCTCCCGCGTCTCAACGCATTAGGACATTGGCCATTTCAACTCCGCGTCTCAACGCCTCAGGGTATCATAGGTCTCCAAGCATGCCAAACATCATTTCAATTCAAACTTCATGATCAAGTACAAGTTCACACAATGAGCTAAGTATCTATGGCCTGCAAGGCAATCAATTTTATCACTCACAAGAGGCAATCAATTCATGGCATATGTACTAAGCAAGCATTCAAGCAATCATCCATCCACCATGACGAACATTGAACAATCATGCCATAACTCAAGAAAACTAACTCATCGGCACCCAAATCATCCAGTCAAGTCCAATCCTCCTAGCCAAGGTTTAGGAACTTCTTACCTTGAGCTTAAAACAACAAAAAATCCTCCTCTAAGCACTTCAAAGGTTCGGCCCCAAAGAATCCAAAATAGGGAAGCGAACAGTCCTAGCGGAACCAATCAATTTGTCAATTTTCTACGTCCAATCATCAAATCATTAAGCATATACCTCATTGACATATCGATTGACATCCTCATAAGCCTCAACGATGAAATTGAAGCTCAATTATACTCCTAATAGCCTCTAAGTTCACGGTTTACACAGAACCGAAACATGGTATTTTTGATTCTGTGCATACCTTCCTCAATCGGTTCAGAAACTATCCTAATTATCTAATTTATCTGCTAATCTACTTGCTAACATATAGTCCTATGTGTTGAGGAGCCTCACCGAAAATTTTGTGGCAAAGCGACCCCCGGAAGTACACGAACAACCCCGGTTCTTCGAGTCCTGCCGCCGATCAGTTCTGCTCCACCGAAAATCATCACAAAAAAACCATGAATATCCCTCCAAACTCCATCAAATTCTCACATCAGCTTAGTCATTCCTAGTACTACATGTCTAAAAATCATAATATCCCTCCAAACTCCATCAAATTCTCGCCAAACGAAGACTTACCTCCTGTTGCGATGAAATCCGTCGACTTTCGGGAGATTGGCTGGCCGGAGCTCCTCAGGTGGTCAAATGCCAAACTACCACTTGAAGGTTGTCGGCAAGAGGTGGAGCTATGGGCTGGTGGTCGGCATGGAGGATGGAGGTCGGCGGCGGCGGCGGTCGTGAGCAAAGAAGGGGACGGCAGTGGCTGGTCGGGTGGTGGCAATCACGGTTTGAGGAAGAAGAAGAAGATGAGCTGAAGATGGCTATGGTGATGGAGGTTCGGCTGAAGGGGAGAGAGAGAGGAGTGTGTACACAAAACGACTTGGTCAAACAAGTGAGAATGGTAGGTTAAAAGTGTTTAATAAATGCCAATGCCCCATCCTTTGACACTTGTCCACTAGTCAATCAAGTCTTCATCCAATGGCTGGTATTTTTCTCAATTTTCATCAACCTAGAGGGTATTGCAATTGACCAAAATGCCCTTATCCACTTATTAAGGCAAGGTCAAGACTTGAGGGGCAAAATGGTAATTTCACCCACGACGTTCGGAACGTCGTTTTTCTAATTCAAATTTCCTTCGATGAGGCGACGTCCAATCCAATTATAATGTTGAAATTCTTGATTTTCCATTTTCTAATTTCGAAACTCATCTCTGAATCATTTCTCTGTCAAATGTGATTCCAACCTATCCCAAACTGACGAGTGACTTTTGCAGACGTTATGCGTATCGACTCTGTGATTCATATCACACTTAGGGCTCATCGATTCATGGCGACTTTGGTTGTCATGTAATTGCGAGGTTCTATTACTAGTTCTGACGGTCTCGATCGTCATAGTTCGATTTAAGAAAATTTTGCAAATTATGCATTTATTAAGCGCCGTCACCCGCGCTCTAATAGTATAACGCTAGCAATGCATCATTAATCGTTCTTAGATCGGCCTTTTATGGCTCTAAATATCCTCTCGAAAATCTTCATGGTCAAAGTGTCATTTTCTATTTGAATTCCCTAGGTCCACCTACCTTGTTTCGCGTTAGCCTTTCTCTTTTGGTCAGTTAACTCGAGATTGATCAAATCCGAGCGAGATACAATTGAAATGCATCGTTAGATATATTCTCATTAATAAGTCTCGAAATGACTGGAAAATCAGATTGTCACAGAAATCAACCATCAAAACTCAACTAATCCCCATTCCAATCTACATATTTCCCACCGACATATACTACCATGTCCTAATGAGACTTATCGATGATTTCCTAGCCAAATGGTGCCTCGTCAAGCTCCATAGTGCCACGGTTCTGCTGGACAGATTCTATCTAAATGGGATCCATCTCAAGTTTAGCCTTATAACTAATTCTAAACCAGATCAAACTCATCCTTAAGTTAACTAACCTTTAGGCTTATGTGTTAGAGAGGTCTTACCACAAATTGGGAGTGAGACAAGCCCCCAAGGTCTGCCTAAAACCACTCTTAGTCAGAACGGGTCGGGTGGTAGAGCGACTTGCCTTCCAGCGGTTGAGCGATTCGGAGGCGATGAGGTGATCAAAAGTGATAGAGACGTCGGCGAGGGAGTGACGAGGAGGATGGTGGCCGGCGTTGTGGCCTCCGACCACCGGGTACCGCCATCGAAAGGAGCGAACAGGCGGTGAGCAAGCGGTCGAGAGGGAGCGAATAAGTGAGGAAAAGAAGGAAGAGAGAATGGAGAAGGAGGAGGGTGGTCGGCTAAGCTTGAAGAAGAAGAAGAAGATTACTCTTCCCAAGGCAATGTATGGTATAACTTGAGTTGGTGGGATTAGGTTTACATTTAAGGCTACTATGTACTTACCTATAGTCTAGGAGATTGTCTTTTCTTTCATGAAAATATCAAGGGACCCAAATTGACCACTCTACCCTCAAATTTTTGGCCATAGGAGCATAGAGGAAGGAAGACCAAAATGCCCTTATTCATCTTTAAGAACATGAGTAACCTTTGAGGGAAAAAGTGTCATTTTCTACTCCTAATCTAAAACTTCGCTTCTCGATTCTTGTGAGGCAAGTCATAATCTTAATCACCCTCGGTGAGGTAGCGTCTATATATTTTAAATGTTGAAAGGCTTCCATGCCTGATACCGGACTCCGAGGTCCAAATCATGACAGGTTTTTCCGTCGACTGTAATTCCAATTTATCTCAGATCAACGAGCGACTCTTGTAGGTGCTACACGTATCGACCTTAGAATTACTCAAGTCGTGACGACTTTGGTTGTCATATGATTGTGAGGGTTTATCGCTAGTTCCTACGGTCCTGATCATCGAAGTTCGATTTAGGAAATTTTCGCAAATTATACATTAGTTAAGCGGAATCACCCGCGCCCCATCCGTATAACTCTAGCAATGCATCCTATGATAGTATCCTAAATCAATCTCTGCTAGCCCACAATATCCCATCGACAATCCTTATGGTCAAAGCGTCACTTCTTACACAAGCTTCCCTGATCTACGTACTTGACTATGTATTAGCCCTTCTCTTTTGATCAATTAACTCGAGAGTAGCCAGCTTTGAGCGGGATACAACTGAAACATACCGATCAACACCTTTCTCTCAATAGCCTTGAAACGAATCGAAATTTCAAAATGTCTCATAAACACCCTAATGGGTAATTAACTAACTGTATGCGTAATTAGCATCGTAACCAAGGATTAGGGGTTAACTCACTATCTAACGAGCTTAGGCGATCTTGGCACGGGCGGCGACGAACTCGGCTCGGCTCGGCTCGGCTTGGTCCTTGGCAACTAATGGAAACTTTATCTCCAGGCTCTAAGGTTCGGTCAAGTGAGGTCTAAGTGAGGCGGCGACACTCCGGGATAGTGACAAGGGCTCGGGGAAGGCGATTGTTGGGCTGAGGTGGCCTGAACAGTGGCGGCCGGCGATGGATCAGGTTTAGGTTAGGGAAAAATAGGGAAGGGGAACTCGTTTTTAGACCCGTTTTGGGCGTTTCCTGGGTCGAGGGGGCGAGAGAATGATTAAGCTAGGCCAGTCAGGTGTCGGTGGAGCTGAGGAAGGCAACGACAACCTTCAGAGGTGGTGTGAGCCGGCCAATGGCGTCGGGATAGTAGCTCCGCCGAAAATAGGGGAGGTGGCGCGAAAATAGAAGAGACTCGCTAGGGCTATTTTCAATCAGCACCGGCAACGACCGGTTACTGACAGCTCCAAGAGACAATGGGGGACCTGTGGATGACCAGTGGGAGCGACGATGAGCGGCGGAAGGCATCGGAGGAGGGCGAAGGGCAACAGAACAATCTTGGGCTCCAAACAGAGCACCTTATCCAGACGGGGGTTCTTCGGCCTTCCGTGGTAGTTCTAGGCGACAACCGGCGGCCAGGTGGGGTCAAGAGTCCATGGTGAGGTCGGAGGATGACAAGGCAAGGGCTGGTGGCCGACGGGAGTGACGACAAGGGCGGATGATGCTCGAACAACCCTTTATCCCGAAAACAGAGCAACGGGGCTGATAGGTCAGTTTGGGGCTCTTTGGTGGCGCACGACAACTGTGACAGCGGCAACGAGGTGACGGAGGAGAGGAGGAGGTTCGAAGTAGTGGTCGGAGGTTGGTGGTCGCACAAAAACACAAGGAGATAAGATGGAGGAGGAGCTTGGGTGGGGATGTTCTGCTGGGGTTTTACTCGAGCAAACAGTAAGGGAGAAGGGGATATCAGTCGAGAGAGAGAGGAGAGAGTGGGTAATGTGAGAGGGTTGGTGGGGAAGAGACATGTTAACTTTGGGGGTTGGGGGACAAGATTTAAGGGGCCCACAATTTGAATTGTTTTGGCTCCTTGTGAATTATTGGGGGCCAATTTGGTAATTTAATAATTCGAGACTGAACCAAATTTCAGCTCGACTGACGGGGGATATTTTAAGTCTTTTCATAGGCTGGGTTCGCTCAGGATTAGGCTCAGGCGCGGGGATTTCAATCATAATTTGCGGCGATTAAGAATTACGGAGCATAATCTAATTGACTGACAATTTCGAGGATCGTCCAAAATTCGTCCCTTAATATCTTACAATCCAAAATTTCACTTTTACTGAAATTCAATTTCATCTCCTTTTATTAAATTTTGTCATATTACAAAAGGCGAATTTTCAAAGCATCATAACTTTCCCCACCTTAACAAATTTTGTCCTCGAAATTGCAGCACAACTAGACCTACTCAGAAAGATAAGGATAGCTATTATTCATCACTTTTTCGTTCTTCCAAGTAGCTCCTTCGGTCCCATGGTGTTGCCAAATCACCTTGACTAGCGAAATCGTCTTGTTTCGGGGCTCTTGCTCTTTTCTATCCACTATCCTGACTTGACGCTCCATGTGTGATGCTCGCTCATCCAATTCGATCTCTTCGTAACTTAGCACATGAGCGGGATCCGGCTCGTACTTTCTCAACATCGATACGTGTAATACGTTATGCACTTGAACAACTCTTGGCGGCAACGTAAGACGGTACGCCAGATTTCTAGGATTTCGAACAGCCCGACATACCTTGGGCTCAGCTTTCCTTTCTTTCCAAAGTGAGATATCTCTCTCATAGGCAACACCTTCAGAAAGACATGATAGCCCACCTGAAATTCCAAAGGTCTGTGCTTTCTATCGGCGTAGCTTTTCTGGCGACTCTTAACCGTCTTTACTCTATCTCTGATTACTTTAATCGCTTCCATTGACTGTTCTACTAACTCAGGACCAGTACCTCATCCCGGCAGATAGTCGTTATGTAAGCTCTGCCGTAGAATGCCTTGAAAGGTGCCGTTTTAATACTCTGCTGGTAGCTGTTATTATAGGCAAATTCCACCAAAGGCAACTGTTCCTCATATCTACCCTTGAAGTCCAAAACACATGCCCTCCACATGTCCGCTAAAGTCTGAATCATTCTTTCAGACTGGGCATCCGTCTACTGGTGAGAGGCTGTACTAAACCGTAGTTTTGTCCCCAAAGTAGTTTGCAGACTTTTCCAAAAAGTGGTTGTGAACTTGGGATCACGATCTAATGTGATCGTCACTGGCACTCTGTGTAGTCTCACAATGTGCCTCACATACAAATCTGCATATCTATCCAATGCGAAGTCCTTTCTTACTGAAATGAAATGCACTGACTTCGTCAATCTATCGACCGCAACCTAGATTGAATCATGCCCTCTTTGACTCCTTGGTAATCCAATCACAAAATGCATCGTGATATGCTCCCATTTCCACTCTAGGATCTCAAATTACTGCAGCAATCCTCTAAGCTTGCAGTGCTACGCCTTGACCTGATGACAGGTGTCGCAACCTTAAAATCAGGTTTTCAATATTAGATTAATGGATTACTAGATTAATTAATTAACTAGCCTAGCTCAAGTTCTCTCAAGCTCTACCAATTCGCAATTTAAGGTTCACATAATTAACATGTCAAGATTTTAATTGGAGTCGCCACTAATCATTTATGATAGGTTGATTAGGAACCTAAATAAAATAGTAGGAGGACTATTTTATTTCTATGAACCAGAGATTTTGGATATGGGGACTTGATTATGCTATATTACTCTAACAGCCTTTCGGTACCATTTTATTTCATAAAAAAATTTAATCAAGTAGCTTTAATTGATTTTAACCTAAGTGTTGTCATGCACGAGCACAATCAATTAAATGAACATCCATAATTCAAAGTAAGTAGGGAGCAAGCAGCAAGCAATCTTCTCTCTTTTGGGATTTTCACTTTTTAAATAAAATTTAATCTATATGCAATGCGTGAGTTTTAATCTAAATTCAATGACTTAAATAAATGCAAGCTACCCTAAGAATACAATTGAGTTTTATTAAACAACACGATTAACTCTATATGACATGCACTTGAAATCAATCGTAATATGCAATATAAATGATGAATTAGTTAATTGACCTAAACGTGCAACTCTAAATGACATGGTAAAGATGACATGTATGCATGATAACATAGCATGATGATAATTTTTTTTTTTATGATTTTCGGATTTAAGGAAGATCCAAAATAAAACACCTCAAGAAAGTGGTTATTTAGACCTATTATGCACGAAATCTATCTTAATCCTATCCTATCAAGAATGTACTATTTTAAACATGCAAACTTACCTACAAATCTTATCTTAAAATGTAATGTTTATCTAAATGGAAAATTATCAAAAAAAATTCTAGTCTAAGAATTGAATATGCAATATGCCTAGAGTGACATGTAAATCTATTCTAAAAGGAAAATTATGTGCGTGTACAACATTTTAGAATTTTAAAGCATGCAGATAAAGATATACAAGATAAACATTGAACTTATAAATTTCGCAATCTCTTTCGAATCAATTTTTGATTTGAAGCCTTACAGATCAACCTAATGCGTAACTCCCAGGATTCCTCGGCCAATTAATCACAACTCCAAAATGAAACAAGGTCACGGAATCAATCAAACAACTCCATACAAATTCACAATGGGATGATTCAAGACAAAATGGTATACACTTCTCATAAATATCAAAGTTGGTTACAAATCTAACTCCAAACAATATACAATTCCTAAAGTGTCAACCAGATTCATTATGATTTCCTCCAACGACTTCCTCAAATGCCAACCCATGGCAAGTTGAGGTTTTCTTTGCCTGGGACCTGAAAAGTTAATACTCAACGGAGTCAGATATACATATATCTCAGCAAGTGAAACCTAAACCTAAACTTGAACACTAGTCCCCCAGACCACAAAACGATACCAAATGCAGAAAACCACCAATGCAATTGCACAAAGCCTTCATAAATCAAGCATCTTGGTAAGACATGCATAAGCAAGAGTCACAATCAATCATGCTCAATCTCATGGATTCAAGCTTCAAGCACATGGCATATAAACAAGCACACATAACTTCACAAGTCATCACATTCATTCATCACTTGGGCTCTCAGGTCGCAATGTACTTCTCTAGGCACTTTGGCCAATTGATATCACCGGGGCTACAAGCTAATCGATATCATCAGGGCTCATAGCCAATTGGTACCACCGGGGGCTACAAGCCAATCAGTACCTTTGGGGCTGATAGCTAATTAATATTACTAGGGCTCACAGCCAATCAATACCACTGGGGCTACAAGCCAATTGGTATCGCTGGAACACCAAGCCAATGCGATCTTCGTGGCTCCAATCCAATTGATCGCTAGGGCACTATAGCCCATTCATATAACATCAACACTATAACCGTTTATATAGCGTAGGTATTATAGCCATCTATATAGCATAAACATTATAATCAATTCAATAACATATACACTATTGTCGATTCAATAACAAGGGCTTCACAGCCAGTTCATATGAATCTAGGGCTCAATAGCCGAACTATATCATCAAGGTATATCACAGTGTAAACATCATCCTATCGCATCAAGCCATTCAAGCCATAGGCTTCACCAAACAATTAATTCATTCTACCATTCTATCTAATAGTGTCCTAATGATCAAGTAAGGGTTTAGGAAACACTTACATCTTGAAGCAAGCTAGCAAATTCAATTGAGATGACCTTCTTAGGTCAGCAAGCTCACGATCAAACAGGGCCCTCAGGGTGTGCCTAGGAAAACCACATCGAAATTCAATCATTTCTCAATTCCCTTGCGCAACACCTTTAATAACACACACAACATCTTATCCTCATGTCATCACAGCATTAAATCAATGCCCCTAAGCATGTCAATGGTCGTTCTATCAAGGCAAATCATCATAAATATCATTCTGCCAAAACTGTCCTTTTCTAGGCCCCACGACCAGCTTCATTCGCAGGTAAATTGACATTGATCCATCGACTTTTTATGAAATTAAATTTCATAATCTTATACTTCAATGTATTACAGATGCATGGACGAAAATGGAGCTCAATTTGGACACCAGACGACTTAAAACGACTCAATTCAAAATTGGTGCGCGTTGAGGATAGGTTGCTCGGCATCTCATATTTTTACTTCAAACAGCCAATTAATTACCTCTTAACTCAAATTCCTCACAAAAACAACTTGTCAAAACCTTAATCCACATGTTAAGGGAGCTCACTGAGAGTTTTGAAGCGAAATAATACCACAAAACCTTCAATCCACTCGGTTTCTCCGTGGTCATCTAGCGGACAGAATTTGTCCATGCAAGATCAAGTAGTTTCATACATTAAAACCCATCTTAACTCCCATAAATCCTCAATCTTAGCTTTCCAAACTCTTTTACTATGAGTTGAGAGTGACCCACCGAATATTTGGAGCCATGTGAAGCCTTGAAACCTCCAAAAATAGATTCTCTCCAAAATCGGATCAAATTATGACATTTACCCACTCAAATCGACCTACGAGACAAACAGCTGGGCCAATACCTTGTTGGAACGGTAAGATGATAAGAATTTAGATAGCAGTAGTTTTACCTCAATTTGATATTGGACGACAAAGTTATGACCGAAACAGTGAAGCAGTTTTGGTCTGTTCGCGAGAGTCCTTCTCGACCGAGAGAGAAAAGGAAGAAGAAGAAGAGAAGAGAGAGTCTTGGACGACCAAAATGAAGAGAGAAAGAGAGTCTTCCACCAATAATTCATTTGGTCAAAGATAAGATTAATAGGTGAGAGTAATTAATGCTTAACCTCTTACAGGATGTCACTTGGCATGGCTAATCACATGACACTCCTCTCTTAATTTTTGCCAGCCTATTGAAGTCTAAATGACCAAAATAACCTCCATTAGTTCTTAAGGCAAGGCCAAAGGTTGAGGGGCAAAATGGTCATTTACACTTCCAGTCCGAAATTTCATTTTTTTCAATATAAATCATCCTCAATGAGACGATGTCCATTTCAAATCAAATGTTGGAATTTCTAAATGTCTAATACCCAAATTTCGAGATCTAATTTCATGTCGAGCCCTCGTCGACTGTAAATTTCAAATTATCTCAAACTGACGGACGACTCTTGCAGGCGCTATGCATATTGACCTTGGGGTTCTTAAGCCAAGGCGACTTTGGTTGTCATGTAATTGCGAGATTTTATCGCTAGCTCCATCGATTCCGATCATCGGAATCCGATTTAGAAAATTCTCGCAAATTACACATTGGTTAAACGAAATCACCTGCGTCGATATTCCACGATCGTTCCTAGATCGATCTCTGCTGACCCAAACTATTCCCTCGACAATTCGTATGGTCAAAGTGTCAGTTCTCATTCAGATTCCCCAAGTCCACGTACCTGAGTCCGCGTCAGTCTTTCCCTTTTGGTCAGTTAATTTAAGAGTTGCCAACTCCGAGTAAGTTACAACTGAAATACACCGATCGATACCTTCTATTTCATAGCCTCAAGAGGTCGGAATTCGAAATGTCACATATTGAATTTCGAAATACCCCACTATGGTAATGATTCCATCTAAAGCTAGAATCAAATCCACATGTGCGGTTGTAAATTATGAAATATTTTCCTAATTGATCATCTGCAGCTTAAAAAATTTCGTTAGATAATTAGATAGCTCAAATAGGTAATCAAATATTTCAAATCAATAAAGATAAGAAACTTTACCTCTATTCTGAAGATTATCTTTCTAGATTTGAACCGAATCGAATTGGTTTGCAAATCAGGCATCGGCAGGGGCTTGAAGATGGATGTGAAGGTCCAATTTCGCTCGATCAAGCAATGGTTGGCTCGCGACTCGAGAAGAATCATCATGAGGAAGCTCATGGTGCGATGTCCTTCCACACCTTCAGGTATTTCTCACTCATGATGAATGTCAGTAAACATTCTAGAAAAAAAAAAAAACTTTGACCAGACTAACACTTATACTTGGTGATGACAAAAAAAAAAAACCCACGAAGGCTTTGAACCTAAAGATATCATCAGGAATTCGTCAAGGAAAAATGACTTGCTGAGAACAAAAATGCGGTATCTATAGGATAGCTGCTAATCTTGCGGTTGGTTCGGTCGCGATCGGCGTCAAAAGGTAGGTGTGAAAATGTTGATCGCACAACCAGAATTGCTCATCGGTTGAGATCGACCACAGCATAAAACTGATCATAGCAGTCGCATTGGCCACTTGCGTCGGAACTATTTTGTGGGTGTTGCGTCAACTAAGTGATGCTGAAATTCCTGCAAAACTCAATTCAATTTTTAGTCATGAATATGGCACGCTTCAGTGAACTCGCACATCTTGATTCTGATATGCCAATGCTTCCCAGTGGATGTCTTCTCGTGACTTCCAGAGGAGTCGTTTTCCTTTCTTCTATTCTGCAAATGGACCACCCGAGTAAGAACTGAAAATAACCGTAAAAGAGTAAGAGAAGTAGATACTGGTCAAGAGTTGGCCTTCTCTTTCTTGTCCTTTTCTCCTCTCGGTTTATATCATTGTCAGATCTTGATGGCTTTACAAAGTGAGGACTTCATGCCAATATTGCTTGATTCGAAGGAGGTCCAAGGCAATGGTGCGGCTTTGATGGCCCATGGCTTTTCGTCCTTGGAAGAGAAATCGGCAAAGGAAATCACGTTCGAGAACATGTGGCTGCCATCAAGCACAAGTAAGGCGCAGTCGAGATGTCCTTCTCTTTCTCGCGTATTTTTTCTGAATGCTCTCTCTAATTTCCTCTGACCGTGTATGATCAACTGAAATTGGCCTCGCTCCTCTGTACGAGCGTTGAAATTCTTTTGTAGGCGAGCAAGTCCTTGAATGCCTAAAGGTTGCTTTCCTAATTCAAAATTTGCTCCGAAAAAATAGCAGCTCGAGCTCCAACTTGTGGAGTAACTTGTCTAAGGAATAAGGATCGGCAAGGGATTTTCGTATGGACCACAAACCACAGATTTCTCAGTTTGTGGACTGCTGCAATGGAACCACCACCAACAGGGACAAAGCTCTTGGATAGGAAAGATTCCTTAATCAATCATGCGTAAGCCAGTGATTAAAAAAAAAAAAAAACAAAGTGACAGCAGCTTCTTGGATCCGAAATTCAGAGTTGCGACTGAAAGAACTTCTGGAGGCTTGTTGGTCTTCGGATCTTCAAGCACCAGCAGCGTGGGGACTAGATGAGGAGGGAGTCACGTTGCTCCAGCCGGTGTCAATTCCAATAGATGGTGTCGAGTTCAGCAGGCGGTGTCCATCAGCAGCTTCTATATTTCAGTATGAAACAACGAGCAAGGAAGAGTAACATCCCTCAAGTTTCTGAATTTTTCCCAATGCAACTGCCGACCCCCTTTTCTCTCGTGTGTCTCTCCCTATTATTATTATTATTATTATTATTTGGACCTTCATTTCTCAATGCGTCGAATGTGTATAATGATTGTGGCCTCCCGCCATCTGCTTCTCCTTCCTCCTTTTGTGTGTAAAGATGGGACTCACTCATGGTAAGAACTGATTCCCTTGCATAGCTCCTTCATTTTCCTGAAAATATTCCTATGATGAAATCAAATTGCTGGACTTCCTCTTGCATGATTGATTGACTTTTCCTTTTCTTCGCTTACCTGCTGGAGGCAAGTTGGTGTCCGACACTGTGAACTGAGTAATCTCTGCTCATGTCTGATCATGCATTTGAGGTGCCAAGATTACAATTTGGCTTCAATCTCGTTCAAATCGTCCTTGATTGATTGTTTTTGTTTCCGTTTCACCACAAGATCTGGTCCTACTTGCTTTTACCAGCTCACGGTCTCCTTACTATTCTGACCAAATTCAAAGCACCCGCCCCCGGTCAAAATGTAAATGCATGAATACAGAAATTAAAAATATATCAAAATGATTTTTTTTGTAATAACTAAAATTAATTCCTAATTTTTATGTAAAAGTATATAACAAAGTAAAGTAAAAATTTAGGTGTCAACAGCTGCCCCTCTTTGAGTGAGGCTCGAAGAGGTTTCGCTCAAAGACAAAACTGAATCATAAATTTTGACAATGCAAATGAATAATGATGTTTTTTGTAGGGTTTTTAATCTCAAATTTTAAATGCAACAAGATGATGCATGCAGACAATAAAATTAATGTGCGTGGTGACTTCTACTTGCATTCTGGCGGAACAGTAAAGTATCTACACATGAATCGCATACGGAATATCAGGTTTTTGTCCCAAATATCCAGTAATGCTAAGGAGACTTTAATTCCCCATTCTTCATTTTGGTGAAAAGTTAGGTTTTGAAGAGTTTAATATTGGCTCCTAGCAAGTCGCCATATGGACTATAAACCGTCAATTAATAGAGATGCTAATTTAAAAAGAGGGGTAATGTCCGAGCTAATCAGTACTATAAACCATGAGTCGGTAAAGATGTGACACCCGAGCTAATTGTTGTGGACACTGAGGGGTGTGATGCCTGAGCCAATCAAACAAACACAAAAGGGTGTGATATCTGAGCTAATCAGAATGAACATAAAGTGGTGTGATGTCTGAACTAATCAGAGCGACCACAAAAGGGTGTAATGTTTGAGCTAATCAGAACGAACACAAAGGAATGATAACTTGAGCTAATCAGTTATCAAAATAATATAAAATCTTGATGACAACTTGAGCTGATCAAGTGTCGATATAAGATTGTGAAAGGGAATTAGGAAACTTACCTGAGCTTCCAAGCAATGAGTAAGTAATGGCTAGGCTGACTGCAACATACCTGGCCATTTTTTTTGCAAAAAATGATGGCGTGTATAGAATCAATGTAGATGCAACATCATATGCTATAAGGATTTGTGAGCTTTTGCTTGCATTACAAAGCTTCTCTAGGGATTTTGTCAATAAGGAAATCTGTAGGATCTTTTCGACAAAATTTGATCAAATAGAATGAGGAATCTTCAGTCAGAAAGGACTTTTTCTCACACTCTTTGAAAAGGATTTTGAAGGTCCGACCATTGATGCGGACACAAGAAACACTCAGAGCTGTCTTCATCACGCTTGACAAGAGTTTGGGCAATCTAGCATTCAATATGACCAGACCAATCCATGTGGTGTTTTCAAGGATTGTAATTCAAGCTTGGTCAAAGGCTATTCAAAATGGGACTCATATGAGTCTTTTAGGCCCTGAAATTAAATCTTCATCAGCTGCATTGGGTTTACAAGCCAGGAACCCTGTCAAATGAGATAAAAATGATCTTGCTCGCACTTATTCGAGCGATATTCATAAGCATTTGAAATCCTACGTTAACCCCAGTGCCTTAATCTGAAGAGACTTTTAGTAGAGGTTGCAACGTAGGTTCAGGGTAGGCTTGGAATGAAATGCCTATTTTCAACAACAAGGTGTATGAAGATGAGATTGGTGATCATTCATTCTTGATATCTTGTGCTTCAGAAATGATCTTCCTTTGAGGAAGATTTTGTGAACTAATTTAGTTGAGACCTCTCTTCCTTTTGGAGATTTTCTTGAGACGACTCTCTTTTTATGATGGGAATGCTTGAGCTTTTAATTTTTTTTGCTCTTTCATTTTGCATGGCGCGCTTCGCCATTTTTTTTTTTGCCTTTTTTTTTTCAATGGCAAGCTTTGGTTTTTTTTTTCCTTTTTGCAGAGTGAGCTCTTTTGAAAAGGAAGAAAGAGTTTCATCTGAACTGTCTGCATATTGTGAGGGCAAATTTTCAAGTTTCAACTTGCGCCAAGGCACTTCGCTCATCTGTCAGATGGTCTTAAAATGATTTCCTTTTAGGATGATCACTAATTGGGTTTCGAGAAATGAATTTGTAGGTTCAAGCGGGCTTTGCAAAGGATATAGTGTATAGAATAGAGAAATGAATGCTCTTCATCATCCTAAGTTACTTGAGGTAACATAGAATTTACATGCAACAAATACACTTGAAGATTCATGCAAGTGAAAGCAAGAAAATAAAACTCATTATTTGAATTTTCTAAATTTTCCCCAATGTGTGTTTGGTCTTGACAAGGGTAAGAAAATGGAACCATCGTTCAAAAGTGTTTAACAAAGGGCAACTTGTAGTATTTGGATAGAGGAAATGAACGTCTCATGTCATCCTGGTCGTCATACTTTTTGCAAGAGAACCCTTCACCTTGTAAGCATGAAAATTTTCACACTTACTCTCTAGGGATAAGATATAGGAAATATATTGAAAAGGCTTTCCTTTCGTCGTCTTGACGTCCCTCATTCAAAATGATCAGCTCAATTGGACGAGAGATACTTCTTGATTGAAACCATCTCACAGTTAGCAATGCAGACAAAAATATGATGAGATGAAATTGATGTTCCAGAATATAAAAAAAAAATGAATGTATATGAAATATAGACGTGCATAAACTATGCAAGTACATTCAGATGTGAAAGAAATCTCGAGGAATGGGAAACTATGGATTGCCCCAGTATATGTGAATAGATCAACCAAGTTAAGAAATGCAGTCCTCAGGTTGAGAATCGGCTCATTCCTGTATTTGCCCCATAGCAAGAAAACATGCATGAACGAGTGGAATGAAGACTTGAGATGCTATGGTTGTCCCTGTTCGATGGTAATGACCATTATGATCGGTTGCATGACCCTGCAAGAAGGATAATATCACCTTTGAAAATCACATGAGAAGGAGAAAAATGCTCCCTCTACTCGAGATTTGCTGTCAGTTTGCCTTATTTTCAACCAGGATGGATATGTCAGATGATCGTAACTTTGTCAAACTATGAAATTGCCCCAAACATGGCCAGTGTTGGGAACTTGATTTCAAACTTTGGCAAACTAGTTATTTCCACCCTTAATACTGTATAGAAAAAATATGCATGAATAAGGGCTTAAAGAAAATGAAATGAGCAAAAATTTAGGATCCTCTTCATTGCCGATCTGCTTCAAGACATGTTTCCTAGCTTGGCACCTGCAAGAAAGAATAAAAAGTCATTTCCAATAAAGATCAGGCAAGGCGAGAGATACTCCCTTTGGAATTAGGCGGCCTTAGTCTCGTTCCTTTTTTTTTTTTAATGGATACGACACGATCAAAGAATTGGTCAAGGGTGAACCATGGATCAGCCTTGACTAGTTGATGGACTGTGTATGAGTTGGCTAATGTGATGCAACTGATAAGTTGATTGAGGAATCGACTAAGGATTGCCCCAAGGTTCATCATTTGGGCTTATCAGGGGATAGCTAAAAAGTAGTACCGGTCAATGCAGAGATTGCCGACGGCAGGTTGTTACGACACGATCATCAGGGGTTGTTGAACATTTGATTGATCAGAAGTTCTGCAATCTTGGGGAAAGATTGAGGGCGAAGGGTGGGTCACCTCAAGTGGTCGATGAATCAAGACTGGCCAAGGACTTCTAACGTGCTTCAATTGCTTGATCATCGCGTTTGGACTGTCAAGGATCAATGGATCAACGGATCACGGTTAAGATTCTTACGGCGGCCAATAGGGGTTTAATCTTCACGGAAAGTGTGACGTCCTGGAAATTCAATCCTTGTAAACGCCGGAAGTCGATTAAATGATATGAATGTATAGTCATAGTCGACGTCCATTTTGGACTATAAGGACTGAAGAGACGAAAATTTGGACGAATTCCGAACTTTAGATTATTTCGAATTGAGTTTTGAAATAAATCCGCGGCGATTTTTGAATTGCCGTTTTTGCAATCGAGCTTAACCCTGATCGAGCTTGGCTAGTGAAATTACCGAAATTACCCTTCGTTCAGTACACCAAAAATTTCGTTTCAGTCCCGGCGCGCCAAAATTACCATTTTACCCTCCCTCAATTATTCATACATATAGGACAAAAAAAATTAATTTTTGCCCTTGAAGTCAAGGTGGGCCATCCTCCCCTCTGCCCAACGCACGTCCCCTCCTCTGTCACCATCTTCTGCCGTTCCCTTCTTCTTCTCCGTTTCTTCTTCTTCTCTGCTCTTCTTTTCTTCATTTTCTTTGACCGACGAACGTTCTTCCTTGCCGATAGAATTCATCTCCGTTCGTCACCGTTTTTCGCGACCACCGACCCACCATCGGCATCCATCATCCTCAGCCACTCCCCGCCGCCGCCTTGACCCTGGCCGAGCCACTGTCGCCGTCGTTTCGCCGAGGAAAAGCCACGGCCGGGCCTGCCCTGTTTTCGGGTCAAAAGACCCGAGGACTCCGCGGCCTTCTCCGGCCGCCACCGACACCGACCACCACCACCCAGCTAACCCCGACTTCCCCTTGACCGATCCGACCCCTCGTCACCGACCGTCAGCCGCCGGAATCAGGCCTGGAAGTTCCGGTGTTCTGTTTTGAACCCGGTTTATTCCGGTCTTCGATCCGGCCGCCACAGTCGCCGTCGTGCCACACCGCCACCGCCAGACGACTCCCCTGAGTCCCCTCTACCGCCACCCAACTCGCCTCCACCGGTCGCCGCGCGTGGCCGCCGACCGAAACCCATGTTTCGGTGCCGAACAGGACAGCCACTGATCGTGGTTGTCCACCGTCGTCGGCCGCCTTTCGCCGCCATCCACCTGTCCCAGCTGACCCCCACCGATCCCTGGGTGAGCCCCCGACCCTTGGCCGGCCTTGTCCCGGCCCGTGTCGCCGGAAAACGGCCAAAACAGTAGAGTTTGCCGGTTGAATATTCTGTTATTCACTGTTTCAGGCTGCTGGCCGCCGCTTGCCGGAGCTCCGCCGCCGGCCACCTATTCCGGCGACCTCGCCGGACTCCCACGAGGTGTCACCGAAGTTTGAGCTCAATCCGCCGCGCAATAAACCTTAGTTTCATCGCTGCCGCCGCCGCCGTGGCCGCCGTTGCCGATCGAGCTAACTCACATTGTGAGTTGACTCTAAACCTTGGTTAGGGCGCTAATTGTGCTTAGGATTAGTCTTATTTATTTATTTATGTATTTATTTATTTATTTATTTCTTGTAAAAAAAAATATTCGATCGGGACCGGTATAGATAGAAACCATGGTTAGGATATATGGTCGATCGATTATTTGTCTATGGCTATTTGTGGTAATTTATCAATTAATTGATTGATTGAGTTGCTCGCGAGTGAGTGACAGGTTAAAGACGAGCGAACGATTGATTGTTATAATTTGACTGAGAATTAAGATTTTTTTTAATATGAATTGAGCTTGAAATTGCCGAATTAAGTTGATTACTCGAGAGTGAGTGAATTGCTTGATTGGTTTGTTTGCCTGGCTGAAATGCTCAATTGGGAGTCTTGTGGACCTTGGGGCCGAGTTGATTGTATTTCTTGTGGATTTTGGCGTTAATCCAATATAATCAATGAGTTGATTATCGAATGCAATTTGTGTGGTCATTTAAAGGGTCAATGACGCTACCTGGCAAATTCGCATTGTACCTTGGGTACTTGTGCCGTACAGATTGTATGGAAATTCACGACTTGTCAGAAGCACGATAATTCATGCCCCGTGCTAGTCGTACGATTTTAAGGGATTATCGGATGCCGGTCGCAGCTTGTGATGAACCGAAGCTCCTTTTTAAGGAATGCCTACTTGCAGTGCCGTGCTGGGTGCATTGGATACACCGCTTGTAGTAGCCGTCGCTGAGAGGGTAAAGTGAACGTAGCCTGATTTTGCCAGAAGAGTGCGGGATCGCACTATTGATGTATCTATCACGCCAGTCGCGTGGGTCATTGATTAATAATGGACTTGTGTATGCCTGAGTGGTTGTGATTCTGTTGGTTGTAGATTTGACAGATTTATTTTGATTGATATCTATATATATCTCTGTTGAAATCTTGAGATCTTTTTGTGGCGCTTAGGATGTTCTGGGCGAATCAATGTCCTAACCGAGATTAGGCTTGATTCACTGAGATTCATTTCTCACCCCGTCGTGGGACAAATTTTTCAGGTCCGAAGTAATGGAGAGACCGGTGCGGTTCGGCACCCCCACCGACTCATCACTTGATATCAGTCTCCATCCGGTACCAGATACGGACCAGATGTGGGAACGTCACATCACGACGATATGGGTCGATGAAGGGATGCCACATCTGGTGGCACACCTCTTTAAGGCCTGGTATCTTCGTGATGGGATGGATCTCTTTGGTTCGCTTCGAGGATTTGAGGGGCCACCTCTTCAGGGGGTTCTTAATATCCCCGCTTGGGACCCGATGGATATTGATACACCTGATGGGGAAGTGGTGGACCCCGCACTTGGTATGCAGCTCGAGCTCGAGCCTGAGCAATCAGTAGCCCCCTCTGTGCATTCTGGCCAGAGCTCCTGTGATGACCCGAATGACCCGGCTCCCCCGGTTGGTTATGACGACCCGGATGTCGAGTTTACCCAGTAGAGGGTTAGGTTCCTTTTGGGGTCAGAGGACTGATGATGTTTTTGTAGGGGTACTGTTTTGGAGTAGATGAGAGTTAACCTTACCTGACTCCTGTATCTTTTTGTGAGTCCTAGAGGGCCGCCCCGAAGCTTGGGGTTGTAATTATTAGTTGATGGCTCTGTAAGGTTATAAATCATCTATTCTCATCAGCTTTTAGTATTGTGATACCTGGCTTTACTTCCTATCTATCCCATATGGTTTTATTGGATGGAAGATTGTACGTTCCGCTTGCGCAATATAATCTTAGGTCGATAGCAGTTGCCTGGGACGCTATCTATTATGACCTGGTGGCGATTTGGCAAAAGATGTCGCGGGTTCGAGAGTCGGGACTTGACAGAAAGGAAATCTTGGTAACAACATTTGTTGTGTGGCTTCTTGGGCAAGACTGACTGATAACTATTGTGCTACAGTATTAAGTCGCGCAAGATCATCTTGAAACAAGTATGGATGTCCATCTCTTCCTTCTTAAAGTCAAATCCTTGCTGGATTCAGTAGTGATCAGTAATCCATGAGAATTTATGTCGAAGCTGCTTGATTTGGCTTTGGAACTGCGAGATGTTGCTCCAACGTTGATACTGGTTGCCACTTAGGGTTATAGTGATGATTCACCACAAGGCTCAGACATGCAACCACGGGCGGTAGTGGTCTGCTTGCGATTGGACTCGTGGGTTGCTCGTCGAGGCTACTGATCAGTTTGGGTCAGTGGGCGACAATATCTAAAAAAAAATAAAGAGAAAGAGCAAGCATTTTTTTCGCCATTCCAAATTCTGACTTTACCGCATGGACTAAGACGAATGAGTGATCTTGTGGGAGAAACTCGAGCAGCACGTCACAGGTAAAGATCGTGCAAGTGTTGGACGGTGACAAGGCTTGCTGCCCGTTGCCAAACTTTCTAGAGCCGTGGTGTCAAACATGGACATAATCGAAAATAACAAATCAACTCCTCATACTTTTGTTTTCAAGTGCTCATGTGGACGTGGTGTGTCTCTTGTGCGTGATTTGCGGGAAACAAAAGTAGAAATTTTATAACGAATCAAGAACTCCCTTTCAATAATGCTTGATAATTTGTCTCGGTTTGACGCCTAGATCGATGTCGAGGAACGCCGCCGAGAAGAATTTGTTAGCGGGGGGATTCTGTGATGTGGCCGTCGGGCATTGGGACTAGTGCTTTACTGTAAAGAAGAAACCCAACATGTAGATTTGACGAGTGCTCGATGAAGGCTCAACAATGTATTCTTTCGGCTAGTGTCGCTTGCGGTGAAGACCGGCTCAATGAGAAATTACAGCTGATCGTCAACGGTAGTCGGGGCATGAATTAATCGTATGAATGCTGGGACGTCGAAATGGGCTTCAAAACCTTGCTGCTATGGCGGAGATCTTGGAAAAGCTCGTCTGTTACCGGGACAGTGAAAGAGGGTGGTAGCCTCGTCATTGAAGATCACGGTTGGCTGGAGGTGTCAACAAGGATGATCGTGTCTCCGTTGGAGTATTATCGTTGAGGTCTTGCGCTTCGATTGGGATTGGCAAAGCTTGGTCGAGGGCCCGCTAAAAGATCGTGGTGCGGTGTCAGTAGGCTTGATCGTATAGTCCTCGCAGTCTAAACAAATACCCACAATGAAGTCCGCAAAGACGATCATGTGGAAATCGAGAATCTTTCCTCCGTTGACCACTGTGGCCGTATCTCCATTTTGTGCGACTCCCCATGGCCATTTGATGTGGATGAATGGTCTCGTCCATTCTGGCCGGATGTTTCAATTTTGTTGCCTCCAAGAGAGAGAGACCCAGAGAAGAAATTCTTTGCGGGATCAATGAAGAAAGCTGCTCCTTTCCGCCTCACGATCTCTCTATTTTATGCTCTCAAAAATTCTGCCTTTATTGCCACAAGCGACCCATGATTTCCTGCAAAAGTAGGGAGATAATGAGCATGTGTTTCAAGAGTGGTCGGCCATGACTCGCTTAATCGGTCCAACTTTGTTTTCCTTTTCTATACAAAAATCAGACAAGATTTCTTTATGAAATAAAATTTGCCCCTTTTTTTTAGAAATCTCCTTGCACATTAATGACTTGGGATATGTGTGATAAAATCCTTTTGACATTTTAAAAATTTCCCAAATAATTTTCTTCTTTTATCGCAATGAATTTACAAGGGTGAATTTATCATGAAAAGTATTCTACCCAACATTAAGGAAAGATGTGACAAAATTTTTACCGAAATTCCCGAAGGGATTTTTCTACATTTATCTTTTTTGAAAATGGACCACCAGTTTATTATTTTTATTAATTTTTTAAGGATAGGACCATAATTTTAACTTCAAAATATGATTGATACCTAACATGGACCGACCAAAAAATAAAAATAAAGATAAAGTTAGAGGACTTACTTTATCTTGAAAAATAACATGACAATCACATAGACATGCACATGGATTGTGAGGATAACCTTAGTCTATCTACCTCTTGGCAAAATGAAGTAATGAAGGGAACGACATGTCGTAGCCTCGCGCACATTCATCATGACTAGTCGCAGCCTCGCGTACAATAGTCATGACTAGTTGGGCCAATCACTTCGGCTTGGTTCGGTCGACAAGGGCAACGCCCATGCATCGTAGCATCACGTGCATGAGAACGACCCTTGACCCATTTTTTGGAAAATAAAATTCGGGATCTAGATGGGATAACCTTTAGTGAAGCCTTACCGCCATGGCTAAAAAACCATCTAAATACCATCTTAAAACTATTGATGCAACCTAGGCCCGGTCACGGGTTCTTTGTGGTGTAGTGCAAATGCTGTAAATAAATGCATAATATTTAAATGCAAACACCGCTCCAATAATTCACAAATTAAAACATAATTTCCAATGCACCAAGCTTGCAAAACAAAGGGTTAGCCAATCACTCCACCCCTTGTAACTCCTGATCTACAAAACCATTGAACACTATGGTTAAAGACATACTTGGAGTCCATGTTGCCAACCAAAAACATTTTTCATGAAAATTTTATAGGCCTAAGTCCACTAGGTTCTTAAATTTTGGAAAATTAAGAACAAGTCCCCAGCGGAGTCGCCAAACTGTCGCAACCTAAAAATCGAGTTTCCAATCTTAGGTCGATGGATTACTAGATTAATTAATTAACTAGCATAGCTCAAGTTCTCCCAAACTCTAACAATTCGTAATTTAAGGTTCAAATAATTAACATGCCAAAATTTTAATTGGAATCGCCACTAATCATTTATGGTAGTTTATTAGGAACTTAAATAAGATAGCGAGAGAAATATTTTATTTCTACAAACTAGAGATTTTGGATACGGGACTTGATTACGCTAGAATACTCTAACGCCCTTTTGGTACCTTTTTATTTCATGAAAAAAAATTAATCAAGCAACTTTAATTGATTTTAACCTAAGTCACTAACAACGGTTGTTATGCGGGAGCACAATCAATTAAATGAACATTCAGAATTCAAAGTAAGTAGGGAGCATGCGCCAAGCAATCTTCTCTCTTTTGGGATTTTTACTTTTAAAATAAAATCTAATCTTAATGCAATGCATGAGTTTTAATCTAAATGCAATGACATAAATAAATGCAAGCTATCCTAAGAATGCAATTGAGTTTAATTAAACTACATAAATAAATGCAAGCTATTCCTTTTCTTCGCTTATATGCTGGACTGTGAACTGAGCAATCTCTGCTCATGTTTGATCATGCATTTGAGGTGTCAAGATTACCATTTGGCTTCAATCTCGTTCAAATCATCCTCGATTGATTGTTTTCTTTCCGTTTTACCCCAAGATCTGGTCCTACTTGCTTTTATCAGCTCACGGTTTCCTTACTTTATCGCAGGTTATTCAGACCAAATTCAAAGCAATCGCCACCTGTCGAAATGCAAATGCATGAATATAGAAATTAAAAATATGTCAAAATAATTTTTCTTGTAGCAACTAAAATTATGTAAAAGTAAATAACAAAGGAAAGTAAAAATTTAGGTATCAACAATAGGTCAAACACTTAGCTACATGCTTGAATTCCAACAATAATGCTGCTTTATATTCTGATACATTTTCGTACTCCTAAGGTGAATACTATAACTGCTACGATGTGCTTCTGATAAAATTTCCTCCCTTAAACTTTTATCGGCAGGCACAACCAAACGTCCTTTGAACTTCAGTATCCCATCCTTGGCTACTTTGAAATCGACCCTTCGCTTAGCTGAATCTTCCTGAAGAATCTTCTGAATGACAGGGTTTGTAGACTGTAGGGTCTTAATCTTAACCTGTACTTTTGGCTCGATCCTCAAAGTAGCCACGAGACTCGACAGACGACTTACCTCTAACTTAAAGTCTGAGTCTCTCACTTGCTCAAGTAAACGCCATTCATGCACCTATAATTGAGCAATCACTGATTTTCTACTCAGGGCATCTGCAACCTTATTTGCTTTACCCGGATGATACAGAATCTCGCAGTCATAATCTTTAAGCAACTCCATCTACAGGCGTTGCCTCATGTTCAACTCTTTCTAAGAGAACAGATACTTCAGGCTCTGGTGATCAGTATATACCTAAAAACTATCCCCGATCAGATAGTGTCTTCAGATATTCAAAGCAAACACGACCGTAGCCAATTCCAAGTCGTGTGTCAGATAGTGCGACTCATGTGGCCTCAACTGACGAGATGCATACGCTACTACTCTACCATGCTGCATCAAGACACAACTAAGTCTTCTAAGCAAAGCATTGGTATAGATCTCGAATCCTCTAGGACCAGACGAAATTGTTAGAACAGGAGTAGTAGTAAGCCTATGCTTAAACTCTTAAAAACTACGCTCCACTTGTTTGTCCATTCAAACTTCATGTCCTTCTTTAGAAGCTTGGTCAAAGGGGAGACTATAGTTGAGAATTTCTCCACGAAACGTCTATAATAGCCTGCCAAACTCAAGAAGCTTTGGATCTCTATCACGGTTGTCGGTCTTGGCCAATCTATAACGGCCTCAATCTTAGACAGATCCACAGC
Source organism: Rhodomyrtus tomentosa (assembly GCA_028455895.1). NCBI lineage: Eukaryota > Viridiplantae > Streptophyta > Magnoliopsida > Myrtales > Myrtaceae > Rhodomyrtus > Rhodomyrtus tomentosa. The sequence continues at coordinate 24,168,032 of JAPCWY010000004.1, forward strand.
AATACCTTCACCAGAAACTACGTGGCCTAGAAATGCCACGCGAGCTAGCCAAAATCGCACTTGCTGAACTTGGCATACAGCTAATGCACTCTAAGAGTTTCTAACACAATCCTTAAGTGTTGTTCATGATCCCTTGGACTCTTCGAGTACACTAAGATGTCGTCTATGAACACAATCACAAAGAGATTCAAGAACTCATTGAATACTCTATTCATTAGATCCATAAAAGCGGCAGGAGCATTCGTCAGATCAAACGGCATCACAGTGAACTCATAATGTCCATAACGCGTCCTGAATGTCATTTTTGGTATATCCTTCTTTCTGATACTCAACTGATGATAACCCATCCGTAGATCAATATTGAAAAATATCGATGCTCCTTGCAACTGATCGAAAAGATCATCAATCTTCAGCAGTGGGTACTTGTTCTCGATCCTCACTTGATTCAGCTGGCTATAGTTGATGCACAACCGCAACGATTTATCCTTTTTCCTGACAAACAATACAGGTGCTCTCCAAGGTGACGCACTAGGACGAATAAACCATTTATCCAACAACTCCTGCATCTGAACCTTGAGTTCCTTCAATTCAGACAACGCCATCCCACACGGCGCCTTAGAGATTGGCTCCGTCCCAAGAGCTAACTCCATTACAATCTCAATTTCCCTTTCTGGTGGCAAGCAAGGTAACTCCTGAGAGAAAATATCTAGGAACTCACGCACTACCGTAATATCTTGTAACTTAGGTTCCCCAACAGACGTGTCAATTACAACAGCCAAATAACCTTGGCATCCACTCTCCATCAGACGGGTTGCCTCCACCGACGAGATCACTACAGTCGAGGTTCCTCCTCGATTACCCACAAACTCATAACTAACCCCATTCAACGGGTTAAATTGTATTGCCTTACGATAGCAATCCATTGTGGCCCTTTCCTTCGTTAGCCAATCCATTCCGACAATCAAATCAAAATCGCACATCTCTAGCACAATCAAATCTATGTCACTCTCATGGCCATCTACAACAAGTCTACAACTAGGATAGCCTATTGCAGATATCACACTATTCTTTAAAGGTGTAGACACCTTAAAAACAACATCTAATGGCACCAAATTCACTCCAGACAACTTAACAAATTGATCGGCAACAAATAATTGCATGGCACCCGGATAAAACAAGGCATAAGCTACTTGATTATGCAAGAATACCGTACCTGTAACGGTCGGGGAATCCTTCGCCTCTTCTCAGTTGACAACAAACACACGTCCTTGTTCCGGCGGCCGGTTCTGAAAGTTTTGTGGCGCGATCCCTCTGCCTTGGCCTCTCTGCGGCCTAATTTGTTGCCTTTGTGGGCAATCATTCACTCGATGACCCTTTTGGCCACAATCAAAACAAATTCCATCACCATATGGACACGGAACAGAACATGCCTCTGACGACATAGGCGGCACGTATCATCCTGACGATGCATCGACTTGCTGATTACCCCTTTTTTATTTGGTGAAATGTGGTGCTTACACACCGACATCGGCTTCTTCCCTTTCCAGGTGTCGTTCTTGTTCTAAGGCATGAACCGCAATCCATTTGCAGCAGCCTTTTCCTTCAGATTCCACTCAATCAGATGAGCTCTCTCATAAATGTCATTGTAGTCTTTTAAGTTGAAAGGCACCAAGATATCCCTTATCTCTGACTTCAATCCGTCCTAGAATCTCTTAGTTTTATCCAAGAGATCCTCAATCATTCTTGGGGCGTACATCGACAGTTCAGCAAATCTCGCCTCATACTGATCCATAGTCATTTGACCTTGATGCAGACGCATGAATTCATTCACTTTCTGTTCTCTGGCACAGTCCGAGAAGTACTTATTGTTGAAGGCTTCTACAAATGCATTCCACCTCGGGACTGTACCTACAAGAAAGATCTGTCCTTTGGAAGCATCCCACCAAGTTCTTACATTCCCTTGCAGTTGAAAGATGGCCAAGGTTACCTTGTCCTCTTCAGTGCACATCAGCAACTCAAACACTTTCTTCAATTCTTTAATCCACAAGGCGACTGCGTCAGGATCTCTATCTCCAACAAGCTTTGGTGGCTTTAGCTTGAGGAACTGTTCGACCATCTTATGCATTGATCGATCTCTATTCTCATTTCTTGCCATTGGATTTTCTTGGGGTGACTGAATAACAACGGCGATAATAGGAGCATCCTAATTTATTTCCTGTCGATCCAATCTATCTATTAGCGCTTAAAGAACATTAGCCATTGTCAGTTTTTGCCCGGCAGGCTCAACGACACAAGGTGCTCTTCCATCATCTGCGATCTCATCGACCGGCCTGACAGGCCTTCTTCGGGATGCTCGGGGAGCTCTTCTGCCAAGTCCGTTCAATTCGCAAGTGAGTTACGGAGTCCTGCTCACCCCATTGCAAAACACGGTCAAAAGTAAACGTAACAACTAACTACTCAAGCAGTAAACACTTGCACCAAGCTTATAAACCTACTAACTATCATATTTCCTATTGCTCCTTATTACTCTAGGCCAACGACTAAATGGACGAGACTGACCTTGCTTTGACACCACTTTGGGGGAGGATGTCGCGCCCCGATCCTTGAGCACGCGGCACCTTACCTTGACACCCTTAGGTCACGATGGATAGCGTTTCAAGCTCATTATCGACCAATAATCGTAATACACATGTAGAACATGCCAAACTCCCCATACAAAATCAGCATGGGATAGGTCAGCAGAAACATTCATTTAGTCAATTCATCAAAAGACAACTTTAATCCTCATATAAAGCATATATTAGTTAACCCTATAGAGCTAACAATATATAACCCCATTCTTTGGGGCGGTTCTCTAGGACCCCAAAAGAGACAAGGGTCAGTAAGGTTAACTCTATATTTACTCTAAAAGGTCACTATAAAAGTCAAGCCTTAGAATCCACAAGACGTCGTCACTTGTTACTTGAAAATGTTATCCTACGATGGGGTAAGAAATAAATCTTAGTGAAGTCAACTCCTAAGCTTGGCTAGGACGTTCATTTACCCAAGATATCCTACCAAACAGATATGGCATATCAACTAGTACATATATCCAACCATGTCACACTTCGCGTCCTTAGGCGAACGCGCTACATCCTATCGTACCGTTGATGAACATAGGATATGACACATGCGGTACACGTGAAATGAAATATGCATGTGGAAACAAAATAGACAGACGCATCCGTACATAAGTAGAAGGGAAACTTGGAATAATGAGAATATATGCATAATATAACATGAGTTCATACAAAGTATCCAGACATAAACTAAAACCTCCAGGTGGGTCAGGGGAGATCAGGAACTGACCAAAAAGGCAACGACTACCTAAGTCCCCAAAAGATAACATGCCCTCAAAAGACGACCTCAAAAGACAACCCCAAGGAAGACCAGAAATCTCTAGGACGAACTACTTGGTTTCTCTTCGTCTTCATCTTCATCCTTAGTTGGATTGTAGTCGGAAAAAGTCTCAGAGCGTACATCCATGGAATCATCCACCATGTTGTCCTCCATCTCGTCCTCCGAAGCTGAGACCTCTATCACCTCAATATCTTCCTCGACAATAGGGATCTTCTCTGGCACGTTCCTCGATCGTATCACGGATATCTCTACCTCTACCTCATCGCGAATGGGGTGACACCAGTTAGGCACTACTCCTCGAGGTACCTCTGTAGGCTTCAAAGGACCTGTGGTATCCTTGCCAACCCTACGAAACTATGCCTCAACGATGCGGCTCCCATCCTTCTCCTTTCTTGTTGACCCACGCTATAGTACGTTTCCTAATATAAAGAGTTTTGCGACCATCCGAAAACTATTCAAAATAGGCGACCATCTCCTTAGGATCGCCTCGACGAACTAGAAACATGCTTCAGGGCTTGGGGTCTAAAAAAGGTAAGTCCCACAGCGGGGTGAGATTTACATCTCAGTAAGCTAATTCCTAATCCTAGGCTAGACCGTCAGTACACCTAGACACAACTTCAAACAATAAGAAGAACTATATTGATAAACAGCATCAAGTAAACAATCATCAAAATACACCATTAGGGCGGCATATAATTCACATTTTAAGGCATGCATGAAGGCATAAGATCAAGCTTAACGTACTAGCACTATGATTCGTTTCATCGTCTCTGCCCGTGTCAAAATGCCTCTAGCTTGGCCTGCGTCAAAACGCCTTAGACCATAACAATTAACCAAACCCGCGTTAAAACGCCTCAGGTTTCAATGCCAGAACAATGCTAGTGTCGACACATGCAAAAGCTTATCCCACGTCTCGACGCATCGGGATATCACTCATTGCGGACCCGCATTCTGATGCATCGACGTGTCAAAAGCTCTTAAGCTCACAAGTCTCATTTCCCTCTTCAGACTTCATGATCGAGTACAACCTTATCAAACAAGTTATGAACCTCTCTCATGTGAGGCAACAAGACTAACCACCCATAATGTGACATCAAACACATAACATATATATCAATCAGGAACATACACAACAATTTAGTCATGAGAATAATAATTCCTCATCATAAGGAACACACATGACTTGCACTTCAATTACCTTGATCAACTGTAAACAATCCATGCATTAAATCCACAAAACTCATCCAAACTAACCCAAACTAGTCCAGTAGCGTCCTATCGTCCTAACAAAGGTTTAGAAATCACTTACTTTCCAATTTAATCTGCAAAATCCCTTCAAAAACTCCTCTAAGAATTCGGTTCTCCTTGGTCCAAAATAGGGAAAAAGCACAACCTAGCAAAAGTTCGTCAATTGATCAATTTTTCTCCTCCATTCACCATTCCATGAAGCACACACCTCGCTAACACCGCAATTGACATTCTAGTACGTGTTAACGATAAATTTAAAGCATGGAGGCACCTCCCACAACCCTTTAAGGGTTTGGTTTTCTCAAACCGAACCAGGGACAGAACCGGTTCTGCCCTCCACCTCTTTAATTGGTACATATCTCCTTTCTAAACCTCAATTTTTAACGAAATCAACTTACTAACATGTCATGCTACGCCTATAGGAGTTTTACCAAGAATTTTAGAGCGAGTCGATGTCACAAAGAGCCGTTAACAGCCTCATTTCGCCTAAGTACACTGATGGTTAGAAACTGCCTTAGAAAGTCACCACAAGATAACCATGGTTACACCTCTAAACTTAACCAAACTTACAATTTTAATTCAGCCAACACAAATACTATGGGTTATGAAGTCCTCATAGAACATTTGAAGCAAAACGAAACCTCGATAACGAAGGCCAATTCCCAGTTGTGTCTGATTTTGTCCGGTTTTGGTTTTGAGACTGGTCGAGTAAAATGGGACCTCCAATCGGCGAACCATCACTGGGAGCTTGTAGGGGAGAGGTTGATGGTGGTATTGGTGGTCGGAGCGAGGCTGAACGGCCGTCGGAGGTGGCGGTCGAGATGGGCGAAACCAGCGGTCAAAACTGGTCGGGTGAAGGCAGCTCTATGAAGAAGAAGAAGGAAGAAAGTGAGAGGAAGGGGGAGAGAGAGAGGGTTCGGCTGAAGGGAAGGAAGATGAAAGTTTTCCACCAGACTTTGGCTTAGTCAACAAGAGGAATGGTAGGTTAAAAATGGGTATTAAATGTTTATCACACAATCAATGACACTTGTCCTCTTATCCATAACGTCAAAGCTTCAAAGACTAACTTGCCCTTCTAATTTTTGGTAGCTAAGGGGGTTTAGAATTGACTAAATTGTCCTTCTTCATTTGCTAGGACAAGGCCAATCCTTGAGGGGCAAAATGGTAATTTTGCCCTCGCCGTCTGAAACGTCACTTTTCCAATTCAAATTACCTTTGATGAGGCGACGTCTAATTTGATTAGAATATTGAAATTCTTTATTTCTAATTTTCCCATTTCGAGATCCATCTCTTGATCAATTCTCTATCAAATGTAAATTTCAGGTTATCCCGCACTAACATGCGGTTTTTGCAGACGTTACGCTTATCAACCTCGTGATTCTCATCACACTTAGGGCTCATCAGTTCATGGCGACTTTGATTGTAATGTAATTGCGAGGGTCTATTACTAGCTCCGACGGTCTCGGTTGTCATCGTTCGATTTAGGAAAAAATTTGCAAATTATACATTGGTTAAGCGGCATCACTCGCGCTTCAATTTTATAACGCTAGCAATGAATTCCTTAATAGTTCTTAGATCGACCTTTAACGGTTCTAAATACTCCCTCGGCAATCCTTATGGTCAAAGTGCCTTTCCTATTCGAGTTCCCTAATTTCATGTACCTTGTTTTGCGTTAGCCTTTCCATTTTGGTCAGTTAACTCTAGATTGATCAGATCCGAGGGAGATAAGACTGAAATACATCGATAGATATGTTTTCATTACTAAGTCTCGAAATGTCAAGGAAAATCAAAATGTGACAACTCTTCCCCCCTTAAAAAATTTCGTCCTCGAAATTTACAATATGTCCAGCTATTTAAACAAATGGGGGATATTGACGCCTCATTGTTTCTTCGCTTTCCCATGTAGCGCCTTCGGTCCCATAGTGCTCCTAGATTACTTTGACCAGCGGAATTGTCTTATTTCTTAGAACTTGCTCCTTTCGATCTTCAATTCTGATTGGTTTTTCATCTCGATAGTCTCATAATCCAACACATGTGTCGGGTCTGGCTCGTATTTTCTAAGCATTGACACATGAAATACATTATGTACTTAGGATAAGTTGGGCGGTAAGACAAGTCTGTAGGCCAAGGCTCCAATGCGTTCCAAAATTTTGAAAGGACCTACGTACCTTAGGCTCAGTTTTCCTTTCTTCGCAAATCGAGATAGTCCTCTCATCGGTGACACTTTAAGGAAAACGTGATCACCCACTTGAAACTCTAAGGGCTTACATCGCATGTCTACGTAACTTTTCTTACGACTCTATGCCGTCTTCAATCTTTCTCGAATTATGCTCACGGCCTCCACTAACTGTTCTACCGACTATGGGCCTGTGATACTTCTCTCTCCAACTTCATCCCAGCAAATCGGGGTTCTGCAGGCTCTTCCATAAAGTGCTTCAAAAGGTGCCATTTGAATACTCTGCTGATAGCTGTTATTATACGCGAACTCTACCAAGTGCAACTGGCCCTCCCATCCACCTTTGAAGTCTATGACGCACGCTCATAACATATACTCAAGCGTCTGGATCGTTCTCTCCAATTGTCCGTCTGTTTGTGGATGATACGCCGTACTAAACTACAATCTAGCTCCCATGGCATCTTGTAGACTCTTCCAGAAGTTTGCTATGAATTTAGGATCTCTGTCTGACGTAATCGTAACTGGTACCCCACGCAGTCGTACTATATGACGCATATATAACTTGGCATACTTGTCCATTGCGAAGTCCTTTCGTATCGAAATAAAATGAGCAGACTTGGTCAATCTATCCATGACTACCCAAATCGAATCATGACCTTTCTGACTCCTTGGCAATCCTATCACGAAATCCATAGTTATATGCTCCCATTTCCATTCAAGAATTTTCAATGGCTGTAACAATCCACCGGGTTTGCAATGTTGTGCCTTTACCTACTGACACATCAGGCACTTTGCCATGTTGACGTAGATTTTGATACATCTTTGTGCTATCTAGATGGATACTATAATTGCTTCTGTGAGCTTTACATAAGATTCTTTTCCTAAGCTCTTTGTCGTTGGGCACGCATAGACGCCCTTAAAATCTCAAAATTCTGTCCTTAGATGTTTGGAACTCAGGTTTTCTTTTCGTTACATCCATCTCTAGAATCTTCTGAATTTCTAGGTCCGTAGGTTGCAAAACCTTTATCCTTTCTTGGATTTCAAGTTATATTCTCAAGGTCGCTACTAAACTCGACAGTTGGCAAACTTCCAACTTAAATTAAGAATCTCTTAATCCCTCGAGTAAAGACCATCCTTTAACCAACAGATGCGCAATGCTTGATTTTCAACTAAGCGTTTCCGCGAGTCTATTCGCTTTCACAGGGTGATACAGAATGTCGCAGTCGTAGTCCTTAAGCAACTCCATCCATCGGCGTTGTCTTATATTTAATTCATTCTGGAAAAAGAGGTATTTCAAGCTCTAGTGATCTGTATAAATCTGAAATCTTTTGCCACACGAGTAATGCCTCCAGATCTTCAGGGCAAAGATAATTGCAGCTAACTCCAAATCGTGAGTCAGATAATTCATCTCGTGAGGTCTCAATTGTCAGAAAGCATAGGCGACCACTCTTCCATGTTGCATTAGCACACAACCCAGTCTCTTTAGCGAAGAATCGCTATATATTTCATAGCTTACAGGTACAGAAGGGATTGTTAATACCGGTATCTTCAACCAATGCTTAAGTTCTTGGAAGCTCTTCTCACATTTATCTGTCCACTTAAAATTTGTTTCCTTCTTAGTTAATCTCGTTAACGGAATGACCATGGAAAAAACCTTTTCCACAAAGCGTCGGTAATAACCTGCCAGTCCCAGAAAACTCCGGACTTTAGTAACTATAGTAGTTCTAGGCCAATTCATCACTGCTTCTATTTTCGCAGGGTCTATGGAGATTCCTTTTCCAGATACCACATGACCAAGAAACGCTACTTTATTCAACTAGAACTCGCATTTGCTAAACTTGGCATAAAGCGAGTGCTCCATCAAAGTCTGTAAGATAATCCCCAAATGTTTTTTTGTGCTCTTCGTTACTCCATGAGTAAATCAAAATATCGTCGATGAAGACTATAACAAACCTATCCAAGAATTCCTTGAACACTCGATGCATTAAATCCATAAATGCAGCCGGAGCATTAGTCAACCCAAAAGGCATAACAGTGAACTTGTAATGACCATACCTTGTTACAAAAGCTGTCTACGATATGTCCTCTTTCTTAATGCTCAGTTGGTGATAGCCAGTCCTCATATCTATTTTAAAGAACACAGAAGCTCCTTGCAACTGGTCAAACAAATCGTCAATCTTAGGCAACTGGTACTTGTTCTTGATAGTTACTTGATTCAACTGTCTATAATCAATGCACAAATGCAAGAATCCATCTTTTTCCTTACGAACAACACTGGCGCTCCTACGATGAAGCACTCGGTTGAATGGATCCCTTATCTAACAATTCTTTTTAACTCTTTCAATTCGGACAAGGACATTCTATAAAGTGCCTTTGAAATCGACTCCATTCTAGGGGCTAACTCGATCACAAATTCAACCTCCCTCTCTGGTGGCAATCCCGGCAATTCTTGAGGAAAGACATCGAGAAATTCACGCACCACATGGATACTTTCTAACTTAGGTTCCACGTACCGCAACTAAGTAAACTTGACATCCTTTGGTTATCAGCTTTGTCACTTCAAGCGATGAAACTAAAGGAATCGAGGTTCCTCCTCGACTTTTCACAAATTCGAAATTAGGGTGACCATTTAGATAAAAACGGATTACCTTGCTACCGCAATCGATTACTGCCCTTTGTTTACCCAGCCAATCCATTTCAATAATCACATCAAAGTCGTACATAGGCAACACAGCCAAATCTATACTTTCTTCGTTGCCACCAATAACTATCTTACAGTCCGCACAGCCTAGTGAGACCAATACATTATCCTATAACGGGGTGGTAACATGTAACTTCACATTAAACGGTTCCAACTTCATATCAACCAAGTAGCAAAATGAGCAGACACGAAAGAATGCGAAGCGTCAGGATCAAATAATGTGTAAGTAGCTTGGTCGCATAAATAAATCGTACATGTGACCACGCTAAGCGCTTCTTCTGCCTCCCTACGTGCCACAGCGTAAACTCTCCCTTGAGCTGGCAGTCGATTTTGATCATTTAGTGGATTCGCAGCCGACGGTCTTATCTGCGGTCGCTGCCCTTGAGGTTTGGGTCCTAGGGCTTGATTAGTACAATTTCTCATTTGATGGCTTAATTAACCACACTTGAAACACACTCCTGTTCTAGCCGGACAAGGTCCGTTCCCATGCCTCCTACCACAGAGGCGGCATTTCCAATTTTCCTGGTACGACGGTTTCCTAACGCTCCTTCTCACTAGAGGGAAGAAACGTCACTACTAGACATAGGTCTCTTACCCATCTGACGATCATCTCAGAACGTACTAAACCGCGATCCAGATGCGGCGATTCTTTCTTTCATATCCCTTTCTATCATCTGACCTCGCTCATAAATCTCCTTATAGGTTCTCAAGTTTAGGGCCACCATCTGACTGCGAAGTTCGGGTCTTAGTCCGTCTCGAAACCTCCGTGCCTTTTCTAGGGGGCCCTTTGCTGATATCGGTGCGTATCTTGACAACCCAGCAAATTCAACTTCATATTGATCCACTGTCAAATGATTCTAGCGCAATTGTTGGAATTCCACTTGCTTCCTTTCGCACGCAGTTTCAGAGAAGTACTTGTCTTAAATGTAGTAGTAAAAGCGATCCAAGTCAAGGCGGTTCCTTCCAGAAACACTCCGTTCTTGGTGGCACTTCACCAATCGTTAGCGGTACCTTCCAACTGGTACACCGCCAACAATACCTTCTCTTCATTGGTGCATATCAAAACCCCAAAAGTTTTCTCAAGCTTCTCTATCCATCGCGGTGCTAGTTCAGGATCTCCAGTTCCGTCGAATTGGGTTGGTTTCAGTTTTATAAAATGTTTGACTAATTAGCCCATTTGCCTAGCCGCATTCCCTTTTTCTTGGGCTTTACCAGCTTCCTTGCCCTGACCATTGTTGCCATTATTCCTGTTATCTCCATTGTTGCCATTATTTGCATTAGCAGTAGCCGCCATGGCAGCCCCCACAGCTTGAGCGATGGCGGCATCCCTGTCTTGAGTCTGCCTGTCCATTGGATCGCCAATCTTCTTCAGTACTCTTAGCACTCTATCCATTCTTGGATCCTCCGCCACAGGCGGCCTTGAGCTAGAAGCTCCACTTCTAGGTCTTTTAGGTCTTCTGGATGGGTTGCTCATCCTGATCACACTTACCACACCTGAATCACTATAATTCCACCACGGAATTAGAGACTAAGGTTATCTACTCAAGTCCAGGGGTTCTAAACTACACCTTAAAACAACAGTCTCAACAAGGCAACCATTCACATAGTCATTTCCAAGAGTACCTCAATAAAAGATTCACAACTAATTCTCAATTCCAATCACTTCTACAATTTAGTATAGCTAGGAACAATCATTCGTTCAATAAGTTAATACTCATAGGTAACACCCAGTGCTAAGTACGAAGCTTGATCTTCACAAAACTAGCACAATCACGCCAATACAATATGTCAACCACATGCATCAATTCATATGACATCCATTTCATGTCTAACTCTAACGAACCTACTAAAGTCTCGCTACCCAGTCAATGCCAACCCATTCCTCATTATCACTCCAATCCTCAATCAACTTGGATCGAGCTGACCTTACTCTGATACCAAACAAACGGGGATGTCACGACCCACGTCCTTAGGCGAGCACGCTACATCCTGCCTTATCGTTGATGAACCCAGGATATGACACATGCGGTATACGTGAAATGAAATACACATCCAGAAACGAAATAGGCAGACGCCTCCGTACATAAGTAGAAGGGAAACCGGGAATAACAAGAATATATACATAATATAACACGAGTTCATTCAAAGTATCCATACATAAACTAAAACCTCCGTGTGGGTCAGGGGAGATCAAGGGCTGACCAAAAAAGCAACGACCACCTAAGTCCCCAAAAAGTAACATGCCCTCAAAAGACGACCTCAAAAGACAACCCCTAAGAAGACCATAAATCTCTAGGACGAATTACTTGCTTCGTCTTCGTCTTCGTCTTCGTCCTCAGCTGGATTGTAGTCGAAAAAATTCTCAGTGCGTACATCCATGGAATCATCCACCATGTCGTCCTCCACCTTATCCTCCAAAGCTGAGACCTCTATCACCTCAATATCTTCCTCGACAGGAGGGGTCTACTCTGGCACGTTCCTCAATCCTATTATGGATATCTCTACCTCTACCTCATCGCGAGTGGGGTGACACCAGCTAGGCACTACACCTCGAGGTACCTTTGTGGGCTTCAAAGGACCTGTGGTATCCTCGCCAACCCTACAAAACCATGCTTCGAAACGTTGTGGCTCTCATCCTTCTCCTCTCTCGTCAACCCACGCTATAGTACATTTCATAATATAAAGAGTTCCACAACCGTCCAAAAACTCATCAAAATAGGCAGTCATCTTTTTAGGATCGCCTAGATGGACTGGAAACACGCTTCAGGGCTTGGGGTCTAAAAAAGGTAATTCCCATGACGGAGTGAGATTTACATCTCAGTAAGCTAATGCCTAATCCTAGGCTAGACCACCAGTACACCTACACACAATTTCAAACAATAAGCAGAAGTACATTGATAAACAGCATTAAGTAAACAATCATCAAAATACACCATCAGGGCAGCATATAATTCACATCTCAAAGCGTGTATGAAGGCATAAGATCAAGCTTAACGTACTAGCACTATGATTCGTTTCATTGACTCTGCCCGCGTCAAAACACCTCAGGCTTGGCCCAGTCAAAATGCCTCAGACCATAACAATTAACCAAACTCGCATTAAAACGCCTCAGGTTTCAATGCCATAACAAGGCTAGTGTCTACACATGCAAAAGCTTATTCCACGTCTCGATGCATCAGGATATTACTCATTGCGACCCCACGTTCTGTCGCATCAGGGTGCCAAAAGCCCTTAAGCTCACAAGTCTCATTTCCCTCTTAAGACTTCATGATCGAGTACAGCCTTATCAAACAAGTTACGAACCTCTCTCATGTGAGACAAGAAGACTAGCCACCCACAAGGTGACATCAAACACATAACATATATATCAATTAGGTACATACGCAACAGTTTAGTCATAAGAATAACAATTCTTCATCATAAGGAATGCACATGACTTGCACCTCAATTACATCGATTGGCTATGAACAATTAATGCGTTAAATCCACAAAACTCATCCAATCTAACCCCAACTAGTCCAGGAGCGTCCTACGTCCTAACAAAGTTTAGAAATCACTTACCTTCCAATTTAATAAGCAAACTCCATTCAAAAACTCCTCTAAGAATTCGGTTCTCCCTGGTCCAAAACAGGGCAGTAGTACAACCTTACAAAAGTTCACCAATTGATCAATTTTTCTCTTTCATTCACCATTTCACGAAGCACACACCTCGCTAACACCTCAATTAACATTCTAGTACAGCTTAACGACAAATTTAAAGCATGACGGCACCTCCCACAGCCCTCTAAGGGTTCGATTTTCTCAAATCGAACTAGGGCAGAACCGGTTATGCCTTCCACCTCCTTAATCGCTCCATATCTCCTTTCTAAACCTCAATTTTTAACGAAATCAACTTACTAACATGCCATACTATGCCTATAAGAGTCTTACCAAGAATTTTAGAGCGAGTCAACGTCACAAAGTGCCGCAAACAGCCTTCTTTCGCCTAAGTCCAACAGCGGTCAGAAACTGCCTTGGAAAGTTACGAAAAAACAACCATGGTTACACCTCTAAACTCGACCAAACTCACAATTTTAACTCATCCGACACAAGTACTATGGGTTAAGAAGTCATCACCGAAAATTTGAAGCAAAATGAAGCCTCAAAGTGGCCGACCGAAGGCTCACTCCCAGTTAAGTTCGATTTTGTTCGGTTTTGGATTTGAGGCTGGTCGAGTAAAATGGGACCTCCAATCGACGAACAGTCAACGAGACCTTATAGGGGAGAGGGTGAGGGTGGTGCTGGTGGTCGGCGCGAGGCTGAACGACCGTCGGAGATGGTGGTCGAGATGGATGAAACCGGCGACCAGAACTGGTCGGGTGAAGGCAACTCGGTTAATGAAGAAGAAGGAAGAAAATGAGAGGAAGAGGGAGAGAGAGAGAGAGAGAGAGAGAGAGAGGGTTCGGCTGAAGGGGAAGAAGTTTGAGGCTTTACATCAAATTTTGGCTTGATCAACAAGAGGAATGGTAGGTTAAAAATGGGTATTAAATGTTAAGCTCTCAATCAATGACACTTATCCTCTTAGCCACAATATCAAGGCTTCAAAGACTAACTTGCCCCTCTAATTTTTGGCAGCTAAGGGGGTTTGAAATTGACTAAATTGTTCTTCTTCATTTGCTAAGACAAGTCCAATCCTTAAGGGGTAAAATGTTAATTTTGCGCTCACCGTCCAAAACGTCACTTTTCTAATTCAAATTAGCTTCGATGAGGCGACGTCTAATTTAATTAGAATGTTGGAATTCTTTATTTCATTTTTTCCCATTTCGTGATCCATTTCTTGGTCAATTCTCTGTCAAGTGTAAATTTTAGGTTATCCCAAACTAATGGGCAGTTTTTGCAGACGTTACGCGTATCAACCCTGTGATTCTCATCACACTTAGGGATCGTCAGTTCATGTCGACTTTGGTTGTTATGTAATTGCGAGGGTTTATTACCAACTCCAACGGTCTCGATCGTTATCGTTTGATTTAGGAAAAATTTTACAAATTATACATTGGTTAAGCGACATCACCCGTGCTTTAATCGTATAATGCTTGCAATAAATTCCTTAATTTTTCTTAGATCGGCCTTCAATGGTTCTAAATACTCACTCAGCAATCCTTATGGTCAAAGTGTTATTTTCTATTCGAGTTCCTTAGTTCCACGTACATTGTCTTGTGTTAGTCTTCCTTTTTGATCAGTTAACTCTAGATTGATCAGATCCGAGCGAGATAAGACTGAAATACATCGATAGATATATTTTTATTGATAAGTATCGAAATGTTAGGGAAAATCAAAATGTCACAATTCACATGCAACTTACCTGTCAGGAAACCACATGAAATGCAATGCAGACACGACATGATAGTCAAACAACCCAGTCATGGCAACCATCACATCAATTGACATACATGGCGTCACATGTAGTTCATTTTTTTATTAGATAGGGCATGTCAGCTCGGCACACTGGTCAATTGGTGCCAGGTACACTAGTCAATTGGAACACTTATAGCAGAACCAGGCATCGTCCCTTACTTCTGGCAATTGCATCCAGTAGTCCGTGTGATTATGATCATGACGACACAGGGTTACGAGGAATCCCCTCCAAGGCTTCAGTCCATCACAAGTTGCGACCGCTATCCATCAAACTTGCATCACAGAATGACGTGCTTCCAACAAGTCATATTCTCCCGATTATCACGGTACGATCTTGTTAGGAATCTCATCGTCTCATCATATGACCACACATGACACCCGACAATCAATCAATTTTGTTATCTTTGATTAAGGCCGAATGCTCATATAGACATGCTTAAGACTTGGCCCAAGGCCGTTTTTCGTGCTAAATCATGCAATTTAATCTCACATAAGTCAAATGAATGCGCAACCTCATAACTAGGCTTGCGCCCGGCACAGACAATGAAACACTTAGAAACTCAATCATATCACATCATAATGAATCTACTGCACTCAGTCAAGCAATCAAAACACGATCGATTAAGCAATTCAATTAATCAAATGGTATTGATTAATCTCAATTTTATTAAATTATCGATCGATCGCTCAATTTTGAACTATCGCTCGCTCGCGATCAAACAATGGCAATCGATGCCAAATCAGTCAATCAATTGATTCTAATAGCCAACTAGCCACAGTTGACCTAAACTAATTCGACTAACTTAATTAATCATGACCATTTATCCTAAACTCGATTTCTATCTAAATCGATCACGATTATTCTACCTAAACACCCTAACGACTAATTAACTAACCCTAGGCGTAATTAATGCTCTAACCAAGGATTATAGGCTAACTAACTATCTAACGAGCTCAGGCGATCTCGACATGGACGGCAACGAACTCGGCTCGGCTTGGCTCTGTCTTCAGCGACTAATGGCCAACTCGATCTTCGGGCTCTAAGGTTCGGTCAAGTGAGGTCCGAGTGAGGCAGCGACACTCCGAGATAATGGCACGGGCTCGGGGAAGGCGGTTGGTGGCCGGCGGCGGATCAAGTTCAGGTTAGGGAAAGAACGGAGCAGGGGAGCTCGTTTCTAGGGCCGTTTTGAGCGTTTCCTGGGCCGACGAGGTAAGGGAAGGGTTGAGCTAGGTTGGCGAGGTATCGAGGGAGCTGTGGAAGGCAACGACAACTGTCGAAGGCGGTATGAGGCAGCCAACAGCGTTGGGACAGTAGCTCGATAAAAAACATAGGAAGTGCGGCGAAAATAGGGAAGACTCGTCGGGGCTGTTTTCGAGCACCACCGGCGACAACCGGCTACCGACAGCTTCAAGAGACGACAAGGGACCTGAGGACGACTAGTGGGAGTAACGGTGAGCAGCGAAAGGCGTCGGAAGAGGGCGAAGGGAGGCGGAATAGTATCAGGCTCGAAACAAAGCCCTCCGTCTTGACAGGAGTTCTCCGACCTACCGCTTTGGTTTTGGGCAGCAATAGACAGCCAGGTGGGATCGAGAGGACGGTGAAGAGGTCGAAGGACAATAAGGCAAGGGCTAGTGATCGAGGGGAGCGACAACAAGGGTGGGCAAAGGTCAAACAGCACTCTGTCCCGAAAACAGAGCAAGGAGGCCGACTGGTCTGTTTGGCGCTCTCCAGCAGCGCACGGCGGCTAGGACGGCGGCAATGAGATGGTGGAGGAGTGGAGGAGGTTCGAAGTGGTGGTTGGTGGTCGCACAAAAACCCAAGGAGATAAGGAGGAGGAGGAGCTCAGGAAGGGGTGTTCTGCTAGGGTTTTGCTCGAGCAAACGGTGAGAGAGAGAGAGAGAAGAAAGCAAGAGAAGAGAGAGAGGTTGATGTGGAAGGGTTAGTGGGGAAGAGACATGTTGACTTTGGGGGTTGGGGGACAAGACTTAAGGGGCCCACAATTTGAATTGTTTTGGCTCTTTGTGAATTATTGGGTGGAATTTGGTAATTTGATAATTCTAGACTGAATAAAATTTCGGCTCAACTAACGGGGGATTTTTTGGTCTTTTCATTGGTTAGGCTTGGTGAGAATTAGTCTCGGCCGTGAGGATTTGAATCCTAGTTCAGGGCGACTAAGAATTACAGAGCCTAATCTAATTGACCGATAATTTCGAGGATCGTCCAAAATTCGTCCCTTAATATATTGCGATCCAAAATTTCGCTTTGATTGAAATTCGATTTCATCTCCTTTTATTGAATTTAGCCTATTATAAAAGGTGAATTTCTAGGGCGTCACAAGTCTACCATGGAAAGATCAAAAGGGGAAAGAGAGAAATGAGAGTTCGTTCGAGATCGAGAATTGGAATCAGAGAGAGAAAATGCAAAATTGATAACGAAAACGATATTTGTTTTTAGAAAAAGCCCAGCAAATCGCCTACAGTTGTTTGCAAATAAATTCGTCTAGAAAAGTTACGTGAAAAAAACAATTCGCCCAAAACGGACGCCTGGCCAATGAGATATGCCCTTTCAAAGTTTTCCTCTTTCTTTGCTCATCTCCACTCTTTAATTACGATTTTACATTTTTCTATATTGTTTTTAACTATTTTGCTGTTGTTTTTATCAATCTATTACTACGGTTTCCAACATATTCCTAGGACAATGGAGGAGAACGCACATGTAATGATTTCTCCAAATTCAAAAGTTTATCGCGCTCCTGCGGAGTTTAATTAGCGACAAATATGCTTATTCGTCGCTAATTAGCGAAGAAAAAATGAACAACAATTTTTCATAGCTAATTTAGCGATGAAAAACATAATTCGTCCCTAAATATAATTTATTTCATATATTTTCAATTATTTAATTTAGCGACGAAACATATTTTTGTTGCTAATTTTATTTAAGTAAAAAAATAATTAGTGACGAAAGAAGTATTTCATCGCAATTTTTTGTCGCTAATTGGCCATGAATATTCTTTCGGCGCTACTTTCGTCGCTAATTAGGGACATCCCAATTTTCGTTGCTAATTAGCCACGAATATGTTTTCGCCGCTAATTGGCCATGAATACATTTTCGTAGCTATTGTCGTCGCTAATTAGCAACATATTTTGTTTTCATCGCTGATTTAAATGGTTTTCATCGCTAATTTAATTTAGAAAAAAAATTAGTGACGAAAAATATAATTCGTCTCTAGATATTTTCTATTTCACATATTTTCAATTTCTTTCATTTAGCGATGAAAAAGATAATTCGTGACTAAATTGATGAAAAGTCACATAAAAAAGAAATAATTAGCGACGAAAAATATAATTCGTCGCTATTAGCGATGAAGTATTTTTTCCATCACTAATTATGAATAATGTCTTTTTATTTGTATTTTTTATTCATATTAATTAGCGACTAAATGAATTTTCATCGCTAAATTAGCGACGAATAAGATATTTTGTCGCTAAGAGTATTATATTTAATATATTTTAAATTTCTTATTTTAGCAACGAAAAGCATTCTCGTTGCTGCTTTAATTTAGATAAAAAATAATTAGCAACGAAAAATATATTTCGCCGCTAACTTCACGAAAATTCGAATAAAAAAGAAAGAAGTAGTGATGAAAAATATAATTTGTCGGTATATTAGCGACGAAAAACATAATTCGTCGCTACATACATTCTATTTCATATATTTTTAATTTCTTAATTTAGTGATGAAAGTATTTTCGTCGTTAATTTAATTTAAATAAAATAAAAAATAGTTAGTGACGAAAAACATAATTCGTCGCTAAATTGACGAAAATTCAAATAAAAAAGAAATAAGTAGAGACGAAAAACATTTCGTCACAATTTGTGCTGCTAATTGGCGATGAATTTTGTTAGTTGTAATTTTCGTCATTAATTAGTCATGAATATTATTTCGTCGCTAGGGTTCGGGCACGTGAACAGTTGCGCGTAGTTCAAATGCTCTCTCCCGCCTGGCTTCACGGTACTATTCACACGACGGAGATTGTGCTGTTTCGGCCATTTCCGGTGGCTTTTGGGGCTGAAATTTGGACACAACATTCCTCTTCATCTCCTCTATAATACCTCCAAATTTTGTGTCCATACGTTCAGTAGATTTTCGTGAAGAGCCTCTCAAAGTTGCGTTTTTTTGGTGGTGCTGCTTCAGTCTGTTCGGAGCACCGCGGCGGTTTCCGGCCATTCTAGCTGGCGCCTTCGGCCACTTCTCCTCCTCTAAGGTCGTATACATCCCTCATGCATCCTCTCCAATCGGTTTCCCATATCTTCTCTTCATGTGGGCGGTGGAGCAGATTTGAGACTGCTTGTTCTCCCCTGTCCTGAGCTGCTGCTTTTCAGGCTCTTCTTCAATACGAGTCCTTTCTATGGGCGGTTTGGGTTTAATTTTGGAGAGGTAGGTTGTCTCTTCCTTCTCTTACGTACCCTAGCTTCCTTCACCTTCTACTGATTTCGTGGATGAGCTTTTTGTCCTCTTATACTCTGCTCGGTTGGTGGTCTGGGTACTGTGGTGGTTGGTAGTTTCTGTGGTTGTCGGGTTGTTCTGTTGGGAGTGTTGGCTCTAATCTTCCTTAGTATTTAATGTTCTCCATGGTCTCCACTGTATAAGGCTTGCATTGACTGGTTGTTGTTCGACTAAGTCCATTAATGGAGATGGGCGATTCTGTTGTGGTAGTTGATAGTTTGGCTGTGGTTGGTGGTCCTTCTAAGATTGATTCTGCTCTACCCCCCGACTTGACTTCCAATGCTGTTCTAGTCTCCATCCATAGCCCCCTTGATCCTCCTTTACCCGCTGAGATTATTGGTGTGGAAGGATTGAGGAAGAATGTCGGTAACAAAGGCAAGTATGTGGTTAATCTTCCAGCTGCCCTTTCTGGTGCAACTCCCCAACGAATGGCTGTCCAAGCCTCTAGGTGTAGTAGGAGCAGTGGACTCCTGTGAGGAGGGATCCTAGACCTCAAGTCATGTCAAATGGAGCCCCTAATGCTGCTGGTCCTTCTCGGACTGCTCCAATGGTGGAAGGCTGGGCTGGCATTCTTGGTATTGGCCCAAACAGAAGCAAAAGCAGGGGTCGAGGTTCTTCTGCTGTTGTTAATGTTCGAAGGCTGAGTAGGGCTACTCAAGTTGGGGCCAATACTCAGCCAGCTCAATCTTGTTCTTGGGCTTCCATTGCTAAAGTGGCGAACAAAGGGTACAATCTCTCTTTCTGCCCTCCTACCATTGTGGATGGCAAACCCCGCCTTGAGTTTCCACAAGCTATTATTGAAGAGGCTAATCCGTTTTGGAGTGAATGTCTCGTTGGATAACTTGTTGGGAGAAGACTCAATTATAAGCTAGTTGAAGAAGCGCGAAGCAAGCTTAGGGAACCATCCTTGTTGAGGTCCTAGTTAATGAGGATCGTTTCTTTTTCTTTAGAATCCCGGATGAAGCCTATTAGAGAAAGGTCTTGGAGGGTGGTCCGATTATGATCCAAGGTGTTCATTTGGTGCTTCAACAATGGCACCATAAGATTAAGCTTAGGAAGGGGTTCTATGAAGTTCTCCTGGTTTGGATTCGGATATGGTCCATACCTTATGTTCTATGGTCCGCCTCCGGTATTAGATTTAGCTCTAGTTCCCTTGGTAGGCCATTGTATGTGGATAAGATGACGGAGCAAATGGGTAGAATCTCCTATGCTAGAGTCTGCATTGAGGTCAAGGCGGGACAACCCCTTCTTGATTCGGTTGATATCATCTTGGAGAGTGAAAATTGCACCGTCAAGGTTGAGTATGAATGGAAGCCGGTAACTTGTGAAACTTGTGGCATCTTTGGCCACATGAAAGGAGTTATTGATCATCCTTGCTATGTTGCTCCTCATGTTTCCGAGGGCGCTAATTTGGCTTCTAGGGGCCATACGGCCACTCAATTGATCCCGGCTCAAGACAGCACCCGGTGGCAACAAGTGCATAGGAAAAATCGTGGCTCTAAGGCTCGTGGTGGGGTTGACGTGCCTCTGGTGGTGATTCTGGATCCTTCTACTTCTGCGCCTGAGTTACACGCTATTCTGGAAACTGCAGCTACCGGGGATGTGACAGAACCGGTTGTTGACTTGGAGGCTGTCCGGAATGTGGTTGTAAACCTCGTTGTAGCTACATCAGCTCCTGCCCCTTTGTTTTCTTCATGGCAGCCTTCCCCCCTCCTATCTTGCCTGACGTTCAACCTATTCCTTCCCTTCCATCCCCTGCTTCTTCTAGTGATCAAATTGGTGCTGATTTGAGTGGTGCCAAACAGATTGCTACTGATCAGAATGCTGCCTTGTCTGGTAGCTTATCTCGGACCACATCTATTGCTTCCATTGCTTCATTGGCTTCTCAAGCTAATAGAGATGAACATGGTAGTGAAATTGGAAGTGCTTATGAAGATGATAGGAACTCTCCCTCCCCAACTCGTACTAGATCAAGGCTAATTGTGGCTGCCCTTCCTTAGCCGGATGTTGTTCAATTGAACCTCCTCCGCCCAACAACAAGGCAAGGAAGAGAGGCTCCAATAGGAGGTAAACTTTTCCTTTCAAACTTGTAAATATGTTTTTTGGATTTTGGAACATAAGGGGACTTGTCGCCCCACTTCGGCAAGCAGAAGTCCATTCACTCGTTAGAAGTAACCGCTTATCTTGTGTCGGATTGATTGAGACTAAGGTTAAAGAATCTCATTTTGTTAGTATCTCTCAAGCACTCTTACCGAGTTGGAGCTGGGTTGCCAATTATGACTTCTCACCTCATGGAAGGATATGGTATGGTTGGGGATCCTCGAGCGGTGGACGTGACTATCTTGAAGGTCTCCTCTCAATTGATCCATGTTCGACTTAGGATGATTGTTATGGAGAAGACCTGCTTACTCTCTATTGTTTATGGTGAACATTGTTTTGGTTTGAGAAGAAGTTTATGGGCTGATATTATTAGCTTGAGCTCTTGTTAAGAACGACGGATGGTGGCCGGGGACTTTAATGCTATTCGGGACCACACGGATAGGATGGGGAGCTTTAATGCTTGGATTCCCTCTTTTGATGAGTTCGAGGATTGTCTTTCTCATGCAAGACTTAAGATATGTGGGACATCGCTTCTCTTGGTCTACATCATCGGGTGATTCAAGGAAGCAAAGGAAGATTATTTGGGTTCTTGTGAATGAACATTGGGGTCACTTATTTTCTTTCTCTGAGGCGACCTTTCTCGCACCAGGGATTTCTGATCACACCCCGATGATTGTCAAGATCATGCCGCCTCCTCCTTCTAGGAAGCCATTTAAGTTCTTTAACTTTTGGATCTCCCATCCGACTTTCAAGGACATTGTGGCTCAAGTTTGGAGCTCTTCATTCACGGGTTTACCGATGTATGTTATTTGTTGCAAGCTCAAGCTTCTCAAGTCACGGCTCAAGTTTCTAAATATAAGTTTTTTCTCAGATATATCGACACGCATGGAGGAAGTAAGGGAAGCACTCAACTCGGTACAAGATGCCCTTGTCTACTCTCCCTTTGATCCCTTATTGGCCGACCGAGAAAGGGAACTCCTCCAGGACTTCTCAGAACTTAGACTTCAAGAGGAGTCCTTTTACCGACAAAAAGCAAGAATCCAGTGGCTAAAGGAAGGGCACCAAAATACAAGGTATTTTCACCACTTTGTTAATAAAAGGCGGCTTCATAATCGTATCATTTCTGTATTGAATGTAGAAGGGACTGTCTTGACTGATCCTAATCTAGTCTCGATCTACATTGTTCATCACTTTCATGACTTGCTCACTGGGGACACTACCTCGGTTCGGCCTGGGGCTCAAGATATATCTCACTTCATTTGCCGCACATTGGATGATATTCAAGTGGCTTCTCTATCGCGCACATTCTTGGATGAGGAAATCCGAAGCACTTTCTTTTCCTTGGCTAGAGGTAAAGCTCACGAACCTGATGGCTTCAAAGTTGATTTTTTCATATCTTCTTGGGATATTGTAGGCTCCTCGGTGATCTCAGCAATAAAAGACTTCCTTACCTCTGGTTGTCTTCTTAAAGAGACTAATGCCACCATTCTCTTTCTGGTACTAAAAGTCCACAATGCCTCGGCTATGACAGATTTTAGGCCTATTGCATGTTGTAATACTATATACAAATGTATTACCAAAATCTTAGCCAATAGAATCTCTTGTATCTTACCCTCCATTATTAGCCCGTCACAAAATGCTTTTGTCAAAGGGAGGAGGATTAGCGATAATATTATGATTGCTCAAGAGTTATTTGCTGGTTTTCACCATAAGCCTTATAAATCAAAGTGTGCGATCAAGATGGATTTTCAGAAGGCATATGATACGGTTGATTGGGCATTCTTAGAGTTGGTGCTACGGGCATTCCGCTTCCCGGCCTTTTTCATTCGGTTGATCATGGAGTGCGTAACATCGCCTAAGTTCTCTGTAGCCATCAATGGGGAACTTCATGGGTTCTTCTCCAGTAGTCGTGGTATTAGACAAGGGGATCCCCTGTCTCCTTACCTATTTACTATTGTTATGGAAATCTTCTCTGGTATCCTACATGCCAAGACGAGATCGTCGGGTTTCAATTTCTATTGGAGGTGTAAGCCATCAGACTTATCTCATCTATTCTTCGCTGATGATGTCTTACTTTTTGCTGAGGCACACATGGCTTCTATTATGAGGATCAAAGAAGGGCTGGACTTGTTTTCCTCTTGGTCTGGCTTGCAATCGAATGCCTTGAAGAGTGACGTTTACTTCTCAGGTGGGACGGTAGCACTAAGGGATCAGATTTGAGCATGCTTGGGATTCCAAGAAGGTACTCTTCCTTTTAGCTATCTTG
Source organism: Rhodomyrtus tomentosa (assembly GCA_028455895.1). NCBI lineage: Eukaryota > Viridiplantae > Streptophyta > Magnoliopsida > Myrtales > Myrtaceae > Rhodomyrtus > Rhodomyrtus tomentosa. The sequence continues at coordinate 24,191,823 of JAPCWY010000004.1, forward strand.
GTGTTCCTGTTACCGCTACTAGGCTAAGCAAGGTGGATTGTGATGCCTTGGTGAATGCTATTACTTCTCGAGCTAGGTCTTGGTCTCAAAGATTCTTATCATATGCTGGCCGTTTGCAACTCATTAGGTCTGTGTTACTCTCTATCTATGTTTATTGGGCTAGTATGTTCACCTTGCCAAAGTCTATCCTGAATAAAATTGAATGCATCCTTAGACAGTTTCTTTGGAAGGGTCTTGACTTAGGCGTAGGCGGTGCCAAGGTCTCTTGGGATGATATTTGTTTACCTAGAGTTGAGGGTAGATTAGGCATTCGTCGTCTAGTGGATTGCAACAAGGCTCTGACCTTCAAACATATTTAGATTCTTTTCACTGATAAAGAATCATTATGGTGTAAATGGATACATTCTACTTTTCTGAAGAATGTCAACTTTTGGGCTGCCTCTAAACCCACATATTTTTCTTGGGCATGGAAGAAAATATTAAACCTTCGCTCGGAGTACTATCTATAATTCAAATGGAAGATTGGTACTGGTCACTCCACCTCTTTCTGGTTTGATTGTTGGCATAACGAGGGTCTATTATATAGGTTGTTTACTCATGTGAATATCTACAGTTCAAGAATCCCACATGATATCACCGTTCGGTCCTTTTATGACTCGGTATGGCAGGATTCGACTATTCTAGACACCATTCTAGGTTGGCACAAGCCGACCCCTCTCTTTGTCAAAGATAGGCCAAATAAGTTCACTTGGTGGACTCACTCTTCTACTACTTTCTCGGCTGTGGCTGCTTGGGACTTTGTTAGAAGAAGGAAGCCGGACATATACTGACACACTTTTATATGGGATCATGTCATCTCTTCCCGAGACTCCTTCCTTTTGTGTTTAGTAACTCTAAATCGTATCCCTACTCAAGTTGTTTTACTTTAGTACCGTAGGATAGAGGAAGGAAATTGTGCTTTCTGTAATTGTAGACCGGATTCGTTTGATCATTTATTTTTGTATGTTCCATTACCGGTAGTATAGCTTCAATTTGGGCTTCCAAATGCAACTTGGTGTGGCGTAATCGGCCTTGGCATGATCATCTACGTTGGGCTATACAACACATTAGTGGCAACTCCTTCCCCCATCGGTTGGCTAGATTTTCTCTCGGTTCTTTATGTCATATCATTTGGATCGAGAGGAACCACATCCTTTTTAGACGGAAGCCTCTCTTTGTGCCCGGCATTGTCAAGCACCTCATTAAGGTAGTTAAAGACAAAGCCCTTACACTTTGTCGCATTTAAGACAATCCTCGAAATAGACGGGTGCAGAGGAATTGGGGCCTTCCCCCTCCATTTTTGAAGACCATCCTGGCGCCTCCTAGTTGCTTCTTTCCTCTATTTGGCCACTCCAATTGTTGTTTGCCATGGTGTTATTTTCCCATTTTCTGTTCGGAGACTTCTACAAGTCTGATTTCCTTTCGTTCGTGTGTTGCTGGGTTCGTTTTTTGCTTGGCTATGTTGGTGCGCTGCCGGTGCATAGCAGGGACTGTTTGGTTGCTTGGACATTCGCCCGTTAGGATGTTGCTCCTTCTTCTCTTTTTCCCTCACGGTGTTGGCTCTTGTTCTGTCCGTTTGCTGCTATGCCTTCCTCACCGTATTGGACACAACCTACTGTCGCTTTTTTATGCAGGTTGGTCGTTATTTGGCTGCTCATTTTGCAAATTGAAGGCTGCCCTCGCTGGTTTATTTATTGTAGATTTCGGCTGTTGTTTAGCTACTTTGTTCTATTTCCTTCTTTTGGCTGATTGTTTAGCCCTTGTTTACTTTTTTTTTTTTAGCTGGTCGTCACCCTCGTTGGGCTCGCTTATGTGCATACATGCATCTTACAGCCGGTTCACCGTTGAAACCCCTTTTGGCACATAATGGTGCCTTTGTGGGTCCATGATTTTTGTGTTCGGTTCACTCTTTTATCTAGCGATTTGTAAAGGTTCAATACATATTTACCTTACCGAAAAAAAATATTATTTTTGAATCAATTCTTTTTTCATGCAAGATTTCTTCGAGAATCCAATTCCCCAAAAAACCGAAAGAGAGTGTAGGACTCATGAAGAATTAGATAGAGCTTTGGTTGGTTGTTGACCAACGGAAAGCATGGGAGAAAGATGCATAAAGAAAGAAGTGCAATCGCAGTCACTTAACAGCAACAAGAGAAAGGCCAGTCACAGAAAACTCACCCAATCTTCATGAAGAAAAGGGGATCACTAGGCTAAGTTCCCTCCCTTGGGGTGTCATCAATGTTGGTAGATCAGTTAATGCTGAAGCAGAACCATCTTATGCTGCTAGAGTGCCTTTACCGCAATATATGTTCTCAGGTAAGTGTCCTTAGTGTTAGTGGAAAGCTAGGGATCACAAATTCCCTTGGCAGGGTCAAGTTACTTGAATCAAATTTGAAAGAAAAAAGAAAAAGGGCTACTTAGTGCAGTGCCCTTATAGGAGTCTGAACATCTATTTCTGAGCTTTAAAGATGCTATTTCAAATTAGATCATCCAGTGCGTCGCTAATTAGCCATGAATATTTTTTTGTCGCTATTTTGCGACGAATTTTTTCGTCGCTAATTTTGTCGCAAATAGCGATGAATTTTATTTTTGTTGCTACTTTGGTTGCTAATTAGCAATGAAATTTTTTCATCAATAATTTTTCATCACTAAAATTGTCACGCCCCAACTCTCGAGCTCGAGACATCCCTTGCCCAATCTCCATGAGGTCATAGAGATAGCGTCCCAAGCACACTATCGACCTATCAGTTACTTAGGCATGCGGAAACGTGTCAACTCCTTGACAATAAAATCAACAAACAGGAATAGCATAGTATGAATCAAACACCACAAATAAATCTTAATCCTGTCGACCTTACTTCCATACAAAAATAACCCCATACTTCGGGGTGATTAGACTAGACCTTTGCAGGTGTACCTAATCAGGTAATGTTAACTTCTCATTTTACTTCAGGTGACTAATCCAAAACTCAAACCTTGGCATCCACAAGGCTTCGTCACTTGGGACTTGAAAATATTATCCCACGACGGGGTGAGAATAAATCTCAGTAAATCAAGCCTAAGCTTGGTTAGGAAACTAATTCACCCGGGCATCCTAACGGAAGTCTCACCAAAGTAAATCACCGCAAATAATACCAAAATATAGAGATATATAAAAATAATTTACATGCGTACTTGTCCACCTCAACCACACATAATGCAATACTTGACTCGACTAACAACCAAACAGTCGATCATTCAACAAGCATTTCATCCACAAGTACACACTGGACATCACACAAGTCCATTTATTAACGATGATCGTGCCCTCGACACAAGAGAGGATCGACGCGAAAGAAGACGTGATTCGACTTCCATAGCTAACGCGATCCAGCACCTCAGTGCAATCGAGCGTTCTACCAGCAGAACCGGGCTACATTCCTTTTCTCTCGGCAACGGCTACTACAAGAGGTGTCTCCAGTGCGTCTGGCACGGCACCAGCAAGTAGGCATCCCTAAACGGGGCGTCGGTCCATCACAAGCTGCGACCGGCATCCGACAATTCCTTAAATCGTACGTACCATACGGGGCATGAATTATCGTGCTTCTTGCAAGTCGTGTGGTTCTATACAACTGGTATAGTACGAACTTGCCAGGAAAAGCATCATCGTTCCATCATATGACCACACAGAACATATCCAGCAATCAACCCATTTCATTATCTTTGGTTAAAGCCGGATGCTCATCCATGCATGTAAAAGATCAGCCAAAAGGCTATTTTCATGCTAAAACATGTCTTTTGATTTCTCACACGGCCATATGCATATGCAGTCTAACTTTAGATACTGCAATCACAAACGGGCTATCAATCCCTCAACAGACAGTCAAATAGGCAACTCAGCGAAGCGAGTAAATCAACAAGACTACCAAGCGATCACGAACAGTCAAAACCTATTAGGTCACAAAAGCTCGATTCGTATAATAATATTTTATTATCCAAATTAATAGATTTAAGGCGTCGATCGCTCGCTCGTCTCTAACCTGACGCTCGCTCACGATCAAGAACAATCAATCACTCAATCAATCAATTTCAACAAATCCCAATTAGCCACAGAAAGTAAAATCAACCGATTAACCTAATCGATCGGCCATTTAACTTAATCACAATTTCTATCTAAACCGGCCTCAATTGAGTAACTAAATTCCTTAATTGCCTAAACGACTAATCCTAGGCGCAATTAGCGCCCTAACCAAGGATTAGGGTCAACTCACAAATTAAGTCGACTTCGGCGGTCCCAACGGCAACGGTGATGGCGACAAACGGCGACGACAACTCGCGAACCAAAATCCTTGAATAATGGCTCTAAATTCTCAGCCACGGCCCGAACTCTTCTCGGCCAAATGGCCCACGGGCCCGACCAATGACTCAGCCTGACCCAGGCCACAACGGGTCACGGGCCGCGCAAACCGGCTTGAAATAGGGCAGGGCAGGAGATGGTGTCGGGGAAAAATGGCAGGAACGGCGATCTGCGGACAGCGGCCGGCTCGGAGGTGGACGGTGGAAGGACCAGGGGGTCGGCGAGAGTCGATTAGGACCGGTGGCCGCGGCGGAGGGTGGCCGGAGGCGGCGGATTGGTGGTCGAACAGAACCGGCCGAGGGTGTGTTTGGGGCGCCGAGAAACATGGCGTCGGTTCAAGGGAATTTTCGGCCGCCATGCGCGGCGGCCGGCGGCCAAGAGCTTGGGGAAGATAGAGGAAGGTCTTGGGGGTTCGTTGGTGGCGGCGGTGTGAGGTGGCCTTGCCGGAAATGGCCGGATCGAAGAAAAGTCCGACCGGTCCCCAAAACAGGGCACCGGCAGTTCCGCGATCGATTGCGGCGGCTCCGGTAGGCAATCGCTGGCGGGGCTGAATCGAAGACGTCGAGGGGAGGTAGGGGAATGTCGGAGGGGTGGTAGGTGGCGGCGGTGCCGGCCGAAAACGGCCATGGGTCTTGGTTTAATGGGGCTATGGTTCCGCGACTAAATTGCGGTCGTCCGGCGGCTGATGACGGCAGCGGAAGGTCCGGGAGCGACGGCGACGAAGGGCTGAGGGTTGTGGCGATAGGTGGTGGGTGGTGGAGGCGCAAATCGCCGGCGGTAGGAGGAGATGGTCGGAGGAGGAGTTCGGTCGTGGGGGGGTATACCGAGAGAGAGAGAGAGAGAGGGAGCAGGGGGAAAAGGCACGTGAGAGAGAGTGAGGGGGGGCACCGGGGTTTTTTTTTTTTTTGAGAGGTAATTCGGTAAATTCACAGGTTAGGGCTCGGTGGGGATTAGGCTCGGGCACGAGCATTGAAATCTTAATTTGCGCCGACTAAGAATTTCGAAACCTAATCTAAACTGACTAAAACTTCAGAATTCGTCCAATTATCGTCTCTTCAATCCTTGCGATCCAAAGTTTTTACATCGACTGAAATTCGATGTCCATTTCTTAAATTGCTTTCAGTCACCTTACCAGAGGTGAATTTCCCGGACGTCACAAATCTCCCCCACTTAGGGAATTTCGTCCTCGAAATTACAGTACTACTACAATCCTTCAAATCGATAACGATGTTCAGTCCTCACAATTTTCTCAATAGTTCCTTTAGGATCACGGTGTTACCAAACCTCCTTGACCAAAGGGAAAAAATCTTGCTCCAGAATACTTGGTGTTCCCCCAACAACAGATCCTGACGGACTTTCCAGTTACGATGCTCGCTCATCCAGTTCAATCTTCCGATAACTCAACACAAGGCATGAACAGGATTCGGCTCGCACTTCCTTATTATCGACACATGGAAGACGTGCACTGGAACCAGTCTTAGTAGTAACGTAAGACGATATGCCAATTTCCCAATTCTTTCAAAAAAAAAAACTCGAAAGGTTTGACATACTTGAACTTAGTATTCCTTTCTTGCGAAAACGAGTTGTCCTTTCAACAAGCGTTACTTCCTACAGGCATGATTGCCTACCTAAAATTCCATTGGTCTTTGCTCTTGAATGACATAACTTTCCTGACAACTCTTAACTGTTCTCAATCTGTCTCCAATAACCTTAATTGCGTCTATCGACTGCTCTACTAACTGCAGACTCATGATCTTCATCTCACCATTTTCATTCCAACAAACTAACATTCAGCACGTTCTACTATATCATGCCTCTAAAAGCATCATCTTATTGCCCCGCTGATTTTTTTTTTCCGATGCAGCTGTTCTTTCCAATCACCTTGGAATCCAAAAACGCATGCCACCATCATGTCCTCCAAGGTATGTATTGTCCTTTCAGATTTACCTTCTGTCTGCGGGTAATAAGCCATACCGAACTGAAATTTTGTTTCCCAAACTTCATACTAGGTTCGCTCCAAGTCAATCCAACTTTATTTCCACTCTAAGCATCGAAATAATAAAGCGATTATCAAATCCAAGTCGAATTCTAACTTACGATCCTTGATTACTAACCCGATACAATTCCATATCCACAAATCGTTTTAGCAGGGTGAATCATCTGCATCTAGGGATTCAACTCACTGTGACCATCCGATCTTGCTGTCCCAATCAACTATTGATTATACTAGTAACCATGGTAATTATCTATTCCCACGAATAGGCTGGCCATTTCTTAAATTCCAACGAGCAGAGTTGAACACTGCTTTTCCTCCTATCCTATAGATGTCCACCATGATTAACACTAATGGCAATTTGGGCATTCTGCTTACATGGAGAAGGTCTACTAATAATTCGGCTTTTCTTCAACACTTTGAGATTAGAATCTCTACTTGTCAACTCTTGAACACCTGGAGAATTACTGAACTCAGACGTCAAATCCAATTGAGGATCGGACCGTTCATTCTATCGAACAGGGTCAGCTCACAACCGACTGATGAGTTGAGGACCACCTCAAATATTCCGATTTAGGGTTGGAGTTACCCGTTCTTAGACCGGTGGTAAAATCGAACACTATCGAGATCACCTCTCATAACCAACTCAAATTGACGCAGGATTAGTTCAACTCGACCCATATTTTTCCAGTAACACATTACAAAATCCAGGGTAGCTAATCCTTGACTAGTGTGTGGCTGGTATGGGGTTCTAGTACAAATCGTTCCTCACTGGTTCATGGCCATCCTGAACATCAATCAATGCTAGTTCGCAAATCATGCCACGAATTAATCCCTGGTATACTTCAGGGTAATCCTATGATTGACTTACAGCTGAACGAGATCAACCCAACTCGATCTATGCTTGATTTAAGATCGCCACACAGTCGACCCTTAATCAATAACACAATCGATTGGCAAATCAGGCCATCATCCATGTCGAGGGTGACCTCTAACTTTCGGTGGCTTCCTCGACCCTTGGTCGTTGTTCGCGATTAGTTCCAGTCTTAAAATTGAATCGGTCGTAGGTCCTGAAACATCCCACTCATACTAAGTTGAATTTCTTCACACTGTTATATCTTGAACAGGCATCATCAATTTGCTTACTGTACTCCAACTGAGCCATTTCTTCTTTAAGTTCTTGGAAGTATCATCACCAATCCATTGTAATCTTTTTCCCACCTTTAGCTTAGAATTTTCAACGACGGTAGCGGTCCACTTAGGCTTGCAATGTTGCCCTTTGACTTATCGATACACCAAAATCTCTGTCATTTGCTCGACCACATCTATTAATCTCCTAGTAGACCTACTTTAAATCTTGGTGTCCTCCCGAGCTATCTGGACTAACACTGAAATTACAGTTGTGAATCCCGATCAATTTTCCGCTTCATCAAAAGCATGGCCCTTATGGTAATTATTCCAAGTAATCAGGTGGCCTTACTATGCTTCCGCGGCGCCACTTTGATAACTAGTTTTCCTTAATTGTCACATCTCGCAATCTTAATCTTATTCAGGGGCATCGCCAAACTCAATAGTTTGTGCATCCAACTGGCGACACTATCATGTCACATAACCTTAGATTGCCATTACGAACCTTTCTTGTTCGTCTTCACAATTCTCATTCCATGCACATGTCTGAGGCTTCATTAGCTATAATCTTCAAGCAATGTATACTTCACCATGACTTTATCAGGTTATTAATCGATTGAATCATACGGCCTCAAGTCGTTCCAATACTGCCTTTGGTACACTGCAAGTCCTTCTTCAATCAGGATTCGGAGATAAAATCAACTTTCACCAATCTTGCAAAGTACATAAGTCTGACTTACCTATGACATCTCGGTTCATCCACGATCTTTTGTTCGTTACCCGAAACACAATACAACGGACTCCCAAACACGCTCTTCACTTTGAGATCCCCGCTTAAACACGCTTAGTGGAGTCTTTTTTTTTTCGTCTCCATTCAGCACAAGTTACATGCCTTCACATCGATACTTATCAAATCATACTTTCTGACTCTTTGGGGGTTCATTATACCTTAGGGATCAATCTCACAATTTCACGCTCGTTCCTCTGCGGACATTCATCTAATCAGTGATTAGGATCCAAGAAAACGACACTAAGACAATCCAAGTAAAACAACACTTCAAACTTACACAATCCACAAAATACTAATTGTCTTATTACAAACCCGTATCCACAAGCCTTATCCACAAAAAGGTCTTTTCAAACTCAACTAGCTATTGCTAATTTGTACAAAAGCATCTTAACTCAAAAGTCACCCTACTCCCAGTAGGGTCGATCCTAGGTATTTTGTTGAACGTCTCCTCGAGTTTGTTCTTCCTGCGGCAACAATGCTTGGGCGATTTTCTATCTCAACGGGCAATCCTTCACTTGATGTCCCGGCTAATAACATTTAAGTCATTCTCCTCCTCTAAATGGGTAGGGACCAGACCCATGCCTTAGGCGACACAGGCGACATTTCTCACTTCGGCGAAACATCGGCTTCCTGATTGTACTCCTCCGATTAGACGTGATGTGATACTTGTTGGCATCCATCGGCCTCTTCCCTATCCAACGGTTATCCTTGGAAGAAGTCACAAGTCGCGATCCAGATGCGATTGCTCTGTCAGTCATGCTCCTCTCCATAGATTTGGCCCTTTTATACAATTCGCTATAACTCTTAAGATTCAACGGCACCAGTTGATCCTTGATCTCTGGCTTCAAGCCCTCGCGAAATCTTCTCATCCTGTTCATAGGATCTCCAACCGTCCATGGTGCAAACTCTGACAGCTTAGTAAATTTCGCCTCATACTGCTCTACTGTCATTTGGTCCTGTCGAAGCTGCAAGAATTCCGCCATCTTCCTCTCTCGCCTATAGTCCAAAAAGTACTTGCCATAAAAGGCTTCAATGAAGGCATCCCACACCGGAATCATGCTTTCAGGAAAGATCTTTCTTGTGTGACTTCCCACCATGCATTAACGTCACCTGAAAGTTGGTAAAAGGCCAGTGTCACCTTGTCCTCTTCGGAACATCCTAGCACGGCGAATACCTTCTCGATTTCCTTAATCCATAAGATTGCAACCTCTGTATCTCCTAATTCTTTGAACTTTGGTGGCTCGAGGTTAAGAAACCTCTCCATCAACTCAAGTATCGGCTGCCTACCAATCTCGTTTCCAGTCAACAAATCTTCACTCGAAGTGGTAGTATCATTAACTTGAGCACTCACTTGCTGCCCAGCTACAGCTTTTAAAGTTTCCGATGCCTGTATAATTCCTTCCACTTTAAGATCTTCTTGAGCTATCCTTCCACTAGGCACCCTCTCATTACTGTTGCTCATTATACAGGTAACTTACGAAGTCCAGTCCACCCCAAGCAACGTGTAATGAGATCACTAACAATCAATCAAAAGAAACACTGATAACAAGCACATGCAAAACCTGACAATCCTACTAACTATCCCAAATACCAACGCTCCTTATCACTCCAAACCAATGACCAGATGGGTCAGGCTGACCTTACTCTGATACCACCTTGGGGCGGGGATGTCACACCCCAACTCTCGACCCCGCGACATCCCTTGCCCAGTCTTCACGAGGTCATAGAGATAGCGTCCCAGGCACACTATCGACCTATCAGTTACTTAGGCATGCCAAAACGTGTCAACTCCCTGACAGTAAAATCAACAAACAGGAATAGCATAGTAGGAGTCAAACACCACAAATAAATCTTAATCCTGTCGACCTTACTTCCGTACAAAACAACCCCATACTTCGGGGTGACTAGACTAGACCTTTGCAGGTGTACCTAATCAGGTAATACTAACTTCTCATTTTACTTCAGGTGACTAATCCAAAAGCCAAACCTTGGCATCCACAAGGCTTCGTCACTTGGGATCTGAAAATATTATCCACGACGGGGTGAGAATAAATCTTAGTGAATCAAGTCTAAGCTCGGTTAGGAAACTGATTCACCCGGGCATCCTAATGGAAGTCTCACCAAAGTAAATCACCACAAATAATACCAAAATACAGAGATATATAAAATAATTCACATGCGTACTTGTCCACCTCAACCACACATAATGCAATGCTTGACTCGACTAACAACCAAACAGTCGATCACTCAACAAGCATTTCATCCACAAGTACACACTAGACATCACACAAGTCTATTTATTAACGATGATCGTGCCCTCGGCACATGAGAGGATCGACGCGAAAGAAGGCGTGATTCGACTCCCACAACTAACGCGATCCAGCACCTCAGTGCAATCGAGCGTTCTACCGGCAGAACCGGGCTACGTTCCTTTTCTCTTAGCAACGGCTACTACAAAAGATGTCTCCGGTGTGTCTGGCACGGCACCAGCAATTAGGCATCCCTAAACGGGGCGTCGGTCCATCACAAGCTGCGACCGACATCCGACAATCCCTTAAATCGTACGTACCATACGGGGCATGAATTATCGTGCTTCTAGCAAGTCGTGTGGTTCTATACAACTGGTATAGTACGAACTTGCTAGGAAAAACATCATCGTTTCATCATATGACCACACAGAACACATCCAGCAATCAACCCATTTCATTATCTTTGGTTAAAGCCGGATGCTCACTCATGCATGTAAAAGATGAACCAAAGGCCATTTTCATGCTAAAACATGTCTTTTGATTTCTCACACGGCCATATGCATATGCAGTCTAACTTTAGACTCTGCAATCACAAACGGGCTATCAAGCCCTCAACAGACAGTCAAACAGGCAACTTAGCGAAGCGAGTAAATCAACAAGACTACCAAGCGATCACGAGCAGTCAAAACCTATTAGGTCACCAAAAGCTCGATTCGTATAATAATATTTTATTATCTAAATTAATCGATTTAAGGCGTCGACGCTCGCTCGTCTCTAACCTGTCGCTCGCTCATGATCAAGCACAATCAATCACTCAATCAATCAATTTCAACAAATCCCAATTAGCTACAGACAGTAAAATCAACCGATTAACCTAATCGATCGGTCATTTAACTTAATCACAATTTCTATCTAACCTAGCCTCAATCGCGTAACTAAATTCCTTAATTGCCTAAATGACTAATCCTAGACGTAATTAATGCCCTAACCAAGGATTAGGGTCAACTCACAAATTAAGTCGACTTCGGCGATCCCAACAGCAACGGCGACGACGACGGCGACGAACAGCGATGGCGGCCCGCAAACCAAAATCCTCGAATAATGGCCCTAAATTCTCGGCCACGACCCAAACTCTTCTCGGCCAAATGGCCCACGGGCCCGGCCACTGACTCGGCCCAGCCCAGGCCACAATGGGTCACGGCCCGCGCGGACCGGCCTGAAACAGGCAGGGCAGGGCAGGAGATAGCGTCGGGGAAAAATGGCCGGAACGGTGATCGGCGGACGGCGGCCGGCTCGGAGGTGGACGGTGGAAGGACCAGGGGGTCGGCGAAAGTCGATCGGGACCAGTGGCCGCGGCGGAGGGCAGCCGGAGGCGGCAGATTGGCGGCCAAACAGAACCGGCCGAGGGTGTGTTTGGGGTGCCTAGAAACAGGACGCCGGTTCGAGGAAATTTTAGGCCGCCACGCGACGGCCGACGGCCAGGAGCTCGGGGAAGATAGAGGAAGGTATTGGGGGTTCGCTGGCGGCGGCGGTGTGAGGTGGCGTCGCCGGAAATGGCCGGATCGAAGAAAAATCCGACCGGTCCCCAAAACAGGGCACCGGCGGTTCCGCGGTCGATTGCGGTGGCTCTGGCGGGCAATCGATGGCGGGGCTGGGTCGAAGACGTCGAGGGGAGGTAGGGGAACGTCGGAGGGGTGGTAGGTGGCGGCGGTGCCGGCCGAAAACGGCCGAAGGAGGCAAAATGGGTCTTGGTTTAATGGGGCCGAAACAGGGGCTGTGGTTCCACGGCTAAATCGCGGTCGTCCAGCGGCTGACGACGGCAGCGGAAGGTCCGGGAGCGATGGCGACGAAGGGCTGAGGGTCGTGGCGATCGGTGGCGGGTGGTGGCGGCGCAAATTGTCGGCGGTAGGAGGAGATGGTCGGAGGAGGAGTTCGGTCGTGGGGGGGTATACCGAGAGAGAGAGAGAGAGAGAGAGAGAGAGGGAGCAGGGGGGAAAAGGCACGTGAGAGAGAGTGAGGGGGGCACCGGGGTTTTTTTTTTTTTTTTAGAGGTAATTCGGTAAATTCACAGGCTAGGGCTCGGTCAGGATTAGGTTCGGGCGCGAGGATTGAAATCCTAATTTGCGCCGACTAAGAATTTCGAAACCTAATGTAAACTAACTGAAACTTCAGAATTCGTCCAATTATTGTCTCTTCAGTTCTTGCGATCCAAAGTTTTTCCATCGACTGAAATTCGATGTCCATTTCTTAAATTGCTTTCAGTCACCTTGCCAGAGATGAATTTCCCGGACGTCACAAAAATCTTTTTTTTTTTTGTATCGGACCACGTATTCGCAACAGAGGAGAGCTTGATCAGTCAACGAGTGATCTCCAGGGGATTGCTTGGCCAAAGTATTGGAATTTCTCTCTTCCTACACGGTGATTTTCGGATAATTGCCCGTGAGTTCTTGAAGAAGAAACATCTCGCAAAACTCTTGCCGTGCCGGTACCCACATCACCACCCCCTTATCGGTCACACCCATAGCATCGCCGCCCTTGCTGTGTCCATTGTTCCCTTTGCCCATCAACATAAGTCCGTAATTGCGGGTCATATTATGTCAAAGTCTAAGCTAGGTAATTGTTCAATCCAAGCCTAATTTGAGCATGTAATTGCCTAATCTAGATTGTTTTGATTCTAAGTTGGTTTGTTTCGGGATTTTAGACGATTCCTAAATGTGAAATTTCCTTGTTTGGGTAGTTGGAGTACACGGGTTTCACGGTGGTCCACCCATACAGGCTCCACACCCAACCCATTGCAAGTAACGGTAGTTATCGGCAGTTTTTTCTTTTTTTGAAATGTGAAGAAAAAACAAGTCTTTTCGAAAAGATATAACTTCTCTCTCTCTTTCGGTCTATCATTGACAAAAAAAAAAAAAAAAGCAACAATAATAATACTACTTTCTGCTCTCCAAATGCGCGATCGAAGCGAGAAAACTCTCAGAATTTTAAAGGCAACATATAATTTGTAGCTATCACAATACGTTCTTTGTGTAATGTATTGTTTGATCGGTGACACAAGTTTAGGTTAGGGCATATTTCTGTATGTTGATTTGTATATAACCAAGGATTTCGTATTCTACAGGATTGTGCATCTAGCGGAGGTTTTGATCATTGTATCCCCGCTGCCTCTTGTTTCCTATTTTGGACATGATGAAAATTTTGTTATATGGGCTTGTTATATTGCATGTTGCTAATTTAGCAAATTTCCCTATTCTGTAGTTTCTCTTTTAACTTTGAGAGAAAATCATAAAAAAAAATTGCTGGCGTATATCATTTAGAACTAGCTAGTTGCATCACGACGTGATCATTTCCATATCGTCATATCTGATAGCATCTCTAAGATCATATAAATTAGACATCATCATGTCTGATTGCATCTCACATTTCATTAGTTAGATTAGCATCACATAGACATAACCTAAAATTGAATTGCATCTCATGCATGGCATGTAGTTTTTAAGTGTGCTTTGTTTTTGGTAAAGAGCATTGCATGTATTTTTTGGGGGGGGGGGGTAAAAGTAAGAAACGTGGTGAACTAGGAAGCGCTCATTACAGGACAAACTTTCGCTGCGCACCACAAAAGTGTCTCTAAAAGCACAAGGGTAGCTGGCATTGCAAAAGCTAAAAAATAGCTGGGGGCCAGACAGACGGCCAGCACTATACAATCAAGAGGCTGAGAGAGCCAAATGTTAACCTGCGAAACCTATAGAAGGACTATACAGAACCGAGCCAAAACGGCAACGGAACCAACAAGCATTGACGTCCACAGCCAAAAGGATTGATGTCAACCAAGTGTCAGTCAAAAATAGAAGTAAAGATGCCACAGTTAGCTTGCATCCTATGGTTTCTGGTTGTATCTTCAACTCAGGAAAATACGATAGCATTGCATGTATTTTTTTTTTTTTTTGGTAAGGTAAGCTTTTATATACTTTTCAGATCGTTAGGTACAAGTAAAAATCGGACAAAAAAACAATGAACCAATGTTGGCAACACAGTGCTAAAATGGGTTCAAAGATAAACCGGTTGCAAAATACATCATCACGGCATGCATGCCAGTCCTAATAGCCAAGATGTCCATGATCACTAAATAAAAACGAGCCAAACAATCGGCTTCCTATTACAGCAGCAACCCAAGAGAAATAAAATGGATAGGAGAGAGAAAACATAAAAATACGGCCAAACAGACGGACTAAAGAGTCGGAAAGGTTAGAGACCAAGAAATGAGGAAACCCAAGAAAGGTGAGGTCATTGAGTGGAAAAGACCTTGCCATGAGCCTGTCAGGTAGCAGGGATCGAAGCGGGTGAAATCCCACGAAATCAGGAGAAACCTGCATAAAAAGTTCAAGAGCAAAGTGCCCAAACATGGCCAAAACAGAAACTAACAAGGCCACTAGCACGGCCAACCAGCAGGAAAACAACAAAAATAAAGAAGGACCCAAAAAGTCATCCGAAGAACCAGAGTAGTCAGCAAAAAGAGAGCCAATCAGGGAAAGATCGGCAGGACTGGAAGTACTGTTCTTGAAGTACCGCCAGGAGGTCAGTTTGTAGCGTCGTAGCAAAGCAGTCGGCGTGTAGAGTCTTGAGCAGGAGATCCGGAGCAATGCTGGGCAGAGGAGCAGTAAAGCAACCGAGTCCCTGTACAAGAAGAAATAGGGTGGTGAGGAGGTCTTGTGGTGCAGCAGCTGTGCACAAGGTAGGTAAATCTGTTGAGAAGAAGAACAGGTGGCAGGAGAGGAAGAGGAAAACAACAAAAGATGGCCAAACAGGCGGCCAAAAGTGTCGGAGAAAGAAAAACTAGAGAGATCCTGAGGGAGACAAGGCAAAGAAAGAGGCCAGGTGAGAGGGAACCAGAGATAACAAAAGTAAGCAGGAGGTGAACCCCTGGACACCGGCAAGTATGCTAGCAAGGAACCAAGTTGGAGAGACCCCCAAGACAGCAGTCTACACCTAGGAAAAGTGACCAAAAGCTGGGGCCAGAATCTGTCCAAGATAGAAACTAAGAAAGGCCAAAACCGTAACCAATAAAAAAAAATGACCAAGAAACAAAGAAAGAGGCCGAAGGGTCAGCCAAGTCTCCAATACAGCTCAGAAGGAAGGAACTAAGAAAAGGAAAAGCAGCAAAAGTAGAGAAGGGGCAGCAGCTAGACTGGTCATCTTGAGTCTTGACGTTCTCCAAAGAAGTTAAGAAGATCGAGCTAGCAACTGAAGATCGTAGCCCTGCAGCTTTGAGAGAATAAATACTGGCCAGAGAGTAGCTTCGGCTGCCATCCGAGAGGTGACTCCATCCCTCCATCATCAGCATGCAGACCAGAGTCTAGTGGGAAAACTAGCCACAAGTTACCAATTTCCCCCAGAACAGCTCTCGTGTAGTATTTTCTTCGATTACCAAAAGAAGACAGCCAATAACAAGTTGCAGGCACCAGGAGCAGGCTATCCATTTCCCCCAAGGCAGTTGCAGATCAGTATTGTCCTCAGCAGCAATAGTAAAATCCCATGCCACAGTGGTATAAACAAACCTTGACCAGCTTAGAGGCAGTAGGACTAACAACAAGAAAAAGCCTGCCCAACCCAGCAGAGTATTCCACATTCTGTCCACAAACCAACATAAAATAGGTGGTCTCCATGTGTTGTGTATCCAGCTATAATATTTTGTGGTGGCATTTCCACACACCAGCTCTAAGTAAAGAATATAACCAGCAGAAATACATCTCAGTCCAGCCTTATGAAAACTATAGAAGTGGTTGTTTAGGAAAATATATGTGAAGGTAACTCCTCCAACAGGCAGAGTAAGAGGCTTAAACAAAAAAGGCCAGACCAGCAACCACAACATGCAGGTAACATCTCGGGCAGGCTTTAAGCTGGACAACAAAGCAGACATAGTGCAGCAACAATCACTGTCCCACCATCTTCCACAAACTAGCAGTAAGTTAGAAACAGGAGCAGCAGACGTAGAATACAGGGGAACCCTATAGACAGAATAACTGTGGCAGCGTAGGGTTAGTGAAGTATATAGCAGAAATAGACCCGCAAAAGGTAAAGAGAGCGCAGCTGTTGTGGCCCTAGATTTTTCTCGGTTTATTCCAGCATGAAGGTCAAGAAGAGGAGTCCTTCACTTCGTTCCAGTGCCATATGAAGTGGACACCTGCAAATGACAAAGACACCAGAAGTGGATTCGGCACGCAACAGGAGCTGCAAGAGGAACATTCCTTCAAACGGTTCCACCCTCTCAGAGTATTAAATCCCCTGCATTTCTTGAACGGAGAAACATGCGTTAGGCAAATAGGCTCCATGGATTAAGGGTACAAGTCACACATTCCGTCGGCCCTCTTAAAAAATGGCAGAAGAGAGGCCCCAATTTCTTTGAAGTCTCCTTTTACGAGGAATGTCCCGTACACCTCCCAACGCAACAGATTTATCCTTAACCAACTGAGTAAGGTGCAATATAATTGCCTGAACAAAAAGAGTTTTTTCACGGAATAGTATATTGTTCCTCTCCGTCCATATGATATGGCATAATGCGCCTAGGAAGAAGTGAGCAATGCGGTGGCAAAAGGATCAACCACCAATATTTTGTTTCGCCCAGCAAATATGTCGTCCCATGGACGATTCCTCCAATTTAAATTACAACGGGCTGCCCATATTGATGCAAGGTTGCCGGTAACAGAGCAACCAAAGAATAGATGATTAACAGAATAAATTGCATGTAGTTTAATCTTTTGTTAAACAATAAAAACCCAAAAAGAAACAACCTTCATTGCATATAGTGCTGTCCAAATGTTAAAATGATATTAGCTTTGCTAAGCCGTGCACTTGAGATTTGTACAATTATTTGACGTACCTAAGTAATACAAAGAATATAATTTCTGGAGAAACTCGGAAGTGACTTTTCACAATTGAAAGTAAGAAAGAGACCAACATGCATTATTTAAAATCGATAAACATGACGTGACATTCCGAATTCCGACCCTCTCGAGGTTATTGAATGGAAGGACACCGATCAATATGTTTCAGTTGTAACTTGCTCGGAGTTGGCCACTCTCGAGTTAACTGATCAAAAGGGAAAGACCGACACGGAGTCGGGTACGTGGACCTGGGGAATTTGAAAGAGAAATGGCACTTTGACCATAAGTATTGTCGAGGAAATACTTTGGGCCAAGAGAGATCGATCTAGGAGCGACCGTGGAATGCTTGCTAGCGTTATATATTGGGACGCGGGTGATTCCGTTTAACCAATTTGTAATTTACGAGAATTTTCTAAATCAGATTCCGATGATCAAGACCGCGGGAACTAACGATAAATCCTCGCAATTACATGACAACCAAAGTCGTCAGAGCTTAAAAAGCCCTAAAGTCGATACGCATAGCGCCTGCAAAAGTCACCCGTCAGTTTGAGATAAATTGGAATTACAGCCAACGAGAGCTCGACATGAAATTAGACCTCGAAATTAGGTATCAGACAATGAGGAATTCCAACATTGGAAATGAATTAGACGCCGCCTCATCGAAGGTAATCTAAATCGAAAAAGTGAAATTCCGGACGGTAAGTGCCAAATGACTATTTTACCCTTCGACCCTTGCCCTTGCCTCAAGGATTAATGAAGGACATTTTACTCATTTTGGGACCCCATTGGCTACCGAAATTTTGAGGATAAGATGGTCAATTGACCTCAAGATATTCATTCGCTAGGACAAGTGTCACTCTTTGGGTGAAGACAAGTGTCATCTAATTAGAGGTTTAGCATTAATTACCTATCAAATCCCAACTACCATCCAAAGAGTATTGACTAAGATGGACTAATACTAATATCTCCTCTCTCTCTCTCTCTCTCTCTCTCTCTCTTCATTGGTCGGCGAGAACTCCCTCATCATCTTCTTCTTCTTCATTTTCTTCTTTTGGCCGAGAAGACCCATCGCCCAGCTTGCTCCCCCGCTCCGACCAGTTCACTGTTTCGGCTATAACTTTGTCGTTTGACACTGGATTGAGGTAAAACTGCCGCCATCCAAAAGCTTATCGTCTTTCCGTTCCAACAAGGTATTATAAACTCAATTCAACTCAGTCGTATGTTCCATAAGTTCGTTTGAAGGAGAAAAGGTCGGATTAGTCAGTTTTGACCCACGAGCTCCAAAGTGGGATTTTCGAGCTCTCTTCGCCCTAATCTTTAGTAAACCACTCTTTGAACCTAGTTAGGACATTTGTCAACATGTATTTGAGGTTTAGATGGATTTGTGATGGATTTTTATGGTTGAATCCTTGTGATCTTCAAGAGGACAAAAACAGCTGCCGCCAACCTCGTTTGGAACCGTGGGTCTTTGAGGTTCGTTGAGGCGTCGTTTGGCTTGAAAATTATCAGTGAGTGATCCTAGAACTTACGCCTAAGTGTTAATTATCTTGTGGATAATTTTGGTGTGATTTAGAAGTAGTTTAGTAGTTAAACTTTGGATTGATTCTCACTTGGATAGAATCTGTCCGCTTGAGCTTCAGCCGAACTTGCGGACATCGTGGGGCCCTTTGATCGGCTTTCTTGGCCGAAACCCCTTGGTAAGCCTCTTAAGACCTTGCTTGACATGTTAAGGTAGCTTGTGGTGGATTTTGAAAGTAGATTAAGAGAGTTTGGTGGTTGAAAATTGGTGAAACTCTTAGGAATCGGTTCTGGACAGAATTGAAGAAGGGGCTTGCGTCGCTTATTTCGTGGACATCTCTAGCTTAGATTGCCGGTAAGTTATGTCTAAACCTTTATTAGGATGTTAGGTTACTAAAGGACGAAGTTTTGAATTGGAATGAAAGGTTTTATGGACTGATTTTGTGATAGGCGCGAGGAAACTCAATTCTGCCTTGTTTTGATGAATTGAACTTGAGTGATTTCATGGCATGAAACTTTTGAAATCGAGGTTGAATTGAGGAGTCTAATCTGGTCATGGAGTGTGGTTGGACATTTTGGCATGTTTTATGAAAATTCCTGTTGGAGCCGAGTGTATTGAAGGGCCCATGACTAACGTCAAGCTTTGAGTTTCATGAATTGATCGTAATCATTGAATTGCCTGAGAATATACTTGAATTTGTACTTGCTTGACTGAGAAATTTAGGATTTGAAACGTGTGTTGTCCAGTGACGGCTGTTTGAAAAGAATGCCTCGAGGAGGCGATGAACTGCTTGATTTCATGAGTTGTTCTTGAATGATGAATTTTGAGGCATGAATTGTTTTCGTTAAATGAAAATATGAGGCTTTCTATAATTAAAATTTTTATGAATAAAATGGCTTGTGGGATCGCCGAGGAAATGATATGTGCACTGGCATATGAGATCGACAATGGCGTGTGGGATCGCCGAGAAAAATTATAAGTGCACTGGCGTGTGGGATCGCTGAGAAATTATATTTTGGCTAACGTATTGGAAGGGAGTTACTCCCATTTGACCTAACGAGGTTGTGCGGCTAGAGTGTCCCATATTAACACGATTCATCTCAATTGAAAATAGGCGTCGAGAGTCGTATGGTAACCGAATCATCTCTAGGTCCGGACACGAGAGTCTCATTTGGACCGACGGGTCATATGAAGACCGAATCATCTCGCAGCCCCAAAGTGGACGGCCTAGGATGGGCAGATTTGGAAAGAACTATTTTCTGAAATATCGAAGAACGAGTTTATGAGAAATCGAAATGCCTCTTGAATCGAGATTTGTCTCGAGTTTTAAATTTGCCTCATGAGTTGAAAATGGCCCAAAAAGGGTGTGAAAGAAAATTATATGTTTTCTGAAAGTTCTGATAATGGTATTTGCTAAAATTGGGAGTTGTCTCATGTTTTTGAGATGGCGTCGAGTGCTTGCATTTGATCGAAAACCATGCCACCGTACGAAGCTCAGATTTTTGCCATGATTTGTGACTGAGTCCAGTTGATTTGAAGGTGCTAAACTGCCAAGTTTTGACAAGTACCCTTTTTTACCCTACCAAAGATTTTATCCCAAAATACCCATTTTTCAAAAGTGTCTGGAGGTACTGGCAATCTAGTTTAGGGTTAGATTTGACTTACTGAGATTATATATCTCACCCCGTCGTGAAATAACATTTTTCAGGTCCTAGACGAAGGAAATCGAGTTTGCCATGGATTAGCATTTGAAGAAGTCATTAGAGGAAAATGAAGATTACTCTTTTGTGACATTAGGGTTGAAATGATAAATTTAGGAGATTTAGTGTTGTAACCTCTGAAGTATGATTGACCTGTATGAAATGTATACCCTTTTGTCCTAAGTCATCCTGTGTTGCTTTATTTATATGGAGTTGGCCTTGCTTTCGCATGCATGCCTCATATAGAGTTTTATGTCAGTGGCCGTTGGTTCCTGGGAGTTCATTAAACGTAACGGTGTCGTGGAATGCTCACGTGCCCGTCGGGTTCCGGGCGTGACATCCCCATTTGTATTGTATCAGAGCAAGGTTAGCTCGATCCAATTTGATTGAGACTTGGAGTGAAAAGAAGCGATTGCTTGAGGATGATTAGATAGTGAGACCCTTAAGGTTAAGCATGGATTGCTGATTCTTGAGGATTATAGGCTTGAACTTGTGTTACGCTTTAATGGTTATAGTATCGATTTTAATCGATGATCTTGGGTAATGGTGTGATTGAGGTTCGCCAGGAATCAAGTGGAAATTGAGTAGCCATGAGCAGGGATTTGAGGTTGTGAATGTGCTTGAGGTTAATAGAGAATTGCTTATGAGTAAATGGTCGATTGGATTATATGATCGTGATTGCGGCCTTGAGGTATATGGTTGAACATAGGCAATTGATCTGTGAGATGGTCATTTGTCGAATTAGAAACTTTCCATGGATAAAAACTAATTTGAAAACGAATGTGGTGTGGTGAGTATTGAGGACGATCATTCAGTACATGTGTTTATGGCATTGAAATGAAAGTTGAGGAAGGTAAATGTATGAACTTATCATTATTAGACTTAATAAATCGTCGTTTGGTATGAGACAAGCTGATGGGATACCTATAAATCGTAGTGAAGCTTGTTATGGGACGTGTGGAATAGGACTCTCTTCGTAGATGTATGGCTTGGGACAGCCTACCATGACCAGGTCTGACGAGGGCGGGGAGTGTACTCCAGGACAGAGAGGTTCGGACAAGGAGCGGCTCTTGACAGGCTTCTAAGACAGTAAGGAGGCAGGAATGACCCAAGTCATAAATTGAAAGAAAGAGTCTAGGTATCGGGTTGAGTCTGATTTTGATTAATAGATGTATTGCACTGAAGCGACTCTCAAGGTGAATTTTCAAAATTGCATGGCATTTGTAATGGCGTTTGTTATTAGCATGATTAGGAGCTTTGTACTTGGCAGTTGGCGTCGTTTGAAAAAGAGAAATTCTTGATGCGTATGTTTGGCCTGTTTGGCGAGTTTCGACATTGAGTGCCGTTTGAATGATGTCTTTTGGATGTGAGAAAGCCTGTTGTGTTGATATTAAGTCGCAGATATGTCTGGACTTAAAATATGAGCACTTGACCCAATGAATTGTGACTTGAGAGTTTGCCTAGTAGATGGCTACTAGTTGCGGAATTGCCTAGTAGAGGCTGACTTGATAAGTAGTTGATGATCAAAGATGATTTGAAATCCTTAGATGGTGGGCAAATAGTTGAGAATTGCCTAAGAATCAATGGATGGTTGCTTGCTGGTCATAGATGACGATAAGGAGCAGTTTGAGACTGCTAGACCTATATGAATGACTTAAGTCTTTAATTCATAGAGGGAATTGTAGTGACTCGAATATCACGAGTACCTAGCAAGGTTGAATGACCAAAGTATGGTCACTAAAGGACCATTTAGCTCGAGAATACAAGATACGAGAAGATTCAAGAGCTGAAAGGGATCATGAGAATTGAGTAAAGATGAACAACTAAAATATGAGTGCTAGAAGAGCATTTGGCTCAAGTTTGAAAAGTGTGCCAAACCCAAGAGTTGAAGGGTCATGAGAACCTTGAATGAAAATAAGAATCTAAAAATTGCGAGCAGACTCAAGAAGGAGCTACCATTGTTGCCTAAGTCACTGAAGTGACTGATGCTAGCGCTGATGAATTAAGTGTTGGAAGTCATGAGAAAGGTGACTCTGAGACTATTCATTCCTAAATGGGAAGTGTGGAGAAGAACCACGAGAGTCTTGAATAGCCTGTGGAATGGATCTTGAGATCTGCTGAGGTTCGATGGGGAAGATGATTCCGAAATTGCCTTTCTCTTGATTGCGAACTTGGAAAAGAAACTTTAGAGGTTTTGGGTACACTGAAGAAAGAAAGTGACCTTAACAATTGTTAGCCTTAATAGGCTGTTGATGATTGGGAAAATGTCACCAAAGGAAGAGTTTTCCTTGAATGCATGATATCTGCCTGTATTGCCTTCGTTGAGTGGTTCAATCGAAATACCTTCCTGGGATTACTTGAGAGCAAAGGATGTTTGGATCCTGATAATTGTGCAAGGATCAGAGGATGATCGACCAATGTGAGACAGAGTTCTCAAGGTCGTTTAAACATATATTAAAAGTGGTCAAGGACCCTTTAAATGAGACAGGAAGTCCCTTAGTAGATTGAAATTTGAAAGCCTTATGGCTAATTATTGTTCTTGGTTTTGAGGAACTATAATGGATGTTAATAAGAGAAGTGAATGATTGGAAGAAATACGAGTGAAGAGAACGTCACTTGTAGAACACGGAAAGTGTCTCCAAGGAATGGTCGATTACCTGGACGTAAGACCCATGATGGAAAAATGGGTAGTCCATCTCTTCTGTTATGGAAGGAGTTGAGGAAAAATCGGCATGCTAGTTTGCCTGAAATTAATGATTCCCTGGGATTGATTGATTGAACTGGAACCATTAGAAATGAAATCATGAGTTGTTGTCCCCTAAAGAGTAAGGTGTCATTTTTAAAGGGCGATTGGACCATGAGATGGTCGTTGATGAAAAGAAAAGTGAACGGACTTGATAGTCCTGACTGTTCGTAATTCTGGTGAATGTTGAGTAAGCGAAAAGAGCGCTTAAAGAGTAATTACAGAGTGATTTGAGGTAATCGAATTTAGTATTCGATACGTGAATTGGTGGAGAGCAAAGACGAACGAATATTGTCACTTGCGGTGATTGAGTCACTAAAAGAAGAATGTCAAGTCTAGTAACATTTGAGAATCTTGGAGTAAAATATCGCTGTTGACGCAGACTCCAAGATTGACGTCCTATGAAATAGGAAGGACAAAGTGGATTTAAAGTGAGAGAATGTCACTAAAGTGCATAATTTCCTTTATAGGGTAAGAGACCCTAGTGTGGAAGAAAGAGAAAATCCTAATTTTCTTGATATTAAGATAGAACGTCTAGACTGAGAAAAAAGATGTAGAACTTGAATGATTCCTGGAAGTGAAGTATGAGAAACTATCCTGTGGACAATGTTGAATTCCAGGATAATGTCGACGTTTAGTGGAACAGATAGAATTGGGATAAGGTTGCATTGACTGATTATGAAAATCAGCGGTTAAGATAAAAGTGCTTCCTCAGGAAAGAGTGACAAAAATGAGCAAAGTGCTACAGAGTCCAAGTGCGGATTAATGAGAGTAGAGGGCCAAAATTTGAGATCTCAAATGAAAAGTCTGAAGAACAATTTGAAAGATTCGATACTTGGTAGAAAAGAAGCTGATAATAGTTGGATTGAATATCCAAGGAATAATTGGATGGGTTGTTACCGTCTTGATAGACGATGATCGGACTCGTTTAAGGAGTCGTGAGGGATATGATAAACCTTTGAGAGTACCCTATGAACCCTAAGAGAACGCTCGTCATATGCGAAGTTTGAATAGCACAAGTTGTGGGCCCGATAAGGTGAAATTATTTGGCCAGGTAGTTATGAGGAGTGGAATCCCTATGGATTCCCAAAAGTAGGAGATGATGGCAGGCTGACTAAGGCCGACGTGAACTACTTAGGCTTAAGACTTCCTAAATCTGATGGATTATAATGGTCTGCTATAGACGTCGTGGGAAGATTTTTCAGAGAAGCTATTCCATTAAGGAAATGGACTAAGGATGAGGTGTGGCGCAAGTGGACGAATGAACATGAAAAGGAGTCCCAAGGACTTAAGCCTAGTTGGTGGCCGCGCCAATGATGATGATTTCATTGGAAAGTGAAAATGGTGAGAGTTATGATGGCGTGACGCGAAAAGAAAATTTGATTGTAAATTAGTACAACGTGGAAGGTTGTTGCTTACACGTCGCAGCCATAGGACCTCATGAGTGGGAGTACCTAATGCATGATTGGAATTGGAATACAACCGCCCTTACGAAGGAGTTGGGAAAACATGCCTTTTGTGTAGAAAGGTTTTGAGTTTATACAAACCGTAAGAACCTGAAGTATGGGCTCCCAAGAGGAGTTGAACGAGAAGCAACATGGATGAAGTTGCGTAAGGACTACGAATAAGAGCAATAGGGAGAAAATCTAGACTTTTGAGTATCTGGAGGAGAAACATTGAAATTAAGGATGGAAACCGTGGAGTTTCATAGACAAGAAAACGTACTAATGAAGGAAAGCATAACCGTTGCAAGTCGGTGGATTAAGTTGGTCATTGGAGGATCTCAAATGTAATCGAGGAAGAGCTATTAAGAACTCAATCATGAGTTTGCTTGAGAAGTCGAGAAGGCTATGGTTCGATTTGGACAATCGATGACAAGCTAATAGAATTTGTGTGTCCTAGACGATACGAAAGGAAGTTTGAATTGGATGACAATACCAATTGGTAGAGGTACCAAAGAGTACGTTTTCGTGATGATTTGGTAATGATCGTGACAGGAAAAGAACATGAATTTAAGGTGACGTTTCGGAAAAGACTTCCGACCAGGAATTTCAAAAGCAAGGTTGCAGTGTGATGTACGTATTATCCTCGGACCAATAGGTATATTGAAAGGAAGATTCGAATGCTCGAAGGTGTAACACCGACAAATATTAAAAGAATAGAGAAAAGCAAGTACGGGTTGAGGAATGACGGAAGCAAGTCCTGGGGAAGATGGCTTTTGTCAGAGAAGACAAGTGGGAACGACAAATAATGGGAGGAACCACTTTGGAGAATGAGGATGCGATGAGGCGTCAATACCTCATGAGATGGGATAATTGGAAAATGGCAAATTTCGAGGACGGAATTTCTTTAAGGGGGGAAAAGTTGTGACATTTCAAATTCCGACCCTTTCGAGGCTATTAAATGGAAGGACATCGATTGATGTGTTTCAGTTGAAACTCTCTCAGAGTTGACCACTCCCGAGTTAACTGACCAAAAGGGAAAGACTGACACGGAGTCGGGTACATGGACCTGGGAAATTTGAATGAGAAATGACATTTTGACCATAAGGATTGTTGAGGGAACATTTTAACGATCGTGTAATGTTTTGCTAGCGTTATCCGTTGGGACGCGGGTAATTCCGCTTAACCAATATGTAATTTGCGAGAATTTCCTAAATCGAATTCTGATAATCAGAACCGCATGAACTAGCGATAAACCCTCGCAATTACACGACAACCAAAGTCGTCATAATTTAAGAAACTCTAAGGTCAATACGCGTAGCGCCTACAAGAGTCGCCTATCAGTTTAAGATAAATTGGAATTACAGTCAACGAGAGCTCGACACGAAATTAGACCTCGAAATTGGGTATCGGACAATGAGGAATTCCAACTTTGGAAATGAATTAGACGCTGCCTCACCGAAGGTAATTTAAATCGAAAAAGTGGATTGCCAACGGTAAGTGCCAAAAGACTATTTTACCCCTCGACCCTTACCCTTGCCTCAAGGATTAATGAAGGACATTTTACTCATTTTGGGACCTCAATGGCCATAGAAATTTTGAGGATAAGATGGTCAATTGACCTCAAGATATTCATTGGTTAGGACAAGTGTCACTCTTTGGGTGAAGACAAATGTCATCTAATTAGAGGTTTAGCATTAATTACCTATCAAATCCCAACTACCATTCAAAGAGCATTAACTAAGATGGACTAAGGCTAATCTCTCCTCTCTCTCTCTCTCTCTCTTCATTGGTCGGCAAAAACTCCCCCATCATCTTCTTCTTCTTCATTTTCTTCTTTTAGCCAAGAAGGCCCGTCGCCCAACTAGCTCCCCTGCTCCAACCAATCCACTTTTTTGGCCATAACTTTGTCTTTCGATATTGGATTGAGATAAAATCACCGCCATATGAAAGCTTATCGTCTTTCCATTCCAACAAGGTATTATAATCTCAATTTGTCTCAGCCGTTTGTCCCGTAGGTCCGTTTGAAGGAGCAAAGGTCGAACGCGAGCTCCTAAGTGGGATTTCCGAGCTCTCTTTGCTCCAATCTTTGGTAAGCCACTCCTTGAATCTAGTTAGGACATTTTTCAACGTGTATTTGAGGTTTAGATAGATTTGTGATGGATTTTTATGGTTGAATCCTTGTGATCTTCAAGAGGACAGAAACTTCCGCCGCCGACCTAGTTTGGAACTGTGGGTCTTTGAGGTTTGTTGAGACGTTGTTTGGCTTGGAAATTATCGTTGAGCCATCCTAGAACATATGCCTAAGTGTTATTTATCTTGTGGATAATTTTGGTTTGATTTAGAAGTAGTTTAGTAGTTAAACTTTGGATTGGTTCTCACCTGGATAGAATCTGGCCGCTTGAGCTTCAGTCGAACTTGCGGACATCGTGCTGTCCTTTGATCGGCTTTCTTGGCTGAAAATCCTTGATAAGCCTCTTAAGTCCTTGCTTGACATGTTAAGGTAGCTTGTGGTGGATTTTGGAAGTAGATTAAGGGAGTTTGGTGGTTGAAATTTGGTGAAACTCTTACAAACTGGTTCTAGACAGAATTGAAGAAGGAGCTTGCGTCGCTTATTTCGCGGACATCTCTAGCTTAGTTGCCGGTAAGTTATGCCTAAACCTTTATTAGGATGTTAGGTTACTAAAGGACGAAGTTTTGAGTTGGAATGAAAGGTTTTATGGACTGATTTTGTGAGAGGCGCGAGGAAACTCAATTCTGCCCTGTTTTGATGAATTGAACTTGAGTGATTTCATGGCATGAAACTTTTGAAATCGAGATTGAATTGAGGAGTCTAATCTGGTCATGGAGTGTGGTTGAACCTTTTGGCATGTTTTGTGAAAATTCATGTTTGAGCTGAGTGTATTGAGGGGCCCGTGACTAATTACCTGTGACTTTACTTGAATTTATACATGCTTGATTGAGAAATTTAGGATTTGAAACGTGTGTTGTCCAGCGACGGACGTTTGAAAGGAATGCCTCGAGGAGGCGATGAACTACTTGATTTCATGAGTTGTTCTTGAAAGATGAATTTTGAGGCATGAATTGTTTTCGTTAAATGAAAATCTGAGGCTTTCTATAATTGAAATTTTTGTGAATAAAATGGCGTGTGGGATCGCTGATGAAATGATATGTGCACTGGCGTGTGGGATCGCCATTGACGTGTGGGATCGCCGGGAAAAATTATAAGTGCATTGGCGTGTGGGATCGCAAAGAAATTATATTTTGGCCAACGTGTTGGGAGGGAGTTACTCCTATTTGACTTGACGAGGTCGTGCAGCTAGAGAGTCCCATACTGACACAATTCATCTCAATTGAAAATGGGCGTTGAGAGTCGTATGGTGACCGAATCATCTCTAGGCCCGGACGCAAGAGTCTCATATGGACCGACGGGTCATATGGAGACCCAATCACTCGCAGCCCCAAAGTGGGTGGCCTAAGATGGGCGGATATGGAAAGAACTATTTTCTGAAGTATCAAAGAACGATTTTTGAGAAATAGAAATGACTCTTGAATCGAGATTTATCTCTAGTTTTAAATTTGTCTCATGAGTTGAAAATGACCCAGGAAGGGTGTGAAAGAAAATGATATGTTTTTTGGAAGTTCCGATAATGGTATTTGATGAAATTGAGAGTTGCCTCATGTTTTTGAGATGGTGTCAAGTGCTTGCTTTTGATTGAAAACCCTGTCACTGTACGAAACTCAGATTTTTGCCATGATTTGTGACTTCGTCGAGTTGATTTGAAGGTATTGAACTGCTAAGTTTTGACAAGTACCATATTTTACCACGCCGAAGATTTTATCCCAAAATATTCGTTTTTCAAAAGTGTCTAGAGGTACTGGCAGCCTAGTTTAGGGTTAGGTTTGACTTACTGAGATTATATATCTCACCCCGTCGTGGGATAACATTTTTCAGGTCCCAGACGAAGAAAACCGAGTTTACCATGGATTGGTATTTGAAGAAGTCATTGGAGGAAAACGAAGATTACTCTTTTGTGACATTAGGGTTGAAATGATAAATTTTGAGGATTTAGAATTGTAATCTCTGAAATATGATTGACCTTTATGAAATGTGTACATTTTTGTCCTAAGTCATCCTATGTTACTTTATTTGTATGGATTTGGTCTCGCTTTCGCATGCATGCTTCATATAGAGTTTTATGTCATTGGCCGTTGGATCCTGGGAGTTCATTAAAGGTAACGGCGTCGTGGGATGCTCACGTGACCGCCGGGCTCGGGGCGTGACACATGGAGTTTCTAAATGACGATTTATTACATCACGACCGTCCAAATGTCCAAAGCTTTATGCGGACAAAACCCGCTGACGATACTCTCCAAGAGCCCAAATTGGGAAGATGTTCCTATTGGATGAGTAGTTCAATGTACAATTTCTAAAAAATACTCCCGTGATTTCCTGTGGGCAATGAAAGTAAATAAATAAAATAATGATTAATTTAAGCACATTGCATTAAAATGAAACTTATAACTAGTAACGGCTGTAGATAACAGTAACAATTACCTGTTGAGGAAAATCACCATCGTCCGTCTGTGAATTGATTAGCAGTTTGACTCCACGATGGATGGGTCTTGGATCTATCTCGGCCTAGAATCAAGATGAATAAACAAACATAAGTAAGATTGAGCTGATAGGAACTACTTGCTTCTATCATTTTCATCAAAATATACGATCCTATTTCTATTTTTGTGTAACATTTTCTTTGCCAATCTTGATCTAGAGTGCTGGTTACATGCAATGTCCATAATTCCCCGCAACTTATCACTTATCCAACATTCTTTGCGTGCCTACGCACACCTCATGTGGGAGGCGACTTATACGAATCCGGTGCACCCCGATAATTGCTCGATAATTGGCTTCGTGGCCGATTTATCATGTCAGATATGCACTTAACACTAACCTGTCCTGCATCAATGAGGGACAACAAAGCCCATGCTGTCTGAACCGAGTTTGGTCGGTTTCCTTCCAAATTTGTGTAAACCTACATTTACATGGTTATATAAATTAACTATCGTCAATTAGGACAAGTGATTTATACTTTTTAAGCTTATAGTATGTACAATATATCCAATAACTTGCATACCTTATTCTGGCTAGATAAATAACTCTCCCTCCATCCGCCACAAGGCAACTGTTTTGACAGCAAGAACTCACAAGCTTTTCTCAGGACTGGACTGTTGCGGTGGTTCTTCCCACAAGCCGCAAGCCCTTCTACTGCAAACCATGTGCCATAGGTGTAGCAAACTCCCCAGCATCCATACCTGAGTTCATAACACAATCTCATTCTAAGTACATTTACATTATGTTCAGTCGGAAGGAGGAAAAAAGTCCGGGTTTCTCTTTCGGTAGCTCACCATGAACCATCCGGCAACTGAGTGTCTTCGATGTATTCTATCGCTCTTTTGATGCAGCTGTCGATTTCCTTTCGGCGATGGTTGGGGTACAACTTTTTAAAGAGCGTGAGGCCTTGGACTGCGGACGAAGTGCACTCCACGTATCTATGTTAGCAAAATGAGTTAGTGTTAAACGCATTACTAATATATTTTGGTCTACCAGTAGGGTTGATGGTTTTTAGGGCTTACTCTCTTTCAATAAGGATGTCCTCAAAGAATTCTGTCGGATTCAACTTCTGGAAAAGAGAAAACAAGGGTTTTAAGAGTAGTGAGATATTCTTTTGCATGTGTTTATTCGTAAAAGCTATTTAAGAGAACATCAGAAAGTAAATTTTGTGACTCCATGACACTCAAACGTTACCTCCAACCATGCATATGCTCTCTGTGGCTCCCAAACAGGAAAACCGCCATTGCTACTCTGCAACAGTTTTCATGATGTAATACTACATAAGTTGTGTAACGTGATCCTAGTGTCTAAATTTATCAAATTTCGAAGAGAATAAAAAAGCAAAATAGTTCTTAATTACTTGTAGGGAAAGAATAATATTCACAGCATTATAGAATCGCTCTGTTTCCATCTTCTCACCAACCAGGTCTGGAGACATTTACGAAAACAAGAGCGCCGTCTGTAAAAGACACGACGTTGTTGCGTGTTAAAGACACAGTTACCCTTTGAAAGGAAACTTCCAAGACCACACCAAATGCATGTCACCGATATTATTACCTTTAGCCCTTCAGCTGTACTGTCAGAAATTTGCCAACCATGGTCTTGCAC
The DNA here is from genome assembly GCA_028455895.1 of Rhodomyrtus tomentosa. Classification (NCBI taxonomy): domain Eukaryota; kingdom Viridiplantae; phylum Streptophyta; class Magnoliopsida; order Myrtales; family Myrtaceae; genus Rhodomyrtus; species Rhodomyrtus tomentosa. The sequence continues at coordinate 24,222,866 of JAPCWY010000004.1, forward strand.
AGCAAATGTCCATGCTCCTTTAGATATGTGTCTGTACATTGCTTCAAAGTCACCGGAAGGGTTATCTCGGACCTACAACAGAACATGTTTTTGTTGAATGTATAAAGTAAACTTAGTGACCAACCCCTTTAGATGGTTCGGATTCACAAAATTGTGCCCTTTTCTTAGTGTGGTTACATACTCCTCTATTAGGTTAATCGACATGATCGTTTGGATGGAGAAAGCCGCATCCCACATTTGACTGCCGAAAGTCTGGAAACCGAAGTGAAGTTTTTCTCTTAGAGAATTTGTTAAAACTGATGCTAATTTTGTTTAAATGCTTTTCACCCAAAATGCCTAATTTACTTGTTGAAAAAGTTATCCATAAGCCAATTGGGATTACAAAGTAATGATTCTTTGGTGCCTCAGTCATTGAGAGCCACACATTTGACAAGACAGAAAGGTCAAGATATGAAGTTGTAACCTGCATTTTAAGTCCATCTTCAGCTATCCAATAGTAGTCTGGAATTCTGGCAAGATGACGTTTGTAAGCTTCTGAATTCGGGTCTTCCACCCAACAAGCAACCAAACATAAAACCTACAAATATTTCACATTCACGCGTTAAGATTGTTTGGTCTTTGACACTCTTTGTTAGCATCTTAATGAAATCTACTTATTGTGTTCTTGTTTGAACCTTTTCCACGCATCCAATGGTCAGATATCTGCTGTTCTCGTCCTCATAATGTACGTGCTTGATCGCCGCTTTCAGAGCCTTCTTTCTTATCATGGAAAACGACCACCGCTTTAAAGTTGGCTCCGCGACATGGTGAAGAAATCCCCACAGCATATCTTGTACTAGAGGATGAGGGTAGTATAAATCCTCCTGAAGAACGGTACTTAGTTAAGCATCATATATACATTGACTTAGCTAGAGCATTTAAAAAAAAAAAAACTATACATGTCAACAAGTGTTCCCTCGTTCACCGAGCAGATTTCAATTCTATCTCATTTCTTGAACATTAGATGTAAGGAAAAAGACTTCGTTTCTACCAGCAGAAGAGTGGTTGCATTTTGGAGAGAAGTCACATCTGTATGGCCTTCAAAATATCCATAGCTTTTTCCAGGACTAGGGTCGGTTATAAATTATTCATCAATTGAGACAATTTCTGAACTTAAATTTGGATTGATCACATCAACAAAGATCATAATGAGATCATTAAGCAACATATAAGTAGTCAGTCGAGATTTTAAAGAAAAGAAAATAGGAAACACAGGCCACACCTTTGCAACAGTATTCCTTGCTTTGTTCCAATTTATTTCATGATAGGGCTCAGTGTAGAGCTCTTGTCTCAACGATAAGATGAATCCGGTGATGGGACCGACGAACCTCCTCCCGTACAAGTATGACATAGGCATGTAATAAGTCAGACGACAATAGCACATCATGTTACCTAAAATTGATCATTAGTTAAGATGTCTATTCACTAAAATCATATTCAACATTCGATCGAAGTTATGAAAAAGTAATTTCCTTTCAATGATAGGATATCAACTTAAAAGTACCAGGATGGATGAAAAACTTTCTTGGAAGAAGCCAAAATTCTGGGGGCAGTGGATTGCACCCTGCCCATTCATAAACACCGAGTACCTGAAACAATTTTGTAAGTTAGAGCGTCTTAACATAATTCTCAAGTCAGGCACGAAAATTGAATACCGCGTTGTTGTTTTAAAAAGAACATTTTTTTTCCCATTTCCTTTTTTTTTAGTAGGGTGAATGGAGCTCGATATCATATCAATTTATTTTATTTAGTTAGGATCATCTTATAAGCTAAATTTTAGAAGGAATTTTTTCTCTCTTAATGGTCTCGTGTTCAGATGTATTCAAACCATAGATTAACAAGTTTAACTTTGTGCTGATGAAAAACAAAACAGACTTATATATTCGTGTACCGTGAGCCAAAATTTTCCCCAAGATGGAATCCCCACAAGACCACCATGATCAAGGATCCATTTCCTTCCTATAGCCATGGCTCCATCTGGACCATCTTCTAGCCCCTCTCCAAGCAATCTCAGTGCGATATAGCTCAGTACAGAGCCAAACATGGTGCTATGCCCTTCTATATGAAATCCCCAACCTCCATCTTCGTTCTTTTAATGTGACGGCAAACAAGTACAGAAACATTGTCATCATCACATCACATGAAAATGAAGTAAGCTTGCATGAGCGAGCAAAGTGCACCTGGTGGTTTTATATGTAACGTTTGATTTCCTTCTTGTGCTCCGAAGAAAATAGTGCATTTATCGCTCCTGTAATGTACAGTGCAAAGACCTGCAACACGTGCTCTCCATACTCATTTTGTGTTATTTACAGATTGATGCGAGAAATAGGAAAGTTATCTCAATGAAACCGCAAGAAACCGAAAGAGCGCGAGAATCTTAGTTGTTCATAGCTCGACTCGTTAGTTCCGAATCCGACTTACGGGTCACAAGTGCAAATAATCCTAATTCGACCATCCGATTGGGTTTCGGGTCATGCTGTACTTAGATCTACGAGATTACGTGGGAATCTGATTACGTTGGTGGTGGTTTACCTAGCCGCACTTTCTCGTTCCACAAAATCGTTAGTGGGCTCTTGCAATCTGTTTAACAAGGGACCTAAGAAAAAATTGTCAGTGGGTCTAGGGTTCTGTTTGACGTCGGACCTAGAAATACGGGGGCTTACCATGGGAGGAAAGAAGAACAAGGGCCCAGCATTCTCTGCAGGCCAATGGCCATCGTGGGCCTGAATGGATGAGTGGAAGCTGATGGCCCTCCTCAGCGTGGTGGTCACTGCTTCCTCCGTCATGTCTTCAGCCTCCTCCAACTTCACAGGCGGCGGAATCGGTTCACTTGGGTTCTCCTTAGTGAGCTGCAGATTCAAGCATTGGAGTTAAGTACCAAAGCTCAACGTGCTGACTAGTGATCATAGAAAATAGAGAATCGAAACTAATATTTGAGGTGAAAAGTGAGGAGGATTTTACAAATGCTCCTTGAAAGGAAAAAAAACACACGTGTCTGTCGGATCGCTGACGTGGTGCCGTTGTAACGTGGTATAACTGATGCGTAACTGGGATGTTTCTTTTGCCAATACGTGCGAGACGTGCCAAGTAAGATGTCAAAGTGGAGAGCTTGTTGACCTCATATATTAGTCATCGGGAAAACCATATGAAATGACTTCAAATTGAAATCGGATCTCCCCACCAAACCCTCGGAGATCGCAATAACGTGAACTCAAAAGGATGTAAATCTGCTTGCTTCGTACCTTGTGATTATAGCAAATTATGTACATATAACTAAACGATTAAGTTAAGCCAGATGATTATTCAAAGTGACATGCTAAATTAATTCAAGACGACTTTTGACGGAAAGTTCCCAAGGCGACATGGTCTAGCACAACCTACAAAAAAAAAAAATTCCGTAGCATATTTTTGGGCCCTCCTTCAATTTTCATACGTTGTGGCTTGATTTTGTTTCATAATATATTTGTCTATATTTCAAGACACAATGTTGGTTCTTGGCCGGTCCGAAGACAAGTTTCCGCCACCTAAGACAAGTGTCCGTGAAATAGTTATCGGAATGACGTGCACAAATTCCTCCATCGCTCGACGCACTGCTTCTGGAGTTCACTGACTGTCCAAAACAGTCCCTTGAAAGTGGTCGCTTGGGTGAGCGTACAAAAAGAAATGATTCTATTTGCTTGCCCTAATTTATAAATTTTTACGCAACAATCTTTATGTTAAATTCAGCATACACATGGAAGGGAGTGTAAAACTTTTCAAACGGTTGATAACGGTGCTGCAGAATTTGTGCAATTTCCAACAGGCTTTTTATAGAAAGAAAGAGAGAGTTTAGTTCATGCGTGCCTGCATCCTCATCAGGAGATCAGAGCTCTGTTTGATCCGGAACCGGTTCCTCGGGAACTCATCCCGGACCATCTCCACCTCTGCCGTCTCCTCTGGAGTCCCGGCGTTGGGTCAAACTCCCAGTGTTGCGGCCCGGCGTGGTTGTTCACGCTGGTCAGCCACGGCCCGCCCTCCGCTATCTTCAGCTGCCACATCCTCTCTCGCTCCTGTATATCTATCTGCCAAACGCATATACACACGAACACGAAATGATCTGTGCAAATTAGCCATGATTATCCAGCTAAGGAGATTATGGAGCTTATAAGAGAAAGGAAGAGGATTCTCTGAGTTGCTGTCTACCTGGAAACTGTCAAAAACTGCAGATGTGAGAGTAATAGGTGATGGAAGGGGCTGGCAGTGAAGCGAGAGAGTTAGTGCACAAGCATGTGGTTTTTATAAGGGGTCGAAGGAGAGCGATTTGGATTTTCATTTTTCTGTTTTAATTTTTAATTTTTTTTGGTCCACTTGGTAAGATTTTGTTGGGGAACACCCTGCTGGAGTCAACACCTTAATGAAGATTAACCTTGAACCGCCTTGATTCAAGGGACATAGAAGACTTTGTAGCCTCCATGTTGAAGGAGTTGAAATGTCATAAGAGAAAGTAAATGAGAAGTCGGGCTTTGGCATGAGAGGGAAAAAGTTGGCAGCAACTTGTAATCACACTTCATTGGCCGCAAGTTCTTAGATTTTCACACTCATTGGCGGTTTAGAGAATTTGGACTTGTCTTGACTTTTCAACTTATTTACTGGCAACATCTCACGTTCAACTTTGAAGAGGCGGCAACCTTCAGCTCACATTAACCCTAAAGTCGGCAGTTTTTGGAGTTCCTTGGCAGTGGAAATTTCCCTATAAATAGGCATTAGAATTAATCTTTGTTGTACGCCATAGTAAAGTGAGTGCCATAGTGTGCGGGGAGTTTTAGAATTAGAGGGAGCTTAGAGAGTAGTCGCCAAGTGCAAAGGTGGTCACCGAGGATTGAGGCATCGCAACCGTATACTCCCATAGTATGACTGTCGCGGCCCTCTCGTGCGCATCGAGGTGGGTTAATGGGCCGTCTGGCGTCTGGTCGGACGCGGGCCCCTCCCAAGGCCCATTACCTAAGTCGCAATGGTGATATACGTGGTCGACCTTCGGTGTGGTCGGGTAACATGTGATACGTGTGCATGCCAAGGAGTCGCCACCAATCGTTCTGTGGAGGATACGATTGAAAACTCTATCGAATAGTTTGCGAAAACCAAAGAAATGGGATCGGGAACTTTGTTACGCCAACTGTCAGAGTTGACGTCCTTTCGGTACCTAAGTTGAATGATTTGTCTAACCTAAGATTTCATGCAGATAAGTGAGGTACAAACCTTAACACTGGAAGTTCATACAAATAGGAATGACTATCATAGCAAACACAGTCAATAAAATGAATGTGCAAATCAATGATCCAAAATGAGCGGATAAATCACATGAAAGTAACATAGCATCCCTATTAAGACCCTATTAGCCTAGAAAAATATCAATCAAGGCTCAGGAGTGTTTTTGACATGATTTACCATTAAGGGGCAAAATCGTAATTTTGAAGAATTTTGGGATAATTTACCCAAGACGAGAAAATTTGTCATTTCAGACGAAATATGGAGTTAAAAGATGGTGGAGATATGATTGGTCGTCAAACCAATCCATTTCCTATTTTTCGAGAATTTTTAGATTTTTTTTAGAATTTTGGAAGCAATTTACCTTCGAAGGGTGAAAATCCTAAACAGAAAGATTGGTCAACCACCAGACCCAAATCCTAATTTTGAGCAATTTTCACGGCCCGACCGAAATAAGAAAGACGATTTACCCTTTGAGGGGCAAAGTCGTCATTCTTAGAAAATAGACGAGATTTGAAAATCCAAGCATAAGAATTGATCGCCTAACCAACCCTAATTCTAATCCTAGCATTATTGACCTATCTCATATACAAGGTAGAGGCGATTTACCCCTAAAGGGTAATATCATCAATTTTTAGATGAACGGATAAGAAATCCCAAAAACATGATTGACCAGTTGTCTATGGTCAATCCTTAATTTTTGAGAATTTCTAGAATGCCTAGGAATTTTCCAAAATTTTCCTACATTTTTTTGGGATTTTTTAGGATTTCCTAACATTTTGTTAGAATTTTATGTGATTTTTCTGATTTTTTTATTTTATATTTAAAATCATTTTCTGAATTTTTTATTTAAAAAATATTTTATTTAGACCGGGTAGGGTGACCCGACCCACGACACACGGACGGTCGACTCGACCCGCCCGGGTCCGAGCCCGCACCGAAACGGCACCATATTTTGGATACCCGCTTAATTTTCGAATTCCCGCCCAAAATTGAACCTAGGGTCTAGATTGTGCCACGTGTTCACATTCGAATGGCCTGATCTTACACAAAGAATCAACGGCCAGGATTGAAAATCTAGGTTGAACCATGACCGTTTGATCTACTGCATTTTTTATTTCTGAAAATCATTTTTATTTTGGAAATTGCAAGATCGCGACATGTGGCTAATGCTCCACCGTCGGATTGAGTTTTTGTTATTCGGTTATAACAGATCGGGATGATGTGGCTGCCATGTGGGTGCCACGTCATCGCCACCGTGGCGTTGACTAGTCAACGCCTCGCCGAAGAAGACAATCGGCGCCGGCACTCTCTCGCCAGCACCTCGTCGGAGGATGATATCTCAATCTATAGATCGTCAAATCACACGAAATCAACGTCATTCGACTCGCACGGAGCTCCTCTACAACATACTGGAAGCTTGATGTGACATTCTGATTTTTAGTCAATTTCAGACTCATTAATGAGAAATGAATCTAGAGATATATTTCAATCATATCTCGCTTGAATCTGATCAATTCGAATAGACTGACCAAAAGGGAAAGGCTAACGCAAGACATAGTACGTGGACCTAGGGAATTCGGATAAGAAATGACGCTTTGACTATAAGGATTGTTGAGGGGATATTTAGAGCCACAAAAGGCCGATCCAAGGATGATTAGGGAATACCTTGCGAGTGTCATACGATTGGAGCGCGGGTGATGCCGCTTAACCAACGTATGATTTGTAAAATTTTTCTTAATCGGACAGTGAAGATCGAGACCATAGGAACTAGTGATAGACCCTCACAATTACATGACAACCAAAGCCGCCACAAATTGATGAGCCCTAAATGTGATGAGAATCACAAAGTTGATACGCGTAAAGTCCACAAAAATCGCCCGTCGGTTCGAGATAGGCTAAAACCACGTCTGATAGAGGAAACCATCAGAAACGAGTCTTGAAAAATTTGAAATGGGGAATCAAGAATTACAACGTTATTCGGATTGGTCGTCGCCCTATCGAAGAATTTTAGAGCGAGAAAAACGACGTTCTGAACGTCGGGGGGTAAAATTACATTTTTGCCCCTCAAGCTTAGAACTTTGCCCATGCATTTGAAGAAAGTAAAAGTGGTCCTTACACACCCTCAAGGCTGCCGAATTCAAGAAGGAACAAGAGCCATTGGATCAAAGCCTGAATGACAAGGGGACAAGTGTCAATGGATGGTGTAAAGGGAAGTCATGTCCACCTTTATGCAACTACCATTCAACCATTTGACCATGGACTTTGAATATAGTTTTTCCACTCTCTCTCTCCTCACTTGTTTGGCCAAACATCCCCAAGAATCACCGCCAGCCACCTTATTCTTTCTTCTTGTTTATGCTCGCCAGCGACCAGTTCTGGTCTCTCTGTTTGCCGCTTTCGACGACCTCCTCCAGCCGCCGCCTGACCACCGGCCGACCACACCAACCTAGACTTACGTCTTGTCGACCTCCTCGAACTTGAAGATGCCATTTGGACCACCGAGGAGCTTCGGCCAAGAGTTCTCCTGAAAACCAACAGAAACAGACTCAACTTGAGCTAGGTGAGGTTCCTGACCCTTTTGGAGGCCGAAATATTGGAGTTTTAAGGTCAAATTTTATGAAGGTCTAGTAGACGTGTATATGAATCTGTGATAAAAAGTTGAGAGTGATTTGAAGAAGTTTTGATCTCGAAACGGTCTTGTGAACTATGGATAGAATCTGCCGGAAAACTGACTTGAGGAATCCGGCGACTTCCGAAGGGATCCCGGCAACCATTCGACTTCAAACTCACGGTGAGCCTCTTAGACTCTTAGATAGACATGTTAAGAGATAGGATAGTGAGTAGATGAAGGATTTGATGAAGGTTTAGGACTGGAAGTGCACGGTATGCATAGAACCGAGAGGAACTGGTTCGGTTCTATGCAAAATCGATTCTGGTGGGAGCAAGAACAGATGGTGATGAGTCTCAAATTGATGTTTAAAACATGTTAATATGATGAGGGTTGTGTTATGGAGGATTATGGTTCATGGAATAAGGAATTGGATATGGAAAATTGATGAATTGGTTGAATATTTTAGGTTGCGCGGTGAATTGAACCCT